>CM037838.1:25441968-27841968 GCA_021234535.1 Stichopus chloronotus | reverse complement strand
AAAATTTCTCTTCACAGATCTGGTTCTGATGTAACTAAAAACGACTCAGGAAGGCCGTCTCTTGCAATCTAGGGGGTCTTGTGTACCCAAAGTTTTCTCCTACGCTACGCGCCAACCAATGGTGGCGCTCCGCTTAGATAGTATAGTGTCCCCCTCACTTTCTGAAACTTGCTGACGCCCATGTTAGCAGATCGTAACCGTATCGCTTGCTTTTGTCGGTATGATTTCCTCGGGTGGATAAATGAGGGCATTTCGCGCAAAAATTCAACCTGATGCGAGAGGTGCATGTGCACCCCATCCACCCAGTCACTGTAGTCACTGTCCCTGGTATATTTAAATACTAGAGATTATCGTGTTCTATGGAGAAGACTCCGAACAATGAATGTTTGCAACTGTTAAGTCATTCTCAGAAATTATGCTATAGCTTACACGTCGTCTTGTTAAATAGCTCAAATTACAAACTCAATCCAGGGTAGCTTTATACCAGGGCTTTTGTTGATCCTTCGAAAATTGTGTAAACAAGAATTTCAGGAAGGTCTCACTTGAAGATGAAACTAAGAATTCCTGACAGCTGGACTGTGTAACGCAGTCAAAACACTTTCTTTGACGTATTTCACGTTTTTACCGACCACGATTCTTGGGAGATGGGTAACAATTTCTCAGATTTTCCTCACTTCATTTAAGTGAGTCTACTGTAAATAGTTTATCGAATTCTTGGCGCACAAACTGTAAGTACTTGTCCTTATTTGTTTACATTCAGATCACTTTGAAGGTTACTTTGTCACTCTTGACATCAATAGACTGTACGCTCGGCATGACAAGCGATTCATCTCTACACAACATACGTAATTCCATTATACACCTATTATATAATGGAACAGTCTGGTCTGTACATCCGCGGTATTTCTTAACCATCAGGGAAAAATTCCTGAATTAGGTCATGTAGATCTCTTCTTTTTTTTCGTCACGTTTTCAGTTACAATCACGTGCTTATTTTACGTGGATATTGAAGCGCACCAATTAACTAAAAGACGATGAGAAAATTATTGAAGGAGATTAAGACTGTTCAAGAAGATCGAAGGTGGCGTTTAGTGATATCAGTCCAAGAGCATCGTCAAAGTGGGCGGGAACATCTCTCAATAGTTGAAAGAGTGATCGTGTGTCATTGCACTCACACGCCTCAGAAGTCAAGGCCTGAACAAAGCGAGTCAGGGTGTGAAACTGTGAACACGTTACTCGATGTAACTTCCAACAGGCCTGCTACAATTTGCACGAACAGGGGTTGATCGTGGGCAAGACGTTTATCGTATTCATGACCGATTGATTTTTTTTCTGGACTGCAAACATTTTTATGAAATTGACCTACAATGGGAACGATGATAAGTATCTACCACATCAAATGAATTTATGTATTTGGCCACTTGTTATAAGCCAATGTTGTTATTAGCCACTGTTGTTATTAGCAAATGTTGTTGCTACTTGCTCAGCATTCTCAGCAAGATAGGCAAAGACGGATAAATGTAACCCAAGAATGACAACTTTGTAAAGAAAGCAATAGACGATTAAAAAAGAAGAAGCATTAGTGTAGGCCTACAGTATCTCTGTCTTTAAGATTATCCTCATTAAAGGAAGCACAATCTAGGTAAAAGTTTATTCTTTTCTTTAAATCACCTCAGTCTACGTTATATAATTACTACTGGGACTGCAAGGTCTAGTTCACGACTCAGGGATCAATTTCCAAGGGAATCGGCAATATTTTCTTCTTCTTTTTTTCAGCCTGAGGGGATTACACATCGGGCACGTTTAAGGTTGTGTATCCTACGTGGGAGTTACCTTCCGTCTGTAATGCTGTCTCAAGATCAGGAAGTGTACAATAAATGTGTAATCAAGTGTTAAAACTGATGGGCTCTGTATACTGACAAGATCGCAAAGAAAGAGAATGATGGTGCACGGCCGCATTTGTATACTACAGTTAATCTGGTAAGGGTTAGATCATGTTTTGTCTTTTCCTCTTAGTGCGCGGGATACAGACATCACCATATTCGTTGGTAAAATCACTGACTCACAAAAAAAATAAAAAAATATAAATAAATACATTGAACCACAGTTAAAGCTGAAGATCATCACATGTAAAATGTTGTGACTTTAGAAGAGGGGATGTGTGTGTAACCCTGCCATGAAATGGGTAATTATATTCGGTAACTACAGATTTCCGTTTTCTCGGTTCTTTTTGCATATAACTTCGGTAGTATAGACTTATACCGATAACCACACCATACAAGTAATTAAACAAGCATGAAAGACCACAATTGGCTGTGGTTCGTTTGACTATTCTAGGTTGTTTACTGACGTACTAAAATCTGCCTTCCTGTTAATCAGGAAGACGGAAGGCCCGTGATTAATAGGGGACCAAGGGGAGGGTGAATTCGCCCTTAGAATTTTTCTCTGCCTAGAAATTTTGAAGTGACAAAATGACGGTCCTTTACCCGTTTATTTCTATGTTGGCCAACCTACAAATCTGACATGGTTACGAGCCTGTGGCAAAAAAAAAAAAAGTGGGGCAGCGGCTGAAAAATTCACCTGCGGCAAAGGTCAGCAAGTACGAATATTGTGTAGGTTGTTAATTTTCTTTATTTCATTTTCTCCCGAAAACTACAGGGACAGCTTCTATAATTTCTTGGAGAATTAATGAATACTGAGCAATAAGTAAAATCCTGGCCGAAAAATCACCAGTTCGAAATTAATCAGCAGGTTTTGCTTAACAGTTACTTCATGATCACAATAGGTCTGCGTAAATTTACTCATTGCGTTTGGCAAAAGTGCTAAATCGGCAATTGTATTACAAAGGAGTTTTAATCTTATTTTCGAGTGCTATTTGGCAAGATGTTTATGCGTTTGTAAATACTAGTAAATACATATATAATACTTGTAAATACTACTTGCAAGTCTAGTCCAATTCAATGCTCAGTGGTCCCATCATGTACAGCCGCGTGTCTATGGGGTTTCCCCGAATTACCTCACATTACAGCTGGCACAACTGAATTTGGAGACAACGCGAATGACAAATCAAATGTCCAATAAGTCGAGAAACCTGATAAGTTTATCTCTTAAAAATCCGATAAACTTGGTTTCGATAAACCGGGTTTATCGATTTCACAAACCCGGTAATGTAGATTTTTTTTAATAATTGAGCATTTAACATTGATAAACCCGATTAACTGACTGAAAAAAATTGGGTTTATCGGCCGATACGGCCGGTTTCTCGAATTATTGGGTATGTGAATTGTCATGTATGCAATTGTTTTTCTCTGAAGGCAAACACGTGAGTACGGTGGCAGAGTGAGAACAGGAATAAAATCTAGAGAGTGCACTGTCCGAAATTGCTATCTCGAAATTCCTACTAACTATCTAAAAATATCTTGAAAATTTGACTTACTAAGTTTGCTAGTCAAAAAGGAGAAAACTGTTGCTGATGTCGATGTACTTATTCTTGTGTAATTTGTGTTGATATTTTACATGTTTCTGTATTTTTTCATACTTTCGTTTCAATTTTTTCGTCTTTACTTCTTTTCTCTTTTTTCCGATTTTTGTTTCAATTTTTCGGGATTTTTTTTCACTTTTTTACTTTTTCATTTTATTTTGCGTGGCAGCCCTGGGCTTCTAGAGAGTACCACAAACTTCCAGCAACCCTGGTTTGGCAATTTGCAAGGTTTTCAATCCCTTCAATCAATATAAACATTGCTAATATAGGGTTGGTAAATGTTCAAAACCTGGAAAAATTTGAGTGAAACAAAATGGTATTTGATACCATGTGCTGTTTGAAGGAATAAAAATAGCCTTTACAGTTACTCTTCCATCATTTTCTGTCGTTTAATACCAATGTGGATAATAACATGCTATACCAGGTTTCTTTCATTAAAAATTTAATTAATTAGAGTGTTAATTACTGTAGAATGAAGACCGATTTAGTTCTTTCGGCTAAAAAGTTAGCGGAACTGGACCGTGTGGTAAATGGGCAGCACTTCCACGTGAACACTGCTACAACGAAACTCCTATGCAAACGCATTTCCTTTAGAAATTTTGTGGACAAACATACCACTGTACAGGAGTTTTATAACTTTCTGCAACTACAAGAAGTATAACCAGTCCTTTGGTGTACTTTGGAAAATGCAGGAATAACAGCACATCCTGGGTCAGATGTTGGCAGGTTCAAACTTCTATAAAGCTGATGTGCATGGGCAAGTATGGCATGGCTCACAAGGTGTAAAGAATATTTGGTAATGCAATGAAAAGATGTACTGTAAAGCATTGACAGCAAAAATATCAGATCAAATCAGATATCGGCTGATGTTGTAAGAAAAACATCTGTCATCGGTTTGCAGTGAAACAAACTACATCAGCTAACCCCTACTTTATGTTATGTATACCAAAAAGTAGCGGAGCAGCTGCCTTTTCAAACAAATGAGGCTAGTAACTTAATTCAAACACAAATTGCATTGTAAAAATAACTTAAAGTTAATTTATCAACAAGAGGTCAAAATAGTAAAATTATTAGAAAATCTTAGAAAGTAATCCTTTCTACACCATTCAATCATTCTGATATTGGCAAATCCAGCAACTTTACTATAACTACAAGACAAGGATTGAGACCCACCTAACCGGAACTAGAAATTTCAGGGACATTGGTAGGTTTAAGCTGACAGAAGAGGATTAACGAATATAATAAGTTCAGAAGAGGATCTGTGAGTATAAACATATTACACTGATTGTTAAGTCAGCTGATCTTCTCTGGGAATACTGTACTTATAGTGTGCAACTGAGCAGGAAAATTGTGTCGTGAACATTCCTATTCCAGATAACTATCATTCACTCTTCTCAATGAAGGTCCTCCTCCAGAATTTCCTTGCCACTCCCACACCACAATCTATTACCATCCAATGCAATGCACACCATAGGGATCCCAATACTGTAGATAGTGATCTGAGGGATTATCAAAGTTTAGTAGTTTCTTGAGTCCATGGCTTAGTCATCCATGGATACTCCTCACTTGGAATGTATTGATATCTGCATGTGCACTCAAGCTGTACAGTGTAGGAGAGTTCAGTTCTCAGCTGTAGCTCTAGGAAAATCACAATTTACCAGCAGTGCATATTTCTGCACTTGTACGAAAGCCCCTTCCACACTACGCAACTGGATGCGATGTAACTCCTTGCGACGAGATTACTGGGATGTGTTGCAAAGTGTGGAAGCCTTACTAGTCGCAAGAAGTTGTGCAACTCACTCAGTCTCATGAGGCCGAACATGTTCTGTCACATGAGACTGAGACATGCGACTGATAAAAATGGCAACTTTTGAAATGAAAGAAATGATCATTTAATCAAAATATATGTAAAGAACGTATCCTAGGACCTGGTCTCCTCGACACAACTGAAAGAAAAATATAAAAACCAAATTTCATCATCGGCTGTTAAGTTCATCATCTTTTTGGTGAACATAGTTGTAGAAAAACCGTTCAGCAAGTGAGCATTGCACAAGCACCCAGTATGCGTACATAGTATAAAAAGACGTCCTGTACAGGATAACCACACAGTAGGGCCTAGGGCAAACTTCACGGCAAAGGCTTGTTTACTTGTCTGTAATTAACTAGGCTACAAGAAAAGAGGTGAACACTGCGAGAGATGCCTGTGCTGTGCGCTTTGCAGTTAAGTACATGGAATTCTAGACCTAAACAATCACAGAAGCGTGAGAAGGGCAAAACATGTTTAATGAATGCACTCTTCTTCAATCTGCAACTAATTGCATAGTGTGGACACCTCACTCTTAAAACTAGTTAGTCCTCAGTTGCTCACCGCGAGGAGACACTCCCGTCTCAGTATGTCGTGTCGCATAGTGTGGAAGGGGCTTAATCGCACAGAGTAGTCACTGTTAACTACAACACCACTTTCACGAAATGGTACTTTTCCTGTATTTAATTATGAATAAACTAGCCTATGTAACCTCTACTTTGTAAGGTAAAATATAACAGAAATTTTTTTTTTTGATTCATCAGTTTTTCTTTATTTTACTGAATAGTTTCATTCAGCTAGCCTACAGTGCGAGGCGTGAATCACCTGATCACAGTATCATACATCATCATCATCATCATAACGTTACCAAACTTCGTCGTGTCTAGACTATGGTACAAATGCATAGCCCTTGCTTGTAACTGTGCTGCATAAAGTTGAACGGTAACATATTGCCATAAACAATTGAAGTGGAAATACAGCACATATTCGACTCAACATAAAGAAAAAGAATAACATTTATCTTACAAATACAAGATGGGGCGAACACCCGCAACTCAGACAGGATCATAAAAGATATGTCCAATTTTGTCCACAGCGTAGATGTGAATGAGGTAGCAGCAATATAAAAAGTAACCCAAATGACATACAGTCATGGGCATTCTCCAGATTGAAGTGACGATATTTACATAGATGAATCTATGACAAGTTCAAACCAGGTTACGGTTTCGGCAGTAGGGATGCTTCGTAACTCAATTGTGTCACGTTTAGTGCTCAAGTTCAATCAACGTGTTGGACAGTGTCTGCGATTGTGAGGAAAATTCAAGATTGTTTTGATTTGGTTTTTAATCCGATGAAACGATGTGACCAGTCGTCAATGGGAAAGTTGGCCAGATCAAGTGGATGACCATTTAGCTGATAAAGTTATTTTGGATTTCAGGAAGGTAAGGTAAAGGTTGATTAGAGTCTGCATGCTGATGAACTGCTCTAGAAAGTATTTGCTAATAACTATGTTATCTCTCTTTCTCGGTCCATAGTTGAGAATAAATGATCGATCTATGTAAGTTAGTAAGTTGCACAATAGGCATCGCACGTGCATACAGTCCAAACTTCATACAACAATTATGAAGGCTGATGTAGTCTGTTTTTAATCATTTCTCGATCACAATAATTTCCCTTTTTTACCATTATGTTTTTCATTTGTATTTTCAATTTGGAAAATAATGTACACTTTGAAAATTCTCGGCAGAAGTCTCGTTGCTGCCCACATTATGGTTTATTTATTTAGTTCTTTGAAGCAGTTTTTATATTTTAAATTGTGGGTCAATTTTCTCCACAGATGTTATCAGGCGGTCTAGTTAAATTCCATTGGAAATGACGTCACCAAGGCAATCGAACTTGTAGGACGACTGGAACAGTCCATTGAAACATTCACTATATGTGTCTGAGCAATGCGGGAGCTGTTTCCTTGATCGCAGTAGAATTATGATTAACAAGGGAATTGTCGTCCCTGGATTAAGCAAAACTTGTATGACATTCCTAACCATTGACGTTGAATTTCATTCCCGGAGTTGCCTAAGGACGTAAGCTGGTTGCACAGCGGGCGTCTGGACAACACACAGAATCATGTAGCACAATATATATATGACGATGTGATCCGAAATCGCGTGTGGAAAAAAAAAACATACGACGGCAAGCTGCAAAGACTCGCGGTAATATTAGATCGGACAATTCACAATCTTCCTCTGGAACACGTCATCTTTGAAGGAAGGTTTGAAATTTAAAGGGAAATAGGGCGTTTGTTTTAGAGAAAACATCCATATTTTCGAAACCAATGTTTGTGGACGTAGAATGATAGATTGTTCAAAATAAGGAAGGACAGTAGCTTTCTTTTCAGGAAACAAGCTTCTCACAGATAGAAATTCAGTTACTTGTTGCTCAAAACTAATTTGTTCACCCAAACTTTTCAAAATTCAAATGATGCATCTTCCATTACTCATCACCTGCATAATGTTTTGAGGAGATGAAGCCTTGGTAGATGTTTATTGATGAGACTGAATGGTTTAACAATGATTACCGCTATATTCTTTTGTATGTCATGTTGGTGTATTCTGAACGCCCTATTTCCCTTTAACCAATAATACTAATTCAAGCAGTAATGTTTCGCATTATCATAAGGAGATCGTTGACCGTAGTAATACCTTTGTTGATTTGTCTGCTTGTTGTGAGATACTCTCCAGTTTTCTTTTCGGAGATCCATGGAAGGAGGGACAAGAAGCTTATTGCGAGGTATGGTGAGCAAATATAGTTCAACATAATTTCCTTATTTCGTTATCTGTGATACGTAGTTCACTATCTGAAACGTTTAATCAACATGCAGTCATATTTTTATCAAGTAATTTTGAGAGGAGGGGGGGGGGGGGAGGAAAACGGACACCATCCGGCAGGGATTATTTAACCGAATACAATACCGAATCACCCAGTGTAACATACTTCATCGCTCAAGACCATATGTGGGCTGCATATGTATTGGATGAGAAAAATGAGTTTGGCTACATGCATGAAGAGTTGTAGACAAACAAACTGGGGCAAAGGTCCCGAAAAGGCATGTTACCATAGCAACTGTGCGACAACTTGGTTATGATTAAGTGGCCAACTGTTTACTCATGACATCAAATTAAGAACACGATGATGACGGATCAGAAGTCCGTCATCCATTGCCGTTCATTAATCATGAAGTGTACCGCTTAGGCCTATACAGACTAACTGTCATAGTGCTGTATAATGAGTTCTTTTTAACTCAATTCAATTGATTAAAATTAGTTTCACAGACTTCATGGGCAATTTTACGACTCCATCAAATGAATGCATTGACCTCAAAGTGCGAGAAATACATTCCGCCGCTTTTCACATGCTAATTCATATGTTGCTGTAAATTGGTAGGTTTATTTGGTACGTAGCCTACCCATTTCATGTATCGACCTAGGTAATCTGATTTATATTTTTGATTGTTTTTCATTATTCCAGCCAGTCATGAGGGCATAGGACCTAATTTACTTCCATGATGTTGACCACTGCAAATAGGTACACTGGTTAGTTGTTCGGTGATGCTATACATCAAATAAGCCATATCATCCAGTGCTGGTATTTATCTATTTACAACTTCTCAATGTGTTTGGGCATTATGGATTATAACAAAGCACAAATAACGGGATCAGGTGAAACTGTTGAAATAAATCCAAGGCTTATGCGACTACCTTGAATTCGGCTATTTAATTGTCCAGTGGAATATGACGATATTGTCAGCTTTTACGATATCTTAATGAGGAAAGGAAGTTAAGGGGAGGATGTTACACTCCTTCAGCATATCAGACAGTATATGGTCTAAACTATTGGCCTATACCGCCTTTTATTGCGGTCTCACTGGCCTCTGATGCATTTGGCTCTTTCTTTCATGTCAACTATACACGATTAATTACTCTTCCGTACACATGCCCAGAAGGTATGGAGCCAAATAACAAAATAGGCATTTACTGCCATTATGTGAATTATCTTGATTAAGTAAAAGTTCATTTTAAGAACTCTGATTTTAAAAACAGAGATAAGTTTAAATTTACTTCCTGCGTTTCATCCAACGTCCAAAAGTCGTAGTTGCGGCATACCCAACAAGCAGAACATCTGGGACCCACCCCAAACAATTTCCACTATGACAATTCCCCAGGGAGGGAACATCCCCTAACTCTTTCCTCAGTCCTAACTCTGTTCCTGAAGGAACTGTCGATGGGGCGGGGGGGGGGTTGTTGGAGGTAGAATTTTGCAGGGGAAATTGTCCGTGGGGACATGACGGTGCGGTCACGGTTTAAACTGAGCAAAATGGTGGAAAAGGGCAACATGTGGGTCAGTTATCCCATGTGGTCAGCATGTGGATTGTCCACCTGGGTACCATATGTCAGCCCAGTTATCCCCACCTGGTGCCCATTTGATTCCCAGTCCTGCTAAGAAATACAATTTGTTGTTGTCAGACTCTATGCACATTTCCTCGGCTTAACAAGTTGGATTTCTCTATTTTGGGATTTGATATAGCAGCAGAAAAGCTGAAGAGTATGTAGGGTGAAAGTAATACCAATTGAAGAAATCTTTGTAAAGGTGTAATAATCATAACCTTTTCGGATGACCTTGGGGAAATGTTGGCTTCCGGTCCTTCAAGTTAGGACACTGAAAGACGTAAAATAGTTTGATGGCCTGCATAGCTCAAATTCGACAGCCAAATGGTACAGAAAAGTACAATGGCGGCAAGGTCGCAGCGTCCGCTTTCCATTACAGCGATTGATATATTTCATAATACATGACAAAACTAACACCTTGAACTTGTGATATTTTAGAAACACCACTGGAGTATATATAGGGTGACCCTGAATCGAGGGGGTCGGCCTGTGTTCCCTTGTTCATCACTAGAAAAAGGAAAAACGTCTTTAATACAGTATGCTGCACACAATGCTTCATGATTGCCTGAAGAAATTGTACCCGGTACCAGCCTGTCGGCCTGAACTACAATTTAGTAGTACTTAATTAGCTATGCCCTGTCGTATCACAAGCCTGTTCTAGTTTAATTTCGTATTTAATGATATCTTGAAGTAATTAAAGATATCGGAAATTATTTTAATGATATCTTTAATGAAGGTCTATTAAAGATTTATGAAATTCTCAGCTGATATTTTCTTATATCTGTAAATGGAATTCATTACAACTGGAATACATTTCACGATATCTGTAAAAGATGCATTCTCATATACATTACAGTATCATTAATTCATTATCTGGTACCATTAATCGATTGAGGATACTTTTTTATAAGCAGTCACTTTATATGAAGTCATACCTCATCATTTCCACTTTATCTTAATGTATTTTTCATCCGAAGGAAAAATGTCATTAACTACGACTTCACATACCATAATAAAAAAATAAGGAAACATGACGTCACATGTCCCTAATTCTGCCATATTTGAAGATATGTTTAACTCGAATTCTTGATGTCGTCAAGCATGAACTCCGAAATTTTTAAATTCGTCTTATTTAAAAATAGTTTTAATTAGATTTAACGAGATTACCCAATATGACGCAAGTGTAATAAAATCGAATTGAAAGTAACAATCCTCAAAGTAACGGGGAAAAGACAGACCCCGAGATTTTTTTAAAGGAAATGCCCAGGTATACATGAGCTTGTCGAATGCATAATGACACATTCAACTTCTTAGGCGAACAGTACGTCATTTTAATTGTATTTTAATCTTTATTAGGTCTTTATTTGTTTAATATGTACGTATCTCCTATATATGGGGAATGTATATAAAAATATGTAAAAGAAAATACGGTATTGGTAGCCTACTACGCGTCAACCGATGATTGTACAACCGTAGTGTTGTAGAAAGTATTGCCGTAACCAACCAACCAAGCTTTCCCCTGTCTTAAATCCCTTTGGTACAATGGCGCTGCCATGGCAGGGGGAGGGGCAATGTGCTGAAGCCAGTTTCAATGAGTTTCCAACAATTGTTCCAGCCGACTCAAATTTGCCCAGACTTGACTGCAATTAAAAAGTCATTGAGACTGGCCGTCGTGTTTGAGTCGTGTCTATGCAGGAATTCCGAAACTTTTCTTGTCACCATTTTTCTTGTCTCATTTGAACGGTTTTTAGGATTTCAAGCACTACTTAGATGGGACGATGGTGGGACGAAAGTCCTGCTCTTGAGGGCTCTGTCTTGGATACCCACCAGATGTGTCGTTCATAGACGTATGTGCCCCCTCCCACACCTCCGCACCGTAGGACCCTGCTTGAGTGGCCTCTGATGTCCCACTTCATGCGGTGGCGTCACCAGACTTTTCATTTTTTTTGGGGGGGGGGGGCACTGGCTTGGTATGGTGATTACACAGGGGGGCAGTGATTACGTCGCTTGAATTCGGCGCGCGAAGCGCGAGATGTGAGACTGATGGGGTCCAGGGCCCCTGTTGGGGAGGCCCCGGAAGCTCCTGGGTTTTATGGTGATGTATTAAAGTCATCGTTTTATGAGTAATTATATCGACTAAGCCCAGATCTAAAATTAAATTTGGACAACTTCAAGAGAGTGGAATTTCATTTCTTACAGAACTACATTATCATAATACTTATCATATCAATACAAGAATACAAAATTATGGTTTGTAGTTAACGATATTGTTATCAATAAGGCCTATCGCTTTATGAAGATGTTCTGTTTTATCGGAGAAGGAAATACAAGCCACATTGATATTTCTAGCATTTAGGTTCCTCCCTAGTTCTCAACGCGAATGGCTCTTGCATTCCAAGACACACAAATACATCGTTAATTAGTCATCTGTACTCTAGCAGGTGAGGTGAACTTATTACTCGGCATTTTTTACCACGCTAAAAGACTGCAACTTCATGTCGGATACCAACTCAGCTAGTCGAGATCAAATTTGGTCATTTTAAGCTCCCTCCATAGCCCTACGGTATACTTGATCAAGGCGTATATTTACACCTGGTGCGACATAACCTTCCAGCAGGGTTAGTAGGTATATGTACCACGCATGAGCACTGTAATACACTGCCAAGGGAGTTGTTATGAACAGCCCCCTGGTGAGGTGAGCGAATCTCGTCATGCAAAAAAAAGAAAAAAAATTGTCGCCTTTTCTTTTGCTTAACAAGAGTGGAATAACATGAAGTCAAATGCTATGACTACTGACTACAGGACTTTTTTTAAAAAAAAAATCCCAAATCTTAATGGGGGGGGGGGGGGGAACACAGTTTCCAGAGGGGGCACGTTCCTCCTCCCTTTTGCCCTTTGATGCTGAAGTAGATGAAAGGCCTAAACAAATTTCCATATTTTCATGCATTTAATTTTTACAAGTGTAATGCATCACATACCATTCTTTGATTATTTATATCTTCTCATCTTTTTTTTCTCGGAACTGTCACAATGTGATTAACTTACAGTTTGCTTACTCCCCATTCACAGGGTACTTACATCACATGAATATTCATCGTCTTTGACTCCAGCCCAGCGAAATTTGTTCACCAACCAAGGGAGGGAGTGCAACCCTGTCAGGAGTGTGGTATTTGCCAAAACCCACAAATCTGGCGGCTCTACCCTTGGAAGTATAATCGCGAGATACGGCTATGAGAGGAACCTATCGATTGCCTTACCCCGACAAAACAGTACCATCTTCGGTACCCGGCAGTTTCAATCCTCCATGTTGTATCACAGACCACGTGATCACGCGGCAAACCTTCACAGGTTTCACATACTCTTCAACCACGTGAGCTTTAACAAGAGTGCCATTTCAGAGGTCATGAAGGCAGATAGTAAATTCATCACCATTCTTCGAGATCCAGTGAAACAATTTTATTCAGCGGTTGGATATTTCGGATTTCAGGAGAAGTTTCGGGTTAACGGAAACTTATCGTCGTCAGAATACGACTTAAGAAACCTCTTAGGTAATATCAAAAACTGTAATTCTTACAGATGTTTTTGTACTTACAACGGCCAGTCGGCAGATCTTGGAGTTTTTCGACGAAATCACGAGAAGTACGGCTCGGAAGAGATGCAATCAATCTTGCAGAAACTAGAGGACGAGTTTGATCTGGTTTTACTTTTGGAATATTTCGACGAATCTCTCATTCTTCTAAGAAAACTGTTATGCTGGGAGTTTACAGATATTCTCTATCTTCGTAAGAAAGCAAGCAACGAAACAATCACTCCAACTGGGAAGCACGAGGAGATGGTTCGTGAGTGGAATTACGTAGACAACGCCCTCTACAAACATTTCAACAGAACTCTCTGGAGGAGGATCGAAGAGTATGGTCCCAATTTTGGTGACGACCTCAACTATTTCAGATTACTCCGAAAAAACATCGCAGGAAAGTGCACGGCACCATTCCTCGACGATAACGACGAAGCATTCAGGTCGCTTTCCGTCACGGCCGAAGAATTTTGTGACAATTTGAGACGGGACGTCAAACCATACACAGAACTATTTCAGCAGATGTCGCAGTTGGTCCAAAGTTGACAGAGAAGATGCAAAACTGACACTAGTCAGTGTTACATCTTCTAGGTCAACGTTGAACAAAAATCGTTGATTTTTCAGATATATGCAGGGTTTTGATAACTGTAAAGGTTTTTCAGAAAAACAAATCATACAACTAAGAATACTGATAGCTGTCAAAGGTATTTTTCAACTTCCAAGTGTCTTTCTAATATCACCCGAAGGTAAATTTATCATTTTTGATTCCTTGCCGTAGACAGGGGAATCTATGCAGTCCTGATGTCGTGTGTGTGTATGTATGGGTGTGTGTGTGTGTGTCTGTGTGACGGTTGCTCGTAAACACTCTATCTCAAGAAGGGTAACTCTGAGTAATTTCATTTTTGGCATGTAGGTAGCCCATATTGAGTAGATGATCCCTATTGTTTTTGGTGTCCAAATCTTGCATATTAATGAGGTTATGGGGTAAAACATAAAAAGTGTTAAAACTGCCATAGTTCCTTATCCGTGAGTCAGATTTGTTTTAAACTTGATAAGGTTGTCTGTTATTAACAGGTTCACGACCCTGTGAATTTAATGCTTATCAATAGAGAGGAAGGGATACTTTTTCACTATAAAACAATAATAGCCTAAACACCATTATTGTGGTTATTATAAACTACCGTACAAATGCATACGGGGTCTACATTGTGCAATTTCAGTTTTGATTCTGTCCGCACACAGTCAACTCAATGGGATTGCTTCCTACAGTACTGCATTTGTAACTTAGTGAGTAACGTCTAGTGTGGGGCCGCCATAAGTTGTCCAGAGAGATAGTCTTGGTATGGGGGGTCATGGGGTCAGGTAAATAAGGTGGGTGCACTGGAATGTTAATGGGTTTTTAAAAAAAATGAGGAAAATAAAATACCATGTTCTGTCATTTATTTGGATAATATCAATATCCAGAGGGACAGCTGGTAGCAGAACGAGGTTTCTTAACAATCAAATTGGAGTGCTTTCAATCATATTTCACAATGTCGGAAAGGATGGGGGAAGCAAAAATATTGAGGAGGAATCATAACTTAGGGTCAACTTATGAGGACTTTGAGTGTGTTAAAAGCTACTTGTAACAAGGAAGAAATTATCGCAGAGTCGATAAAGGAAAATTTGCAAAAGGCAGAGCCCCAATTTGAGGCAATGGAAGAGGTTCATGCTGATCTGGCTGAGTTGTTGTCTGATGAAGTATTTGAGCAAGCAGAAAGCTGGATGTTGGAATGCCAAAAGCATTATACTGAGGAGAGGGAGGAAGCACTGAAAAAGTTGAAGGAGGAAATTGACTTTCAAATTAGCGTTGGAATTACCTAAGGCAGAAATTTCACCATACGATGGAGACCCAAGAACATTCTGGTCCTTTATGAAGAATTTTGAGGTAAATATGGCAGACAAGCTGAGTTCAGATGAGGTAAGGTTGAGTTATTTGATTCAACTAACAACAGGCAAGACTAGAAGCAGCATTGATTACCGTGTGTTTCTTGGAGCTCAGAGATAATGTTGACTGAAGTCATACTCATACTGTACTTGATGTGTGGGTTGTATGGCCTGGGTAGGTGATCCCTATTGCTTTTGGTGGACATCAAATGTCACGGTAATTTTAGGTCACCAAAATAAAGGTCATTTTGGGTTAAAGGCTTGTGGTGTATCAAGAAAAATAACTGCAGTTGATCTTATACTTGTCATGTGAATAATTCATGTTTGTTGTAATATAACCATATAGCAAGGAATCACAAAGCCTTTTGGCTTTCTGGTTTCTCATTTTTACTCCTCCATAAGTTTGTAGGGAGTGTGATCTTTATCAGGAAGAGCCACTTGCTCTGTTTACAGCTCACTTGTCCACACGCAGTTGGACACACATTTAAATCTTAATAATCTAGGCCTGGGTGGGCAGTTATTTTAGGGCGATAAGCAGCCACACAATTTTGAAGAAAGCTTATGGTTATTATTACAATTTCACGTCGGGTGACTTCCAACTTTGCATCAAATTTTTTATCCTTTTTCACAAGGTCAGTTCAAATTTCAGATAGGAAAGCCTTAGACTACTCATGGATTAAAAAACCCATCATACTGTGACCCGGTGGTAGGGGACCAAACCCCAAACCCCCAGATATTATGCTTCATTGCCTCAAATGCACCTCACCACCTTTATCCATTAGGTCATGGCACCATACATAAGCATCTGTCCCTCTCAGAGTTTCATTCACAAATAAAATGATGATGCCAAATATCATGGAACTTAGAGGAAGACAGACAAAGAGGAGGAAGTATACAATTTTAAATTATTATTATTATTGGTAAGTACATGCAGAATAGAATCCTTCTGATGCAAGTACACAGTTACACAGACATAATTCATCCAGCATGTATTGCACACTGATAATTGATCTAGCCAATGGACATATAATTTTTCATGCTTTTTTCATCAGTTGTCATGGAAATGTATTGAAAAAACATTACAAGGTACCAATTAATTTGAGGCTTTTGTACACTACCATTCATAGTGACCTTTGATCCCAGCATGTGCTGAGGAAGTATTTTCTGAAACAATTTCCTGCCTGCAGCTATCCCTTTGCTATCCCATTTCCGTGTTGAATCTTTAGTATCAACACACAATGTTGACCCAATTCCCCAAATACCAAAAGCAAATAACTTAAAATAAAAACAATCATTGGTTGATGTTACATGCTGATACAAGTTGTACCTACCTAACAAAACAAAACACTGTTTTGATAAAACTTTTGAAGCACTTTCTTAAGTATGAGGTGATTGGAACTTGTCTGTACATCCTCTATTATTACTTAGGGATTAACTGAAGGCTATGGAATTTGTCCGACCCCCTCCTCCACAAGATTAAAAAAAATCAACACATGGTGGATCGGAATTGGCTACCATGTACTAGCCACAAAGCTTTGTAAGTGAATGACAGAAATGATGGCATTATGGTCAACCATTTACGCCGCAATCTGGCAAGAAAGTTTGTGACTGAAATTTTGACATGCATCAGACAGATGCTCTCTGAATGTTAAGTGAGAAGAATAGCGCCCTCAGTGTACAACCTCCTCTGAGGTATATGTGGATGCCAGAAGGTGATATGAGCAGTACACCTGTTAACTCAATGCATGACATTTGCCAAGGTCGATGTGAAATGATTAGGTGAATCTCAACACTGCATTTGGGTAGCTATCCACTGACAGTGGAACACTGCCCTGGGGTAATCTTCCACCATCAAAAACATACTGCCATGGCTTATTTCACTGATGGGTAGTGAAGCTTTGCTTAGGAAGACATTGCACTGGTAGAGGAATGAATTTCCATCAGCATCCAATTGTCTTTCACGTCACTTCTGGTTCCTCAAGGGGTAGCCTATGGATACCTCGCAGTTCCATCTCACAGTCTCGCAAGAGTTCCATCAGCGCTTGGTAAAGTGCATGCTTAGGAGCATGGGTGACAGAAATTATTTTGTGAGCCTGTTAAAGTAAAACAACAAACAAATGCACTAAAAGGAAAGAAGGCACTTGTTTTGCAGCAAACATCATACTTTTAAGACCAATATTTACATACACAGAATCATAGTTGACTCAAAAAAGGCAGGATGGTAACATTCCTTTCAAGAAATAGGTTTCTCACAGATAAAATTCACTTATTTGTTGCTCAAAAATGGTTTGTTCATCCTAAATTTCAAAAATTCAGTGACCTGCTACCTGACTTTTAATCCTGCTTATACCTCAAATACCTTTTATCTTTGCAGAAACATATCAAGTATGGTACGGTGATGGAACTGTTATAAAAACACAAATGAGATGATGGTACAGCAACCAACAAAATGGTGAAATACAAATTTCGGTGACAAATTTGAAAATTTTAACATTGTTTGTTTTTTCTTTAATTTACTCCAGAAGTTGAAATCACCAAACAGTTTTACATGAAAGGTGACTGGAAAAGTGCCTTCCACTGCTTATTTGGTTCCAGTGAGACCTCTCACAAAATTAATGAAACTAAAAGAGTGAAAAATATCTGGTCAAAAGCCAAGATATCAATAACACTTGTATCACATCCAATAATCCTGAACATCTTTTGACCTCCATTAAATTTAATTTTGACCAGGAAATAAATATGTAAATGTTTAAAGAAACATAATTTTCAGTTCCAGCATCTAAAATACTATTATCTTTTTTTAGCAGTTTTTGCCAGATATAATAAATGTTAAGGTATCATCTACGCTGTTTACTTTCAATGCTTTCTTTCCGTGCATGTGCACAAATCATTAAGCCCTTCTTCTTCTTGTCACACACTTCCAAACACAAATGAATCAAGTGAATCAAAACACATGAATGTTGCGAGTTAAGATGGACTGGACCACAAAATCATACCTGCTGGAACATATTGAGGGCCTCCCCAACCTTTCCCAGATAGTTGTAAAGTTTTCCAACACGCATCAGCTGTATTCCAACACTGGGATGAATGAACTGGTACTGGTGGCTGAAAGCAAATTGAAAAAAAAAAAAAAGAAGTAATTTCTGGAAAAATGATGAACATCATAAAAGTGAAAAGATTGTCTGTTTATTGATTTACAAAGAAAAACTGATAAAGGGGATGTAGGGCATTAGTGACTGACATTTTTAATTTTGCAAGTACTTTGTGTTTTCAAAGGAAAGGGTATTGAATGGTTTGATTTTGAAACTCCCCATGCTTATTAAGTGTTGTATAAGTATCCAGAATGTCCCTTACAAAATATAGAGCAAGAATATTGAACTACATAATGATTTGAAATCTGTAAAAGGAACATTTATGAAAGCTGTTTTTAGAGGCTCAACTGGCCTATGACACAACCCAGTGACATTTCAGTCCAATGAACTTGTTGATCTTACTTTCAAAAAAATCACAGTATTAAAGGTTCCAGCAAAAAAAAAGGTATTTATACAACTAAAGACAACAAAAGCACCAAACGAATAACAAAACTGATTTAAGTTAAAATTATTATCCCAGACAAATTGAATGGAATGCTGACTTGTATGACTCCAAGTTTTCTTCTCCGTAATGCAAGGCCTCATTCCAGTTTTGCAGCTCGATGTGAGCGTCCATGGCAACGTTCCGTGCTCGGAGCTTGGAAAAGTGACATCGGTGCAGAACAGGAAGGGAGAGGCATTCCTCGGCTCTCGAGAGCATGTTCATCCAATGTGTCGGAGGAGTTAAGGATATGTCTCAGTAAAGAGCAACCTGTCTACTTCATAAAAAACGTAATGAACAAAAAATTAAAGAATCTAAAGCTTGGATTTTTAATCGATACGATGGTGAATCTATGTTGCCAGTGACTAAGGTAGGTGGATCTGTACACCAGTGATTGGGATACGTAAACACCATCCATTGAAAGACACAACAAAAACACATGTCTTAATCAGACATCTAAATCAAAAACACATCTGATTCTAACCAAACCTCAAAACGGAACAAATATTACACCTCTCTTTTGGCAGGAAATAAGACAACTTCAAGGGGGAACATTGATCTTGAAATGGTGATGTGGAAATAAAAGGACTGCACAAGAGTATTTGGTGGACATAAGTTGGAGACAAATAACTTTATGTTAGATGCAGATTGCACATTAAATATGCACAGAAAACTTTCACAGGTATAGCAGCTACACGAAGTATTTCTTAAAGTTTTAGACAAAAGATATCTCCTTTCTTCCGAAAATCATTCGCTGACTCCAGCAGGCTCTCTGCCTTCTCTTCGGCAGAAATACTGTCTTCCCGTAATACACCTTGTGATGGGTAGTTCTCTTTACATGAAGTGCACTTTGCATCCTTGTCTGAATGAAAAAAAAAAATTAACAGAACTTATCAAATTTCATTTGCAAACATCAAATTCCTTGGAATAATCCCAGTTCGATATTGTACCATCAAAATTACTTCAAAATGATATCACACACAGAAATATATTGGAATAATTTAAATACAGTCTAGATGGATAAATGAATGGATTGATAAATGAATGAATGGATTAGTGATTGATCGATCGATCGATCGATTGACTGACTGACTGACTGACTGACTGACAAGTAAATCAGTGGGTCCATGGATTGAAGGACAGAGTGACAAAAACATGTATCTTTGCAATTCACCTTGAGACTCTCAATCCAAAAACAATTACCTATCTTCTTATGCAAGCAATACAATATTGACAAAAATTGTTTTCTACTGCAATGATCAAAATAAATAGAATGATAGAATTACAAAAAGATCTAACCAGGGTGAATCTTCTTCAATAATCCTTTGCACTTCTGAGCAGGACAGGCAACACATTTTAGAATCTGATCCTGTTAAAACAAATATTTGTCTTTCATGGTTTGCTTCTGAATTAAAAAAAAACAAGATAACAAACCTTAACTAAATTAGAAACACTATGTAACTCTTTATCTATCCAAAGTAAACCTAAAAGCTGATGTTACCAAACCATCTCAACAAGATTTCAAACTATTAGATCATGTTTACAAGAAAATCAAAGACCACTAGGCACATCTAAATTGAGTAAGAAATGTCTGTATTTGAATGCATTAACTGGTGTATAGAGTAGAGGCATGCAATAGGGAAGGGGGGGGGGGGAGTCCATGTGGCTGTCAGGGGAAAATGGCCAGTAAGGGAAATTCATGTATTGATGAACTCTGAATTTTCAAAACAGAAGATTTGTGATAAATAAGGAAAAACCCCTCCACTGTCAGTCAATAGAAATGGATGCAAAATCTGCCCCTCCCACCAAATCTTGTTCAGGCAGTATACAGAGATTGACAGGTCCAAGAAGGGGAGAGCCAACCAGGGCCAAAGTCCCATACGAAGGTGAGCCAAAAATGTTTTCTCCGGAATTTATACATTGGAAAATGAAATATTTGAGAGAAAATTAACCTCAAATTGCACAACTTTACTGGACCATATTGCATCTCAGGGCATAAGTTACGATAAGTTTTACAAAAAGGGAGGGGGACAAGTCCAGTAATACTTTGCTTGGTCACAAATGAACAAAAAAAAAAATTACTGTCAATTATGCAAAATGGAAATTTTGTCAAAAAATTGGCTCGAGAAAGTAAACAAAACTTTGTACTATTTTACACCTGAGGGTTGAGCTCTTTCTGAAACACGACAATTCAAGGGTTGTAAGGGGGATAGGATAACTATGAGTGGTGTTGCATTATATCAAGATAACTTCCTCATGCTACACAGGATCAAACTCACTTGAGAAAGTCTACATTCAAGATACTTTGTCTCTACTCACACTGAAGGGATCCTCGCACTTACTGCACATGCAATGGAACCTGAACTGGTCCATCAGCATGGCACGTCTTGTTTCCGTGGTAGCCAACAGCTCGATGTAAGTGATCAACAACTACAAATAGAAAAGAATACACAGAATCAAATTCAGTGACTTTCACTGCATTATGGGAATTGGGTTGATAGTAAGCTGTACAAAAACATAGACCGTCCATGACAACACTAGAGCAATGCACAATTAATTTACCAGAACTGGACTTGCAGTTGAAAAATGATGGTGGCTGAAGAAACTGCTATGTTATAATAAAAGAAAACATTTAAAATAAGGCTGAAGATAGAAAATCAGTTATCAGAAAATTCATGTGTATCCAGGAGTGTAGCCAGCTGGGGGAGGGGGACAAGGGGGGAAGCTAACCAATTCCTTAAGAATTCTTTCTGTGGTTTTTATGTCATTTTGTGATATTGCTAGAATATTCCTTCCTTTATATGGGAAGTGCTATATCCAGCTGCAGCTGATTAATTTTGGGTCAAACTTTTCCGTGAATGTTCCTGTGATGGTACTATGCTTACATTGTTTTTCTACAGGCTTTGCCCCCTCCTTGACAAATTTCTGGCTATGTCAAGGCTGTGTGCATCTGCCACACAAATTGGCAGAATTGATTCTTATTTAAGTAGAATCCCAACAATGGTATGTAAGTCTCTAGTTTCAAAATGTCTTTATTTTAAGTATTAATGTACTGTAATAGTGAATGCTAAGATTATCATTGCATCAACAAAGAAACCAGAATGCACAAATGCATTATGGTATCTATGATTCAATTATGAGCTTTTTTTCTGAGTCTGACATTATAGCATAAGGATGTGTCCCAAGCCACCTATGCTTCATACGAATTATGAGATCTGCACCAGGTTTCTCCCTTGAGATCATGTCTATAAGGTTTTTCACAATTTGACCCATATTGACCTCAATCTGTAATGTTTGACTTCAACTAAAAACTATAAGGTTCTTGTACTCAATGAGATACACCTGCATACTGAATATGACATTTGTCAAAGCTTCCTTTCTTGAGAGTAGTTTACCATAATTTCATAATGTGACCTTGTTGATCTAAAATGGACTTTAACCTTCTTTAAAGGCAACAGAATTCTTGCATACTTATGAGATGCACCTGTGTACTAAATATGAGACATGTCTAGGCTTCCCTTCTTGAGATATCATGTTTACAAGGTTTCACAAGTTGACCTCTGTTGACCCCAAATGACTTTGACCTAAAGCAAAAGCGATAGGGTTCTTCTACTCAATGTGGTACACCTAAATACTAAAAATGAGATCTGAGCAAGCTTCCCTTCTTGAGATATTGTGTTTACAATGTTTTTACTTTAACCCCTGTTGACCCCAGATGACCTTTGACCTCCACCAAAAACAATAGGTTCCTTACTTTTAATATGGCAAACCTACATATCATATACGAATAGTATCCATCATTATTATGTGGAGATATCACATGGACAAGGTTTTCATTATTTGACCTCTGGTGACTCCAGATGACCTTTGACCTCCACCAAAGATGGCAAGATTCTTCCTCAATGCGACATACCTGCATATCAAGTATGAACAGTGTACATCATTCCTATCTGGAGATATCACATACAGAAGATTTTCAGTATTTGCCGTCTGTTGACCCCACCAGACATTTGACCTCCACTAAAAACAATAAAATTCTTTCTCTGAATATGAAAAACCTACATACAAAGTATAACGAGCATCCATCATTCCTACCTGGAAATATCGCATGCATAATCTAAGTTCACAAACACACACACATACACACACCATCATGACTGCATAGGTTTCTCTTGTCATCGAAACCAATAAAACTTAATTTTAATGGCACAAGTCTGATTGATAACTATTGAAATGAAGGACTACAGGTGGTAAAGATTTACCTAAACTAACCTCCTTCTAAAAGTTGATAGCAATCTTAAATATCAATCCTCTTTTTTTGTATCATCAAACACTCATCTTGAATACCAACATGTTCACCTTCACCATCAATGTATCATTCATCAACCTGTTTACCTACAGAATCAACATGTCTTATTGTCAATTAACCTTTCTACCTCAATGCCATTTGGATTATGAACATCTTTACCTACATCATCAACCTGTCAATTTTATCATCAACCTGTTTACAGTACATCATAAACATGGCATTCTAATTATTAGGCAGATTACCTTCATTATCAATATATAACTTTGATTAGCGACCTGTTTACATACATCATCAACATGTCAGTATGGTAATCAAGCTGTTTATTTTTGCTTTATGATCATGCCATTTTCCTAGTTATAATCTGGTTTACCTACAGAATTACTTTTATTCTTGAATATCAACAAGTTTGTTTGAAGTGTTAACAGTACTTAGTCACAAATTTCAACATGTTTACCTGCATCATCGACATACCTGTTTGATGATTGACCTGTTAACCTACATCACCAACATTTCATTTGATTATAAACCTATATACAACCAGAAAGCACAAATGCATTGTGGTTTCGATGATTCAATTATGACTACTTTGAATCTGACACATTGCATAAGGTGAGGATGTGCAACACGCTTGGTCATTTAAATGTTTTCAGTAATCTATTGTGTCAAAGTTGCAATGTAATAACAACTATGTACATTTCACAATAACACCTGCTTCCGTAAGATGATGGATGACTCATAGGTAGGCCTATCATAACTCAACATGCACGCCTACACAATAAATGAGAGATATCTTGAGATCTTGAGCCTATCTTGAGATTCCATGTGCACATGGAATAAAGCACTGAATGATTGACCTGTGTTTGAGCTACATGGCCTGAGCCACAAAATATAATCTATGCATTTGCAATCTATACAAAAATCAACGTGACCAGTGACAGCTGATTCTAATAATCAATATATATAGCTGCAGTCACAGTACATCTTTGCATTAATATCAACATTTAATATTTCAAAGACACTTTTCTGCGGCTAGAAAATTGTCAGAAGTTATAATTTGCAGTAAAGAATCAGGAATTTTCATCAATTTTGATCAATTGTTTAAAGCACCGACCTCATCTCCTTCTTTCAGGTCTTGTAGTGTCCTGACTTCAAGGACGGGACCATCAAATATGACCAGACAGTTAGGTTCACAGTGGTGGTTGACCATTGATGCTCTAAACATGAAATACAGTGATAGAAATATTTTATAATGGTCCAGGTAGATGGAGAGGAGGTAATAAACACATTAGCTTTGATATAGAAAATGAAGAATATACCATCAGATGTTACCAGGTTAAAGAAGGGATTACGTTTAAAAATTGCTTGTGCTGCCTAGACTCAAGAACAATATTATTAAAAAAAAGACAGTGTCTTTGACCATCACCCACTATCAAGATGAAAATTTCAACCATATGAGATAGCTCTACTAGTACTCTCATACATATGAAAATGGCAACTGCATGTCACGCTCAGGGCTGTGTGCTACGTAATCAAACAGAAAACTAAACAACCACAAGGGTAAGACTGCCCAAAAGAAACTGAAAAACCCATAGTCTGGTGCAATGGTGGACTGGTGAAGTAAGCTATGCAAAGAGGACAAACTGAACAAGTTCTCCGAATGAGGCAAACGTATTAAGCTACCAAGTCATCTTCCACTGCTTTGCATACTTTATTTGAGCCCAAAAGGAAAAAAAATGTCTTAAAAATAAAGAGTTGAGACCTCTGATAAAGGGCATAACCAATGTTTTTCAGTTCTTGGTCAAACAAGTGAAAACCGTTGATCTCCACGATCACAAACAACCGCAGGATCTGGGCTGTTGTGTAACCAAGTAAATTGCCATCCAGGAACTTCTGAAGGACAAAAAACACAGCACCCATGTCAGCCCGTCTCTGTTCCACCATCTTGTCCACATCTGTGAGAAAGACAGCATTTCATAATCTAAATCATTTGATTCAACACATCAATGTGCATTTCTGAGATCCCTCAATGATCTTTCCACATTAAAAGAATGACACTATAGGGTATCATTCCTTCTGATGTCTTAAGACAAGGTACTGTCCCATTGACCAATGCACTAGAACCGTACAGCAAGGAAACAATTACATAAAGTAGGGAAGGATGTACACAAAGAATGAAGGAGTTTCCTTTGTCTGATGCTATATTTTGACTTGGGTGATTTATACACAGAAAATAGTTTGTGGTTAATTACGTAACTATGTGACATGCTCTGACATGCTATGACATCAACCAATAAAACAACACAAGTTTAACATTTCTCTACACAACCTCAATTAATCATCTTGGGACATAAGGATACATTACCATACGATCTATAAGCAAATATCCCCAAGTTGCGTCATGCAACTGTGCAGGTTAATAATTAGACACATGTGATTTAAAATCTTTTCCAAATGAGTTCATGTCTTATCTACCTCACCAGGAAAATCAAATCTAAAGAATGATGCCATGAGACCAATACAGCAGTAGCATAACACTCACCACCCTGAAGCTGTTCCACTGTCAAAGGGAAGTTTTTGTCATCTATGTCAACAGTTGGTTTCGGTGACTGTCAAATTAATGAGAAAGAGATCCATACTGTTATGTCATGATATTTAAATTGCTTGCCACTGTAAAGGTTGAATATGAACAACATTTGTATTGATCAGCAAAGTTAAAGGAGTTGTCTCAGCTATAGATCTTTTTTTCAGAGACTTGCATTTAAATACATGGAGCAGTGGCACGATTTATTAAACTATCCTTCATTTGCCCATTGAAGATAAGATTCTCATCAACATATTAAAGACAAATAATTGCTGTGATTGGTATAAAACTGAAACACTGGCAGAGTTTAAAGGAAAATCAGGCATATAAAGTGCCCCAGCATGGCATACAAAGAAAATAGCTTTTAAGTATTGTCAAACCATTCAGTTTCAACAACAAACATTTGCAAAAATTTCATCTCTTCAAAACATAATGCTTGAGACTCGTTACGGAAGATGCATCATTTGAATTTTTTAAAGTTTGGGCGAACAAATTATTCTTGAGCCACAAATAACTGAATTTCTAGCTGAGGGAATTTTTTCCCTTGAAAAGAGGTTACTGTCCATTCTTATTCTAAATAACCTGTTTTCTTTGTCTTCAAATATTGGTTTTAAAAATATAATTTCTTTAGTGTGAAACAAATGCCTTACTTTCCTTTCATGTGATTCTTCCTGCCTATCCAGATTTCCTTAGAAAAGACAAAGGAAAAGAAGAAGAACAAAGTAGAAAATCTCTCACCCTTTTGGATCTCCACATGATCCTGGCCAATAGTCTGACAGTATCTGTCGGTATGTTGGGTGCAACTCTCTGTAATCCTTTGCATTCTTGTTTATGATCAATCCAAGCGTTTTTCTGCCAAGTTCAAGACAACATAAGTTGAGACTACAATGCTTTCATTTCTGAAAATCTTCTGGAATATAGAACACTGCACCATACACCAATAAGAAATGACACAGTGTCTAAGATATAGGCCTACCATCACTTGCAGATATATACATACCTGACACTTCCTGTTGCAGTAACGGGCAAACTTACATCCAGAGCAGCGCATCAAGTTATTGTACCTGAAAATCAAAAGACGAAAATGGGTCGTGTTGTCCAGGAACTTTTACATTGTGAAGAGATTTTTCATAAATGACTTCAGTGTTTGCATTCCTGTTGTGAGCTTTGTGATTTCAGCATTGACTGTTCCAACTTATTCAAGAACAAAAAGCCTTCTGATGACTTTGGAAATGTGCAGGTAGCAAAGTCTGCAAGAAAAGTAATTATTAGAGCTTGCTTGGATAGTCATGCAATATGTGTAAGAGTGAATGATCTATATGGCATAATCTGACAAACTTTGAGAAGAGACATTTAGCAGAAGTTCATCATAAATTTACATCAACTATGTAGTGCACACCATGTTTGTTTAGAATGAGTGCCAAGAAAGCTCTCTTGTGAGAATGGTATTCTTAATTTCTCCACATATGATGGTTGAGTATGGACATAATACAACAGTGTGTACCTTTCTGTAAATAGATCAGACAAATATATTTAGTACACTGTTGTTGTTCAATTGCATACTTTATTTTCTTGGCAAAAATACAATCACAGTATTGAGGTGTGTCCTTGTATTAGAATGATGAGCAAAAAACAATTAAAAATTTGGCCCCAAATATTGACCGGTCCAGGCACACAGCATTGGAAAAACTTATCACTGTTTTATGAGTCAGTCAGTACCGCAGCTGTGCTGTACAATACAATACATTTTGCTGGACAACAACATGTTGTAACACATTTCACCCATAACACAATCATAAACAGTGGCCGAAAATGGAAAAGAAATATGAGTTCAACCAATTCTTTTACAAAAGTACTTCACTCGTGTACATCAAGTAGAGCAAGAAAACATGGCCACAAATTCCCACAATTCATGTACCATACTGTAGTTAGATACAGAGAATCCTCAATATTATCAACCTGAAAGTCATATACCTACCCTGGTAGCAAACAGTGATCACAGTAGCTGCCCCTTACATCGCTACAAAGTACACAAGCTATGCATTCTTCTCTCAGCAAAGTTGTGCCTTTCTTCACATCTGTTGCACACCTAACTCCTCTGCCACGGTCCAATGTTTCAACCGTCCTTACATCACCAAGGAATGCCATATTTAACTTCTGGAATGGTGTACTACTGTAAAATCATAAGCCACCACAAAAAGTTGAACATGAAAAGCAGCATATGATAATAGGTATGATCTACATTAAATACTATTGAGCTATAGTCTTCAAATATTTGTAAGAAAAAGTTTGATGAATAATTATAATATTAACCTTGATGTAGGATACTTTGTGGGTAATTTATCAGTAAGACTACGGGGCATTTGCTCCATATCTCCCCCCCCCCCCCCATCTTTGATTTTTCTTTTGAAACACTTTTAAAAGAGTTACCAGAAATTGATAAAAGCCTACAGTAAAATATAGTCTTGTGACCATTTTCATCATTTGCAAATGGAAACAGGTCCTTGAGTTACTCTTATGAACCAGTCTGTTTTGCTTCCAGAGAGACAACCAGTCATTTTCATTTGTGGTTCTGACTTCACTGTCAGCAAGGAACCTTGCATCAAAGCTCTGTTCTGTGCAATCCTTTCAAAGGGTATATGCAGGTGTGAATGAAGATTACTTGGATGTCCCTAGAGTTTAGAAATATGATACATCACATAAAAGTAAAACAGTGAGCTTTAATTTTATGAACTGAAAGTTATCACTTGAGAAAAAATCTAATAGGACTAGCATAAATTAACGTTCCAATTGTATCTCCTCAATTGCACCACCTGGTCAGATGCACTACAACAAAGGCAAATACTGTGCATTTCTGGAAGAAACAAGTAAAAAATTTTTGGTACAAAAAAAGGCAACAATTTGTTGGAAGAAACGAAGGTTAAAAAACCCCAATAAAGCCCACACGAGTTGCAGTTGGCGCACATACAGTACGCTATTGCATAAGTATATCCTGAAGGGAGCAAAACACAGATATGGTATGCAGACTCATGTGAACTACACATATCACTATCAGGTAGGTCTACGCACACATGTACTGGTTCTGCTACGTTTGTCACCGATATTAACAAAACTTAATTAACATTTAATTGAATGGATAACAGTACAACGTTTTATACCAAGCAATTTACTTTGTGTCTTAACAATGCATGAGCATGAACTGAGTATCAGTTCAGAATGCAGATCATGAATGCAAAACGGAAAGGTAATATTCGTATGACAATGTTTCTGTACCACTTACCGTATTTCATGTGTCACAACTCTGTTATACCACCTATAACCTATTGGTGTAACACTATGACCACAGTCTAGTGAGCCGCACGTTCAGCCGCACATCCATACCGCACAGTAAACACATTATATGTTGAAGACAGCTAACAGCTGTGACCGAATGGACAATTACGAAGGCCTTTAACGGCCGTTATCAGAAAGAAAAGTAATGAACGTACTTCCAAAAACGATTGTGCGGCAAAGTCCATCATACTTTTTGCTTCCTACGATTTGTAGCAATATTTATTATCTCTCTCTTACAGAAAAGCCTAGGTGGTCCTGGCCCTGCAAAGAAGGTGGTGACGTCATGAACGTACTAATTTTTTTTACTATTCTGTGTTCAAATAATCGACATATGTAACAAATGAATATGCGGCTAAGTCTCTAACTCTTTTTTGCCTCATACGATTTCTTTGAACAGTATATAGCAATATTTATTTGAACAGTATATAGCAATATTTATTTTCTATCTCTTACAGGAAAAACTAAGTGGTCCGGGCCCTGCACAGAGCGTTGTGACGTCATGAACATATTACTTAGTGGTCCCATATTCACTGGGGAAAAATATGACGTAGCAGTTTTAATACTATTCTGTGAACAAATATATATCAAAACGAATGTGCTGCTAAGTCCATAACTCTTTTTTGCCTCATACGATGTCTTTGAAATTTTCACAGAATAAAAGCCATAGCTACCATCTACAAATTCCCAAAAGAACTGAGTGGTCCCATATTTACAGAGAAAAATATGATGTAGCAAAGAGACCACACCCATGAGCCATACACCTTCAGTACATATATGTACGTACAAAGTAAGTACAAGTAATGCACGTAATAAGACAAAAGTGAGGCTACGTTTATAACTCCTTTTTGCCTCATACGATTTATTTCAAATTTTTATATAATAAAGCGATACCTAACATCTACAACCACACAAAAGAACTAAGTGGCCCCATGCTTACAGACAAAAGTATTACGTACAGACGGGACCTCACCCATGAGACAACTTCGGTACCTATGTATGTGCGAAGAATGTACGAGTATTGAATGGGAGGCTAAGTCCATAACTCCTTTTTGCCTCATACGATTTCTTTGAAATTCTGACAGTATCTAGCAATGTTTATAATCTATCTCTTACAAAAAAATATTGGGCCTGGCTCTGCAAAGAATGTTGTGACGTCATGAACATTTTAGTTTTACTATTCTGTGCACAAATAATCTAAGTATATTGATATAAACGAATGTGCGGCTAAGTCCATAACTCCTTTTTGCCTCATACAATTTCTTTGAAACTCTTACATAAAAAAGTCATACCTACCATCTACAAACTCACAAAAGAACTAAGTGGTCCCATATTTACAGAGAAAAATATTTCGAAGGCCTACAAAATGGAGCACACCCATGAGACAACTTCAGTACCTATATGTACAAATAAAAAGGTACATCAGTATGCGGCTGAGTCCATAACTCCTTTGCGCGTCATACGATATCTTTAAAATTCTGACAGTACCTAGTAATATTTATTATCTATCTCTTACAAGAAAAACTAGGTGGTCCTGATTCTGGAAAGAAAGTTGTGACGCCATGAACGTATTAGTTTTACTACTATTCTGTGCAGTGGCGGCGCTACGGGCGGGGGGGGGGGCATGAGGGGGCATTTGCCCCTCCAGATTGTTTCCTTCCCCCAGTTCCCCCCCCCCCAGTTGCTCTCACCCTTCTCAATCAGATCTTGTACTCATCCAAAATTAATTTAATCACAAAACTATGTATTGGTATTGGACTGAATAAGAACAGCTTCCGGGAAATTTCTCCGGAATGTTTACCGTCCAGCATAAGGGAAGGGCGGGTAGGTGGTTGTTTTCCAAAATATAGGAATGTCGTTGACTGCATCATAATAAATGTGTTAATAGTAGGCCTCATTTTTTATTACTATTAGAAAGTAAATCATATAGTGAAATAAACTGTAGGCCTATTTAATTACCTGTACAATGACCACAGTTATTTTCACTAAAGTTAAATCCCCTCCAAAAATAGAGGAGTCCACATTCCTCAGTACGACAGGCCTTCATTAGTTTAGGACTAAAATGAAAGAGATATGACTATTTCTGGGGAGAATTGAACTGTCAAAGAATATTGGTAAGTACTGCACATTTTTATAGAATAATGTGACTGGAATGGAAGTGTATGTCGCCTATGTGTGTGTGTACTCGGTGGCACCGCGTAAATGTGAAATGGTACTCCCAAAGAAAAAAGTTGGGAACCTTGGAGAACGGTCAACCGAAAAAAATAAATAATAAACCTCTCTTGGGACTTAATTTTCCACCCAGAGATATGCTACAACCTCAGAGCTTCCGGGGGCTTCGCCCCCTAGACCCTCACCGGGACTTTGCCCCTGGACCCCACCACGGGTCCTAATGCTGGCCCCTGGACCCCACCCGCACGGCCTCGCGCTTTGCGCTCGGTTTCACGCTGCGCGCGAAAATCTTTGCCTCCCAACGTTTTCCTCTGCCCTCAGCTTGCCCCCCCCCCCCCAAATCTGACATTCTGGCGCCGCCACTGATTCTGTGTGCAAATCATGGACGTGCGGCTAAGTCTTTTTTTTTCTAGCTCTTTTTTTTTGCCTGTTACGATTTCTTTGACAATTTTCACATAAAAAAGCCATACCTATTATCTGCAAATTCACAAAAGAGCTAAGTGGTCCCATATTTACAGAGCAAAATATGACGTAACAAAGAGACCACCCCCATGAGACAACCTCAGTACATATACATATACGTACAAAGTATGTGGAAGTATTGCACGTAATAAATAAAACGATTGTGCGGCTGAGTTTGTAACTTCTTTTTGCTTCATACGATTTAATTGAAATTCTAATGCAATAAAGCCATATCTATGTTCTACAACCACTCAAAAGAACTAAGTGGTCCCATGCTTAGAGAGAAAAGTATGACGCAACAAAAGGACTATACCAACGATACTAACTTCAGCATCTATATAAGTGAAAAGTATGTACAGATAATGTACATACTCAATAAAACGAATGCTGAGTTCCTAATTCCGTAGTGCCTCATACGATTTCTTTGAAATTTTACAGTGTATAGCAATTTTTATTTTCTATCTCTTGCAGAAAAAAAAAAAACTTATTGGTCTTGGCTGTGGAAAGAAAGTTGCGAAGTCGTGAACACACTAGTCACATGGCTACTATCCTGTGTACAAATAATTCACTGTACCAACGAAACGAATGTGTGGTTAAGTCCAAAAACTCTTTCTTCGCCTCATACGGTTTCTTTGATATTTTAACATAAAAAAGCCATGACTACCATATACCACCTCACAAAAGAATTAAGTGGTCCCTTACTTATAAAGAAAAAAGTGACGTAACAAAAGAGACCACACCCGTGAAATAACTTAAGTAACTATATATTTTGCAACTTTAGTACCTATATATTTTGAATAGTAGTTAAAAATAATGCATTACGTTGTTAAAAGGAATATGAGTCTGAGTTTATAACTCCGTTTTGCCTCATACGATTTCTTTGAAATTCTGACAGTATCTAGCAATATTTATTATCTATCTTGTACAGGAAATGCTAAGTGGTCCTGCTCCTGGAAAGTTGTGACGTCATGAAGATGCTAGTTTTTTTTTCCCATGACTATATAGCAAAATTTGTGTATAAATGATCCATAAGTACTTTTTGCCTCAAAGAATGTCTTTGATTTTAGAATACAATAAATTCTGTGCTATAAGCTGCAACTTTATGAAACAATTAAATGGTCAAATACTTACATAGAAAAATATGACATAATAAACAGACCACCCGTTAAGACAATTATTTGTAGGCAGAAATTGTGTACAAGTAATGCATGTACTGAATACAATGAATGTGCGGCTGAGCTCGTGACTCGTTTTGCCTCAAACTATTTCTTTGAAATTTGATGGTGTATAAAAACATTTGCTATCTATATCCTACATGAAAATGTAAGCAGTCCCCACTCTTCAAGCTAAACTGAGTGAACCCCGCCATATGAAAAAGATGATGACGCCCTGAACATCCAAGTTTTATAATATGAGTGTATTATATATGTTTTACGAATGGTCCATCTTTTAATCATAACGAATGAGCGACTGGGTTCATAACTCCTCTTTTCATGCCTCATACAATTTCTTTGAAATTTTCAATATAATAAAGTCTTGACTATTAGCTACATTCTTATTAAACCAGAAGATCGAATGACACTCTGATCCCTTGCCAAAATTTCATTTCCATATACATATGTATATCTTTAGATAAAAGAAACAAAAGCAAATGGAGAAGGGAAGAGACCAATATCATGATGAAAAACAAAACATAAGAATGTTAACCAAATTTGGTGCAATGCCAAATGCTGCTATGAATGAATAACGAACGAATCTAAACCACATACAACTTCATTGACCCAACCTTACCGAAAATCGTGGAGACAAAGGATGGCGTATATCTATTAGCAAGGTAATTTACAAGTTGACGGGGAGTTCCTTACACCACTCACGGTTAGAGACTTGGTGGCGAATGAACAGAGACAACATGGAAATATCGTCCAAAGGGGTCCCAATGGAGTACTTAGTAAAGACACGGAGTTGCTGGAAACGGCCATTGACTGATTACTTAGAAATAGCAGTAAATCTAACGAGATATGCTAAGTTATTGCTTGAAGAGAGTGCACAAACAATGATGCTTCTGATAGTTTCATAGGAAAAGCAAATGAGATTAAAGGCAGTAACTCATCACCCCAAGCTGGCTTCCGGAGAGCAAAATTCTCAACTGGTTCTACTCTTTGATTGACAGCAAATTCAACAGATGCAGAGTAGCTCATATTACACAGCGTACACAGGGATCCATTGTTTTGATTACACATGTGGAGGAATTTTAGACAGGGACTAGAGGTGAGTGGTTAGGAGAATTGAAACTATTTGTCTTTAAATTCCATTTAGTAACAATATACGGGTTTTACGGGCAACACGTTTGGTTTTTGAATCCAGGACAGATCTTCGGAATAATAGAAGTTATTATTGTAGTGCGCCGCACTACAATCTTGTCATTACTGGTCGACCAGCAATTTCTTTTGTTGAGCCTTGTATGGCTCATAACGCCTCACCTGCGCGTGATGTAACTTAGTTCATACATATATGCTGCGCGACCTTTTAGTAATAGCAGTAAGTGCGAGCTACGGCCGCCTTCAAACCAAAATCTAGTAAGGAAAAGCAAATGCCACGACTACAAGAACGATTTAAGGAGTTAAAGTGATTAGAGAGCCCTGCGGATAGATTTCCAGAAAACGTGATGAAATGTGGTTCGGCCTTTTCCCAATGAGGTGATAAACGTGGAGTGTCAATGTTGTTTTCAAATTGGTTTGCAATACTGCGCCATTGTTTTTAAATACGATGTCACAGAATTGTGTGTCGCTCTACTGCTTCTAAGTGGTTACAACATGACGTCTTTCGACAGAATCATGTACTGCTCTCATGTTCTATTTCAGTGGTGAGCAGAAAGACAAGTTTGACATACATACAGCTAGTACTGGAGTGCTCGTTAAAACTCAGAGCAGTACAGGCTTGTAAGACATACGGTATATAGCAACGATAAGCGTCGGCAACTTTACAACATTATGAGAGAGATCCAATGGAATTTTTGTTTCGTCCAGCGTGATATAAAAAAAAAGAATGGATTGGGAAAGGGGTCGACAGGAAACGGCACTGCTTTCCCCAAAAAATGCTAACTCCTATGAGGAGTGGATCCACAGAGACTGGCTTAATTACTCCCAACAACAAGGACTTAGCCTACCACGCACTACAATTCTGCGTATTTGTAGGCAAATGCAGTTCTAGTTCATATTATGTCATCCCATCTTCGACTGGGCATTTCAAATGATACAGCTCATCTACTCATCAATGTTGAAAGTTTGATGTTAACGCAAAATTCAGTTGCCGAGATAACTTCCCTAATAGATGCTCTGGTGACCTCAAATGACCTTTAACCTTCATGAAAATCAATAGGAACCATCTTCTCTCAATGGACTCCCTTTACACCAACTTAAAAGTCCAAGCATCTTTTCCTTTTGAGATATAGTGTTTACAAGCCAAAACGACCCCTACACACATGCACACACCCCCACACACGCCGTCATCATCGCGTAGATTCCTTGCCTGCCTTCGGTAAGGGATCAAAAGTGTTCGCTTGCATACAGATAAAACTATGACGTAATAAATAGCAGGCCCGTAGCCACATTAACCATTTTTGAGGGGGGTGGGGCAATATCAATGTTGGAGTTTCTCGGCCTGGTGAGGGGTTTAAGGGGAAGATATGTCCCCTTCAGTTTATTTTTTTTTTTTTCCCTTTTCAAGGGTTTTATATGCAAAACGTATTACCATCTCTTCCTCCTGTATTTTTATTTAACAAAAGCATGACTTTTTATTGAAACACATTTTATTTAAAACACTTTTTATTTTTTATGGGGCCCTCCGTGCTCCCCTCGTGGGGGGGGGGCTGTGCGGCTGACATAATCCCTTGCTGCCTCATAAAACTTCGTTGAAAATTTATTGGTATGCCACAACACTTATTATCTACCTCCTACAGGGAAAAAAGGTCGCGACCCTACAATAGAAAAAAAACTATGGAATCATGGACATACCGTTTTACAATTGCACCAATGATGCACTTTTACAATAAAACGAGTGTTCACCCCCTCCCCCCCCCCCCTCAACTCCCTTTTGTTTAACAGAATTTTTCTTACAATTTTAATATAATACAGCTTGAACCATTATTACACCAAGTGGTACCGTACTTATATGACGTAATAAATAAACCATTACCGTGAGACAATTATTTATGTGGAAATTTTCGCATACTTTTCAAGTTTTTGCCGAGAAGTGATCTACGTTAACTTCATGTCGCACAGAAATTATCTCTCATTCTTTTTTGTTCGTGCGTTCTAGGTTTTAATCTTTCTTATGTAATTTATTTATTTCACACCATTACATCAGTGCCTTCGATACAACAATCTACTAACCACTTCCTTCTTAAAAAGAAGATATTTGGAATGGATCAAATCTGATGTTTATTCAAAAAAGACGTCTCTAAGATCCTGAATAACTTTAAAGTGACTGCATGTGTGTATACATAGTAAAAACAACAACTTTCATGTGCAAAACTTTTGTACGTCACCATTCTGACAAATTGTTTGGGACGATAAATAGGTTTCATGGGATACATTCTGCCACATGATTTCAGATTCTGGTAACATAACCGCAAAAGGTTTAAAATACGAGAATGTAGTGGTTGACAGTTTTTCTTTTTTTTAAACTTAACTATACGCGCTACTTTCAGAACATGTCCATGGCAAGTATACTGGAGATAAATATTCAGTTAGTCAAAATAGCTGATCACTAACGCCACAATAAGACCATCAGTTGGTATATTTGTAAATGCATGTGCTTCGTTTCTGTAAATTTTACAACTGTCGATGCCGATTAAAGAGGATGACTTAAGTGGTATGATTTTGATACACCAGCATGTACTGTCGCATAGGCGCTTATACGAAGAACCCCAAATATGAATTCTGTTTTTACTGTTTTATGTAGTTTCCGTTGCTCTTCAAAGTGTTTATTGTCATTTTCGTTCATCCATACCCAGTCCATGAACAACCTCTCGTGTACGTTATAACTAAAGAAAAACTTACAGAAGTGCAACGCCGAATACAAGTGACAATTATATATGCAGCATCGGATTTTAGAATTGGAAGAACTGATTTTCTCGCAACTGTTTGGCCCGTGTCTTCAAGGATAAACACATTCGCTTGAAAAGATTGAAATCGAAAAATTATTCCTTCGTGCACCGTCACTCATGCAGTAAACGACAGAATACACGGGAAAAATTGATGAGCCTTAACCATCAAACCAGAGAAACATGGAACTTTTTTAAATTTAGGCCTATAATTTTATTAAATTGTCATCTATATCGTTATTTGTTTTCATGACATCACATCATTATGGCACTTGTCTTTCGTCATGGATTACATTAATATATAGTTGAATTCACTCTATGATCATTGAACGTTATTGAGAACAATACGAGGCCTTTGAAAAGAGAGAGAGTGAGAGAGAGGTGGGGAGGGAGCTAGAGACGTTCAGCTGAGTAATGGGTTGGTGAGATGCCCCACTTGCATCAAATTGACCAGTCGACCGGTTAGTTTGATGCTTTTCGTCTGCGCAATTGGTTAGTTAGGTGGTTTTGGTAAATTAGGTGATTTGGTCAATTAGATGCGTGCTGTATCTTGCCCACGCCAGATCAGGTTCGTACCCTACTGAAGAAAAAATATTCCAATAAATCAACGACCAAGTTACGGTTCAAACTACAGAAACCTCTTCGGAGTTTCGTTTTATCCGGTGTACAGAATGTTGCCTTTACAAACTTTGAGCACATCCTGATGTGCTTCGTTTTATCTTATGTGGAGTAGAAATAGGAGTGGTTTTCATTCAGTTTGATTCGCACTTAGTAAGTAAGGATATGGTTCTTCTACGGTTGGTAGGCACTTCGCTAATCCCTTAGTAGTTAGGCCGATACAATAACCTTACCGTGTCCCCCCCCCCCCCCCCAATTTGTTACTGCTCAGTGCACATAATGCAGCAGGCATATCATTTCAACGTAATTAATTGTACGGTAACAAAGTGTGAGGGCCTAAATTGGGCCTGACGGAGTATTTATTTAATTCAGACAAGTCGACCTTGGTACAACATGAGCCTCTTTTCTCAACTCGATAATTAGACCTAAGATAGACCTCACTTGTTACGGTAGGCATTGTATTCCAACCGCCGGAATGACGTTCATGAATTATTAATCTATGACGTCGAAATCTGTTCCTGAGCTTATGAATAATGAACAGAGTAATGTGTAAGTGACTGTGAACTGGCCGCGCCAAAAATAATTGTTTTAGTAATGGTATCTTCAAGGTTACAGGAGATAACGGGAATGTAGATATATTAACATGGTGGCTACGAAAGTCTGTTGATGATTCATTTTTCAAGTATAGGCCATATGGCTTAGGGGATAAAAGAGTTTAGAAACTCACTGCTGAAGCCTGCACCGTCAGACTGTTTTTGTATTCGGGCATGATTGCGTTCCGTGACGGCCGTTGAACCGAGCAGGCTGGCTTTCCCTTAAATGAACTCTCATACCCTGCTGTAGGCCTACGCACGGTGTAAGCATGTTGCCGTGTTTTTACTATTTGAAAATATTGGTTAATGGCTACAAATTCGTTGTAAATGGGAGTGGCTACCAATTCGATGTAAAGGGAAATCGGGGGAGGAGCGGCTCCCAGATAACAAATTTCAGAAACTATTAAATGTTCATTTTCCACCCTTTGAGTCTGACCGCGATCCCCAGTTGCAACCTCAGTCGGGTAGCCCTTATCTGAGCGCAAAAGTTTCTGTCCTGCATGTACGATTGTAAACGAAAAAATCGGGTACAATTATAGAATACCCCGCCTTCCAGAGGGTCTGTTATTCAAGTGGAGTCGCAGTCGAGAGTGCCAACCATTCTCAATCGGAAGTATTAGAGGGCGCAAGCTAACTTCCACCACGACTCCGACTCCACCAGAAAACACATCTCCACCCACATATTCAAAGCGACTCCGACTTCAGCAGTAAATACAGTCCAATAACATCTTCACTGCGACTCCGAACTCTAGTCCTAAATATTAATCAATAGATGTATCATTTTCATTTCTCCCCACCCCCCCCCCCCTGCACCTCGACTCCGACTCCACCTGAAAATACATTTCCACCCAAATAATCACTGCGCAATTACTGTACACGTTCACTGCGACTCCGACTCCATTCGGTAAAATATCATTTACAATAAATGCATCATTCTCATTTTCTCCCACCTCGACTCCACGTCTAGACATATCTTACTGTCACTGCGACTCCACTTCAAAATGTATCTTGGAAGCATCTATCACCGCGACTCCGACTCCACTAAAAAATATATCTTGAAACCAAGTAGTCTTCTTTCACTGCGACTCCAAGATAATACTGCCACTGCGACTCCACTTCAAAACGTATCTTGGAAGTATCTGCCACCGCGACTCCGACTCCACTTCAAGATATATCTTCAAACCAGTGGACTTACTGTGGCTCTGACTATGTTAAAAATCAGTGAATATTTTTGAAAAAAAAGATAAAGCGGTCCATCGAGCCATGTGTTTGTGTCGTTCTCAAAATAAGACGGAAACGCAAGTGTGTAAAAAGCTTTGGAATTGGTCCCTCACTGCATGCGACTCCACTAGCTGGATGCACCTTCAAAAATGCGGGGTATTCTATAACTATTCCAAAAATCGACATAGACTATACTTTGTTGGACCATATATCGGATGTTTTAGCTCCATGGTTGGACCATAGAGCTACCACGGCCTCAAGGCAGACAAGTTCTGCACTGCATACCACATGGCACACGCATACCAACATGACAGAAGATGGATTTCGGGAATTCCCGTGACGTCGCACACGTCATTTATTAAATATTTGGTTGGAATACAATGCCTTCCTTGTTTCAGTAGGCCTAATGAGGCTATGTGTTTGCGTATAGGCCCTAGTATAGCCTATAGGCTAACTTGGGCCGTACAATAACATAACATAACAAGTTTAAGGGCAAAGGAGGGCAAAGGAGGGCAAAAGCCCCATAAGATGCCCTGTAATCCAGACCCCCCAAAAAACCCTAACCAAACTAATGTAGTACTAGTATTATGCAGGCCTAGAGCCTTGTAGTTCGGCGTTTCTTTTTCGTTTAGGCCTACGTCATCCTTGCCAGGATGCTTAGATCTAACTGTTAGCTTATCATTTCTTTTGTTATCTAGTACGACTACTTAGCATACTGCATAGCCTAATCTCATTTGTAGTAGGCCCTACAGCATTTACAGAACATTTTCTGTATGATTGCACAATAGTAAGATTCTTCAGGCCTTGCCTTTTAAAATTGGCAGGAGCAATTCCTCTCCCGAGGAGAGCTTATTGCTCTCCTACTATGTTTGGGGTCACCTCAGTTAAAAGACGGACTTGCTATTTGTAACTCCCTGGTTAAGAAGAAATTGTATCCTGCATTTATGCTCATTGCTGACTTGCAGTTTTCATTTTCCTCAGGCACAATAAGTGTCAGTGAACGTACGTGGCATATCTCATGAGAATTCTACTACTTCACCATGAGGCGTGAACTGCCACCTGGCACCTGCACCAATGAATGCATGCTATAGAATTTTGTCATACCAGTATTCATTTAATGGTGCAATTCTTTTTTCATTTTATGACTGTCCTTGTCCAGTCTTCGCTGAAAACAGACCTGGTGGATTATGACATTTTTGGTTCCTTGGGTTAGCAAGAGGAACCAATGCTTTCAACTTGGCGTGTGTGAGTGTGTGTGTGTGTCTTGGGCAAGCTGGATAAAACTTATACTTGGTGTACAGGTCCGTTATAGTGCGTAGAAGTCCCCTATTGTTTTCGGTGTCCAAATCTTGCATCTTAATGGGGTTATAAGGTCAAACATAAAAATCTTAAAACTGCCATATTTCCATAATTGTGGGTCAGATTTGTTTTAAACTTGATATGGTTGTCTGTTATTGACATATTAATATCCCTGTGAAATTTATTGATAGAGGGGGGAGGGGGGATTTTGTGGTTTTATTTTTTGGTCATTGGAAAATTGTTGCTGTTTTAGTGCTATGGTAGCTTAGAAGACCATCAGCTGATGTATGGATTGTTTGAATTTGTATTATCTTTATAGATTAAAATGGGTTGGGGTACAGTTTCAGACACTGTGTTTAAACATGGTATAGTGAGTTGTTAGTTTAGCAGTTGGTACACAACTACAGTATGGTAACCAGTATAGTCAATGTGTGTACCAATTGAATTTGCATTATCCTTAAATTTGAAAAAAAAAACGGGAAACTGTTTAATTCATTATATGTTAACATGTTTAGTTGTTTGTCAATTTAGTGGTTATACATGGGCCCAAAATGTTTTGGACCCAGTTTGAGCTCAATTTTTGCTCAATTTTTGGGCCCCAATTTTTTTAATTCACTATCTAAACATGTGGTATATTTCTTAATTCAATGGGGGACACTGTACAGATGGGCCAACATTTTTGGACCTGATTTGGACTCCATTTTGGGTCCCATCCTTGATAGCCTCAATTTTTGGGTCCCCAGTTTTGAGGACCCAACTTTTCACTTGCCCTAACTTCTTTGCAAGGAACCACAGTGCCCATTGGGCTCTTGTTTTCAATCATGCAGTGAAATGGTTTTCTAAGTAGGCTTGGCTGATGGCCTAACAACTTACTGTACTCATGTATTGAAGATGTCTATATGTGGCCTCTGAGCCTCCTGGTAGAAAGTTTGGTCCACCTTCAAAAGTTATTAAGAACTCCAGGTGAAAGCTATTGTCAGTATACAGCTTGCTATAGAACCAGTGTTTCACGGGTAACCAGTTTATCCGGGTTCCCGGCACAGTATTTTACTAATCGGATCCAACTTACTATCCATCAGTTCCTTCATAAAGTGAAAAACGACACAACCGCTTTATGAAAAGACTGTCAGATTGCCAAATTTTGCCTACTAGACACAGCAAAAAGTTCAAAATGGAATTTTCTTCTTTTTCTCTTGGAAAATTGCTGGCCCTATTAATGGGTAGGTGTAGAACTGTAGATGGATGTTTGCAGTACATTAGTGAGATCCCTCCACGCAAATGCAATGTACTTTACTGCTGTGGAAATGGCAATGTTAACGGTGTAGCGGATGTTTGGTTTGGCACCTAATGGTTATGAGAAAAAAAGTACCTGATTTTTATTTTTAGGAATGTGTGAAAACACTATATAAGCAGACAGCACCAAGGTGCACTTGTTTCCTGTCAGGTGTACTTTTTAATTGTTGTTGGCCTGTTGGCTAGCAAAGTGGAACAGAAGAACAACAGGATGAACCCAACTTCCAGTATATATAAAGTCCAAATGAGATTATAGCATATTCTCATAGCATAAAATAACATGGAATTACCCGCCTTTCCGTTTCTAGCTACAGAAAATATTCTAACGTATGGGAGCATCTTTGTTGCAATGGTACACCCTGATCGTGTTGCAGATTTGATGATATAACAGATGATGAATGTCATAATTAGTGCCAGAGGTGATGGTAATTGTGAGTATATTTTCAATTACTACACTGCCGACATCAATTGCACTTTCCCAACGGACGTGCAGTCAGAATGAATGCACCGTTTACATACTGTTTCCAATGTGCTTCATTACATCAAATTTTTGTGAAGCATAATCCATTTTGATTCCTTGCCGAAGGCAGGCAAGGAATCTCTGCGAAGGTGATGGCGTGTGTAAATTTGTGACGCCATAGCTTGTAAAAAACGATGTCTCAAGAAGGGAATGGTGCTCGAACTTCAAAGTTGGAGTGTTGGTAGTCCATTGTGAGTAGATGATCCCTATATTGTTTTTCATAGAGGTCAAAGGTCATTTGAGGTCACCAGAGCTTAATGTGTGAAAACCTATCCAGGGAGATATCTCAGCAAGCTAATTGTTGCTGGAACTTCAAACTCTTATCATACATAGCACTTGATGAGTAGATAATGTCCAGCATTTTTTATGGAGGTCAAAGGTTGTGTGAGGTCAATAGAGTACAAAGTTTGAAAACCTTGTAAACACGGTGTCACAAGAAGCGAAAAGTGCTCGAACTTCAGAGTTATTGTGTTGGTTTTCCATTGTGAGTAGTTGATCCCTATTGTTTTTCATGGAGGTCAAAGGTCATTTGAGGTCACCTGAGCCTTAAGTATAAAAACCTGTCAAGGGAGGTAGCACAGCAACGGAATGTTGCTGGAACTTCAAACTATTATCGTTGATACTGTAGCAGGTAAAGAGTAGATGATGTCTGTCATTTTTTATGGAGGTCAAAGCTCATGTGAGGTCAATAGAGGACATAGTTTTAAAACCTAAGAAGGGAAAGGTGCTTCAACTTCAAAGTTGGTGTGTTGGTTGTCCATTGTAAGTAGATGATTCCTACTGTTTTTCTTGGTGATTAAAGGTCATTTGAGGTCAGTACGAAAAGACTTATGATATGTAATTTACTGTACGGGTACACGTGAAAGAATCTATATAATAAGTTCTACCATTCCAAAAATCTGTCATGGGTTCAAAAGCCCAACATGAAATACTTTGGAAGTTTTACATGTCCTAAATGTGTACATAAGAAGCGGTACAGTAAAAGTCACACATATTAAGAAAATAATACATATTTTTCCATATTGAAAACTTCCAAATATAGCAGATACTGTTGCTAAATAGGATTTGTTCTCATTTTCTTCCAACTTACGGCATGGAGCTATTACAGCCCACGTAGCTCTTTAAATTTATCACCTTCTCTAACCTTTTCTATCCCAGTTGCTAGTCAATAAAAACAGAAGCCTCGGAGACTTACGTCTCCGAGGCTTCTGTTTTTATTGAGACCTTTCCTATCAAATGATGATTACATGAAATATAGAAACGGTTTCATCGTATAATGGGAAACTTTCCATTTTAAAAACACAACTTGGAGCCATGAAAAAATTCCTTTGTTTAAGGGGGTGGGGTTTAGTCGTCTTGATCATCTCAACTAAGAAAACGTTTAAGAAAACTTGTCAAGTTGCATATTCACGTTCTAAAATATTTTGTGTCAGCACTTGCCGCTGCAATAACGTCTTTTGCTCTAATTTGGGAATTTATAGAAGGACATCATTACAAAAACAAATGGTAAATAAAGGAACAAAATATTGACCTTTTGCAACTAAAGTGAAGACTTCATGGTCAGAGTATGGTATCTTGGAAGTGACATACAAGTCACCCTTAAATTCAGCTATATCGTGAGTTCTGGTGATTGCAATTTCTACCAGTGGTTAAAACTTGAATGTGGATTTACAAATCACTTCTTTTAGAGATAGATGTGTTTGAATATGTTAAAAATATTGAAACAGCTAAGGGACTGGGTGGTTGAAGTACGCGACCTGTACAACACACCTTATGTATTGGAAGCAAACAAGTATAACTCTAATGTCTTTCCTGTAGTGACTGTGCACGATGGTCGTTGAACTTTTCAGCTAGAGGGACTTTTCATAAAGCCTATTATACATGTCTTTTCTTTACTTCATTCAACACATAGAATTATTACTCAGATACATAAAGTTTAGAGAACAGTATTTGTAGATTGCTGTCCTTTGAGTTCATTGTACACAGAAAAGGCCACGTTTACTGTGTGCTACTATTGTTCGCCAGCGTCCATTCATTCAGTCACCTGTTCACAATCAGTTCATCATGAAACGAGGACAATAGCCACATATTGTTGGTGCCTTGTGACTCCTCCCCCCCCCCCCTTTAAAAAGCTTTAAGTGTACGGTAAAGTAAGAGGAAACCTTTTCAAGAAAAACAACTTATGAATAATCATTACAAACTGCTTCTCCTCTCCAAACAAATGTTTCATTTTAAAGATAGATAAATTTGGTCTCAATAAAAACAGAAGCCTCGGAGACTTACGTCTCCGAGGCTTCTGTTTTTATTGAGACCTTTCCTATCAAATGATGATTACATGAAATATAGAAACGGTTTCATCGTATAATGGGAAACTTTCCATTTTAAAAACACAACTTGGAGCCATGAAAAAATTCCTTTGTTTAAGGGGGTGGGGTTTAGTCGTCTTGATCATCTCAACTAAGAAAACGTTTAAGAAAACTTGTCAAGTTGCATATTCACGTTCTAAAATATTTTGTGTCAGCACTTGCCGCTGCAATAACGTCTTTTGCTCTAATTTGGGAATTTATAGAAGGACATCATTACAAAAACAAATGGTAAATAAAGGAACAAAATATTGACCTTTTGCAACTAAAGTGAAGACTTCATGGTCAGAGTATGGTATCTTGGAAGTGACATACAAGTCACCCTTAAATTCAGCTATATCGTGAGTTCTGGTGATTGCAATTTCTACCAGTGGTTAAAACTTGAATGTGGATTTACAAATCACTTCTTTTAGAGATAGATGTGTTTGAATATGTTAAAAATATTGAAACAGCTAAGGGACTGGGTGGTTGAAGTACGCGACCTGTACAACACACCTTATGTATTGGAGTTCTGGTGATTGCAATTTCTACCAAATGTGGATTTACAAATCACTTCTTTTAGAGATAGATGTGTTTGAATATGTTGAAAATTTTGCAACAGCTAATGGACTGGGTGGTTGAAGTACGCGACCTGTACATGACACACCCTACGTATTGAAAGCTAACAAGTGTAACTCTAACGTCAAAAAATCTTAATTTACACGAAATGAAAGAGGAAAAAGCCGCTCAAACTATTTTGTTTTGTAAAGTTAGCTACCCAGTTACAATTTCCTCTTTCTTCGAATCTAGACAGCTAATAGTAGAACTTTGACATCTTATCCGGACCTAATATCCTCCCCTCGGGCATCTAGCTATCAAGTTTATCTGACTTACCGTCTGTAGGAGGCGATGGTATACTTAGATACATACAATGAACTCACTTAAGCACACGCACACACACCTCTGGATACCCCTTCCCGTCACCTCACCACAATCCATAATCCTGATCCACGTGACTTTGTGCATCCTAAGGAAACCTACTAACGTCATTTTGTTTTAGCTGAATACCTAAGAGGCCACCGTAAGGTGGTCAACCATTTACGTGTCAATTCACTAAAGCAGTTCAATGGAGTACAGGATCTCCTCGCTATTATACTACTAGGGATGAGCTAACCACCTTGAAAATAACATAAAAAAAACTCGAACGCATCGAGTTATCCGCATCCAAATTAATTGCACATGAATTACTAACGACGACAAATCTCAAAACATTTTCGAGGAAGTTGAAAGCCCTCATAAACCCTATCCATAACCGAAACAGTTACAAGTTACAGATACATGCATCAAAGATGAAACCTTTTGGTTTCCATTTTTGAGGTTTAAATGAAAGTATTTTACTATATTTAAAAGAATTGGAAGCTGCCATCTTTAAATTTAAGACCTCCTCCTCCCCTTGACATAATACTATGTGTCAAATTCCTGACATTTACCCCCCCCCCTCCCGTCTTCTCATATTCTTACTTTTTAATAAACTTTATAGATAGGTTATTTTCAAAACGCCCTTCAGGAATCCTACCAAAATGGTATTAATTCAAATGAGTAAGTCAGTAAAGATCGTACTAAACAACACAATTTCCAACAGTCTACCCCACCTCTAGTAAAAATCGCATAACAAAACATCTACTTTTTTCGCCAAGGTAAATCCAACATAAATCAGACATTTTAGCTCTCAGGAATTCACATTGGGCTTATCAAACATTTTTCTGGTTTGTTCCTACTGGTTTGTTCCTACATGCCGTAAAAAAGCTTTTAATAAAGCGTTGCATACCGGTATCAGATAGAAAATGCCCAGATTCAACCCACGATTTCACTAGACTCTTTTCTTTCTTTCTCCCCACATGGGAAGTCCAAATTCACTGCAAATCTTATCCGAGTGATACCATTAACGCAGGCATCCCTTTACGTAACCTGAACATTCTCCAGGCTACAAACTGCAAATTCAGTCAGTATGCCGATAATAATTGTATACAACGCACCAAAAAAAAAAAAAAACTAACCAAAATTTACACTTTCTTACCTTGAAAGCTGGTGCTTCATGAAACTGACATCTCGAAAAAGATTTTTCTTAATATGCTGTCTTTTTATACAATAAGATACTCTTTTTTATATACTCTTTCTCTTCTGAAGGTTTTAATATGACACCGTGCATTTGTCTTTAAAATATCGACTATAATGCTTTTATTAAAGCGTCTCCCAGTGCAGCTTTCCTTGGTGTCACTTTCGGAAATAAACTTTAAACGTCAAAGCAATAAATCTGCCATTCCGTTGCTGGATTGGCACAACTGCAATATCTCCATTGCCTATGTTCCGTCCGATATCCTCGCCAAGATTGCCAAAAAGGAAAATCCGTCCAGTCCTTTGCTGTAGAATTTCTCTTACCACTATAGCTGACGCCAATGAGTAAGTTCTAAATAGAATTCGTGGAAGTTGCAACCCATATCTACTCGCTCGTAAAATCCCTGGTTACAGTGGTAGGTCTTATATGCACAATCCTGACAACGCTATATACGATTTTTTTCATTTCTTCAGAGACTTTAAGAGTTGAAACTTTACAAGGATAAAAACTCGGTTGTTGGCAGTTGATCTGAATGTCAGTTACGAAAGACCAAGCCGCTACAATGCATTTCCCAAAACATCCCAATTATGCAGAAACTCCTCTTGCTTTAATCCGCATTCCTTTCTGGCTCACTTCCATTACCTTGCAAGTAAATTGTTACAGCTTTTTTTAAAGAATGCAGTGTGATTGTAGACGTCCTCATTGTTGTCAATGAATAGTTTTGCCTTAAAAAGAAAAGAAGGAAAAAATGTCACCGTAGCTCATCCACACTCCCTTACAGGACCTTTCGTGAGGGTGATCAGAGGTGAACTTTATCATTACACATATGTATCTACCTATTTATCCCCTGTTTCTAAAGTTCATCTGATAAGCATCTAGAAAAGAGCTCGCTTTATTCAAAATTTGCAGAGTGAAACTCGGAACAAAAATCCTTTGAAATTGTGCTAATTTCTGTTACCGTTTTTGACATAGGCTATCCTTTTTCAAAGTGTGATAAAAAATATGATGATAACGTGGGGTAGTTCTCAGCATCTGTATTTCTTTATAGTGAACATTTTCATATGTTACAAAGGTTTCATACTTTGCAAGTGATATCACTATCATGTAAAGACGAAAACACATGCTACCATGACAAAACGAAACATAAGACACATAAAGAATATCCTTGAAATAAGACATATCATAAGACATATGATGCGAGTCCCTCTCTTGTCATATATTTGCATACTTAGCGAATGCTCATTTACGAAGCAGCTTAAGCTCATTTACGAAGACAGGAATTCTGTGTCTGTAAAATCCAATATTCTATAGATTTTACAATTTGACATTTGTGGCTATACAGACAAAACATTGTGTCCTTTTCTTTAAGGGGAACCGAGCACTTACAGCAACTACGGTAATTCAGTCGGTTCAAACAGATTAACAGCTCAAATTTAACACCAGCTTCATCCCAGGCTGTCCGATATTGGAATCAATGCCACTGTTACTTTAACCATTCGCAGTTAAAAAGGGAAACTCACGAGAAAATTGTAATGGCTGACATAGGTTCTTGCCTTTATTTTTTTTTTTTTATCAAGCCATGCCGTAAATTACTGTACAGAACAAACAGAAACTCAACGGTCAATGTAGTAAAGCTTTCTGGCTGGTTAAATGTGATTCTAGCATACCGCCACCATAGCAATAGACCACGGAAATGGAGTCTACATATTTGTGACACTTCATTATAGGTCGATGGTCATCAACACACATGTACAGTGCTATGATTCGTTCTTCAACTACTGTGATAGCTACGGTACGTGGATTATAATGTGACAATTTCACTGTAGGGCAGTTCCGAGCAAAACAGGACATGACCCCAGAAATTTCAAATTCATCTATTCATCACAAATTTGGTATCAAATTGAAACTAATGATTCAAATTGTCATAATTTACAGAAATTTTTATTTCAATATAATTCATTCATCAAAATTTGCATATTTAATTAGTAATAACAATGATAAAATTATTGTTAGAAAATACTCATAAATGGTGTATTGTTCACATGGATAATCAACAAAGATGTTATGAAACTTAGGTACTTATGTGTTTATATGGCCCCAGAGAGTAACAAAATAGCAACATTTTTTGGGTTAAATAATTTGTTCCAGTTCATTCACCCCAATTAAATGTTCTGAAATTTGTCACTGTATAACGGTAAATATTGATATTTTTCCGATAATTCCTTTAAAGACAACAAATTGCAGTGATCTTTTGTTTGCAAATCTAGAACATCAATACCCTTGAAACATATGCAAAATTGTACCTAATCCATTTCCCTTTAATTAATTATCACTAATTAAAGTTTGTCAAGGCATAACGTTATACCGAGACATCCCATTGACGTGCATACAAAATCATGAATGTATGTCACGGTAAAACCGTGAATATTTATATTTCTCCAATAATTCCTTTAAAAGATGACAAATTACAGTGATATTTTGGTTTCAAGTCTAGAATATCAATACTCTTCAAACATATGTGCAGTTGACGTTCCATCTATTTCCCTTTAATTATCACTAATTAAATTTTGTCACGGTATAACGCTATACCGTGCCAAACTTCTATTAACTTGCAAACAAATTTGGGAAATCCAACTTCCCATTCTCCGACAAGGTTACAAACTAAAGTGAGCACAGAACGCCCAAAATCATGACCAAATAACTTAGACCACCTGAAACAGAAGTCAGTTGTGGGTCGTCTCACTGAACTTCAGGGCCGATGGTTGCATGTTCTGACCAGCTATGGAAGTGACATGTCTGCGGTCCCAGATGGTCTGATCATTTATGCTCAAATCAGAAAAGAAACAAATAACTCAAAGAAGATTTAAACTTTTCTATTTTCTGATAGTGCCTCCTTTGAGTTATGATTTGCGCTAACTCAAAGGCAGACTTTTGTGTTCCATTTAAGAAAGTTAAAACAAAGGAATAAGGATTGAATTAGGGGATAAATAAAGTGTCATTACAAAACTCATCAAATTAATGAAAAAAATACGATTTCTTTGTTACCTTTTATCTTTTTCATTGTGCTTAAAGTTTGACTCCACCACTTTTATCTTGTTTGAGAGTCAGATTATCGCAAGTTAGTTTGTGTTTTATAATCATCTGTCTTATAGATTGCACTTTAAGTTACAATTGATCCACAAACTTTAAATTTATATTTGAAAGTCCTGCAAGCTTCGTTTATTTTTCCTTACTCTTTCCCTTGTTAATTGTACACTTTACTGTGTATTATGTTTTTGTGATTAAAACTTTATTATCAGGTATACTGTATAAGGGCACATGTTAACATTTGAAATTTTAAAAAGTTGGAATCATTTTTAGGGCAGATGTGCGACAGGAAACTTTTACTGACTTTTGCACTGTGTCACGGTATAACGCTGTGCTATTTTTGCTTTTTATGACATAAAATTCAGGAATTCCTTGTTCTTCACATAAGGAATGTAGAATATTCATTATAGCTATTATTTGACAGATGTGACAAACTTTGGACCACCAAGGCCACTGGAACGTAGAATAATTCAGTCATTTCCATCCATGCCATAATTTTACATTGACTTTGTGTGGGAGATTCATTTGTCACGGTATAACAGTCAAGGTATAACAGTTCCTTTGTTGAGATTTCATTACATAACTTCCCGAATCAATTATCACATGTTAGGTGTCATATTGTAGCTAAGACATGACAGAAAATGACAAGAGTATTCTTGAATTGGTACATTGTTAAACTTCACAGAGTTTTGAGCATATATTTTTAGGCAAAAATGTCATGTCCATTTTACGTCACGGTATAACGACCATGATTTATTATCCATATTTCATAAATATACAAGATAATTCAAAACTTTGTCACCTATTATGAGGGACCATAGCTTCAGTTATTATGTTGTGTCATTTACTCAGTAATCTATAACTAAGTGCGTGTGCTAGAGCCACTTGACTCATGAAAAAATCTTCAAAGTGTCACGGTATATAACGCTTGTAACTGCCCTGTAGTAACGTAAACGCTACAACTGATATACGACACAAATGAAGCATAATCTACAATATGAAATCACAAACTAATGATATTCAGTCAAAATGGTAATGTAGGCCTACGCATTTTAGTACGCCACAAACCGAACTTCGAAAACTCCGTGACAATTACCAGAAACAACTTCATAAGGGTAGGTTAGTAACGTTAGGTCAGTGATTAAGTCAATGCGCTTTTCAGAAACCACACAGAAATCACAAGATCGCTACAGCCACCAGAAACTCATTAATTAGCACATCTCATAAGAATGGCTTGAGGAATTTCTCATTTCCCAAAAGTCTTAAGAGAATGTCACGAAAATTGATTGGCGAGAATCTCGCGAGGATTTCTCATAAGGGTAAGATTTTCACTAGACCCGTACAAAAGATCTTGCTAGATTTGTTTGGAGAAGCGGATAAAAATGTACAAAGTGCACGACACTAATTAAACCGAGCGCCACAATCAGATGGCGCGTGGCGTGCGTAAATGCTTTTTGTTAAAATACAGTTCAAAACGCCGGAAAACTCCCAAGCATTGAGTTTCGAGATGTTTTTTGTTACAATTTTAATTTTCGGTGATATGATTCTTTCAGGATATATTTTTCTCATGCAACTTCTTATCAATAAACAGATACCCTCCTGCGATGATTACTAAAGTAGAATACTCTGAATGCATGGTTCTACAATGAAAAGTTCAAAGGTTAGTCGGCGAATGGGGAGAAATTACTCAGATATATCAGGTAACCAGGGTTAGATGCAATCTGGTGCAGTGTTATGTATATTTTGAAGTTGTGTGTTTTCCTCACAATTCCTAGTTTCCCTTAATCTAACAATAATACTTTACTTTGAGCTGGACATTTTTTAACCTTTGCTACAATTTTTAATGTTACCATAACAAAGCGGAGTTTCTATTGCACCAATAACTCTTGATACTACGCACATGTTTGAAGTATAATTTTAACAGGAGATAACGTGAAATGGATGACCGGTGGCCTATTGGGGAGAGATCTATGGGACGGGGTACCAGCATTCCCCACGAGGAATTTGTAACTATCAGGTGAAATGGTTTGCATCGTCTGAAATCAGAAAATGTGACAGATGGTATCATGTAAATGTGCCATATATTGTCTGAGAGACAATATGTTATAATTCTGAGAAACTCAATGACAAATTTGCTAAAGAACCAGCCATACTGAACCTTTAAAAACTGATCGATGTCAGCAGTAAATGCCTGTGTTTAACACAACATATGGTGAAGCTGACTAGCGTGCACATTACCCTTGGGTATCCAACACACACGAATGAGAGAAGTCAAAAGCAGTATCAAGCGAAAGATATGCTAAACACAACAGTAAAGAAACGTCCCAATGACAGGCCGAGTCCACCTTAAAGCCTGCCATGTATGTATGTATGTATGTATGTATGTATGTATGTATGTGTATATATAAATGTATATCCAATTTTTATAAATTATTTTTCGTATATTTATGTTTTCCTTCTTAATTGAGAAATTGCAGATATGAGATCCCCTTTTCCAGCCGTCAGCTTAGGACGGCCGGTAAATGCAATTATCGTCCATCAGTGGGAGGTCCAATGTGCCTAATGCAATCAAGTGAACCCCCCCCCCCCCCCCGTGATATGATTATCACTTTAGGTATTTTATTTTATTTCTAGTTGCTAAGGAGTATCTTGGTAAGCAATGTTATTTTGGGTTATTGTCGATATCATAAAATGTGTATGGTAACGGTTTAAAGTTCTACGTTCCCCCCCCCCCCCCCCCATCTTTTAGGGCTTATTCCCTATCCCGTTATCCACATGCTTGCAACTGGATACACTTGGATGTGACTGCAACATCGCGTCAATTTGCCTTAAATGACTGACGATGTTTTCTTGGACCTCATTGGTAATACAATGAAAATTTACCCGTTATTTCTTTAATTCAAAACAGTTGTGTGTTTGGAGCAATTTTCATCACTTTCTATTTTCCGTTAATTACTAGTTTGTCGTCACATTAAACCAGAGAGTCAAATGACTTTGTGATTCTTTGCCAGTATCTCGTTTTTCCATACACACAAAAGCACTTTGAACAAAAGCAGCCAATTGAGATGGGAAGAGATTTACTCAGCCTTGATGAAAATTGTGGTCATGGAGGATGACATACCATATATCTCTTCATCAAGGTAGTTCACAAGTTGATAGACAGTTCCTGACACCAAATTGTGGTTTAAATATCTGACATTGTGCCAGACAACAAAGGTAAGCAGATTCCCAAGGGAGTGTTTATCGTGACTAAAATAAAGTACTTGTAAATCTTGGCAAGAAATTTCTGGCAACTGAAAAATTCACTGATTATTTGTAAAAGGTGATAAATCAAAACAGCTATGTTAAGTGATTGTCTGGAAAGGGCGCTATTTAGCAGCAATATATTCTATTAAACATCTCCTTTTTTGGCAAGTTTTCAATATGAAAAAATATGCATTATTTTCTTAAGATGAGTGACATTTACCTATTCATATGTTCACACATATATTCAGGACATATGGAACTTTCAAAGTATCACACGTTGGGCTTATGAATCCAGGACAGATCTTTAGAATTATAGAACTAATTCATTTCATGTCACATTACAGTGATGAAAAGTCTCCCATTCATTGGGCAATACGGATAGATGTCATGTAATCATCAAGTGATAGCAGCGTTGGAAGTTCCAGCTATATTCAGTTGCTGAGACATCTTACTTTATTAACCTCTGGTGACCTCAAATGACCTTTAACCTCCATGAAACCTAATAGGGATCATCTACTCTTATTGGACTACCAACATACCAATTTTGAAGTTTAAGCACCTTTCCCTCCTTGAGATACTGCGTTAAAAAGGTTTTCGAACTATGTCCTCTATTAACCTCACATGACCTTTAACCTTTTTAACCTCCATAAAAAATTAAAGACATCATCTATTTATTGGCATCTACCAATGATAAGAGTTTAAAGTTCCATCAATATTCAGTTGTTGATATATATTCCTGAATAGGTTTTCATACTTTAAGCGCTGGTCACCTCAAATGACCTTTGACCTCCATGAAAAACAATAGGGATCATCTACTTACAGTGAAATACCAACACACTAACTTTGAAGTTCGAGCACCTTTCCCTTCTTGGGATACCGTGTGTAGAAAATTTTCAAATCATGTCCTCTATTGACCACACTTGACCTTTGACCTCCATAAAAATTGCTTCACATCGTCTATTCATCAAGTGCTACCGATGATAAGAGTTTGAAGTTCCAGCAACATTTGGTTGCTGAGATATCTCCCTTAATAGTTTTTCATACTTTAAGCTCTGGTAACCTCAAATGACCTTTGACCTCGTTGAAAAACAATGTTAGTCATCTACCCAAAACGGACTACCGACACACCAACTTTGAAGTTCAAGCACCATTCCCTTCTTGCGATATCGTGTTTACAAGCTAGGGCTTCATGTACACACACACATACCTTAGACACATACATACACATACGCCATCACTATAACATAGATTCCTATGCGATGGTTCTTGATTCTTCCGGCAAGAAATCAAAAACCACTTAACCTGAACCAATTTTCAGGCGAAATGGGAAGAATTGTCACAATTAATCACAAACACCTCACTCGACGATCAAGATTGCACACCGTTTATAGGCCTCCGTACTTGTCGCGAAATTAACGCACGCGTACGATAACAAATTTTGTGACCGCTAACTTCAGCATGCTATTTTACAACAGTTATTTTCCAAATGTGCGGCTGCAAGCGCGGCTCACTTGACTCTGGTGACACTATGATGCTATGATAGTGTGTGGTAGGACCAAACATTGACCGCAAACAGCGTAGCAAACATATCTCTAAGCAAGAGAGATATCGAGGGCCTTCCTATATTTTCCAATTCTCAAGTATCCCTCAGCTTCTATTTTGGTGTATTGTCAAAAGAAATTCCTAGAGCAACCCCCCTCCGGAGGTTGTCAAAATACAGTTGTTTGGACACGTGTTAGGCTCCATGGAACTAGTTCAGTTTAGTAAAAAATGTCAGAATTCGACAATATTCTCATAATAACATACCGAAAAAGCCAAAAATTTAAATCCTAAACTAAAGAAAACCTGAATCGCCCACACTGCTAGGAATAACTACTGATTGAGAGCATTCTTAAATTTCAGGCGGTCACCCGTCCTCACAAGTTACATTTTTGGCTAGGGGTAAGCAAAATTCTCAATTGGTTCAATTCTTTGATTGACAGCAAATTTGAGGGATGCAGAATAGCTCATATTACGCAGCATACAAAGGGCCAGTGTTTTGATTACACATGCAGAGGAGTTGCATTGGGAAGGACTAGAAGTATGATTCCGAGAATTGGAAACTGTCTGGAGCTACGATGAGTAACTTCCTTATAAAGGCACTAACACTTTTAGACATTTTACATCACATTAGACAGAATATCTCTATTACTTCTACATATCTTCACGAAATTTGTTAATACCATGTCCAACCTGGAGGGCCACTTTTTGAACTTGAAGGTGTAATATAGAGAAAATATTTATTAGAACCCTGATAAAAACTGTCAAGTGCTTAGGTGTCAACACCATGAATAATATTCCACGCTTGGGGCAGATCACCTGCAATTCCTCTTAGCTCAAGGGACGAAAGATTAAGCACTAACTTAATCTGAAAGTGTAATTACAGCCTCTCACTAATCAGCCTAGTAGCCATTTCTCTGAACTTTTTCTAACATACAGTGTATGCATATACGGATATAGTGTATCGTGGGGATGTCACAGTTTCATGGTTAAATTACTGTGGAAAGCAGAACACTTTTCAACAACCGTCTTACTTGCCTTAATGCATAATGCATGTAGCACTTTATGGCATTTCTTAGAAAAAGTAAAACTCTTAAAAAGGCAATGGATTTAAGATAAAGTTGAACTTTTCTAGATGTTTTCAGTGGCGTCGCCAGACTTTTCATTTCCCGGAGGGGTGATTGGAATTCCCAAAATTATGACGTCCTAAAATTTTGAAGTGGTCAAAAATCATGTGTTTCGAATAATCATCGTCATTTCATGAGTTGCTCATACATCTAGACTTGCCCGTTTGACTCATAACCGATTAATGCATGTTACCCTAATGGGAACAATTTAGAAATTGTGTGTAAAATGAGCAAATGATCGTTTTGTGCACAGAACTTTTCGATAGGTACCTAAGTATTAAACTTTGGAGAAATAATAAAAAACGTTATACTGCAACAGCTATGGAATATGGTCAAACTTGGCAAAATGGTAAATTTCCTCAATTTCGTCCGTTTTGAAAAGGTGTCGAAAAACGTCGAAACCTGTTTATGAGTTCATTAAATCGAAAAATATTAACCTTACGAAAAGTGTCATCAGTTTGCCGAGATTTGGCTCTTTTCTCGATCCTTTTTCGCTTCCGTATGTATGTAAAGTTACATTCATTTTGTGGCGTTCAACTTTAAATTAGCGCGCCAAAGTTCGGTGCTAATGCAACGACACACAACATTTCGCTCCCTGCATATGGCAAGCGAAATGTTCAATAATGAGAAAAACCAGGTTTTTCGATCGAAAAACCAGGATTATCTTCAAATCTTGGTATATCAATTGAAAAACTTAGATTTTCAAAATAACTTGGCTTATCGGTAGAAAAACTTAGATTTTCAGTCGAAAATCCACGGTTTTTCGATTTATCTGGTAGGCCTATATCGAGAGATAAACTTGGTTTTCGAAACGGAATGTCCAATGATTAGAAAAACCTTCGGTCGAAAAACCAAGTTTATCGGTCGAAAAACCGAGTTAATCGGCGAAAAACCTGGTTTTTCGACCGATAAACCTGGTTTTTCTAATTAGAGGACATTTCGCTTGCCATACCTGCACGCGTCAAACGCCCGTGTCAACGTCAAGAGCTCATGGCGCTGAGGCTTAGCGCTGCATCCATAAGGCCAGGCCTAGCCTAGGCGCAGCTAGCTGTAGCAAACACTGTGTAAATCATGATGAACAACAAACAGGCGGTCGACACCTTCAGATCGACTTCTTCATGGACTTTGGCGAGGTATGCTCGTTTCCTGGTGGACAGGGGAAGCGCCGTTGTGAGGAGTGAAAATAATGTTCCGAAGGGTCTGTGGAAGGTCAGTGTCCAAAAGGACTTGTGTAATATTGTCAAGCTGGGTGCACGCAATTGCAGCCAGGTATAGTCGCTGCATGGCATACAATTTTATACTGTAGGTCAACGCATGACTGGTGTCTAACGTTAGGCTATCTAGGCTAGTACTATCTATCTATCTAGTGGTGAGTGTGAGACCATAGCCAACATACCATCGGTACTGTTTGAATATCACCAATTCATATTATATTCACCACTTTGGAACACTCCATACTCCAGGCGGCAATTCTGTTAACCCTGATTACGCTTTCCGTAACTAGGATACCCCAAACTGATGGATTGTGACTGTGCACAAACTTTGACATTGATTGAAACCGGTACAGGAGTTGTCACGGTGGCCGTACAGTAGCCCACACATTATATATATGGCCTTTTCACGGTCTGCTATCTTATACGAAGATCATGGATGGCTCCGACCTTTTCATCAATTGACAACATTTTAGTCACTGGACTGCTACATTTACATTTGACCTCTTTACCTATTATATGTCATTTAATATTGTCGAGAATGGTTAAGAATTAAGCAGAACTTCATCCCAAGGTGTCCACTCTGTTAGTCAACTACCTACATGTATTACAACAAAAGTGGAGTGTTGTGAAGGAGTAAGCACATGAGTGATAATTTTGCAATAATGAATGAGGGGCATTAAGTGTGCTTAGATACAGTATCCAGCAGTTGGATCATAACTATGGAGCGGTGGGGTTATTTTGAGGTGTATAGTTTCAAGGGGATAATTTGTTACATTTGTAGTTGCATTTCGCAGTAAGGCGATTCAATGATGCAACAGGTACATGTATGTGTAAACATATAATGCACTTTGATGTGATGGGCAGCTGGTAGCCTACCTAGCTAAAATGGAGTAATTTTCATGTATACATATATACCACTCACTTTACAACAAAGTAGGTTAGTTTGGCATTGAAAGAATGCCGCTACAGTAGTAACCATAAATGTGTGAAGTAAAGAGGCAACTCAAACCTTGCATACATTTGCTTTACATCTAACTTACATGCCCTGTTTTTTCCTTTTGTAACTAATGTAGTTGATTACTAGTCTTGCCCAATACAATTTCCACTTCATGTTTTGAACATAGTTTTCTAATGTACTGTACATTCTACATCGCCATATTTTTATGTGATAGTTTTCTTGTACTCTTCCATTTTAGAACTGGTCCACAAGTAATGGAGACCTAGTTCTTTCAATGAGTGAAACAGGACAGTTGGTGATTACTCAACAAGATGTTTGTTTGGTATGTGGAGCTTTCATTTTCATTGTGTCTGTTAACTTCATTCTCCAAGTCAGGTTAAATATTCTGCGTCTGTAATTTCCTATGGTGAATCACAATTAAAATACCACCGACTCTGGAAAAGAACGATTTTAGCAAAACTCTGACCTTCATTTTGGAACTTACATTAAGGAAGTATTCTCTTCTCTGCTTTCACATCCATATACAGTCCTTGTTTCGTAAGTCAATTTTTTTTTGGATTTTGCAGTGAGATATTGGGTACAGTAGGGACGGAAATACTTTGGCAAAAATAAAAGATTTCTTACTTTTGCAATCTGTAAGACTCTCCATCTCTGTTCCGGTATGATCTATAAATGAGCAGAAGACTTATTAAAACTTATTTAAACTTTTTAATCACATAATTTTTCTTGCAGGCACAAGATGTCACTTGCAACATCACTAAATTATAAGGCTATAGTTGTGACAAATTAATAGCAATTTTTTATTCCTATTCCTAATAAATCACAATCTTGCAGAAAGCCAAAAGGAGACAACCAGACAACAGTCAACGACTTTTCATCGGCATTACTATTTTTCCTATTTTAGGAAAACATTCTGTTGTCAAGTTGTTCCAGAGACAAACTGAAGATTTTGGCAAAGGGAGACTCAATGTTATTTGCAGTGAAGTTAAAGGTAAAGCCATTACGTCCATATAACACTAGCTGTTGGCTTTGTCACACAGCAACTAAAGCTCAGATACACGACTACAGTTGTTCAGGCTGCTTATAATAATAATGATGGCATGCATTAATATCATGGCATCCATTAATTTACAATTGTTGTTACTGAGGAACATCACAAACTTAATTGAAGCACCTCACGTGTCTAATGCTTACAGAGGAAATAATCTCTGACTAAGCTCGCTTGGTAGATGTTGCAGGTTTCCTTAAAACTTCTGTAGCTTCAAGGGCAATGCCTGTCAGTGACTGTTTTCAAGTTGACATATGTTAGAAGTGTTGCATAATATACACTGCTGTTTGGAGGATTACCTCACTAAAGACTGTAAATTGTTTGTTTACTTCCTTCTGGACAATTTAATGTAATAATTAACTGTTGACACACAGTATGTATGCAGTATGTATGTAAGAAAAGGAAAACGGTTTTCTTAAATGGAAAGTACTTGTGCAACTTTCCTGGTCTGTTACATGTGAGAAAATAAGGTAAACTGCAGCCTTAACATCTAACAAAGTTATATGACGAGGTTTCTGATCAATGGAGCATTTGATAATTCATATTTCTGCATTTTGGGCATAATCAATGCTAAAACACTAAAGGGTACAGATCAGGTGACAAGTTTGACATTGACCATTCCCCTCATTGCCTTTGATGTTGTGAGGAATTTATGCAGCCAGAAGAACAGTTGCTGCAAGTGTAATATTCTTGAAGATGTGCTAAATTTCATTGTCAATTATTAGATCACTACCATTTTCCTTTCAGAGGTGTACATGTTTGACTCCAAGTGCCAGGTAATTTTAATTGGTGCACTTCATAAGATTTGACTTCAAATTTGGTTTCTATGAAAGAGTATTCTACAGGGTTGAAAAAGCTGAAAAGAGTGCCAGGTATATAAGGTCATTTTTGGATGAGTGACAGGTGCCAGAAAGGTATTGTTACCTGCCGTGGGCACATCCCTAGGCTTTCTCTTCTTCACTCAAAGTAAACTTGAAAGCAGACATTATGTATTGTCCTTTTACACTTGGCTTGCATTTTCTTAGAATTTGTCACAACTGTCAGCACAGCTAAAAAGAAAACAGGTAAATAAGAATAAAAGTAGATGTAAGGAGAATTATCGATGATTCTCATGTCCCTCCAACCTAGGATTATGTTTGTCAAGACTGACCAAGATCTGAATTTAAATATGATGTTCATTTTCCACAGAATGATGTAAGACGGCTTCGCATCATGTTTGAAGAGATACATAACAGATCTCTATCAGCTGAGCAGGCCTGCCTTGAGTGTGCAGCAGTAATGAGAAGCTTCTTTCCTGTGAGAATACTCAACCAAAAGGGAAATTCTGTGAAAAACACAGATTCTACAACATTGCTGGTAAAAAGATAAATCATTGAATAACAAAAGATATTTTACATACATATAGTGGTAGACATATGCTCATACTTTGCACTAGTAAAATTAAACTAATATCAATTCTGAAATTTTCTGTAGAGTTTTAATGTCCTTATCATGTTTTCAGTCCTTCCTTCTAGATTTTTGGGTTTTTTTTTGCATTGCACAAAGCAGTTGGTATTTTAGGTATGCCTGTCTTCAGCATTAAATAATTCGTATTTTAACCAAACTTTCCATGCTATTGTATAGCTAAACTGTGGTGATATTACATCACATCATGTTCACAATTGTGCCTTAACTATGTAGCCTTGAGTAAATTTACAGTGGGGACACATCTTTGAAGGATGAAAAACAAAACTTTCATATCATATATGAAGATGGGATATGTCATGTTAAAATATGTCATTAAGTCAAACTTTCTAAAAAATGTGGCAAAATTTGAAATGTATAATATATATGGACATCTACCCTAGATGAGCTTCAGTTGTGACATGCATATTTGCTGATTTTGTTAGACACCAGGTTCTTCCTCAGGCCATCCTCAAAAGAGAGTGGAAGGAAAAATTTCTCTTCATGAACTGGTAGAGGTAAGCATTAGATTATACAACAGTCCCACTGGAATAATGAGGCATTCTATTTTGGCCAGACATTAATGTAATTCCAAATATGGTCATTTTTGGTACTAATTCCATATTATAGAAATATTGTGTTTTGCTCCAAAAAAACAAATTCAAATTTTAAAACCAATATTTACGAACATAGATTATGTAAAATAAGCCATGATGGTAATCTTTTTTACAAGAAATAAGTTTTTTCATGGATAGAAATTCCAAACAGAATAATTTGTTCACCCAAACTTTAGAAAATTCAGACATCTGATGCATGATGTTTTGAGGAGATTAGCTATTGCTAATATTTATTGGTAGAACTGACTAGTTTATTAATGATTAAAGCTGTTTCCTTTGTATGAATTTTGGTATTTGTCAACACATTACACCCCTTTGGAATCCTTTTTTACCGGACTCTTGGAGAGATTTTCCTTTATTCTGGTCTGTTGTCAACTGCCACTTTTAGGCTTTCATTTTTTGCTATATATTCCATTTTCTGCAGAGTATCTTCGAAACAAACATTACCTTGAAACTGTAGGCACTCATATGTTAGTATCGGCTGCATTTTATTTAGCTGTGAGAATGTTGTTGCAATGTGTTGGATTTTCAACTTACTCATTTGCACAAATGTATTTCTTTCAAAGTTAATAGAGATGATTTGATCCAGGTGTTTGTTTAGATAAACAATTGCAACTTAAAACTTTGAACAAGCAGTATATTTTTTTAAATGATTTCATATTCTAAATATGCTTTCACCTGAAACAGTTGTTGATCAGTGGGGACCTTACAACCTTGCCATGTGCATATCAAGCTGGTTCTTACAAGATGGTACCAAAACTGGAGATCAATGCCTTCAGCCATCTTGTTAAATGGTGTCTATTGGATCCTGATTTTCCAGAATTTGTTCAAAAAGTAGAAACAGAACTAAAGAGGATATCAGAAGAGAACTGAGACCATTGTCTGGATGTTCAGTATGTCATTGCAATGTTGTGACACTCTCAAGAAGTGAACGGGATACGTCAACACTACAGCTGGTTTTTTTTCTTTTGTGTTGCATACTTTCTAACAATATTTAAAAATAAAATTTCATGAAAAAAAGCAAAAAAACATGGAAGGCATCAAAGTTGATGTATGGATGAAGTGTGTCAACTCTTTTTCTGAACACTGATGGACGCTGATAAACGCAACTGGTCTTGTGTAGATGGCTCCATTGATTTACATGCAACGTGAGTGACATATTCGTTACACAATGCACACCAGGGTTTCCCCCTGGTACTTAATTGCGGAGGCGGCTGCCTTGCAACTTTTTAAGACCGCCTCACCGAAAAATGTTGTAACTACGGCCTCACGTTTATATCATGGTCAAAATCCCAGAATCAGTTTAAGCTTTAAAATTATCCAAGTGAAATGTCAAAGGAAAGCATGGTGAAGCCTAAAAACTATTTATTGCAGGCAGGGAGTAAAGAGCCAATCCAGGCCGTGGTTTATGGCACAAGCCCCACACACTTATTTTGTGAGTTTCAGATGCATATTCAGTTGTGGAAGAACAAGGAAAAATTCCTAGGGGGGAAGGAAAATTCTGGGGGGTTGAGTGCCAGCAGAAATATTTAAGTGGAGTTCCACTGGTGGTTGGCACAGAGTATACACAATTTAGGCTCTCCTTCACCCCCTCCCCTCTCATGCCTTAAACAGCACTTCTGTTGGGAGTGTGCTGAGCTGCACGTACCCACCCGTTAAAAAGAGTTCATGTATTAGCAATTTTTCAATTTCTGAGAAAAAACCATAAGAACGATAGATACACCAGATGGGGTGAGATGATACAAGAATCCTAATGAGTTATGCATAGTCTTCCATTTAGTCTTGCACCCCTTGTAAATATTGGGGGTCTGAACATTACCACTTCATTTTTCAAGGAGAGGGGGGGGGGGGAGAGGCTGAGCCCATGAAGTCCCTGGTTCCATTGTCACCACATACTCATTGAAACTATCCAAGCCAACGTTGCTGCACGGCTAAATATCCCAAGGTCGACCCAAAACCCAATATTTGAAAAGCACAGCACCAACAGTAAAATCCATTTGACTTTCATTTTTGAACACTTTGCAAAGGTTATGTTCGCCAGTTTGCATAAGTAACTGTTGGTGAGGCTGAATCACAAATACATGAAATAATAAGAGTTGTTTTGATTTCCAAATTATTCTGTATTTTCATGTGCATTATTCCACAACCTAATTTTGAGGTCCTCCAAATTGCACTGGAACAGTTGTACATAATCCCCCCCCCCCCACTTTGGAGGCCATGGAAATGTAATTGCTTTTTAAAATGCTTGATTTGTGTACCACTAGTTCTCAGATTCATTTGTACATAACAGAATGAAAAGGACAAAGAGCAGTATGTAGTGTTTTTTTTTTTTTTTTGTAACATGATGATTGTCTGGTCATTAGACTTAAGTTGCAAGTTTAAGTTCTTTTTATCACTGATGCTCTGAAACTTAAATCTCTTCAGCAAACACACTTGAGCTCTGTGAAATGCAACAGTTTATTCACATTGTTCACTAGCTTTGAACTGAACATTCTGTTGCCAGAACTACCTCCACTGGCGGGAGGTCATTGTGTTCACAGCAAATTGAGAAGTTTGATCGGTTATGTAAAAGCTCGACAGTCAGACAACAGAGGATGGTTCTCATCACTCACTTAAACCAACCGGAAAATCCACCACACGGCCCATGTGGCGGGTTTTGAGATGAAACCTAAATCTAATGTCCATTACTAGAGAGGAATGAATATCATGCATTTGAAGGTATGAAGATTACCACAGGAAACTGGGAGAGAAAGGGCAGGGAGGGCAAAGTTCAACATGAGAGGAGGAAAAGTGAAAAAGTTTGACTTAAGAGACAGAAAATCTAAATGATGACTCACAGCTCCTGTCTCTGATTTCCTCACAGTCTTGCCCCTGCCTTCCTCTCTCCTCCTTTTGGTTGTACCACTGCTTCTGCCAGAATCACAACAAAAGCTATCACTAGACGTAAAATAAGCAGAACTTGTCCAACAACTGTCAATGATAGGAGACGAAATTTTCCAAATGCATAAAGAGTTCCAGCTTTTGAGTTAAAATGGTACGTTTTGTAGCTGATGTACAACTGACAAATCCTTTCTTGTAAATTAATCAACAATTGAACAATAATAATACTATCACTCCACAGTAATGTCAAAGTTCTGGGGGGTCAAAACAGAAGTAGGGTGCAAGTCCACTGGCATGCACATTGACATAATCTTAATATTTGTTCCTCACCCAAAATTCTAAGGGGGCAACGGTTCTGTATTTCCCCTCCGTGTGACTACGAACTTGATTCCTCTCAGTCAACCAAAGACTGCTTTGTAGTTTACGGTACATGGCCAATACAAAGATGTGCACAGATATCTGTCCAAGGTCAGTAAATGCTGGTTGAAAGTTTTTGTGGCCAGAAGTAACCGTAGTCACTATGACAACATCAGTTTCATGGTTCTTGGCATGTAGCTTCACTTGAAAGGCCATTGCAACAAAACAGACACAAAGAGATGGTACATCAGAGATCTCTTGGAATGGACTTTTTATTACATAAAAAAAATACATCCCTCATAAATATCATCTCTCCAAAAACAGTATGTTTGAAGCATATCAAAATCATGTATAAAATAAATACTTGTTTATATAAATATATATTGTAAATAGCTCTTATAATTTCTTGTCTGAAGTGACACAAGAGGGCAATACTGTTGAAAGGCAAGTTAAAAGGCATAGGTATTTGAAAACCTTAAATGAGAAATGGCAGGAAATCTGAGGAGTCCAATAACATCTTTTACACATTGCTGTTAAAGGAATATGGGCAGTTGTGAGAAAGAATTTACATATTGCACTGTGGTCCCCCTAGTAACAGACCAAGAACAAGCATATTGCAAAAGATTATCAGCAAACACTGAATTGCTATAATAAATCTCGCCAAAAATCCCAAAAAAACAATTTTAGTTAAGCCTTTTTTTTTACAGTGGTACACACACTGAAGTGCAAGTCACACTACAGTGATTTTGGATTGGATTATGGTCCATTTTTTTTAGTTTCAGTTAAAATCTCCTTTACAGGTCAGGAGGAACCAAAATTTTGCCAACGTGTGTAAATATACGATATGTATCAGAGGACTACATAAATGAAATGTACCCTAATTACTTTGTGACGTCACATCGACAGGCAGGTTTCATCGGACTGCGTGTTTTTACGTTCTCTCCAATCAGAGATGGAAAAGATTTTAACTAAAACTCAAAAATACATACCATAGTCCAATCCGAAATCACTGTAGTGTGAGTAGCACTTAAAGAACACTTTGATTAAACACCATGCAGTATTTGTATAATGGCAGGGGATCCTAGTGGGCAAAAATGTGCAATTATGGGGAGAGGTGGTTTTCTGATTAATTTAGCCAGAAAAAAGAATTTTCAGTGGTTTTGATCCATCATGGTTTATCAATTTAGAGCACAGCTTGCCAAGCATTTGACATATCTGCAAATGGTTTCTAAGTCATTATTTTTTATGATGGATGTTTACAGCTCAAAAGGATGCAGCACAGAAAAGAATACCTATCCACCACTAGGAACCCCACCTCCTATAACCTGCTACCTGAGTATTCCATTCACCACTAAGAACCCTACCTGATATACCTTTGCTACCTGAGTATTCTATCCACCACTAAGAACCCTACCTGCTATCCCTTGTTACCTGAGTATTCTGAGGTGCCTGCGACACTATGACAACATATAAAATCTACATTTTTGCAGCGTTATCACACCAGTGGTGTTCCTTCAGTATTTTAGTTTTTGTTAGTCACCTAACACCAATATCTGATTCTAATAGTCTTCCTTTGAAATGTACCCATCTGATCTTTATATTATATGACTCTATGAAGATTGGTCTATTTTGAAGTTTGGTGAGATATTTTTCACTCCTATCCAATGACAGGTGTCTTTTGAATGACGTAACACCGTGATTGTTTGACATTCTATCGTAGTGTTCGTCAGCAACAGCACATACGGTTGCCAACTTTGGGCACTCTTTGACCAAGTTTGGAGAAGATTTAAGATGAAACTTGCAAAATTGGAACGAAATTGAATCTGATATTGCAAAAGTCTGAACTACGCTCAGACCTCATCCAAAGGTGCACCACAAGTGAGAGTTAGTACACATATCTAAACAACTAAATACCAATGAAGGGTTTGGTAAAAGTTATAGTTAATAATACAGATGAAAATAAAATGCTTCATGTAAAGTTTCATCCATCAATTTCATCTAAACCTATTTGGAAAGTTACAGGAATTTAGGTAATCCACCAAAAGTGTTTCATGAAAGACAGTGCTGTGGACACACAAGAATACAGTCAAGATTCTCTCCTGTGATGCATCTTTATCAGTAGTTACTCTCTTTATCCTCCTCAGTTCTTGTTTTCACCCCAAATGCAGACATAAACCACTCAACCAAGGCTCCCACAACATCCCTATGATCCACCTGCTTGCAATAAAGTTGTGCCCTCATAAAAGATTCCACAATGAACATAATCATCAGGTTCATGAATATGTAAATCAGGGCAAAGGTAATCAAGATGAAGAAGACTGGCCCAGAGACTGGGTAGTGATCGCTGACCTCCAGGAACTGATCGAAACCTCCGCTGACAAAGAGAAAGAGTGACTCCGCTGATGAGACCAGGGAGTAAAAGAAGTAGATGGAACTGCCAAACATCTGGAAGGCCAGGAGAGAAAATGCAAGAAAAATGATCCCAACAACAAGGAGGGACATGCCAAACTTACTGGTCAAGAACCGCAGAGTCGTCTGCATGAGATGAATCGTCCTATTGTAACGAAGGACCTTGGCACATTTTAAGCTCGAGAAGAACACGATGAAGGCAACCAGGTAATTGAAGATTTGACTGAGGAAAGCTGGCTTGTAGAAACTGTGGAAGTCATTGGGGTCCCGCAGGTAGCCTTGGAGGACGCCCCACAGAGACGTGAGCCAGAGGATGTAGACCACAGAGGCTGACAAGGAGAGAAAGATCACAAAGTGGGTGAGAAGGTTCCAACAGTCCCAATAATCTGATCTGTTTTTACGATATTTTCTGACCTCGATGAGGATGAGGGCCAAGATGACGACGATGTAGATGCTCTCCAGGCTGAGGCTGATCTTGTCGTACAGGGTCCTCATGTCCAGCGGACGCATCACCTCAAAATCGAAGGACGTCGAGAAGCTCCCGGTCAGCAGGTGCTCGAACAGAAGACTGCAGATGCAGAGTAAGTTAGTGTGAGGGTTGAACAAATTCCATTCAATGAACATAACTTTGGTTCCATGGTCGATCCAAGCAGTACGTTGGACATATTCCAGCGCTGCCAAAGCAGATTCGTTGGATGACCCCAGGTAAAGGGCATAACCGCCCCTATCATTTTTGGTTGTGGTAGCTTTATTTGTGAAACTCCCTTCCAGAACGCCCGCTGGTTGGTAAATCCAAGATGACTCGTAGTTGGAGTTGGAAGAGGCATCAAGTGACCCCCAGGTGGACTGTCTACCCAGGCTACACGCCACCTCATTGAACAGATTCATACCTTCAACGGAGTCACATTCACCTGATTACATTCAAATGAGAAACAACGAAATCAGTCAAAAAAATGCTCAAAAAGCATGTTTTAAACACCAAATAGTTTCTTTGGTTCTTATACTCCAACTGGTAAATTCTGCGGTATGAACTGGACAGAAAATTTTAATCTCATAAATACTTACGATGTATTAATAAACACTGGGTGCTACAGATTTAGGTGGAGAGTTACAGCTGCTTACTGTAGACTACAATGCTCTACAGTTTGAATGCTACATAGTCAATACAATACAGCAAAAATGATATTACAGTGTAGAGCGTTCGTGCAATTTTCCTAAAAAAGATACACTGTATTACTATCACCACATCAGTTAAATTTTCAAACACAACATTTGGTTAAATTATTTACAGTCTACAGCATCTTTTTTTCTCTTTTCTCACTGTAGATACAGGCCAACCAGTGCTCACAAACGTTATTGAAAATTTCACTCTGAGCAATAAGTAAATGTTCTCTTCACAATCTGTAAAAATTAATAACTTTTCAACCTCTCAACAATTCAAAAAAAAAAAGTCAAAACGTTTTGGAACGAATCGATACTTCGTTAAGGCTTTCGTTTGTTTCATATTTTAATGGCTTGTAAGAATGTGAGAGGTACCTTCTTCCTTCCTCAGCTGTCTCAGTCTTGCTCCCCCCAATCTTAAAGCCAGATCATCGGTCACAAACCCATCATTTCCCCCGTAGACCTTTGGAATGAACATCTCCTTGACCCATTGGATCAAATCTTGAGATGTACCAACCTTAAAAAAAGAAAAAAAAATGGATAAAAAGGAGGCTGAAAAAATGTTCACAGTTTATGCCACACTACAAAAAAAAAAGATGGAATATTTGGCCATCCTGTGTAATGAGTTAAAAAACATATCATTTTATTGAATTTGAACAACTGTCACTAACTAGCTTGTTTTATTACAAACTTAGACCAGTGCAGGAAAAACTTGCTGAATTTCCCACAAACATGACTGAAAACCGTATTTTCTTCGTAATTTCTCTCCTATCTTTCCTCTCTTTTCCAAGTTTTGTTTTGATTTTACCAATTTTTTTGCTTCCATTTTTTTTTTTACTTTTTTGTTGCTTTTTTTTTTTCGTGGCAACCCTAGATTTCCCACGTGTACTGAGGATATTCTGTGAACCAGGTTCGGGCGGTTTGCTCGGTTTTCTAACCCTGCTTGAGACTAAGCTCAAATACATGACATGATTCTCCATTTAGCCGAGACTGAAGGAAAGTTATCAAGGATCTGATCACAAGCTATCTGAAGTTATCTCTTGGGTCAACACAATCTCAGATTTATCCGCCTGTGTGCACTCAAGTGAGTAAGTTTTAGTACTTACTACTGGGCAGGATAGAAGCAGAGTGCAAGGTGTGAGGAACCACTGAATGTTTAAGTCAATGACCATCACTACTTGCACTTCCCTGAATTGTGTGGACCATGTCGAGAAAGAGGTTTATGGGCATTTTCATAGCTGGCATACAGTGCCTGTTCTAACGATGTTTTTCAATGACCTATAATAGAACAGCTTGAAAATCCAAGTCAAAATCAAGATTAAAGGGTTTTCAAATGTTTGATCACCAAGATTGAACCTCACTCTCTTTAAGGCCACTAATCAATCAAGGAGGGCCACATGGGGCAACTAATAGCATCAGTATCAAGTGAAATAACCAAAGAAGGGGCAACAAAGAGGTTTTGAGCGCATTTGATGGTCCACGTGAGGTATTTGGAATTTCAGCATGTTTGAGGTAAACCACAAAAAAAAAACCTTTCACAAAATTGATCCCAAATTTCCAGAGCCACTTACGGTTTCTGTTTACTTCAGCTTTCTTTAATGTATTACCTTTAACGACCAAAAGCTATCTCACCTCATCGGCTTCCTCAGTGAAAACATTGGCTAACGTCTCATGCATCAAATAGGTATTGGGGTCACGTTGCATGTAGGCTATCTCCAGGACTAAGAAAATGAATGCAATCTGGCCGAGGAGGGCCTTGACAAGAGAGTACATCTTGGCACGGGCCAATCGTTTTTTGCGAGCCTTCTCCACCCTCCTGGTTGGAGGGGGTCTGTAGAAGCGGCTGTTTCTGAGCTGTTGCAGAGGGATCTCTAGATTTCCACCTTTTGATACCACTGACAGATAAATAAAAATAATGAATACAATAAAAACAATAACAGTAATAGCAACTAATTTGAAAAAACTGCTGTGATTTCCCCAAAATTCAAGAAAACATGAGCAAGGTAGCTTATCTGCTACATGTTACCTATACCTGAAAACAGTCTAGCCAACATGACAATAAAAGACTTTCAAGGGTGGCCTTGGCAAATATGGACAGAAGTAGAATGATAACTCTCAACAAAATAGAAAATTAGGATCATGTTGAATCCTTCACAATTTGACCAACATCCCCATTCCCCTGCTGCACGTAAAAGATGCACTTTTTGGAAAACATAACATTGCTGCTTCTTCTTTATTTTTTTTTTTTTCCAAAAGGGTAACCTGCAAAGCTGCAAACATAGATAGGCAAACACACGAGAGGAATCGGGGATTGTAAAGTCTGAAGTGACTCTATGACGCTCATTCGTTAGGGTAGTTGTCGATGAATTCAACTTAACCGTCGTATCAGCGTACAATTTGAAGTTAACTTCTCCTTTCTTATAAAGAATTTCCTTTTCCAAGGTATAATTCTATAAACAATTTTTAGCAAGAACAACAAAATCTAATGTAAATAATAAATTACCTTCTTTAGCATTAATAACGCGGCTGGCTCCCAGACCTATCTGGTCATGAGTATGTGATGGTAATAAGATCGCAAACAAGGCTGCTAAGATGACCACTTTGAACGGTTGGATGATGGCGACGCTCTGAAAGAGGGATATGAACATCGCCATCAACCAATCCAACGACTGCTGCTTGCCGTATCGGAGACCATAGAGGATGATGAAGAAAGATGAGACGAGGCACGTGATGACAACGAGGACCCAGGAGACGTAGATGGTCCACCAAGGAAGACAGCCTCTGAACTACCAGAGAGAAATGAAGAGAGGTTGCAGGATGAAAAGTAAATTCAAAAGGAAGGAGGTGATTGTATTAGAGACAAGATGTGGTACAAGAGATAAAGTAATGAACAAAAAACTAATAGTTTGAGGATAGAATGAATTTAAGAGGGGTGACTGCAAGGAAATGAGGTAAAATGAAGGACGTGACCATTAACGACTGGAACGATCAGTTTACATGATGACAAGAATACACAGATCAGATGGTGTCCACACAGACAGAAACTTGATAAAGAAAAGTCAAAAACAAAAACAAAGAAAGGGGAACAGAAAATAATGTTCAACAAAGAAAGCAGAAAGTTCTGCTGTACAATGGTACTTAACATAGCATAATGAACTTTAAAAGTTTGTTCATCTGCACTGACATACAAAAGATACAGTATGACAAATGACAATTTCTTGTGCACATCTGTCCAGCTTGCCAACTTGAGAAGATACTAAAGTAAAACCGTAAAATTAACAGGATGACTCTTTACAACCTGATGGACAAATAGTTTGGTAGGTCACGGGAGCAATCACAGCTAAATATTAACACCAAGGCAGTAGTGGTTGCACCAGGTAACTGACCAAAAATGTCAGGACACGGTGCGGAAATTGCTAACCAGGTCCAAAGTTTTACCAACGAACCAACTGTACAAGCAACAAAATTAAGCTTATATTCAGATAAGAAGAACTTCATAAGCATGCAAGTATGTAACACACATGGCCTTATATTAATGTGTATTAAAATTAAGATACTATGTTATGACTATTAGAATGAACTGGTAGCCAACTGACTATGGACGTTGGTCACCTGAGTCGAAATTTTGGACCCAGTGCACACACTACAAGGCAGTTATTAAAGTTGATAATCAAACAGTTTGGTAGGTGGCAGTGACAGGTAATACTGATACCACGGCAGTCTGACTGCCTGAATAAATATATTAATAGGAGAAAATACAATTGCTCCATTGTGGCAATGACACATTTGAAATCAACGATACAAAATATAGGAAGCACGGGAGATTGTGACACGACTGTGCCAAGAGAGATTGACAGTTGCAAAGACAAATTAGTAATATTTTGAACATGATTGAACATATACTAACCTCTTCATACTCTTCAGCTTTGTCAACTTTGACCTCTTCGTCCGTCTCTTCACTCTCGGGTTGGCTCAACATCTGCTCTTCATTGATCCATCCGTGGAGAAACAGAATTCTGTCTAGTTTCTTACTGGCCTTATGGTATCTTTTCCTCTTGGGTTCTTCCATCTCTGGTAGGGCCTCTATGTCAGCCTTCAAGTTGTTAAGCTTAGACTGTAGGTAATCTTCATGGTAGGGGTAGAATGGTTTTGTATCTCCTTTCCCTTCTCCTTGACAAGGAGGTATCAACTGCTTCAAGGAGTCGTCTGAATGCAAACCTCTCTGGACCTGGATCTCCGAGCCATAGCCACTCGATTGGCTCTTCCTGGCAGTTAAATAGAGACGCTGCTTTTGGTAAAGTTTGTCGGTTTCCCCTGTCTCTTCACAATTAATGTCTCTGGAGGACCATTCATCTCGGGAGATGATTGAGGAATGCGTCCTCCCCTTCATGTCTGAATGCTTCTCTTTTAGTATGGTATCTCCAAGTTTGCAGTCACTTTTGGTTATTGCCACTGACTGGCAAGTTATGCATTCCTTCATTGCCCTGATTCCCTGAGACAAATAATTAGGATCAGTTACAGGGATGTAATTAAGTTCAGGTAATGCACCTCTCATCATGATTTCATTCTCAAATGTTTTGTGATCCTTAATTTGATCATCACATTTTCCTGGTTTACTCATATCTGTTCCATTTGGTTCTAACCCATTGTAGAGGAGTCTCCTGCTGTTTTTGTGTTTTGTGGAATCAATGAAAACCCACTCGTCAGATCCCGCAGGGGAAGGAGTTTTGAGCTGTATATCATCTGCGATGTTACTTGAATCAAATGACGAACCTAGTGATGTAGCAGGCAAACACCTTCTACCAAGTAGAGGCTTTTGAGAGCTGATGGAATCAGTTGAAGATTCAGTGTGAATGCCACTGGAAGTCATCTTAGAAATGACCGTGGAACTGGTATTACTTAGAGACTCCATGTTCAGAGAATTGCTTCCACTTGAGAGAAATGTCCTGCAGCTTGCGTAGAGAGACGAGATTTTGGAGTGAGCAGAATCGAAGGTCAGCTGGCTCAAAGATGAAAAACTCAGGGTGAACAACGATACGGATTCTCCATGGTGCCACCTCTGGCGTACTTTGGAGTTCCTGAACAGCTCAACCATAAGGTAGTTGATGGGGAATGTGATCAAGCTGCTCTCGATCCCGATCACGACGCTGCTCCAGGAGAGACTGAGGGAACCAAAAGACACATTGCTGTTCACGGTGGTATACTCTTCCGGCACGCCGTAGAATATTATGTTTGAGAGCATCGCCGTGAGGACGATTGCCAGGCAGCAGGCAGCCCTTTGTAGACGGGTGAAGTTGCTGTGTGGGGGACGTACCAACACGGAGACCCAGAGGTGCTGGTCCTTGATGTCTCTTTGGATCTTAGAGAGCATCAGATGGTGAAACTGCATCAGGTCTTCTTCTGAGGCAGTGGGGAACGTCTTGTCGAGCGAATGATCCCCAAAACCTACACCAAGCCACGACTGGCAGAGAAAGTACCACCACCTGTTGTTCTGGAGGTCATGAACGATGATCCGACTCACATACCTGGCGGTTGTTATCAAAAAGATAGAATAAATTAAAAGATAGATGATGCACTCTGACCTGCAGGGGAACTCAAATATTTAATCTCTTTTATGACAGTATCCAACAGAAGTACACACTAAAAGTTAGAACGGTTGAATTTTTCAAGTTGAAAAGCAAGAAACCAGTTGAAAAGCTATACAAGTGTTTAAAAGAACACTGCAATAATTTAATATGAAGCATAGTGCAAAGTTTTTCAAAGCCTTAGTCTATAGCTGTATTGTATAGAGACCTTTCCACAACTATGTTCAATGATAATTCAAGCAATGTACTTTTTTCTTTTTACTGGCCATTTTAAAGTTAAACTGAAGCCTGAAAAAAGTCTTGTGTAAATTTGTGCGTGCCCTGAAAGCCAAATCATGAACTAGAAACAAGCTACAGAGTGGAGTATATCTTAAAACTATTGAAACATTTATCAAATATAATGAACACCAGCTTCATGTTACTGGTGTACAGAAAGGAGGTGTTTGGTGAGCAAAGACTTTTGGTACCTCCACACACCGACAATATGACTTCAAACAAATGATCTCTGTAAATTTCTTTACCACTCTGGATGATTTCCAGAATTGTCATGCCAAACCCTCGTTGCTGCGAGCTCTCCCAGATTTCGCTCGGTGGCTATCATGAAAGAGTCCACACTTCCCCTCTGCAATACAGGCCTGTGGGGGGCAGTGAGCACATGGGGGTCACTGGAACCATGGGCGCCACAGAGGGTGATGGTTACAGTGGACGATGTCCCTGCCCCACGTCGCATCCCTGTCATCACCGTGACGTGATACTGGTACTGTGCCGTGGGGTCATTATCTGCTAGGTAGATTATCTCAACCTACAGAAAGTTACAAAAGATTAACAGGTTGTAATATTGTTAAAACGGAAAGTGTCCATTATATTTAACTATGAACATCTGTATCATAGACAGGTGTTGTGTCAGCTGATTCATGGAGTGTTATGGGGGACAGTACACACGTGATTTATGAGGAGTACTGGGTTATGTACTTGCTAGCCAGAGATGAATCACAGAGAGAAATGGGATATCTAATGGCCACAGAAGATTTATGGACAATCATTGGGTATTAATACCCACAGTTAACTCATGAAGAATTACACTTTGGTCCATGGAGAATTGTCTTTTATTGTGTGCTATAAATACAACTTTGTAACTTTGTACAGTGTTTGACTCGATAAACCTATGGCTCAAAGTCTTTTAAGTCACTTCCTTTGGAAAGTGCATTTACCATATAATCTGCACTCTGCACATTGTGACCAACAGTCATACTTCTTGATCCATACCTAAATGTATGCTTCCTCTATATTGTACTTATGCTGCTGTACTTGCACACATATAATCTGAGACGGCAAAATCGAGTACTCGACTTATGATTGTGTACTGGGGCTTACTGTATACTCCGACTAATTGGGTTTTGTACTCTGACTTACGATTGTGTGATGGTACTTATGACATACCCTGACTAATGAGTCTTAATACTTAGACTAATGATACTGTGCTGGTACTTATGGTACACTCTGACTAATACATCTTATCCTCTGACTTACAATCGTGCGCTGGCCGTGTTGAGCTTATGGTGTGCTCTGACCTAAGAGTCTTTTACTGTGAATAATGATTGTGTGCCTTTACTTATAGTACTCTCTAATTAATGACTCTTGTAATCAGATTAATGATTATGTGGTGGTACTTTTGGTACTTCCTCACTATAATGGGTCTTGTACCCTGGCTGATGACTGTGTGCCAGTGTTTATGGTGTACTCTGACTAATGGGTCTTGCACTATGGCTGATGATTGTGAACTTATACTTGTGACTTTGGTTGCATATTACAACTCCTGGAGAGCAGATAATGTAGAGTTATTTTAATTTGAAATATAAACTTACTTTTGCCAATAATGCAGTATAAATCAAGTTTGATATCTAAAAATTGTTAGACTCATCATTACATTATTATTATTACTAGTACTGCCATCAGAGAAGGATATGATAAAACTTTGTTTTTATGAATGCAATACAGACTACTGTACTGTCAGAATGACTACCGGACTGACAGTCATTATACAGACATCACTCCGAGTGAAGGTAGCTTTCAAGATAATTTTGATGATAAACTACTACTAAGTTACCTCTTTATCTTCCTTCCTATCTCTCCTTCGAGCCCACACAGCGCAGAGCAGGAACACCAAGAGAACGCTGAGAACCGTCGAAGCGGTGACAGGGTTCTCGAACAATTCTGCAAAGAGCAAAATGTCATCCTTAAAGTCGATGGCATTGGGAAGAGGGATGTATCCTCCAGCGAAAGTTGAAAGATGATTGCAGATGCAGTGAAGATTTTGGAGGTTTGTCAGAGGGCCAGCCTGTTAGGAGAAGATTGAAATCAAAATATAGATTGACGCTCAGTGCTAGCATGTACTGACTGCATCGGTGTTACATCCGTTGTGTAATTATTGTGATGAAATGGGGGGAAAAAATGGTCCAAGGGCCAGAAGAACCAGCTAATTCTGTGGGTCTCAAGTCAGTCTCATTCAATAATTGATATCAACAACTCACTTTGTCACCAGTCTTGAATTTCACTAGACAGAATTTGTGAGCGAGAAGTGTTGATTGGTGCCCATGGTTAGGGTGAGATTTTAGGCATAGTCTTACTGTTTTTGCTTCATTTGTTAAGAAGGCATAATTATCTTTGCATCATTAACATGGTTGGCCTGGGGTGTGTCTAAATCAAACATGCAGGCAAGAGGTGGACTGAACGGTTACGGGAACAATTTTAACCATGTAGGCATGTATACATACTAGTATAATGAGAAACATCTGACTGTGGAAAGTGTGTGTCTCTTGCTATGGATGTTTGTAAAGTCCACTCAGATTAAACTTCTTTAGTGATGCTCCTGCAGTGAATCCATAATCATGTAGTTCTCTTTGGATGCTTTTACAGTGCACTTTATTTCTAGGTATCTATGGAGTCATAAAAAGTACATCCAGTTCCTGTTTACGTAGAGATTTCTGTGCAGTACATCTGATCTCTTCTGAAGATGCATATACAGTGTACCTTCAACGTCATTCTCTCAAAAAAATGCAATCATTTACAGATTTACATCATTTACTCAGATGTGTGAAGGTGCCTGTAACTGGATGTGATTTCCAAACAAGGATGGAAACTGCAGAAAAACAAAAGTGGGCCCATTGTTGCCAAAACTGAGTGCAAAGTAAGTATATCCACAAAAATACAAGAGTTGCACAAGTGGCACACAATTAGCTATCACGAGCCATCCCCACTTTGGAAGAACTAGTTTGACACAAAGTGACGTAAACATTGGGAAGAAATCCTAATTTCTGACAGTATTAAACAGACAGGGAACTATAGCATATGAGTCATCATCAAACAGTAGTGTTTGTCACAGAGAAGATGTTATCTAAACATTTCTGTCAAGTTTAAAGAATCTTACATATTACACAAAGTTCAGTGAAAGGTGATATATAAGAGTCAAGTAGTCTGAACAGCATTAAAAAAACAAACAGAGGTTCCATCTTCAGTTGTTAATATGCACAAGGAAGGAGAAAATTAGCAAAGTATGTGCATGCATCCTATTGTAAAGTGTTGCTGTTACTTTACTAAATTAAATCCAAGTTACATGTAATAAACAGGATGGAAAACAACAGAAATATGCTGAAAACTGAGAAAAATAAATTCACGTTGTGACTCATACCACATACTGACAACACTGCTGGTCGCTATGCAGCACCTTGTTCAAAATGCTGCGTGACATTGCAGCATTTGTTTTATTCATTACTTTTCAGCCCATCTGGGAATGTGTACCTCTTTCAATGCATTTTTGGTCTCATTTTAAAAGATATAAGATTAATTTGAAGTTATCTGTAATCAACAGGACAGGAAATTATTGCACTTCACCTGTTGTTTTATCGCTCAATAGTCTATGGTTGCAAACAATTTATCTCTGGAAAACTATCCCCCCCACAAATACCCCTTAGTCTTTTAACACTAGGTGAATCAACACCTCATCCAGGGTGTATTTTCAGGGGTATCTGTCCAGGCGGTATTTTTGCAGTCACAATTTTTACAACTAGATGACAAGATGTGCTCACCCTGCATCCATCTGTGATCCAGCTTTCACTTTGAGAATTCCAGTAGTAGCACTGAGGACTGAATATTGCAACTTCAACGTCCCAGTCCTTTGTCCAGTTAAGGGCACCATCTATTTCTAACTGTATGAAATAGATCCCCACCTCCAGAATGGTATCACCGTCGAGCAGTACACTGTATCTTTCAGCATTACCAAACCTGGTCTCATTCCATCCGTTCTGCAGGGGGGAACTGTGCGGCAGTTTGAACGTAAACAGCGTTTCTGTGTCATTTAACTTGTCAGAAATTGTCATTTCTATGGTGGGCTTGTCTTGAGTTGATTCTTGTTTACTTTTGGGTCTGACATGGATCATAACGGCAGATCCACTGTCGCTGACATTGAATCCAAATATTTTGTCCCCTCTGTCAGGATTGAGAAGACCTTTCATGGTGACTGACTCAACATCAATGACATTTTCCAGGAACAGATCTACTCCCTCTTTCAGATTGGACACCTCCAGTGCCTCATTTTCTTCTTTGATGATGTCTAGTGTGGTCACGTGACTGGTGACGGGTGTGATATGTGACCACGTGTATGGATTGTGGCTAAAGTGATGAATCTGCAGGTAACAAAAGCGACAGACCTAGTCTTACAAACTGAAAATGGAAAGAGCAGAGTTTTTGTAAGTTACTTGCAGTTATTACAGCAAACTGCATGCATTGGAGCATTGCAACTTTGTGTTTACATGAAAAAAGTCAATGAGCTTAGTTGAAAATATATTGTTTACAATCCACCAACAAACATTTTTCAGTAAAATGATATTTGGGTGTTATATTTCATAAAATGCAAAATACCTTTACATGGAAAAAACTGACAAAGCCTAGAAAAAAGCCTTCAGAGACTTTTGAGTTATTGGCTTTGCAAACTTGTTAATCTTTTCAGAGGTAACTGATTTAAGAACCGATCTTTCACTGAAATTTGGCAAACTTAGACAGTGTGGTCTCATTTTTTCATCATTCTAGAGATCCTTTTAAACTTACATGGGCATCAAAGATGGAGTCATATGAACCTGTTTCTCCTACTCCTGCGTGAGACTCTTGCTCACTCCTGAAGTTCTGTGGTAGTTTTATAGAGGTATTCCTTCCAGGGAATTCAAACAACTTTCCATCTAATTCCCACTTTTCCAGTCTGTTAAGGAGCACCTCGACTTGATCTGTCTTCATAACTGTGGCCTCCTCTCCCGGGACTTTCGTGTGTAATATTGCATCCTCTATATTTCTCAATGTCTCCATGGAACTCAAGACGACCTGACGAGTCTGAAAAATATCGTGACATTTTCTGAAATAGATAGATATATATATTACATTGTAGAGACTTCAGGCCTCCTGACCTTTCTTACTTGCACAGAGAGTGACTTGTTAATTCCTTTTCCTTACTCTGCTTTGTTGTTGGACTGCTTAGCGACATTAAAGCTATGGGTGTTCGGTGTTCTCCACAGATTTTCATATGGAGGTAGGCAGCCACGTGTGAGGAGCACAAACGATTGGAAAGTGACCACTGGCATGGGAGTGGTTTGAGGTAAAGGATTCAATCTCATCTCACAAAATATTGACAATTGAGATTCTGAATGATGTTGCTACTTTAATTTAATGGCAATAACATACTGCCAACACTTTTTGGGTCAAGCAGAGCTTCTGCGGAGGGTGGAGAGTGGGAAGGGTCAAGACTTTTTCGAGAGCAGTTGTTATTTCAGGGGACAGTAATTTTCACTCTCAGGGAAAGTGGAGAACATACACTGGATGTTGTTGTCCCTGAAGAATTTCTTGTGGTTTCAATATTGAATCTCTACAGAAACTTTATGGATGTTTCTCTGACGTACAAACCAGTGGAGGAAATGTCACAGAGAAGAATATTGACTAACTGTAATAGAGGAATCGCATCTAAGGCAGAAGGTCTCAGAGTATAACTGACCCCGGAGATGTTAACATTTTGTCCCGTTATCCTGCGTCTGCTGATTTGGCTGCTACATTTGTCACAGCTAAGACAGTACCTCCAATGCTACAACTGTCATGGTGCATATGAGATGAAGTCAGCAGGTTTTCCAGATTGGGAGCTGGTAGCCATGGAGGGACAGGAGAACTGGTGCCAACTAAGGGTGTCAGGGAGGGAGGAGAAGAGGTGAGTTTTGTTTCTTTTGCCTCATCTGGGAGCAGTGGAATGGAAATTGACTACAAAAGGGATGCACTGACTTTTGGTTTCTCTTCTAGAATAAAAACAATCAGTATTGCTGACAATACGGCTGGCTTGCCAAATTTCTTTGATTAATGACTTACGTACAAGATTGGAGCAAGATGTGTTGATTCAAATACACTGGCTGCGCATACAGAGTGCGTCCACAGCAACCACTACACTGGCCAAAGTTAAAAGTGATAACTGGCTTTATGTTGGCTGAGGAGATATTTTCAATGACAACAGAACAGTCTGAAATGTGCAGAATTACAAAGCTTACCTTGTCATTAATTTCATCTGTGTCAGAGGTTGAGGAAGGCTTCTCTTCCATTCCATCGCTTTCATCAGTCACAGCACCCAAAACGTTGGCAAGTCCCGTTACAAGTTGCCTGTGGTGAAGATTAGTGAATGACTACACATTAGTACGGTTTGGGTGAGCTGAATGAGTGATGTTCACATAGTAATGTTAGCAACATACAATGCATACCTTCTATAGGAGAAATGCACATCTAAAAAGTAATGTAGATATGCTGGCATACATACATCATATACAGATTACAGAACACACAAAAATACCATCAAATATTGTTTACAGTAACATGTAATACACCAGTAGTTATCCATCTTTGAAACTTCTGTTCATACACACCTTGAATTCACACAGAACTGTTCCCATACATCGTTACCGTGAACTAGTTGACTGCTGAATTAAAATATTGAAACTTTCATCCCGCTGCGGAATTAATTTCCATGAAAATGTCTTTTGTAGTAAATTTCAACTTCACGCGAGAAAAATAAACTGAACTGTTTATATTTGACACAAAAACATGCCATCATATTGTTTTTCTCCTTTTGGAAGTAAAGGCAAGCCAAAGACAGCATCTCAATACCTTATTTGTACAGGCAATTTCTATTAAATCACATTCTCCCACTCAAAAATCATGCTCTTCCTCATTTTTTGGGTCACTATTGAACTTCAAATTATAGTCAAACAAACTCTGCCAAAAAAAGTCAAAAATCCTGTTTTTTTTTAAATAGATTGGCCATTGCAATATTGAAATCAGAAAGAAAATACACCACATGGTCCTTTTGCAGAAAGAATTTCAACCAAAGCAGTGAGTTCAAGAAAACTTCCGGATTTTTCTTAGATGATCAACTACACTTTGAATACAAAAATATACCCATTCTATGGCAAATAGCGAACAGATAATAGGGCTAGAACATTCACTTTGCACAGTGAATGATCGTTCAAAGCTGTATTGTTGATTAGCTAGGGGTTTTGTGACTTAATTTTGTGTATGTAATACAGGACGTACACACATCTATCTTACCCAGTAGTGTGCAGTTAACACAGGACGGATATATATGTCTTATGCAGGTAACTCGCTATGAATGTGAAAATGGAAAACATGCATGGATAAAAATTGGTACAGCTGGCTCAAAATCAATTATATTTAAGCTTTAGTTCCAACATAGGTCAGGGAACCAGGGGGCAAATTGCTCTTCTCTAGAAAGCAACAAACTATCTGAAAATGCACAAGTTTCATCAAAGTCTTTTATTTACTTGCAGGATTTCAACCATATATTTTGATAACCTGCCAATAATGTTAAGGGAAAGGGTCTCCATCTAAGAAAATACTGACAATGCCTTTTCCAAGGGCTTACTTGCAGAGCCTAGGCAGGACAATATCCAGCAATCTAGGGAGTACTTTTAGTGTACAACTGCAATATATCTTTACATGTCTATCAGTTTTGCAGAGTCATTCAACCTTTGCTGCATCATTGATTGAAATTCCCATCATGATCGAAAAAATAAAAAAGTGAGGACTAAGTTCAGTTGTCTCCAAAAACAGTCCATTCAAGATTAATATTATAATAAAGAGGGCAGCAAGCAGGGAGTTAGGTCTGGACGAAACGTGGAATCTCAGTGATACCTCGCAGTGCCTTCAATAGCAACAGAAGTGGTTCCTGCCACAGACTGCTCATGGACTTGTGCTTGTAGAAAGCTTCCCATCTTGTGATAAATCGCTGTAGCTGAGAGCTGGAACATAAAACAAAATGACCACTTACATAAGGTGCATTACATTATAGGCCTGCATTTGAAATCAGGGGCAGCAGCCTGTTGTTGACTTTTTATCAGAGGTTGAGTGCAGCTTTTGTGGGGGGAGGGGCATATTCACATGGGGGATAGGCTGCCAGACTAAAGACCCTTCATAGCAACACTTTATGATACCAGCAAGTAAATTGTATCAATCAATCATTAATACCAGACATCAACATACCCATACCTGAGCACTGGCAGATATCTCTCCGTTCGCTTGCGTTACCTCGGCAACAGCAGCAGAGGTCAGTTGGAGTGACTCCAGATCACGAATCTCAACTTGATCAAGGTTTGTGATCAACTGCTCTCTGACCTAAATTTGAACCAAAAAAAAAAATGCATGTAAAGCCTTGCTTATATGCCAAAGAAACAGCTGCTCCGACAGGCGCTGCCAAATTGGATGACTCACTGTAGCAGTTATCAAGTAGCTCTCAAATGTCATTCCATTTTCACTACTTTTTCTTCATCTCAGATGTTAAAAATTTCTTCCAGACAAGATCCACTAAAAAATTTTTCACTTGATACACAGATATTTTTCTCCTCCAAACATTGAATTTAAAAGGTATCTGTGACACCAGGATCATAACAACCACTGTAATAAAAACAAGATATATGGTAACTGCGTATGTCTTGTTAAGAACTCAAAGATAAAGACAAACTCCACTGCCTCACAGTGACATTAAAATAACAAATTCTGCCCTGTGAGAGAAGCTTCACTGGATCTTCAGCAGAGCTTATCTAACAATGTAGATCCTTACCTAAACTTCTTAAAAAAGGGTTGACAGTTTCGTGCATCCACTCTGGGCGCGAGATCGCAACTGAGACAGAGGGCGGTATTGACTTTCTCCAGGTATAGGCAGTGGAGAGAGTCCTCTACTTGTGAGCAGTTGGTAGAGAGGTGAAGAGTTCAAGCCATTAACAGAAGGGTGCCCCACTTCCCCTCCCCCTCCCAAAAAAACTTTAACCGCTCATTCAAAAGTAGGCGACGACACAAATCTTACGATGCAACATCTGTTTTCACCTGAATCCTGGTTTCTATGCCCCCCTTGCCATTTTCTTGGCTCTTATCGTCCTCCGTCTCTGAGTTCAGGATGGAGGAGACCGTCGTGATCAGTTGGGTGGCCGCCTGGGTGTCGCCAGATTTCAAGAGCTGCTGCATGTCGCTGTCCTTCCCTTGCGTCATGTTGATTACCTTGTCTATCATTTCGGCCGCTTCCATCGGTGCTGGTTCCTTCACCTTAGGAGAGAAAACCAAAATCCATGTGACAGAAAAAAAAAAAAAATTACATTTGATATCACTTGTTTGTAGCGGATGGATAAGGTCTTCTCCAGTATGTAATTTTACTTCACTGGAATGAAATTTTGGCCAAACGAATCCAAAATTAGACACCATCCCTTAATCCCATAAGATTAACCAGGAAATTGCAACATTCATACGAAAAAAAAAAAAAAACAGTGGCAAGATCAATTGTTACCTAGCAACTCGGCACAAATAAATATTAGTCAAAAAAGAATGTCTCTCACAGTTGCGTTTAGGTGAGAAACTGTCTGAGCTCCAAAGGCATCTTTGACGATGAGAGCGATATCCACAATGTAGTCTCTTGATGGGTCTCCCACCGGTAGGAGGGTAGGAGGAAATATCGGATCCACCCCAAAATGAAGAAGAGAACCTGGAAAAGGAAAAAAAAGGAATTAGAGATCAAATATCACAGATCAAACAATTTCACATCAAATAAAAATATTTCAGATGAAATAAGCAGCCAGAAAATGTTCCAACTTGGGACCCATCTGCAAAATTAGCTGGACATGTACATCACGACTCATCTGCAGATAAGCTGTTAACGCACAACATTAAAACTGATTATTCAGCTACTGTAAGTAGAATTCTCTGTGGAATCTGAATTAACAAAATAGGCAGAACAAGGACATGACAGCTGAAAGATCATCTGTTGTACCTTTATTTTCCCCTGCATCTTTTGTCATCAACCTGAGCTCAAAGGACAATGGCGTGTCCACGTCATGGAATCTACTGCAACTGATGTAGAAATAAGTCTGCAACACCATCCCTTGGCTCGGTGCGATGAAGCACCGTCCTCCACTTGGTGGAGAATTGATGTAGAATTTGAACTCTGCAAAGTTCGACGTCCCCGCCCGTGAGTAAGCTGAAGAAAGTGGGAACATGTTATCATGGAAGTTTGAAATAAATACAGAGATAGAGAGGTTGGGGAAAGGAGCATGGGTGAGTACTGGGAGAGACTAGAAGAATTGGGGAGAAGCTTACAAAAGCAACATTTCTGTATAAGTTGTGATTGATGTGAGCAATCAGTTCTGAGTGAAATTTGGTTACCAGAAGAAGTCAATGTCAAAAAGGAAAAGTCAAACAACTTCATAAACTGGGACTGATCCCTTCAGGCATAGTATTAATGACGAGTATAATGTAAGTAAATTGGTCAGGTTCCAAATATTCTGTTAATGTCTGCTTTCACAAAATATGCTGATGTATATTTCTTGTAGAAATAAGAAAGAAATTGCTGTCAATAAGTGTAACAATAAAGAGGAGATGAATTTCAGTAGCCAATAAGAGAATTGACTTGAATTCATATGGACCAGCTTTAAAAGGGCTCTTTGAGTTAAGTTTTCAAAATTCATGATATTATGCTCACACCTGTTGAATGTTGCTCATACCTTGATGATGGTAAATGGTGAAAGAAAGAGATTATGAACATCTGATCTACAACTGAAACACCAATGACAGGGAAATTAACAATCAGTCACCTACGACAAAATCTGTGATCCGACACATTTCTTAAGGTGTTTAAACCATAGGCAACTCCTCCTTTGAAATAACTGCAAGTTCTCACATTTTCAGTAACTGTAGAAGTGGATACACTACTAATGAGGATAAGTGGACATATTGGCATGCGATGGTATAATTTAAACCATTCACAGAATGAATGATATTGACTCAATGAGCTCCTTTAAACTCCAAAAAACATACTGTGAAGTGACAGCACAAAGTCCTCTATGTCCAACTCGGTAAAGACTCCGGCCTTAATGACGATGTATGCATTGGACTTTCCCGTGGTGGTGTCTCGTTTCCAATCGAACGCCCAGTGGAGCTCTTCCACGCTGTCGGGAACCAGCAGGTCCCATTGGTAACGAGGGCGAGATAGTTCTGTGCAGTCCTCGCATTTCCCGGAGAGGACGAACCGCTCCGACGGATTGAGGTATCGATCACAATTATGGATGCATCTAAAACGAGAGAATACTTTGCAAATAAAGTGACCATTCGAACAGAAAGTGAGATATGGCTCTTTCAATTGTTAAAGTGAATTCTTGAAATGTTTACACTCCTATACAAAAAAAAGTTTGACTCTCACACATATACATCGACACTTGAAATTTTAATCTAATGACTACCAACTAGATTTTGTTAACTGTCACTCCAATCACTGTAAAGAATATACACAATAGTTTAACTATGACGTAAAGGTAAAATGTATTTTATAGTCAAAAAAAAAATTGACAGTGAAAAGAACACCTTGGATCTCTGTCTCCAGGTGAACCTTCACTGCAAGATACAATCTGTACCTGAACTTATCTTTTCTTTAAAATGCCTTCTTTCAGGTTCTACTTTGCAATGAAAATCATTCCATTAAAAACTCCCATCTGCAGTTTGACTCTAAAACATAACTCAGCAGAATGAGAAATTTCTTGATAAAATGTGCCACTAAACAACATTCTTGTCATATATTTGAGCTTTGAGGTAGCATGCTTCTAGTGTTTATTCAGGTGAATGATTTTGGCACTGAATCTGCACATGTACACATCAGATCCCCCCTCCCCACACCGTATCCCAAACCAAATGGTCCTTTCACCACACCATCATTCAAGTACCTTATGAGCACAGAGGGGACATCTCCTGGAAGGAGTTTAATCGTCTGCTCAACTGTCTCTGAATTCCTCCCGGCCTTGCCAAGCCTCAGTTTAAATGTATACGTCTTGTTGCCTTCCAGTAGCTGTGCTGGGATGCTCAGCACAGATCCTGCGGTCACACCTGTCGATGGGTCGCTTGACATGACAAATCCCTTCCCGAGGCAACCGCATCCTGAGTTTAGTGACAACATCACAAAAAGTGGGGACAATGGTGCAGCAAACTGTACAAATGGCACAATACCACTTCTGCTAAAACAGATAATACTTGGCGTGTGAGCTAACGTAAATTTCTTAGACTTAATTGTCACTAGGCCATTTTAGGTTATCTCCTACAGAGAAGTCTCAGGTTACTGAACCTTGCATCAAAAATTCATTAAAACAAGAAATTCGTTAATTCAAGCATCTGTTGCTCCGGTTAGTTGGAAGTCATGTACTTCTTCTATCAACCCCCCACCAAAAAAAAAAAATATCTCTTATTGGTTGACAATCTGTTATGAATGGTGGCAGCAATCAGAAGATGGAGACTTGCAATCTGGTTTTCTTTGTTCAAAGCCCTTGTGGTACTACTTTGAAACAGGTGCAGCAGATGGACAAAATGTACAAGAATATTGCCTACCTCTCTGACAATTTCCATGAAACAAGTTTCAAACAATACTTACAGTATTTATCAACCTGTACAGTGCATTTATGAAAATCCGCTGTGGATAAAGTTTTAACAATTAAATGAAGCCTGAAAAATATAAAAAGAAGGTACTACAAAAAGGAGACCACACCCATAACGATCCGTGAGAGTGCGTGCCATCCTTACAAAATGGAACAAAAAGCAGGTACAAATTATGAACGATCAAACTTACTTAAATATCTGGACTCAGTTATATTTGTGATCAGCATACGGTTGACAGTGCCGTGCAATAGCGGCATCACAAAACTGGAACTTTGATGGATTGCAGAGCTTTGGCAAAACTACACTTGCTGGCGGTTTATTGCATTGGATTGAAAAGCAAGTTGTCTGTCAGGTGAGGCTGTTGCCTATATTGCACTTGAACAAATTCCCCAAAGAGGACCTTTCAAAAGTGGTATGTTGAAAATGCAAAATGTGAATTATTGGTTCGATCGACATTAAATGTACATGAATGCATGGTGCTTGTGAACTTTCACAAAGTGCATTTCACATCACAGGCTTGAGGACAATGGGAATTTTCTGACAACTTTTCATTTTGAATAAATGTTTCAAAATCAAGAGAAAATTGTTGACTTACTTGCACATTCACTGTCATCTAAGTTTTCAGGAAATGTCTCGTTTGACTGTCTGCAGTACCACGTGTAGGTCAATCCAAGGTCAGGGCCGAGAGTTGGGGATGCATCAGGATCGTAAGATGTGGATCCGTCTAGCCTCACGTCAGAGTACCAACCTGTCCACGTTGTGAATAACGAAAAACGTCTTCATCATGAAGAAAATCCGGGCAAATTTTGAACTCTTCTATCAGATGGATAGTCCCTGACCAGAATACAAAGGAGATCAATCACGACGAAAACGTCGGCAAATATAACTCACCTATGAATCGCAACGAGCCTCCGGTGATCCTGGGAACCAGGGGTGTGGAAACCACTTTCAGGTAGCTCTGATCAAATGCCATCATACCTACAGAACCATCTCTCCTCATCAACGTCGTAACGGTTAACTCCACCACATATTCCCCATAGTCCAAGGTGAATTTTGGTATGTAGCATTCGACGAAATGCGTCTTCACTTCGGTGGGGAGGTGGACTTCGTTTGCTGCACTTGGGTAGGGGAAAATTTTGTCAAGTTTGAAGAGTCTCCAACGATAGGTGGTCGAATCGGATCCTTGGCAGTCCACCGAAACGTCTGCGTGCAAAATGATGGCATGGGTTCTCAGAAATTTTGGTGCGACCGTGATATTGCTTCCACCACTACTGACCTGAAGGTGTGGAATTTCACAGGGTTTGAGGTTTACAGTGACTTCAGAGATGGCAACAAGGGAGGATACAAGATTCCACCCATATGCCATAGCTATAAAGTTACCCTCAACATCATAGTAGTGATCCACTACAGCTGAATGGTATTGCACAGGGTCAAAGGGCAAAAGAATGCCAGGCTTCAGATATTCACCAATGGCCGAAGTTTTGGTTAGATTAAAAACGGAGAGCGACTGTCCGTCCCCGAAGGTAATGCGAAAGGAAGATTCCGTCCCTAGGCTTCCCACAAACAGTACAAACGTTATATTCTCATTCAGCATGATTGGTCCATTGTTCACGAGATGCAGATTGGCTACACTCTGCAACGTCGTCACCGTGGTGGATCCCTCGTCTGCGAACAGGACGTTACTGACAGTGGCGTTGACAGCAAAATTACCAACGAACGGAAAGGTGTGGCACCAGTGACAGGCAGTGGTGTTACTTATAGTGTCATTATTCACCTCCCAAGTGACCCAATCTATTGTTCCCATGGAAACGGAACAGTTGAAGTAGACAGGATACTCCACAGGGTAGGTATGAATATCATGAGGGCTGATACTCATCTCTGAAAGAAGCAAAGAAAGAACAAGTTTCATTTACATGAATTTAAAAAAATGTGCAAGGTTCAGAAACTCAAATGCAGGGATCTGCAAGGCCACTATCATAGCCTTTGACCTTTCCAAAACAATTTTCATAACTACTGTGGACTTTGTGGGACATCAATTTAAATACTCAAGCAGAGAAACATTAAACACATTGCAACAAATTAGCCAGATATGGAGGGGGAAGACAGTAATGTTTTTCTCCTACAATATGATGTACACACAGATTAGAAAACAGGCCTTAACACAACTCAAATAAGTTAAAGAAGATTTGGTCCAAGGATTATATGCAAGAAACTCCACTGCAATAGACCTGGTCTAACACAAGTATTCTCATGAATAGGATGATATTTTCTTCAAGTAACTTTTGGCAATGTTGCATTTGAAATTTGAAGGTTCATAGTGCACAATCCCCTGAGGCGACATTGTTAATGTAAATGTCGGAAGTAACTCCACTGCAGAATGTCGTCACAAAGCCACGCAGCTGGGTAAACTACCAGAGAAGATAAAGCTACACTGTTCATATGCCATCACCCTGGCGGAAATTGCATCCAGAGAGAAGTCTGAAGAAGCAAAACCTTACACGATTAACCAGACTTTTGTTTTGACCACAAGAAAATTGCTCCAATTAGTCTGAAGGTAAAAAAAATAAACTATTCAAAAAGTAGATCAGCAAAGTAGACAAACTTTACCAGAATAGCTTTTTAACTGAACTGCTTTGATTTCTTGCAAGACATGCACATCCACAGACGCTGACATCTCACTGACATCGTTAAATGCTCGGGCAACAATGGTGTAGATCCCGTGATCCAGGAAGTCTGCTTCGAACCATCTCCTCCATGGGTGACGGCCGACAGTCCAAACTAGGGTCGTTTCTAACAGAATGAAAAGAGATCATGAAACATCTACAAGATCCATTTTGAATGGAAAGGGGTCATAAATAAAGAGACTGAATTAAAATAATATTTCTGCATCCATTTCCAAGTAATTCTCAAATCACTCTCCACAGTTGAATGCAAAGTAATGAAAGTTTGGAAGGTATTTTTTAACTACCCCCAAAAAAATTCAAGCGACAAACATTTCCACAAATTCAAAACTGAGGGATTTGTGTATTTGCATTTCATTTTTAGTTTTATTTCAAGCACTAAAATGATGACATCTGCATTTTAAACTTATAGTGTGAGTCAATGAGTGACCCAAGAAACGCAATTTGAAGAAACAAACATGTTTCCCCCACAGCCTGACTTACCCCTCCTTCCATCTCCAAAGTCAATGCTGATGAAGATGTCTGTTGGAGGAGGGTAGATGGGACGGAGCTCTACGGTAACATTGACAGACGTGGGACTGCCTCTCCATGTGACTGGAGGAACCGCATCCATACCTAACCCCACAACTGGATTCTGAGCTGTCACATTCCACTCGCTGGTCTCAACAGAATAGTCATTCCATGCACTTACCATCACTTTGTAAAAACCTGTTGAGACACAAGACAAAAACAAAACCTTGAATTCAGCTTGAAAATTTTTCTTAAGGTCATGATGCATGCAATATTTCACTTTTATCATCCTGTTAGTTACCAATTGCAACTTTCAATTCATTTCTCTGTTTCGTCAACAAGAAGGTGAGTAAAAGAGCCAAGGTGAAAGAAATATACTACTTGGACAACTTTATGGATTACAACTGGATGACAAGAAATGATTAAGACAGTGGCTGCACAACTATGAATTTGTTAAATATATTGTACTCTAGTATTTTTCAAACTATTACTTTTTACACTTTAAAAAGTAAATATTAAAAGTCATATGAAAGTTTTAAAGTTAGTGATAAATATTGTAAACTACTATGGATAATGCAACAGTAGCAATTGTTCTAAACAGTGTATTAACAGATGACACACTGAACTTAAATAAGGACAAAATGTAATACATTCGATCTTACTTTCTTTGGCACTTAAGTCACCGAACCTGAGGTTGGCATAATACTGACCTGCATTTTTCATTTCCAAAGAAGTTGTCACATTCCAACCACTTGGTTTCCTAAGATTCCTTGCCACCACTGTCTCTGAAACTTTCTCTTGTGATCGCCATATTGCTATTTTGAGGTTGACAGGAACACCAGCATCAGCTCCAACTGTCAGATCGAAGGTCGCATTCGTCATCACAATAGCAGGAGGACCACTCACAGAGATATTTGTGATGGGTGTCTGTAAATCTAGCTCCATGGTACACTGGACCCCTTGACTGTAATCATATGTAAGGACGGAGAGCGACCTCTGACCCGGTTGAAGAGACGACTCTATCGTCTCTCCAGATATGGACAGCGTGCCCTGTGTCGCGCTGTTATGTCGAAAAATGTTCCCTGTCAGGTTGAGATATCTTCCATCTAGGAGGAAAATGTATTTAACATTCTCCACAAATTGGTGACCAAATTGCAGGAGAACGCTGTCGACGCTGAACAGATAAGAGGATTTAAGCTGGCCGTCTCCGTCGGTTACGTTGCACTCCAGCTTCTCCAGAGGTGAACTGACCTTTTAAATATGAAAACGCAGTTTGGGGCAAAACTTGTTGAAACTTGCCAAATTTACAAAAGATTTAGCATACTCCTTTCATCTTGTTTGCTTGTACCTGTTTATATATTTACACAAGGTTCTTGCAATTCACAGGGAATCAATTTTCATGAATTTTCCATGATGATTTTCCCAGGACCAAATAAGCAATTTCCATAAACTTCCTCCTAACATCATACAAAAACTTTTCAACTGTGACAGCAGAAGTCAAAGCAATATGAGGTAAGGGAATAACAAAGTTTCATGTATCAGCAGAATGCATTTTTGTATTGCACTACCACTAGGAAACAAACAATGCCCCTTTGTGAAAATTTCTTTGGCTTTTCCAGCGCTTCACACAATTTCCTCGAACTTCAAAACTTTTCCAGGACCTGACGTAATTTTGCAAATTTTCATAACTCTTCCTGATTTTCCATGACCACAGGAAATCTGTTTGAAGGATGATAAATAGCTGTGAAAAATGCTTCACATAATTTTATGGGCAGTTCATCTCCAAATGTGAACATGATGAGTAAATACTCACTGAAGCAGAGAAATTCAACCCAACAAACCACTGATTGCCAGAGAAAAAAACAGCTCACATTTGAAACTTCCATTTGAGTAGGAAACACAGCTACTGCATGAACATTTAAATGCCTGCCTGCTGTAGACTCTGAGAACAGTTCACCTGAAAAAGACCTCCAAGGAACGGCTTTTTTTCAGCATCTGGCACTTTTTAAACTCACCTGCACCAAAATAGAATCCTGCAGGGCACCTTCACTTGTGTTGCATGATACCATAACTGAATAATCCCCTGCCATTCTAAATGTATATGGAACAAGGAACCCCACGTCACCTTCTGACGAGAGAACCTTCGTCGTTTCGTTGCCAAAGTAGAAAGTGCACGTATCGACCAGCAAATTGGGGACATCACTCTCAATGAGCCTAAAAATTGCAGGTTTGTTGACTTTCACATACTTGTCAGCCACTATCATGTGAGTCTCTGGAAAAGAGAAATTGATCTGCTTTTATCAGGAAGAAAGAAAGGTGTGAAATTGCCCTTCCCAAATGACTAAATAAAGTCAAACAGAACCGCATATTTTACGAACCAAAATGCAAAGAATGCATTGCGGTTTTGATAACATACTCAAGCCTACAATCACAAATGAGGCTTGTTCGGACATCCACCCCTCTCCCCTTGTCAATGTTCAATGCTCACATTTACAGTTTACAGCAAGCATTCGCTTCTCTCGCACAAGATTTGGAAGGGGAGTGGCATTTTCATGTTATCCTCAGAACCGAGATTCAAAAATTTAATGGCAAAGTGTTTGAATAGTTTCTCCGAGATTGTAGCTTGTCACAGCAACTGCAAACAAAAGACTTGAGCTATGACAAGCAGCACATTGCCACTGCATACACACCAAATATGAGTTGTCATTACGCCATGAAGTATCGTTAACTGGAAGCAGGAGGCTTTTTTTTTCACTCAAAGCAGAGTACAATTCCACACCAAATATCATCTCTTTTCACTGAACAATAGAGAGCAGGCCTGTCTGATTTCAGTTCCGCCTCAGACGAGGATACGATACTGAAGAGAAATGTTTTATTTATTAATTGTTGTATCCACCCATATCATTCCACAGGAGCATGGACTTGTTCAGAGGTATACAATGAAGGGGTTCTCTTTTTTAAGGAGAGAAAAGGTAATGCAAGGAATATCTCACCATTTCTAACTAGAAAGCACAGAACTTTAATAAATAAAAAAAAAGTATTAAGGCAAAGAAGAACAGAAACTGAAAAGTTCTACTCAAACAGTTCAAACAGCAAAATTTTGACACAAGATTTGTAAATCCGTCTAGACTCTAATATGTTAGTGTGGAAAAACATGTAACAATATTTTGAATTGTTAACTTGGAAGATGCTATTCCATGGATATTGCACATTTTCACATTTGAGAGTGATTTTATTCACAACCATAACTAAAAAACAAGCACGATATGATTGTAAAATAACAGAATAAAATAAAAAGACATCAGAAGCAAAAGTAAATTTCTTTTTTGTTTTAAGTTTCTTTGTTGTTGTTTTTCACAAACTGGAAGATTCTGCAAATCAGAATAATTTTTTTCCAGAGTTAGAGAACATCTGTGGGCCATACAGAGGTTAAGGCATCATACACAGATCAACTGATAATTCGATAATAAAAAACAACAGTCAAGTATTAAGCATGTCACCTCTTTGAAAGCGTTCCACGCTTCCAAAAATGACAACTCTGGTCGAACCAACAGCCGAAGAGAACCTGTTGCCCACCGTGGCTGAGACAGTGAAATTCCCAGGAGATGGAAAAGTGAAGTTCCAGCTGCAAAGAGATGCGTAAACCTCATCCATCACCATCCAGTGTACCCATTCAATCGTTCCTGCTTCCACGGTGCAGTCAAAGTGGACATTCCGCCCTGCTGAATATTCTCCTATGATGTTGCCTATCTTTGGTTCCAAGCCTGTCGATTTTGCAAATAGTGAGGAAAAAGCATTTGCAAACCACAGTGTATGTCAGTGTCTACTAAGAAACTGGAAAAGAGAGGAGGAATACCCTTTAGGAAAAATGATGTATCATGGAATGATACATGTATACAGTGCAGAAATATCCACGATTTAAAAATTTGTTGTTTCACGGTCAGAGTGGCAAATGCTTGCATATTACTGGAAAGAAGTCACTTTGTCTTTGGATGCATGGAACACCCACCACGATCTGGAAAGAGCACATCTATTATCAACAGCTCTCTCTCTCTCTCATCAGACCCAGAGATAATACATGTGTGATGATATAAGAAATAAAGTACGTACAACAACAAACTCTTCGACACATGGCTAATTGTCCCCTGCATTGTCCAAACATATGCTGAAAGTTGGTCACCTTTGTTAAAATTTTCAAGAGCACTTTTACTTTGTGCATTCATACTCGCTGTGGCATTCAATCGTCTAATATGACAAAGTTTCCGTGATCATCATGTGTGAAAGTTTCCAGGGAACCATGTCTGGGATGGCCTTTTCCGTTTTGGAAATTTCAAACAAGGTTTGGACGGGCTGATATTTCTGCACCACTAGAGTTGATCTTTAAGACAGCGTAAAGTATTTGGTAACGACAACTCACCGTCGGAACTCTTTACGGTGACATTTACCAGATCTTGAATGAGCCTCACTTGAACAGAAGAGGAGACTGCACTGACTCTGTTGAACATCCTCAACGAAATGAAGTACAACCCCTGAGGATCATGACCCTCCTCAAAAGACAAAGAGAGGTTGAACGTGCTGTTCCTAGATGAAGATGGCCAGTCGGTGTCCCAGTTCTCAAGCATGATCAAACCTACGGATATATGATGACATCATTGTTGTATTATCGATAGTGTGCACTGCTACACAAAAATGACATAAGTTAATCTTTCCTATGGTGAATATAGGGGAGTTGATCAAGATAAAAGGATAAAGATGAGGAGAGGTGACAGTAGGAGAAGTGGAGGAGGGTGTCAAGGAGAGGTACACAGATGAGAAAGAGAATTTAAGAAGAGGACAGTGAGACACTACAAACTCTGGCTAAAGTATTACTGTAATGACAACTGCAATTGATAGATGAACTGCAAAGCATATGACTAAAAAAATAAAATTTGAGAAATGGCTACCAGAAGACATGAAATAAGACCATCAATAAAAATTAGAGGTTTGCCATCTCACACAATTACAGTACCTTCAAGGTTGTTGAGATCAGTTTTAAAGTGGAGGTAAATGTCATTAGGCTGTGGAGATGTTGGCAAGATTTGATAGTTGATGGAGATTGTAACAAGGTATTCAGATACACGGACTGGAGGAGGAGGAGGCGCAATCAAAGCTCCTTCGATTGGATTCTGAGCAACGACGTCCACTTCGTCACAGGCCTCCGAGAAGTCATTGGTACCACATACTTGGATCAAGTAATGACCTGAAACAATTAAATTGTGAATTTCAGACAACAAACAGGGTGTCCAGCTTTCATTTGTCGTAAAGTGATTGAAAGAGGTCAGAAGCATTCAGATACCAGAGTCGATCATTACCTTTAACAAAGAACAACTTGTTCAGTGGGGCAAGAGGCATTTAGAATTCACTTGCCCTGATAAATTTTTACTTGCCCTGATAAATTTTTACTTGCCCTGATAAATTTTTACTTGCCCTGATAAATTTTTACTTGCCCTGATAAATTTTTACTTGCCCTGATAAATTTTTACTTGCCCTGATAAATTTTTACTTGCCCTGATAAATTTTTACTTGCCCTGAATATGGCAGAGACTAAAAGCAAGACAACTGAAAGTTACAATTGTAACACACAGTGTCAACTTAAGGGTAGCATTCAATTGATGGAAGACCAGAGTGGAGGTTGGGGGTGATCACAGTTGAGGTGGGAGTTAGCAAACCCTATCCCCTCATGCACTCAACTTTAATGATAGCAGTCTAGTGCAGGGCTGACCTTTAACTGTAATGAACCACTTGCCCAGTGGGGTAGGTAGCTTTCAGCATTCATTTACCTGACAAATATTTACCTGCCCCAGCAATGAGGCAATCCTTATAGTTCAGTCCTTGACGCACATTCCTGGCTGCACTATACAATATGCATATGGCTATGACAGCATATATAGTTCAATTCCAGTAGAGAAACAAACTTTCTGTCAGATTAGTTCTGACTGACATGTCAAAATAGTTAAGTATGAGTACACACATTGGTTTGTTATCAACACACACACACACACTACAGGAGGTTGATTGTTCTCCATTTGGAGAAATCAAAACTATAATAACTTCTCATCAACTCATTGACTATGCATTTCACAAATTTCTTCAGAAGATACTTCTTGGGTGATTATCTCCAAAACTTGAAACTGATAATGCAACAAAGTACTTTTTTATAAATACTGTTCACATCTTCTTGGCTGACATTTCTCTAACAGAACTGTCACAGTGAGCGACAACTAGGACAACTAGTTATGCTTGAGACCTTCTTTCAAGTGTAAGCTGGTTGATGGACTTCCTTCGCTGAGAAATGAAAGGAGGCAAGTTTCCAACTCTTTGAATACCTTTTTCACTGAAAACTAATCGTGCCATTGTAACTGTGGGGATCTCACATAGAGAGTTATTGCTCCCTCCCAGCACAGTCTTGTTGATGAGTTCACCATCCCTCGAGGTTCCGATGCTGTAATTAGTCGGGGTTCCTCCCTCTGAAGATATGGTCAGATAGAAGGGAGCACCAGTCACCACATAGGATGAGTTTGTCCGAGCAGTAAGATTCGCTATCGGGTTGGTTAAGAAACTATCATCACCTGAAAAAAAACACATTCAGGATCTACATTTCAAAAACTTTTTGAGGAGAGGGGAACTTACATGTTGACTTTCTTCTTTCAGCTAAGAGGGTTTACCGTCTGTACTTTATACTCCTAACGTCTTACTCCGAATGTACATAGTATACTGATTTTGGCCATGTAGACTTACAAGTAACTTCTTAACATTGGTGAAGACCACCAAGGGTACATTTATATTTTCCAGCATACAGTGAGAAATGTTTCATGTTTTTCATTTATTGGAATGTTATGGTTAGTTTCATTCAGCTACAAGTAGCTCCATCTTGATGTACAGGGACCCCATGAGGAACAGTATGTGACTCATCACTCTCCTAGGGAATATCTGATCGAATCCAACTTCTATACTAACCACTTGAGCTACCAAAAATAGACCTTGTACACAGGAGCTTGTGGTGTTTGCTTTATTTGAGTTTTGAGTTAGCAACTCAGAAAATGAGGAAAAGGAAGGGAATTTGCAAAGATAAGTGATTTAGAAAAGAAACCCTCCAAGCAAGTTACATACTGTCTTTTGCTTATGTCTGCTTCAAAAAAACAAATGAAAAAAGACAATGACATTTCTTGTGGTAAATATTTACAGTGTATTATTTTCCCAGTGTTCAGTTGACAATTACAAAAATAAAATTTAGAGTGGCATTAAAGTTAATGTATTTTAATTCCATAGTTAACCAGAAAATACAGACAAGGGGGACAACTGCACCAGAGAGTTAAGATGCATTAAAATAATAGTTTCATGTATAGAGTAAATATCCACAGTAGTAGGAAATAGTAGGAAATGTTAATTAGGTGTCAAATAGAAAAACCAGATTGAATAAGGAAAGTTTAGAAACATTGGCTAATACAAAAGAAGGCAATAAAAGCCAGCAAGGTATACAGCTCCAGGGTATATTTAATCATTCAGGAGAAGAAATCATACTTGTCACAACTATACCTTTTGTTTTACTTAATTATGCACTTACAAAAACAGATTGCCCATCTTTGATTCACACATAACATTCAGTAGCTGTGGGTGAGATGCACAAAGGAAAGAATAGGATGCAAATTACAAAAATAAGAAAGAATATTTGTGCCAGCTGCCCTCTAACATTGGACCTCATGGTCCATCTGCAGCAAACTTTACTATGCTTATTCTGTAAGGACCGAATGACCAACAAAAATGACCAAAATTTATCATTGCCGATCATTTGTAAGGTATAAAGTAGATAATTTGACCGCCACAGAAAAAAGGCGAGCTTAAATCCTCTCCAGCGTTAGGAGACCTGCACAACACTGTCGAACACGATAGTCAAATAAATGTCAACCTCTTTTGGTAAATGGCGGTCTGTCAGATCTTCCCTTCTAGGCGACTGATGATGTGACACATCATCGACTATTCAAGTTACCTTCACAGAGAGAATACGAAAAATTAGAGGGATCATGTACTCACAGTGAACTACCACCACACCAACCTTGAAGTTCAGGCACCTTTCCCTTCTCGAAATACTGTGTTTACAATCTCGTCACACTATGTCCTCTACTGACCGCACACGACCTTCCACCTCCATAAAAAATGACAGACATCATCTGCTCATTAGGTGCTATCAATGGTAAGAGTTTCAAGTTCCAGCAATATATAGTTGCTGAGATATCTCCCTTAATAGGTTTTCTAATACTTTAAGCTCTGGTGACCTCAAATGACATTTGACCTCCATGAAAAACAATAAGGATCATCTACTCATGATGGACCACTGACACACCAACTTTGAAGTTCGAGCACCGCTCCCTCCATGAGATATCATGTTTACAAGCCAAGGCGTCACATACACACACACAAACACACGCCATCACCATTGCATAGATTCCTTGCCTACCTTCTGCAAAGGAATCAAAACTGCTGAATTTGGTCACAAATGCAATGTACAGTAGTGAAAGGTAACAATTTTGAGACTGGATTCTGACATTGCAAATCATATTTCCCGGAATCTGGCGGCCCAGCGCAAACAATTGGTGTAAACTAAGACACTGTCACAAACCTGACTGGGTGACTGTGACAGTCATCTGACCGGTGGAGGAAGAATGTTGGTTATGAACGGCAGCTGAAATATCAAAGGTCCCTGGGACCGACAGGGTGATGTTCGTGTCACATGACGTCGTATTGAAAGTCCCCTCATGTGGCACCATCCATGTCACCCACTGAATTGTTCCTGTTTCCACTTCACACCAAAAGTTCACAGTCTCCCCTACGGTGTAATTCCTTATTGTTCCAGGAGACAAGTCTTCCATCCCTGTAGATGGTTGATATAAGGCTTATTGAAAGACTTCAATGTTTCTTAGTCCTTCTACAGATTACATTAGAGATATGCACACAATGATAGCCCAGCAATGTAGTCATCTCTTCCAATGCTGATTAATTTACTTTTAAACCAACTTCTAATGTGTACAGTACTCATTTGTATTCCCCAATGAAAATTACTTGCAACAAAATTAAATGAAAATAAGATATTTCTAATGATATACTACATTTGTACATCTAGTCAAATTGTATGTTTTTCCTCTCCATTTGTGGGTATATTTCAGCAATTTGTGAATAACAAACTTTTGAAGCAAATATGAGGTCACCCTACAGTTCCGGTAACACTAAACAATAACAGCTACTGTACAATCTTACTGCTCGGAGTGCTGGCAAAAAATAAACACATCACCAATCAGATTCTCCCCATCTCATCATGTTTAATCCTAAACATGAAATCAGTTATCAATTAAAACACTGGCAAAACGTTGTACAACAAACATCATTTAAACAAGTTTGTATTAACTTCCATGGCATCATTATACGGCAATATATGGCACGTACTACTAACGCTACACTGAGATTGTAACTAACAGAATCATATTTTCATGTAAATGTCCAATGGTTTGTCATGTACCTTTATGAAAATGACCACCAACCTGCCAATCAAGTTACATTCTTGGTTTCAACATGAATTCCTGTCCAGTGACATGTAATTAAATGTACCTGTAAATTCAGTAGGATATATATCTCTGGCAGATAATTTTAACCATTGACACTTTCCACCAAATCTTCATAATGTTAATAGGTGTTTGTGACTTTAATACAAAACACAGAGATCAAACAAGCACACGACTTATAATTGTTGGAACAAATTGGCAATGTGTGTGCTATGCTGCAGAAGGCAAAAATGATGAAACTCACCTGAGGAACTTCGCACTACAACGTTGGACAGGTCTCTGACTATCCGAAATGTTGTGTAATCTGAAAAGCTACTGACTTCGTTGTAAAGGGTTGCATTGAAGTAATACATGCCAGATGTGGCCATGGTTTCATTGTAGAGGAGAACAACCTCTATCACTCCATTGTCATGAAAGCTCATACTACTTCCTTTGTGCAAGTCCACTGCCAATTGAGAGTAAAAAGAAAAACTAGTTCATCTGTGCTTTCCGAGAGAGGTAATTTAAATGGAGGTATACAGTACAGAATTATACAGTACATGCTACCGTTCAATGCTAATTGTTGAGCTGTCTAAACAGCTTTTCACATCTGACAGACACTTGAGTGACCTTTGACATCCATCATTAATGCAATAACTTTCTTCTGATTATGAAGGGTGGTTGATACACTTTTACAAAAAAATTAAATTTTTTAAATTCTATGGAATCTTTTCAAGCGGGACTTTTTCAGCAACCACGCCTATGATCGTACAACATCATCACTGATCTCCACTTTATAAAGCAATGGTGACCATACTACATGTAAAACTGTAAACATGATGATAACATCACATCCCAAGCACACATGATCAACATCTATTAATCAATAAATTTTAAATGTCTTAAATTATAAATCTTGACTGAGATATGGCCAGAATGGGTCAGTGGTGTCATCTAGAGAATTATTGTTAGTGTGTCAAATAAACAACTCTTCACACCATGTCTGTACTCTTGTGTATGATTCATTTTGGCTTTTTTTGAAAATTGTCTACATTTCCCAAATGGTGTTGGATTTGTGGAGGCTAAGAACCACAGGCAGGCAGGATAAGACTGCATGTGCTTACAAACAGCGTCCTCTAACATTAATTTCTATGCTCCCTGGTCAACCACAAATGAGACTATATTGACTGAGGCACATTTAACCAGGATGAATACAAAATCAGTGAAGTGTCATGTATTAATTACTCATTTTTACCTCTACATCAATAAAGTGACAATAAATCCAGTCAAACCCAACATGCCTTACTTGGTCATGATTCCTTGTTTACTGTTTAAATGCTACATACTTTTTTCCTTCATGGATTTATCAAAGCATTTGTAAGGGCACTTCCAGAGAGAGTGTAGCAACGGAGCATGCAATCATATCTTTGAAATGATTAATAGTGATAGTGATACTGCACATGGTAAAACCAATACCCCAGTGCCACACAGAGAAATTGTGACTGCCATTCTTGCTTAGCCAATGTATGCTGACTTGAGATTTCAGTACCCATCTCTATTGCCCTGTTGATCTTCCAGAGGAAGGCAAACTAACAACATTGCTCCATTTGCATACATGAGCAAAAGAATGACAACTTTGTTTCCACTTTCATTTTTTTTTTTGAGTTAAAAGCAATACCTATAGATACGATCTTTCATTTGGAAAGAGAAATTCTGTTATACTGTGAATTTCACCTAAGATAAAACAAAGCAACTACAACAACACACAGAACGGCTTTACTTCACAACTGAGAAGGGTCGCATGTTACTTTCTGGACAAACAAGGGCAGACTTTCTTCTTTCGAGACAGAAATTTCAGCAGGCAGAGGAGAACTTATTATACCATACCATCCAGAACAGGTTATGATGCAACATACCAACAATGTAGTACTGTAACTTACCATCAGGCAGTGTTGGTGAGTAACTTCCTTTCGATATGGTCAAATTGCTCGGGAATGGATCTACTGGGGACACCCGCATAAACAACGTAACATTGACAGGGTAGTGTACAAAGTGAACAAGTGGTGGGTCCATGACTGTAAAGTCTGTGATAGGACACTGAACAGTGACTGCTGTCTTTGAAAAATCCCAGGAGACATCATTTGTCCCGTTGACTGCGATATTAAAGTAGCCTACAGTGTGGATGTAAGAAAAGTAACGGTTTACAAAACCAACAACAGAAAACGATAAGGCTTGGGAAGGAAGTTTATTTGAGGATTCAAAAAAATTATCCTCAAATTGCTCAAAATGGGGCAAGAGCTCTTTACTAATCTCCAATAAGAAGAGAGTCAGAGACCCTTTTTGTAATAAAGGATAGCTTTTCAAATAATCCACTCACTGTAACCAAGAAAAACAATGTGCTCTTGTGAGATTGCTTCCTCAAACTTAAAGCTGGAATATGTGTTGAAAATTTGTCACCGAAAGACAAATTCTGCGAAAAACGTTTCTTCTACAAAGACATTGTTTCAGCCCCATTTTTGCATAAATAAATATTCATATCCATTCCCATTGGTCTGTTTGGTTTCGAGCAACGGTGATTGACTGCTGTGCTTTCGTAGAGAGTCTGTATTTTGTAGGGTCGACAAAAATGTCGGGGCAATGTTCACATTCAAATACCTGCAAGATGAGTGCATAGTTTTGTTTCACATTTTGTGACAGGTGATCTTTTCCCCTAATTTCATTTCCCCAAAACACTGACAAAGAACAAAGGTAGATAACCAGGCAGTTGCCAGTGCAACTCATATTCCAGCCTCAAGAGGACCAAACTTCCCTTTAATCAGACATTTTAACTCTACATGCAATGTTCAAAGATGTTTTAGCTGAAATTTCACATGTGAGTGTGCATGATAGTAAATGAACCAATAGAGTATATACAGTAAGTACTATATCAATTAATCAAGGCTCCACTGAATGAATGCCTAATCTCTCTCTCCCAATATTCATCTTCTCTCGTACCCCTCTCCTCTTCTCTTCATCTGTCAAGGTGATTTTGAGGCAACGTGGAAGAACTAGAGCAGGAACAGAACCCTGCACGTCTTTTTGTTTCCTTAATTACTAGTGATGTGTCCTAATTGCCACGGACCAGGAAATCAGTGCCAATCCCCCCCCCCCCTATTTCCTGTGTACTCTGTAGTACTCACCTGGGATTTCTCAATGACAATCCCCCCCTAAGTCTGTAGGGTTCACTTTGAGAATTAATTATTTAAACTTACTGTTATTTCTGTCTTGAGTTTTCACTAGGGTACATTCTCATCACTACAGATCTTGAATTTAGTACTTGAGTACTCTGTGCTCTAAATGTATGGCTACTGTACCCAGCCATTCAATTTTGGAAGGTGCTAAAAATACAGCGCCAAGATGTATATTGGATGAAGTTACTGGTAGCTTGTACATGAACTGACGACCTTCATATGACAAACATGAAACTAGTTATGAAGTAAAGCAATTAACGCATGACTCGATGGTATTGGTTACCCATCTTTATTAAAAGGTTCCAAAGAAAGGACTGGACACGGAAAAGTTCAACCAGGAATGTTCATCAAGAGAGACCAAATGGAAAACTCAGCAGCTACTGTATACTCTACCATCGAAAAGGGTCACAGAGTTAGCACCCTTTGAGAATAACCCTACCTTCTTCTGAAAGTACAGCCTCCGTCACAGAAACGTCGTACGATTTACATGGATCACTTCTCTCCACGGTCAAATGATCAATGAGGACTCCTTCTTTGGTGATGGTGATTTCAAAATGAATAGGGGTCCCATCTGACGTTGAAATGGTGAGATTAAATGGGACACCAGCTGTCACGAACTTTGCATCAGTCTGAACCAACAAACCGCTTATCTCCGTTGATGGGCAGCCTGTGTTATGCAATCAAAGCATGTTTGTTTTATGTTCGGCATTTTCTTCAAACATTCTAATAATAGACCACAACAAAATAGCAAGGACTCATGAATTCCATAAAGTGATATAACCCTATAGCTATTACTGTAGCTCAGTATTGCTTCATTTAACCTAACTTATTATTTATAGACTGAGTGTCAAAAATTCATGGAAATTAATCCATTCCAGGCAACTGTCAAAACTTTTCTTTTTTATAAGCTTTAAACAGCCTTGCCACTGCTTCATGTTCATGCTTTACAAAAAAAATCTTAAACAAAAGCTTGAATACCCTAAACTGTATTCACATATTAAATAACCCACAAACAACTTTACTGGCCAAAAAGTTACTAGTGGTATGCAGTGCTATTCAAGAGCAACAAGAAGTGGTTATTGTCTATTTCCCTTTTTGATTTTTGAGACTTTTTCATTTTTGAGACTCATTTCTTATTTTAGAGTAATTCTAGACTAGACTCAGGTCTAAAACTAAACTTGGATAAAGTCAAGTAGGAGTGAGTTTATTAAAAATGCATATCTCATCACAATGATCATCAATACTAGGATCCAAAATTCATGGTTCCTGCAAAGGGTGGAAGGGAGTCTCCAGAGATACCACTTTATTAAGATGTTACTGTGTTATGGATAGATCAAACAAGTGTCCTACATCATTAATCTATTGAACATGTCGACAAGGCAACACATTTTACACTCTGCAACAAGATCACATGAGGAAAATTCAGCGGACCAATATTAAACTGTGGTGTCATCTATGAAACTAATTTAATATCTTTTAATTTCAATGGAAATAAATTAAGTCTTGTAACAGCAATTCTAAGTCTACAAAACTCCAGTAACCACTGAACACAGTCCCAAACATATAGAAACAATTTGACAAAAATTACATGGGGCGGATGTAAATAAAACTATGACGATGTTAGGGCTTTTGACATAGGGTCCAGAGGCCCGCTTCAAGAAATTCTCCACCATCGCTTAAGCCTTCAAAGGATGCAAACATTATTGTAGATGACAAGTCATCGTTCTCATTTCCAGGAAATATCTCAAAGAATTCGCAAAATGAAACATTTTAGTATATTCAAGGTATGAGCCTGTTGCTAGAAATCAGTCGGTTGTGACATAGTACCAACAAATCTAGATTGAACATTGTCCTTTATTTTTGGCTCAAAGCCGTAGATTACAGCACTGTTCTGATCTCTTATTTGGTGGTAAAACCTTCGTTTCACCGGGGAATGACATAGACCTACCTTTGAAAGCATTGCTCAGAACTACCTAATTGCTTAAGGATTAGTTGACTTAAATGATGTTGGTCTGTGAATGATATTGAACTGGTACGGAAGAATAGAGATACCTTTGAGTTAATTACACAGCTTACCTTCCCTTGGTTTGGTGGGTCTAAAGTATAAGCAGCAATTAAATTTTATGTCCATCACAATAACAGTTCCTCTCGATTTTGTGTGCTTAGTATGTTAGCATCGTACGGAATGTATCTTACTGAAAGCATCTTACTGAATGGAGACATTCATAGGGTTTTCATAATCTCTGAACGAAAGAGATTTTGCGTCCAAGACCTTGCCGGTGACAGGAAGAGTGCAAAAAATGGAAAACAGTGTTTATCGGTTCTACGTCACACATTTTCAGGCTTGTGCTGAAGTGCAACTTTCAAAGCGTTATTTCACATCACCCTCTTGTAAAATAGTTATGTTTAACTGACAGAACAGTAAAGAATCTCATATCTTATTTGACATTTTTTTTGTTGGTGGAGAATTCCTTTAAGCGCCTGGAGGAAGTTATAGAGGGGTGCAGTCCCCTAGAAACTCTGAGGCTTTTAGGCTATTTAGAGGCCTGCAATGGACCTAAATTATATTCAATTTTGTGATAGTTCTTAAAATATGAGCCCTTTTAAAAAACATTTAAACCAAAAACAAATTCAATGAATTTCCAGGATTGCTGAACGGATGCATTCACAAAGTTGAAAATGAGGTAAATACATCCAACTGTGAGAAGGGAAGGCAACCACCTTGTTTTAGGAAAAATACCATAAAAATCAAGCACAAGTTTTTTATACCTTAAATTTCACTGGAGACACATGGGGGATCGATACATCACTTTCATGGGGGGTAACCATTTTGAAAGAGGAGATACATTCCAGCAGATGGTGCAAAACAAACTATTTACCTCTGAACAGTACAGCTTTGTAGCTGGCAGGTTTTGTGTTTCCTAGCTTATCAATACTTTTAATGATTGGACAAGGTCACTTGACAATGACCATAATGTCATGTTGATTAAACTGCTTTTATGAAGAAAAATTGACAAAGATTCCCAACAGAGATTAGTGTTAAAGTTCTAAAGGAATAGTATTGATGGCAATTTCATCAAGTGGATTAAATCCTTTTATTCTAACCATAAGCAGCGTGTATACTTATGTTGAGGGTTTTTTATCTGACTGAGCTGACTTATAACCAATGATATACCTCAGCTTTCAAGCAAGTTTTTAAGGCCCCACTTAGCTCTTGATTTATACATCAATGATTGACCAAATTATTTACAGATTCTGGATTGAAAAATTTGCGGATGAGTGATGACACAATTAAAACTTCACGAAAGAAATTGTTTCCAAGGAGGAAAATAGTGACTTATTAGTCTGCTATTGACAAGGAGTTTGATTGATAAGTGACTTGGCAACTTTGCTTTCACCTCAAAGTATCCTCAAGGTTGTCCCCCACTATATTTGAAAGTCTGCTCATTCTTTGAATTGGAAAATATGCCTCACCCAAACCTCAATGGAATCTCTTCTCAGCCATTAATATATTCACTTTAATTCTTTTTGTTCTTCCATGCTAAGTGAGCTTGTCCAACACAGCAGGCAGTAAGTACACTAGGCCCGTAGTAGGATTATACTCCTACATAAGTTGTGTGTCTATGATGCTTTCATGGAATTCGTAATTCGAGGATTTCAATGCTCGGCGTGTTCTAGGGTTTTGTGTTTTTGTCTGTTTAATGTTTTACACCCTGTTTTCTTTTCTTAATTTTCAATTCTCTCAGGTGAACCTGCTTGGTAAAGGCTTTGGCTTATCTAGGTTCTCCTTGTGTCCTTCTCTTTATCCTGGTTGTTAATCATCATTTTGTACTTGTACTTCAAGAAAGCAACACTAAATAAGTTAAAATCAAAACAGATTAACGACAGTCAAATAAATGTTAACTTTTATCATCTACTCATGTGGACTACTTACACTCCAACTTTGAGGTTCATGCACCGTTCCCTTCTTGAGGTATCGTGTTTACAAGTCAAGGCCTCACATACACACACACAAACACAAGCCACCACCATTGCATAGATTCCTTGCCTACCTTTGGCAAAGGAATCAAACATGCTGAATTTGGTCACACATGCAACATAAATTAGTGAAAGGTAACAATTTTGAGACTGGATACTGGATTCTGACATTGCAAATCACATCATTCCCAGAATCTGGTGATCCAGCGCAAACAATTGGTGTAAACTAAGACACTGTCACAAACCTGACTGGGTGACTGTGACAGTCATCTGACCGGTGGAGGAAGAATGTTGGTTATGAACAGCAGCTGAAATATCAAAGGTCCCTGGTACCGACAGGGTGATGTTCGTGTCACATGACGTCGTATTGAAAGTCCCCTCACGTGGTACCGTCCATGTCACCCACTGAATTGTTCCTGTTTCCACTTCACACCAAAAGTTCACAGTCTCCCCTACGGTGTAATTCCTTGTTGTTCCAGGAGACAAGTCTTCCATCCCTGCAGATGGTTGATATAAGGCGTATTGAAAGACCTAAATGTTTCTTAGTCCTTAAATCAACTTCAATTGTGAACAGTACTTATTTGTATTCCCTGTTAAAAATTCCTGGCAACAAAATTAAATGAAAGTAGGATTTTTCTAAGGAAATGCTACACTTGTATTTACAGTATAGTCAAAGTGTATGTTATTCCTCTCCATTTGGGGGTATATTTTAGCAATTTGTAAACAACAAACTTTTGAAGCAAATATGAGGTCAATCTACAGTTCCGGTAACACTAAACAATAACAGCTACTGTGCAATCTTATTCCTTGGAGTGCTGGCCAAAAAAAAAACCACATCATCCATCAGATTCTCATCATCTCATCATATTTAATCCTAAACATGAAATCAGTTATCAATTAAAACACTGGCAAAACGTTGTACAACAAACATCATTTAAACAAGTTTGTATTAACTTCCATGGCATCATTATACAGCAATATAGGGCACGTACTACTAACACTACACTGAGATTGTAACTAATAGAATCATATTTTCATGTAAATGTCCAATGGTTTGTCATGTACCTTTATGAAAATGACCACCAACCTGCCAATCAAGTTACATTCTTGGTTTCAACATGAATTCCTGTCCAGTGACGTGTAATTAAATGTACCTGTAAATTCAGTAGGATATATATCTCTGGCAGATAATTTTAACCATTGACACTTTCCACCAAATCTTCATAATGTTAGGTGTTTGTGAATTGCATGTAAAACACAGAGATCAAACAAGTACGACTTCTAATTGTTGGAACAAATTGGCAATGTGTGTGCCATGCAGCAGAAGGCAAAAATGATGAAACTCACCTGACGAACTTCCTACTACAACGTTGGACAGGTCTCTGACTATCCGAAATGTTGTGTAATCTGAAAAGCTACTGACTTCGTTGTAGAGGGTTGCATTGAAGTAATACATGCCAGATGAAACCATGGTTTCATCATAGAGGAGAACAACCACTATCACTCCATTGTTACGAAACCTCATGCTACTTCCTTTGTGTAAGTCCACTGCCAATTGAGAGTAAAATAGAACCAGAATGCAGAAATGCATTGTGGTTTTGATGATCTGCTCGAGGGAATTTTTTCTGAATCTGATATAATAACATTAATATGTGTCACATTATGCTATGTATGCATTATATGAAATATGAGATCTGAACAAGCTTCCTTCATTGAGATCGTATCTACATGTTCACAGTTCGACCCTTGTTGATACTGAATGACCTTTAACCTCCATTTAAAGACCAAATAAACATTGACCTTCACAAAAGACAATGAAATTTTTGTATACCCAATGAGATATACCTACAATCTAGCAATGTACAGTGCACGCAAATGTCTGAAAATGTCTTCTCCAAGATCTTTAAATGAGAATATTTAAGTTTTAAAACAAAAGGCTTCTTCCTTTCACAATGATAAAGTTACACACTAAGAATGAAAGTATCCATCATTCAAACCTTCAGATATTGTGTGCAGGGTTTTCATTATTTGACCTCTGGTGACCCCAGATGACCTTTGACTGCCACCAAAAACAATAGAGTTCTTTCTCTCAATATAGTAAACCTATATACCAAGTATGAAGAGTATCCATCATTCCTATCTGGAGATATTGCACGTGCAAGGTTTTCACTATATGACCTCTGGTGACCCCAGATGACCTTTGACCTCCACCAAAAACAATAAGGGTCTTCCTCCCAATATGACAAACTACATATTAAGTATGAAGAGTATCCATCATTCCTATCTGGAGATATCGTGTGCACAAGGTTTTCACAATTTGACCTCTGGTGACCCCAGATGACCTTTGACATCCATAAAAAATGATAGGGTTCTTCCTCTCAATATGGTAAACCTACATACCAATTATGAAGAGTATCCATCATTCCTATCTGGAGATATTGCATGCACAAGGTTTTCACTATATGACCTCTGGTGACCCCAGATGACCTTTGACCTCCACCAAAAACAATAGGGGTCTTCCTCTCAACATGACAAACTACATATTAAGTATGAGGAGTATCTATCATTCCTATCTGGAGATATCATGTGCACAAGGTTTTCACAATTTGACCTCTGGTGACCCCAGATGACCTTTGACCTCCACCACAAACAATAGGGTTCTTCCTCTCAATATGACAAACCTTCACACCAACTATGAAGAGTATCCATCATTCCTATCTGGAGATATCACGTTCACAAGGTTCTCAGGATTTGACCTCTGGTGACCCCAGATGACCTTGGTCATGATTCTTTGTTTACTGTTTAAATGCTACAAACTTTTTCTTCATGGATTTATCAACGCATTTTAAGGACACTGCAGAGTGTAGCAACGGAGCATGCAATCATATCTTTGAAATGATCAATAGTGATAGTGATACTACACATGGTAAAACCAATACCCCAGTGCCACACAGAGAAATTGTGACTGCCATTCTTGCTTAGCCAATGTATGCTGACTTGAGATTTCAGTACCCATCTCTATTGCCCTGTTGATCTTCCAGAGAGAGGCAAACTAACAACATTGCCCCATTTGCATACATGAGCAAATGAATGACAACTTTATTTCCACTTTCATTTTTTTTTTGTCTGAGATAAAAGCAATACCTATAGATACCACCTTTCATTTGAAAAGAGAAATTCTATTAAACTGTGCATTTCACCTAAGATAGAACAAGCAGTTATAACAACCCACAGAACAGCTTCACTTCACTATACAGAAGGGTGGCATATTGCTTTCTGGATAAATTAGGGCAGACTTTCTTCTTTCAAGACAGAAATTTAAGCAGGCAGAGGGGAACTGATTGTCCCATCACATCAAAAACGGCTTACACAGCAACATACCAACAATGCAGTACTGTAACTTACCATCAGGGAGTGTTGGTGAGTAACTTCCTTTCGATATGGTCAAATTGCTCGCGAATGGATCTACTGGGGACACCCGCATAAACAATCTAACTTTGACAGGGTAGTGAACATAGTGAGTGAGCGGTGGGTCCATGACTCTAAAGTCTGTGATAGGAAACTGAACAGTGACTGCTGTCTTTGAAAAATCCCAGGAGACATCATTTGTGCCATTGACTGCGATATTAAAATAGCCTGCAGTGTGGATGTAAGAAAAGTAACGGTTTAAAAAAACAACGGCGACAGAAACAGGCATGGGAAGGGAGTTTATTTGAGAATTCACAAAATAACCCTCAAACTGCTCAAAATGGGGTAAGTGCTCTTTGCTAATCTCAAATCAAAAGAGAGAAACCCTTTTTGTAGTAAGGGATAGCTTTCCAAATTATCCATTACTTGTAAACGAGAATAACATTGCTCTCTTGTGCTATTGCTTTCTCAACCTTAAAGCTGGAATATGAGTTGAAAATTTGTCACTGAAAGTTAAATTCTGCGCAATATGTCACTTCTAAAAGGACATTGTGTAAGCCCCATTTTTGGTAAATAAATATTCACATCCATTCCCATTGGTCTGTTTGGTTTCAAGCAACGGTGATTGACGGCTGTGCTTTCGTAGAGAGTCTGAATTTTGTAGGGTCAACAAAAATGTCGGGGCAATTTTCATATTCAAAACTCTAGAAGATGAGTACACAGACCTCTTTCAGATTTTGTGAAAGGTTATCTTTTCCCCAAAGTTCTTTTCCCTAAAACACATACAAAGAACAAAGGTAGATGACCAGGCAATTGCCAGTGCAACTCATATTCCAGCTTTAAGAGGACCAAACTTCCCTTCAATCAGACATTTGAACTCTACATGCAATGTTCAAAGAAGTTTTAAACTGAGATTTCCCACATGAGTGTGCACGATACAAAATGGATCAAGAGGGTACATAAAGTTTAACTAAGTGCTATATCAATTAATCAAGGCTCCACTGAATGAATGCCTACTCTCTCTCTCCCAATATTAATCTCTCATACCCCTCTCCTCTTCTCTCCATCTGTCAAGGTGACTTTGAAGCAATGAAGAACTAGAGAAGGAACTGAACCCTGCACGTCTATTTGTTTCCTTAATTACTAGTGATGTGTCCTGCCATGGACCAACAAATAAGTGTCAACCCCCCTCTACCTGTGACCTCATCTGGGATTTCTCAATGACAATCCCCCCTCAGTCTGTTGGGTCCACTTTGAGAATTAATTATTTAAACTTTCATGTGACTTCTACCTTGAGTTTTCACTAGGGTACACTGGTCATCACTACAGATCGTGAATTTACGCACTTGAGTACTCTGTGCTCTAAATGCATGGCTACCCAGCCATTCATTTTGGAAGAAGGTACTAAACATACAGTGCCGAGATGAACGTTGGATTAAGTTACTGGTAACTTGTACATGAAATGATGACCTTCATATGACAAACATGAAACTAGTTATGAAGTAAAGCAATTAAAGCATGACTTGATGGTATTGGTTACCCATCTTTGTTAAAAGGTTCCAAAGATAGGACTGCACACGGAAAAGTTCAACCAGGAATGTTCATCAAGAGAGACCAAATGGAAAACTCAGCAGCTACTGTATACTCTACCATCGAAAAGGGTCACAGAGTTAGCAACCTTTGAGAATAACCCTACCTTCTTCTGAAAGTACAACCTCCGTCACAGAAACGTCGTATGATTTACATGGATCACTTCTCTCCACGGTCAAATGATCAATGAGGACTCCTTCCTTGGTGATGGTGATTTCAAAATGAATAGGGGTCCCATCTGATGTTGAAATGGTGAGATTAAAGGGGACACCAGCTGTCACGAACTTTGCATCAGTCTGAACCAACAAACCTCTTATCTCTGTTGATGGGCAGCCTGTGTTATGCAATCAAAGCACGGTCGTTTTACATTCAGCATTTTCTTCAAACATTCTAATTATAGCCTATTACAAAATAGAAAGGACTCATGCATTCCCTGAAGTGATGCAGCCCTATAGCTATTACTGTAGCTCAGTATTGCTTCATCTACGCTGACTTATCCTTTATCGACAGAATGTCAAAAATTCATGGAAATTAATCCATTCCAGGTAACTGTAACAACTGTTGTTTTTTATAAGCTTCAAACAGCCCTGCCACTGTTTCATGTTCTTCCTTTATAAAAAATTCTCAACGAAAACTTGAATACATTTAACTGTATAGACATTAAAATAACCCACAAACAACTCTACTGGCCAAAAAGTTACTATGTGGTATGCAGTGCTATTCAAGAGCAACAAGTAGTGGTTATTGTCTAACTAGCTTGGGGGTAAAGTGTTTCCTAGTTTTTAATTTTAGAGTAACTCTATGATAAACACAGGTCAAAAACTAAAGTTGGATGAAGTCAAGTAAGAGTGATTTATTAAAAATGGATATCTCACCATAATGATCATCAATAACAGAATCCAAAATTTATGGTTTCTGCAAAGGTTTAAAGAGACTCACCAGAGATATCACTTTATTAAGATGTCATTGTGTTCTGGATAGGTAAAAAAAAATTCAAGTTGCCTACATCATTAATCTATTGAACATGTAGACAAGGCAAAACATTTTACACCCTGCAACAAGCCCACATGAGGAAAATTCAATGGACCTATAACTGTGGTTTCACCTTTGAAACTTATTTTTTATATCGTCTAATTTCAACGGAAATACTATAAGTTAAGTCTTGTAACAGAAATTCTAAATCTACTAACTCCAGTAACCACTGACCACGGTCCCAAACATATAGAACAATTTGACAAAAATTACATGGGAGTGATGTAAATGAAAGTATGACGATGTTAGGGCTTTTGACGTAGGGTCTAGAGGCCCACTTAAGGGCCTGGTGGGAATGTAAAGGGGCACAGTCCTCTAGACAATCTGAGGGTTTTAGGCTATTTAGAGGCCTACAGGCTGCAATGGACCTAAATTATATCCGATGTTATGACAGTTCTAAAAAAAAACATGAGCGCCATGAAAAAAAATCTCTTGAACCAAAAATAAATGCAATGGATTTCAAGGATTGCTGAACAGATGCATTGACAAAGTTGAAAATGAGGTCAATACATCCAACTGTGAGAAGGCGAGACAACCACTTTGTTTTAGGAAAAACGCCATAAAAAGTAAGTAAGTAGATTTTTTTTGACCTTAAAGGGAAATAGGGCATTTGTTTTACAGAAAACAACCATATTTTTAAAACCAATATTTGTGGATGTAGAATGATAGATTATTCAAAATAAGGAAGGACGGTAGCCTTCTTTTCAAGGAATAAGATTCTCACAGATAGAAATTCAGTTATTTGTTGCTCAACAATAATTTGTTCACCCAAACTTTTCAAAATTTAAATGATGCATCTTCCGTTACTCATCACATGCATAATATTTTGAGGAGATGAAGCGTTGGCAGGTGTTTATTGATGAGACTGAATGGTTTAACAATGACCAAAGACATTTCTTTTGTATGTCCTGTTGGTGTATTCTGAATGCCCTATTTCCCTTTAAATCTCAATGGAGGCACATGGGGGATCGATACGTCACTTTCATGGGGGGGGGGGGGGACCAGCGTATGGTGCAAAACAAAGTATTTACCTCTGAACAGTTCAGCTTTGTAGCTGGCAGGTTTTGTGTTTTCCTAGCTTATCAATACTTTTAATGATTGGACAGGGTCACTTGACAATGACCATGTTGTTTACACTGATTTTACAGTATGACGGAAAATAGTGATAAACTTCCCCAACAGGGGTTAGTGTTAAAGTTATAAAGAAATGGTACTGATGGCAATTTGATCGAGTGGATTAAAGCCTTTCGATCTAACCATAAGCAGCGTGTATATTGTCTGTATGTTGAGGGTTGTTTCTCTGACAGGGCTGACATATAACCAGTGGTGTACCTCAGTTTTCAAGCAAGTTTTTAAGGCCCCACTTTGCTCTTGGTTCACACATCAATGATTTAACGGATCTTATTTACCAGTGCAGGATGAAAAAGTTCGCTGACGAGTGATGATACTATCAAAACTTTACAAAGAAATTGTTTCCAAGGGGGAAGATAGTGATTTGTTGTTCAAGAAAGCAACACAGTGTAATTTGTTAAGCTGCTGTTGACGAGGAGTTTGATTGGTCAGTGACTTGGCAACTTTGCTTTCACCTAAAAGTGCCCTCAAGATTATCCCCACCATATTTGAGAGTCTGCTCGTTGTTTGAACTGGCAAATATGCTGCATCAACCCCCAATGGAATCTACCCCTTTTTCAGCCATTAATATTTTCACTTAAAGGGGAAATCAGGGTTTATTTTTACAATTTATTTCACTACAATCCCCCACCAGTATCATACAATGAGTTATAACTAACAAATATGATCAAGATTATCTCAAAACATGTGGAAAATTTCGAGAAATGAGTCAAATTTGCAAAAAATCGATGAACTCCAAAAGTCTGTAACATCCATATTTATCAAATCAAATATGAATATTCAATACTATCGCCTTTTCAAGTATGAGGAGGTGGGGCTTCCTATTTAGAGCAGCAAACAAAACATCAAACGAACAGTTTCATATGTTTCATACCTGTGCTGTACGTATCATCAACTATCACTAAACTCATGTTTACTTAGCATTGCACAATGCACAAACAGCATGGGAACCATAAACATTCGGTTATGTTTATTCGTATAATGTCATCTCAGTCTTAGGCTGTGATTGGTCATCGTATAGAGGAGGCTGTCTCATCTTGTACATGAACGTTTATTTTTTGTACTCGACAAATATTAAGAGTTCTCATTCAATAGTAATTAACACAATAATTACCGTTTCTTCTACCTTCAAACACCTCCCCAACATCTCTATATTTTGGTGAACAATCAGTTTGGAAAGAAAAATCAAATAAAGGTGAATCTTCTCAGTCAAACCCTGATTTCCCCTTTAAATCCTTTTTATTCATCCATGCTAAGTGAGCTTGTCCAACACAGTAGGCAGTAAGTACACTTTGCCTGTAGTAGGTTTACACTCCAACTTGTGTGTGTGATGCTTTCACTGAAGTCGTGATTCAAGGGTTTCAATGCTCGTGTTCTAGGGCTGTATTTTCCTCTGTTTAATGTTTTATACCATGTTTTCTCTTCCTATTTTTCTTTTCCCTCCAATGAACTTGCTTGGTAAAGCTATAAGCTTTTGCTTATCTACCTTCTCCATGTGTCCTTCCCTTTATCCTGGTTGTTAATCACCACTTTGCACTTGTACTTCAAGAAAATAAAATCAAATCAAATCGAACCAGATTCACAAGACAATTTGTAGGCATTTTTAATCTATGGTCAAAGGATATGTATGATTGTGCAATAAGTTGTTATTTTTATTTACTTTTTTCTCAGGAAGTTGATTACTTTATTGCCGGTGGGAAGCCTTCAAGTTTAGGCTCTGTGCCAGTCAGCAAGTGTTTGTGCCAATAACAGTAGTCTCAGTTGGCACTGGCATGACCAGTGTGGCAACTTCCCTGGTGATATCCTCAAATTGGTTGGATCTGCTCTGACATAAGTTTCCCCTTCTATCAGAGAATATGCTTGTGCCAGACTTACTGTAACTTTGAGATTACTGCAGTTCATGTCAAACGGACCTTGGTGTACTTGCTGACAACAAACTAGCCTTTCATGAGTAAATTTCTGGTGTCATTGCCAGGGATACTGCATATTTTCAGTAAACAGTCAGTATGAACTTTTCATTTTTTTCTATAGTTCCCCTTTACTTTAGTTGCCAATTCCATGGTGCATCCTGTTATATGGTATTACCTATTGGTTTCCTTTCCTCTGGATAGATATTGACAACATTAAGTCAATCCAAAGATGTGCAACTAAATTGGTTCCTTTGAGATTTTACCAATTCGGTAATGTTTAAAGTACAAATATTTGAGTGGTGATGTGGTTGTGAATAACCAGTTTTTCCAAAGAGTGGTAGATTTTAATACTCGTGAGCATCTGCTCAAGATTCTTAAGCCTTGTTACAATAAAAATGTTAGAGGTTGCTTGTTTGCAGTTTCATCAACTCTGAAAAGTTCAATGGCAGTATGCTAGCACTGCTATTGGCTTTTGCTTGAATAATCAAGCTCGCATATTGTTTTCTTCAGCACCCAGAAAGGCCAGTATATGAGACGATCCCTGACCGGTTCATCTTTGTATGATGTAGTTACTACTGCATTGTCACCACCACATGTGCGATTTGACTACAAACTGCACGTTTTAGCAAGGTGACTTAAATCTGGCCACAAATTTCTCAATTAATTGTTTCCTAATTTGGCTGTTGTGCTGCTTGACTGAACTGGAATCTTCCAAAGATTACATTCGTTTTCTTCACAAACTGATTGTCTCAGCCTTCTTCGATGTTGGTTGAATTGTTAGGACCCTCCTCAGACAATGTTCAATTTGCCAAAATATGCATGCCGTCTAAGCACATAGTGCTCTTCACTGTAGCTGGTGATATGAAGCTACCTTTTTGTCCAGGCTCTATCCTGATGCTGAAAGCATCTTTAAATTCTTTCCAGTTTTATTTCATTATTTGGCAGACATTTGAATCACTTTACTAGGCAATGGAATCAAGATAATGTTTTCTACTTTGTGTGAAAATTCAGAATAGCTACTCACCAAAATTTGAGACTTGAGTTGGGTTTCGTAGAAGAAGGCTTGCGCTGGATTTGGGTTTCCGCTTATCACATGCGGTCAGCTACTGTACGGTGTATGTAGATGTCAAATTAAAGTTACGTGCTGTGTTCTTTAGAATAGTTCATTGCTAACCAATCATCCTGTTTCATGTTTGGGTATTCAATTGTCCAGTCAGAAACCGCGTAGTGACTGTGACATCATGTTTAATATGGTAGGCTACAGAGGTTGCTTGAAGACCAAAACAAAACACTATGATCATGCACTTTGTGCTGATAGCCATCCTTGTTCAACTGACCTCACTACACAGGCTGTAGGCTACGTGATCACTCACACGTGAGATGTATACCTTATATAGGTTGCAGTATGTGTAACAGTCCCTGCGGTATTACAGTATATTATGGTACAATTTATACCCTTGCATGATAGTGAATAGGAACATAAATTAGAAATCAAAATGGAAATTTCAGGAGGAAACGTGAGAGGAAATTGAACTTAGAGTGTTAGGACGTATCGAGGAAAACATTTCGAAAGGGGTGAAACAGTCTATTCAATTTCAAATGTAATGATTGCTCAGAAAAACTAAGTTGATTGACCAGTCAATCACAGATGTTTAAAAATTGCACTTGTTGTGCAAGCACTGTTGTAGCATATTGGCCTAGGCAGCCTACGACTAGACTCAAATTTAAAGTCTGTGACCACACGCACACAACAGACCATGATACGCTTGAATGAGCTCTCATGATACTGCTAGGAATCGCATATAGGGTTTACCGTATATATTATTGGGTTATCGTATATTACAGGGTAAGGGGATCGAGGATGTGTATCTTGTATTTTCTTTGAACACCAGCAACCAAATTCGCTCTCACAGTGTAATGGGTTATGCTTCTAAGGCCATGGTGCGACAGTTATCTTGATATCCAAATTTCGAATCCTCTTCCACTGGTTTTCACAATCACAGTTGTTCCTTTCACAGAGTGTCTATAACTTTGTGAGATTTAAGGATGACGCAAATAAAAACAACTAAAAAAAAAAATCAAAGATAAAAAAGTAAACACTACCCTATACTAACTGTTTTAGTTACCCTTGTTGATGCCACTTCCAGTTGGTTTGGGAAAGTTTTGACTGGTAAGAGCTTCTGCTACTATTTGGAGTAGGCCATAGGCCTTAATATGCAATGTAGGTGGTGAATGCTTATTTTGACTCACAACGTGTGTCCAGTGCTGCAGAGTGCAGAACTGTGGAGTTCAGAACACAGCAGGCTTAGGCACTGACTCGAGATAAATCCTGATGTAAACGGTACCCCAGCACATTCCTTGATTGTCAGTGTTACCCGTAAGGTCTACAGCCTAGGGTGACAGGATTACTGCAGACTCACGGAGGCCTGCTTGGATAGTTTGTAACCTGAAGAAATCATGACAGAGTCTTAACAAGTAACATAAGGCCAACGCACTTGATATGTAGGCCTACTTTATGTCCCTAATTTTCCACCATTTGCTTTCTAGTAGTAATGCAACCATTCCCCTGCTACAGTGTTAGTAAAACCGACCATCAGATCAGAAGGCTAAACGGGTGGTAAAAGCTAACCCAGTCTCTGACGTTACTGCTAGGCCTAATAACTTACACTGTACAATAAGTTAAATTAGGTAGCGCTAACTATAGCGTAACTTGAATTTGTCTTTCTGCCCAATGTTACCTTTACTCAGTAGCCTACCGTAAAACAGAAACATCCACTAGAAAAATCACGAACACATTGTGATCGGTGATAAATGGTTTGTATGTATAACATGTCTGGTTGGGTAGTATACACAGGACAGTAAGAAATATGACGTTTAGAATAACTTAGTAGCGAGGCTCACCTTCTGACAACACTTGGATGGTGTAAAAGGTAATCCCCAAGCATAACCCACGCACAGCAAGGTTCAACGTTAAGAAACGATTTGTTGTTGGCATGACTTCACTGACATAAATACTCTTGGCATCACTTGAATCATCTTACGAGATTGGGCCCAACATTTGCCCATTACCTAACTAACTTTTGGGGAAATTTAGGATCAGTTCTAAATTCAGCAGTAAGACAACGAAAAATTTCTTCTGAAAATGTTGAATCATCCTCACAGCGTAAAGTTAAACGAAGACGATATGTAGCCGGTATAATACAGACTAGACTCAATATGCATGGTAAACGTACGTATGTATATTGACCCACACGATATACTGTATGGACAAGAATGTACTCGATCGAACGCGCACGCACATCGACGCGATACTTTGTTTTGGTTCTACAAAAGTTTCCACAGCTCTGCACGCGCTCCTGAAACTGAAAGTGTCACAGCAATTCACTGCATTGTGGGTTTATACCAGAGCCTATTAGTGCCATTTATATAAATATTTTCAATCTGCAAATACAGATTAATAATCTGTAATTACAGATTAATAATCTGCTAATACAGATTATTAATCTGTTATTACAGATTAAAACTTTTTTGGATGGCACTTATAAGCTATCGTAGTGTAGGTTTAGGGTTTCCTTCGATAAGCTCAAGGAGTTAAATTAGAAAATCAAGGAGTTAAATTAGAAAATCAGGGTGAATTAACATGCCATTGAACGCGGTTGTTCGATTTTCGAGTGATTGCCTGACGGTTTTTTTTCCTTCGGATAATATGACTGTTTAACTGACATCTTTTCGCTACACAAGGTTTATACGGTATTGGTTTTTCAAAACCTAATTTTTTTTTAAAGGTAAAATCAGTTTTTGAAAAACTAGACCTAATGTAGAATATGCCGGCCACCATGTAGAATATGTGGGGTTTTGGGGGTTCTCAGTCGTGTTATGACTGCCCCAGCGACGGATTGTTGACACAGAGACGTCAGAACCGAGAATCCAGAGAAGGAGAGTTTCCTTTGATTTGATCAGAGTTCCATTTATTATTTGATGATTCGACTGGCACACATAAATCAATTTAAATTAGTTAACGATGATGATTGTAAGAGAGAAACGAAAGGACGGAGAAAGTTTACAATTACATTGGTAACACAGGCCTACACAATACACGGAGACGAACGATGTTCACACTTCGATACCCAGAGAGCCAGTGCCGGCGGCGTGGCGAGGTCGATGGATTGACCCACGCTAAACTGCTAAGGGTCACGGGATAGATTGCCGACACTGGCCAATCACAGGTCAAATGGTTTACCTACGTAACTAAGTAAGGTGGTTGCCATCCGTGATTAACCAATCACGAAAGGATTGCGCAACCTTTCTGAGAACAGGGTCTAAGTTAACTATTTTTAATGTGTTGTCTGATCTGACTGTCTGAGGGAAAATAAAGAAAAAGTTAAACAAATCTGGGGTAAACACCGGAAGACTGAACTTTGTACGACCTTTTGCGTACGGTGGGGTGGAATGACCATCTCTATACAACACTAATACACTCTTTAAAAGCATTGTTTATTGGCCAAAAGCCGAGATTTTTATATGAACATAGTTTTTCGATGGGAAAACAGGGGCTTTGGATAATGAATATCCACTATTTTAATAAGAGCAAATAGCAGTGCTGAAAGACTTGAGTCCGAATTCCGTCGGGCTCGAGAACGGTCTCGAGTTCCGATTTCCAAGGACTCGGACTCGGAGGTCAAAGACTCGAACTCGGCCCTGTGGACTCGAGGACTCGGTCCGAGACCGGGCACGAGTCATTTTTTAAAATGCAAATTTTGTGCAACTTGGATGAGAAAGAAATGCCGCAACAGTTGAAATCTCCTTTACCTCAAAGTTATCCATCTAATGTAGTATCTGCACTCGTGCACTTACAGTTAAGCGCAATATATAAATAGAAACTTCCATGCTTAAACACACTAACCACTGACGGAGTATCCGTCTCGTAGGTTATTCTGGTCTAGTGTTCCCACAGTCTTGAAGCTAATACAAAGATTTCGAATCCATTCGGCGGTAACAGACAACACAGAATTACGTAGTGTACTATAAGTTACTGGCAGAAATTAATGCCAGAGGATCCCATGTATGGTGGCGTTCCAGCCTAATAGGTGACTAACGCCAAGCTAAAGAAGAGTTACTAATTTGAGTCCCATGAAATTGTGAGGCATTTACAAGCTTCGCAGAATTTTACTTATGTAAAATGTAAGAAAATTTATATTTATGTAGAATTTGTTTCCATAGAGCACCCATGGGAAATGATTGATCTGACCTGCACTGGCGTAACCGAGGGAGGGGACACAAGGGGGTCTAGCACATTTTATGACATGAAAAGATGTCAAATATTGCACCAGATTGTGCCTAAAGTTACCTGGTAATTGAAAAACTTCTCAATAAATTTAGAATATACCATAACTGAAATTCCTCATATTTCATTCAAGGAGCGACGATATAGTCGGAAAATCTAAAATACCAGTTGGGATTTCTTAAATTTCAATCTAGCACAATGTATGGCATTAAAAGATGCCTACTATTGCACCAGACTTTGTCTTAGGTTAACTGGTTATTGAAAATTTTCGCAATAAATCTGAAACACCATTTGATCCTCATTTTAAATTCTAGAAGTAGACGAAATTCGGAAAATGTGAAATACCAGTTGGAATTTTTCATATCTCAGTCTAGCATATTTTATGATTTGAAGAGATATATATTAAAATAACAAATATTGCACTAGATTGCATGTAAGGTTACTTAAGGTGAAAATCTTCTCAAAAAGGTGGTTTGGAACACCGCTTTCCTTACAAAACTTTCCCAGGCAATTCGTCACTCATCTCATTCTTTCTCCACCTGTCAAAATACTTTATTGCTTGACATTTTTCTCATCAGGATGGCTTAGAACGTCATCGGTAGAAGAACTAGCTTTATACTTTGTTATCATCGACGGTTGTAGCAAACTAATCAAGCACTAATCGCCAGAGAGCAAAATATGTTGGAACTCGACTGGGACTAGAAATTTCTAGGGAAAAAATTTATTTCAATAAATGCAATATGTTGCGAAAGATTTTGTCTAAGTTTACCTGGTAGCTGAAAAGTTCTAAAAAGAAAAGAACTACTGTTGAATCAATATTAATATTCTAGCATAAATATTCTAGATAAGAGCAACCTAAATTATAACCATTTTTCATACAGTTTTTTTGTTGTTAATGGAGAAATTGCAGACAGATGATCCCCATTTCTCAAGCTCAAGTACACCCTTTCCCCGCCATCTGGAAGTTTTGAAAAGCCACAATTTTCTTGTACGCGCCGCGCTAGCTAATGGTGGCGCTTATCTGGTTGCCTGTGTAGCCCCCACTTCTTTGGTGGTCGCCTCTACATGGCTGCCGCCACGAAGATACTTAGCGCGAGTAGTTGAATGAAAAAAAAAAAACTCATCCGCTACCCAGGGTAAACATCTCGACTCCAGGGCTGGCAAATAACTGCATGGTCTTCAATTTAGAACGGACATCGAGCACAAAATCGTACGAAAGCCTATTAGTGCCATCTATATAAATAATTTTAATCCTTAATAACGGATTAATAATCTGTAATAACAGATTACTAGGCTAATCTTTAATTCAGATTATTAACCTGCAGTTACAGATTGTTAATCCGTTATTACAGATTATTAATCTGTATTTGTTTATATGTATTGAGTATTTTGCACTTCTCATGAGTGGTGGTTAGCCTTGTCGGTCTTGCAATCTTTTGGTCCCTGGATTAAATCCCTGTTACGTGGAACCACTCGGAAGTTTCCTGGGGATTGAAAATTGCCTCAGCAAAGTTGTTTTTAGTGGTGCCGAGGACTCTATGCCTATTTAGTGATTTCACGGTTTGGAACTGGCACCGGCTCCTTCAGATTGTTCGGCAGCTTGTGGGCTGCATGATCGACAGGCACCACCCCCCTGCAGTCTTTGGGGCTACAGACTGGGGGGTGTAACTATCGTTGGTGTATGACTGGGTGTCAATGCCTGGACATTGAGACTCACACCTTGTACATCGTCAACCAGCTGATGATTCACATGATTCACAACCAGATTACAGATTTATTTGCTTTTTATCTTATTGTCCCTTCATGGCTAGGCTCCAAGATGATATGTATGGCTTTAAGGTTAGATATTATGTATTCACTCACTACAATTGGAATAAATAGCTACACTTCTTCATTGTCAGTGCTCAGATCCCTGCAGTATTTAGAATTAAGATATCTACTGATGCTTATGGCAAGGTTTGTCTGTCAGTGTATATCTTTTACCACATGTACCTCCGAATGCTCTCTCTAAGTCAAATTATAACATCACCTTATTGATCAAAATTAATTTATGCAGATGACAATGTGCTTACAAATGGTTCTTTAAATCCCACAATATTCTATAATGCTTTTGGACTTCTCGCCATTTTCATCTTTGGAAATTGTTTTCCATTCGGTGATAGGCCTAGTTTATGCTCATATGAGTCTGTCTTTAACGACGACCCATTTTACGTAATTCCTCTACGCATTATCCAGATCACATGAGTAGATGATATCTTCTTAATTCTGTTAAGGTGTTTTCAACGGGGCAAAAGTTTTCTTGTCGTTGGAGTACTGTGCAGGAGGGGCGGAAAGAAATATATATTGCGTATGAGTGCCTGTAGGACTATATCATCGGAGCGCTACCATCGGTCGTTGAGGAGCGTGCGAGAAAATCTTTGGCTTTACAAGTTTCCAGATGTCGGAAAACTACATTTCCTGTGTTATCTAGCCTATTACCAAGCCTTGAAGAAAGGTGTTCACGTCTGCAATTTGCATTATACATCCTCTTTCATCTATTCTGGGAGCTCTTGGCAAACATTGGTGGGGGGGGGGGGGAACTAAACATACCTGTACCCAATCACCTTTTCATTGGAGGGACCTCAGGATTTTATGCTTGGGACACTGCCATTTCAAAATTGCATTGTAACTGGTCTTCTAATTTACACGATTTTCTGACGATTCAAGAAGTTTATTCAATTACAAGTGCTGGTATCTGTACATGGGAATTTGTGCATTCCCTTTTGTACACAAACTGTAATAATGCACATTTCAACTGTTTCGTTTCTATTACTGTTTTTTTTTTTGGGGGGGGGGGGTGGGGGTTGTGGGGGTTGAAACCCTCGACTGTTGGATTTACCTGCAGTGCACCTGTAAAAACACAGAATCACAAAATAAACAACACATGTGCAAAGTTTACTTCAATCATCTTACATCAGATTTTTATTTACAATCTCTTATTTTTTCTCCATTAAAGGAATAGAATAATCCAGATGTACGAAGCAACTATCAAGTCATGCGACTTTCGCGGTAGGTTCCACATAAGCTCTGGGTGGGTGGAAAATGAGTGTTTTTCTTGCTGAAGAACGTGACACGTAGAAAGCAAAATGTGAAATACCGATGAGACAAGATGGTAATTGGCAATAAATTCACAGATTGTCTGTAGAATATTATCATATTTTACAAGGTGTGAATGTAATAATGACATACCCTGTGTGCCTTGTTCAATCCAATTGAATAAATCCGTGGTTTTACAAGAACGCTTCTGTTAATAGATTATGAATAGTGCATCGCATATATCATGACGTATTTTGTTGTCCATTCACTTAACAAAAATGTACGTGACATTCATGATTCACAAAAATATAAGGTTTATTGCTCCATGGAATTCATTCTTTACTATTATTTAAGAATACAAAAATAATGACCTCATACTTCGCGCAGAAAAAAATTAATGCACTGACGTTAGGAATGTACACACACATCTGATATACAAACACGTCTATTGCTTTTTGTTTGTAATTTACGACAAATGCAGTGCTACACTCATTTCAACACTGATAAAAGAGCTTGGAAAAAAAATAGTAAAACATGGAACCACATCAGTGATTTTCATCAGTTTCCACTCTTACGACATGCTTCGAATTATGATATAATATTGAAAACATTGCATACACTGAATGGTAACAGGGATGGTAAGCAGAGATGTTTCCCTCGTTCATTTCAAGTACAGCCATATATAGTTTAGCTTAAGTTGTTACTTCTGACAGAGGCATCATCAATATTCATTTTTATGACCATTTCTTTTTTCAATCTTCAAGATCGATGAAATAAAAATGTCTTCTCAATCACCAAATCATTCACTCTTTCAAGGCAAGCGGTGCTATCAGTATGTATTGAAAGGCCGATTCAGAAGCACCATGATCAAGGTAACCATTAAACGTTACTTAAATGTAACAGCAATAAAAAAAGGCAAACATTCTTCATGTGAGACCAAATTAAAAAGTTGTAAAACTAATTTTTAGATTTAACTATCCCATAAACACTACGTAAAAAAAAAAGGATTTATGTGAAGTGATATGGCTGGAGTTGTCATGGTTTCAAGTTATATACAGAAAGCCCCTCTCTTCAAAAAACAATTTTCAGTATAGTGGTTACAAATTTAAATAGACATCACTAAACAAATGACGCTTTGAATAATGCTAAAAACAAGTTCGATAGAACTTTGATTTCTCTTTGTCAAAACAATTAGCGATTATTATGATACAAAAAGTTTGCATTTGTCATCCATGTACAAGCTAATGCATAAATAAAGTAGGAAAATAGCTTAAAATAATTACATATACCTAAAATAGCAAAGTCCAGCCCTGTTGATTTCTTGGCTAGTAACGATTAAGATAATGATGGTAACTTTAGTATTATAGTGGTCACATACTTGCCGTATTACCGTGAAAGGTGGTTCGACTCGTCATAGGCTAAAGACGTCCCGAAAATGATCACGGGCAGTAGACAGCAAGGCAGTTTTCTCGAAGTGGTGTTCTGTAGACTTATTCTGAGGTAGTCATAATTCATGGGTTGCATAATAAATTTTTGTGCCATATTTCCTACCTGACAAGAGTTACACGACATGCAACTCAAAGAACATTTGAAGCTTCTGATCACGACTGAAAACTTGACGTGGCAATAGGAGCAACCCAAAAAGAATTCTGATTAACCACATTTTTTTTTATTTGCAAAACTGCATGATGTATTAAGACATCATAACTAGACGAAAGTAATAATGAAGCCATAATTCAGCGCAGACATGGTTGCATCACTCAAATTATGCCATTTAATGACCCACTTTCAGATTAAAACAATTTTAAAAGACGGGGATATGCACCACTGCAGGGAGGGGACTCAGAAGAAAGTGTACACTTGAAACCTATTACAGTTGAAATGTACACTTCACAAACATGCAGGTGACGCCGCTGTTTATATAATACAATGGAGTGACTGTCAAGCGAGAATAAGACAAAGAGATAGGATAATGCTTGCAGGGAAGGAAATGTCAGGTACAGCCTACGTTGGTTAAATATTCCTGTTAATATTACATGAAACCGTACCTTGGTAGCCATGGCGATTAAAATGATGACATGAAACTATGAACGAGAGTATAGTTTTTATAATTAAGACAAGAACATATACTTTTACACACAATGCGATGATGAACTGACTCAATTTAGGAAGAACTTTTAATTTGGAACTAATGAATAGTAACAGCCTCATTAAATAGAATTTAAGCTTTGGAAAGAATGTGAACCAACGGTAAGCAATGACCGGGTACCACATACACCTGACTTCGCTGTTCAAAAGCACCGTTTACGGCCTACATACCTGTTGATCAGGAATATCATAAATGTTAATCAAACGATTTTAAAACTGATCAATCAATTTTGAAGCTATCATTTGAAGAATATTGGTTTCCATTCTCTCATGGGCTGGAAACACTTGTTTCCCACCTTCTTCGACAAACTAAAAAGAAAAAAAGACTAAAACAGTCATGCTTGGCTGCCCAGCTAAGAAAAGTACACTTTAACCAACCTCTTAAACCACAACTTGGTGACATTGGCATCTGTCCTATGAAAGAGATATGGCATCAGTTAATGTATTTATATATATATAGTAAATGGCCCAAAGTGATTGGTTGACCAGTCTCAACCAACAACGTCTGCAACATTTATGCTAGCCCTGTTGCAGCATTTATATGCATCCAGAGATAGATTGCGTGCAACTGCTTTTGGTGTTTAGGAAAGTACGCTGGCAAAACTAGAGCATGGAAAGTACTATATATTTATATCTATACATAACCAACATTTTCCCCAAGCAATTTTTCTCAAGCAATCTCGTATCTGATGCATGTCACCGACTCGAGTCGTGAACCTCACTTCAAACCCTCGAGTTGGCGTCGTAGCCCATGTTGTCGAGTTCTCTGAAGTAATCGGGGGGTATAGTCACAGGTCGGCCGCTACCATCCACATCAATCCTGCCACCCATGGTGGTCCCGTGGGTCACGTGAATCTTGTAAGCCTCCAGTCGGTGGGATGAAAGAGCTGGGCCCCAATTGTCTGATGGATTCACGATGGCTGACCAGCGCTATTAGACAGACAACGAAAAAGGAAATGAAAAGTGAATGAGTGTGTGTGTCAAACATTCAAAGAGGGAGTGGCATAGAAGGACGTGCAAGATTTCACAGTGTTTGAAGGATTGTTCGGGTTACCTTGACAAGTAGCGAAGTTAAGTTTTTCGTTCAAATATTGTCCAGCAAGGGGAATTAAATAGCTTGTACAATGGGTATTCTTGCATGTTTCTAAATTGCCAAGTATGAGATACTGATGTTATGTATATTCAAAGGAAGAAATTTTTCGAGAGTCCTTGACTGATATGTGTGCAGCATCATACAGACACATAACAAAACACAACATCGATTGGCAGTTCGTTAAAATACCTTTGATAATTCAAACAAATCAGTTTCATAAAACAGTTGATTGAAAACCTTGAAATGCTAGAAGAGATGAAGAAATACAGGCAGACCTTGTGTCTATACACACACGATATTTGTTGATTTTAATCCTTTTTAAACCATGATTTCAATTGGTGATTTAAATTATAAAAAAAAGTGATTTCAGTCAAATAGATTGATTTGCTTTGTGAGTTTTATAAATAAAATATCATGTTTTAATAATGATTTTAATAAGCTTGATTTAAATCAAACAACCGTACACATCACATTAAAATCTTATAGAATCCATTTTGCAAAATGTGAATGTTTTTTCAGTTTTCATGACCATGCAGATATTAATCCATTCATTTCATCATATGAATCACAGTGAAACATAAAGGTTAATCGCTTTTAATGCAGCAATGTCTGTGAAGTTTGCTCACCTGGATGAGGTATCCATCAGCAAGGTAAAACTGGTATGCGGCATTGACCGGTATCCAAATCAACGCAAAGGTACACATCAGCCAGCCAAGGACATTGGCCCAAGTAGGATATGGGCCATTATACTCTGGGTCGGACCAGTCAAAAAAGTTGAACATCAAGACAAACTGTGTAGAAAAAAACAGTGAAATTAAGGTAAAAGATGCACTGGGCATAGGTCGGATGTACTTAACTTTAAACGAATCGTAAATTTCCTTGCCATGTTAGGAGTTCTACATGCGATCAATTAGGTTAGACAGTGATGATATATATGTATGTGTATAGTCAAAGAGTATAGCCACATCAATGGACTTTACAGTAACCAGTGACTGATAATGATAACACGGACTGTGAAGTGGCTAGGTTAGTCATGCACTTATGTATAATTTGTAAGCTAGGATATGTGAAAATCTCAGTACTATAACATGTAAGGTATTACTAGTCAAATCTGATATCTTCCATCCATATCACAGGCTAGGTAGAAGGAAGCAATGCAGCTGAAGAATCTGGCCTCCATAAAAGCTTGTTGGGAATTTCACACCTTTCCAATCTGATGGGTACAATTCTCTTTGTGTGCAACAATAAACATGATTCATTCCATCTCCAAAGTTTGCTTCTACCTTACGGGTCCCAGATGACAAGTACAAGAATGCTGAGCGAATCATTACAATTAAACCAAATTTCATTCGTCCAGTTGGATATTTAACAATCTTCGTAAATTCATCATTGCTTTGTACGTCAATGGCACGTCCGTGTCATCAAGTACGAATTATTGATCAAGCGTTGGAAAAACAAAATGTCATGTGAACAACTCCTCCTCAAACTGAGATTGTCCTTGTAACTAACCGTCATGAGAGCGGGAGTGATGCAGCACCAGTTCAATGGCCACCAATAAAAGACCGGGGTATCTACCCACCGGTCACCGATCATGCACCTTATGTCGTTGACAAATCTCCGGGCACCGTACATCCAGCCAATACCGATGCATTCCAGCACAGCATAGACTAGGTAAGTAAAGCTGGCGCCGTATGAGTCCAAAAGAGATACCCAGTAACCACCGGTCTAAGGGGGTCAAAAACAACAGTATCATAAGAAGGATAAAGTTTTCAGGACCCTTTTGTATCCAGCATATACACTCATTGACATACGGCATTCCACCGATAATAGGCTGCCAAGGATATATGTGAGTTAATTCATTTCGGAAGTGCAAACTTAAAAGGAGCATTTATTTTTTGTTTAATTCTCTGAAAAAAAAACAACTAAGTAGTGGAGACATACCTTCAAAATTTAGGAACCAAACTCCAAATATTTTAAACACCAATCCTATTCTCCTATTGATTTTACATGAATTTGCAATCGACAAAGTTGAAAAGATGTATTCCTCAGTGGGCGTGCAGAATGAAAATCGGTGTCATTTATGTGCTTGCTAGTTAAGGTCTGTTACACTTTGAGAGAAATCTCTTTGTTAGACTAAACGATGCGACGCCACCAGCTCTGGGGCAAGTACATCAAGTTCCTTCAATCTCACTTACCCTGGTAACACAGACGAGGCCCAATAAATACATCACCACGCAGATTCCAGCAAAGAAATATTTCTTCTTTGGTCTCAAGACCTCTGGATATTGGTCTACTACAGCTGTTATGATGTTTTCCATAATTGCAAACTATTTCAGACAAAACAAAAGAAAAAGTAGCCTTGAGCAATTCAAGGGTTGACTTTGGTTTTGAAAGGCTATACCATTGTGCCACCAACATGCAACATAATGCTGGGAAATGTTATAAACTTTACTTCGATTTGAATATATACATATACATAGGATTACACAACCGGGCTCAACAGCTCAATCAGTAGAATGCGTTGGCGCTGCAAAGTGGAAGATTCCAAGTTACAATCCCTGCAGTGGAGTCCATTAGTTTCGGCCATATCAGGTTTCCAGTATCACTGATATGGTTTGATGTATATATAAATTGGGGAGAGCATTATTGTACCCCATTGTAGATTTTCAGTATATTAAGCAATCAAATGGGGTACATCCCTTGTTGCATCACGACTTTAAAAGCTTTTACGTCTATGTATGTTTTTTTTTCTAAGTAATTTGACGGATCTTGCGGAAATGAGATGGACCTTAGAATAAAGTACAGCAGAGTAAACTATCCTTACCTGGCTGTCCAAACCTAATGTGATCAACATGAAGAAGAACAACATGGCCCAGATGACCGCACCCGGCATGAGAGCCACGGCTGCTGGGTAGGCTACAAAGGCGAGACCAAAACCTGTAACAAACAAGCAAAGACAGTTAACGACCCTGGTGGAAAGTATCCACAAATAAGCGCAATAAATGCAAAGAATCAGCCGGGGTGGCTTAAAGTTACAAAAATGAAAATATTTTGTCAGACCCCCAGAGCAAAATGACCGCCAGTATTTACAACAAAAAAAAACGTTAGGACAGCATAGCCGGTACATTGCTAAGAATGAGACATAATTACTTAATTGAGTCGCTATTGAAGTATAAAGCGCCCTTAGGCCTTTCTACAACCTATGCTGCTGTTTTACCAGTAGCTAGACAAACAGCTTGGAAAAGCATTCTGATTGACAGATTTGAGGTACGTAGAGTTTAACAACAGCAATATGTAGTAGTATGTTTATAAACAGCAGAAAGTGGTATAATATTGGTGCACATCACGCTTTACTTAATCAGTCGTTCCTTCAGAGAAAACATTTAACAGAAAGCATAGCGTGCATACTCAAGAACAAACACGATAGCACTTTCCCCACAGCCAACTGGAAATGACGGAAGCTCTGTAAATCCATCGAGGTGAAATTTTCGTTACATATGACTTACCTTGGTCTACTACATCTTCTACGTCTCTGCCTAATGACTCAGCCATGAACCCGATAATGGAGAAGATGACAAAACCCGCAAAAATACTGGTGCAGCAATTAGCGATGGCCACAAACAATGAATCGCTGGAGGAAAAAACAAGAAAAAGCAAAATGTAACAAAACACTTAATCTGTCTCTCTCTCCCTTGATCACAGAGTTGTGAACAGGTCAAGTCAACTACACTCATTTAAGTGACTCGAGTCAAGTCATGCCTCGAGTCACTGTGTTATTTTAATGGGGGAAAATCTACCAGAATTTCTCAAGTCAGGTAATTTGCAAGTTGTGACTTGAATCATGACTTTATTACAACTCTGCTTGATCAGACTTGATGATTTTTGTGAACTATATGGGAGCATGGATTTTTCTTAGGTCCACAGAGTCATGTTTACCCTCCTGCAACATTCGCCTATCATATTTATTCGGTGAATGTAGCCTTTACGAAACAGTTAGGTCCTTCTTTGAAGAAAGCAACTTACACAGATTAATGCTGATTCCTAAAAGTATACTCACAAGTAACAATTGTTTTTGAATTTGTTATAAGATGCCAAAGTAGTGAGGCCTCCGCCAGCGGCGCTGAGAGAGTAGAATATTTGAATGGCTGCATCTAGCCACACCTAGATGAGGAAACAAAATAACATACTCCGAAATTTATCTTTAAACACTTTTGTGACGTGTGGTGATGAATTTCATCATCAATAGTAATATTTGCATGGAATATTTTGAATTAAACGTCAATGAACAGTGATAGCTCTTGTCACAATGAAAACTTTCTAAAGGTAAAACTGTCTGTAGATCAAGTGAAAGGGCAGGGCGTATGCTCTTCCCTCACATCCTAACCCCAGCCCACCACCTCCCCCCCCGAAAGACTGATGAAGGCATACACCATTGACATCATGGGGGGCAATATCCAATGGTGAGGCCTACTTCGGTAAAACATTGAATTGACCACACTTGAATCATACATATTGTTACAGCATCTCACCTTATCTCCGAACTTTCACTCACCTGTGGGTCAGAGAGTCTGGAAAAATCTGGAATGACATAAAATCTGATGCCTTTCCCTGCCCCAGGCAACGTGACGCCCCGGATAAGGAGGATGAAGAGGACAACGTAAGGGAATGTAGCTGTGAAGTAAACCACCTGAGAAACAACAACAGAAAAAATATTACAACTAATAGTTGATGATATCATCAGCTAATTTTTACAATTACTTTGTACAATTACATCAAGATTGTTTTCCTCCATGATCTCATATAATAAAAGTTAATTATTCAAATGAAGAAGCAACACTTGAGTAAAATCCTTGAGTAACTAATATTTCAGTAAGTAGGTCTTAATATTAGACTGAGCGACAAGCTAGGAAAATTGAAGAAATGCAATTTTTCAACATTTCTGGTTGGTTTGGCTAGGGGGCATACATAGAACTCACTCTGCTCAGGAAGGATTATATGTTAAAACATGCAGGTTCAGACATGCTGTAACTAATTGTGACGACATTCAAAAGGGACCAAGGTGTCCCTTAAGTGAATAATGGCAATAGGGTGTGTGAAGACCTCTTTCATAAGATGCCTCTGAGGACTGAATCAATACTCTTGGGCCCGAATTAAGAAGAATACCATTAATAACATGACTAACTTTATGGAGTAAATGCAGTTACATAAACTTGAAGGAACTGCATGAATATAGGATCGTGGGTCCATGAGATCAGATCTTTTGCTGCATGGGGGGGGGGGGGGCATTAAATTACCTTGCCAGATGATTTTATACCCTTGATGAGACACAGGAATACGATGATCCAGGCAACCAGGAGACACAAAGCAAGCTGCCAAACCACGCCTCCTGGTTCATTCATGCTAGGTGATTCCTGGAGGACAGACTGCCTGCAAGGACACATGAAAGCAACAGCTAGTGGTTTAGTTAATGAAATAATCAGCGTTCAACGAAATTATTGTCTTAGAGCAGCATCAAATGTTGGAAACTTTCATGACCATATATTGATAGTGTGACATTATATACCTGACAAAAAAACGGCATGTCGCCGCCATAAAACTCATTTGTATTTTATGTCAGAAAGTTAACTCATGAAGCTGTTCTCAAGAGATTATCATATTTTTGTAAGATTATGGAGAGCAATTCATATCTGACCACTGCTGGGGTAAATTCATTTTTTTTTCACTTTATAGCTACCAAGGTGGATAAACTGAAAGGTTTTGATAATTTGTTTTTGTGTTCTGCTGTAAATGAGCCCAAGATGAAAAAAATGAAATCACCAGCTGTGTCTGCATCAACTTAAAATAAAATTCAAGGAAATATACTCATGTTTAAATATACTTATGGAAATGCATACTTTTGGACAAATACCAAATTCTCATTTTACTTGGTATATGACCAACGTAGGAAAATGGAAAAGACAAGGAAAGTGAGCCAAGGGTCTCAACCTCCAACGAACTTGGCAGTCACAATCTAAGGGGACAGCTAGTAAAAATTACATCAGTTGCAAATCACACCTGGCAAAACCTGTTGACCTAGTTTCTTTAAAATATGGAGCAAGTGTAAGTTACACCCGCTGTCAACTGGAGAAAATTGAAAACGAAAATCACTTCCCTAAATATAGGCAAGCCTAAACCTTGGCAGCTAAACAGCAAAACTGTTCACTTGATAACCAGTCTTTATCATGCATCCTTTCAATATCACGTATCTTGTTGGGAAGTTTTCACATTCCAGATTTAGACGGCCATAATGATTCCCAAGATGGAACCTGTTTAGATCTCAAAATTGTAGGAAGCTTCCCCAGAGGTCAAAAACATGTGCGAGGGAAACAGTCATTCAAAATATTCCTTAAGAGGAGGAGATGCCTCACATTAGTGACACCAGCCTCAATTTACTAAAGTGAATAAGTGCAGATGTGTATTTCTTTCCAGCTTTAGGTTTGGCTTATAAGATAAATATGTGTTGTGCGAGAGGAGTGTGACGACACATTCAGACTAATTAAGACCAAGTTTATGAGCAGTGGACTTGCAGAATTACACAAGCCAATAACACGTGAGTGATCATAACTGCCTTTTCAGTCAAATGATTGGAAGTACTTCTTGGCAACAGCTTGTTGGTTTCAGCTGATTTGAGGAGTACAGCAGTCTGACATGACTGGCATATTTGAATTGAACGAAAACGTTTTCTTCTTGGTACTAGACGTTTTATCTCCTTTGTATACTCACTTCCAATATTCCTCGCTGGATGACCTCCTGAATTCTTGGAGAGGATCCGTGTAAGCGGAGAGGTTCCACTTTTCGTCGTCTAGGTTACCGGTCACGTTGTACTCTTCCAACTCATCGCTGCTGAGTTGAGCGAGTAACGCGCACGTCCCGTTCTGGAGGATGATACCGCTACCCTTAATGCAATCCATGAACAGACTACTGCAGTTAAGGCTGTTGAAGTCGTTGTCGCAACCCGTCCACGGAAGGCTTCCCCTGAAGATGGCCCCGATGGAGGCAAAGAAGTAGTACACTGTGTAGGTAATAATGACGTTGTAATAGATCCCAACGTAGCATGCGACTACGACCTGACAAACTCCAAGTCCTGCGGATCGATAGAAATTCAGAGGTAAAAGGCCATAAGCACACAAATAATGTCTAAATGGATGAATGCCAATGTAGGGCCAGATGGGTTAAGGGATCTGAACCAACTATCACCATGATGACCACAACAGCTGCCAGGGATGTTCAATTGAATAGTTTGTCAGATGATTTTGAACTTTCTTCAAAACGTTCAAGCAAATTTCACGGATTTGACCAAATTCGTCAAGGTGGAGTTTATTTATTTGGGATAAGGATGGTTTAAGGTAGAAAATGAGATAATTTAATTCCACTACAGCGCCCGAGCCAATCACAGGTGAGCCACTTGTAGGTCAGGTACAAACGTCTACGGGGCATTTGGTAAGTTGCCAGTGAATCAGCTGGTTATTGGCATTCAAGTACTGTATCAATGAAACGAAAGTACAAACAAACATTTCACATGGAAAGGGTCAAAGCAGAAATATTTTTTTTACTTTTTTTTTATTTTGGCAGAAATTGTTGGCAGTGACGAGGAATTAATGCCTGAGAGAGGTTGCACAGGTGTAAACTACATGTTGATTATTTGTCTATTTTTTTTTTATTTGTGAAGTGATTTAACGTTTTATGTGTGTCAAATTTAATGTTAAGAAAGTTTTCATTATTGATGACACATCATCTGGAAGTGCCATAAATGGAAGGAAATGGTACAAGAATTTTTCCCTGATTCTATTTTGTCCTGAAGTAATTGAACCTTTAGCACTTTCCTGTATTGCTGTTCCTGATTGGGAGGGGGGTTACTCTTCCAGATAAAACTTACATTGCATTGTATCACTCCGGATGTAACACTCACACGTGATAGTTCTCACATTTTATGAATTAAACAGTAACATTCAAGCTCTCACCTTTCAATATAGGAGCTGCTCTCCATGCTGTTATTGGTCCTAAACTGGAATATTGGCCAAAGCTTACTTCCAAGAAAAATAATGGCAAGCCGGCAAAACACAACATGATTGCATAGGGAATCAAGAATGCACCTGAAGTAGAAGAAAAATAGTAACATGTATTAATTCAACAGTAAATACGAAATGTGAACAACATGTACAAAAGAACGTCTAAAAAAAGAAGAAAACTGCTGTCATACTACAGTTGCTATGAACCAAATATCCCACGGTGGTCTCAGATTTTCAAAGTTCAGATTTTGTTTTATATCAAAGGTACAGCTCCAACGTTCAACAAAGACAACATTCCGATTATGGGCCATCTCTGTTTAAACTATCAATGCTGATAAAGACAAGAATTCCAGGTCCATACCTGGACCGCGGTAGTTTATTGCTTCCAACCTAGGCCCTACATCGCTTTCAACCGTATAATGTGTTCCATAACTCACCTCCACCATTACGGTAGCAGAGGTACGGAAACCTCCAGACATTCCCAAGACCAACAGCATACCCGAGGCAAGAAAGAACGAAGTCCATCTTGTTACTCCAGTTACCACGTTCCTTGTTCTCGTCTCCATTATCGTCTACAAGCTGTAAACTGCTCTTTGCCTGTAAATGAAATTAAAATATGTTACAAAAATGATCAGACACAAAGTCCACCATCGGTTGGATAAAAGACATGAGGGCTGGCAGGGAATAGCCTCTGCAGGCCCCTCAAGCACTCTTGCAGTCCCCAAACAAAACCCCAGTGGCTGGATGGTGCCCTCCCCCCCAAAAAAAACGCCGCCGATGTTTGTAATGAAGTGCATTGAACTTTGTATTGACTACATGTCCAACAAATATGACTGTTAAAAAATTAAGGTTGCTTGAGGGAGCAGCACACAATAATGTAGGCCAACTAACATAGAAAATTCTATTACAGGTGCAAGACTAACATACAGCTGAGTCTGACATAAACAAACACACTTTACTGTAATTTGGAATACTCTTCGGATTAGGACTGCAGCCTTCGGTTAGATTTCTGATTGACAGAAGGTCGGGCAAAATATCAGTTTGCCCTTACAAGTGCGCGAATCCACTGTAAGGCGATTTGAGTAAAGCCTGCATGATTTTGATTGCAAATTCGTAATGTCTACCGATTTTCAGTCAATAATACATCACTCAAATGAATCAGTGTATTGGCTATCCTATTATTTCCATGTTAAGTTTGATACTAAAATTCAAGCTTATTGGAACCTTGGTCGCATAAATAATGTGGCCAAAAAAAAAATGCCACCATCAAGCGTTTCGTCCTGTTATTCAGCAAACAGTTAGCTCCAACTTAAACTTGTATCTAAAGCACTAGTCAGAGCTGCAGATGGAGACGCTCTGAAACTAGCCTGCGTATAGCGCCTCTAGGATTGCACTCTCGCAGGCTGCCGCCCTAACAGTTCTTTCCTCGCAGTGTCATAAGCAGGTCGAAAAACATACTAGAACACCACCAGCCTCTCTTTATACGTTCCCTTACCGGTATGGCTTTCTTGAAATAAAACAAATGACAAAATACTTGATCTATAAAACAAACAGGTGATATCTGTGCATGTGGATATAATAATTGAACGCAGTGAGACAGCGATATATAGCATTAAAGAGCCCTACAAGTGGCTGACTTTGACATGCACACAGTATTTTCAAATCATACATAACATTAAGGTAATATACGGCCTACAGTGCCTGTACTTATACAGTAACAAGAATATCGATATACGCATATATTCTGCAGAGGATTTATCTTTCTGCAGGCTTTACTGATAATATGTGTCATGTGTACTCTACAAGCCTCGTTCAGACTTCAATCAAATAATATTCGACAGTTCGAAAGGTTCACCTGCTTATGAGTCCACGTCTCCACTTTCGCTTTTCATCATCGAGGATGATCAAGTTTCACTAGTAATTCATCAGTACACTGCATGTGGCAATAGCATATTTATTTTCTGTTAACTCAAAATATTATACCATAATCGATAAATTAGCTCACTTCCGTGAAGCAGCAATTTTTATCGCATTAATGCATTTTCTTTGTTTTATTCTCACTATCTGCTTCTGCCCCGCATCTATGATTGCCAATTACACTGAACATCCGGTCGGTGTACCGAAAAAATAATGTCTACGCACCAAGGACAGGCAAGTTGTTGTAGGTCCCCCCCCCCCCCCCCGTTTTTTTTTTCTGGTAAACTCATACTACAGGCTCCTCGGCCAGTACAGTATTCTTAGGTGATGCTGACGCAGTGACTTTTGAACAGGGGCAAGAGCAGGAAACACACAAAAAGGCGTGAGTGGAAAATGTGGAAAATGTTGGGAAGCTGGGATAAGGCTCCTTACTCCTGGGAAATTTGTATAGTTGAAGGCGAAATGATGATACTCAGAGAAATTTACCCCTTTTCAAACATAAATACTGTGCCAAATTGTGGAAAATTCAAACTCTCCAGCACTGAAAATCACATAGACTTGTGCAGTGTGCCTGTAGGACTGAGCTAGCTAGTACCTGACAAAGTTTTCACTGATCGGGCAAAGATGTATGCACGGCAATTGTTGGGCAAACTAGGCTTTTTGATGCACTTGAACATTTAAGCTAGTCTGAAAGCGAAAATCCAACGCAATAAATCTATTTTACATGACAAATTTTTCGACATAACCTCGCCGGTAAGGTCTTGCCTGCAAAATAACACCCACATAGCGAACAAAACGAAAATTGTAAGGGGTCTTGAGGGGGGAAAATTGTGCAAGTGCCGCCGTCACAGCCATTCTTGGCTTCTCGCCAGAAAAGCTTCTTCGTAGTACATTTTCAAAGTCATGTCCTTCCCAGCTCCGAATTTTAATGAGAAACTGACGTCATGATCAGTTTAGAGCTCGCTAACCGAAATAAGCAGAGCTTAGAAAACTCGTCTGCTGGGTTTGCAACGTATATATCTGCCCCCACGTTTTGTTGTCTCAAACCATGTGACCAGTATACTTTGAGGCACCAAAGAGGATTCTTCAGAAATCGATTTACATTTTCCCCCTTAAAACTTCGTTTGGAAAACTGTCATTTCAGACAGCCGAGATATCTTTCTCGATCAGCCAACGATGGATTCGAGAGACGTTATCCTCAAGGGTATAAAATATGTTAACGCGTCACATACTGCGCAATCGGTTGCTTAGTTACAAAACACAGCATCTATACTATAGTTACGATGTGGGATTAGCGCGATGTTTAGTCAGCCAATCTTCACATGCGGATGCTATACATGTTCATGCCCTTTGAAGGGACAAATCCTGCTGCTCGATCAATTCTAGCAGTTGGCCTATGTCAAGGTCAATACTCACATCACATTTTATCATGCAGGAATTGACTCTTCTAATGAAAATTCATTGACAATTCTGCAAGGATCAAACGTTTCAGCGGACATATGCAATGGAACTGAGTGACTGAATCGCGGCAGGCATCGAGTTTGCAGCCACACCCTGTGATTAGTACGATTCTTTCGATTCTAAAGTTAACGACCGACCTTATCAGATGACAAATCAACTTTCATATTTAGCAATCAGTATTCCGCAGTTTTACATTGAAAACTGAGCAAACAATGCACACACAAGACAAGTAGACTATTTTTTTAATTGCCATTATTCTATGCCCCTGTTAGTAGCTTACACCATCGATTGTGTTCCCGAACACTAAGGCGATGTTTTTTTTTTTTTTTTAAATATTACAGTAAAATAAGGAGAAAAAATGCGGATTGGTAGGGACTTTAAGGAAAACTGGAACGTCAGCAAATGCTTTGAAGTTGTGCAATTTTAAGCCTAGGCTTTGCATGTCATGTGACGTATGACGGAGTGACCACTTGATCGTGACAACAACATTAAAATGTAGACACGTAGTGTCTCAACAAAGCGTACACATATTGAGATCTTGCATGCATTATTTATTGGGCTATATACAGCAGAAACTCGTAATTAAAACAATGTGTAAACAAATATTGCAATAAGGCTCTCTTACATCAAGAGATCTCAATGATCTTACATCGTAAAGCGAGTTTCGATATGCAACCTTTCTTTCTGTTACTATTCTTTGATTAGGATTTCCCCTTTCACCTTTTTTTTTTGTTTTGACACATGGATCAAAACTCTCTCGGACATTACGTTTGTCACTTCCTTGTGACGAATCCGTGAAAGTTGTTCGAAGTTATTAATACCTGCAGAAGTAACTCGTTGAAAATAGACATCACTCTTCCTTGAAGTCATGCCATCTTTCGTACGAGTCGTGGGCAGAACTTGGTTGGCAACGGTTCAATGTTGCAATTATTTACAGTCAGCGTGTTGCCAAACTGAATATTAATTAGGAGTAGAATTTGACCAATGAACAGCCTACATTGAACTGCTTGGAATTTCATTCAAGGAAACTGAAACCGCATCGAGGAGATCACAAGGCATTATGCGTCATACATTCGTCACATACCACATGGCCGATAAATTATAGTTACACAGTCTCTGCACAGACGTACGCAAACTGTAGAATCTTAGGACACGTTTGAAAGCCACAATGCTAGGTAGCTATGCAGACAGAAAAAAGAACGCTTTGAATCTAGCTTATAATCAACTCTATTCGAATTTCGACTGGGATTTCTGTACTAAGGAACTCCATGTGAAAAATATGAAAGTACTACTAACAATGTAAAATTGTTCAACGTAGATATAAATATATTAAGAAATCAGCAAATCGAGAATAGTTATTTTATCTGTTAAAGTATCCATTGTGAATACACACGGCTGTATAAATAGTGCACGTACACATTGACTATATACCGGCAAAAAAGAAAACAAAAATGTTCTACGACATTCGGAAATAGGCCTTTGTGCTACTAGAATCTGAATGTGAAATCACACGATGATAAAACAGAGCCCTGAACCATCGTAAGAATGTAACCAACATTGAATTACGTTAAAAATTGAACGAACTAATCTGTCAAGTTGGCGAATTCTATGAAGAAAGATGGGAACACTATCGTGTGATGACTGTTTATACGTAAGTCTAGTACGGTGTATTTGAATATAGCTGTACCACAATGTGTACGAAATGACTAATCTGCAAATATTTCACAATTCTACGATACGTTTCTCAATTAAAAGAAAAGTGAAAAAATGAAAAAAAAAAAAAAGAGAAAAGAAACAATGATAGAAAGTAGAGACAGAAAATTCTGAATTTCATCTATCGGAAAAGTCGATAGGCCTGGATAAAATTAAACAATATAACTCACATCTTTGGGAGGTTTCAAAGCACCGGCGCCGCTGTCAAAAGCTGGGTTTTTATAAATATTGACGACTGGAACGTTTTCCTTTCCGTTGCTTTCATCATTCGTAGGAACTTTCTCAAACTTTGCACTGCTCATCGCTGCACACAATATTTTGCTTACACACTTCGTGGATACACTAACATACACTGACACTTTGGAAGTGCCCTTTCTAAAGTATTCTTTTCTCTGATCAAACCCAATACGTTTTGCAATATATCAAAGATTGCAGTCAGCTTATCTGTTGCGAAACAAAGCAAAAATTTTCAATTCCAGTTTGGAAGTAAAGAAGTAAAGATCGACGTCTATCTAGTCTTGCGAACTGTTTTGTTATGATCTTGATCTCACTGTGTCTCGCTGCTATTTGGCGGGCATGCCGGCCGGATTGTTAGTAAACAGATCTGAGAGTTCATGACTGTACAGTAGTAATTAAGCCCCGCCCACGTTGTGACGCATGCAAAAACAAAAAACCGGAAGTGCACGATGCTTTTGATTAGACGGAAAAAGTTTGTGATATGCAGTGATAAAGGTGTGTATAGGTTATCACAACACCATTACAGCTTGTCAGGATTTTTTATTTGATTTTGAACGGTCAAAAATAAAACTAGTGCGTGTAAAACCGAAACTACAGAACATCTAAGTACACGGTGCGCTTAAAACGAACATACAGCCACGTAAAAGTACTGAAGGGATAAGTCGGTGCTTAGTTGGTGTGTGATTGTGCAGTCACAGTTGTAAGTTTTTATAAACGCCTACAGCTGTATTTGCGGGACTTGGTATATGGATATACTGTATGTGTAACCCCGTAGCATGATAGTAATAATTACAGTAGTGGCCTTGAACTCTATGGTTACTTTTACTATAGAAAACTGGACTGTTATCCGTTCAGGTGGAACTTAGCCTCTTCAATACCGAATGACAACAAAGAAACCGAGAAAGGTATAGAAAGATATTCATCTATTCAATTTTCAGTTTCAATTCTTTTACTTTACTACAAACAGATATCGAGGCAAAATGAGATACTTGAATGCGTTTAAGTAAATACCATGCATCGGTTATTAAATGGTTAAAACAATGTACGTTTGTAATTTTACCGCCGACAGTCGTGACTTCATTTCTTAAAAAAAAACAAATCAAAATTGTCACAGGGATAATGTTCTCATCACAGAAGACTGAGACCGCGATTACTGAGGGGGAAATTTGAATGATTTAGTTAAGTAGGTTTCAGGATCATTGGAGCCGCATTCGGTCTATCAACAACCCTACACCACGTTGACCAGTTCCGTTGTTAACAAGGACTCAGTTGCAAAGCATACCCAATCCTGGCCCCGAGACCGCCATTTGACAGTCACCGTCCAAGCGTGTACCTTACAGTGTACATGTTTGGGGTGGATGGCTTGCTTACAGTTCAACAGCCAAACAACTGTATCGACTAGACGGACTATGCCATGAATCGGATAACAGGAACCCAAATTTGAAATCGCCTAAGTTCCAGTTAAACAACTCACCTCCCCAGCCCCCCCCCCCCTCCCTCGCTCAGATGAAGTGACCTGCCTGATATGTTCATAATTTTGCATTTATCTTCCTGTTTTAGGAGGTCCGTGAGACTTCATTTTTACGTGGAGATATGCTGAAACCTGGAAGTTTCCACGGCTTTCGCCCCTTTTACGCCCCTTTTACGCCCCTTTTACGCCCCTTTTACGCCCCAACAGGCCTTGCCGCTGGACCCCACCACAGTTTTCATATTTGAAGAATACCTATATACCATGAGACTCACTTTTACACCCAGAGATATCCGAAGGAGTGCATCTGTTGTTTTGAGACAGGTAAGGGAGAATGAAGTAGATATGCTTAAACACCCCAGAGCTCCCGACGGGGGGGGGGTTTGTTACCTGGACCCCCACCAGGAGGTTTGCCGTTGGATCCCAAGTCATATGTTTTTATCTTGTCAACTTGGCGGAATAGTCTTTTGGAATCTTTGTGTTTAATGATCCACTTTGAAAAAAAAACATACGTTGGTCTGGCGTATCCCGAGGTTTAATTTTACACTCAGACAGACCCTAAAACCTCAGAGTTTCCGGTTCTTCGTCCCCTGGACCGCCACTGGGGCTCTGTCCCTGGAACCTACAAGGGCCGGGTCCTTAGACGGGACCCTGAAATTCACTAAGCTCGTGCTCTGGGAGAAATCTGACGACCCCAACCGTTTCTTTTGCCATCCATTTCCCACCACGGCCCATGTAAAGTCTGACTTGTTGCCTCCACTGCAGTTATGAGCAGCTTTACTGGACCTGACAACTTCCTGACTGAACAAGCGAAAGGAAGTTCCCTGAAAAGTTTTTAAAGTGATTCCACAGCCTCAGGGATTTGATCCAGGGACATACATAGATTACAAGACGGACACTCTAACACCCCCTCCCCCACCAACTAGATCTCCACTCAATTAAAACTTTCCGGCAGTTCCTATTCGAAATTTGTCCATTTATGACTCATGAAGAAGAATAAATCTTTCCCATAACCACCTACTGCCAACAGGGACGGTCATACCATGCACCCATTGCATGTAGTACAAATAAACGCATTTTGCGTGTTTTATCTGTCGACGTAATTGCATATATGCCAATCACTCGCAACAGCAATGAAATTGGGCAAACAGGCACTGTGCCTCATGCTACATAAATTCATTTGTATCGGGCACTCATAGCGGAACAATCACTTCTAAAGTATAAAGACTGGCATACAATGCAGATAGTGCATGTACTGCTGGATATTCTATAGGTACATGTGACGATGAATTATGTGGAGGGAGAGGGAAGGGGGAATCCCAAGCTAACTATTTTGTATGTATGGTCTAGTTAAAACTGGTTTAAGTAACTTTCATTGGTCAAGGCATAACCTTACTTCATTTATATACGTAATGTATGATGTGAATAACCAATGGATGAACTAGCTGGTCGCGAAGTACAACCACCACCATATAAACGGATACCAACAGTATCATGCAACGAACTTCCAAACCACGCAGCTAATTAGTCATCATGGCAACTACAATATCTGAATATCCACGTACATTGAATTCTATGGAAGTATCAGTCCGTCCCAACTTCAGTATACAGTGTAGATATGTCAGGCAGCGTGACGTCCCTTTTGATACAATATTAAAAATTTGACTCATCACCAAATTTCCTCTTCGTACTATTTTCGGACACCAAGTGCCTGAAACATCACCGTAACCGCTACTGACAAGTTATAATCATTTGGTCTTGATTATAGGTAACTCGGCCTTCGAGAGATTCACACATAGGCCTACTGACCAGGTCCATCATTTGTCAAAGCCCGTGGAGCTGGTCAACGCGTACTATTCCAACTTTTATGAGCTTGTGCATGCTACATGGCGTGCTACTCAATTGGCAAACGCTCTTTGGTGTTTACATAATACAAAGGGCAAGACAAGTTTCGTGAGTGATATAACATTTAAATTCATATTGACGTAAACGAAACATTTACCCATAGTTGGTACAAGAATTTGCAATATTTATGCCCATCTTTTGACAGCAAAACTCTCTCTTTTACTCGCATATGTTTTTTTCCCCCCAAACGATAAGATAGGTACACATGTATTGATATTGTTCTACACTTAAGTTGTTTTCTCGGCATCAGAAAATACAGTAAAAAGGATATGAGATTCACTATAAGTTCTTCAAAAGTAGATGTATCTTATGAACAGTGTTCATAAATTCTGACCTCTGGTGACCTCGCATGACAATCGACCTACGAATAATAATATTTATCTACTTATCATTGTGTTAGTGTCAGACAACAAATAAGTCAGGACTTTTCCACTCTCCGGGAAATACAATTTACATGATTGCGAGACTTCCAACCTTGATGACCACAAGTAACATCATATTCGTGACCAGAAAAAGTAACACCTCTCTTTTTCAAACCAAAAATACCGAAAAAGCCTAGTTCTACATTGCATCTATAAGTATGAAGAATATTATAGATGTCCAAAAATTCTGATCTGGAAATATCGTATTTTTGATAGTTCCTGTCTATGGGACATTCAATCGGAAGTGAACATTGAGAGAAGGCGTTGAAGCGACACAGAACCTGATTGAATTTATTAGAGTAGAACATGAACATGAACTATACTGAAACATGTTTACACGAACTATTTAGATTAAAGAGACGTCGGTATTTTAGAGCAGTAAAACTTACTTCTACGTCCCTCATGTGTTGTAATGTGACAGTAGGCTGGTTGTTAGGACCCACTCTGCCGGCTTCTGTCCTATCTGTACTACACAATGAGCAAATTTTGTTTTTCGGTTTCTGTAGGGCAATATGATTTTTCCCCCTTTTCTTTTCTTCGGTGAGACACTGCATATTGCAAGTGTGCAACTATGGAGCCATGACTTTGGGACAGTATTGTAGGGGAAAATATGGTTTTCCTTGGGGGATTACACAGCACGCGACTATAGGCGAAGCGCAAAAAAGAATTTGAGATCTTTTTGTGATGTTCTTGTTCCTCCTTTCCTCCCAGAAATTAAAATGAACGCGCGGAAGAAAACAATACAGTTCATGCTTAGGTCGATTTTCGTGAGGACTACTTAATTTACAACTCCTAAAAAAAATAGCACTTCACCCCACTTTCGGAAATCGTATCAAACAGTTTCCAATAATGCCAAAGAAAAAAAATACAGTACCCATTCCCCTGTAAACATATAAGAGTTGTGGTGAGGTTTGGCTTGGTCATGTCGCAGCCAATCCTTACACGATAAAACTGTTTACTAAACTCAAAACAATTCCTCTTAAGAATGAGTTCAACTTAAGCAAGAAGGGCCCTTAGAGTGACCACACTTGCTAAAGTCGATTTTGCGCAATACGCGAAATTCCTTCCCCAACAGCTTTTGTTTGCCCTCCATTTTCCCTAATCCAGGTCTTTTCATGATTTTTATGGTCTTTTTACGAAATCGAAATCTAAGACGAAACAGGTTAACAACGCAATTGAATTGAGGTGCGGAATTCATGGATTCGACGTTTCGATTGGCCCATACATGTGTGTGTTGCTGATACGCAGTATACGAATATTGCGGCTATAGGAGCAGTTTTAATTTTCAAGCTCAGAAATGGGTCATTATCGACCAATGAAAAAGTGGGGTCTCTATTTCAAGGCTGGGTACATGCAACTTGGAACAACCGGGAAAGTCAATTCTGCATCACGATTGTTCAAATAAGGAGGGCAGTCATGATCCTTTTTAGGCAAAGAGGAGGGAGTACCCAATCCCCTTATACTTCCTCCTCATTCCACGGAGGCCTATCTGTGGACTGACTGATTTGAAATCCTGGTTTAAACCTTGGTAGGGCAACACCCCTCAACTTGTAGGCCTTCCCCTTCCCCAGGAGGTAAGTCCACTGTTGCTCTCTCATAGTGATCCAGAACTCTGTCCACTAGCCTCTGCAGTTTCACCGTTTCTTTCTCCTCTCTGCAACAACTGCCAATATTATTGCAGCGGCTCCCAAAATAAAACTTGTCCACATTGAATCCTCCATTTTCTTCCAAAATCCTGCTTTCTCGCCCATTTTTAACGTGTCGCGGACACATGTTTGCTATGCACGTCGAAACATGAGCCCGCGACATATGCCGAGTGTACACAAGGACAAAATTCCTGTCCTATGTGTGTCGAAGCAGGTATCCAAAATTGTTGATAGTGTAGTAGGCCTATACAGACCTCATCGTACATATACTTACACACACGTTTTCATAAGAGCATAAACACTTTAGGTTACACTTCTCACTGGACACCAAACGGAATTGACATTGTTAACACTATACTTTTAGTAACATTCATCTAGAGACGTGAGTCACTGCTAGAGACAAGTCAATATGTCAACGACAGACCTAAAATATGAAATTTATCATGAGGGTCCACCTACTGAAAAATGTTTAAAAGAGTGGCGAAAAGATTTTTCACTCCATGTCGTTTATAAGCCACTGTAAGTTAATAGTTGCTTTCTAATTAAACGACAGTTCGAACGAGTGTAGATAAGCCAGAAATCTGCAGTATTACTGACTAACATAATATATATGATCGTTGTATGAAACACGTGGACAATTCTTGGCATATTTACCACAATATCAAACTAGTGAACGAAGCTATCTTGAAGATGTGCTTGGGTAGGTCCACCGCCACTTTGAATAAATTTTTAAAAGGAAGCCACTGTAAGTTAATAGTTGCTTTCTAATTAAACGACAGTTCGAACGAGTGTAGATAAGCCAGAAATCTGCAGTATTACTGACTAACATAATATATATGATCGTTGTATGAAACACGTGGACAATTCTTGGCATATTTACCACAATATCAAACTAGTGAACGAAGCTATCTTGAAGATGTGCTTGGGTAGGCAGACTATATTATTTTACTGCTTTGCTGAGGTCACGATATGTTTTGTATATATGCAATGGCATCGAACGGTATGCAGCATAACGTTAGTAGAGTTGCCGTCTTTCAAGGTCCACCGCCACTTTGAATAAATTTTTAAAAGGAAGCCACTGACAGCTAGGCCTTTACTATGCAAGTCGTCAGCAAAGCACTGAGTTCAGTTCAACTCCATGACAAAGTTATTCTTGGACCAATATCCAGATGGATGGATGCATTACGAAAATATACTCACAGCATTTAATTAGGATTCCTCCTGCTTCTTGGAAGGGTCTCATTCACTGCTATGTGTCTACTTACTGGCATGTACCACTTACCTTCTCTGACCTTTTCTTAATTAAAAAAAATGTTTTCTCATAGACCCTAAGAAGTGAATGAACATATCGTATTTAGCAGGGGGACAACCTTTTTGAATAAAGTGACCCGCATGGAAATCATGCAAAATACTTCTTCTCTTACAGATTGCGTGTAACGTTGTCGATGGTTTATCACGTTGGTACTAGGCTATGAAAGTGGTTCCCTGTGGATGTTTGCCATGTTTGGGGTCCAATGTCCAAAGTAAGCCATTTTATAAAATCATGAAATGTTTCTTCTTCTACAGATTTATGTCACAAAAGTGGAAGATCTGTCACATTAGTACTAAGGTGACAGAGGGGTGTTCAGGATATGAGGGTTCATGGTTTGAAATGGGCCATGATGGGCCATTGTACAGAATCATGCAAAATGCTTCTTTTCCTTCATAATTTACATTACATCTACGCAAAGATCCACAGTGCCCTTGGGACCTTGTTCAATAAAGTGACCAACATTACCATCTTAAATTTCCATGGCGGACGGCACTTTGCAAGTCCACCCTCAATTATCTTCTCTTTAAAGTGGCCCTCTAGTAGTATGAAGAGATGCAAACGTTTTCCAACACATACTTATGACAAGGTTTTAAATGAATGATTTTCATGACTCTTCACCCTTTAATTTTCTTACTCTGTTTCTTTATTTCTGTTCTAAATGTGATGATGGAGGCAACGCATAATGCCCCCTCAAGAGCCGCCTTTCGTCAGGGAGTGGGTCGCAGGTTGATCACCCCCCGGCATACAGACTACTTTTTCCCGACAAGTAGGCTATGACTAAACATAAAAATTTTAAACAAATTCAGAACCTTGTTCTAATACAGAAACGTGTGAAAGCACGTACTCCAAACTAAACCCTTCACAACTCAGACAAAATACTGCATTTTATGCAATGCACTGCGTCAATCGAACGTAGGTGTTAAAGTGAAATAAGGTGTTTGTCTCAGGGAAAACAATCATATTTTTAAAACCAATGGTTGTGGACATAGAATGATAGATTATTCAAAATTAGGAAGGGTAGTAGCCTTCTTTTCAAGAAATAAGTTTCTCACTGATAGAAATTCAGTTATTTGTTGCTGCTGTTACTAGGGAGAAGTTTTTCAGTACTGGCTGTTCACTGTCAAACTCATGGAGAAGATCAAAGTAATTCACCGCTTAATTTGAAGTATTTCGACTTCACAGATTTGTAACTATTGTCCAACCTGTTGTTACATGTATGAGTATTTCTCAGGTATAGGTATGGTGCTCAAGAGAACAGGAACGTTTGCAATTGCTTACAGCTTCCACTTCCGTCAGCATGCTTGTGAGAAAAAGGAAGGTACAGTAATACCTACCTAGCCACAATGACCAGAATGTAAATAAAAGATAGAGCTCTAGTCTAAAACTTGTTGAATTCACTCCAGTCAGATGTTTGCTTCTGAAGTAATGGGTATAAGAAAGTAAACCTCTTAGAATAAAGCTGTTTGTCCTATGTCAATGAGTAGATGATCACGTACAAAATGCAAACATTTCTTTTTTCATTTCTTTTTTTTCCGTGGAAGCCGAGATATATGTGACGCGCAATCTCATTGGTGTTGTTATATCGATCTGATTTACTCGAAAATGGTCCCTTTTTTTTCTCCTGGGGCTTAGTTTTGACGCAGGCAGTTGACACTGAACTCAGCTAAAGGACCTTCCACTGCAGTCAATCATACCACGGCCAGTGAGGACTCAAAGCCACCTTTAGCTTGCCACTAAGACATAAGTACATGTAGGCCTATGCAGTTCTTTTCACACACACAGGCCCTACTGAAAGAAAAAAAAAAAAGAAAAAAAATTGCAGCACAGTATACAAAAGACAGATCTAAACCAATATCGTACCGTATCTTCCACGAACAACCGTCAGTAACCATACGAAGTACAATTGAATGGATATAGTGAAAAGGGGTAAATAGCCTATACCAAATTAACATACCATTTTTGTTTTCTTTTTATTTATTTATTCAACTTTATTTAAAGAGGGTGACTCATATAGCCTAGGCTGATCTTACATGAGGCCCTCATAAAAACAATAAAAGAACAAATTTAATTTTTTTTTTACAAGGTTTTCAAGTTACTAAAAGGTGGGTTATACTGACTGTTTCCATGCAAATGTTCCTAAATGCTATATCAACCAATGGGCATCGCGTACGTCTCGAACTGCATGATGTCATTTCCAAAACATTCCATTTATAGTAGTCACCTTTTATTTCGTTTAAAGCATATAATGTGCTCTTGTAAACCCCATTAAATGTAAATTTACAGCGTGCAAACACAATGAACAGTACAATAAATAAAGCAATTGTGATTCGAAAGTTTGGGTAATGTGGAACTATATATCTTAGTACAGGATGTATGGTATATTAGACAACTCCAATAACCAATGGGTATATTCATCCCTTTATAATAAACTTATAAACCTCGATGCTCTCAAAGTTTCACAAAACCCTATAGTCCCAAAACCACAAAGCCCTCCAACGGGTCACTTATTTAACACCCATTTCTTCATATCACGGTAATAACTATGTGGAACTTGTTAAGTTAGTGGCAATAATTAGACAACAGCCATACTTTGTGAGTGTATTACAAATCTTACAGAGGATAACATGAAACCCCGCGCCCCTCTCCAATGTTGCACCAGGGAGGTGTTATAAGATGGAGATCCGTCTAAAACTTAAATTTATGCTAATCCAATTAGATTGACCTCAGAGTAGAGATTTAATCCTTTAATTGGGGATTATTGAACTAAAGGGCATTGAAAAACCTTTGTCTGATATCTAGGCAACCTCATCTTCTCATTCATACCTACAGCGACCCCAACAAAAAGGATTAATTAAAGGAATGCTTTAATATCTATTAAACTAGTTGCCGACAGTCAAGTACGAAACACTGTTCTGACATTTCAAACGGCTGTTTATTGCCAAGAAACCTAATGATGCTGGCTATAAACTAATGCTCATGATCTATGCAAATGAGCAAAAGAAGTATAAGACTAAACTTTGCCGTCGGTTTTTGACTTATTTTCGCATTCGCTCGCGTGATCTAAAAGACACCCGCATTTTGAACAAGTTGTAGGGTACTAGACAAGTATGTTGTAAATAGCGTCAAAACGCGTCGAAACCCTCAAATTAATTTACAGCTTAAGCGACTGGCAATGTTAAGGCTAGGGGCAAATTTCTTGAGCTGCTCATCGAGATCTAGCGGACGATATCTCCCACTTGTACTTAGTTTTTAACACCTCTTAAGCCTATTGAATCATCAAGATCAACACACAGAAGAGATACTGTCGGGCGGCAACTAGTAGGCTTCAAAGAAAGAGTTTTCGACAGATCTCCATCTAATCACACCTCCCTGGTTGCACTAAAGGACTGAATGTGCCACCCTGTGAGCAGTATTTCTGCAGCCAACATCGAAACGGGGCCCAAGAAAATTTGTCCCAAGATTGTAGCTTGCGAAGCAAAGGCTGTGGCAGTCATCTAGAAGAGGGCGCTCTGGCAGAAATCATACCTCTTTGCGATCAGCCTTTGAGCCTTTGTGATGATTTTATTATTTACAACGTGTTGGTCAATTTTACACAAATATTTTGTACATGGACCTGTACATCAATTGAAAGGTCAGATGTTAGGCAGATCACAGAGGGTAATTAATGAGTGACTAGGACTAATTACGTATGCAAATTAGCATTGTAAGTGTAATCGACATTCTTTTCAGATGACTCACTATGCAACTATTCCGTGACGATACAGTCTTGTAGCCAAAATATTTATCTTTCATTTGGTAGCAAATTTTTTGAAATTCATTGAAAAAAGACCGATTTACGATGATTTTAGTTCCTTTGCAATCACATTCAGTCTTTCTTACTGCACACCGTAGGCCTGCCCACACTAGGTAAACACGCGCTAACCTTGACGGCACAAATATGACTGGACAAAAATACGCCCCCCCCCCTTCCAACGGATGCGCCCGGGAAATGATATCCCGCGTGTGTTATTTCGCGCGTGTGTTATTTCGCCTGGTGGTAGAGGAACATTGGGCATTAGTCCACTGAAGAGAGGGGTGAGGGATTTTTTCCGGTAACTTCGTTCAACCCTCTACACAAAGGCTGCAAGGAAAGGGACACGTTTGCATTATAAATAAACGAATCTCCAAAAATCTGGGATAACGTATTGTACATATGTTTATGTCTAATGTGGTTCTGAATATTTACAAATCAATGTTTGAATTGCCCTGTTTCCGTATGCAACCTTCAACAACGCCTGCACTTCTTTTGTACGACGAAAGTGTGTATCAAGTTTCATGTACCAAACACGATGGTTACCCATTAAGCGAAAGATAAAGTCAGCCTCTGTGGAAGTGCAAATTTCTGACGTTTATGAATAAATCATACTTGTTACATTTTGGGGTTACTTTTCGTGAAAGAAATTTCACAGAAAGCAGGCTATCATGCCTCGGTAAGTCTGTAAGTATACATAGCATAGTAGCGAAAGTAGGACTTCTTTTTTTGTCTTCTTGAATGATGAGGTATTATACGCTTCCGTACTTGTAAACGAAATGTGGTTCGGCAATTGGCATTTTGACTGTGAAACTTGTTGGGATTGTTCCACGATCGATCCTGAAGCACAACACTGGAATGGGAAGAGACTTTTGATGGAGATACTCACGCCATCTTTAACGGGCCTTAACCCACAGGATAATGTGGCAAAATCTCATTCTCTTTTGTTTGAAAGGAAAATACATTTTTTGATGGTATTTAATGCTGGTATACCGTAGCTTTTAAGGTTGTCGTGAAAACATACACCTGCACAAACACGATTGATCATCAAAAGCAATTAAAAGAATGTTTATAATACTCCAAGCATGCAGGATTGGCACTCATACATCGCCTGAGTTCATGGACCGAGAGCTGTCCCCAATCTAGCATCACACAAATGGATCGTGGGCGGAATAAACTACGTGAAAATTACGCTGTACTTTACATGAAAAACTCTAGTTTTTTTTTTTTTACCAGTGACAAAATGAACGAGCATGGGCACTTTCTTGCAGAATGTATTGATATATTGCAAACTAGTAGAACGAGGACCGGGTTTTGATCGATGGTTGGGACGGGGGGGGGGGGTGTAATTGCGCATTAAAACGGATTTCTAGGTTTTTTAAAGAACTCACGGGAGAGTATAATCTTAGCTGATTCCCTTTAACTTTGCAATCGCATTCCTCTAGATTCTGCCCCTACCATAGTGTCGAGGCGCTTCCTCAAATTATTTAGAGCAAACTGATGGACAGAGCCAAAGGAAAAGCTGTCCAGTAAGTCTCAAGATCAAAAGCTGAGGATATGAAAACAAGACATCTTAAAGGAAAAAGTACGATGTTGCCATCTGACAGGCCGGCTGCTATGGCGCAAATTTAGTCAAACCAATCAGGGATCTTACGTTAGAGTAGCAGCTCTCAGCATGCTTTTACTTCTAACATTATCTCGCATTGGCTTGAATGCCTGTCCAAACAGTAGCGTATTTGACAGTTTGAGAAGAAGAAAAGTGTCTAAAATGTGATAAGGGGGGGGGGGGGGGGGGTTCGTCCCTGATGTTGAAGAAGGGGACCGCCAACTCAGCTAAACGTGCTAGGATGGAAATGGACACAGAAGAGAAAGAAAAGAAAAGCGAGAATAAGTGAATGAATGACAAGGTGGATAAATGACTTAAATGAATTCGTGGATGAACTAAATAGGAATTAGCGGAAAAGGTACGGGAGAGAGAGAGACTACGCAGGGATGAAAAACATAGATGATGAAGAAGGACGAACGAACCCCCCCCCCCCCCTCTCCTCCTCCAACACATCCACTCGCTGAATATCTTGAAAAAGATGCGGCCATCGAAGAATCAATGCACTTTATATATGTTCTAAAATTACAACGTAACCAGAGCTGTGAAACTTGAGCACAGTGCACCGGTACTGTTCCCGAGAAGGGAGCTTTACCAAGGTCATGGTTGATTCCTACCAGGAATTATAAAAGAGAATTTAAGTTGGGTTTCTGGTTTAGCTGGTTTGCGAGATCGTTCATTTTAACTTCACATTTTTTTTTCCCTTCAAGGGCCAGCGAGGCAGTGTCGTTAAAGAGAGTCCTGCGCCCACCATGAGAGGCAAAATAAAAGTAAAACAAAGAATGGACCTAGTTCACTTTTGTAAATATGCATTCACCGAAAGTCTACCACAGCACACGTGTACACCGAACCTTTCAATATAGACATATGGGACTTTCGGATCGTAGAAATGCTAGTTACTAGCATTCGTTCCATGCAGAGCGAGGCCAGGATTTCCACGTATTGATATTTCTAATGTGGAAACATGAGAGAAATATTGCAATGACAATTCAGGAGAGCCAATATTTCCACTACAGGCACTGCAAATCATACACCAATATCTCGCTCATAGCTCAAGATACTGTTGTTTAAAGAAAAGCACTTCTGAACTTCTGGCCAAAAAATATTTACAGGCACCTTGCTGTAAATTTACCTTAAAATGCTGTGAAAATGAATCCCACATCTCAGTGGCGTAAAGCTCTGCGGAGGGAAGGCGGGATAAAGAACCCAAACAAAAATGATATATCCTTTCATTAATGAGGGTTAAATACATTAATATTTTTAAAAAATGAGTGAATTTTTTGCAACGTTCCCCCCCCCGAATTCATGTCCCCACGCCCCCCCCCCCCCTCATAAAATTATACCTCTAGCTGCATCCATGTCACATCTGCTAATCTTAATGCTTCTTTTAAGACATTCAAGATTATAAGGAAATACAAGGGATATCACTAGTAGTTTGTGTTTGTGTTATACAGATTTCCCGTGAGGCAAAGTACCGCAGGCTGTGAAAATGATAGCCTACTTCTTTTAAAATCCAGATTTTCGAACGGAACATGCTATGCAGATATGGTTTCACCCCCCCCCCCCCCAAAAAGTTGAAAATTCCCTAACAGTAATAGGAAACCTCGTTCTGCTTTTCTGATAAATTACCCTTCAGCATATTAGAAAACTATTTCGAATTCAGTAGGAAGTTGTCAGGGCAACTTCCTGCCTGCAGTAATTCCCTCCGCCCTTAAAGGCTGTAATGCATCACCCTAAGCTGTATTTTTACTTGAATGAATGAATGAATTTGATCATCAAGGGTGTAATTTGTTATTTGTTCGGTGACTATGTACTACTCATCTTAAAGGGAAATAGGGCGTTTAGAATACCCCAACATGACATACAAAAGAAAGTAAGAGTAATCATTTTAAAATCATTCAGTCTCATCAATAGACATCTACCAAAGCTTCATCTCCTCAAAACATCATGCATGTGATGAGGAACAGAAGATGCACCATTTGAATTTTGAAAAGTTTGGGTGAACAAATTAGTGTTGAGCAACAAATAACTGAATTTCTATCTGTGAGAAACTTATTCCTTGAAAAGGAGGCTTCGGTCCTTCCTTATTTTGAATAATCTATCATTCTACATCCACAAAAATTGGTTTTAAAAAATATGGATGTTTTCTCTGAAACAAACGCCCTATTTCCCTTTAAGTTATTGACCGCTTTATATACCCTCCCAATGAGCAAGGGCTGATGTATAGTGGGCTTAGCAATTCAATGATTGCTCATACATACCGCCTTGATTACAATGTAAGAGTGATTTGTAAGGTATTCTTTATATGTTTGAAAGTAAGTTTTTCTTTAGAAGTTGTAGTGATATGCTAATTTCACGTCATCTGTTTATGTTTCTGCTATACAGTTCAAATAGATTTCTTGTGCTCTGTAATTGTTTGTGTGTTTCTTGCACCAGCCGACCGTCTAAGTTCACTCTGTTACTTACTGTATGACTCGACGTATCTCGCCGCTGTGATTTAACTATACTTGAATATATTTAATTTTAACTTTGCACCAGTCCACACCTGTCGTCTCTCCGTGTTTGACCCTTAATTGTTTACCTTGCTCCACACCCCCCCCCCCCCCCCATACATATTCCTAAAGGTCTCGTCCGTTCTTCCACTAGCATTCCTGGTGCAGGGCCAAGTAGCAATGACATTATGGGGGAGTGGTTTCTTTACGAATTTACGTGTTATAACATTTTCGTTTCATAAACTTTAATGGAACCGTCCAAATGTCCATACGCGTAGATACTCTGTTAAATATATCTACGCAGATCCAATTATAATATCCAAAAGACCGTAACGACTAAAGAGGTCATTCTCAGGATTCTACCGAAAGGATCAAAAGCGGCGACTGTACTTCCAACACGACAACACGACGTGTAGTGTAGAGTATCTTCATAGGGATAAGGTACTCTAGTGTAGTGTACATGTGAACTCTCCCACGGCCCGACTTTACTTTCCTCGCTGAACCCCTATAGCATACTACACTGGTGGAGAGCAGAGGCCTTTCAAAAAGTTTTCTTCGCAGAATAGGGGTGATGATTTGGGACTGAATGCCTCGTTTTGCAATATATCGTTACGAGAAAACAGCTATCTTTCTCGTATATTTGGATTCCTTCACTGCTTGTACCAGCTTGTACCCTATTATGTGCGGGCAATACGGTATTTCCAAGAAAACCGTTTTTTGAGCGTTGGGCTCGTATAAAGTTTAGCGGGGGATGGTGATTCAGTGCTGCCAGAGTTTTCGGACTTCCGGTTCACAAGGTCGGCTTTGTTTTAAAGAGCAGGGGTAGCAGTGAGGTTCGTCCAGACAGTGAGGCGGGGTTAGTTTGCTTACATAATACGGGGTAGAATACTTGACCATCTTGATATTAGACCTTTGTGTATGTCAATCTGGCTTGATCTGCCGTAATTGGTCAGTTTTGCTTGCATAGGACTTTATTTGCTTAGTGTGGGACTTAACACGATAACGGTGTTACTTATAATGCCATGTACGGCATGATTTTATTGAGGGTGTACTTAGGGTGTACTTGTAGATTGTTACTAAACAGAATCTATGCCGAATTTTTATCTGGTGATGGGCGATTTTTAGGGACTTCGTTTATTTTTGACTTATTAGTAGAACGTTTTCCATTCATTTACACTGCTGACTCTCAGCTGCGTCGCGTATGTTTAGTTGCTGAGCTGCGTCAAATTCATCTTGCTGCTGAGTTTCAGCTGCGCTGCGTTTAGCTGCTGAGTTTTAGTGGCAATGCCTGACACTACGTGTACTGTTTACCCCGCGTAGGTTTTGTTAGCTGTGATAGCATAGTATGAGTGTTAGCTTACTGCACTTGCTGTTTATTAACTTGTTGAATCATTTTATCACCTGTCCATTTGCTTGGTAGTGCGGCAGTGGTGATAACTTCAATTACATTTTGTGAACCTAACATGCTCTGTTATTGTCAGCGGTGTCATCCAACCCCTACTCTACAGGTTCTCGCCCCTCACCCTCCCCCACCCCTTCACGCCCATTCCCCACCCTTTCACGCCCATCCCCACCCCTTCACGCCCACCCCCACCCCTTCACGCCCCTCCCCACCCCTTCACGCCCATCCCTCACCCCTTCAGCCCCTTCCCCACCCCTTCAGCCCCTTCCCCACCCCTTCACGCCCCTCCCCCACCCCTTCATGCCCCTCTTACGCCCCTCCCCCACCCCTTCACCAACCTGATTCCTCACCACACGACCGGTCCGGACAAACGTTACAATATTAGGCTCTATTCCCATGTGTACGCCGAGAGTTTACGGTTGTAGTCTGGCCTTTTGCTCTTCAAGCCTGTTGTGGTGAGTGCCAGCTGGCGTGCCTATAACCGTGGTCGTGTCCATGAACATACTTAAGATTACTCAATTCAGTGTACTGACGGCATTTAGCTACGCCCTTGCCGGAACAGGACAGGTCGTAGACTTTGGAAAGTCTTTCTCGGCGAATGAATTCCCCTCCTTTGATTCATTCCTCATAATTTACCTGCAGCCTACTTCTGGCCACTACCGGGGATACTATTCCCATCTAGTAATCGCGTTTCCCTCTGATCGCCGTCCGCCGGAAAGCAGCGATCAAGGAGGGGAGTAAACACATTTCCGGAAGAGCAGCACAGTAGCGCAGTACAGTAAAGTAAATACGCAGAGGTGACGGAACCAAGTTGTAGGACCACAGGCGTTACAGCCCGAGCAGACTTGGCAGAGTCTAGACAGGTCGACGCTACGCCCCACTTGGCAATGCCTTACCTAGATGTTCTGTAGTGCAGGCTACGTAGGTTAATACATGTACAGTAATGATTGGGGATTGTGCGCATAGTGCAACTGTTGAGACCCAGAGCCATATATGGCTGAGTTGAGACCGAGCAAACCACGCGCTCACCAATAAATCATGTGAACATGCAAACTAGGAAAGATTGCCGCTCTCTCTCTGGTTCACGTGAGGGGTGGGGCGAAAAGCCGCATACACCTAGTATGACAGCCATTAGCGCAATAAAGGCCTTCTTCGAGGCGCAAAAGTAACTCTTGCCCAAAAGACGAAATGTCTTTAAAAAAAAAGACGGTGACTACTTAATTTTCACAGGGGTTTTTAAATATTACTATATTCAAGTGATTTAGAAAATTCAAGCTAAGTTCTTCTGTCTTCCTAAAATTAACCGGTAAAGTCGGTATTTTTTTTTATTCAAGTTATCTGCCCGGAAAATGCTCACAATTTGCCAGACAAAAGGTAGGTTTTTGTCAACATGAGAGATGGGATAGAGGCAAAAGCGTTTGCCCAGTGTAAAGTACGCGGACGGAGCTGTTTTTTTTTTTTTCCATTAGTTCATTTTCTTTTTCTCTTCATCCGTTCTTTATGATATTTACACGAATGTCTGAGCAAGCAGTATCGACTTTCGTTCCAAGTATTCACCACTCCGAAATAATGAAGTCCTCCCCAAATTCGCCACTGGGTTGCGCATCAAAGAGTCGATATTGCCATAAATTTCTTGCCTTCCTGCAGTAAATTTGGTCATGCGATACAGCACACTATAACTCTGTAGCATACTGGTCATGCGAATCAGCAAACGCTGTGTGCATGACAATTAAAGAGCAATATTTAAGAAATGAAACTGCAGATTTGCTTTTTCCAATTGAAAATCAACAGTTTTCACCAAAAATGGCCATTTTAAAGTTGGAGAGAGGACTTAGTGCCACGGCAACTTCAATAGGGAGTCATAAACAAATCACAGTCTCATGCCTACAGGGAGCACAGGACATCAAACGTAACTTAAAACAAAGATGGACTAATGAAAGTACGTTATGAAGTTCAGGGTTAAAAGTCTCCATATATTATTTGGTCGAAATACAATAAGTTGATTTAAAAACTTAAATAGGCACGCAAAATTGGTCGAGTGTTCCCCCCAGCGAGCACATTTGCATTATCAGACAGACTAATAGTCGGCCTCGGGAAAAAAAAAATGCACAAAGAAATCAAGAAATCGGTGTTTGTTCATTGAGGGTCGCTGAACACTAGAGTAAATTTATTCTCGAAGACCTGCAAAATTTTGAAAGGGGTCTCAAGATTTCTAGAAAATCTGAATCTCTGCCACTGCGCAAACAGAAAGACTGTACTGCAAACAAGAGCCACAACATTTCAAATCAAGATCCTTTCCACAGTTGTAAAAGCCACAAGCTCTATACATACTTGAGTGTTACGTGCTTAACTACTCTAATTGTGCTTTGATTTAAACTTTTTTAGTTTGCTGCTGAGTGTCTTTGTGAGAAAGTTGCTGGTCATGTTGAAAAAGGCTTACCGTCAGACCTTGCAGCGTAGTTCGTATTGTATACGTAATTATAAGCGCGGGGGTATGGAAGGCCAATGCGGACACAAGTACCGGTAGCAATTTAAAGCTAATATTAAATCGATTTAATGTGAACATTACGTCGATTTAATGTCAGCATTTAACAAATTTCGTGTCATGGATAAATCGATTTAATGTCGATATGAAAACATTGATGTCAATATTAAAGCGATTAAGATGTTAGCTAATCATGTTCTGATGGACTTATCACGAAGTAGAGTTAATGCTAGCATTAAATCGGTAACTAGGTCTATGTCCGCTGTGGCCAACTATTCATTTGGGGATAGAGTTAATGTAATGTAGCGTATCTCAGACGAGCTACTCTTCATTGCACGTAGAATGCCAACTAAGAGCCTGAAACACATGAACATGTTGTACTGTCTGTTGGTTTACCTATAATTTCTACAAAAACACACATATAAACTAAAAGTATGAACATTCCATCATGCACAAATCAAAATTTATAAAGCGGAACATCTCCTTGCTCAGCCTCATGGATGGCGTTGGTGCTCACTCCAGCGATCCCGCAGCCAGTAGACAACGTCCCTCAAGTCCATCATTTTCTTGGCACCTACCCCATTTTACCGGTACCTCTGATGGCGGAAGCCCAAAGACCCTGCTCTCATTGATGTATGTAAAGTATCCCGATTGATTACTGGGTTGCTTTAACTAGAAGCAGCTCAGAGAATAAGTGAGAACTTCAAAAGAAAACGTTCAGGCTTATTCAGTGGTGTGGGGGGGGGGGGGGGGGTGAGATACCATACAGTCAGGAGGGTCCTCCCTGACTCAAAAGGATTACCCAGGCCCTTTTCAGCTTTTACCAAATTAATATACTGCGTTTTGACAGTTTCCTTCGTTTAACGATACAAAAGCTTGAATTAAATTGTCTTCATAGAAATACTTCACTTAAAGGTCATTGAGGGCTCTTCACCCTCAGAAGTGCCAAAACACTCATCTCGCAATAGGCACATTTATTTATAGACAAAAGGTTGCCACCAGTGCGGTGGCCATTAACGTTCACCTATATGGTCGATGGAAGTTAACAACCTTGAATACTCTTTGCATACTCTGCATCCATGGGAACGATGATAATGTTGTTCACATTCATCCATGAAAATTCAAGCAACGTATTACAGGATTCATCGTGGAAGGTAGATTTTATCACACTTTTAAGTGGAAAACTACCAGTAGTTTTAGGAGAATACTTTTCCCTCATCCACGAAAATATGCCTACTAACAGGTATACCATTTCCTAGAACTTACATGCTGAGCACGAGGAGGGCGATTTGAAGCGATCTAGGGAGTATTTTTTTTTTCTGGTACTGGCCGCACCAACTGAAGGTGGCGCTTCACTTAATCTCACAATTCTAACTGCCCGTCCCCCGTCACCTAGTCCACAATTCTGCAATAGAGAGGCATACTGTACTTCCGTATCACACTGTATCGCACTCGATGCCCATCATTCATATCCCAGACCCGGCTAGAAAAAAATCCAAGGAAGGCCGCTTGGGGTGCAGTTCCAGCTCCTTGCAAACAACCTCTGTGACTCCACTGCTCCAGTGAAAAAGTGGAGGGACTAAAGAAATGTTCAGTCCCCTCCCACATGTTCGCCAAATGCCCCCGAAAGTATGTAAGAGAGGATGCAGAATTCATCATGATTCTTTTTTATCTAAACCCATCTGATATGTACGATTTTTCACAGATTTATTTTTGTTCACATTCATTGAGAAATTGCAGACATGGGATCCCTATTTTAAGACTGGGTACATGCAGCCTAGAAGAACACCCGGGAATCGCCGTTTCCAGCCATCTGGGGAATTTGAAAAGTTAATTTTTTTTGTACGATCCGTGGCATTGTGGGATTCCGCCTGTCGACATTCAACCCCCACCTTTCCTCCAGTACTTTTTTTTGTTATTCCGCCCGGCCAGGCCTCCCACATGTACTAGTATAGGTGGGCGAGCTTTGGGGCGAAAGGATACTTGGTATCTATTATACAGCGCCCGTAAAAACATTTCGCTCAGGCTCAGACCGAAACTGCTACCCATGCCACCGGGTTTGATCGCTATGTATATATTTCTTTCTTGGTAGTATTTTTATTTTTTATAATTTTATGAAAATAAATTAATACTTTTGTAAATACAACATTCCATTTGGAGTTACACATTTGGCTTCGGTGCTTCACATGTACAGTACGTTTGATTTTACCCGAAACATTCGCATAACAGGTTTTGGACTCAGTGTTGGTCTACATGCATACAACTATCGATAAAAAAATCTTGAACCCCCATAAAAAAAAGTCTTGAGTATAATATACAGACAAACTTATTCAAGACTTATTCAAACTATTTAAGCTATACATACACATGGCATGGTAAATAACAAGTGCATGAGAAATAACAAGTGTTTTTGAAACAACCACATATGGCGTCACCTACACAGGTGTGTAAAACACTTGAATAATTTAATAAAAGTTGCTTGCATGCAGGGGGGACCGATATGGTACGTGTTTTTTTTTTTAGTTAATACAAATAAAAAAGAAAGACAGTCGTAAAAGGTACGTTGCTGTTTTCAGTGATTTTCATGCTGTGTACATAAGATTTTTACTGCTAAAAAAAAAATCCTGAAAACCCCAAACCATAAATCTCTCACATGCAACAAACGGACGAAAGAAAAGAAGATCTAAGCGATCCACCCATTTATTTGTGACAAGTGTTGTCAAAACTGTATAATACGTGTTGTACTATGGTCTACAGAAAAACCACTCCATCAATTTTAAGCACTACCTCACATTTCATATTATAACGATGCCGTTTTCATACATAAAAGCAGTTTGCGTAATTAAAAACGGTACCTTACGTATATACTGTCGATGTCACACACGTTCGTATGTAGCGAAATACAGCCTAACTGTAAATGCAACGGTCTCTGCGTTCATTTTACACACTCTATTCATATCTACAGCCCGTGTCACGGTCTAATGGTATAAACGTTAAAAAAACACGAAGACTTGCACGCTGTAGTCGTTGAGGATAATAAGACAATCAAATGAGAGAAAAGGAAAGGCAAAAACGCAGGCAGTTATTCGTGAAACGGTAGAGTTCATTTTGTTAGCTAGAATGCATTCAAGTCTGGAATAAATGTCAAATCTAATCAGACTGAGCTTGTTTGCTTTCCATTATTGTTTAAATCTCAATCTGATCAAATTGATGACCAAATTTATTATCCATTCTTCCATCTCATTAAGGTATACCAGTTGAGTTTATAAATCCTCCATGTTAAAAAATTTCAATGATACAATTGTTTAAAATATGGAAATTGTGCTGATTCTACAATTTGCGTTCAGTGTAACTTTCTATTGTGTTGCGTACATAGCATTAACGATCAGACGATATTGTGGAACAGGCAGGCTCGACTATAATGGTAAATACGTTTGTTTGATTCACTCGTAAAGTGTACATAGCAAACGTAAAGCGAACAACCATCGGTTTAAACTTACCACTTCTGAAGATTTTTCAATATTCGCCAAGTCGTCCTTGTTGTAAGGATCCATCTTTGAATGCTTTGAAACAAAATGATGCAAACGCCAGGGGAAGAAAAAATGTATCGCTGCTGTTGTTTTTCGTGCAAACCTTGGCGGTAACTGACGAACTATATCGATTTCAGTTGCGTGTAATTAGGTTGCAGTATTCAGTGCGGCTTTCGGATCACGGACTCGCATTCAAAATAACGTCAGCTGTTTTTAACAAGGTGGCCTTTTCAAGATTGTGAGGGATTCCACGGACTTCGAATTGAATTCTTACTCTTCAAACCCATGGAGTTACAGTTTTTGTACCTGTTTAGTCAGGCGTGGCTATTTTTTGTCAGAGGGGGGATAATCACTCTTTGTGGTTTGTGATTGGATAGGAGCTAAGCACACATTGTGCTTGCAAGTTGATGAGGTCACACGCAGTTAAAACAGTTTTGTAAAAGACTGTCGCTATATATGCCACAGGATCGGACAGAGTGACGAGACACACACACACATACATACACGTACATAGAAAAACATTTTGTTTGATATGCATTAACATTGATTGCGCTGTTTAATGAAAAAGGGTATTCTGTTGCTATAAACTAGCGACCGTCTCGACCAGTATGAATACCTCAAAACAATGAAATTCATTTTAAGGAGATTCGATAGTGATTAGTGGTTGAAATGAAGCGAGAAAAATCAAGAACCATCAGGTCACTTCTTACAGCATGGAGACGCAGATTTATTTTCACCACCTTCGTTATAGTAAACTGCCAGCGTCTTTTTTTTTCTTCCTTTGTACGGCAAAGATAGTACCACTAAATGAACTTTTCAGATTGCTTTGAATTTGTAAAGTGTTTATAATCATCAACCGCGTTCAATTTCATGACATGACGTGCTAAATTGCATGGTATACAAAAGCGTGGGGTATGTGTCAAATATGGTTACAACGATAGGCTTATGGTAAAAAAAAAAACACCGTCCTCAATGTTTGACTAAAGTTTAATAAACGTTTTTCTAAGTGTGGAACATGTAACCAAATGTAGCCAAAATGTAGCTAAATTTTGAAATTAACTGACATTTGCTAATTATACCCTAATTTTATTTACTTTATTTTTGTTTAATCAACTTGAGTTGAGTGACAACTACGTTTTAACCCAGGTATGTGTGTGTGTGTGTGTGTGGGGTGGGGTGGGGGGGGGTTATTGACTCAGACATCATTGTGAACACTTTCTGTACTCTTATTCATGTAAACATCTGCGGAAAAGGAAATTCACGGCGCTTATGGCGACATTCCCCTCCAAACACATACCCTCAACGTATGTTTACTATAATAAACCCATGCTCGCAATTGCATCCTGGGAAAGAGTGTAGCCTATCATTGTCTCAGGAAAGTACGTACTCCTGCACGTCTTTCTTCAATGTACCATGACTGAAGATAAAAACAACTTGAACAGCCTGACGAATTTATTTGGTTCATTTCAGAATGAATTGTCTTTCTCATTAACATCGCAACTTTAGTTCATTGTTATTAGTCAGGCTGGTATTCAGGGGGTGGTTCAGGGGTTCGGTCGACCCCCCTCCCCCACAATATCAGGAGTTCCGCTCAGCCTATGATAGTAGGCCTAAGTTAGCAACATATACAATGAGTCATTGTTGGTCACTGCCGGGTAAAATGTGCCACTTGTGGTAAAAACAAATCCCCCATACGGGTATAACTCGGCACACCTATTAGTATAGACGCGCACTCGATTGTGAAAGGTATAATCTTTAACAACTTTTCCCACACCAATTTTAAAAAAAACTGTGGAAGATATGTGTTCTCACCGACCATTTTTGTTGCGTCAAAATTGAAGGAACTTAAACAACACGCCTTTCATTTACTAGCCATTGTTGTAGTAACTTTACTCTGGAATGACCTAATAAAAACACTATACATTGTTCAGTTCACGGCCTTGTTTGTTTCAGTCCTGACAAATTGACAATGGAATACTTTCAAAAAGTACTGTCTTCTCTTCACTCTTGTGTTACACCATAATTCTAGGGCAGCAGGAAACTGACACGGGAAAGGTTTGCATATCGTTGAATGGGGATATGCAATCTATAGAGGTGTGTTTTGGATATGATTGTTATCCCTTACTTCTAAGTTACCCAACCGAGACGGGAGCACCTGAACAGTGGCTGCACCAGGATTTAAGATTTTTTTTTTTTTTTGGGGGGGGGGGGCAATTGCAAGGCAAAGAAATTGTTGGTGGGCAAAAATTTCTATCGTTGAGCGAAATCGAGGGCGAAGGGTGAGCTTAGCGAATGTGGTCCAGGGGTTGGGCTTAGGGCCCTGGTGAGGTCCAGGGGGCGAAGCCCCGGAAATCTCAGAGGTTTTAGCAAATCTCTCGGTGAAAAATTAAGTCTCAGGGTAGATTTATCTTTGTTCAAAGTGCATCGTTACACGCAAAGGTTCCAAACAATTTTTATGATCTAGGCTATTACTTTCCTCTAAGTTGATAAGATGAAAACTTAGGACCCTTTATGGGGTCCATGGGCAAAGCACCGGTGGGGGTCCACCGGATCTCTGAGGTTTTAGTATATTTCTGGATAAAAAATTAAATCTCAGGATAGTATACTTCAACTATGTAAACTAATTACGACATCTCTTGGGGTCCAGAGGCAAAATCTGTTGGGGATCCAGCAGACTTTTCTCTTTGCTTTGAAAACTCTGAGGTTTTAGCATATCTCTGGGTAAAGAATTAAAGCAGGATGTGCTGTTATTCCTGCACTTGTCAAAAGTGCACCAAAAGACTGGCTATATTTTGTATAGTTGTAAAAAGCTGTACAAACTACCGTGCAGTGGTTTCTATGTCCAAATAAAGCCTAATTTCCTGAAACAATTCGTTTTCGTAGTGGGGTCTTCTCACGGAAGCGCCGCATATTTACTACAGGGCCTGGTTCCGCTAACTTTTTAGCCGAAAAAAAAAATGAATCACTCTTCTTTCTGCCGTAATTAACAATCTAATGAATGGAATTTCTCCTGAAAGAAACATATCGTAGATGGTATTTTTCAGATTGCTATCGAATGGAAGAGAATGATGGAGAATAAATGATAATGGCTACTTGTTTCCTTCAAACAGCACATCCTGCTTTAAGTCTCATAGACTCCTATAGCGTAAACGCAAAATTATGAATATAAACATAAATGCACAAATCTCCACATGCTCCCACCCCCCCTTCCTTGGTACCTCCTCTGCACATGAAATAAGAGAAAAATATGAAAAAAAGACTGCAACATTGGGCTCGATTCTTGTTTTCTTATCAAGAAGCCCCCCCCCCCCCCTTTCACTGACTCCAGGTCACACTTAGACAATCATCCCTGTGTAATTTAATGAGGGTAGCTGATTTCTGTATGGCATGGACAAGCAGAAATACGTCTCGTGTAGTTAGTGTGGTATGGGCCTACAGAAGCTATTCTGAGACCAACCACACCACACTGTACTCACGAAATACAACATGAAGACCAATCACGCAGTGTTATACCGGTCATTGGGAACTCACTTGTCGATTAACTTGTTACAAATTTAAAACATATACATCTCAAGCACAGGTGTACGAGATACTGGTTATAATTTACCTCACTTTGAAAAGATCTACCACTTTTCGAGCAAATTGTGGATTTTTTTCTTTGCAGGGGGTGGAGAGGAGATAACCTGAATGTAACAAATTGCCAGCTCATACTGGTTAATTTTAAGAAGGTAAGAACTCAACTTCAAAGTCACTGAAATGTGAAAGTTGTTTTCTTTCCCCCCCCCCCCAAAAAGAAGAAAAACTGTGGCAATAAAACATCCACCTTCGCATTTTTATCACCGTGAAGTTGAAATTTAGACATTTCCCAAGTTATAATACCTCTTCCCTTCCCCTCCCCTTAAACAAAAGCATTCCGTTATTCCCATGGCAATTATATAATTTCGTGGAATGCAATGAGTTGGACTAAACATCGTCTCAAAAAGTCACTGGGTAAACCCCCCAGTGATTTTAAAAAAGATATGGAGGTTTAAAGTAAAAAATAAAAAGTAAAATAAAAAAATGTGCAGGGTTCAAAGAGAGTTCTGTGGCAGTACGTGGTCTGATGGTAGGTGCTGTAATCTTGCCATCATCATTACATTCTGTAATGCAATTTCCTTGTAATCCAGTTTTTCCCATGGCAGGTATAAGTGTCCAGTATATGGACGAACTGCAAAAAAATAAAAAATGAAAACCAATGAATTTGTTATGTATGTAATATATGTAATATCAATATTTAACTGAGGTTTATCACTAGGGACCAGAGGCGAATTTAAGTATGAGCCAGTGGGGGAGGAGGACGTGCCTCAAAATTACTTGATGTTTTCCAGGGGTAGAGTATCCCAGGTAATTATTGGTAGGTCACACCTACCTTAGAGATCATCTGCGCTCATTTCCTTTGCAAACTTACTGACCACTGTTGCAAGGACCGCTCGGTCCTTGGCTAACCTGGACCAGGTGCTGAGTTGGAAAAAGAAAAAGAGGATAAACCGCTGAAGGGAGGAGAGAGAAAGAAAGAAAGAGAAAAAGAAAGAAGTGAAAGATACAGAGCGGGAGGGACACGGGATTGCCATGCATTCTGTGTGGGGAACTGATTGTGCACTAATGACCACTGATAATTCCCCTTCGTAATTACCCCCCCCCCCCTTATCTTCGAAGATGATAGCAGAGACCTACATGAGATGGCAAAACGGTAGGTTTCGGTTTGAGAGTCAAAGTTGGTGTAAGAAATGATGGATAACGTCAACACTAGTATCTTGAGGGGCATCTCAGTGCAGGGTCCCCATTCACGAACTACATCCAACTGAATTCTTATTGACCCCTGTTTATTGAGTGGCACAGGGATATAAGTGAACGATAACTTATCAACATCGCCCCCCTCCCCCCAACCAGGAGACATGACACTTAGACAAAGTTACAGAGGAACAGCTATACCCGAATACAGTGGTGGTGTTGCACGAAATAGCGAAAAAGACATGTGACCTGTTAGACTATAGGTGCATGGTCAATATCATACTATTTAATTCCTTCCAATGTCCTTTAGTGTTAGTGGTCAGTATTGTTCGACATTTTCCGTAGATGATTCCTCGAACCCTTTCCTTATCGCAACCCTTTTCGTGAAGCAATTATCGGGAATGGGGGGGGGGGGGTTCTTATGTGGAAATCCCCAGGTTGGGAATTGTTCGGTGGGAAATTTCCTGAGAGGTTTCCATGTTAGAATTTTCCTCGGGGATATTGTCCGAAGGGTGAGTTTCCGGGAAGCATAGATGAAGGCAAGTGAGTTTAACTGGCAAATTCCAGTGCGTAACCCCTACATGACCTTTCCCATATTGCTGAGCACCCACCCATAGTTAAATGATAACATTGCTTCCTTGTTAGTTATACCAGTCTGTACTTTGACGACGTGATTCCAAAGATGACCCTGCCAAAATAATCCCTATATCTTTGACGTTTTAAATGAATGAAAAAACCAAGCAAAAACCAAGTAGTTTTGCCCGGTTTCAAAATGGTCTTGAAGGATATATCTTTCCTTGAATATGAGCCTGCGAATTCAATTTCCTATGATCTGACAAGTATTTTGCCAAAAAACTTTTCACTGTCTTGCGCGCTACTCGCCAACCTATGGTGGGTGGCGTTTCGCGTAGATAAGGTCAAAGGTGTGCTATACATTATATAACCAAACAAGTTTTGCCACCCCACCCCACTCATGTAATCGTCTTGAATAAAGCTATTGACTTGAGCGACATAAAACTTTCAGGATACGCCACTGCTTTAATGTACGTCAATTGGAAATCTATGGAGTTCATTTCGAGTGAGAGAGGAGGGGGAAGGGGTTAGGGGGTGAAGGAAAGTGGTCTTTGTCAAACTTTGTCCTCCTTTGGTGAATTCTGGAAGATTATAGTCGAAGGGGCCTAGTGGGTAAATCCGGCCCTGTGATGAGGATAACATTAATTTAGTTTTTACTTTTTTATGTTGTTTGCTTATTTTTTGTTTGCTGTTGTTGCGAGAGCTCGGGGTCTCATTCACCCACTGAGGCCACGACGAAAACAATTTTTTTTTTTTTTTTGAGCCGATCGAGGTCAGAACCAGGGAACGAGAACTCCCCGTTGGTAAAGGGAACTTTCAATGGGTAATCCCCTTTCGTTTCCCTTTTATTTTTAGTTACCTCCTCAACTTTCGACGTTAACCAGTTAGTTCAGGGTTCAAACGTGGCGGTCTTTTGGCAGTACTGGCAAGTTGTTAGGTCGACCATTGAAATCACTGTCGCTGATTACCACATCACCAGATTTGTTGTTTCGGGACAAAATTTGGAAAAATTCTCGAGGGAAGATACGAAATAAAACGACATCATTTCTAGTATGTCTCAACAATAACTGTACACTTCTGACGGAGGGAGCTTTATTCACTCCCATCACTGCGATGTGATTTGTTGCAGAAAGCAATAATCGTACCCTCTGTTTTGAAGTTGTCTCTCCGTATATATTAATGCTTTATCAATGAGTTGAAAACTTAAAAAGCTGTGATCCTATTCAGCGTCATTTATTTAGCTGTAACAGAAATAAGTGCGCCCTAACACTGCAGTTGGTACAATGCTGTTGACTTTCCCCTCTCCAAAATTTAATAGGCTATTTTTGTTGTTACTGCTTAACAAGATGTGATCAAGTACCCTTAATCTCAATAATTTGGTTGCTTTACATTAAACGAAAGTGTTTGCACCGAGTCCAAAATTCGGACCCGGGTAGCCGTCGTCAACAGTCGCTTGGGTACCCGGGTACCCTAAATTATAAGTTCGGTTAGGCCACGAGTTTTTTGCGACGTTATTATATAACACCATCATAGTGAACTGCTTGTTGGCGCACGTACAATGTGGGCTACTGCCTTTGTATCCCGCCGGATGGCAATTTTAGAACCGGGTACTGACAATATTCGGGTACCCGATGAGAACACTAACGTTCTACTATAAGGTCGACTATCAGCATCATACTGTAATAATTCGCTACTCCACCTTTAAGTAAAGTTCCGGTTACTATTCTGAATTAGACATAATTTACTATCCTATTTACTTAAAGGGGGGGGGGGGACTCAGAAACAATTTGAGGCTTCGAAGAATCTCCAGCACTTGTGATTCTTTTTTCTTTTTTCCTGTGATAACAAAAAGTTTCTACTTGCTATAATCAATCAAATTGTCCCCAAAGTTAATTAATTTCGTGTGTTCGTGTAACTTTATGAATGTAAATTGTGCCAACTTTGTGCTATAAAATTTACAATGCTTCCTAGTCCTAGTGGTTTTCGGATCCCTGGGACAGAATAAAGGGAACAATTAACTAACTCTTGATCAGATGCTGTCTTATGTTTCCGTATAGAACATGTCTGGTAGCCCAACAGAAATTCAGTTGTCATGGTTTGGCTCGAACTTTCTCTTAATCGCCTTCAAACATAAGCGGTGCGAGACGGTGGGGGGGGGGGGGCATATCCCACAATTCTTGCAAAAGGCCATCATGCGATCTAGAAGATATTTTTCATCTAAAGTTTTTTTTTTGTTTAATTTATGGTGGCGCTCCGCTCAGTCGTCTATGATTCTTATCCCCCTGGTCCAAATCGTGGGTGCCCCATTGTAGTTGAGTGATGCTGTATTTCCGCCTTACACTCTATTTTCACTCCTGAAAACAACCCCTGTGAAGCCATAGGGCCAAAATAAAAGCTGAACCTCAAAATTCGGACAAGGTAGACCAAAACTCTAAACTCGGGCAAAAAATCACCCCTCCTCAGAAAAATTGATCCCCTTACCCTTATTTTGCTTTCCAATATGACGTAGATATCTTAAAAGTGTAAACCGTGACTACTTTGATTCAGATAATCAAATTCCCCAAAAGGACATCCACCTTTTCCCTTTTCCCACACAAATAGCCTATTAAAATCTGAAGTCATTTACTGACTTCGTTTCTTCACTTCATTGGGCCTATTCTATAACTGGGTGTAGTGAAATATGGTCAGGTGACAACACCTCCCCTCTCGCACGTGTACTAGTCGAAAATCAAAGGACCAAAACAAGGGGGGGGGGGGGAGGACGGTGGTCTCTAGTTTCAGAACTGTGCAACCTTTAAATCGGACCAACTCATGTTGCTGTAATCATGGAGCTACTACATGCTGTAACACTGAAAATGGCGTCTAACCTTTATCCCCTTGAACCCCCACCCACATTCCCCGGGGTTGAAGTCCAAAATTGCCCACCTACTTCACTGAACTATGGGCAATTTCGTGGTGAACAAACATGTGGGTCATACATTTGCTATTCGTTTCCAGTACTAAAGATTTCTAAGAATGGGTCCTTTGAGTGGATTCTATATTTCTTTATTTTGCGATTGATAAATGGGTCATGTTGAATGTCACTGTATACTTCCAGTAATCATAGACGTGACTACATGCGACTTTCTGCTTTGTACAAACGCGTGTACTGTAACAGAAATTCTTTACAAACGGTAATGACCTACAAGCCGTTTACACCGTAGGAAACTAACAGTGGAATAAAATTCATTGCATTACCTAGAAGGGAAGATCGCTTCGTTTTCATGATACTGTGAACCAGACGTCTAGGCAAACCTGCCCCAAATATGGCGGCCGTTTGTCTAAGGCTCCGGTTGCACAACTCTGGTATATTTGCCTTCGTCTTACTCAGTTTTGTCAGACGGTATGAAATCTCGATTTTGAACAAGGTAATAAAGAGTGTTGGGTATTGAAATTAGCACTTTCAGTGAGAATCGTAACAACACCAATATCCTAACTAGAGCTATGAAAATCGGAAAGGTTGTACTGACAGTATGGTTGTCTGCAAAGGTGACTTACATATATGTGGTCGTCATGTCTCATGTGGCTTTTCTACAGTGTTACTACAAAGCCCCCAGACGAAACTGGGCCAGTGGAGAACTATCACCACGCAGTTACTAGCTAATCACGTGTCACACTTGTAATTTTCAAGCTTCAGTTAATTGAACGTCACAATCATTTCAGCCTAATGAATAAATAGTTTGTACATCAACTGTAATCTGAATCTGGCTGAACTCGAAGTCTGAACGAGAAATTATAGATCGAATTTAAACTTGGAAGAAACGCTATAGTTCCATCTCGTCTTCATGGGTATGTTTTATTTAAAATAGGCCTTTTTGCTTTCGTCATTCTTTTTGACAGTATTAAGCACGTTATTGATACTCATTAATTAATTGGTTTATTGTTATTCATTCTCTCGTTCCTTAAATTTGTGTGTGTCCGGGTTTTGTGTGTGTGTGAGTGTGTGTGTGTTTTTGTTTCCTCAGCAAAGAAATCTATGCAGTCAGGTTGGCTTGCGTGTGTCTGTGACACTTGCATGGGTACGCTCTAACTCAATAAAGGAAATTTGGGTGAGAGTCAAATTTGGTGTGTATATCTGCCATATTGAAAGGGTGTACCCTATTGTTTTGGTGCCCATATCATGCATATTAGTGAAGTTGTGGGGTCAATTAAGGTGAAAATATTTTAGATGTCGTTACTCTACAATGATTCGTTGGAATTTTTCAAAGTTAGCGTATAGATGCTGAACGATGATAGGCATGTGTCCATGTGGATTAACTTCAAAATATGTTTAGTTCTTAACAGTGGGGGGGGGGGGGGTCTCTACTCAAATTTGTTTTTGGACGGACCGCTGTACAAAGTATTGACCAACTAAGTGCACCTACGTGTGATTTTTGCATTGTGGTTAGTACAGTGGGAAGGTCACATTTTTTACATGCTGTAGTCAATTGTTACAGAATTTTTTGGTGCCCTATTGTCAGTATGGTAGCTCTTTCTTACACATTTATTGTCTAAAATTAGATCTTTTTTGCTCTGGTTTCCGGTCACACATTTACATGGACTTTAATTCCCTTACTCTTTAAGCTTCTGTGGTCACATTAATCAGGTTGTATATGCAAATTAAGTTATTATTAAGGTGATTATTGTAGAGTAATAGACCTAATAAATTGGTAGATAAAAGTTTGAGGCTTAACGTTGGGAATACATATTTTTGTTTTAATTTGTCACTGTTCATTTTGTGGCCGCACAAATTTATTTCTCTACTACAGTAACTAGACAATCATTAGTCACATTTTATGCTGACCTAGTATAGGCTATCGGATGTTACTTTGAAGGCAATTTGCTCGCCTATATGTGTTGGCGTGCCCTCTTAAGCAAGGAACGGTTTGTTTTCTCATTCTGTCCTTCGCACTCAGCATCTGGTTCAAGGCAGCGGCCCGTGCAACGATCACAAAATCGAACAATGAACGCAAGCCCACAGACGAAAGTTAGCACGGATGGTTTCCACGGTACCACAAATAACAATCGTTCCTCTCATCTAAAAAAGTCTAAGAAAGTCTAAGTCACCTTGAAAGTCAAAGTCACAGCTGAACTCAGGGTGGCTTATCTCTCACCTGGTAAAGCAGCGAATTTCGGAGAAAGACGGATTTTCATTAAAGACAAAGAACGTCAATAAAAGAAAAACACCTAAGTCTGACTTTGAAAGGAATCTGGAAATTCTTTTCCGGGACACTATGAAAAAGAAGCAGATATCAAAAGATATGCCACATACAGCTACGCGAACTGCAGTATAGTTGTAGTTGTTTGTTCTTGGTTATTTCTCAGATTTCTCCAGAGACAACCACCTGGCGAGCACTTCTTCTTCCGTAACTCTTGTGTCCTCTTTCCTAGGCTGCGTAAAGACTAGAAAGGTGCAGTAGTGCATTCTTGGGCAACCTGTTTTAATGTCTATCATATGTGTGAATGAAGAGAGTAAGGGAAGGGGGGTAGCAGCTTTGATTAGATTTCTTGTTTTCAATCTGAATGTGGTCGACTTAATATATTTACATTTTTAGTATAGTTAGGGTCACATCTTTAGGTAGGTAAGAAGGTTAAAAATTCCAACTGGCTGGGTGTTTTTTTTTTTTCAACTAAGTGGCCGACCCCACCCCGATAGTTTCGCACACTAGGAGTACGGGGGGGGGGTGAAGAAATAAAGAAGTGCAGTCTTCACGCAAAGGGCATTATCAGGCTCGGTGAAACAGCGAGAAAAAAGATTGGGGAAGGGGACTGAGTATTAACAGCAGAACTATCTACCCAGAGCGCCACCTTTACATGAAGCGAAGCGTACAAGAAAATTGGGTTTTCAACCCCTTCCCGGTTACGATAGCCTTGACCATAAACTTCCCTTCACTTCTGCCACTTTGGATATGAACGACTCGGAAAATGAGTATGCGAGAGTTCACCCGAGGTAGTCAATTCTCTGATGCGTTCATGATGTGTTCAATAAAAACATTTTTATACCCTATGTGACCCCTTTTTCTAATACCTGAATCACCTTCATTAACTACCGATGTTCATGAATTGCTTACATGTTCATATCGCATTCATGGTGAGCTGCTTCAGAAAGGCATTTCGGAATTCTCTTGTGACATTCACTAAATTTTCCTAAACTTGTGAAGTTTTCTTCATATACTAATGATAAATGGTCAAACCAAGGAGGTTCCTTGGTCAAACTCAGGGATCTCAATGTGTCACATACAAAAGAACATTAATGAATGAGTAATTAACGATTCAATATGGTTTTTGCAAATCCGTGACCAGACACTTTTTCACATTAATGTTAATTCATAGACTTAATTGATTAAAGATACCTTAAGTTTTAAGTTATTAGAAATATAGCTTTAATGACAAATCAACAAATCGAATTTACAGTATCTGGAATAAATTCCATGACATTTGCAAATTATCCATCAAGACATTGCGAAGTTGAAGATGTGCAATTACATGTGACATCGCATATCTTCTTTTTTTTTTCCATGAAAGTGGCACAACTCCCAAAATCTTGAAAAGAAAACGAGCCACGTGACCATGTTTTTATAGACCCTGAAGATTTTATTGTTGGCCTATTCCATTTCATGTTGTATTTATGATCCTCCGGAAGAATAAAGGCCGACGATACAAGAAAATACATGTAAGCAGTAATGGTGTTATACCTAACGTTACTAATTCAGTCAATGTCAAATAATCTAAAATTCACATTCCAAATTTACCCAGAATAAAATCGCTTTCATTGTTTGCGTAACTTTGGCCTCTGATTGCTCCCTAAATCCTGATCATCTTCCACTGATTCCGTAGTATAAACGAGATGGCTTTCCAGATAACCCGAGGAGAAACCCCGGTAAAACGTGAAGTTACCAAGATGTAAACTCCGTTGGAGAATAACATCATAAGAGAAAATATAATTCATTATTACTTCGACCTGAACGAAGTTCAGTCGAAGTAATGTAATCCCCAGAGCAGTTTGTGCAGTCATGCGTACCGATTAGTGCGTTCGGGGCCCTTTCGACGGCGATTTCTCGGCCGTTACGGGAGCTACGGAGCTGAAATTTGGTGGACGGGTGGACCGTGTACGGCGACGTGCGTCCGTAAAATTTGGCGGGGATCAGCGATTTAGTTTTCTCGCTAGCGATCATTCTTCATTTTTTCTCCAAAAAGCCTACTCCTCCTAGGGATTTCGGAGTTACCTCTTGAAATTTTGCACACTGTTAGAAGGGTCTTTCGTGCACAAAAGATGTACTTTTTTAAGCGAAATTCGGTAAAATGGCGTTTTTATGGACCGGTTGGCGTCCGAAATGGACCCTTTCGGAAAATGGCCAATTTCTCTCGAATAAGGCAAAAAATCGAAAATCAACTGATCTCATTTTGATTTTACACTTGTTGTTAAGGTCCTCCGTGAATTTGGTGAGAATTGATTGCGAAACCGTGGAGAAAATGCGAAATGAAATTCGCCTGTTTGTGTCCAAAATCCAGTTTCTATTATTTTCGATCTCCTCGCCAAGCGTGGTTTGGTATAGCAGCGTGGATTAGTCCTGCTTGGTGGCTGTGATGTACGGTAGCTTTGTGTGCCATAATTTTCTTACGGTAGTCAACGTGTAATACGCAAGCCGGGTGTCTTTGATGCAGAGCATGCAGTCTACTTGTTTGTCATGCCTAGGTCAGTGGAAACCATTAAGGACAATGGTTGAAGAAGGAGTATTTTCGTTGATACTAACAACGAAACCAGCCCGTAAAAAGAGTTAGTTTTAAATTTTACATGAATTAATTTAATTTTTTTCCAGTATTTTACATGGTTACGTATTTTGGTCGTGATGGTTGATTATAATTAATGACAATTTTCCATGAAATATATGATACACCCTTTATCACCATTTGGTATAAACTAATAGCAAATACGAATATGCAAAAGCTGTTGTTGACTGCTAAACTTGAAGGGGTATTTTGTACTCACTTTCACAAGAATAAAAAAGTATGGCTTCGAAACGTTTCAAATTAAAACTTTAAGATATTGCCATTATTCTTTATTCGTACTGTGATCTTGTATTATGTCTCGATGATGACTGCCTTCAGAAAATCAGCTTATTTTAAGAAACTGATGCGGGAGTGTAACCCCCTCCTTTTTATGGTATAGCTTAACCAAAGGTGAATGATATTGCTTTGGGGAATATGTAATATTGTTGGCATGGCCTTCATTATCGAAGGCTGCATCAAGATGATACAACTGATAGGTAGAAAAACAGTAAAATGACCAGCAAACAGAAGAACAATAGTAACCCACCCCACCCCCCATTCACAACTACTCATACCATTATGGACATTGCCCTTTCAACTTTTAATCTAGCGTTACCAACTTGTATGCCGTCTTTCGTCGAAGTTTGCGTCATTGACGCTTTAGTTAAATTGACCTATGCTCCGACATACCGCCGATTGAACTTTTCCAGAAATATGCGACATGACTCAGCAGATAAACATCTGCTAGTGAACAACCAACATAAGCAGCACGAACGGTCGCCGACTTTTAGCAACCACTCAAAGCAGGTCATTAAGTCATTCTCCGTTCATTAATGTTTTTATTCCCCGTTTCCACGGTTGCAAGGCCCGGACTGCGGAAGGATTTACCTGGTATGAACGTCATCATTCTATATTTTTTCGATGAATGTAAGGTTACCGCCCTACTACTATTCACAGCTGGTTTATGCTTCGTTACTGACAGTGACACCGGTATAGGTCGCTCACATTACTCTTCTGAGAAATGACATGACTACGAACAGGAAATACTTGTGATCCCCAAATGTGTTCGTCCAGGCTTCGTTACACTGAGTCTTGTGTTAATTAAGACGATGGTAGTATTTCCTTCTTCCATTGTACATCCCATACAGTTGTACTAACTCATTCATACAGCACGCGCCTACCACGATATGTGAGTTATCACTGCTCAATCATCGTGAACGTAAAGCAACTCGAGGAAATAGCAGTTATAAATATATTAGGGGGTAGCGGTAACAACAGGCGTTGTGTGAATGTGCATGGGTAGGAAGGGGAAAGATTTACTAGGTTGCATAAAATTCTACTCCGAAACCCGTGCAGTTCGTCCTTCTCGAGTGTGCGTGTACGTAAAGTGGAGAGGAGAGGGGGGGGGGGGGGGTATGCGTGTGGCGCCATCTACTCGGGACAAATGAATATGTTGATTTCAGTACGATTTTATCGTGATAGAAGACCGAAAACAAAGAAATAAAGTGCAAGCAAATGAAGTGCCTATGAAATGTCGCGGAGGTGTTTGTTGTGCGTGAGGTGAGAGGTGGTTGAAGGTCCATTAATTTATAAGGTCCTTGTCAAATCGTCTGTGAAGGTCCTTACTTGGAAATTCGAATCTATGTCCACGTCTATCGCCAAATATTGTCAATTCCCGGTGTACATGTTTTTTTTTTTTCCATGTTGGTTTGACTAGGTCATAACTATGGCTTGAATGTAGTAAGTCCAGCTTTCTTCCTTTTGTCCACATGCGTGGAGGAGGAAAAAGATGAGGAGGGGAAGGGGGGAGGGGAGGGCGTAGTAGATACTTCACTCGAAATGGGCGTCAGTTCGTCGCAGATATAGCAGTAGTTATTGTTACTATATAGGGCGAAATCCCAATTAAACGATGCTCATCATTGAATTTCTGATTGGTTTAGTACAAAAATGGAGGTATTCCTTTTACCTTCGTAGTAAAACCCACTTTATTGTTTTTTATACTTGTCATTCATCTGGCATATCTCACCCTTACTATCTCTCTGAATAATTCGATTTTTGCAGGAAACTAGCAGTTAACTTTCTTTGGGTCATTCTTGCAAGGGCGAAGCCAGGACTCTTTTGTGAGGGGACAAAATCGACTCATCATCGCTATTTTTGACGGCAGTCCTGGGGAGGGGCATAAGGGGAGGGGTGTTTTCCTACCAAGGCTTAAGCCAAGATTTCAAATCAGTCCGCAGATAGGTCATAGGAGGCATGAGGATAGGTTTAATGAAATGGGGAACCCCTCCTCGTTTTCTACAAAGAACCATGTTTTGGGGAGGGGAGTGCTGAACATACCTCTAGACCACACTTTTGTGTTGGTTGATAATGGCTCATTTTCAGCTTGAGAAGAAAAAATGAAAATTAGATTAGGCGGTTGAACGTTAATTTAACTCAACAAAACGACGCAGAATAGGATTGGATTTTTCTTCTCTTTCTTTTTTTTTTTTTTTTTTGGGGGGGGGGGAGCCAGGTCAAAACATGAGCTGGTTGCGCGCACTCGCGGTGAAACATTTTCAACTTTTACATTAAAGACGAAAATGACACACTTTTGAGTAGTAGAACTGACATACTTTTAAGTAGTAGAATTGACGTAGTATAATATGACAGAGTATTTGTTCGTGTTGACAATAACTTCAGTAGTTGGCATTGACACCCAATACTTTTGGGCGATTTATTGGTATTTTAAATTCAGCGTCAGGGTTGGAAATACCAGAGAAACATTGTTTCTAGAGTCCATGACATTTTTAATATTTAAGGTTTCCGACGAAGGTTGACAGTTCGGGGAGGCGTATTGCCAATGCGTCCTGCGTGAAATGAATATGCCACCGTTCTCAGCCCCATACTCGTATACTGTGGGAAAGCAACAGGCGCATGTATGGCCCAATCGAAACCTCGAAGCAACGATTTTACATCTTACTGAACACCTTGCTTCAGTTAGCGAGTTCGAAGATACATTCTGCGCATCTGTTTCGTCTCAGTTTTCAATATCATAAAAAATCACACTTGTGAAGCCAAAGCTGCAAAGCAGTGTTGGAAAACCTTGCTCGATTGAAAATATTCCAATTTTCCCTTTAGTTTTTGTGTACACTCTGCATGACGAGCACGAAAAACGTGGGGCCAATATTCGTCGTGGGTCCTGGACCAGGCGGAGACAAGGGTAGAGCCCCTTTTTGGGGTCCAGGTGAATGTAAAGGGCCTCATATAATGAGTCATGTGTTTTTTTTGGGGGGGGGGGTAGGGGGAGGAGGTGATTTCCGGTATCATAATCTTTGATAGCAGTTTGACATATCGAAGAGGTAAGGTTTACGTAGAGGTGACTTGATTGAAAGGAGCTGGACGAATCTGAATCAGCAATACCACGGGAGTGAAATAGAGAGCCATGCGTGAGCGGCCATCTTGTCCATAGCTATCACACGAAGGATAAAAAATGAAATACATTGTAACATTTGGGAGATCGCAAAAGTGACCAGTTTAGTAAGTCCATGGAGAAGGTAAATTATATGAGCTGTACAACCTGAGATACACAACGCCAAGAAGCAAGCTTTTTTATTTCGGTGAATTTCTTATTTAATGAATATCGTAACCTTTGTTATCAAAATGACAGTGTGTGCATGTGTGTATGTGTACATGTTGTTTTGGTTAAGTCAACTGAGTTCAAAATGTGAAAACAATTGTTGACACAAATTTTCTATAATTCAAACTCGGACTATACTTATATTCATTATATATATCAATCATATTAAGCTCAATATCGCTACTAATTCTGATGAAGTTCAAATTTGAACAAAGGTCAGCAGGGGTCAAACCGTGAACTCCATCTAAGTACAATATCTTAAGAACGTAAATTTAGAATGATGTCTTGTGCAGCATGATAAAACACATTGACGATGAGTATTTCATGGATAAGTATGATGCTGTGTACTAATTATCACGGTCCAATTCCTTTCGTTAAGCTGTGTACTGAGTACATGGACACTTGAAACTTGTGCTCATGCGGTAAAAGTATAAAGCTATACGCGACACCACAGGAAAACGCAGGAAATGTGTAATCAATAGACACAGCTGGAGTGACGAAAGGGTGTAGTCAAAGGCAGTCACTCGTTACCCGAAGCTACAGTTTTGGCAAAGGGTAAGCAAAATTCTCAATTGGTTCTGTTCTTTGATTTTCGGCAGAAAATGCAGAGTAGCTCATGTTACATAGCACACACAAGGGCAATCATGTCTTGATAACACATTTAGTAGTGTTTTAGACAGGCTGTGTGAGTGACTACAAGTAAGTGGTTGGGAGAATTGGAACTGTCTCGGGCGTTGAGTCACTGCCTGTAATAATAAGGAATTTCTAGAGATATTCAATACAAATCTAGCATCAACGTGTCACCACTAAACATCTAGGCCACTTAATGTAAGCTATAGGCCTAACTTTTCAAAGGGATGGGGAACAACCCACTCGATGGAGAATTACGTTCAAGTTAAGAAACATCTTTAGAAAATAAAGTAACAACAAGACAAAAAGAAAAGCATTACTTAAAAACCGGTAATTTCTGAAGATACATTCAAATCAAAATGTAGCACCATTTTGTATCCAGCCGTCTTGACGTAAGCATTTTTTTAAAATTACCCTTAAGCTCCCCCATTTCCACCATATCAGAAGTCACAACCCCCACCCCCAGCATCGCGACTCAGACCAGCCTACGTCCCTAGAAGCATCATTCCGCAAATTTGCTGACAAAGACAAAGTGGGGCCTCAACTTCTTCGACATGAAATATTATTCGTGAATGGTGAGCGAAAGGTCAGTGGTTCACGGCTGCAATGTTAATCCGTGGTCTAAACATACCAAGTTACATTCTGCGACAACTTGGTTCTCATGAGATTTCTAAAGGATTGACGTGTATCGTCTGTGTTTACAATATAAAAGGAGTTTTCAATGTGTTATCTTGTCTACTGATGTAAAAATTATGCTACCTACAGTAGGTCTATATAATTTGAAGAAAACATTTGATGAGAACTTGAGAAGTGAACAAAAGTTTACAAGCCATTCACATGCACGTCCATGTGTTAAGTCTTTTCCGACAGTGTTAATTTTAATCACAAACCATATAGCGACATCCGGAGAACTGGGGGGGGGGGGGAGACTTTGGGGTTTTCCCCTCGCAAAAAGAAAAGGAACAATACTGTAATTCCAAGAACGAACCAAGTGCAAGTAAAATGAAACCACATTTATGCGATAACAACGCAATCCACTGAGTAATAAATGTAGCCTCCATCTCTAATGTTTGTAGGCTAAGTTAACAGTAGGCCCTAACTTTTTTATCAAGGTGGTCCAAACTTGAACCCCTAGAAAAGGTCTCCTCAAATGACGTATTTTGGAATGGTGCGAAAAAGAAAAATACTGGAAAATATTTAAAAAAAAACTGTTTAAAAAAAAATCAGTCTATTTGAAAGGTTCCAAAGCTCAAATAACTAAAAAAGAGAACTTGCACAATAGATTGAAAAATTTGATTCGGAAAAGTAAACAAACATTTTGCATCTCATCTCTTTCTAACACACACACACACACACGCATACACAGGCACAAACACAAATCAAGAGCAGCAGGTGAAGCAGCTCGATCCATACTCCCCAATCCCCGAACCAGGGAGGCAACCTGTGAGCAACTATGCGCAAATTACCTCAACATGGTTTCGCCAAGCGTCACTTAATCAAGTTTAATGAAAGAATCCCTGATTTAGAAAGTACATGTCCATTTTTCATTTATTTTAAGTTGAACGTGCAACCGTCAGGTGACATTTAAATGTTTCATTCCGCTAACTATAAATGGTGAATTGGCTTCTGTCACCATGTTGTCTACAGTATCCGTCATCAGCAGAGATCAACTGTCGATTTGTGGTCACATCATGTTTTGCGCTTCATGTCAAAATCGTTTCTCGACTGAGAAGACGTAGTTTACATTGCATGGTAAAATACGACATTGATAGCACATAGTCTGAGGTGAAGGATGCTATCAGCTAGTAGGATACTGTCGGGGTCACTAACTATAGTAACAATTGACTAGCTGACCAGTTCAGTTCGTGATTCCCTTTGAATATCGTGTTCGTGTGGCTGTAATTTGACCTTTGTAATGATTTTTTACCTCCCCCCTCCCGGGAATAAAAAACAGTAAACTTCTTGCAGTATACTAAACTTCATGATGAGATAAAGGCTAGTGTCTATAGCCTACAAGCAGGTAGTCAAACATACACACACACATGCCCGTTTACGGCGCTGATCGAGGACATCAGCTGGTAATCGCGTAATCGTGCATATTCCCCATTTTGCAGATGATGTCCCCACTTCACTGTACTTTGCCTGCAAGTGTCCCCGATTCGCGCCGGAAGCGATGTGTGTGTGTGTGTGTGCTTCTCTTTGCACAGACTATATACACAGGTATTAATCCATAGAACAGGTAATTGGAGAAGAGGTCAGATCGACCTTTAATCTCTAATTTCTCACACCCCTAATTTGCATTACATTAAATATTCAGAAACGGGGATAGGCCTATACCGTTTCTAGGAGTATCCCCAGTTACACTGGCTACGTGCTTGTGTTGGCCCCCGTCCGGACAAATCCTTTACAATCATTACGATTAGCGTCATACCAAACTTGTTTAGAGTGTACCTGATGACAGCGTGTACAATCAGGAACAAGTAAGACTTTGTGTGTATACAACACAATAAAAACAAAGGGGAAAAAAGTTTTCAAACACATCATATTACCTGAAATAACAACCCTTAGGAGAGTTTGTTTTGAACCATCCCCATTTCCTGTAAATCAAGAACGCGCGATGAGTGGGTAAGACCATGCCAAATCAAAGAGAGTTTGTGTATTGTCATAGAGGAATATACGAAGTGAACAGACAACAACTTACTTTCGTTTTACTTTTTTCCCCTACAATTACAAATATAAATCAGAGGTACAGTATAAAATGAAGATAGGATGCTAGAACAAACAAAAAGTTTAACGGGCTAGTAACCTATAAAGTGAGGAAAAAATGACAAACGGTTACTTATGGGTAACAGTAAAGTCAACATCGCAGAATATGCCGCTGTACATTAGCTCTGACTTCGTCTCCAGTGCGGATCTCATGTCCATTCCCATGCACACATAAAGTTGGTACGCTTTCTTACTTTTTCATTTTTCAGCGTTTTGGCCTTACTTTATGTTGGCTATAAGTAAGTAGGCAGTGGATACCGACCAAATTAACGTCAAGAAAATAACATTGCCGAAAGTTATAAGATGTTATATATATATGTAGTAACGCCGCCAAAGTCTGAAGGTAAGGACCACGTCTCTTCCGGGACAGATGTAGAAGGTATGAAAACTCGTTTTGCACCTACAAACAATAGGGGTTGCGCACATAACGAAGGACGCAATACAGTTGACGGACTCTGCCTCTATCATCTTGGCAATCGCATTAACCTTAGGCACAACTGTCCGGCACTGCGCAGGTGTCGGACAGCTCCGCAGATCTTGGTCAGCGCAGATATCGGGCACTTCGCCGGTCTCGGCAGTGCAGGTATCGGTAACTGCGCAGGTGTCAGGCAGGGGTCGAGGGGCGCAGGTGCTGAGACTCCGCAGGTCTCGGGCAGTGCAGGCGTCTGGCACTGAGCCGATAGAAATAGCCTTTCTTGGGACTTCGGTTTTTGCAGTCGTACTTCGCACCCGACCCGACGTACTCCCCTCTCAAACCTCTTCGGCCCGACCAACCGACTAATGCTTACATTTCTCTTCATTAGCCTATATACACTGGAAACAAACCAAGGTAGACTTAAAGGGAAATAAGGCGTTTATTTTACAGAAAACAACCATATTTTTAAAATCAATTTGTTTTAGGCATAGAATGAAAGATTTTTCAAAATAAGGATGGACAGTGCGCTTCTTTCAAAGACATAAGTTTCTCACAGGCAGAAATTCAGTTATTTGTTGCCCGACAATAATTTGTTCACCTGACCTTTTGAAAATTCAAATATTGCATCTTCCGTTTCTCATCACTTGCATAATGTTTTGAGGAGATGAAACTTTGCAGATTTTTATTGGTGGGACTGAATGGTTTAACAATGATTAAAGCTATTTTCTTTGTATGCCATGTTGATTTATTTTAAACGCCCTATTTCCCTTTAAGGTCCGTATACAGACTGCAGTAAGGCCTCAACCAATCACAAGTATTAACCGTGAACACTCCTACAGTAAGCTACGACCAATGAGATCGCATCTCATCTCCTGCACGCTCTGTCTACATAAACATTACGTAGAGGAAATCAGCAGAAAGTAAAACTTAACACAGTCTCATCCGGTTTGACCCTAGATGCAAAACAAGAAGCTCAGCTCGGCCGATGTCAGTAGAATTAAATAGCTCAGAGCAACGTGGTGCATAGCGGTTTCCGCTACAATGTATACAAATATACAATGTATACAAATATACAATGTATAAACTGATATATCAACTTTTCATAATCTCTGGGGCTAAATTAGTTCGACATGGATTTTTTTTCATTCTAAAACAGATACGGCAGCTCTATGTTTCGCATATTAAGAAAATCTTTACATTCGGCAATTAATAAATCGACAAATACATATACAATCAATACATTTTGTCCATTTATGTCTTCATTCGGTTTACAAGATATACCGCAGAGATCGTTTTTAATGTTAGGCATATACTCGCCATCCACGTTAACAGGAAATATGATACTGAGTACGGTATATAGCATCTTTGTGGCTCGTCTTGCACACGAAAACAAAAACAAACAGGCTCACGACACAGTTTCCGAGTTGCTTTTTTATTTTACTTATCTCTAAAATTCCAGGAATGAGCAAATATACAATGTATAGACTGATATGTCAACTCTTCATAATCTCTGGGGCTAAATTAGTTCGACATGGATTTTTTTTTATTCATAAACGGATACGGCAGCTCTATGTTTCGCATATTAAGAAAATCTTTACATTCGGCAAGTAATAAATCTACAAATAAACATAAAATCAATTCATTTTGTTCATTTATGTCTTCATTCAGTTTACAAAATATACCGCACAGATCGTTTTTACTGTTCGGCATATACTCGCCATCCACGTTTACTGGAAATTTGATACTAAGTACGGTATAGAGCATCTTTGTGGCTCGTCGCACACGAAAACAAAAACAAACAGGCCCACACACAGTTTCCGCGTTGCTATTTTATTTTAATTATCTCTAAAATTCCAGGAATGAGATTATAATCTTATTTCCAAGATAATTTTGGGCACATGTCTTGGATTCTTCTTTTTCCCATGATATTCCGATTAGATCAGTTAACTTTTGTAAGCTTTTTTTTTCTTCTTCAACAAAAGCAACATCCATTTACTTTAAACACTACAGCTTGTTCTTGTGCAGTTATGTAGCGACAATCCTCGATAGAAATGATGGGACACTTGTACACAACTAGTACTTTCCGCGTTTTACAAAAACTATGAAATAGCCTATGTATTATGATTACCGGTTTAAGAAACGAGTATAAACAAACGAATCCCACGAAATATCCTACATATACTCCTTATGTTCATAGTCTAAATTCAAACTATTTTGATTCGAAAATCCTCAGACCTACAGGACTCATTAAAAACTACTCTAAGATCCCCAGTGGCGTAGCCAGAGTTTTTCATGGGGGGGGGGGGGGGCTGAGGGGGCAAAGGGTTGAAGTGGGGGCAAGCAGTAATGACACTATCTAAGCGGAGCGCCACATTGGTTGGCGCGTAGCGTACAGAAAAAGTTTTCGATAAAAATGTCTCCCAGATTGCCGGAAATGGCACTTCCCAGTCTCTCTGGCGTTGTGAGTTCCAGCTAACATTTTCTTTACACTGACCGCAGTTTGCACTCTGCTACATAGAAGTACTAACTTGCAGATAAAACGTCCAAGCCATATGGTCGACGTCAAGGACTTTTGGATAAGTAAGCTTCTGCGTTGTACGTTTGTGAAGTATTCAAAACTTCTGTCATATAATGATTTCAAAACTTCTCTATTGTCAGTAACATTTTTCCATGTAAATGCCAAAATTACGTACTTTCAATGACAGTTTGGGAAGTTTTTGTCTTATACAATTTTTGGCCTATATTATTTTACCTTCGAATTTCATTTAGGAGGGCAAGGGGGTTCAAGACATTTGACAGGGGGCTCCACCTGCCCCCCCCCCCCCCCGGTTAGACCACTGAATGCACCTTATACAAAAATGAGCAATTTTCTCTCAAAATGTCCTCATGAATTTTTGCTAAGAAGTGACTGTCTAGGAGTGTTGATTCTGGAAGATCGACGAATTTGTTTGAGTGTTGTACGTTTGTGTAAAAGAATCCCATCGTTTTTTGTCAAATTGTCATATTTTACATATACGTATAGAATTCTTTATGTTAGCGTGTTGATGGTGCATTTCTTCCTTACCCTTTTTCTTTCTTTCTCTGTTATTTGTGTTTCAATAATTTAGTTAACGTCAAGAATTCTATCCTCCGTTGTCTATCCGCCATTAGTAATAGAGAGCAGACAATAGCAAAGTTATTTAAAAAAAACTCCATTGGTTGCATTTTTGTTATTGTGTAATGTCTAAAACCTCATCTTGCCATTGGTCCTCAGAAGGTTTAGGACTGACAAAGCTTTGTCAGTCCTAAACTTTCTGTTACAATGTTTCTTTCACAAGACTTCGGCTTTTGGAGAGCCTTAGGTGAAATGATTTTGCAATTTCAAAAGTGCTGCAGTGGCAAGGAAAGCGATACGTCACGGTTGGAGTAATATATGAATGTAGCGAAATAGGATGACTTTCGTTTTTTGATGAGATGAATAAATCTTGGTGGTGGATTTAAATGTATTCCATTCATTCCTATGAAAATCAAAAAGTAAATTTTAGCAAGAGAGACACGCCCCATTTGTGGTCGTGGTTTCGCTGAACGTTTGAACGTCAACTAACTCCGGCCGAAGCTAGTCGACCAGTCGCAATGACGGGAGCTCTCGATTACAAGTCAAGTATATCTCACTTCTGGCTTCGAACTCGGGCCGGCCTATCAACAAGCTCTCTCGATTACATTTGCAGAGCTGAGGGAGGAATTGTGTCACGGACCCCAGGCCATATGCATCACTATACATAAGCGAAGCCATTACGGGCATGAAGGTATGCGTGGGCGAACAAAACGACCCTTACTTTGCAATCTCGACACGCCCCTAATGCCCGTCCACACGCAAACACTCGGTCTGGTGCATTGCCTAGCTCGATTGGCCACTACGTTTGTCTGAAATTTACTCTGAAAAATAATACTCCATTGTCAAGTGAGACTAAAAATCGTTTTCCGTGGCCAAATAATCAGTCCATTCATAATGAAGTCATTTCTTGGCAATTTTTCTTCAAATCAGCAGCTCATCTGCATACATGCAACGCATGAAACGACTGGGCAAAATGGTTCCTGTGCTACCCCTATTTTACGCAGTGTCAACCAGAACTGCACTTGCTGTGCCGTCTGTGTTTTCGACGAATTATATACAAACATAAATGTGTGTAATCTCAGCGAGTTCACCGACGGATTACCTGTATTTCTGGATATAACCTGAATAAAGATAAAAACTAGTCGAATCAGTCGATCAAGCGCGAAACACTCACCAAACACTCTCTCAAATACAATTATGCTCTGTTCAATCTATCGTTGTTTGAATTTCATGAGACCGTCTCAGTTTATACAAAGAGCTCAATCGTGCATGAATATCTGGGATATACAAATATACCATACCGTCTGATCAAGTTATCGTCAATCCCAATATGCACATATAGCTACAATCCTCGACATAAGCCAATGGCTGGTAGCCCCGTATGTTGATGATAATACAATTGAATTAGAGGTTACAGTGAAGTTCCTATCACGATTCTCAAAGTTGTCCAATAAATTTTGTGCGCTTCTCTACACTACCGTATATTAATATGCTCTCATAGCTGTGTACATGAGTTCAAGCAATCCTCGACAAAAGCACGTGACAGCACCCACCCTTACCCCCCCCCCCCCCCTAACCCATTTAATGTTGAAATTGTTTAAGTTTGGAATATATTTGGTTGGAACACCGCGCTCCCCTTCTGAATGTTGGCTACACTGAGAATAAGTGTGCGCAGTATACATTCACTCATTTAGCGCAATGTTGTCACACGCAATAAATATCCCAAATTCCAACATTGAAAGGGGGAGCTGGGGAAGGTGTCCCATGCATTTTTGTCGAGGACTGAAGTCACATTTTGTACATTCATTACGTTATTCATTGCATTTTGTTGCTTCAGCTTGACTAAGTGACCAGTGGGAAGCTCCTTAATCTGAATGAACAAGTTATATGAGCAGTTATTGAGAGAGTGATTCGCAACATCAAGACCAATATATTTCGGTTTACTAATAGGCCTATCATTATACGAAACACCTCACATTGATTTGGAAGAATTTGATGATTGTTACTAGGTGTATTAGTGCTCGGATTCTTTCTTTTTCTTCTTCTTTTTTTTCTTTGTTTGGATCTGTAACCTTATACGGACCTTTTATGGGACATTCGGCCAGGAGCGTTCTTAAATATTTATCACGATTTGATCGATAAGTATACCTATACATAATATTTTCATTTTTCGTTGGCATACAGTGTGTCCCAGGATTCCCATGTAATTTCCACCAGGGTTCATGTCTTGTCTTATCGTGGAGAGTTTTATAACTAGATACCAATTCCATGGCATTATGTATGGCGTGAGACAACGTTACTTCCTGAAGTTCCTGTAGTGCTACAATTTTACGTGCTGGTTAGTCTGTCCAGAGAGTTGCTCAGTGGCAACTCCCTCCGTGGTCTGTCATGGCTATCGTCGCTGAAGTAAATAGCTACCGTCTTCATACATTACTGTGACGAACTTTATAGACGGTGCAGCACGGTCATGCAAACAACTATCACTGTCTTATACCATGCCGAACAGCCTCTATTTTCTGCCCGAAAGAACATTATCTTAAAGAAAGATCAAATGAATACATCTTTTCATCTTTAATACCATGACAACGTAAACGTGAGTAAAAGGATACGTCCTCTCTCACAAGCAAGTAAAACCTGCAGTAACTTAGATTTCCTGAAAGAAAATCCATTTTATAGCCATGTAGACTTAATTATTTGTCTACTTCCATACTTCTGTTCGCACATGTGGGAAGTCCTCGGCTTAACTCGGTGTGAGGATTCTTGTGTACTGCTTTTCGTCGGGGACCGTTTGTTGGTCCCCCTATAGCTGCTTTGACGGGCTGTTGTGGATCTTTATACAGTCTAATACTTTTAGCATACTCTACTTAAATTAGTGATAATGCTGACAATGCACACGTTGAGTATTTGCCACCAAATTCAATAATAAATGCCATTTCGTAAGAGCCGACAAGATTACGGTTTCTTTGTTTATCTGTTGAAGAAACCAAAACAAGTAAATATGTGACCAAAAAAGTATTAGGTCACATAAACAAGTATTGGGTTCGGACCCAATCGAAGGCAACGAAACGAAAAAGAGGGCGCTATACCATATTTGAATCTGGAATTCCATTTAAACAAAACCCCGAAACTCTGATACCAGAAGAAGATGAATTTTACACATAACAGAGGAAATAGAGGTAAAAGGTGGGGCTAATTTTAACTGATCGTGTTACAGGGGAAAAATAATAGTGACACGTATGCCCGTTTTTCTGGATTCTTTTCAAAATTGAGGACGACAAACAATTAGGCCTAAAGAAAACATACAACCTAAATAACCTAATAAAGTATTTCTATACTTTATTGGTTCAAAAATAAACATTTCTCCTTAATTATATGCATTTATCATCTTATAATGTAGACAGGGGGTGGCATGAGTCGATCACCTAAAAAACACTTTAATCCTAAATATATGCCGAAAACATTGCTAAAATGCAAGTGGCTTGACAGAAATATTCATAAATGTGCCCTCACCAGGCTAATACCTTTTGGTTGTGAAATGAGAAATTACTTTAAAGTAGGTTTTTAATTTTACGTGGCAGTACATAAGGCTAGGCATATGATGGAACACTGAGCAGGTACTTATCACATCAGAATCATGGATCTATCAAAATATTGTTTATAATCAGATTAATACATAACAATGTTCAAAAAAAAAAAACTATAATATTGTCTCTTCTATCCAAATTTTGAATGAGAGTTTTACCGAAGACATTCTGGTCAATAGTTTGGTACGAAACATGATAGCAGTTTGCTGAAACTGAAATAATTGGACGTGAGTAAAATGGTTCCATGGAATTGAAAAAGGACATGGCAAATACTTGTAACTGATGTTGTTTGAAGCTAACTTATGGAATTCCTACGCATACACACGGCTTCTCTGGAGTTAAGAACTGATCGACTCAAATACTTATTATGTCATATGTGAGTGTGTGTGTAGTTGAAAAACGTCGTAACAAATGCTTTTGAGGGCCCTGGATAAAAGTTCGAATTGGCAGACTGAAAATATATTTTATCTAGTCAGGACTGACTCTAAGATAATTCGATCAGTTAGCATTCTCCTCTATCAGTCTATGCATGGTTGAAGCTACACACGTAAAGCGGGCGAATATACTCCTCCGTTTATTCGCAAAAACCTAACCTCTAACCCTAAACATAACGTAATCACGATCGTTGATTGGCTAAAATCTCTTTGGTACCAAACGAACCGGCTTATTCGCATGAATTTGTTCGGGCGAATAGACACAACGAATTCTGAAACCACTGTCCTTTTTTTCGACTGAATTCATGTAAACAATACGCCTTAACTTCAAAAAAGTCTCCAGAATCGTGATCGGCTGTGTTGGTGAAAAGCTGCTGGACGGAGGAAGTTTGTAACACACCTGAGCAGAGGATTACCTACAGTCGCGTGGCGGTTTCGTCAAACCTTTGGAGTTTTTCACTGCATACAAAACGATAAGGAAATATTGTGGCAGAGCGTAACGTTAGCCTCTTCCTCCTTTGAACTAACTTACGGCTACTTTGACCTGAGCAAGTGTAACTTGGCTAACGACAAGAAGCCTAATATAAGTTACAGTAGGGAAGCATAAGTTAGGCGAATTAAGGCTAACGTTGAACCTGTCTTTGCCAACTTCTTTACTCTGCAACCATAACTTCACTAGAAACTGCAAAAGCTAGGCTAATTCAAACCAAGATCATTCATAGGCTAGAGAAAGGATCTTTGGTTCAACTGCATTGCCAAGCCGATCCAGTTACCAGTGGTACTGTACTTGCTACTAGCATGAGGCCAGGGTAGCCTAACACACAGTTTAAACTCAAAACTGTAGCACTAGCAGCCTTCTTTTGTAGTAATAAACTTCTTTGCAGCCATTTGTAATAAACACCATGAAATTACCGCCCATTTGAACATGATTAAAAGTATGTGTAAATTGTACAATTTTTTACTCATTGAAGTATTCTCTGTGGTGGCGTTGGCTGTTTTTACTGCTCATGGAGTTGCTAAGGCAAGTAAAGTTAATTGCGAACCAGTGGTAGGATCGAACTGTTCCTGCAAACTGGACAACAATAAAGGGACATTTGATCTTCAAGGCTTGGTTGAAGATACCATCATTCCACGTTTTGCTGTAAACGAAACATCGCCTGCAGCTGTGACCTACTTTTATGATCCTTGCAGAGAATTTAGGTAACACTTTTTGCTGTATTCTCTGTTTGTGTTTCATTCATTTGTTTGCTAGTCCAGTTCAATAGTTGCGCCAAATCAGCATGCTAAACCTATAATATTAATAGTAAATCACATTTGTAAAGGGCCTAAGACATATTGTTTCAAAGTGCTTTACAAGTACAAATTGAGACTGCAACGAAAAGTTACAAATACACAACAAATGTCGTTTCTTTAAGACGGGAGTGATATGGAAGTCGTGAAAGGCGATGGCACAACCCCAGTTGAAAGTGAAGAGTTAACGAGTTTGAAACCTATGTATGTAACTAACCGTGTGGAAATAACATTAAATGACATTAAATTGTGGTAGTCAGTCACCTCACCACAATCTCTCTCCAAACCTTGGTGGTGGCATAGCATTGCAAAATAACTCTCCTGTAAGGCAAGCCTGAATAAATTGTTAAAATTTTTCTGATGATGCTGTACCATACTGCCTTGGTTATAGACCAAGACCTGTAGTAACTTTCAAACGACAAATCACTTTAAACTTTCCTTTGCTATTACAGGTGTAGTCTCTCTGTGTGAACATGGTATTGCCTATTGGTATGTCAAAAGTCAAATCTGAGTGCTTTTGTGTTTGAAAGTCCATACTGAAGTCGCAACAGAGCTCAACTGTCTACCATGCATGCAGCGAGTAGAGATGATCTATTGCTGTTAACATGATGCAATCATAAAGTATTAGTTTCATGCAAAATGCAGGAATGTAGCCCCTACCTTGGACTTACAGTAAAGGTAGTCAGCGTGAGCTTGATGAGTACAGTGATAATATACCATTTTACCTTTTGAGTGTTATGTTGCTCCTTAGAATATGCCAAAACAGTTAGAAGTAGACTACCAGCTCATGTTTAGACTAAACAAACTTGCAAAACATGAGATGACAGAAAGTTGAGGAATCAGAGTAGAAATAAACTACTTCGTACCTACTAACTACACCTACGCATTAGCGGGAATTCCCATCAGCAAGTCTTTCCTGACCTGCCAGTAGCTTCAGTGCCCTTGATTAGTTAGTTGTTTCTCTCTCTAGCCATGATCAAACACAGTGATCAGATATATAAGAGACACTCATCTCAAAAGTACTCGCTCGATGGGTATCACACGCTTGGATGGGTCTTAACAAAAGGTTTTTTCTCTGAGTCCACACACTGTATCTTATGGTTTACCATTCGTTGATCCATGGATAAACTCTGCTGCAATTTTTTTTTAAAACGTATCTAATGGGAGATTCCTCTCATGTAGTATGGTTACGTCACTTTGGTACATCTCATTTTGTGTCCCTGCATAATCATGAATATGCTTGCCTGAAGAGGCCTTAAAGTGCTGTTGATCATTTTTTTTTTTTTTTTTGAATGGAGAGATGTTACATGATGTTTGGATTTGTTAAGTACAGTATCGAAGTTGCCATAACCTGTGCCAAAGTGAAACACTGTATTGGGGCCTGTGTGACAGCTTGGAGAGGTACTTGTATTTGTACTTGTACATGTGACCTCAAACTTTAGAGAAGTAGGCCTACTTGCATTTATGTGTACTGAAAGTCAAAAGTTTAATTGTGAATAAGTGTTTCCATTTGCCCAACTTTGATGGCTCTTTTAAGATGCAGGACTTGCTTTTTTAAATTTTTTTTTTCCAGCTACGGTGAATGCGACCATGCTGCTGTTTGCATTGTGACCAATTCCACTGACACCAGGATTGCTAGATTTGATAACCTTGTCTATGACTACCAGTATGATGATACCCGTGGTGCAGTGTTTACTATCAAGTACACAGATGGTTAGTTTCTCTGCTGATAATCTTACAGTAGCTGGTATTATACTGTTTTTTTTTTCACACCAGAAGAAAATATTGAACTTTGAACACTTGTGACATTTGAATATTTATCACATTACAGTGGCAGTGAAGTGTGTACATTATTGGTGTTGGTCATTAGATGGTTACAGTAGTTTCAGTGTCCTGGGGCTATATTCCGTTGGTAACCAATTAGGTACACTGAGTCATTTGATGATATTAGTTAAGACCATTAGTGTTACTTAGTGCCATAAGTTGATTGGAACTTAGTTCTACAAAGGTGACTTTATCAATGTTCTGTACACTATGCTTATATTTTTCCATTTGTTGAGATCAGTCAATGTGTACTCCTGGTTACCATCCTAATTAATCTGGATTGTCCTGTCTTTAAATGAAAAGTGAGTTTCCCATCTGGTAAGACAAATGGCCCTCAATTTCTAGAAAATACATACTAAGCTGTTACATTCTGTATTTTCATTTTTGTATGTGCCATAAAAATTTCTTTTGTATTAATCTTACTGTTTACCGTTTACTGGAGCCCACCGGCATCAAATGTCGATGGGGTCGTGAGAACTGGGGCAGACAGCCATCTCTGGCTTATGTAATCTTAATACTGTACCGTATCTGCATCACATTTTAAGCACTTCCTTCAGCAATATAGCCTACACTATGCCCCTAAAAGACTTTAAAGGACTTAGCAAAGGGGACCTCTCCCCAGATCAGTCTTCATAAGTTGTGTCCCATATTTAGCTTAGAGATATATTTTAACCAGATGTGTACTCAGCTTACCTTTCCTTACTTTGTGACCAGTGGCTTTGACCAATCATTTTGCATTACGATTATAATCCTTTATTTGCTGTCAGTGTGCAACAGGGGTACAACCAACTTGAACAGTGGCATCTTTCATTGTGTACTAGGGTTATTCCCTCCTTTGGTGACACTGGTCAATGCGCACTAAGGTTACAACCCACCTGAACAGTGGAACCCGTCATTGTGCACTAGGGTTAGATTCCTTCCTTTGGTGACACTAGTCAATGTGCACTAGGGTTACAACCCACCTGAACAGTGGCATCAGTCATTGTGCATCAGGATTACATTTGCTAACTTGAACATTGGCATTGTTTTCATTCGTTGAACTGAACCGAACTTATTGTGCACTATGGCATCTACCAATGTGGTGAATAAAGGCAATGTGTGCTGCGATCTTGTTTCTCCATTTGGAGACATCCATCAAAGCGTCCGCTAAGACTGTGTTCATTCATGTGGTGACCGTTGGCATCAATCAGTGTGCATCATGCTAACTGCATGCGTAGGTCAGACTAGAGCAATATTGGAATCAGTTCTGATCCAATTTTGTAAGTTTCAGCTCAAATCTTCTTTAAATTTTGTTGAAAAGAGCCAGACCTTTGTGATCATACACAGTTATGGGATTCATTGCTGATGAATACCAAAGTAGAATATCAACCAATCATGATGTAATGTCATCTGAAAAGCCAGTCTTTATCAGATGTGCGTGAAAAATATTGGAATGGTTTTGAAGTAAACCTTTCTGTTGAGTTGTAAATCAAATTAGATCGGATAATTTAAAGGAAGATAGCTAGGATCAGATGTCTTATTAAGTGACCAACAAGAAGGAAAATGCTGATAGAACAACCAATGGTCTGACTTAAAAAAAATTGGATCCATTGTATTGTATCTTCCTTTCATTGGTTGCACAGATCAAACTGTTCTGGGCTTTACATTTGTTTATTCTTTATTTGGTCAATTCAAATGGAGTAGACATCAAGATTTTGCATTGTTTTGGAGGTACATTATTTTCTCTGTTTTACTATCATACAGGAGAAGACCCGCCCATTAAAACGTCTGTACTGTATCAGTGCAATACCAAACAGACGGAAGCAGCTATGGTGGTTGATATTCAAACAAAGAGAAATTACCAATTCAGAGTGATTTCATCCTATTTGTAAGATTTCTCAAGTTCTGGTTACTGTTTTAGAATGCTAAGTTATTGACTCATCCCTTTGGGGATCTTTGTCAGCCCTCCCAAATTAGTCCCTCAAATATCAGCCCCTGAAATATCAGCCCTTCCCATTTCAGCCCCTTCAAAGTCAACCCTTTCCCTTATCAGCCCATCCAGATCAACCCCATCCATATCATATCATACCATATCAGCCTCTGCTACTGTGAAAGGGAAATTACAGTTTCATTCCAAAAGAAGTTCATGACCGTATTAGAAAGTCTTAAGTTTTTAATGCCTGTCAAAGTTGTTGACACTAACACTAAAAGACAGGGTAAAGTGTTTGTAAATATCCTAAGACTGCAAAATGCTAAACTGGTTTGCATACCCTTGGACCAGAGAATGATGATTCTGTTAATCATAGATAGTGAGTCACTGAAACAAGTGCTTGCACCAGACCCAAAATTTGGACCTACCATGCTCCTCGTCCACAGTTTCTGGTAGGTTACAAGTTCATTCTGAAGTGTGAATGCAACGTTTTGCACTTTGCCGCTCATATGCTGAATTTTGTCACACATACAATGTACATTAGTGATAATCTTAGAATTTAGGTAACAATTTCAGAACCAGATTCTGACATCATTAGTCAGTACCTGATGTAAACACTAATCGAAATTCCTTGTCATTGAAGAACCATAAAAAAAAATCTACCGGTTTGTCACAAATGTCGCAGATGCATCATCATCATCAGTTTGGAGACCCCATCTCATGATCTCATCTCTTGTTCTTACCCTATCTCTCTGGGTACACGTTAAGCCATTCAACTGATTCACCTCTCTCTGGTGCACACCCCAAATTGAATGGGAAGTTTTGCTCAAAGTCCCTTTGGATGAAAAAGACTGTGGACAAAATATGATGATATTTAGTATTGTTGGTATTTATTGAGCAACCAGGGCCCACCATTGAAAAGGTTAGCAACTATTTCATGACCAAAGCAAGACTGAAGACCACCTTGAAGGAGGTGATCTATTTCTGTACCTTGTGCTGATACTTACTGCATAGAGCCTGTGCTTTTTAATCATCAAAGACATTATCTGACTTAGGATTAACAGCATCAGTCTGTATCATAAATCTCAGTGTGTGTCGTATTGGGTATGTAGAACTGATGTGCAAGTAATACCATGTAGTATTATCAAGTACCACTTCAACAGATGCTAACAATATGTCTCATTCTCTGCCTCGCTACAGTTGCAATCAACCTGTCATCCCATCTCGGAAATCGATCAGCTTTGGGACTTTCCTTTGTATAACTGTCCCCATCATATTCCTCTGCTACTTCCTATGTGGTAAGTCGATTGTGTGTGGAACCAAGAATGCTAGTAGGGGGGTGAAGGAGGGTGTTGGTTAAATGAGGGATTTGTTGCCTTGTTGAAATAAAATAAGGTAGAAATTTGTGTAATGCCAAGTGAGCAATTTGAGTTAAGGCATTGTTCGTGTTTTTTTCATTTTCATGTTGCTAAGAGATGAAACTTGAACATGTGATAATCTTGTAAACAAAGAATCTTAAGAATGAAAATTATTTTTTGTCAATTTAAAACTTGGGATTGTTGGTAAATCGCAGCAATCCTGAACTACATTGTCAATTCCTGACACATCTTATTCATTATGTTTGTTATTATCTGCACTTGAGACTTTGAAAATCACAAATCAAAATCACTTTGAAAGTTCACTGATTGTGAATTTGGCCGTCCAAATTCACAATCAGATGAACTGTCCGCTCTTACTCCCTTTTCTTTTTCCATCTTATGTGTGATGTTGTATGTTGCTGTAGCAGTTAAGCTGAAGACTGTAACTTTTACATATCGTATGCAGCGTGGCAGGAGGGGGATGCCCCTAGCAGCAAATTTGTTGGGGGTGCTGCAAGAGTGAAAGTGTACCTGCAGAGCCCAGAAAGGTGATATCTGGGGGGAATTTTTTATTTCGTGCTGAAGGCAGGCACGGAATCTATGCGATGGTGATGGCGTGTGTGTGTACGCATGTGATGCCTTGTAAACTCGATATCTCAAGAAGGGAACGGCGATCGAACTTCAAAGTTAGTGTGTTGGTAGTTCACTGTGAGTACATGATCACTATTGTTTTTCATGGAGGTCAAAGGTCATTTCAGGTAAACAGAGCTTAGAGTACGAAAAACATTGATTTTGGTGGAGATCAAATTTCATTTGAGGTCACCAGAGGTCAGAAAAGATATAAAACTGCTTAGAACACACTTTAGAATGATAAGGCGTTTGAATTTCACAATTGGTGTGTCAATATTGTGCTGTGTTCTTCGTGAATATTGGCAAGGAATCACAAAGTCCTTTGACTTTCTTGTTTATGGAGGTTAAAGGTCATGTGACATTAATAGAAGACATAGTTTGAAAACCTTTTAAACACAGTATCTCAAGAAGGGAAAGGTGCTTGGACTTCAAAGTTGGTATGTTGGTAGTTCACTGTGAGCACATGATCCCTATTGTTTTCCATGGAGGTCAGAGGTCATTTGAGGTATCCAGAGCTTGAAAACTTGTTAAGGAGGACATCTCAGCAACTGAATTCAGGTAGAACTTCAAAGTGTCAACATTGTTAGCACTTGATGAGCAGCTAATGTCTGTCATTTGAATTGCCACATGGGAGACTTGTCATCACTGTAATGTGACATGAAATGAATATAATAAGTTCTGTCATTCTAAAGATCTGTCTTGGGTTCAAAAGCCTAGCATGTGATACTTAAAGAGTTTTACATGTCTTGAATGTGAACATGTGAAGAGGTTAAATCACTCAAATTAGGGAAATAATACATCTTTATTTCGTATTGAAATTTGCCAAAATGTAGATCTTGGGCAGTTTCATAGCAGAGATCTCTGCTAGATAGACTTTGGTCTCATCCTATTTTAATTTGTGGAACATTTACAGTTCACTTCTTTATGCCATACAACCACTTAACATAGCTCTTACCACTTTTTCTACGCCTTCAGAGAATATCCCTGTCCCCAGAAACTCTCTGTCAAGATTTATGAAGTACTTTGTTGTTTTAGTCACAGTAAACACTCCCTTGGGAGGCAAGAATGTTCCAGATTTCCTTTGTTGACTTGCACAATCTCAGGCCTGTAACCACAATTTGGTGTCATGAACTTTCTATCAACTTGTGAATTACCTCCTTCATGACCACAATTGTTATCAGTGCTGAGTGAATGACATTACTCAGTCATATTCGCTTTTGGTAACATGGAACCCATAAATGATACAGAATGTGGTTGTCATTCTTTTTCATTTTGATATGGTCCCTCCACTTCTCCACTGGGTTGGGTTGCATTTGTTTGTAAGTGATTGTGTGTGTATGAAGAAATGAGATATCGGCAAGTAATCACAAAGTCATTTGACTTTCTGGTTATCCAAACATTTTCTGGTACACCCCTTGCCAACAGGTAGTGGCACTCTGCTTAGGTAGTCTTCTCACGAATCAAAAGCTATCATGCTGCATGCTGCTGTAATGGAAGTGACACAACATATATATGCCACTTCAATGATTTGGTGTCTGAGCATCACTCCTGTCATGATGTCATAAGTCTACCAGAAGTTTTGGAAAAGTGAACGTCTCTGACTAGGAGGTGATAGATTCTCAAAATGTGACTAAATGCAGTTAACTGTATAAAGTAGTTGATATTTCACTTAGGAGAACATGTACAAGTTCATATCAGTATATGGCATTAAGTTATGTACCATGGCCCCTTTAACATTCCAGCAGATCAAACTAACCAGGTGTATATTTGGAGTACAAAGACTTGAACATTTCTTCTCCTCAAAACATTCACTTCTTTGAAAGGTGCACTATTGGAGTATATCACAAGTTTCTCCTTAGACATACCCTTTGCTTTATAACCTTAAATTTACTATTATAGGAGTATGTTACTGAATCATACTTGAGTATGAATCATGTTCCACTCCTCTAAAACAACTGAAAATGAAAAAAAAAAGAATTTGTCAAGATTTCCTGAATTATGTGATGCAATTTTTGAAATATTCTGCTATTTACATGTATTGTTGCATAACTTGCATGGCTTGAAAACTGAAATGCCAAAAACCTCACAGAACAATAAAAAAAAAACATCACAGTCAATTTCCACCATTTGTAGGTCTGCTTGGAGAATGTGATAAAGTCACAAAATTATCATCCCATATGTGTTTCATTTGGCAGGATTTTTGTACCTTTTCTTCGTCAAACATGAATCTTGGAGCAACGCAGTTCCCCATCATCAGTTTTGGTACAGCCTGCCAGGTCTCATCAGAGATGGTGCCAGCTACTCATGGGCTTTCGTCACTTGCAGGTCAGGTGGCACATCCAGTGGCTATGACCAAATATAAAATCATCTTTCCCTGGTGGTTAAGTTTGAATGACTAATTTTCAAACCATGGTTCCCTGCATTTATTGGCCAAATTTTGAATGATTTATTTTTTCTTTTTGCTGTTGTCTTTCTTAAAAACACATTGCCATAGCTGATGATTCTTGACCAAACTATAGAAATTTGATCTCAATATGATCTACTATGTGTTGTTTATTTGTTCCTCACTGAAATATTGGGACAGTTCTGTTGTTGCAATAGCTATGTTAAAGGGGGCCATCATTGGATCAAGTTTTCAGTGTGCTTAAAATTGTCATTTCTTTCCCCCAAAAGCCTTCCATCATCCTACATCAACTCTACAATGGAAGGGGAGAAAAAAAAAGTAAAATAGTAAAAATGCTGTCGTCCAAAGGCAAATGGGTAACCATAAGTGAGAAGGCACAGTTTGAAAAAAAAAGTGCAATCCTATATTTTTACTATTTTAAATGTATTCATCACACGGGTAGGCAATAGGAGACATACTTGTGGCAAGTTGTGGTAACATCTGGGATGAAATAAATTGGCATCCCATCTAGGATCAGATAAATTGTTATGATGTGCAGGATCAGACAAAGTTAAATGTGCCACGATTCTTTGCGTTTCTTCTCTTCATAGATTTTTATTGTTCCCATAACACTCATTATCTCCTTGAAAGGCAGTACATTGAAGATCAAACCGAATTCCTCTCCACAAGCAGGGCTTTGTGGTACATCAGTCTGGGGTGACTTGGGCAGTTTAAAACAGGAAACTGAGAGTATTTCTGACCTTATCAAAAGTGGTGCAAATAACCTGTGCTAAGAATAACAATATGAAGCAGAGTGGCAGCATTGATTCTGTGGGTTTCTACATAAAAAAATATGAGACTTCCTTCATGTTTATAATAGAGCTATGTATGATTGAAACGATATTACAGGCCTTCAAGCACTACTATCTTTGTATTTTAGCAACACAGTTAGCACAGAGTCAAAGAAAATTTTTCAATTATGTTGGGTGTTCCTGCTAGGAACTCGACCGGCTTGTTTTAAATGTCACAGCAGTGTTTTGGAGTGACCATTGACAATTAATACTGCCAGGACTTTGTGGCAAATAAATTTCATATAAATATGCATTGCAATGCATAAGCACTGACGGTTATACAGCCTTGCAATGCAGTGTGCATGCATTCATGGTGTGACAGCCATGCGTGGTAATGTGTAAGCATGTATGGTTCATACTGGCATCAATTAGGGCATGTAGTAAGTTAAGATGGTTTCTCATGACCTGATAATCCTGCTGCAATTGTAAAGATGATCGTCAACTCTGCGAATCAGAGTTCACGCTAGACTGTTGTGATTGTTTTTGCATAACACTGTGTGGTAATGTGTCCTGGTGTCCAGCATTATGGAGTGGTTATCTGGGGCTGTGTAGGTAGGTAGGTAGAGAAACGGTAAGAGTGATTTCATTGGTTGCAGCGGACCATATGAGATGGTTTATTCTAATGAGCACAAACTAGTGCCAGGAATCCTGCCTTTATTATTACATCAATGGGGAAGGGTGGGTCGTTCACATTTAAAAATATGCCTTTAGAGATAAATTTTATTTTTGCTTATTCATGACAATTCCTGGAAGTGGTGGTGCCCACTGGTGGAATGATTACATTGTTCCCATCTGTAATTCCATTTCTATTAAATGAAAAGCAAAATGTAGCCATGCCCATAGTCAATTGAGGGGAGGTGAAAATGTTCCCTTCTTAGAATATTTTGGAATCAATAAAAAATTATCAACATTAAGTCATTCAGAATTTTGACCTGGCCAAGGATGTGGCTTAGAACATTTGAAGATTATAATGATAAGCAATCTTACCCCTAGAGACAAGTGTAGCAGTCCAATGTACTTTCTGATGAGAAGAGTAAACCTTAGAATGAAGTCAATACAGTTCATGAGAGGCCTTTGCTTTGTGTTTGTTTTTGTCCTACTGTGTGTAATGAAAGATACCACTGTGTACCAGGGTATCAAATTTTGAGTGAATGAAGACCTATGCAGTTACTCCATACTATTTTGGAGTTGAGATCAAACATTATGGATTGAGATTATCATCATTTTTGCTATCATGTTCTTCCTTAAGAAGCGTCACTTCTTTATGTAATAGATACTGACGTTGCACTCAAAGGGATCACCTTCAACAGTGACTTGTAAAATCCGTTTTCTCTTTTGTAACATGTTTGGAAATATCCTGATTTTTGGAATAAACCAGAGCAAGACAGTACAGAATAGTTGTGTTTATATCATGCTTGAAAGTGTTTTTTCCCACTCCACCCTGTGCCTTATGATGAAGTGACAGGGAAGGCAGTTTTAATTTTGTTTGAACCGTGGACATGACTAAATCGCAGAAGCTGTTTACAAATCCAGTGGCTGTATGTAAAAGTGGATTGATGGCACCATGATACAAAGTTTACAGAGCTTGGGTGATGTGGCTATGCCTTAGAGGGCGTGGTGCTAAAACTGGTTTCAAGGACGATTTGAGCATAGGATCAAATGTATGCATTAGTGAGGCAAGGGGTAAGCATATGTCGAGGATGTGAGATCTTCTAGGCCTTGGTAGTGGAAACACCATGGGATTGAAATGAAAAGAACATTTTCCTATGTAGTGTCATTGCTGTACCCACAATAACATCAAATTGTTAGTTTTGTTGTGACTTTGATAGACTACCCAACTGAGCCTCTGTTTGCATTGACCACTCGGGAGGACACTGCATCCTGGCATTACTCGTTATGTGTGTAGCTTGCACAACTGGGTTCATTGCTTGGTTGTCAATCAGTGAAAAACTGCAAAGAAGGCTTTGCTGTGAAGGATGTGACAAACATAGAACTTTGAGTCGTCTGAAAAACTGACTAATCCACTCTTTCTCAGTTGAAATAACTTGTCTGACTTTTCATTGTTGAATGCAAAGCACCTCAATTTTTGAATTGTAAGGGTCACTCTTCTAGAGTCCCTCTCAAATCGACATTCAGTGATTGTGGCTTTGTGCTGGGTCAACTCCCTCATCCCCCATTCATAAATTAAATTGCCCCCTCGCCCTCCTCCCACCCTTTACATCCTAAAGCAATGCTCTAGAGAATCAAAGGGAACCAAATGATCACTCTGTGAAAAAAGGGAAATGAATGCAGCACTGAAAATGTCTTTTTTCTTGTAAACATCAATAGTTTATTAGAAAATGAGAATTGACACAGTTCATAAAATAATGATGGAGATAATTTAATATTGTTATATATATAGATTGCTGATCTTGCTGGATTGACCTGTACAATAGGAACCAAGAATAAAAAAAAAACAGGAGATTTTCTCAGCAACAATAGATAAACAAATGTCACAACACTGAAAGCACATTATTAATTATAAGATTTACAACAAGAATTATTTCCAGATTTTATAAAGAGAAAATGTTACCATAATAATGCCACATGCAAAACCACTCATAGCTTATGCCATCACAGATTACAATAACAACATTTATCCAATGATTTTATCCTGTTTCGGATCTTGATCACTTTCCAATTACATTAAACTAGTCTTGCATTCAGGGAACAGATAATTTGATTTTCTTTTTCAATCAGTGGATAGTTTTTAAATTACAAGTGAAGGATCATGATAATGATTATTACGAATATAGTTTTGCCATTCCTACAATTACTTAGGCACGATCGATGCAACTCCATTTTTTTGAGTGACATAAGAAAGAGTAAATTGGGAATTGTATCTTCAGAATCAGAGAAATGCCCCAAAGAAAATCTCAGAAAATGTCTAAAACCCCTGATCATTTTGGACTTGAACATGGATAATTGCGAGTGATTGTGGAATTCCTTTTCTGTCATGTGCATGCATTCCCACATGCTTGTGACTGCTGATAGCTGAGAATACAGGTATTTTGACTGCCTAGCCATGAACCCACATTGCAACCAAATTACGTTACATGTTTAAATAAATCTAGCATATTCACTGTTGCGACAGGTTGCTGATATAATATGACAGGTAGTTTGAATGTAAGAATTATTATTTCTTTTTTTAGGGGGACAGCAATTTTGCTAGAACTCCTCAGAGTTAATTTTTGTGATGTCTGAGTGGGTGAAAACAATTGACCAATATTATGACTTGACTCCTTTGTTCTGTAGCTGTCCATAAATGGTCCTGTATGACAGAAATGGAGCTTGACTCTGACCTGTGAGGGGGACAAACCAGTGGTCTACAATATGCATGTCACATTCTGTGTTCCATACAGAGCACATGAAAAGACTTCTGTGGGTGAGCTATGTCAACTCCACCTGTGACATCTTTTATTATGAAAATAAACCAAACACTTCTTCCAATCATGGCTACCATCAATCAATGTTTCTATTCTATATTACTCAGAGAGGGGGAGGGGGAGAGGAGGGAGGATACAGTGAACAGGAACATCTGCATCATGTTATCTGATTGAGAGGGAAAAAATTCTAATCATTTCCCTATTTCTGACTGTTTTGCAGAATTATTGATTGCTTATGGTTTCACTGTCACTTGCAGATGACCAAAAAATGGCATTTTATTTTAAACTAAATGAGAGGAATTGGCTTTTGTCATACCGAGATGTGGGTTGCCAAGAATAAACCTAGCAAATACTCAGACTGTCAAGTCAAGGCTACAATGATTCTACCGAATGACTCAAATGGTGAGTCATCACTATCTAACGTGAACAATTATGTCTGACAATCATCTCCACAGTGTGAACACAACTAGAGAGTAAAAATATTCTTTGGCAACATTCAACAACAACCAACTATTAAAGTGGCATTTAAGATATCTGCATGTAGACAGAAAAAATATTTCAAATCTTGAACATTTTTAGAAGCAAAAGATGTGTGAGTAAATGTTGAAGTTTGAAAAAAAAAAAAGGAAGCTTCAAGTCTCAGAAATGTAGTGCACAATGTTTGAATCGTAACAACTCAAAATGAGAGGTTGCCAGGCGTTTCACCAGACTATTCACTGAGAACATCCTCCCAAAGCGAGCATTGTACTGACACACTGGTGATGAATGCAGTTAACTTAAATATGCCTAAAAAAGAGCAATAACCGATAATACATTTTGAAATCAAAACCACATAAGGGAGTAAAAACAAAGTCTTCAGATGCTATCACATGCTGGTGCTATGACTCGAGATTTCAAAGCTTTTGATTTGAAATCTGTCCTGAACGCTATCGATGAGGTATATTTGAATGTCATGATACTGTTCAATGGAAACTAAAACTACCACATCATTATGAATCATTTCAAATACAGCTGGCAGCATCTTTTTACGATTGTTGGCATAAACTCTCCCGCCTGCAGGAACGTTTTTGCCACAAATTCACACCTATGATTCTTCAATTGACCATACAAGGCATTGACAGAATCTGGAATAATGCCACAGACAAAGCCTCCATTGACTAAACGATGTGAAGTAAAAGGGACTTTGAACAAAGTGGCGATGCCTAACTTGTTATTTTTGTTCAAAAGTTCCCTTGTCTGGAGATGGATATAATCTGTACCAATTGATCAACATTAATTAATGTTCAATTAATATTTTTTTTTTGTGTTCCATGGATGATTATTGAAAGTTAGTTACACAGAAGCAAAGTACAAACCAAATTCTAAATTTCTTGTATCTTTCCATACAACACTATTGAGTAACGGGAGCTAGTTTGTTTGGAACATGGTTACATTGTTAGAGAAGACAGTCGGAAATGGTCCACACAGGTTTAGATCACTGCATATGGAGAAACCTCTACAACTAACTAACTTTGTGGTTTTATCAAAACTATTACCATAACACTGCAGGGACTTGAGTGAATAATACCTTGTGATACAGAACTTCGTTTTACTTTATACAATTGCTAAAATGCACACAAGGTAAGACTACGATTGAAAAAGTTGTAAGATACAAGGTCCAAAAAGGAAGTGAACCACTTCGGTTTGGCACAGCAGGACAGGCAATGAAAACACCAAGGTGTAAGTCCACTGACAAACAAGTGCAATAAGAAGTGGTTAAGCAGGTTATAGCCGTGCAGATATCAACTTGGTAAAGTGAAAACTTTGTCACACTTTTCTAGTGTTTGTTTGAGCTTGGACATAAATGTGAACGAAACTGTTAAAAACTAATGAATGAATTTTGACTCTTATTGTATTTTATGAAATGTTCATGCACATGACCTTTCAAATTTCTGGAATTTTTTTTTTTAGAAGGCTCTTCCAAAGTGTAAAGATCACCTCCTCTGAGTCATGGATTTGCCTCTTGATTCAAATCTTTACTCTGAAAAAAGAAGTGGCAATGTGATAGATATTTTGGCAATTTTCAACATTGACAAACAATATAAAACAATCCTATTGTTTCTTTGTCTCAAATCATGCACTTTCTTTAAAATTCACACAATCAATTCTGATTTCAGCATAAACGTCATGAGTCCCATAATCACACAAGAAAAACATACCATAGAAGGAGAAATCACATTATGCAATATTCCTCCTGTTTGGAAGGGGAAATGTTATTTTTTCTTTTCTGCAGGGATGCTACTTTTTATGTGGTGGTTACTATTTTTTCTTTTTTCATGTGGAAGATACTTTTTTTGCTATGGCGATGTAATTTTTACTATGGGGATGCTACTTTTTTATGTGGCTGATGCAACTTTCTTTTTCTGCGGGGATGCTATTCTTTTATTGGGGTACACATGCTATATTTCTTTCCTTTAGGAGGGGGTAAAAGAAAACTATCTGTAAGTAATATTCAATCTGATAAGTAAATGAGTAACAGGTCAACCTGTAGCACTAACAAACCGACAGCAAACTTATGTCCATTTCACATGAGAGTTCACTATAACTTACATGGGAGAACAATTCTCTCGCCAATAGACGAAGAACTCAAGATCATCTTAGCTATTACTCCAGTAACAGCCAGAAGATGGACAGGTTCTTCTGACTTCACACTCTTTTCTGTCCAACTTTTGGGGAATGAGCTAAAAAACATCCATTCTGGAAAATTTTATGAGTAGATAATGAATTAACATTCAAACTTTTGACCCTAAACAATTCTCTAATTCAGCAGAAAAGGCATGTTAACTTCATTTTTGGTGTGTGACTCTGTGGGGGAAAACTGGAAACACTTTAAACTGTTTCCCATGGATTGAGAATTTCCAACTGTTTGAGTCAAGTTTTACTCATACTCTTTGCAGAATACATGTTAATAATCACAACTACCGATTCCTCTTTAAAATATGTCTTGAAAAAGTCCCCTCAAACATCAATTGGGCCCTGCTGCTGCTACCTCTTGTCAATCACGACTTGTTGGAAAGTTCCTGCTGACATTCTGTTCGAGGAAGAAAAAGTGGAAGACATACTTTTCATTTATCAACTCAAATTGTTTAATCCGTAAGAAAATGAAAAATGCAATGACAGGGTTCCCTTGAAATATCCTTTAGTGACGGGAAGACAGCAGATACCATGTTTTCATCTCATTTGCGATCACCTTCTGAGATAAATTTCTTGTCAAACCAGGGTCTTTCACCTAAAAAAAATGTATCTTTACCATACAGTTGCATTCCACAAAGGACTGCCGGCTATCCTAACTGATTTCAACTGATTTTTACAAGGTGGACATTTGCTTTAAATAGCAACAGGAATAAAAGTTTTTCAAAGGAATATTGCACAGTTGTCCAACTTATCGAGTGTCAACCCTTTTTTATTCGTTTTTGTGATGGCAAATACTAGAAAGATGGCTGGATGGTTGACCATTTGGTAACCAATGTAAAAAAGTAGACAAAGGTTTCTTATCAAAAACAGATTAAGATTGGCTGCATTGTAGCAGGTCACACTTAACATTTTACATTTTATGTCTATTTGCCCGAGATAAGTTGCCCTTTGACAGTTCACCAAACTCACCTATCTTTTAAATGGTTGCTGCCCAAGGCAGTGGAACCATCTTTAGCTATAAATAATTGCAATCCTTGATCTGTGGATAAAACAAACACAACAATGGTTAGTGAAGGACTTGCCAAGTTGAGGAGGTGATTCCAAAGTGAAGCTCACACAGCTAATTGGTGATGGTCAGTTTATGACAATATATTGTAAGTTGTTTTTATAATGTTAACTCAATCCAATGGTACAAACAATTTAGAACATGTTCAATTAAGATTCCCTTTTTTTAATTTCTTACAAAACATAAACTGGGCTTTACAGCAGCCTCAAAACTTTCAGACTGTTGCGCCACATTGCTTGCTTCCTTGGTTTTTAATACTGGACAGATGGACTGATGTTTGACCCTATCCTCTAAATGGTCAAGTTCCTCTCACTGACCATTCAGACTTTCAAGCATCAAGCAACTTCCAGGAAACTTAAGAAATCAAAAGCAATCTACAAAACACCCTCGACTAGACTGATCAAAACCCACCATTGGGTCTAAACAATTGAATCAACATTATTTCTTTGGGAGATGGATCAAAATTACCTGATGCGGCCTGACTATCCTCTGTAAAATCCTGCTCATTGATGAGCCCTTCGATGACCTCATCGGCATCGACTCTGGTGTCATCCACTCTTCTGGCTTTCTGAGCTTCTTCTGCGTGTTTCTGGAGGAACGATAAGCAATGTAGAATGTTTTCAACAATCTTTCATAACTATCAATACACACCCACTGTAGTTTTATTGCAAGTTTCATAACGACCTGTGGCACATCATCCAACAAAGAAGGGCTCCCGTGATTTGAGGACGCTTTAATGCCTTGGTATACAAAGGAGAGTAACATGAGAGGAGATTAGACAGATACACAGGCTTATTGCAGGAGATATCTTCCTTTAATAGTGACCAGTTGCATCTTTGAAGGATTGTGTACATTTAATTGTCAGTGCTAGGGCTAAACTGATGGAATATATTCGGACCAAAGGCTAAACTATACATGAGATTGCAAATATTTGTTTTCCTCAAAACATAACCAAAATATTTGTCTGTCTGTCTCCTGCAGCAAACGTACAACAAAAAGTGATGCAATGAAACGAAGTGTTCATTTAGAATGGTGTCAATACTGTTGGTAAAAAGACTACCATCAGGCAATTTAACCAAACAGCTTGGTGAATTCAAATAATTTCATGAAGTAAATGAAAAACAAAAAGAGAAAAAAATGTCCAGAGACCATTACAGGTCATGTGACATGCATCAAGAAAAGAGCTGGCTGGCTTCATTCAGAAGTTGCAGAATGAAACCCTGAATGATAATCAGTTGGAATTTTTTTCAATTTTTTTGAGATATGACTTTTCAAAGTTAGATGAAAATGCAAAACAGATGACATGGAACATTGCACAGTATCAGTATTGTTTTCTGTTAATCCTTTATATATTGTCTCACAATTTCTGGGTATCACATCGGAAAGTGATGACAATATTTTTGAATATATGAAAACATATGCTTCCAAAATAAAGCCAACTGGGCACACAAAATCCTCTACTGTCCTTGGAATGAAGGTTAAGTCAACAAAAGATAGCAAGGACATCACAGGAGTCCATCTCTTGTAGTCACAAATTTGCATACTTTGCCAATCTTTATTCATGATGCAGGTGTGAGACAGGAATTTGCCTCTAAAATGTTAATATTTGATCGATTTTGATGGAATTAGTGGCTGTTTGGAACATTTTCGATGAATAATACACCCAATACTCCAAACTGTAATTGTCATGTCACATGGCATTCACCGGCACAACGTCGATGATACTTGATACCTGAAGAGGCGAGACTGAAAAATTAGTTTCCCTTCTTTTGTTTCCTGATTTACATTCACCTTAATCTTTTTAATGCTACACGACCCATGAAGGTGACACGTACCCGTCTCCGCTCAGCTGTGCCCCTCCACGAGTCTCTGGAGGAGGATGGTACATCCTTGTCAGAGGAGTTTTGCTCCGCCAAGCTGGTTGCGCTTGAGGATTTTTCGTGATTGCTGGAGGTGTTGGAGCTACTGTAGCTGCTCCCCTTGGACTGTTGGCTGTTGTAGCTCGACGTCCTGGAGTGACCCTGCTCGAAGGATTCGTCCAAGGGTGTGGAGGACTCAGAATCTGGAGATGAAACCAGTCCTGTTGCAAGGCAGAATATGAGAGTGAGTTCTTAGGGACTGTTTCTCATAGGAAGGTAATTCAGAGAACACATCAGTGAAATACGAATCCACGCTTGTGACTCTTTCAATACCACACACAACATCTCAGAACACATGGTATTTATATTACTGATCTGATCTGGTACTAGGCCTCCTATGATAATGTACATCACGACTAGGTCCTCCTTTAGAATACAGTCAACTTACAGTTGACCATTAGGTATTGCATAGATCTACTGCATATCACCAAAAATGCTGAACAGGTGATAACAAAATGATAAGGAAATATAATCAAGGAAAACTAGTGCAAATAGGGCTACTTTGACTTCAGGATGCGATTGCAACATCATGGATGTAATGGTAACATGGAGAGGGGGCAACAAAATGAAGTATAGCCCTTAGAGGTTGCTCAGTCTTTGACTTTGGTGTATGTTGATGACATGGAAAAGGTAACATTATATGTACAAAAAGACAGTGAAGTTAAGTTAGTCATTCAACCCACCTGATGTTAAAAGATTCGTTCTGTGCTTTGGTCCACTACTCCTTCCGCTGCTCCCTGCACCGACAGTGATTGGAATTCCACTACCTCCTCTGCTGCCCTCTTCTGCCCGTAATGTTGCCAACCCAAGAGTATCCCCAGAGCTCTCTCCCGGAAGGGATAGTGGCTTGACATCAGGTCTGTTGAAATGAAAATCAGGGGAACTTATATGCAAACTTTTTCTGGGTAATTTTTATCTCCTGTAAACTTGTCCCTTACAAATGCCACAAAAAAAAAAAGAACAATCTGTTTGGTAATAAATTCTGAAGGTCTACCTATTAGTTTCTTCAAATTAGAGCTGCAAAGGGAGGGGGACAAGGGGGGAAAGAGGGCCATTATCAAATTATGTATCGCATGCCTGATCCAATGTGATTGGACTATTTACATTACCAAACTGCACTGGAATACAAGCAAACGTGTTGTTGATATTGTGGGTTCCTACGAGCATATTCCACATTGCCTCAATGACAATATGCTGCATTTTCTAAGTACTATTCCTCAGCCGATTAAGGCTTTCCACAGCTGGCCTACTTTCAATCTCTTGCACAGGAGTAGAAAACCTGCAATTAGCAAAGCGAATATTTGAAAAAACAAGTTGTAATCAGATATGACTTGAAGCAAGCATAAGAATGTAATGCAGCTGGTTGCTAGGAGACAAACTCATGTTACTTGCAGTCATATCTGATTACCCCTTAGAAACATCTGTAAACCACACCAATTAATTTCAGTAGCAACACAAAGTAGCATCTATGCTTCTTATGCAGGAAATGTCAGTAAAACAGTCTAACAATGTTTGTCTGATCATGTAAAGAGCAGTGGCACATGTGATAAATAAATAAGGATAAATAAATAAGTCAACCAGGATTTCCTAGATAAGCCCACATGGTTGGTTTCCTCTGCGTCTCAAAATTACAATAGTCTGTTTAGGTCTAACAAAATACTAAGCACTCAGTTATTGCAGTGTTCTACCACAGCACTTTGGAATTTAGTTCTCCTACTTTGACATGTAGTGCAATGTAGCCATACAGATGTAAAACTTGCCTAACATAGAAGCATACTGCATATTATACAGCCTACTCTTATGAAATCCTAGTAAATCTGACTGACAGAAAGGTAGCAAGGCATTCTCTCTTAACATCATGACATTACATTTTGTAAAACAAACACAATCAGGAATGCATACAGGTTACACTGTGATCAGGTTTCTGTAAGCAGACGTACATCAATAACTAGATAGTTAGAAACTTATATGTAATAAATTGATGAGTAAGACATAGGAGGAATCACCTGACCACACAAGAACCAATCAGATGGAAGACTACAACTAACAAATCTGAAAATGTTTTGGAACTGTGCAGTGGAGTGGGTGCAGGTACACAGACAGTATTCAATTCAATAAGACAACAAAGTGATATAGTGCTTGCCAGTAACTAATATCAATGCTAGAAGTCAGCATATATTCCCAAGGGAACAGAGCATGCACATTCAGCAATGTTCAAAGACAGTTTGTGAGTCAGCAAACAGCATGAATTTCAGAAGAAATGAGAAGAGAGATGGGGGCGTTGTTGTCTTTACCAATCTACTTCAAACAAAAACTCTGTTTGATGATCGTGCAACAACAGTGATAAAAAATAAACATCACACTTGAAGTGCACTCCCAATGAACTTGAAGTCCACTCCCAGTGAATGTCTATTGTACACAGAGAGAAAACCACACCATCAGCTATTACATTGTACCTGCAAATCATAAACCAATTTTCATCAAGGCAGGATAATCGCAGATATGTTACTGCAGAAATTTGGAGCGAGGTCACAAGATCAAAGCCACACAACGCAATTACACTTGCATGCGCTAGAAAATTTACATGTTGCATCTCTTAATGTAGGCGAGAAACAAGCAATGTGGTGGCACTCAAAGGAACACGACTTCATGCATCTGAAATATGCTGAAAACAAGTGAATGAAACTACTACATAATAGAGGATGGAAAAGAAAAAAAAACAGCTGCAGAGGCAGCGAAAAAAGAAAAGAAGAAAAGAAAGAAAAGAGAGAAAGCCAAACAAACAAAAGATTTACACTTGCCAATAACATTTAATAATTACCTAATTGCAGCAGTCATAGGCTGCTGTTTGAATCTGCATAGTTTTGCTTAATTCATTTGCACATTGTAATTTACTCTTGAGTGGAATTCAAATTTACTGAGTGACAGCATATTGCCACACGATCTTTCATTACAGTAAAATGTCAATTTTTCACTTTCTTACTTCATAATTTAGTATACATATTGCAATGACCAGAATGACGAGAACTTGCACCACTGGGAAGCAATTGGATTATAGGCGTATAATCTGCACGTGTCAAAATTGTGACACAAAGTCAAGTTGCTGTTATGGAAATTACTTACGCTTTGAATAAGGGATCTCCTGACAGTAATGTTGTTTCAACACTGACCTGAAAAGAGAAATGAAAATGAACGTGGTCAATGTATCTTCCCCTTTGATTACATCAAATTTGCTCATAGGATAAGAGAACTGCAAACAGTTCAATGCTGCATGATATGGTGAACTTTAAGAAAAGACTCTTTCATACTTTTTGGTGGCAATGTTCCTCTGAATGAGCAAATAAACATAAAGCAAGCAAAGGCTAAGAAGAGTGACTGATAGGAAGTGAAATGCTGACAAAGAAACATGTGATCAAAATAAAAATAGTTTAAAATTAAACTTCCTCTCTGAAGGGGGCTTCCATACTTTGGGAATTTGTTTTTGCCTCCTCAGAGAAGTTTTGCTTGCCAAATATTTTGACAGTTGTATCAGTTTTGAATAACTCATTCCATCCAGTATGTTTTGTTCACGGATCATTTCTGTAACCGTTCAGACTGAGCAAAGTCTAGTCGCTATTACCTTGAAACCTCTACAGTAAATTGCATCAACGCAAGATACGTTTTGACACTGATGTTATGCTAAATCGTCAAAAACACAAACGCTGGATTGAGTTAAATTTAACTTTAACAGAGGAGTACACTCTGCACCCCCCTCTTTCCCCCACCCTTAGGGCAAAAAGCAAAGCTGGGACTACCATAAAGATCACTTTGCTGTCCAAATGATGAGTTTCATAAATATATCAAAATCCTGCTAGCAATAATTTGGAGAAACCTTGTACACTCTCCAGCTACTAGAGAAGTTCCACACTCAATTGTGTGACCGTCACAAGGTGCTAGGAATCTATGAATAACAAAATAATGTATTGCTCTAGGCGACTTAAGTTAATGCTCATGTAGCATGCATGCACCCAAACATAGTGGAAAGTGCACATAATATGCCCAATCACAAAAATCGGAAATCAGTTTGGCCAGCATTGAGTACACTTGAGACATCTTTCCTACATTTTGAACAAATCAAGATGCTTGAAGTTCTCACAATTGACCCTTGACAACACAAAAGTTCCACAACAACAAAAAATGAAAAGAGAATGTAGCTTCTGCAGTATTTGGCAAAATTTTAAGCTATCTCAGATCCACCCCAATTCCCAGCACAATTCAGTCTGACTTTATCATGTACTTTGGTTAAAAATTTGTCCTTAACAGTTGAAAGCTGAAGCAGTATTTTGTAAGACAAGTATTACGCACACTTCGGCTGACATATTTCTTTAAATTTTCCAAAAAAAGAAAAAAGAACATTGAGCTTCTTCTAATTGGCCCCTGCCAAAATGGACTATGTACAGCAGAATGTAAATATCCATCGCAATGTTGGTTTCACCTTCAGAAGCCTACCTATAAAGTAATGGGGATTGGATTGGAATAACAAGAGCCCAAGGGAACTGTGGTTCCTTGCACAGATGGAGAGCACACAATGTAAATTATGAAGTAAAAGGGAGCATATTGAATTACTTTGTACGATAGCCCATATGGTCCATTTCTGACCATGAACTCTCACTTTTGTAACATAAAATCTGTAGAGAGAAAAACATATTTCATGCTTTTATAAAGAGGCCCATTTCAGACATTGGACCCCAAACATGACATGATGACAAACACGCACCCAAATGGAACCACTTCCATAGCACTAATGTGACCATCAACAGTGTAATACATGCAATCCGTAAGAGAAGTATTTTGCATAATTTCACAACAGACTATGGGCACTATGGTTCCTTGTACTTGAAATAAACATACTGTAAAATGATACGCCTGAATTCATAAATATCAAAAAAGCCATTTCAATTAATGCAATGAATTGAAGATGTTGTTCTGCATTATACAGCAATATCCCACTGATTTTACAAAACACAAACAGCTGTAGATCTCTGCAAATTGCAATAAGGCTTATCACATCTATGCCCCTTTAAAGTCCATCAATCTGACAACATGCCCTGGAGGGAACTCCTGGGGTCTAGTTTAAACTGGTAAGAACACCAACTGACTTATTTTCTTTCATTGTGTTCTGCCCTCTTCACTAATTGAAAAGACACTTACATGAATGAACACATTAGCACTCACGCACGAGGAGGTAAACTGATCCAGCCAAAACTTGTCTGGTGTGACCACCTACAGTACTGCAAACAGCACATTGCTGCTTCTTCATTTGATCAAGGAACTGCTAACTCAAGCAGTACTTCCATGATGCACTAGAGGGGGACTGATGGAACATATGAGCATCCATAGCATAACAAGGTTTTCAGACTTATGCCCCCAGTTCCCCCAGATGAGATTTGACATCCACCAAAAACAATAGGGCACACCTTCTCAATATGGCAAACCTACATACTTAGTTTGACTTTCATCTGACTTTCCTCTATTGAATTACAGCATACCCAAGCAAAACAGATTTTTTCCCCCAGTTCCCCCAGATGACCTTTGACCTCCACCAAAAATGATAGGGCACACCTTCTCAATATGGCAAACCTACATACTTAGTTTGACTTTCATCTGACTTTCCTCTATTGAATTACAGCATACCCAAGCAAAACAGACTTTTGCCCCCAGTTCCCCCATATGACCTTTGACCTCCACCAAAAACGATAGGGCACACCTTCTCAATATGGCGAACCTACATACCAAGTTTCACTTTTACCTGGCTTTCCCCTATTGAGTTAGAGCGAATCTAAGCAAGTGTCACAGATGCACACACACACATACGCACACACATACACACCAACCTAACTGCATAGGTTCCTTTGCTGATGCAAGGGACCAAAAAGTACATTTACAATACACAAAACAAATATGAGATCAGGTTTTACTGTTTGGTCAAAACAATTTGTCATAACAAATAATGCACCAATGCATTAACAAGTCACGGTTTTACACAAAAGTTTCCGAAAATCTTTTTGCACACACTAAACACAACCTCCATCCACCCTTCCTTTCCTGAGTCACTGTTTACAAGTTTGCCAGATTTTAAATTTGGCTGATTTGGACATCAATGAGAGACCAAAACTAACAAAGCCTCTTGTGCTCATCAACAACATACTGAACAGTACTGTACTATTTGAGCTCAGTTCCAAATAGCTTTCTTTGAGACACTACTGTATGTTTACAAACTTTGCATTACTGAATTGTTCTGATTCATGAATGGTTCTAAGCTTGGAAGGAGATAGTTGGAAAGGACATGATACTGTACCAATCATGTTGTGAATTTTGTAAGATAGGATAAAAGCAAATTTCAGGTGCAGAAAATATGGTGTAAAGTGTATAAAGCAGACTGATCGAACACTTTGATGAATTGCAAATTCTGTGGAACCCTCTCAAAATGCTGGTGGGCCCATGGGAAGGAAGAAAACTAATGCCATTGTCCCCTCCCTGATAATCCCTCCCCCCCACATGATGAGCCAAAGATACTCTTAATGTTTCAAATAAATGTATTAGCCCCTCTTCGTTTTCCAGGGTCCTTAAATTAGCAGACACTTTTTTTCAAAACAATAACCAATCCCTTCTGTTTAGCTACAACCCCGGGAACAGATATCCCCAGACTCATCTAGTTTGGTTAATTATGAATGACTCATTCACCTGTTTCAACACAACAACTGCACTCCCATTTACCATGCCAAGAGTACTGATAACCTTTAATACCACCTGTGGCACCTTCAGATCTAATATCGAACTAGTGCCTCCTCTTTCCCATTCTGCAATCCATGAGGGGTGAAGTAATCCTAATTCCCCTAGTAAAAGTGTTTAAGGCAGTGTCAATGGTTATGAACATGACTATGGTACAGCAGATTGCAAGGCACTAGCAGCAAAGAAAAATAATCAGGAACAGAATTATCAACAAAATCTGTTAGCAAACTGTAGACTTTTCAAAGATGCCCAAATCAGAGCCATTAACCAGAAATCGACTTTAGACCAAGGAAGCAGTTTCTCGTTTATAGGTCAGTGCCCAATAGAAAAAGTACAAAGTAATTTACCAACTGGTGTTTCTTTCAAAAAAAAAAAGGGCCAAAGACCTTGTAAACAGGAATTTACACAAAACAATGTACCAAGTTCAGGAACCTACACAGACTGAACAACTGTCCAACAGGGAAGTGGTCTGTGGTTCATTTTATTTTTGTCAAATTTCATGACCAGATGTTTTCCAAAATAACTGTACGTACCTTGTTCTATTTGGTAGGTACATAAAAAAATGCCTCCACTGATTGACGATCTAAAATAATTGATATGAAAAATTGGCCAATGTGTTTGATACACAAAAACAGTTTCAAAGGTGTGTCGTAACTAGGTTCTATTCTCTGGCATTACAGCGAGAATCAGTGTTTATTTCTTCATGTCAAAAAAGTGGAATAACTCATCACCGTGCAGTGTATGTAATGAAGTTGTGTATGACAGATTCATCCAGTGAAAAAAAAAAGTTACAGATAATCTTCAATGTGACAAGAATGACGGAATCAATCGTCCTGCAGCGTCATGTTTGAATGCTCATAATGTAGCTCTGCCAAAATGTTTGCATGTAGTCTGCTTGAAAGCTTCTGAAAAAAGAGTTAAATGCAAAAATCCATATAACTTGAATAAAATCCTCGGTGCTGGAAAATTAGTGATGCATGTACAGTTGTGTGCAAACAAGAACCTCAAGGGAGCAAAATAAATGATCAAAACCTAACTATGAAAAACAAGAAAGCACTGATGAAGATAACCAAAAAAACAAAAACAATAATGCTAATGAGAAAAGTACTTATGCACCTGCAGTAGGTCAAATCACATGTTCAGCCACATGAATCTCGACACGTGTATCTGGCTTTTAGAGGTTTAAAAACTCTGCAAATGCATCAGTTAAGTCATGTGTGGTCCTAACAAATGCTGTTGATTCCTAAAATCCACAGGTGTGTGTATGCACAACGTGTGTGTACAACAGATCAAAAGGCAGAAGTGCATGAACTTCACAAGATAAGGTAAAGTTGACCCTTCCAGAAACAAAAGAGTAAATAGGGGAAGGACGTTGAAGCTTAGACTGAATTCACGGTATATGAAGTAACTGGAGATAAGTCGGTCAGGTGAGCAACTGGTATGTTGTCAGGTGAAGATCAAAAGCTGTCTTTGGACAAGGGGGGGGGGGCATACAAAATGTTGAAAGTTTAGAGAACTTGTCACTGAAATTGTTCACTAGTACCCTTGGAAATACTGTGCAGTCCCTGTATAAGGACATTATCAAGGTACTACAATAACATCACAATGCACACTGCTCTGTTAACCCGTGGACAGCAAACATATACCCATGGTGTGTTCCCCACAATATGAGTGACTGTCAGGAGTACGTTTAAACATCTATTGCCAGAACTATGACTTCTATTCACTACAAACACAGTAAATTAAATACACTGAATTCTGCGCATAAAATGATCCCCTCTACAAAAAAAAAAAAAAACGAAAGGGAAGAAAATGAAAACTTGACAAAGTTTCACGACATGTCATAAAACTTGAAAGTCAGAGATATCATGAATTAAAAAATCTGTGGCAGGGAATGAACCTTCCTAGTGCTGTGACATTTCCTGACCCAACATTTTTCCAGCATTCATGATTTCACTCAAACTTTCCAATCGTCTATAACAAGACCCATGCAGACAGATATGACTGAGCCCGCTTCCTGTTAGATTTCTACTTTCCTTAACGACATTTGCCATGCGGAAGTGACCCTCGTGTAGTTAAACCCAATACCCTTTGTCTGATAAACAGCTCAAATATGACTGTACAATATACGAGTATGTCAGCCGGCTTCAAAGATGGGATCGCTGGATGATGGCGTCCCTTTTACATCACGTGTGTTGAATGTTTCCGCGGAATAAAAACTCATTACCAGGGAAAAAGTTGTTAGCTAGTTGAACTGATTAGTATTTACAGTACCTGCACCTAACATGAAGTTAACTACAGTATAAAAAGAAACTTGCTGGTGTGGGTATTCACCAGTGACTATGCTTGCAGCACCCCTTGCTTGTACTAATGCATTGTTTGACAAGCTCAAACACACTCTCGAATAAATTGTTCTTGCACTGTGCCCTCTGCTGTATGCCCTAGAGGCCCTTCCTTAGGAACTAACTTGTAAATTGCAACTTGCACAAGTTTAGGAGAATTTGGGGCTAATTCTCTAAAGTGATCACACATTTACTGCATCAAAGCAATGGCAACAATTGCATGATACAAATGACATTAGCAACCATAATGACAGTCTGATACTAAACACTAACATGTACTGCACAAAAACTTTGTTAAATTCTAGTGCTAGCAATGACCCAATAAACGATGACAAGAACACGATCCTGAAATGGCTATCTGGATCCAAAGTTTCACTTACAGGGATTGTAAGTGTGACAAATAAATTAAATAAAATAAAATGAGTTACTTTTTCCTCACTTAGAGAACACTTCATTGCTAACCCTGAATGCAAGATACATGATGCTATAATTGTATTACTGTTCAAAGTGTTGTATGGTGACAACAACAAACTTGTTGCCTAAGGAAGTTATATTTTTTGGGGCACCCCAATACCTGAGTGACTATGGACTTCAAGTACACGATCCTGAATTTTGGACCCTGTGCAAACACCATTACATTTCATATTCATATCATCCAGGAACTTTTAATTTTCCACAGCATGAAAGGCTTCAGACTTCCTTCTTCCCCTTCTACAAATTTTAACGTTGGAGCCCATGTAAAAGGAAGGTTTCATAAAGTCAAATTTCCAACTACTCCTCTGTTGTCAATGTGTGTTTTGTGTAAAGTTACCTGAACTATCAGGGTGTCACATTTAACAGGTATGTGTCAATGATTCGTATTCAGCCCTACCCATTAAGAATGAAATGAGGTCACTTTTCTTTTTTTTTTTACATTCTGATGAACTGTGTTGGCTGTGAATGAGTTCTGTGGTTATGGCATGATGTCATTAATACCTTTATTGGCCCAACAAAACTGAGTCATAACAAAATTTTCTTCATTCAGTAGCATGATTTTGTTAACCTTCACTCGACCATGGGTCATGGGATAAAGGGGTTGATGCAACAACTAGTATTCTGTTGCAGTTACGTCACATTTTAATTGACATTTTAGTCGACTTATTAATCTCAATCCCATTCTCTCAAGCCGAGAATGAATAAGTAGAACACTATATTCCATGCAACTTCCTGGTGTGGGTATTCACAAGTGACTATACTTACCCCTTGCCTCACTAATGCAAGAGGCAGGAAAAACAGCGGAGAACTGGAAATTGGGTACGAGGAACTCGAGCGAGAAGCAAACTAGGGTAGGCTAGGTCTTACACAGCGCGGTGCTAGAATTAGTTTCGAGGACAATTTGAGCATGGGTCAAATGTATGCATTAGTGAGGCAAGGGATAAGTATATGTCTATGATGTGAATGTACCTTTTCACCTTGAAAGTGATGCACAAAACTTGTCTATGTTTGAATTAGTGACTTTATGCTGAAATGTTTAAAATGATCTCACAAGGGTCTTCAAGTTGCATGGACAAAGCTGAGGCGACTTGCCCTTATCAGGTAAATATACCAGCACACTCTTGGCATGGTAGAGTACAGTCATTGTGCTGTCACAGGTACAGGAAGAGTAAGGTGAATGTAATATAATTTTCATGCACTACTACAGACAATAACCATGCTGGGCACAGTGTGACACACATTAAAACAAGACAATTTTTATAATTTTTATTACCAATGACCTATGAACTGATAGTACTCATACCCTTCCACAACAATGTGAAGTATGCAAAATCTTGCCAGGAAGACCCTTTGCTGATGATGTACTGTAAGTACAGGCACATCAGCCACAATTGTCAGAGTTTTTTTTTACCAATCCTTTGTTGATTTATAGTAATTTGACCAAAATAAAGCTATTTACCAAAGAAAGGAAGTCCACAATAAAAGTTTGAGGACTTAAAATGGCAGAATGAGAAGAGAGCGCTGATTCAGAGACTACCTGCAGTGGCACAAATCCCAGGAAGGCAAGGGGACAAAGATTGAAATGACAGATTGGGAGGGAGGGGGCCAAACCCTAATTTAGCCCTGCCAAAATGTGAATAACAATACTCAATTTTTTGCGGCTTGGTCACTTTTGACACACCTTCTGTGACAACACATGCCAATTATAGGCTATAACTGATATAGTATTTGAATGTCTGTTGATCAAGGCTGTATCGAATATCATCTGAGGCTGAAACACTGAAGACATGTCTCAGTTATACCTTCATGTTGTTTCCTAAACTAAGCCAGAGCGATTTATCTGTGCATTTTGTGCCACGGTTTGGCACGAGAGCCCACCTGCTGTAAAAAAAAACTTCTGCTTGGAACGATCTTCCTGCAGCTTCTGAAATACTAAACCCCAAGAGCTACCAGGACGTTACCCCTGGACCCTCACCAGGGCTCCGCACCTGAGCCCCACCGGGGGCCCTAATGTAGGCCCGATCACCCCACCCATTTGGGTTCTGCGCTGGTGAAAATATCCCTGTACCATGAAAAGATGGCAATTAAATCACAGCTAAATAACACAAACGATATTTCTGACACACATGGACCAATAAAGACTTAGTTTTCTTGAAGATTATAGTTATGCACCCAAAGAAACTCATGCGAATAAACGAATTATTGCCTTGAATGAGATTTTGGTGGATCACTGATTGTCGTTATTGTTACCTTTAAGTCAGGGGTAAGGTTCATGCAGATAACGGAGATTATTCACCCATACTTTGCCAGTTGTTCATGTAAATTGTTTTGACCTTTCTGTAAAATGTCAGTGTACTAAACTATAAAAGTTTTCCTTCTAAGGGTCCATCATTTAAAATTTACTGTTGTTTAACAAACAAAAACTTCATACAAGAATGCAAAACTCTTCCACCAAAGTGTTTTTCATGACAGATGCTTAAGCACAGAGGAAGTAATGCAAGGCTAAGTTGAAGACAATAAGATTGTTGAAAGACCACTGCAGGTCAATTTATGTAATCAGGAAACTTTACTAGCTAATTGCATTGGGGCCGGTACAATGGATGACCATTGAAACACTATTACTGTATACCTACGGTGCAGCATAACCAACTACCATTCTACTACTTAACTCCAGTTACTGGAGGATTGCTACATGCTTTCAGTGTCCTTTTACAAATCCGGTTATAGTTCTAGTCATGTGATCACATCCCTGAGAATGACACCTGCATATGCATCATTCCAGTTCTAGTCATGTGATCACATCCCTCAGAATGACACCTGCACATCTTTCCATCTTCAGTCATGTTATCACATTTCTCAGAATAAGACCTGGCTATGTAAAGTATCATTCTAGCTTTGGTCATGTGGTCACATCCCTCAGAATGACAACTGCATACATATCATTCCAGTTCTAGTCATGTGATCTTTCATCTACCACAAGGACACCTGCATACAGTACCTTTCCAGCTCCAGCCATGTGTTCATATCCCTCAGGATGACACTTGCATTCATTCAGAGATCATGTGACCACATATACAACAGAGTGATACCTAGATATCATTCCAGCTTCATTCATCCCTCAGAATGACACCTGTTGATCACTCCAGCTGTAGTCATGTGACCACAATTCTCATGATAGCACTTGCATATCCCTCCAGTCCCAGTCATGTGATCACATCGCCTCAAAATGACACCTCCTGTATGTACCTTTCCAGCTGTAGGTATGTAATTGCATCTCCCAAAATGACACTTACATATCATTAACCACATCCCTCAGGTTAATGCTTGCGCATGTGACATCAACTTCATTCATGTGACTACATCGTTTAGAATGTTCACACCTTGCTGTATCTCATTCTAGCTCTAGTTATGTCGTCACAACACTCAGGAATAATGACACCTGACCTGCATATCCTTCCATGGCCATAAACTTAAATTTTACAATCTACTGGTATATGGATGGATTATCATTCTGTACATGAGGAAGTGTACTCTGTCTGCCTTCACTATTATTATTATTATTATCATTACTATTGTAGATTACAATGCTGCAACACTGAAGCCCTCCAGGTGTTCCGGTTCTAGGGGCTCAGATGTCATTTTTTATTATGATGGATCTGACTGTTCTCAGTGTACTGCTCACACATTTCAGTGCTAGAATTCCCTCCAAACTGGTGTTAAAAGCAGTCTTTAATGCCACAGATTTAAAATAATCAGAATTATCCACAACTTGAGAGTGTTATTTGTCACAACAGACACAGTTCAGTTGGATGAATAGGGAAATCACTTTGCATATCAACCTGTAACCTTAGCAATAATGGGGTAAAAATTGCAATAAATAATGGGGTAAAAATGGCAATGTCAGGTGTTGGGAATGCGACCTGTTACCTGTCTTTGCAACATGTCTAACATCCCAAATGAATACCATCTGTCATAGATCTTAGCTCTGGATGAGTCTGTGATTGACAACATTGCATACACAGGTATTAACCGAATTTACTGCAAAAGCCTACTGCATGTGTGCCCTGCCGGACTGCAACCCAACAAAACTCCTTGCGACTGCCCATCAGGTTTGAGTTGCATCGGAGCAGCGTGCAGCAACATTTATTTGCAACACAACTTACTTGCCACAGTTTTTAAGAGTCAATGGGAATTGGAAGTATCAAAGATGTTTGATATTCCGAGAGAAGTCCCCATGTTGGGCCAGTGTGTGATGACCTGCAACAAGACTGGGCATTGTCTAGACAAAAAAGGACACTTGTTGGAAATCAGGAGACAATACGGTCTCCACATGGACTGCGGACGAAGGGGTTCAACTTCTTGAGTTAAATCTCATCGGTTCAGTGTGCAGTTGGCAATTTGACCCGACTGAAATACAACAGAAAAGTTTAAAACTTGCTAAGTCTCACTGGTGATGAGTAGTTCCAAGGAGTTTTGTCATGTTGCAGTCCGGTATGGTCAGTGTGAGGTAGCCTAATCATTTACAGGTCATTTTTTTTCTGCCGTCCCAAAATCTGCTAGACATCTGCAGTTGGTCAGCCCATTTGATTTTTGTACTGTCCATGATGTCATGGACAGCACTTAGGCATGCTTCTCATTTTCAAGTTGACAGTTTTTTCGTTCAATGCTCCTTGATTCACATTTAGTGGCTTGCTCTACAATTGAGGTCATTGTGTTGAAATAATGTAGAGGGGAACCGGAATTTGTGGTAAATTTTGTTTGGGATACGGCTTTATAAGACAGGTTTTTTATTTTGGTAGAACTTTTAATGTTTGCAAATAAGTTCAACGAGTGAGTCAAACTTGCAACGTTACACATGCAAGCACGACAATCGTTACTCCCGTGTAGTGTATAGCCTCTATTACACCTCCTTGCCCTGTACATGGTTGCAGCCAACCGAGGCGACCACAGACACTATGCATGCTGGATCATACACTACACATCTCTATACAATGCCAAGGCACAGCTGCATCATACCAATACCAATTGAGCTGTCACAGATATGCTAGAATGTGTCAAAGTAACCTGGCACAGGAACAATCATGACCAGAAAATGGTTGCGATTTTTGTAACCACATGTTCTTATTATACACGGCCAACTTGACAAACAACAAGCAATGTACAGACTGGGCTGACGTGAATTCTTTACAACTCACTGGTGGTGTTGATATTCACAAGTGACTAAAATTACCGATTGCCCACAATAATGCATTGTTTAAACCCGCACGACGTTCTCCTGAATAAACTGCTAGCCCGTGCCCTACGTACTCTGAATAAGCCTCTTTTAACTCTGCGATGAGAGGAGTCAAAGTCGTGAATCTTCCTCAAGATTTCTTTCCCTTAAATTTGTTTTGCTCCCTGTGGAGTGAAAGTTACAAAGGCAAACTTTCAATGATGGAATGGTTTGAGGAAGGAGGTATGTCCTGTAGACTATGCCTACAATGTGAATCATGTAATTCTCTTGTGTACAAGATATATGGGTCTTTAACCTTTTGTAAAAGCTATGAAACTAGATCTCTTGCTAAGAGATACTATGTTCCCAGGGGTTCCTTTACACAACAGATGCTTATGAGGAAGGAGGAGGTAATGCTGTCTAATTTGTTAGGCCAGAGCCATGACATACTAGTTACATAATAATGAACATTCCCTGAATGCTGTTATATCATTTTTCCCACATCTATTTTCAAGGATTCTCAAGTGGTAGGTAAAACATGGATTACTTCATGTAAAATTCGTAAGCTAGTTGGAATTTCTGATCTCACTACTTTGATTGTCCATGAAGTTCTTGATTCAATTCAACCATACCCTGTTATTATGAGTGGACCATATTCCAAGAAGAAACTATACCAGGGGGACTGTAATGGCAGAATTACACACAATCTGTTTTAACTGTTCTGTTATTAAATTATTTCTCTTTAATATACATGTCTACAGATCTATTCATCTCTCATGCAGAATTCACTCACTTTAAACTTAACAATAGCATGAAGAAGGGCAATTAAGAATTTCATCTGTCAACTTCCATATATTTGCACAATAAGGCTGCCCACTTGGCCTTTTATTTGTATTGACTAAAATGCGATTATGAATCTTTCCACTATGACCTATCCTACTTATGAGGGAATCACTGCACTGTAAAATAAACCAAAGTAGGAGTTTGGTGCAGACCTACTGTACCTGCAGCGGTAATGGATATTAGCTAAGTCTATGACTCTGATAAACCATTAACTGCAGTTCAGTTTGACATTTCAATCCTTCAAGAGACTAAACACTAGTAGTAAAACAGTTATGTTGAATATAATGAAAGTAATACATTCTCACAAGTAGAATATGCAAAGAGGTAACCTACTGACGAAACTAATGAGACTGTGGACATGCACTGAGGTTTTGATGAGTAACCTCCAGAAGCCTAGCTGCTCACAGGAATTGCTATACATATAAACAATAGGACTTGGGCTCTGACATATAGCACAAAGGCATTACACGTAGACAAATGTGAGATGTGTCCCTGCACCCTTCATACAGTAATGTTTAATTGAAGGGCTCATTGAGTTGGCTAAGTCACAAAATTGTCACATCTGTTGAGTACTATTCACATGTTGATTGTAAATGGTTAAACTCAAGAGATCCTGAAAATCTGACACACAACTGGAGATACAGAAAAAAGATTGAAATCCCTTAATCCTAATCTGTGACCAGACATGTTCTACCATACAGTGTAGGCAATCCCTGATCATAAAAACTACAATTTCTCACATTTTCAGCAAGTTTAGGAATAGAAAGGTAACCAGTGGCGCTAATAAGAAGTACTGGCATGCAATGCTATCCTTCCAACTTGCCACAAAATACACTATCAACTCAATAAGCATCTTTAAAGCAACGGTCAGTCTTCACTGTTGTATTCTCAGCAGAACAGCTCATCACAATGCGCCATAATGCCCCACAATGAACCAATGTATGACAGAGTCACCACAACTTCCTGGTGTGGGTATTCACGAGTGACTATACTACCCCTTGCCTCACTAATGCATACATTTGACCCTATGCTCAAATCATCCTCGAAACCAATTCTAGCACAGCGCCCTCTAAGGCCTAGTCCACCCTCGTTTGCCTTTCGCTCCAGTGCTTCTAACCCTATTTGGTAAAGCTCCACTGTTTCTTGCCTTTTGCAAAGGTGGCTGGCTCGAAAACCATAAGTATTCTTACTTTTTGTTGCCAGTGATATATATGTATTCAGTACTAGCACAGTGATGGTCTAACTCTGCCAAACATTTATAGTGATCTATATACTTACACTCACTGAAGTTCCCCACTACAAAAAAAAAAAAGCATTCGTGAACTTAATAGAATACATAAACAATACTATTTATGTCATTTGTCCCAGTGTCCATTCTTGAGATACTGTGTTTACACAATGTAACCTCTGCTAACATTTGACCTACACCAAAACCAACAGAGTCCTTGTACTCCATGCTAAAGGTCCATGAACATATGAAATATGATACAGAAGCTTGCATTCTCTGAAATACATTTCCATGGTTTCCTGTTTTGACCTCTGATATCTCAGACCACCTGAAAAAAAATAATAGGTTTAATAGTGCTTAATATGGTTATTAATATACATACTAAATATGAGATCAGTCTAAGTCTACATTCTTGTGATATTGTGTCCACAATATCCTCATCATTTGACCTTTGCTGACCTTTGATCGTTCGCAATAAACTTATAGGGTTCTTGAACTCAATGTGGTCCACCAAAATACTGTACAGTATACGCACTCAGTCGATGATTAAGTTCTTGGGGTATTATGCTTGTTCAGGGATCTAGCTAGCCAAATTTGAGTGCCGGGTAAAAGTCTGATCAGGGGAAAGCACCGCAACCCACTCCATGGCACCTACCCCATTTTTCAACCATTAAATTTTCATTTTTCCCTCATTTTATTTAGAGAGTAACTTTGGGGTTAGTTTTAGGTCTTGTTTGGCAGATTTGTGGTGGGTGGGGAGACGTGCGTTTGCCTGGAGTGCTGGGCAGAAATATCTAGTGCTGGGTGTGGCCGCCCAGCACCACCCACCATAACTACATCCCTGTTCACAAGGTTTTCACTTTCTGACCTCTGCCTTGACTCCTCCTTAAAACTATACTCTTGTGTCTAATATGGTACACATACATACTAAATATGAGATCAGTCCAAGTTTGCCTTATTGAGGCACTTTTTTTAACAAGGTTTTCACATTTTTAACTCAGATGAACTTGATTTCCCCCATAAATAGGGTTATTGCACATAATGGTCCATACAAATACGAGATCAATCCAATCTTTCTTACATTCTTGGGTATTTTGCATGACAAGCAAGGCATTGAAAATACAACCATAAACACACACACACACATGCCATCATGATTACAACCCTGATGGGTTGGTTGTGAGAAACTGACAAAACAAGAAACTGAAGTATTTAAACAACCAGTGGCAAGAATTCTAGAAGTTGCATGTTTCCTATGTCCAATACCTGGAGGTAATTTTCCTGAAGATACATACAGTACAGTATGTATACTCTAAGTTACAGGGAAATGTGAAATTGTCAATGGAACGACAAACTCAATATTACTGGCAACAAAGACAATGAGAGGAAAATTGCTTCCTTCAAGTGGAAAACCAGAGGTTGATAACCAATGGCAACGTTCTAATCATCCACTAATGCAATGAAAACCAGGGCAGTCATCGTCCAATATGGTATAAAATATTCACCGAAGGTGCTGTGTTTACCTAAACCTTGACAGGGTGCCTTTGACTGCATCTTGTAAGCAAATGCTAATGGTATATGAAACAAAGAACTATTTTACAACCGATCACGCTGAATATCTAGTGACTTTATCACTGATGTATGAGTTGATTTTGTCCCGAACAATGCACCCTTTTAAATGCTGCATTCTACTCAAATTGTCCCCGACACAAACGCGGACAAAGGAACAAAAGGTGGAGAAGTGAAAACTAAAACCAGAGATTTTGTGACTATCAAAAGTAAAAGTTATGGTTTTGTGATAGTTCAATACCTTTGTGGAGATGATTGGATATTGTGAATGCCTATATTAGACATCATCAGACAGAATTTAAAAGCATACTTTGAGGATAGATCGTAAGAAAATGTATGCATATGAAATAAGCATACCGCACTCAAACATCCTCACAGAATTTTTGTTTTTTATATATATAAATCTTGAGCATGACAAAATGTGATGTGATATAAACTACTGTCGACAAATTGCATAGGCAGAACAACCACATCTTACACAACTTAGGTACTTTTGTCTTCCAAATTAGGTATGGGCATAGTTATTTAACAGATTTGTGGTAAATAGTGATCTGTCACTGACAAATTCTGTAGGAAAGTGCCCCGGTAGACAGACAAACTGTTAATTTTTATATTTTTCTGAAGTCGACATCCCATAGACAAGATTCATGAGCATCTCCCTAGCTTGTAGGTGGCATGCTGTGTGGTTGGAGATCATCAATGTTTACCTGAACTCTGCAGGTAAACAATGATGACCTTCCACCAACAACATTCCATCTACAAAATCTGCAATTTCTCACATTTTCAGTGACTGTTAGAATAGAAACATGGCTGATGAGGATAATTGGAAGTATTGGTATGCAATGCTTTCCTTCAAACACGTCAAATAATAGACACTGTTAACTTAGTGAGAGCCCCTTTAACTTTTCCCCCAAGGTCTACATTCATTACTGAAGAAAGGGAATGAAAAATTTGTTAATTGCTGTAAAATTTAATCTTTGATATTCAAGTTCTACTCATGTGCATTTTCACCAACATCCACTTGTCTGGTATACATATCAACTCAATACTGATTTTGATATGTTTATTTACATACAATATGTTGAAGCACTAAACTATTGTGACCTAGTAAATTTGTGAACTTTTATATAAGGAACAGCACTATCAGATGACAATAGAGTTGCTTAAAGGGAGTCACTTGGTTGAAAATGCTAAGTCTGTGAGGATTTCGAAGGGAAAACTGCATGACAATGCTTACAATTGGCATAATAAGTCAAATTGTACATCCAATAGTTAAGAAAACTGTCAAAAGGTTTGAATTTTTGATCCTGACTTGTACTGCCTTTGTGCATTTGAAACAGCACTAACGTGAAACGTGTCTGGTTATAAATATTCAAAGACCAAACTGAATTGTCAATTGCTCACTCACATAATGATCCTTTGTATGTGGCACATTGGAATCCTCTTAGTGTGACCATTTGTCATTAGTACATGGAAAAATTTCACACATTTGGGAAAATTCAGAATATTTCACACAACAACTCAATGTGCCTCTTTAAATATGAGACACTTAACTCTAAAACAGTCTTCTTTGGCTGTCCCGGTTGGCTTGACCTGGGAAAATGAATCTGTGGAGGCCTACTTCAAATGGTTCACAAGATCCGATATTGTTTAAATGCAATCACAGGACTCTGGGTGACTGGGTCTTTTTGTTACTGCTGTTGAGAGTATTGTCATTGGGTCATTTCACACTGTGAAATAAGAGGAGATTAAGCAATAGGCCACAGTCAAAGGAGTAAATTAATTGTCCTTACAGAAAGGTCAAACACTAGGAAACTTCTCAAAAGATTCCATTTCAATGATTTTATTACCTTAAACATGTACAATTAATATAAACAACCCATGCATGGAGAAAATACATGCATGACTAGATAGATGAAATTTTTTATTACAAGTTTCAGAAAATCGCAGGCTCTGTGGACGCAGGGCATTTCCCTAGTGGAAGGGGCAGATAAGAACGTTTTGGAAAAACAATCGATTTTGGCAAATGATTAGGCTACAGTACATTGTCTCAGAATGTGTCTCAAATGCAGCTCAATTTGAATAATGTACATGTGTAAAAAATTTTCACAAGCCAAAGAAGTTTTTGCCAAATGAGCTCAAAAATCTATACAGTTACATGTCAAAGTATAATTCACGTGATACAAGTACCTCACTTGCCTGTCTTAACACATCAACTGCACTCTCATTAATTGCAAAGAGATCTTTGATGGAATATAAAAGGGGCTAACTGTATGTAACAGGCTTTGGCAAATTTCTTCTATTTCAAGCAAAGTTCTACACAGTTAGTGAGAGTGCAGTCTAGTATGCTGAGACAGGTAAGTGAAGAGACATATCAATGAGAAGATCATGTTGAAAGTACTGCACAGGACGTATGCATGCACTGTGATCACAAATGAAGGCCAAATGCCATAAAAGAGACCATCTTTTGGCATGCAGTAGAAGTATCCGCAGGCGATTAACACAAAACGTGTAATTTGGATGACCACTTAATTCTATTTTACCGAAATTATGGCAGAATTCAAAACATACTTAACAAGTTAACTGCATAAGACCAGTACATTCGCCATGTCCTTATCTTCATGCACTACATATGACTAGTATACCTGTAAAGATTGCAATATATGTACCAAACAAGGTTACATAAACACCCAGCCAATCAGAGATACACACTTGCAAAATTGTTCACTGAGCACAGTGATTGTTGTAGCCCTATTATGTGTCCGCTAATTTCTCAGGAGTGTTATGTATTTGTATTGAGACATTGATCAAGAAGAACCCAGAAGTGTCCTAGAACATGCTGCGCTGGTTACAATTCATCGTGGGTGCATTTTCTTTCAAACTGCAATCTTGCAATGGCCCCCTCTATTTCATAAAGGCAGAATTCTTGATTAAAGATGCTTTTCAGGGTTTATTTGATTTGGAATTTATGACTCAGAAAATGAAAAACAAGAAGGGTTTTTTGCATTGGGGCAAGTGATTTAGAAAAAAAAAACGCTACAAATGTGATAAAGAGACTGCATTTTGGTTGTATCCACATAAAAAAGAAAAAAAAGTGATGACATAATTTCGTCTTAAATATTTACGATGTATTATTTTTCAATTGTTATGTTGAAATTTATGAAAAATTCTGCAGTGGGATGAAAGTGACAACATTCTAATCCAGCACTTAGCTGGTTTAGGCTCTTAACTGTGTACTATCCTGATTCCTCTCTTGGCAAACATCTTTGTGCAGAAATACATCACCTATCTACATACCAAGCAGTGTAAACATAATGGTTTAATATCAAGGATATCAAGGTGAGAACCATTTTGAATAAAAAAGGGGGGGGGGAGAAGACAAAGGAGAGTAAGAGTACCCAGTTACCAGCACAAATCAAGGATTATTCAGAATGAATGTGTTCCATGGAGACGAAAAGTGAGACAACAAAAGCTTGGCTCCACTCCAACAAAGACAAGGGGAGGAACCTAACCTACTCAGTCATCTTACCAACTATTGCCTGTTTTTAAACTTGACACCCTTACTTAACACATTCCACACATGTCAAGGACCCTTAGGACCAACAGCAGTTGACAGATAGGTGCAGATACAGAGATCAAACTGTTCCAAGACATGAAGAATAAACTCTAGACCCAACCAAACAAAAGATAAGACAATCACAGCTAGAGATTAATGTCTGTCTACTGTATACACTCATTCAGTCCACTGCATGTTTCAGTTATCATAGACTCATAGACAGAGGGGGCATGAAAACATTATGTTAAAATCTAAAAGACCAGGAGGGAGGCAAAGCCCCACGAAACATCAATACTAACCCAACAAAAATACTTGAGTTCCTTGTCTCGAGTGCTCTGAAGTGTTCTCATCAGAGCGCACTCACTGTTAAGCTGGCCGACATTTTTCACCGACCGCTTCACTTGTTGTCTGAATCCTGAAGCTATTTGAATGTTAATGTACGACTTTAACCTAATATATTGAGCATACATTTGAAATGCACTGAGACACTGAAAAAGCCATTGTACTGGACCATTGTGCTGTTAAGATTTACACCTGTCATGGTGGTTTTTCTCACCTTACACTAACCCGATCCAAAGTTTCGCTGGATGTTGTATGTATGACCAAGTTCAGCATGCATGCCCAACTTTATGCACTGTTACAGCAAGTGCAAAGCAAAATGTTGTAAAACAACTTCACAACAAATTTGTAGCCTGACGGAAGTTACATTGTGGGAGAATGGGTAGGCTACTTGACCTACTAAGGACTGCAGTACCCAAGCTTGAGAACTTCCTTGTTCCAAAAGAAGCTGAGGGACAAGCATCCTTAAAACATGGCACCAAAAGTCAGTCAGGAAGATTTATTCAATGCTTCAGTAAGTTCTAAGTGAATTTATGTATTTCCTAAAAAAGAGTGACAGCATGCTACATGTACAGCTATCCAAAGATCAATGCAGTACAGTAAAACAAGGCGCAAATGAACAAAACAAAAGTTTCGAGGGGAGTAAAGTAAAAATCTGATTTCTCAGCACTAACACAAGCTTGGTCATTTCCCTCACATCTAGTACTGAGAGTTTTTATCCCAAATAAGAAAAAGAGGTCATTTTTCCACAGGGTCTTTATTTCAAATCGATCACAAGGGTCATTACTACGACGGGTCATTATTCAGAAGGCTGGAATTGCAATGATGCTCACATTGGTTCCAAGGCATGTCCTTCAAGTTCAACCCTCCAAAATAATGGCCCTTAAATTTAATTCAATAAAATGACACTCCAGAATGATGACCCTAAAGTCTAATTCGTAACAACAACCCTTTATAGAAAAATACCCCTCATGTTCTATTTAAAATTACAAACATTGAAAAAAAAAGAACCTTCAGATAAATGACTCTTCAAAAAAAATTATCTTTATGTGAAATTCGGAATAATGACCCTTCGAAATAAAAATCCTTCGGAACGACAGACTACAGTCTTCCGAACGTAGATAGAACAAATCACATTCAGCAGTGCATCCAACGAAACAAGACAAATCTACTAACCTTAAGAATACTGTTGTCCTGGCGATGACTGTTATCATAACCTTCTAATAAATATCTTCTGGTGGTCGTTCCAGAACCCGCAAATTCTGCCAGATTGACGTCTACAAATCCACACTTCATGTACGATTTGCCACCCTTCAATTCCTAGAGAGAGAACAATTGAAGGCAAATTAATTCTCCAGATTGACACTTAACTTCTCTTTCATTTTCTAGAAGGATAATCTACCCTTTCCTAGTCATGATGCCTGTTGCACTTTAAGTACTTCGAGATGGAGATCCTCCTACGGTAATTTAGGATTCTTATAGGGCTGATATTCTTACAATTATTACACCGTTGACCGTTCCCCTCATCAACATGGGAGACTTGATAAACATTTTACTGAGTATCACCGCTCAGAAATGTCCAGTGAAGATTGGAGTTGGAACATTTGAATTCATTTTTTAAAGCACTGTGACATACATTTTTGAAATTTTTGACTGTACAGTATGTACACTTGAAGGTTCATGAATAATCTCTCCAATTGATATGAAAAGAAAATATTGTAGCCTGATATAACAAATAATACAACAGTCAGCCCCCAGCAGCCAAGCTGTGGTCAGAACACCTGAATGTTGTATTAACAACTGGTGAAGTTTATTAGGACATGTCCCACAAATGCTTGATGTCTGCGTTTAATGCAAGTTTAGAACTAATTGCAACACTCACCAAGTTACTGCCAAAATTCAGAGAAATTATCGAGATGGCCCACATTACCAGCACATGAAATGTTCATCACAACAACTGCATGCCAAATAGGCACCGACTATGGTGCTGCCATAAAAACACATTAGGAGTGCACACCTACAGTAGTGCTACTATCACAACCCTAAGTAAAGCAGGTTTCTACAAACACACACCTCCAATTTTCATCTTTGTATATTCTTGTAAATCAACTTGAAGTCAACAATTTTAAGACGGTTGGCTGTTTGCCATGTTGATGATGACATATGCAACTGCTGAGGTGAGGTCATATTGAGAAAGTTTTCAGGCCTGTATATGGAACTCTTTTGCCACACAGACCATGTTGGCAATTTGTTGACCCTTTAACATGTTATGGAATTGTGTTACTTGGAAATAAAAAAATAATGGAATCAAATATTTAAAACTGAACTTTGCTTCATTTTGAAAAGGAAAACCAATGGCTCTATATATGTAATAAACATCTAGTGATTGTATTATTATACAGTGGCAGATTTGGGAGTGGGGGGGGGGGAGGCTGTGGATGCACATGTGCCCCCAAAATTCCAACATTGATCACTTGTGCCCTTAACATTATATCGCAGGCATCCTACAGGCTCTTTTCTTATCAAAGTTTTTATATGAAAATTTGTACACCATATTGAGAGCACTATTTCTGTGCACAGTAAATCCTTCGGATGGAAGACAATATCCCACAATGCAAGAATCTGGAGCATCCCTCAAACAAAACTCCTGGATCCACCCACATACTGGGGTGCAGAGGTTGTGCAAAGGCAGGTACAAGATGAGTGCAGCACATCCAGAGACCATACCAATGGTGTGCAAATTTACTTGGCCAAAATGTTGTCAATCTGCGCTCTACAGCAGTTGGTAAGTCACAACATAATGACGTACATACTGGATGATGGTAGAAAGTCATGATACTTAATCCCCATAATTCACTGGTGTGGGTATTCATGAGTAACTATACTTACCCCTTGCTCACTCATGCACATTTACACATGCACGAAAACAGCACATTCTTATGGTCAGAGTGAAAGCCAAACGAGGGCGAGCCTGGGCATAGAGGGCGCAGTGTCAGAATAGATTTCGACTGCACTTTGAGCTAGGTCAAACTTAATGCATGAGTAAGCAAGGGGTAAGTATATGTTTACAATGTGAATTAACTACACATGGCAAGAACTGATGACTAAAGACTCTTTAATTCTTTACCTTTCTAACAGACAGCCGACAGAAACAAGGCTCGAGAACACCTGTGGTTGCACTTGCACTCATTCGACAGTTGAATTTAAACTTCTCTCCCCAATGGACCATGTGATCTTGAACTGCTTGCCTAGAACAGGAAGACAAAAAGGAAGTAATTGAAAGGAGCAATTGAGCAATTGCCATCACGGATGGGGGGAGACCGAGGAATGAGACAGCGCACACAGAGAGCTGACTTGGCGGGCAGTGGCCTCCTACCCTGACGACAAGATTATTACGACAAGATCATTACGTCTCGATCCGAGATTGGCACGAAATCAACTGTTTTGACCTCGGTGTCTCATCAAGGGATGGCTTCCACATGATAGTTTCACTGTGAAGGAAAGTACACAGAATATGCCCTTTAATGATACCATCGGCATTCTTTGCTAGTAATACAGCAGTCTAAACCAATTAAGAAAATCAAGAAAGCACATCTCCCAAATGGAACACAGTATTAAACGGTTAATCTAAATCTCTAGCAAATTTTAATCCCCTTGTACGTTTCTCCAATGTTTCTCAAGGTGGATCGATTCACCTTTCTACCATCATGCTTAAAATTCCTTTTGTTTATATATTGCATGTCAAGCATAACCAAATACAGTTGGTTATCTGTGCATACAGGCAAACACATCACACTGATTTCTTTCAAACCATTTTCATTCACAGAGTAGTACAGTACTGTAGTGTCCTAGAATTTTTAATGTACTCAAAACCAGAATAATTTGAAACTTTCATTTGAAAACCGTTAACAACAGAAAGCTACAAAGAGAAAATGACACAAGTCATGAATTGCAACACTGACTTGCAGAATGTATGAAATGGTTTTACTACTGTCCAAGGCTCATTCTAGTTCCAAATGCAGGTGACTTTTTGTGTAAGGGATAAAGTGATCCCTTTTTTTTTTTCGTATAGGATAGAGTAGTTCTAGTAAGTAGCTGATTGTGCATACAGTAAAATAACTGTGAGCGCTCAGAAGCTCCGATCGAGCATTACCACTCCCAGCAGAAAAGCACACACGCAGCACGGTGGCATCGTGGAACGTATGCAACGTTAATAAACAGGAACGTTCTGATCTTACGAGGCAATATTAAAGAAGAGTTCCTCAGAGTTAACTCACTACACCATCACTCATCTTTGAAGTGCTTGACATTTACACAAAGATGTAAAGTAGAAATGCATTAACCAGAATTTCTGCTGTATGGCATCAATCACAAACTATCCATTTGAACAACGTGCAAATACAGCTTGACTGCAGTACAAGTACACAACTCCCACATGCTGGTATTAGGAAGGTGGGTACTGAAAGACACTGGGTTGTATTCCTTTTGATGTGAAACTAAGGTAGAAGCTCAAGTTGCATTCACACATCTTCAGTATTTATCATACTGAAAATATTTCCCCTGAAACCAATGAAATGCCTAAGTTGCAGTGAATTCTTTCTGTTTTCCTACATGTAAGACATTACATAACTACAGAAAGGTGTAAATTATGATAATGCACATAGTGGTTGACAGATTTTTAACTGTGCACTTCTTTGAACTAGCGAATAGGAAGTGCAGTAGAAATAAATATTCGTGTTCGTCAAAGCAGCAGATCACTGATGCTGTAATGAGGAGACCACTTTCAGCATTTCATTTCACTATTAAAATACTGCAATTCCCTATACCATCAGGGAGCAATAACTTGGAAAGTATGTTTTTGCTACACCAATGAAATGTACTATATAGCATGTAGGCACTCATTGCACAAACCATTAAATTTCAAAGATGATTTCCAGGGTTGTTTGATTTAAGTGAAGGTTACTTATTGCACCATCAAAATCAGGATTTTTATTGAAAAATCACGATTTAAATCAATTTGATTTACATCACTGAGCTTGATTTAAATCACGATATTTTAAAAAATCTAACACCATTGGATTTCTGTTTGTTTACTGTTTTTATGCCATTTCAGTTTTTTTCAAAGTGGTTACTGGTATTTTCGACTAAAATGGCGGCTTTATTGATAACATTGGTATTTCCACGTTAATGTACATCACATTTGTGTGGAGGAGTCTTCCTAGTACACTTCATTCACTTGCCTACTCCTTGTCATAATTAGGATCACCTATTTTCCTTGAGAAAATGAAGAAAATTCCATTTTGAACTCTTTACTACGAATGGTAGGTGAAATTTGGCAATCTGACACAGTGTGTTCACAAAGTGGTTATGTCTTTTTCACTTCATGAAGGAATCCGGTAGTAATTTTGGATCCCCATAACAAAATGCCTTTTGGGTACCCAGGCTCCCCATGAAAACACTATAATATTCCATGGAATTTAGCAGAATTTGTGGTTAATTTCAAAATTGTAATGGTTAATGTAGTGTCGGTCCCCGGGAACAAACCAGACACATACAAATAAATGAGGAAGGGAAACGCAATGGCAAACGTGTAACTCAGAATGTATTCTTTGTAATGCCTTGCCTTGTTTACAGGCTTGACTTTTATATTAAATGAATGGCATAACATTCAAATGAGTAAATTAACATAAGAACAGCAAAAGAACTGTGGCAATTCGAACTCAATACATAGCAGTTAACACAGCCAATATTCCAAAATATCATTTCAATGACACACAGTCTTTTAAAAAAAAGCTCTAGTATCTATAAATCTAAAAAAACTAACAGAGAGGGCAGGGATTCCATGACTCAGTTAATACAAAGTACTCCACAGCATCTTCGTACCCTCCAAACATGCTTACAGTACAAACAAACATGACACATACTGTGCAAACACAAACTATCTCTTTCAGTTTGCAAAGCTCTGTAGGATGATTTCTTAGGATCCTGACAACAGTGCACCAGAAAGACATAACCTTGCAAATCCATCTCCTTCGCCCCTCCTCCTCCTCCTCCAATGCATATTGTCTGGTTTTATACAAACCAAGGAAACAAAGTGGGCCTGTACAATGACATAACTTGTCTGCTGATGTTAAAGAAAACACAAAACAAACTGCTGTGATTGCACAGTGAATAACTTGACTTGCCAGGAACATCAACCATAAAAGAAATAAAAACATTTTTAATACGAAAAAAGTTGACTTGTACCCAATTAATACTATCAGCAGTTAAAGACAGGCGATTGATGTGACTCTTGCAGTTTATTTTCATTGAATTCATATTCACACCTTGATCTAAAACAGTCCTTGAATCCCACGAATTGTTTACAGTAAGTTAATAACAGTTATTTATGTGCAGGTAAATGTAATATTGTACAGCACATCCTGGCAGCAAATGGATCTTTAGTGTTTACCTTCCCGCAATGATCTCAAAATACACAAATAGCACACGAATGCAACAGAGGTAGAAGATTTGAAACACTCTGAGGCACATTAGCCTTATACAGTACAAGATGATCTGAGCAACAGGCTTATAGTTTACAAACATTACAACCCAAAATTTAATCACAATTAACTTCAATTTTTGTACATCATCACTTTGCTTACAATTCCTTGGAAGAAAAGTCTTTCTATGGGATGCAATCATGCAATAACCTTTTAAAATGTAACTTTATTTTTGTCACTCTTGACATTTCATTATGCTGCTGGTTATTTTATCCAGAATTTCAGGTGTCAACCAATTTTGTGGAAGCTTACAACAGTGTTTACTACACATGACCTCTGAAAGTGCATTGTTTTAGTTCTGAAAGAATTGTACCATAGACAGCTTTGATTGTTAAAAAACTGCATTGATCCATTTCCCAATATCTGGATCATCAACAAGAGAGTGCATCACCGACGAAAAGCGCAACGTTTCACACCATGGGATGTATCTGTCGCTTCCTAGTGGATTGCGGCCACATGCCATTGTTTTCGCACTCAAGTTTGAGAAGTCTGAGGCTTAGGGAGTGACAGGTTCACTGATAATCACCTCTCGTATGATGCTATGCAATGAAGAACGTAACGACAATTCAATGAAGAGGAACCAAACTTGACTGAACTTTAGAATTAAATTCTGGCCTAGCATAGACTGATGGCTCAGTAAACATACTGTACACTAAATGTACTGATTGTTGTGACAGGTAACATACATCTTGTATTTTGGTGTTACAGTAAGGCAACATTTTGAAATTTGATGGATGTTTTCTCTCAAATTTCCCAAATCTGCTATGTTAGACAATATTGTAAAGCTTAATACGACCAATTGCATGTAGACTAAATAAAACTATTCAGTTCTATTGGTGGGAAAATTTCATATGTTTTGAATTTGGAATCCCAAAACTTCTGACACAAAAAAAGAAGTTAAAAAACTTTGAAGAGAAGTACAGTCGCTGCTGGTTGGTGCAACATTGTGAAAAGAGAATTTTAAAAAAGTTGGTAATTCTGAAAGATGTTGGACATCAATGAAAATTCATGAATTCCAACATCAAAATATGTAGTTTTTTACCATTCATGACAACATTTTGGGAGGTACCAAAATTGTTGGCTAATAGTGCTAGTATGCATGTATTAACAAGAAATATCATCATATGTTTATGCGCTTGTGAAAGTAAGATATGACAAATCAAAACCTTGTAACATCTGTCATCAACCACAAATATAGTATCTCGAGTTTTAAAACTACCTTGCTCCCAATACTCAGACAGCATTGTCAGCATTTTACAAAATCTTTGCATGTATCCCAACTTAGATTAGTTTGTTGAGCATGTTCATTTCTTGAAGCTATTGCTTTTTCTTTTTTTTTTTGGTTTTGTAAAGCACCACGAGAACTTTAGTGGATTTGGTCCATTACAAGTCTTGCTTTATAAGTATAATTATTACAGTATCTTTACAACAGAAAAAAAGACAAACAAGTTCCTTGAAAGCTAGAAAAGTTGATAATGCTTAACAAAGTAACAAGCAATGTATCTTTTACATGAAACACAAAAGCCTTCCTCTTTTCAATGAAATAATGTACAGTACTACGCAGTATTTGACCAGCCTACGTAATACACTAAGTCTATCCTATATCTCACTTCACTAATATTTTCAACACCAGGTTCTGTACTTACAGTACATGTATTGCGTAACAACAAACATGTCAACGAACTTCCAATGTAGACAGACCTTTGAACTCCTTATCAAATTTACCATCACCATAGGCATTTTATTGGTATCATCTAACTTTGGAAAGTATATAGTCCCATAAACAGAGTATCTAAGGCTTATTTGTAAACGACAGAGCTGACAAATTACAGAGAGAGTAGTAATAGAGTGAGGATATGTCAACCTCAAAATTGCCAACATGATAACACTGTAAAACCTACTGCTGCCTGTTCAAAGAAGACATGTGTACAGAACCTTGGTGTAGTGCAACAACAAATAATCATAGGGAAATATACTCCCCTATGCTTATAAACTCACCAAACTGTATCCTCTATATTGGAGATACATGAATGGGGATACATGAATGCACTCACTTGCCACGTAAAGTGGGTACATTAACTGACATACATGCTCCTTCCCTTGAAAACAGAAAGCACTCAAATTTTGAGAATGAGTGCGCTTTAGAATGTCAGTTGGGTGTACGGGTTACACTGTGCAAGCTTGGGTCAAGTTACTGAGGCCAAATTTCTGAGGGCTAGGGAAACATATCTGTAGACAAGTTGGATGGTACATGGAACGAGATAGAAGGTTTACAAACAGAATAGAGGGCAGCACTGGAAGGTTACTGGAAAGTCTTAGAAAAGTTTAAGCCAGAGCAAATAAAAAATTGTGAAAGAAAAACACATGTTAGTGAAGTGAGTAATGAAAACACTCAGTTGAAAATACCTCTTGAAGACTCTCAAATGGCATTTATCATTGACAATAAGTGTTGTTGTAATGAGGACAAAGTCATCAACAACTAACCGACAGCCATCATAAAATTAGTGCACTCCAATTCAATGTGTGATTGCTTTAATGGCTTGCTTGTAATTGACTTCTGTTACAAATTATTCTGATAATTGGTAATACTTCTAACTTAGTATGAGACATCTCATTCACTGCCTTTCAACACTGCCTCTGACAAAGGTTACAGGTCTGAAATACTAGCATTGCAAATGATGCTCAGAGACGATATATATACATACAGTGCTGTGCACTGACTACATTACATTCTCTGACATTTGTTCATGAACACTCGGATAAGGTAAAAGAGGAGACTAGTCAAAAAGCTTCATTTAAAACAGGTGCTATGTATTTATTTTTTCAATGTTGCATAGCAGATGGCAATGCAAAACATGTATTAACATATTCCCATGGAGCGGTCCATACACTTATAATCAAGCTGAATGTAAAGTGATGAGTTTGAAATAAAACACCAATATTTCATAATCACACATCATCAAAGCAAACAGGAAACTGATAACTCAGTACGTACATAACAATTTAACATACTGTGCTCCTTTAAGGAGTAAGCTGTGAATACTTGACTGTCTTATCCCTGTAAGGAGATGCCATACATGTAGAACTTGTAGATCATCATCAAGAGTTGTATGTTTATGGGACACCTTTTTACAGGTGTAATCAGTTCCGATCCATGATTGCGGTAAAAAGAGGTTCAAGAATACATTAATGTGAGCTAGGGGAATGTTTATGTCTACCATGCAAATTTTGGTTGTGCATAGAATGACTTCCAACTGAACCTATATTTTTGGATGAGACTACTACTGTATGATAACCTACCTATTACTGTACAGCATGTGTGTGTGTGTGTGTGTTAATACAGTAATGAGGCTAGCAGGATATCAACAGTAATACCATTCAGTGCCGCAGTTGATAAAATACCACACAGGTCAAAGATACTCTACAGTACAGAGTAATGCAGAAGTAACATTGGACATATGGGTGCTTGGGTAATGGCAAAGTATATTGACTTGCACTGTTATTCGGTGAGAGTTTGCCACTGTACATACCACACCTTCTGACAGGTTTAATAACTGAAGTGTTAGAATATCCAGGGGCCCATCTGAATGACACAAGCGATGACATGATCTGCCAAATCCCTGGACTTCCAGGTGTGATGGGAAATAGTAGAGATCTAGTATCATGTACAGTATCTTTGAAATTAAAAGCTCTGGCTGTCACAGTCTGGTATGCTAGATTAAATCAATAGGGAAATATGAGAGGTTAATAGTGTTTTAGGTGAAGGACAAGTGCTTCTCATACATATTACTTTATAAGCAAAAAAAAACATGATAAAATACAGTGAAATAAAATAAAAAAGTCACACTGTATCCATTTTATCATTGATTACTATTTAATGCTCAGGTGTATCAGGTAACACCTCCCCTGGTTGACTGAAATATTTAACATTGTTGCATGCTGCAGCTAATATTGAGGTAATACAACCACAGTATTCCATTTCATAAATTAACCTTCTTGTGCAGTAGGACAGATATGGTAGGCACCCCTGAGAGTTGTCCCCAGAACCATGAACCTGAAAGCATATAGGTATGATGTTGCCTTCTTTCTCTGCAGAGATGCTTAAAACTTGAAAGGTTTAGTCAAATTTAGTGAACTTCACAAAACAACTCGAGACTGTTTCCCTACAGATACAGTACTGAATGATACTGCATTTCTTGGAGGCAAAGAACAACTGACACATCAAAGCAATGATAGACTGGAGACCTATCCTTAAGTTAAACCTGCAGAGCTACTGTATGTATAAAATAAGATGGCACCAGGAAAAATGAAGATAAAACAATCATTGCTTTCTTAATTATGAATTCGAAGGTCACTACTCATTAATTTAGTAATGCAATATGGACCAATCAGATTCCAAGATATCTGTGTCCTTCCACAATTCTGGTGATAATTTTGACTCTATCATGAACAGGAGGGATGTGTGCACTCAAAAATATTCAAATTTGACAATCAGTGACCATGCAATTGGAAATGATTGAGAGCAGTGAGCAAACAGATTGATATTACATTTTCAGTAAGAAACCAATACGTATTTATGCCTGAATTTGAAGTCTGGTAATTATGATCCTGTTACCATTGAAGAGAGGTACAACTTTATTCCCATTTCCTTACAAATTAAAAGTTGCCATGCATTGCTGCTTTAAACAACCTTTCAAATCATCCTACTTTTTGTGTAAAAAAATGGGCCCATTAAACTACCATAGTTGCATCTTATCAAAGTTTTTTATTTCAAAGTGATTGCAGAAACATATCCTTTCAGGGATGACTCAGCAGTCCTGTTTACTTGTATATTTAATGTACATGTTTTTAAAAGAATGTTATCACTCATCAGTTTTGCAGCAAGTAAAAAAATTAATATAAAAGTGAAATGAGGCTCATTGCTTGTTAAAAACTCACTACAATCACATCCTGGTTAAATTCTGCTCAACACAATTTTGTGATGATTTTTTTTTTTTACTAGGGTGTAACTTACAGTAACTGCATTTTGCAATGAACACACAGCCACTTGTACACACAGAGAGTACTGCAACCAGAAAGCCCCCAAACAATGTGGTTTTGATGATTCAATTAAGAGTATTTTGAATCTGATGTTTTGCATCAGCTGATGATGTTCAATATGCCTGGTGACCCCAAATGACCTTTGACCTCCAACAAAAGTAGAGGGTTCTTCCCCTCATTGTGATAAACCCACAAACTAAGTATGAAAACTGTTCATTATTCCTAACTTGAGATATTGTGCGCCCAGTGTTTTTATTAGTTGACCCTTGGTGATCCCAGATGACCTTTCACTTAAGTCATTTGGGGTCACCAGAGGCCAAATTTTTGAAAACATGCATGCAATGTCCCAAGGTAGGAATCATGGATACTTTTCATACTTTTTATGTGGCTTTATCATATTGAGAGGAAGAAGCCTATGGGTTTTGGTACAGGTCAAAGGTCATCTGGGGTTACCAGAGGTCAAATACTAAAAATCTTGAACATTGTACGTGTGTGAAAGAGGTTTTCAGCATTTGATTTCTGAAGACCCCAGATGATCTTTGACCTCCACCAAAACAAAAGGGTTCTTCCTTTCAATATGACAAACTGACATACTAAATATGAAGAGTATCCCTCACTCCTATATATGGAAATACTGTGTGCTCAAGCTACATGTCACAAACACACACACACACACATACCCCAATCATGACCGCAAAGGTTTCTCTTCCCATCCAAACCAAAAACAAAGGTAGAGTAAATTAGTAATAGTGTTATATGAAAACAGAACAGGTCAAGCAACACAGATAAATATGCCATTTGGTAAAGCAGTGGACCAACAACTACAGTATCTTGGAGGAGATGCACTTTACCATGTACCAAACCAGATATGAAAACTGAAATCAAGACAGTTTTGGAGTCCCTGAAATTTTTGAACTTCTTACATAAACAATCTCTGTTTTTTAGACCATTTTATGTAGGCTACAGCTGGCTAAATGAATTGAGTTCAAATGGTTTCACTTTCAATTGTCTCACTTACTGCAGAGAGGAACTGTTTCCTAATTACTTTATGTAGTAAATGACCCATGGTGCATTAATTCTCATATGGTTGTATCTATGCATGGCCACTGGTTTGAAGCTTTCACGTTTCTTGGTAGTCCTAGAAATTTATTGGGAGTACTAGTCTAAGTCCAAAAGATGCAACAAATATTTCGCATCACAGTAGTAGTTTTGGCAATTTTTGGTACGTCAGCCACATCTAGTGAGTTATGTACTTCATTTGCTCTTGTTCAATCACCTATAAAATTCAGAAAGTTGTAAACTTGAATGATGCAAAGTAAGTACAATTCAGATGGCAGATGGAAATTGAATGCTCAGAAGAAAGTTGATGTTTAAAGTAATGGAGAAGGAAGGTGGGAACATTGAAATATATACTGTAGGTACGGTAGACTAAATAAGTAGCATTTGCAATGATATGGAGGGACATGGAGTCAAATACTGTACATGCATCTCATTTGGAAAGATTCATATCTATAGCAGTTGATTCTTATCCCTGCAAAACAGACTACGGCAGAGACAACATTGCTTAGCTTTTTGTATAACATGCCTCTGAGAAAAAAAGTTGTACAAAGATAGGGTCTAGGCAAGAACCTTCAGTGGGAGAGGTACAGTAAACCTCACATTGTAAACATGGCTGCAAAAAAAATTTTCTTCTTCGGCAGCATTGCTTCCCCTTCCATTTTCCCACTGGCAGAAATCCTACATGGTACTGAATCTGCTAATGACAAAATACCACAGCCAAAAAAAAAAAAATGCAGATTATATCTGAATTTAACGGGCAAACTCTGCTAACTTTAAAAATTGTGCATAACAGAATTTACTGTACTGAACAAAAAGGTAAGACTAGTAAAGACTTTAATTTTCAAGTAAGTCATAATAATGAGTAAAATGTAAATTATGCTTCAGACGTGCAGGTGCTTTACTGCACAGCTCTGAATCACTGTCTCATTTACGGTACAGTGCAGTGCATATATTCTGATGTTCATCTTGAAAGTTATAAAGGTACGTGACAGACGTGTATCCATATTGCCTGCTGGCCATCCTGTAATCTTTCAACTCTCTGGCACACTCATGCAATACAAGGTAAACATCTTTTCAAACAGAATTAACAACAGCGAGCTGTACTTGCAGACTGAAAATAATTCCCAAAGAATACATTCTTCATGACCATGAAATATTCATCAATTGAAAAGTACTGATGGAAAGTTGGCATTACAGTAAGTCAGTTTATTTCCCTTGCTGTTCTATGTTTGTCTGTAGCAACCGTGTGTGGGCTTTTAAACTACACAAATCGGCTACAGTACGATGGACTTCCAGAAATTGTGTGGTGCAATACCGAAGGCAAGTTTATTACCTTGCAAATTAAGTTCTCTGAAAAAGGTACATACATCACTTGAGTTGAAAAGAATGACTGCAGTAAATCATAAGGGGATACTTGTACATGTGGTCAAAATTTACAGTAAGTATGCCCAATGAATATTGGTTTTATTGCATGTACAGTACATGCATGTGGAGCAGTAAAGAACAAGTCAGTAAATTGTGTTGCATAATGATGATGATAATAATGATGCAGGGTTTGCACTTAATACAGAGAAGCAAAATTCTTTCCCCAAGAGAAAATGCCTCAAAAAAATTTTAAAAATCAAATCGCAGTCAGACATATCCCCCTCCTCCCAAGACAACTAACTGGTGGCAACAAATAAGAACTTTAATATGAGTTGTACTGGCAATGGTCTGGTCACCTATCTTTGTTCTCCATCAGTGTTTCAGGGAAGAGAAATTGAAGGGGGAAAAGATCCCGTCACAAAATCTGAAAGAGAACTGTGCACTCATCTTCCAGATATTTGAAGATGAAAATTGTCTTGACATTTTGTTCGACTTACAAACCTTAGACTCTCCTGGAAAGCATGGCAGTCAATAACTGTTACTTGAAATCAAACAGACGGTCAATGGGAATTGAGATGAATATTCATGTATGCAAAAATGGGGCTAAAGAATTGTTTTTTTATAGTGGCAGAGTGGTTACGTATGGCATATTCTGTGGATCCACAGACAAATGTGATTCACAGACAAATTTTCAACTCATACTGTATTCCAGTTTTAACTGCAAAACACTCACTGTCTGGAGTAAACATAAACAAAAATCCTGTTAGATAATCGGTTACAGCTTACTTATAAATTTTTACTAATTTTGCATGTAATAAACACATCACAATTTGTGAACTGCATGGAACCAGTCAAGTGTTGACTTCTTCTCTTGTTATCTTGAACTTTAGAGGGCAATGTAAGATTACCTTACAGCAGGGACAAAAAATAATCAACCTGCAACATACAGTACCTGTACAGCACTAACAGTTAGAATTATGCAATCAATCATTGAATATGTGTTGACTAATGAATAGTAAAATGTTTGTATCTCTCATTTTGCATAAATCTTTCCCAATTTTTTTTACAGAGAGACACAATTTAAATAGGGAAGCTAGCAACAATGATTGACAATGGTGCACATTAGCAAATACCTCTTATGGCCAGAGAAGCATTCAATTAATGATTAACAAACAGGACTGTCTCTTTTATATTCAGAACTAAGTTTCACAATCATTCTTCATAGATGGTGTAATATCATGCTCAAATACATAAGTACCATTTTAAAGATGACATCCTGGTAGTGTTCACAATTAGACTGCCATATAACAGGTCATACTGGGGCACCATCTCTCACACTTATACAGTATGAAGTACTGAGTTACTTCCAGCATTTAACAAACAGTGACAAAAACTTGTAGCCAGCCAAGTGGTACTGTAGATATACAGTGCCACAAGTACAGCATGGATATTTAACAATTAGTGCTCACATCAGACTCACTGTGCCGGCCATAAATGTGTGGTATTTGTGTAGTATGTGTTTCGCTGCAAAATTACATTGTTAACACATGACAAGCCAGCGTCAGACATGTACAGCAGTAACAAGGCTTGAAAATGTCATAACAAAAGAGCATTATGGACTGAACTCAAATGTATAAGTTGCCTTTCAACAAGTAGCACTTCAAAGGCTATTAAACATTAATCACTCTTACTTATTTGATCCCTTTATCACTGTCTGAACTGTCAAGGCAAAGTCATCAGAGTACAAATCCTGACATTTGTAAGAGACATAACACTGTTAGCATAGCACTTATTGACAGGATTGTAGAGAAGTTCGAATGGAGTGCTTGGTATTCACAATGTCTGACAAGCCTTACAATACCTTGCAGACAAACTCTGCACTACGTAGTGGGAGCTTAAAGGAAGACTTGTAAAAATATAAATTGTGAAAATATCTACTCACTGCTATGTAGTCATATCAAAATACACACTAGCTGCATGCCACTACAACACTGCAACTACTATACAATTAGAGTCACCACAGCTCTACAATAAAAGGCAGTGCAGAGAATCCATCCTGGTATTCTGTAACCTTTGTGGATCCACTTTTGGCCTTTTGTAATTTAGCAAATTCTTTTGCCTGATCAAAACAGTCACATTAATATTCCTCTCATGTTTGCACTATACATAGCTGACCTGCTTTTCTCTTACCCACATTTAGCTTTTGTATTAACTTGGGAATTCAGCTTCACTGTGAGGCAATGGATGTACACTGTGGCATACATTGTTTACTAACAGAGTGAAAGCATTCCTGAATAAAATGTAAGACACTCTCTAATTGCTTGCATAATCTCAATTGTCAGCAGCACAATGTACTGTGTGCACAGTGCTGCAGTATCAAATAAAAGGACAGTACTGTAGCTAGAGCTACTAGGGCACAGTGCAACTTACTGTACGTGTGGTCTTCTTTGTGCTTTCAACAGGCAGTGTCTAAAGGTAGTGAGTGAGTCACCATGGAGACTTCAAACATACCAAAAGAGGAAGATGTCTGAGAGTATCTCCCAGATTTTACCCCCTAAAATTTAGTCTGATGATTCATTCATTGCATTAGGATGATGACAACGCACTGACACCTGGCAACCTCGAGGGATCACCGATGAAAGGCATTTAGAACATACTATTCTAGAGCTTACAACTTGGCAAAATGCAGTGGTAATACTGTCACAGTGCATTAAATGTAGACCTACACACATCAAAACTTCTCTATCAGCTGACCTTTTTTTTGGACAAAATAAGAAGCAAAGCCAAAAAAAAAAATCTAAATATTTTCTGGTTATTCAAATGCAGTCATAAAAGCATCAGTTTGGTACTTTGAAGGTCTATTTGATTACTTCACTCTCGAGCATAATTTTGTCAATAATGAGCGCCCGTAATCTTGGAATATAAAAAACGAATATGTTAAGAGAAACCTACAATACTACACAGTTGGAGTTCTGAAGAGAAACGAATGAACAGTGAATGCAAAGTGTAGCGTTCTGTAACTACAATGGACTATGACTTGTGAGAATAATTTGAAAGGAAAGTGTGAATAAGAACCAATGCTTTTTTATCAAATCTGACTATTAATGTGGATTTCTGAAACACTTCACAAGGATTTATGAACATGTTCTACTTTGAAGCAAACTGAATTTTTGTACCAGTCTAGCACACCATGTCAGTATTACTAACTAGCCTCACAGGAAATTAATTGAGTCACTGAGCTTGACACTGTGCATTGAGCAAACAGTATACAGTACATACAGTGTAAACAGTTACTTATGTTGATGCAGTCATCTACAATCTTGGACAAAATTGTTGGGACACTTTGTTATATGTTGCAAATATAACACTGAATTTTAGGTGAGAGGATAACATGAAACCCCGTGCCCCTTTCCAGTGTTGCGCTATAGAAGTGAATGTACCCTTTGAACAGCAATCCTACAGCCAACATTGAACGGGGGCACGGGGTGTCCCAAGGGTTTTTGTCCAAGATTGTCTGAGTTTTTTGGGAGCAATTTTGGAGCGAAATTTCGAAAGAAAATTGAACATTTTTGGACAAGATGCATTATAAAAAAAATAGTTATCGGGGCCTATGGGTCTGAGGATTTTCAAATGAAAGTATTCTTAATTTCGACTATGAACAAAACAAGTTTAATCTTAATTTGGGGGTTTATTTGTATATTTTTATGTTGAAAAGGAGTGATCATAAATGGACAGATTGTTTCATGGTATTGTATATGCAGACAGAATTAGTTACGATTAGAAATAACATTGATGGGGAGCTGTTGCATTGTGTTGCAACAGGAACGTTACTGCAATTGTCGAATGCTGGTAGGAATCCCAGTTATAATGTATTCTGAAGTAGCTCCACGTTCTACCAAAATGCATTAAAGTCAGAAGTGTAGATTCAGCTTAATATTAAAATAATGGTAGAATGTTAGTACAGGCTGGTTTTTTACATTTTTGGCAGCTAAATCGAGAGTTGTGACTGCAATTTTTACATTGCATGAAGCTGGTAACGTAAGTATTTCCAGACTTGTAATCTACGCAATTTTCCCACGGGTTGCTTAAATTTTCCTGTCAAAACATTTGGTAGAACGTGGGTTTCCTTAACCTATACTGTCGGACGCTGTTGTTAGGAATAAGTCAGCTTGGATGGGGAGGCCGGGGTTCGATTCACGGCATGACCATAGTGTTTTTCACTGCTCAATTATTCATTTATAAATTAAAATGTCTGTCAACTTCTCATTTTTCATTCATTCATATATACATAAGGTAATATATATATGTATATTAATATAATGATACAGCTCTAACAACAAATATGTGCTATGAAGTATGTTGAAACTTCTTAAAATGACTTACATATTACAGTGCACCATGTACGATACAATGGAATGGGTGCCACAATGTCACTGTTAGGTGAATATGAGCAAACGTCACATTTATTAAATTTGCATTTTAGGGGTTTATTTTGTATAATGATAGTACACTTTTTTACCCAGATTAACCTGCAAGTCAGTCCTAATAGTCATTAAGCGTAGTTACTTTAATACCAGACACTGTGAAAAATTTGAATAAATAACACATATACATCGATCTTCTTCAACGGACCACTAACATGTTAGTTTTTTTGGGGGGGGGGTGTTTTTCGTTTTTGGTTTTGTTTGTTTTTTTTCTCTTCGGTACCTGTCTCATTATCAGAGTTTGAGCCGAAAGTACGTCATTTGTATCATATAAAGTGTTTTAAAGTAGTTTCCTGGTCGACAAGATGCATTGGAGTTATGATGGTACCTCCCAAATGACTGCATTTTACTTAGCGCATTTAGTGCAAATGCATGGATTTGACTGACTTATTCCTCCCTTTACTCCGTAATAACATTGACAACATTCACACAATAATATTATTACAGTAAACCAACTTCACTATAGGCCCCAAACATGCCGAACATGCACTGCTGATGTTTCTTGTTGCAAGGAATACCACCCCAGATTTTACCTTTTAACTTGTTTCAAATTGACGATTTTTCCTGTGCCCCGCGCATGCTTCTAACCAGTCAAAATTCTCAGACAATCTTGGACAAAATTGTTGGGACACTTTGTCGTATGTTGCAAATATAATACTGAATTTTAGGTGAGAGGATAACATGAAACCCTGCGCCCCTTTCCAGTGTTGCGCTATAGAAGTGAATGTACGCTTTGAACAGCAATCCTACAGCCAACATTGAACGGGGGCGCGGGGTGTCCCAAGGGTTTTTGTCCAAGATTGTAGCTAGGATCATTTGTACACTAAGTGTAGACTACATTTGTTGAACTCTTTCATTTCACTCTGATGTCTGCATGACCAGATTCCAGTCTTGATCTTAGTTCTCTACACTCAGACTCTGGCCACAGGACACAATGAATGCAAGATGGGTATTGGGCATGCCATGAATTGAGCAGTTTATGAATTCGCCACAACTCACTGGTGTTAAGACCCACTGGTGTGGGTAATCACAAGAGAGTGCTTGCCCCTTGCTCCACTAATGCATACATTTCGACTTGTTCTAAATTTCCTTGAAATCAACTCTAGCACAGCGACATCTACCGTCTAGTCCACCCTCCTTTGCCTTTTGCACACATGAATTATTAAGTGTTACTACCAGACACTGCTCTTATTTATTTCACTTTCAAGGTTTGCAGTGTCTTGAGTGCATCCATGGCTTTACTTAGAAAGAACACATTTGTGTAAAACATTTTTAAAAGTACAGTATAATTTTTTCAAAATCGTTGGTTTACGGTGATAAATCTTTGTCAGTTTAAAATCTCAAATCAATGAACTGCGTACAAGTAAAATTTGCACAGACCTGTCATCACTCAAATACAAATCCATATCAAATTCAATATAAATCTGCCAGAAATACATAAAGCAGCATAATCACTGCAATTCCAACTTAACTACGACTGACAAGTCTTTAAAATGAGGTCCATCCACCCACTTTTCAAGAACAATACGTTTTCATGGGATAGCATTTTGCCCCTCTTCTCCGAGTCACAGTTTTGAATAACAGACTATTACACACTACAGTACATCAGTCACCATAGCATTTCTAATCCTGAAGTACTTCCTTCCGCTTTGTATGACAATGGAATTTTTCAGAACTTGGTCATAGTAGCAGCAGTCATTTGGTACACTATTGACTGTACCATTTGTGGGACGGTGGGTAGTCAATCATCACACATCCTTTGCTGTATGTCCACAGTCTGCCACACATTTAAACAACACAATTGTCAATTACATTGTATTGTATCCATATTTAGCTGATTTGGTGGCAAATACAACAGACAACAACTTACAGGAATCAAATGAGCTCTAAAGAGTCCCTATTGTTTGCATTATGAAATGCTAAATGATTGGGAAGTTACTACAGAAATTAAATGTGGGTATCCCACCCCACTTAGATGACGAGTTTTTTCACTCACCTAGTCGCAACAAAAAACTAACATCTGCCAGCTTCAGAGACAAACTCCTTTCAGTTCCGTGTAAATCATACGCAACCCTCGGTCTCAAAGCTCTACGGTGATTGGCTGACAGAGGGCTTTAAATTAAATGAGAACCACTGCTACCATGATACGCAGCTGTGTAGATCGACTGTGAACAAACATGTACTGTAATGGGACGCTCTCCTGGTACTCTGTGGCAATGTGTATGCAGCAATCAATGGACCAATGGCCACCAATATTAACTTACAGCACCAAGGACTGCAACACATGCATTTTGTGTGCATGTGCGTGAGTGATTTTTGTTTCTCATTGCTTGATACTTTATGAATTTTACAGCTCCTGACATAATAAATGTACACAGTGGTTCACTAATTGTTGATTGGAATCTTGTTTAAGTACTATGCCAATTTCTGTTTCAGTTGATGGAATCCTGTTCTGAGCACTCACAGAGTGTCTGTAATCTATCTCTCTCTCTACCATCACAGCTTCAATTTGATGCAGTTTCAGTACTGTGTCAGTAATCATACTGTGATATTTCACTTTGTGAAAGAAATACAAGGATATACTGTAGGAAGTGGCTAAACCTCTTTAAGCTGTATGTGCACTCCGTTTTTCTTAGACTTGAGAGATTAATTTGCAGGATCCATTATTAAACTCCTGTCCCAACATACAGACGCTACAACGTGGATGAAAGGTTCTGCAAAGTAGCAATAACAAAGGTTTTCAATGCAGTACTTTCAACACAGACTTTTTTTTTTCAAAGGAGCTGTAAACTTGGGTCTTGCAAAGCTTATGCTTAAAAAATGTAACAGTGTGCAAGTTTCAACTGACTGGTAGGAAATGAAAGTTTGTAGTGGCCACTAATGCAGAACAGGGATGTCTATTGGGAAAACCAAAGATGCGATTGTGTAAGTATGGTTGTCATGGTGTAGTTTGTAGAGGAATGCTACGAGGGGGGATTCAAGTGGGAGAAAAGGTCAAAAGTTCCATTCAAGAAGAATGGAATGACTACTGCACATATAGTCTATAGGGACATAATGTGCACAAAACACCTTTTTACATTTCAAAAGACTTTTATGAGAATAATAACATTCAACAAGTCTCTCACAAGACTTACATGTCCATACCTTTCATGCAAACATGTAAACAACAGTCAGTCTGCACATAATAGATAAAGTGATTAACAAATTATGACTCTCATTGACTGACCAGGGAACAAATTGCTGTCACAGCTCGATAACAAGGGAATTGAAAGACCTGGACATCAAAAGCTCATTATGATACCAGTATGTACATGTATTTGTTTGGAGCTTACTCATCAGACACATTCAGAGTAAATTTGCAAACTGAATATCTACAGCAGTATAAACACAAACATAGAAGTTACGTCACAAAGCAATACAAAAAATGCTGGTTTACTGTACTGTACTGTATGCCCACTAACTTGGATGGAGGGTTAGCTTGGTGGTTAGAGTACATCTGTCTTTCAATCACTCTTTTAAGTCCCTGGATCAAATTCTGGTGAAGCCATTTGGAAATTTTCTTGGGGACTCAGATACTTCAGTAAAGCTGTGCTGAGGGGGTTACTTGGTGATTTCAATGTGAGTACCTGTTGTCTGATTCAGGTCTTGTCCGCTTCAGGTTGCTCAGTACAGCTAATGGGTTGTTGTGAGTGGGCAGGTCCTCCACTACTCCTAGCCTTTGAGAAAGTAGCTAAAGACTGGGGGATACACTCTCGTCCGTCAGATGGCGATGTTAAATGGGGGTCCCAGGAGCAGTTTTGGGTTTGTATGGGATTGTTACTTCACCCTGTCTCGTTACCTTCTGAACAATGATCGAAAAGAGTGGGCGAATTTTCCCGGTGTTAATTCATGATCAAGATGGTATAGGATCCTTGATGAGTCTTCAGACTTTCTGATCCTCAAATTCTAAACTAACCTTTGTTTGTTTGGTACTGTATGATGCTATTCCCTATCTAGACAGTAATTGAGTACTGTGGTACATTAATCTTTTTATTTTCAACTACATAAATTAAAACACCATACTTGTGACTGTTCTGTGTGTTGGACTGTGAATGACAGCATATATACTGACAGGTCAAACTGAGTATTTACACTATGCCGGGTTATCTTCCTGAAGTAATTTTCACGAAGCATGTACAGTGTAGGCCTATCTGGTCTGGTACTCCATGATTAAAATCTTAATTTTGCACTGTTCCCCCCTCCCTTCACATAATGTTTGCATGGTTTGTTTCACATCTCAACAATGAAATGTACAGTATTGAAGAGACTTGGTGTGGGAAGCAAAGAAATGAAAATCCCAGAACTAAAACTTGTCACTACAGTCATTCTGCAGTATCTTATTTAAAGCCTGCAGGCTATTTGAATTGATTCAAGCCAGTAGTACCACAGCTGTAGGAACTCAAAGTTATCACATAGATGGAAGACTTGGAAGTGGTATACAGAATACTATACTGTACAGTAAACCACGGAGGTCCATTTTACCTTCATGGCTCAACTTTCAAATTAATGTGTTTGATTTGTGCTGAAATGACTTTCCAAGTAGTCAAGCACTGAACACACAAGCAAAAAAAAAAAAAAAAAACCCCTCCATGATCAACAAAATTAATTGTTTATCAAACAGACTTCTTCCATAACTTTCCAAGAACTGTAGGATCAGGAGGCTCTTCCCCTACATTACATGAAAGACTAGGGGCTTATACTTCATCATCATTAAAAGTATTGCTCTTTTAAAGATATTATACAGTGATATTGCTTTTTATCAATTCAATGAATAACCCCTATGTAATACATAGAACCATGGTTCTATTCTTGATAATTTATACTACAAATAAACAGTACATTTACTTTTCATGACTACAAAAATAAATCACAGCATACACAAAGAGTAAAAACATTTTTAACAAATGTGTTACATTTCCTTACTGTACATGTACAGTTAAGTAAACCAGATTTACTGTAAATGTAACACATGATGAGTTTATTGCAGAGTTTATTGAATGGAGATGGATTTATGATAAGGTCAGAAATTTTAAGTAACTTATCAAGTCCATAATCAATTTACTGCAGTTCTGCTGTAGGAAAGCAGAAAGTTTTGCAGTGCTCTGTGGGTGTATATTAATGGAAATATTTCAAGTGTTATATGGTAAGTACCTTCAATCATGCTACAATACAGTACAATACTGGCTGTAGACTTATGTGAATTATGATAAATCATACTGCACCCAGCACAGGGTCTAAGCCCAGTAGTCCACATATGAAGTTACAGCGCGTGAGGAGCCAGCCCGCTGAGTGCAGGAATGTTTTCATTCTCTCATCACACAGAATATCAATCCAGGAAGGCAATATTTGAATTTAATTACTTGTCAAAAAGGACAAAAACATATCAATTTCCCCTCATTTGATTGTTTCATCAATTCCAATCCCATGACACTAATCACCTAAAAAAAATCCCTCTAAGCTGGAATGAAATGACAGGTCATAAAGCTAGACATAAGATTTGACATGTACAATGTGTGTTGTATACATGTGTGTAATCATTCTGATTGCCTGTGAGAACTTGTTAACAATTTAAGAGGGTCACTGGATACTGTGCTTACTCTTATGGCTGTATCCACTATTTGAAACAATATTGTGTTAACGAATCTCTGACATTACCATCCAATCACATTTGACAAATTAGCTACTGTACAATTCCCATCCGACACAAGAACTACTGTACAGTATGTACAGTAAGTGTGTAACAGTGGGTACTTCAGGTCTACAATCTCCAGAAACAAAATTACCAGAAAATGATGCTTTGAAAAATTGACCGACAGGACTGACATTGAAGAAAGTGCGCATTACCTTACTTCAATCAGGACTCTAGCCACACCAGCTGGCTCTGGCCAGCACCAACTCCAGCCGATATGCACAGCAAATCGTGAGATTACCGGTCAGCACAAAATGTACAGAGCATTAAAAACTACAGGGTCAATTGTAAAAGCTTTACAGAATAATCAAATGTATAACCCTTTACAAAAAGCAAACTTGCCAAAATTCATTTGCAAACACCAAAATAGTGGTATTTCTTGACACACACTTAGCTCAAAGATAGGAGGGAAAAAAATTCACCATTTGCCATTTTAGCAGATCTTTGAAAAAGGTTCCTTAGACTGCTTCCTTTAGTACGGCGTTCACATTACAATAACAGAGCACTACAGACAGGCTGGCCAGTACACTTACTGTAAGAAGGAAGACTACACAGATCTTCCTGTGCTGTACTATACCAGATCTTAAAGTACAGCAGCACTTCACTTTATGAACTGAGTACAGCAACTGAAGTGTACTGAATTTCTACCATTTGTGCTACACTGTCACTCTCGACTTAACACACTCTGGTATCACAGGAATGCGAAGTAACTATTTCCTTGAATTCCTGAACAATGGCGGAAATTCTTTGAATTTGGGATGACTCTACCCCTGAGAGAATTTGGTATGCCAACTTTTGGACAAATATTTGGCTTAATTTGAGGAATCACTTTTAGTATCAAAAACTGCTCAGTATTTTTGTAATATGCCAGCATTTACTACACATAGTTCTGTATTTCATACTTGTTCTGCACCAACTGTTGATCGTGATTGTAAAAATCTTTCTCTCATTTCTGTCTATGTACAATATGCTCCACAAATTGTCTCCTTTTTTCTGTAAATATAATGATTTATCATTACACATTTTAGACAAGATAAATCATTGGAACTTATCTCGTCAACAGCTGCACAACCATAAACTCGGATGAAAAGGCTTTCCACATGATACTACTGATCATGAATGGTGAGCCATCAATGGGCAGAACTAGACATAAATTCTCTTCTAGTGTACTTGTAACACTGCCATGAAATTTCCAAAAGAAACAGTTCATAGAGTGATAGCACATACTATGTGACTTTCTGTTTCTGCTGAAATTGGTACAGTAATTAATTCATGTGGATAATGTAACCTACATGTCCCCTTATTTTCTTGACTGTAGGCTAACATGTAACCACTTTTGCCACTTCGTACAGTACTGTACCATGGTTTAATGGTACAGGGTTCATGCAATATACAGTACTGTATGTACAGTACACTGTATGTACGGCAATCAACAGCATTACAGCTAGTCTAATTACAGCAACATCGTCAAGAAGCAAATAATATACATGCTATTGGTGTTCAATCCCTTTTCATCATTTTTAAACCACATCGTTAGCTTTAAGTATGCTATACACTGTATGCTTACGTACAGTAGCTTTACAGAATACACGATGATTTTGCAGTACAGTGTGTACAGTAGAGTGTGAACAGGTAGAGTATAGCATTAGTAATTATATTCACACAGTGTACTGTTCAGTAGATGGGCCTACACTTTACACAAGATTCAAACACTTAATTATTCCAGCTGTTCAAGCATCCTATTGTCTGAGCATTCCTTGTGATATTCAGTGTCTACAATATATGTGCACAGAAATGGACAATAATATAGTTCAGTGATGTTCACTTTAATACAGTCCACTTGTACACACTGCTGGCTCAGAGATCCACAGACAGTCAAATACTGTACTGTAAAAGCTACATTGACTAACAGACTACATGATCAGTCAACACTGCCAAGAAGCTAAGTGAAAGTACAGCCTCAGCAGGTTACAGTATCATTACTGGATCGCAAGCTATTCGGAGTAAACATTTCACCACCAACTGGTTTACAAGTACAGTAGACTGTGTGTACAGCAGCACTCAGTGCCACTCAAAGCACACAGATTTAAGGAACACTCACTGCAGGTACTAGCACCAATTGTTATCATACTGCGGAAAATAACTATATTCCAAGGACTGTTTGATAAAGTATGAGTCATTAAAGAGTTTTAGATAAAATTGCCCTTCGGCTGAACTTCAGTAGTAAATATTAATGTACACTACAGCTGCTGTGCAGAGTCTTAAAAATGGAAACAAAACTTCCCAAAACAGTAGTTTTCAATAATCAACAGCATGCAATTCATGAATTCACATATCTATCATACAATTTGAATACAGTTTGCAATTTTAATATTGCTACTTATCATTCCTACTGTAGAACTACCCCCCTACCCCCATCTTCCTTCAATTTAGCTTACAGCTACATCATGTTGGTACATAAAACTAATTTGTTTTGCTGCATTGCTTTAAGCTTGCTTAACCATTTCATTGGAATGCACTTTATAAAGAGTTTATATTTATTAGTCTTTAGTATTGGGAATATCTACAAGCACACACAATGATGTAATTATGGCTTTGTTTATGAATACAGTACATGCCCCTGGTGAGTGGTAATTGTACACAAAGAAAACCAGAAATTATAGCATCTTGTTCATTTTTGGGTAAGGTGTTGATGTCTGACATGTTGTTTAATTCCGTATCACATTATTTCGTGAAAAAAAGAGTAAATACCAACACTGTGCACTGTACTCACCTCTCTCTACAGTCATCACCATCATCCTCATCATTCGATTATCATTATCACCATCAATCATCGTCGTCCGGATGTTGTTAAAAGTTGGGAATACTGTACGTCATTTCATCTCAATTAAGGTCACAAAGCAAATGTCTCTTTGCACAGTAGTTGAAACAAAAGCCACTTTTTTTTCCACACTCACTATACAGAATACACATTAATGAACCTGCTTTCACAAGGAGAGATCGCAACTTTCAACACCCAAACTGTAGTTTTATTGCATCAACTGGCATACAATCACAGCTCAGTGCTCAAACTACCTCAGTGGGGTAAAGGCCTAGGGAACTGAAGAGTGTCTGACATTGCTAATTGTGGATAATATGAGTCTTGGTTGCTTCCCTTCTCTGTCTGCCATTAGATTTTTCTCATGACCAACAGGTGAATACAGAAGGTCATCTGATTGTCCAAATGAGGTCAGCACTTTTTGCATGATGCAAACACCTTAAAAGACCAAAACATCTGATGGTGGTACTTAGAACTTCTCAAGGGAAAAAGAGACCAGTGCTATTTCAATGAAAAAGCCGATAGAATTTTAGCAAAAATGCACTTCCAATTGCTAAATTGTAGTTATCAACTTTGCCCTTCATATTACATTACCAATAGGAAACCATACACCTGCATCTAGTTGTCATCTTCTTCAGATGTTGGGAATACAGTACTTTCATGGGTCAAAAACATCAAGTCTTGGTACACACTTACTTTCAAGTTAAAAAAGGTAGGTCCAGATAAGAAAAAAATGGATTACATGCTACAGTACTGATATTTTTGGATCAATAAAAATGTGTTATGTCCATTGTACAAAATAACGATATCTTACAATCATACAAAAAATGTCTGACATGCCATATACAGAACTTAGTCTAACTTGCTGGACAATTACAATAAGCAAAGATTTTAATTGGTACATTAGTTTGCAGAAGAAACAACAAAAGTCTCACCTGGAAGACAACTGTGATAAACTCCCTCCATCAAGTAGTCGAATCTTTCCAAAGAGAACTGCATTGACGAGAGGCACTGATGAAAGTTCAACCAATTCTAATTCCACAGCAAACTTAAACTTCTTTTTCTTCATAATGAAAGAAGTCATAAAACCTTAAGGTTCTCCTGGGAATAAAGGATCTTTGCAAATCAATTGCTTTGTAAAGTGTGAATAAACATGTCCACATAGGCTACACGACTTCCAACTTCTAGGCAACTTTATCACGTTAGGCACAGGGTTAAGACCACATCCAGATTGGCTGAGTTAGCTGAATTTTTATGCATCACTGACTACTTACCAAAACATTTACTAACTTCTAACAACCAAAAGGAAATATCTCTGGACCACTAAGTTAGTCAGACAACTGTTTGGAAAGTCCCATCATGTGCAGGTCAGTGCCAAGCAGGCCTTAGATGCAGAATATTGCTCAGCTGAACCTGAGCCAGGGCCTACAGTAACTTCAACAGAATGTCAAGAGTTTCATTCCAAACCGGAAGTTGCATTAATATACGAAAAATGTAGAGAATGTGGAGTTTCTTGAAGCTCTGCAACTGCAAGTAGCCTACGTTTATAATAAGGCTTAGGCCCCGAGTAACATATAAGCCGGTCAGTTGTAACACTACCGGCAACATTCGTGTACACAGGTCTACGTTACGGTCAGCGTCATATCTCCGTCACTACGTACATTAATCTGGTTTAATCATGCTTGTTGGTAAAGTACAACCATGCGAATACCCACGGAATATTTTTGACCAGTTTTCACTCTTACAATCAGTAGTGAAAATCCCTCAAAATGTGGTTTGGATAACGGTGTGACTACAAAAGTATCAGAGAAATCACGTCCGATGATTCGTTCTATCAATTACTGTGCTTGAGTGCGGTGAAGGCCATAACAAAAGTGTCAACGATGTACTCCAGTCCCTTCATCTTCCAATGTGAAATCATGTATGGCGAAATGTGTATGCAGCACAACATGTACTGTACTGTAGTACTAATTGTGCAGAGAGCAAACACTTATAATGGGGCTGCGTTGTTGTCTGTGCCACTGTGTGGTGTCCTTGTCTGACTTGGTACACAATGTGAGTGAGTAATCGATGTCATTTATTTGTATTTTCTAACTTGCGCCAGCCGGTTTGATACCAAACGCCTTGTAATCACACAAACACTTGTAGAAAAAACATACTGATAAGTTGCGATATTCCCTCTGATGAAATGAAATTTGAAAAGAATATTTCAGCAAAATCATAATATCTGTTATTGTCAGAGTGCATGACCTGTGTCATTGCGTAACTTTTTTAAGCCAAACATTGGAATGTAAACATTTAAATTCCTTATCCGTAGTGGCGGAGTTTCCATTTGGGTTGTAATTCTACCAAATACATACGGTTGGGCCTGTCATACTTCACTGTTTGACTTGAATGATGACAGTGTTATTGTCAGAAAGCGAGAGTTTCCCATAAGTAGTTGGCGGCGAACACTAACAGAACAGAGGTAAAGCAGGGCTGCAACATCGACCAAAGAAGCCTAGCGTTACAGTATACATTGCAGTTCACAGTTGTATGTTAACAAGTGGCGCAAATTATATTCGCAACGTAAAGACCTTCAACTGGTGTGTCGTGTTATGTTGAAAAGAACAAACCGGCCTATACATAGTGCCTAACATTGATAAACCATATGATAGAGAAGAGATGGAATCACAATGTTTTCACTGTTGAAATCGAAAGCAGCATTTTTCATTTCCCTAGGCCTGCATCATAACAGTAGGAATAGTCCTAGCTTTTATCCATCTCTGGCATTGGTCCTGATAAATAACTTTGTTTTCAAGGCATATTTTGTACAGGGCAGTGGAAGTCTCCTTAATGAACGATCTAAGGACATGGGCAGCAAAGGTTTCAGTGGTGCAATGGACAATACAAGGACAAGCATCCATTCAACTCATATAACGGAAGTACACAATGTACCAATGCGAGTGATTACACGACCAATTCCTCCAGTTTTAGATGAAGACAAAGTTCTGTCTCTAATGGAGACCATTCAGGTAAGGTGAAGTTCACACAATTTACCCGAGCCCACCGGCATTACATGTCGATGGGATCGTGAGAACTGGGGCAGACAGCCATCTCTGGCTTATTTAGAGCCCCCTTCTGTTCTGGAAAATATAGGATCGATGATGTTCATGAATCGTTGACTGTTGTGGCAGTGATAGCCTCCTGTGGCTGGCAGATTGTTCCATTCAGTAACAATATGCTAAAAGAATACTTTCTAATATCTAATCTACAGTAGTGCTTCTGGAATTTAAGCTGATGACCTCTTGTTCTACTAACATCCTACAATGTAAAAAAAGCAGCCTGATCAACATTTTCCAGACCCTTAACGATTTTAAAAACTTCAATCAACTCGGCTCTTAGTCTATGCATTTCAAGAGAAGTCAAACCAGTTCTTCCAAGCCTTTCTTCATAACTGAGAGTAGACAAATCTGGAATCAATTTTGTTGCATGAAGTTGTACCTTTTCAATGTTATCAATATCGTTCTGTAGGTAAGGGCGCCATGCCTGACAACAGTATTCCACATGAGTAATTTTATTTTGTGTTATAGTTACAGTTCCTGGGAGGCCTAGTCATCCAATTCATGTTTTTGATGTGAATGAACACTTAGGCTAATACCTGTTGTCAGTTCTGTCACTGTTCGTATTTACAGAATTGTGAAGGTGTAAACTGTGTGCAGATAAGAATAAAATTATGCTCAGCTGCCATTGACATGATACAAATTTGTATTACCTGGAATGACATGTCCACAAGGAACACAATATGTACCATACAATTTACTGCCAGAAGTGCATGCAACATAACAATACTGTATGCATTCTTTGTTTCACAGTCACAATGATGTCACCATCATCATAAATCCAATGAATAAAGTTTTTGTCTCAATAAAAGTGAAATCTGTGGCATCACATTCATAGTGGATTGAAATGGATCAGATTTTAAGAGGAGTCTGCGTGGCCAGTGTGTCAAACATAATCAGAATGAAATAGACTGATTTGACTGCAGATATTTTTTCGAAGTTTAACAGAGTATGCATATAGAGACGAGTATGCATATAAAGTTGAACTTTTGTTGCAAACACTGTAAACATTCACAAAAAATGTGTCACTGCCTAAAGCAAAAGTCACATTCAAGAGGAAGTCTTAATTCCAATTGTTATAAATGTTTATCTGATGCTTATTTTGATTCACAGAGAGTGATTAAAATGACACTAGGTGATACCCTTTGTCTAAGTATGAGCACTTTAAATAAATTTTAACAGTTCTGACATGTCATGTACTGTAACTGCCACAAGTCTACACGTATAGCAAAGCATGATGCGCAACGCACTACTTCATAGAGCAGGAAGAATGGCAAACGTAGAAACCAGTAGGAGCGCGCACGCTAAGAGTGCCTTGAGAATACAGAATGATCAGATATTACAAGAAGAAAAAGGTACAGATAAGAGTGCTCTCAATAAATTATGAGAAGGCAACAACATAGAATATATCCCAGAAGCAACCAACATTCAGTGGAAACCTCGTAAACACAATATCCCAACAAGGGTAATAATGACTAATGTCATACGAAGTGTGCAGGTTAATTGTTCATAGTGAGTGGATGATCCTATTGTTTGTGGTGAAGGTCGATCATTTGAGGTCATCAGAGGTCAAACTGTGAAAACCTTGTAAACATGGTATCTCAGGAAGTGTAATCTTGATTAATTTCATACTTCATGTGTGGATTGGTCATAGTGAGTAGATGATTCCCATTGATTTTAGTGGAGGTCAAATTTTTTGAGGTCACCAGAGGTCAGATTGTGAAAACATACAAAACTGCTTAGTACATACAGTGGTCAAAAGAGCTTAGTGTAGGCATGCTTTCTCTAAAATGAATGTCAAAATGGGTATGTACTTGTTATACTGTGTTCTTCATGAATATTGTCGAGGAATCACAAAGTCCTTTGACTTTCTTGTCTAGTCACTAAAGGCACTTTATGAAATCTCCAACATGTCCCTTCTTCATGTCATCCCCAGGATTCTGAAAGAAGCTCGTCTGTGCCACCAATTGATGTCATGTGGGTCAAAGGTCGTGAGGGAGGAGATTATTACTATTCCTTTGGAGGATGCCATAGGTACGAAGCGTACAAGAGGCTGCAGGCGCCAACGATTCCCTGTAAACTGTTCCGCTCCACTGTCAACGACCTCAGAACTTACCTTGGGGCCTCTACTCCAGATTTGCTGTGATACATCAGTGCTTTTGCTCCTTAAGCATTCAATGACAGGCAGTGAAATTGTGTCAATAAAGTTGAAATGTCAAACAATTCAGGGCAAAGTATGACACAGTCACTGTCTGTCACTTACCCACATATCAACTACAGCCTTGTTAACTGCAGCACTAATATGATAACCCATTGGAAAGATTATTTAAGCAAACTTTAGCAACATCAATTGAAAAACGATTTGTTTTTCAAATAGACCAAATTGTGTGTGAGTATGTGATTAACAATTATGTCATAACCTGTGACTCCTTTATGCATGACATAAGTGACATGCAGATAGACAGCAAACATTGAACAACAACATCGTAAGTGCTAATCACCAGCATTTTTGTGACTTGACTAGGAGGATATGCTTCTTTCTCTAATTTCTTTTCTTTGTAAGGTATTGTCTCTTTTTCTCTCTCCCCCCCCCCCTTCTTTTAGAATGAAACAAAGTACCCATTAATATCATATGTACTATACAGTGATCTGCCATGGAGGTTAGCTCTGGTTGGGTCTGACCATTATGAAAAACTGCGACCACCCATCCCCCACTCTCTTTCACAAACTGTCATTTTTAATTTTAAAAAAGTCCCAACCAGAGATGCTTTTGCCTAGAATTCAAATTTTCAAGCAGATCCTTGAACATGTGGATGCATCTCATAAGACCTATATAGTGTCATTTTTTCAGTCTGGGGTTATATGGAGCCAAAAGTTCTCATGTAATTTTTTGTGCCAACAGAGGGTGGCACTACACTTGTATGATTCTGCTGGCACTAAGTCTGCTTTAGGTGGACTCCTAAATATTTAGTGTATCAAGTTGGGGTGTCTCTATGTACACAGATATGCATCCAATAAAAGGTAGTTACTTCACATACTTTTCCAGAAGTAGATTATCACCTTCTCCACCCATTTCTTCTTTCCCAAATGGTTAGTATTGATCCAACTGCTGATTAAGTTTCAGAACGGAACCTGACAGGAAGGAATCAAAGCCCTGGTCAATGTATAGAAATGAGTGGCCATTTGATGATTTCTAGAACTCCCTAAGAAGAGATCATTAGCTTTTCAATTTGTTGTATTGAAAAACCGAACCATGAAATATCAGATTTACTTTGCATGTCACAATATACTTCATGGATCATGTCTTTTTCCTGGGAACATGTGGTAAAATATAAAGAAACTGGTGCATTTTGGATGCTGTGCGTGTGCGTATGTGACGCCTTGGCTTGTAAACACGTTATCTCAAGAAGGGAAAAGGTGCCCAAACTTCAAAGGTGGAATGTACGTAGTCCATTGTAAGTAAATGATTCCTATCATTTTTCATGAAGGTCAAAGGTCATTTAAAGTTACCAGAGTTTAAAGTATGAAAACATAGTGAGGGAGATATCTCAGCAACTAAATGTCGCTGGAACTTTATACTTGTCACATTGGTGGCCCTTGATGAGTTGATGATTTCTGTCATTTTTTGATTCCTTGCCGTAGACAGGGGAATCTATGCAGTCCTGATGTCGTGTGTGTGTATGTATGTGTGGGTGTGTGTGTGTGATGGTTGCTCGTAAACACTCTATCTCAAGAAGGGTAATTCTGAGTAATTTAATTTTTGGCATGTAGGTTGCCCATATTGAGTAGATGATCCGTATTGTTTTTGGTGTCCAAATCTTGCATATTAATGAGGTTATGGGGTAAAACATAAAAAATATTAAAACTGCCATAGTTCCTTATCCGTGGGTCAGATTTGTTTTAAACTTTATAAAGTTGTCTGTTATTAACAGGTAATTTCAGTTTTTGATTCTGTCGCACACAATTAACTCAATGGGATTGCTCCCTACAGTACTGCGTTTGTAACTTAGTAACTTCTAGTGTGAGGGGCCTCCGATAAGTTGTCCAGAGAGATAGTCTTGGTATGGGGGGTCATGGGGTCAGATAGACAAGGTGGCATTCATGCATTTTTAATGGGTTTATAAAAAAAAATGAAGAAAATAAAAAAAACATCTGTTCTGTCATTTATTTGGATAATATCAATATCCAGAGGAACAGCTGGTAGCAGAACAAGGTTTCTTAACAATCAAATTGGAGTGCTTTCAATCATATTTCACAATGTCGGAAAGGATGGAGGGAGCAAAAATATTGAGGAGGAATCATAACTAGTTAGGGTCAACTTACGAGGACTTTGAGTGTGTTAAAAGCTACTTAGAACTTGTAACAAGGAAGAAATTATCGCAGAGTCGATGAAGGAAAATTTGCGAAAGGCAGAGCACCAATTTGAGGCAATGGAAGAGGTTCATGCTGATCTGGCTGGGCTGTTGTCTGATGAAGCATTTGAGCAAGCAGAAAGCTGGATGTTGGAATGCCAAAAGCATTATACTGAGGAGAGGGAGGAAGCATTGAAAAAGTTAAAGGAGGAAATTGAGTTTCAAATTAGCATTGGAATTACCTAAGGCAGAAATTCCACCATACGATGGAGACCCAAGAACATTCTGGTCGTTTATGAAGAATTTTGAGGTAAATATGGCAGACAAGCTGAGTTCAGATGAGGTAAGGTTGAGTTATTTGATTCAACTAACAACAGGCAAGACTAGAAGCAGCATTGATTACTGTGTGTTTCTTGGAGCTAAGAGATAATGTTGACTGATGTCATACTCATACTGTACTTGATGTGTGGGTTGTATGGCCTGGGTAGGTGATCCCTATTGCTTTTGGTGGACTTCAAATGTCGCGGTCATTTTAGGTCACCAAAATAAAGGTCATTTTGGGTTAAAGGCTTGTGGTGTATCAAGAAAAATAACTGCAGTTGATCTTATACTTGTCATGTGAATAATTCATGTTTGTTGTAATGTAACCATGTAGCAAGGAATCACAAAGCCTTTTGGCTTTCTGGTTTAGCTCATACCATCATGCTGGTGTGAGCTTTTGTTATCACGCAGCGTCTATCTATCTATCTATCTATCTATCTATCTATCTATCTATCTATCTATCTATCTATCTATCTGTCTATCTATCTGTCTGTCTGTCTGTCTATCTGTCTGTCTATCTGTCTGGCTATCTGTCTGTCTATCTATCTGTCTATCTATCTGTCTATCTATCTGTCTGTCTATCTATTTGTCTGTCTGTCTATCTGTCTGTCTATCTGTCTATCTATCTGTCTGTCTATCTATCTGTCTATCTATCTGTCTATCTATCTGTCTATCTATCTGTCTATCTATCTGTCTATCTGTCTGTCTATCTATCTGTCTATCTATCTGTCTATCTATCTGTCTATCTATCTGTCTATCTATCTGTCTATCTATCTGTCTATCTATCTGTCTATCTATCTGTCTATCTATCTGTCCACACTTGTTCAAAATGCTTCTCCTCCCACATGCTTTCATGGATTTGTTTGAAACTTGGACATAATGTTCCCTAGGTGGTGGGCTATTTGGGGTGGCCAGGAATTTGTGGTCCAAGGTCCCATGTGGACCATGTGGCCCATTTTATGAAATTCTACAAAATGCTCCTCCTCCTGCAGATACTCTTGTACAGTGTTGATGGTTTGTCATAATAATACTCTGTTAGTGGTACCTTGGGTGTGTTCAGGAATTTTTGGTCGAGGGTCACATGTGGGCCCAGTGACCCATTATGTGAAATTCTGTTTGAAATGTTGCTTCTCACACATGCATCCATGGATTTATATTTAACTTGGACACAATAATCCCTGGGTGGTGCTTCATCTGGTGTGTACAAAAAAGTTTCAGTCTGATGTCCCATGTGGACCCTATGGTCCATTTTATGAAATTCTACAAGATGATTCTTCCCCTACAGATTATATTGTACGATGTTGATGGTTTGTCACAATGATGTTCAGTTACTGGTCCCTTCAGGATGTTCAGGAATTGGTAGTCCAAGACTCCCATGTGGGCCCAGTGGCCCATTTTATGGAATTCTGCAAATTACCTCTTTTTCTACTGTTAAAGTGCCCCTTTAATTTGTCATACACATCTCAAATATCGTGCATGAATGATACTTGAGTAATTGGACAGTGTCAGTTGCTTTGCAAACTGAAACTCTGTATTGCCTTCAGGTATGTTGACCAGTATTTGGACTTAAAGGGGCACTTTGAATTGTTTCATGAACTTCAGTTAGTCTAAAAGATCGAACTTCTGCAATGTTGGGGCTCTAGTTTATGAAATTCTGAAAATTGTGCAATCCTACAGATTTTCTTGTACAGTGTTGATGATTTGGTGTAATGATACTCAGTGGTACCTATAATTTGACATAATGATACATAAATGGTACCTTCAGGATGATGAGGTATGAGCTTCTGCACCAATTGGTGCTCTAGTTATTGCCTTGCCGAAGGCAGGCAAGGAATCTATGCATGGTGATAGTGTGTGTGTGTGTATGTATGCGTGTGTAGATGATGTCTGTGTGTGTGTATGTATAAGTAGATGATGCCTGGCATTTTAGAAAGGAATCTATGCATGGTGATAGTGTGTGTGTGTGTATGTATGTGTAGATGATGTCTGTGTGTGTATGTATAAGTAGATGATGTCTGGCATTTTTTGTGGAGGTCACAGGTCATGTGAGGTCAATAGAGGACATAGTTTGAAAATCTTGTAAACACTATCTCAAGAAGGAAAACGTGCTTAAAATTCAAAGTTGGTGTGCTGATAGTCCATTGTGAGTAGATGATCCCTGCTGTTTTTCATGGGGGTCATAGGTCATTTGTCAAAGTTGGTAGCAGTTGATTAGTAGATGATCTCTGTTATTAGAATTGTCCTATGGGAGACTGAGAAAATCATGTTTTCATATTTAGTCAAATGTTAAAATTGCAGAGTTAATGATCTTAGAGATTTGCATTTATAGCAAAAGCCTACATTTGTGGACCTACTTGTAGTTAAGAATTGTGCAATATTTTGGGGAAGTCAAGTGTCACATCTTGTCATCACTGAAATGCAATAGAATGGATCATTCCAATCCCCCAGCCCCCCCCCCCCACCCTTCCACCTTGCCAAAAAGTAGATGTTTCCTGGGAGATAAATGTTACTAAATAGAATTTGGTCTTATTCTCTTCAACGACTTATTTGTAACCCTCTCCAAACAATCTTTCACATCACTTAACATAGTTTTATTACATAGATTTATCAGCTACTTATTTGCCAGCAAATCCCTGTCAAGATTAACAAAGTAGTTTGTTTGAGTCACCTTTCCCAAATGAACTACCCTTAAGCTGGGAAATATTTTTCATTTTGCCTTTGCCAACTTTAACCACATTTTGGTGTCAGGAACTTTCTGATATTACATAATTTTTGTATGTAGATAACATTCTTGTGTTCTGTTTATCATTTTGATCCCTTTGGTCCCTTTCTTCTCCCCTGGTTTCGTCATTCTAAAGTGATTGTGTGCGTTTGGAAAAAAGAGATTTTGGCAAGGAATCACAAAGTCTTTTGACTTTCTGGTTTATGAAGATCAATGGTCATATGAGGTCAATAGAGGTCATAGTTTGAAAACCTCGTAAACACAACATCTCAATAACAAAAATTTGTCGCAACTTCAAACTTAATGTGTCAGTTTTCCATGGTAAGTAGGTGATCCTTAATGTTTTTCATGACTGGTATCCCACAAAGAGTAAGGTAATCGAACTTCAAAATTTGTATGTATTGTTTGTTTTCTATGAATATTGGCAAGGAATCTCAAAGTCATTTGACTTCTGGTTGGAGGTATACCAGTTTGCTACTCAAGGGAAAGGCTTTTTTAACAGGCAGTTGCAGGAAGAGGGAGTTTACTCAAACTCTGTCCTGTCACTTGGTCATGCAAAAAAAAAAGAAGCAATATGTTTTCAACCAGAAAAATCAAGGTTAAAGTTCTAATTATGTTCAGATTGCAGAATTACTTTTTTTTTGATCATGGGAAAGTGGTGAAAACTCACTTTACTGCAGGTAACCCACTCAGTAACTGCACAAATCATATTTCCTGTAAACTTTTTTATGATCAAGTGTTTTGTGATTATTTGTGATATTCTAAATGAATTAGGATATGAATATTAGCCAATTATTTTAGACAAAAAACATCTGGAACCATTGATAACGTGTACTTGAGACTTATTTTCCATTTGAAGTTTTGTTATGCAATCTGTAGAAGACTAACCTTGTACAAGAGCGGATCCAAGGGGGCAACAGGGGGAAGTTGCCCCCCTATGACCAATTTGGCACCCCCAAATACAGGAAAAATGCGCCCCCGCGTCCTAAGAAATTCAGTTAAACTACCACTTGCTTGCTGCTAATATTGGCAGGCTGTATTTATCTCACAGTTACTTGTCAAATTTACATCAAGCAATAGCATTGCCATTTGTGTGACACTGTGCAAGTATGTACGTCTAGATGAGATAGTACTACACACTACGTGCATGCTAGGTGTCTTTCAACGCGTGACACATAACATATTCTGCACATACAGACTTACGTAGCGTTGCATAGCCCATTGCGACAGTGATCATGGTGTGCACGAGCCATATTTTTTCATGCATGCTGGGGACCCCCCTTTCAAACACCCCCCCCCCCCATGAGCTAGAGGCTGGATCCGCCCTTGGCCTTGTAGAAGAAAGCCTGTAGCAGACCAAGCGTAGTGCCACGAAAGGGTTACATGAGGCGTGCAGGAAAAGTTTGACCCAAATGGCAGCTGCCTCCCCCTTCCCTTGGCTATGCACCTGCCTGGTGTTGTGTTTCTATCAAAGGTAAGTCTCAATTGGTTGTGTCAAGTGGTGTATGTTGAAAATACGTACGGCTTTCATGCTACGTTTGGTCTACTACCCATTGCATAACCCTATCACTCCAACATTTTGTCTGCATTGTGAAATTGTAAGCTTGTAATACTTGCTCAATTCTCAGGTATTTATGACTAAGTAATCTGGAATATTTTTGTAATCTACCCCAAGTTCATAAACTCCATGTGTTTAAATAAAGAAGATCACGTCATAATGTTTGACATTGTTTTATTTTTCCTTTTAGGGTGATTAACGGAAGATGTACAGTTTGAACTTGTCAAAAGAAAAGGTAAAGAGTGACCCCAGTTCTGCACATGGTTCTCAGTATCTGTTTCTGACAGCAGTACTAGTGTAAAAAAAAACTGAAACAACCAACCACATTTTCTGGGAATGCCAAAAAGCAAAGTTCGTTATTAAGTGAACTATACAAGACTGGGTTTCGATGATAGGCCTAATAGTAACTTAGGTAATAGTGATGACTTTTGTGTGTGTATGTGTGTAGTATGTATGTATGTACGTATGCATGTATGTATGTATATATGGGTGTTCGTGATGCCTACAAGAGAAGCTTGGACAGGTGTCATTTAGTTTTAAAGGGAAATAGGGCGTTTAGAATACCCCAACGTGACATACTAAAGAAAATAGCGGTAATCATTGTTAAACCATTCAATCTCATCAATAAACATCTACCAAAGCTTCATCTCCTCAAAACATTATGCATGTTGTGATTAATGGAAGATGCATCATTTGAATTTTGAAAAGTTTGGGTGAACAAATTAGTGTTGAACAACAAATAACTGAATTTCTGTCTGTGAGGAGCTTATTTCTTGAAGAGAAGGCTTCTGTCCTTCCTTTTTTTTAATAATCTATCATTCTCCATCCACAAACATTGGTTTCAAAAATATGGATGTCTTCTCTAAGAGAAACGCCCTATTTCCCTTTAAGCATAACCACCTTCAGTACAACAACCATATTATTACTGGTGAAAGTCAAAGGATATTTGGGGTCAAGAGGGGTCAAATTGTGAAAACATTGTAGACATGAAATTGAAGGAAAACTTTGACAGAGTTCATATTTTGTACGAAGGTGAACCACATTGTGAAAGAATCTGATTGTTTAGGGGAATCAAAGATCAGTTGGGTTCAAAGGGGTCAAATTTTGAAAATCGTAAAAACACTTTATTTCAAGACGGGCTGACAGATCTCATGTTTGATATGTAGGTGTACCACATCAAGTACAAGAACCTACTGCTTTTGTGAAGATCAAAGGCTATTTAGGGTCATCAGGCATTAAATTATGAAAACTTTGTGAACATGGTATCGCAAAAAAAAAAGAAAAAAAGCTTGCACTGATTTAATACTTTTTATGTTGTATTGGTGCACCATGTTGAGTGTAGAGGCCTCATACTTTTGGTGAAGGCCGCTTTGATCAGCGAGGGTCAATCTGTAAACGCACATATGGAATAACAAGACAGAAAGCTTGATCATATCTGCTAGTTTTTGTACATTGTTGAGTCGTGATCGCTATTAGTTATCATCCTAGAACAGCAGATGTTGACAGTGTGCATACGTTACGGTTCTTTCTTCGCGATTCGTGGCATGATGAATTACTGCGATATTAAAAAAAAAGAAAAAAAAAAAAACGTTTCACATCCTCGCCTTCTGCAATATGTCGGATTCATAAAAGAAATACTTTTTTATGAAAACATCAAACGTCATTGCAGTCATGCATTTTTACCGTTTGGGCTCCCTTGCGTACACGTACACCTGAGAATTCGGTTGATGTTCTGCGTCGGTTACAAAGCAAGTTACCGTATGGAAATCGAGGTGCCTTCATATCTTCAAAATTCAAAGAAGTACAAAAAGGCATCGGTGTTGATTTGTTATTGAAAGGGGGGGGGGGGGGGGCATTTGGCCGGATCGTCTGAATCTTTTCCCTCCTTGAATTGGTGTAAACTAGGTGGGCCGGAACAAAAAAAAAAATATTTGGGAGACGCTGAGTGTCCGCAGGGCAAAGCGGAGCCCCCTAGCAAATTTTGTCTTTGCAACCCCCCAAGAAGGCCAGAAACAGCACGTCGTGGGTGCTCTAAGCTGTAAGGAACCCAGCCTTAAATGGGGATCTGATGTTTACAATTTTGCAATAATGAGGGGAAAAAAATCAGTCTGTAAAAAAGTAGTATCTATCAGATGGGTTGAGATGATACAGGTACCATGATTGAATTTTGCATTCTTTCATTTATTTCTAAAGCACTTGGCAAATATTGCAATGGGTAGAGAAATTACGAGTTGGGTTAAGAAAAAAAATACAGAGATGGGACAATCTCAGTGGCGGCGCTACGGGGGGCATGATGGGGCATCCCCCAGATTGTTTCCTTGCCCCCAGTCGCCCCCCCCCCAGTTGCTCTCACCCTTCCCAATCAGATCTTGTACTCATCCAAAATTAATTTAATCACAAAACTATGTATTGGCTTTGGACTGAATAAGAACAGCTTTCGGGGAACCATGATTGATTAAATGCCTAATTTATGTTACACAGGCTGCCAGTTTTCATATCATGCCCGTAGTCACTTCAACTGTGGCTACGGGGAGAATTGAACTGTCAAAGAATAATGGTAAGTACTGCACATTTTTATAGAATAAAGTGACTGGAATGGAAGTGTATGTAGCCTATATGTGTGTGTGTGTGTACTCGGTGGCACCGCGTAAATGTGAAATGGTACTCCCAAAGAAAAAAGTTGGGAACCTTGGAGTGCGGTCAACCGAAAAAATAAATATAAAAATAAATAATATACCTCTCTTGAGACTTTATTTTCCACCCAGAGATTTGCTAAAACCTCAGAGTTTCCCGGGGGCTTCGCCCCCTGGACCCCACCACGAGCCCCTGGACCCCACCCGCACGGCCGCGCGCTTCGCGCTCGGTTTCGCGCTGTGCGCGAAAATCTTTGCCCCCCAACATTTTCCTCTGCCCTCAGTTTGCCCCCCCCCCCCCAAGTCTGACATTCTGGCGCCGCCACTGGACAATCTTACCGTGCACATGGCGATTACAATTCGACTCACCAATTATTTACATATTCACATGATGTTGTAGAAAACACTAGTTTCGAAATTGTGTTTCGTTCCAGGTAAATAAATCTTTGGAGGGCAAAAGTGTCTAACCATAAATATTACATTAAACAGATGATACTTAAATTTTAGAACTTTACATGAAACATGCATTTGAAATAGGCTACCTCTGAATAAAGTAAATACCAAATCACAAATCATCAGACTACACTGGAAGTCAAAGTGTAACAACCTTTCTTTCTTTTGACAAATTAATCCATTGTTTTTGCTTCGATGCAGGGACACAAAGATCACCAGGCACCAGTCAAGTCTGATTCTGAAAGGGGCTGGGCCAGGCAAAATCCGTAACAATAGAAGGAGGTCATTCTGGTACCTATGACATGGTGTTAATGCATTTTTCTTTTTCAGCCACTCCGCCCGCGCCTAGATTATTTTATGATTACTTATGATCTGCAACGTCATTTTCAACTTGCTGTCGTTTTGTCAATATCTAAAGGACAGACAGATTGTATGCTTGCATAAAATTTACCAAATTCCCTACACGCCCTTCCCTCCTTCCTCCTTTTCATGAGGACTGTTCGTCTCCTCAGTCTATCTTTAGTTTTACAACAATAAAAATTTATAGTCCTTTGTGACTTCTTCATATGTATACGCTATTGCCTGAAGTTTCAAGTTAGTCAAGTTAATGGCTGGAAGCAAGGTTTTGCAGGACTTTACCATCCGTCCCGATTAATCGTAATTGTCCCATTTTTTAACGGAAAAGTTTCCGTCCCGCTAGTTGGGCAAATCGTCCCAATTTTGTCAAAAAAAGAATGTATGTGTTCAGGCCGTCGCGACTGGGGGTCTCAGCCCCCCCCCCCCCCCCCCACGAAGAAAAAATCTGTCATAGCGACGATAGTCAGAAAATCTTAAGTACGAATTGGAGTTTTTTATATCTCAGTCTAAAAGATGCCAAATGTGGCACCAAAGTGTGTCTACGGTTACCTGGTAATTGAAAAATTGCTCAGTAAGTCTGAAACACCGGATGGAGTTTTTTAAATTAAAGAGTAGAAGCGATGATAGTCGGAAAATCTGAAATACCAGTTGGGATTTTTATATCTCAGTCTAGCTTACTTTATGACATAGAAAGATGCCTACTATTGCACCAGATTGTGTCTAAGGTTACCTGGTAATTGAGAAATTACCAATAAATCTTGAATACTTCAGTTGGAACTTTTCATATCAAAGTGTTGCAGGGTTGATAATCGAAAGATCTAAAATACCAGTTGGAATTTTTCATAAGCTATCTCATTCTGGCACATTTATGACTTCAAAAGACGCCAAAATTGCAGTAGATTGCATAAAACGCTACGTAGTAGGTGAAAATTTCTTAAAAGGGGTGGGGGAACTTCCCTCCTTACAACCCTCTCACGGACTAACCATTCCTCATCTCATTCTTTCTCCACCTATCAAAATATAGTTTATTGCATAACATTTTTGCTCTTCAAGCTGGCTATCATTCATAAGTTATCGCCGTATAAAGCCAGTTAGAAGAACTGGCCTTATACTTTATTATGCAACCATCGACAGTTGTAACAAAATAATAAAAACTAATCTACAGAGAGTAAAAATTGTTTGAACTTTATAGGGACTATAATTTCTCTGGGGGAAAATTGATTGCGATAGATGCAAAACATCGCACCAGATTTTATCTAAGGTTACCTGGTAGTTAAAAATTTCTCAAAAAAAAAAAAAAAACAATTATCGTTAGAAAGTAAAAGCTCTTGAATTGTTTTCTGGGAATGAAAATAGCATAAATATTCTAGATCAATCCAAATTATTCCAATTTTTCACCTCCTATTGAGAAAGGTGTTCCTAGTGTATGAAACCATCGGCGTGGGGTCGCCACATAGTTGGAAAAAACACCCAGCTAGTCGGAATTTTTTTACTTTCATCCCCCCCCCCCCTCAACCTTAAAGTGGTTATCCTATACCTACGATCCTGTAGGCTTATGTGCTATAATCTTAATCTTGTCTCTCGCATGAACAGTCAACTTGACATAATAACGTAACAAATTAAGTAATTGAGTTCTCACGCATTAATTTTATGACCAGTCTGCAGATCGGGGTTTGTAGAGCAAAGGTGTTGCCACCCAACTTAGCAGCCACTTTTACATCTATAAAAGTTTTCCAAATAAAAACAAATCTGTTTTTAATATTGCACCATTGTTTTTTAGGCAGGTACCAAAACTTCTATCATAGCAGTTACCCCTCCCAGACAAATAGGTGATAGGGACAAGACGCAGCCTTCCACCCCCACCCTCCCCGTCCCCAACAAATATCTGGAGGACTGAAAATGTTACTACGCCTAACTTCGCAGGGATAGCATAAAGCATCGTCAGCAGTTTTGAACATGTTCAAAATTTTCTGCGACGATATTGCGAAAATCTAATGCCAAATGGTAACTAAGTTTTAGTAACACATTCTTACTAGCGTAGCACTAATATAGAATTAACGTTGCCCGTTTTGTAGAATTCGTCCTTGGCCGAATGTCCCCGGTTTTTGCATTTCAGGAGTAATAATGGAACACGAAGTTAGTGCCACCATTTTGAGACTGTCTGGCGTAACTTCACGTGAGACATATATTCACTTCGAACGTTTATCCTTGCAACTATTGCGTTTTCGAAAATGCAGTAGTCTCACGAAAAAACAAAAAACAAAAACAAAAAAAAACGTGCAAATTTGTCTTCCTTAGATTGTAATTTTACTCAGTTAGACAAAGTAGCACGTTTATTTTGGGGACTATTTTTCAGCAACACAATAGTCGCAAAGTAAACGTTTGAATTCGTCTCCGTGAGATACCGGCTTTACCGACTTTTGGTTATTATCATTTCTTGCCTAAAAATACAAAATCGATCCAATTCGAGGTCTCCAAGGCTTAATGTAGCCTATATATGTATCGGTAGTGTTGCCACTGACTCCTTCGTCCATACTCACCTACAACGCACTCACTCATGTCTGTAAATTCCCCTATATCGTGTGTAACTTCCAGTGGCGTCTCGTGTCACCGGGGGATTGGGTGCAATTGCTCAAATCATATTTTGTTCCCTCCCCCCTCCCCCCAAAAAAGTAAAAAAAAATAAGGCCTACCTGAAACGGTTATTAAGCTATGTCCATTCGTAGCAGGGAGGGTCAGGTATAAAATAAAAAGAAGAAAGTGGTCTGTCTGAAATGGGGATTTCCAGTGATCAGCTCATAATTATCTGGTTAGCTCTGATGGTGGCGCTCCATGTAGACAGTATACTCAGGTGACCAAAAAGATTACCAAAACTATAAGGAAGGCGAGAGGTACGGTGGGATGGAGCAACCAACATTCTTGTAAACCATTTCCCTGTCCTGTTTTGTGACATGTGAAAGGAGGGCTCCAAAAATGAAGTGAGGGGGTACTTCACGTTCTCGTCGTTTGCATTTTTTTTTTTGGCAATACTTAGTAAATTGTCGTCACAAAACATTGGTACATTGATCAAGCTGTGGCAAAATATAACAGATGGCGCTGCTCTACTGTGGTTCACCCATCCAACAAATTCCCATTGGTACAGAGAAAACAGTTATAAAGGAGGGCGTTCCAGAGTCTAGCTAGGTATGTTCCTAACTAGGTTTCTCTGTATGGGAACCCCGCAGCTAGCTTTTCCACAGATACTCCTTCGCCATGTCACGTCAAGATTTTATAGAGACAAATTGAGTCCTATTACCATCAGAAGTAGAAGTAGGCCTCAGCTTTTGCCAATGGAAAAAAAATAAGTCTGGATTTATTTAGCGGTTTGGTAGAATTGCGTTATTTATTAGGAGGATGGCATAAAATGTTGAAGATGAAATCGTTTCTTTCTTGAAGAACCCCCTCAGCCCTTTTGGAGTGTCCCTCTCACATATTTTCGACAAACGGGACAGAAGAATCGATGGTTTACGAGCATTTCGATTAATCTCTTCCATCGCACCCTTCGGCTTCCGTACAAACAATTAGGATAAAAGCAATTGTAATTATCAAGATATCCTCCAAAGATTCATGTTTTTCCAAGTTGATTTAGAAATTGAAGACATGTGCTGTATCCGGCCATTTACAGGAATGGGTTGAACATGCATATTTTTTTTTTGTTAGCCAACTGATGGTGCATGGCGCTCCGCTTGGATAGTAATCTCGCTAATAAGTAACAAACAAAATGTTCTCCCTCCCAAAGTTATAGGCGCCCATATGCTTGGCCCTCAGATCAGCTTCCAGGGTTACATCAGATTATAAGCGTACAGAAATATGGTAACAGTACGCTATCCTTCAAGAAGAAGAGGACGCCACAAGAAAATATTGAAAAACAGAATTGTCCTTCAGCGCTAAGATGGACACTCGATGCACAGTAAAACCTTCTACTTTCTGTCAACATCATAAAAAAATATATATAATAAAAAATATTTCATCTAAAAAGAGCACAAAGAAGACATTAATGTATGGCGCGTGAAGTAGACAAATCTTTGTAATTTACCGACCTGTTCTGTGCTACAGTATATTGCCTTCGGGATTCATCCTGCTATAAATGCTAATTTGCATATATAATGCAAAGTAAAATTTATTTCTTGAAGAAAGCGTCTAAAGCGCGAACAGGATGAGCCTATAAGAAACTTTGCAAATGGCAAAAATTGCAAAATAGCTCATAAGGATGGATACAATTTGATTTGAATGTGTGTGTTATTTTAAATTAAACACAGTACTGTGTATATACAAGGTTACCAACATAACATGTGGCAGTGGAAAAATCATGGCAAAATATCTTTGTCTGTGTTTGAATTTAAGCCCTTATTAAAAACTGAATTTTGATACTAGTGATAACGTAGATTGGGTATATTGTAGATTTACCTTAAAAAAATTGTGGAAATTAAAGTTCCATTTCTTAAATTATTGTAATGTCTTTTTAAGACAGTCAAAATGATGAAGGAAGACAAAAGGTATCCAAGTAAGGCTACAGATTGGGTAACATCACAAATTTCTCATAACCATTTTGACATTCTCAATTTGTACATTCTTAAAGTACCATTTTGTAGATGTTTCCTCAAAATATTCATAACTTCCGAAAGGAGAATGCTATGGAGAATTGAGATATGGTTTTAACCAATAGTGAAATAACAATTTACTAATTTTTATGAAATACCAATTTTGTAAAGTCAGTGACCAATCGCTCTAAAGACTATAGCAGACCAGGGAGCTGTTATTAAAAGGAGATTTGATCGAAAATTAAATTTACTGCTAACTTACTTTAGGACCCACCAAATCGAGTGTACGTAAGCTGTACAAGTAGCTCGAAGGTATTTCATCCCTTTGTTAGGCGTTTACAGGTCAGTATAGTTTACCTGGCAACTTCATTTAACCCTTCAACTAATCCTTGAGCAATTAGCTCGCTCAGAAAAATGCTTTGATCCTCGGTGTTTAGCCCCCAACATTTTCAGAGACGGTGGCACACAACTCGAAACGACTGTTTAATTAACATAAATGAATACATTTAGCAAGGGATCGCATGTAAATGAAAGAGACAGGAAGAAGTCTAATATTTCATTATCATGATGAGAAGTTTCCAGAAGTTTCTTGAAATAGCCAGGTATAGATTCTTTTTCTTTTTTTCGTGTTTTGACATACAATCTAAATGCTACATTGTCACCGACAACGAGCGACACCTAGGCAGAATAATTATCTTTTGACGACTGGCAATGTTGTTGCCCTAAAGAATCCTCCTGACGACAACCGTATAACTGTAGCAGACGAAACATATCATGTTGTGTTTACTTTTTATCTTGTTAAAGACCTACAGAAATGTCAAGAAGAGTAAAAAAGACAAGAGCGTTACATCTCCTTTTAACAAAAGCCCCCTGCGCCAGTCCTTTTTCACCACCTATCAAAATACTATTATATGACATTTTTTTCCTCATCAGTTAAGGTGGCTAAAATTTACAAAAGGGGACAAAATTGAAGGAAATTTGAGACATTGTGAGAAAACGTTTTCCATTTCTCATTTTTATTACTTTTTGTATTTAAAAATAAGAACTGACTGTGTCCCTAATGAGCCTTCGTCAGTGGGGCCTTGTAGGTTAGTGTGTCCGATTTTCTCCCTTAAGAGAAGAGTTCCAATTTACGAGGGAAGAGCACGGCTTAATAAAGCCACGCCATGGGCGCCAATCCTGGGGGGACGCGTTCCCTACAATTCGATAGGTGGGACCATAATACCAAATGCCCCCCCCCCCCACACACACACACATTTCGTAAAAGAGAAATGTTTGGGGGTCACTTTTTGAATGGTAGAGGGACATTGTAACAAATATAGCCCCACAGTTTTGGTGAGTAACTGATGTAATCGCTAGGCTGAAGTGATAGATGCTCATAAGGAAACTCTGCGTTAGGTGTTCATATATCAACGTTAGACTCATCTACACATCCCAAACGCAGTAATTTTCATTGCGCTTCGCCCGCAGTGTCTTCTTTGCCGTATTATGTTAATCGACAGACAAAGGTAATGAATCGACCTATTACTTTGCAAGTCAGGATTAAGTTACGAAGGATACATCCGTTGATTGTGTACTCGCTGTTTCCTTCGATGCAGCTCGAAGTAAATGAATAGCTTTACCCCCGTCAGCGCCCCCCCCCCCCCGTACTTGTATGGAGTAACGGTAATGTTTCAAATGTCAATCATCAAGTTACCCAATTTTTAGTTTTTGTATAGTAAAATCTTATTTACCGTGACTGATTTTACAATTGCTTTCTTCTAAATTTACATTTCCTTAAACGTTAATTCCTACAACATTATATTTCGGAATAAAAAATTTCCAGACAAGGCGAAATTCGGTCCAAAAAAATGGGAAACGTCCTTCTTCTCACGCTCTTGGTCAACAAAAGTATTGTGGCACGTTCCCTCCCCATGCATCATTTACACAGACAAAATTTCAAATTACACCCCCCCCCCTAAAAAAAAAAGTGATCTAAAGTCAAAAATCTGTTGGTGATCGTGACTTCGAATAAATTGTCGATATACGCTGAGAACCGTTGTGACCAGGGGAGACGCCCCCCCCCCCTTCATAAAAAAACGGAAGCAAGTCAGAGCGGTGACAATCGGAAAATTTGAAATAAGAGCTGGAATTCTTCCCATCTCAGTCTAGCACATTGTATAACGTAAAAAGATGCCAAATATGGCACCAGATTGTGAGGTGGCCTAGTTACGTAATTTTAAACGAAATAAGGCGTTTGTTTTACAGAAAACAACCATAGATATAAAATCAGTGTTTGTAAAGGTAGAATGACAGATTGTTCAAAATAAGAAAGGACCGTAGCCTTCTTTTCAAGAAATAAGTTTCTCATAGATAGAAATTCAGTTATTTGTTGCTCAACAATAATTTGTTCACCCAAACTTTTCAAAATTCAAATGATGCATCTTTCGTTACTCACCACATGCAAAATGTTTTGAAGAGGTGAAGCTCTTGCAAATGTTAATTGGTGAGACTGAATGGTTTAATAAAGATTGAAGCTATTCTCTTCGTATGCCATGTTGGTATATTCTAAACGCCCTATTTCCCTTCAAAAAAAATTAATAAATCTGAAATTACGTTTGAATTTCTCATAGTCTTTTACAGTCTAGGAGTGAGGATAGACAGAAAGTGCGACATACCAGTTGGAATTTTTCATATCTCAATCTAGCCCATTTTATGACTTCAAAAGAAGCCAAATATGATTGCATCGACGTTTAGCAAGTAGGAGAAAAATTTATTAAAAGGAGCTAGGGACACCTTTTCCCTTAGAACATTCGTCCGGACTAACCATCACTCATCTCATGCTTTCCCCACATAGCAAAATACCTAATTGTATAACATCTCTGCTCATCAAGCTGGCTGTCATTTTCAAAAGTTATTGTTAAAAGAACGACTTTTTTTGTCATGCAATCATCGACGGTTGTAGCAATAAACAACTGTAATCGATGAGAGTAAAATTTGTTGGAATAACTTTCTGATACCATAATTTCTGGGGGAAAAGATTGACTTCAACAGATGCAAAATATTGCACCAGATTTTGGTTAATGTCACCTGCTAGTTGAAAATTTCTCAAAAAGAAGAAAAAACCTATTATCGTTAGAAAGTAAAACTGTTGATCAGAAAAGTAGGTTAGCATAAATATTCTAGATAAGAGCAATCCAAATTAGAACCATTTTTTTTACAAAGAATGTTTTTCTCATTACTTGAGAAATGGCAGACATGAGATCCCTATTTCAAGGCTGGGTCATGAAGCATAGGACACCCGGAAAGTGCCGTTTCCGACCATCTGGGGGATTAAAGTCCAACATTTTCTTGTACGCTGCCCGCCAACTAATGTGTCCCCCGGCAATCCGTACCCCTACGTGTTCAGCCCTAAATATTTGGAGCGTACTCAAAGAAAATGAAAGAGGGTGCGTAATTCATTCTTGTATGTGCCCCCATCTCCATCTAATATGTGTTACCGAACCATTTTTCTTCTTACATGAATTGAGAAATTGCAGATATGATATCCCTATTTCAAGACTGGGTATATGCAGCTTAGGACGGCAGGAAAATACAATTTTGGGTCATCTGGGAGGTTTGAAAAGCCTATAAAATTAACTGAAATGAATAAAGGACAGAGAGACTGAGAAGTGCCATTTCCTGCAATCTGAGAAGTTTTTTATCAAAACATTTTTTGGGTAAGCTATGTGCCAACTAATGGTGGCATTCCACTTTGATGGGTCTATGTAGAGGAAGCATACGGCCCTGATGGACTCATACTATTTCCCCCACTTAAACTATTATGCCACTGAAAGTCTGCTTACGCCAGTGGCAACAAGGTGGAGGAAGGGGATAAGTTCAGCCAGGCGCAAGAATTACCAAGTGCTTAAGAAATAAATGATAGAGGATGCAAAACTCAATCATGATTCTTCAAACATAGTAACACAGTACATAATAATAATACATATCAGATGGGTTTATATTATACATGTATCATCTCAAACCATCTGATATGTACTACTATTTTATATATGGATCCCCCCCTCATTTTTGCAAAATTGCAGACAGTGTGATTCCTATTTAAACGCTGGGTACATGCATCTTAAATCCCGCGGGAAGTATTGAATTCCGGTCATCTGTAGGATCCAAACATTTTCTTGAATGAACCATGGTAACTGATAGTGGTGGTCCGTTTAGATAGTCTTGCCTGGACTCAACCACCCCCCCCCCCCACGCCATATGGCGAAAAAAAATTCGTGTACTGTACCCCTCCTCCATAATATTCTGGATCCACCTCTGCATAAGGTATTCGTAGTGTCCGACACTGTCACGGTCACATTGGAGTCCCCACTCAGTTGAAAACATCCAACCAATCGGATCTTGGGACTTTCACCCCTTGCCCCGTTAAAGATATCACAGGCCTGGATGTAGTTTTTTAACTCAACTGTGCATTCAAACGAACGCATTAGCACCCTGCTCCCGCTCCAGTAAAGATAACGAAGCTCGTCAGCTGTTTCAACGTTATTTTGTTTACGTGTCCTTATGACCCCCTAGACGGTGCAAAAAAAGCCTTACCATCAGCGGCAGTTAGGAGCAAGGTTGAGAATTACTTCGGGCGATTGAAAATGTTTCATGTCTAGCTTTTCACAAAATATATCTGTCTCGTAAGGTAACCTTCGAAGAACGGTATTTTTGCATTTTAATATCTCCAACTTTTACAAATTTGTATCATCTAACTTTATGGTGCATTGGAGAAAAACGCAACCAGCCTCTTACTCAGACAGTTGTCTACCCTCTGAAGTATTTTTTGTTCAGCTACGTGTGTAGTCAAAAGTAACATGGCTGACGTTAGTAGGCAGGAGAAACTGGCCGCGGCCAGGAAAAAGGTGTGTTATTGTGTTTCATGTTTGTTATTCCTTAAGTGAAGTGGCTTTGATGGGGATGCTGAAATGGCTCTGTTTTGAGGCTAAAGGTGGTATTAAGTAACTGTTCATGTTCACCCAATCGCGGGAATGTAATGAACTAAGTAATGGGTGCTAACGTTAGGCCTAATGCCGTAAGGCGTAATGGTTTGGTAACTCCCTAACTGACGTTACACTTCACAATAACAAGTGAACACAAAGTTAGGCTCAAGTTAACGTTAGGCCAGTAACATTACTTTTACAATAACATAACATTAACAAACAACAGTGTTACAAATGAAACTAAGTTGACTGTTGAGACTGGGCCTGCCCTAGGGTTAGCTAGGCGTAAGTTAGGTTGCCTTCCAACTTCAAAGTAAGTATTCTTAAGTAATAAATTATGCAAGCCTAAGTTATACTGCTATAAATGCAATGCAATTGTTAGGCTTACTGTTTTTTCCAGAAGTCCAGGGCTTACCTATCGCATATTACTGGCCCATAAGGTAAATGCCTTAGAGATGAGTGAGCCTACTTATTATTATGATTCACTTTGCAATTCCAGTCATAATCTGTAAGTGAAGAAATTCTAGGCTATATCTCAAACATATTATAACCCTCCCTCAGTCAAAATTGTTCAAACACTAAAGAAGACAAGATTTCTGAAAATAATTGAGAAAAAGTGTTCCTTGGCCGGCTATCACTGTGGCATTCTGGGATACAAAAAGTTCTAATGCGCCTTCCATCATTTGGATATGTATACTATGTGCATAGACTTTAAGAAAATATGATTGGAAATCCAAATTTTCCGTGCATTTACCATTCTTAATTGGTCAATGTTTTGCATTGAAATGTCCCTACCATAACGGAACCAGGCCAAAGCTGCACCACAGCTGTTTGGTATACTCCTAGTCATTCCATTTTTGAGATCTTAGTTTGAACGTTTGGAGTATAGTACACGGTTGCACTATCGATACTTTTCCCCATAATGCACTGCGCTGATGATTAGCAATGTAGCTTTTGTTTCAAGCTGTCTCAATGTTGCGTTCTGAAGAACTCTGTGAGTGTGACGTTAAGAGTGGATCTTCATGTGCAAAGCATCGACCTACTGGATGTTTCCTGGACAGTACATACGCATACACATGTTGATGTCATGCAAAATATTTGTCATGCAGTCTAAAGTTACAATTTAACAAATTTTTTTGGGCAAAAGATGGATAAGATATAGTGACAGCCAATTAAGGATACGTGGTGTTAAAATGTGAGGAAGATACCTCAGGAGCAAGTGATACTCTCCATGAGGAGGAGTTACTGAACAAGTAGGTGCAACATTGCCTTATCATTGTGTACAAGCCAGCATTGCCCATGTACCAGGAAGGACCAGTTTAGAGCTCCACATTGCTTCCGCTGTTCTGTAACTACATTGATCAACTTCAGAATCATAAGTTATTAGTTACCGTCTACAAAGTAGAGACCGTACATCCTCCAGCCTAGATTAGGACTGCAGGTATAGGTGCGTTAGCTAGTGTAGGAAATATTTCATGGTAAGTTGTCATCTTTTCGGATCTACTTTTCATGTCTTACTGAGTGCAACTGTATAAATTGTTTACAATAACCTGATGTTTGGTATAAAGGCTAGACCTACCGTACATGTGTTCACACAGATATATCTTAGCAAAATTATGTTTTAAAAATACCAAATTTGTTGTAATTTAATGTTTGACTATCCAATAAATTCATTGCTGTTTTAAAAGACTTACCATTGACTAAATCCCAGAAGTTCTGCTTGCAATGGAACTTTGTGACAGTCACCGTTTGAACAGTGATTTGACTCTGAGGAGAGAAATGTTATTGAAAATGCCAGCCAACACCCCATAATTTTTTCCAGTCTTGATTTGTCCTTGGAATGGAATTACATCGAGAATACTACCTGCTATGATCATATCACTACAGTCGTAAGCAATACCATGCCTTGGTCATTTTTCAAGAAAGACTGTATTTATTCGAATAAAGTAGGCTATATCATACACTTTTTGGCATTAGCTGAGCACACAACTAACATTACTACTATAGCACAAGTACAGTGGCAAGTTGTGTAGGCAATGTTATATAGTATTACATGATGTTCTCTGCAGCACAAAGTGTGGCATTGAACTGCTGGTTTGTTGGTATCAACTCCTGATGTCACTTTTCAGATTTCTGGAGAAGCACATCAAGTTTGCCTCAACTGCCAAAAACTTTTTTGGCCAAAAACAAGTTTCATACAGATTATGCCTTACATCCAATTTGATTACCAAGGTTGGAAAAATGAAGTTATGCATGTAATAAAAGTTATGTCTGATTTTCCTGAAAGCATATCTCTCATCATGATACCATATATTCAACAATAACACATTAAATACTCACTGCAATATGATACCAGGTATGTTGTGGGTTAATCCTCTAACTTCAAGGAAGGACAAATGAATTCTTTTCACCTGTTAAGGTCATGCTAGATAGCATAACCTCTGTGTGAGGTTGCCAGAGATGCCATGGTCAGATGATGAGGGTGAAAATTTTTGACATGTCCTGTTCCCTAGCTAAGTGTAGTGCTACCAAAATTTGCACGGAGTGCACCAAAACATTTTGACAAACTTTACCAATCAAAGCTCTGAAAATGACACTTCCCAGCCCCTGTAAGGTGCATCCAAACATTCCTAATTATCATGAAGTGCTTAGGATATTTCCTTTCTGCAATATTGGTTTTAGTTTTAAAAAAAAAATGGTGTTGCCAAGAGTATGATTTGTGATAAAAGTACAAGGTGGTCTGGAAAGTTGTGATTCTGGCAATAATTAGTGGCCTGGAATGTTACTACTTTAGTCAGTCCTCAGTTGTATGCTGTTAGGTGCCCTTGCATTTGCCTTCCATGTGGGGTTCTGTACCCACGTAAGGGACCGGTGGACAGTAACGATGTAGACAGTCGCTGGGCCAAGTTCTGGAAAGTGGGGGAGTTAAAATGAGTCACAGATCAGGGTGGTGCTACAGTGAGGTGGCACAAAACCATGCTCTATACATGCTCTGCCACACACTGTATGTGAGTGTTTAATATGTGCACACAGTATATAACCAGGCCTCAAAATGAACTTTCGTCATGCTGAGGTGGTTTTCATCCTTATGCAGCACTGTTTATAGCAAAGATTCATAGCACCTTACATTTTATGTGCTATGGAATCTCTGGTTTAAAGACCAATCTGAAGCTAGCACAGGATTCCAGCATGTTTGTTCAGCACAGGATTTGCTCTGTACACTATTCCTAATTCCAGGACAGGATTTGCTCAGCACCCTTGTGCTGGCAAAGCCTGTGCTTTGGGAAGGAGTTGTACTCTGCAGTAATTGTGTAAAACCACTGTCTGCAAGTGAGTTTTGGAATGTTTTTATGTACAACCAATTGCCATGTGTAAGGAAATGATGAATTGCTTGTTGTCGGTGTCCATCGTGGGAGATGGTGATTGTTTTTGCTGATACCGATATCTTGCAGATAGCACCATTATTGGCTGATACTGATACTGTCATCAATAATCAGCTGAACAAGGAATATTGAACATTTAGCTTCATTTGAGTGCATTTTCCATTCTTTTTTCTCCAAGACTCCAGTTTATGAATATCACGTTGGAACAATGTTGTTCCTCTTTTCTATTAATGACCATAAAAATCATAGGATCATCTGTGAATTCACTTATAGACAAAGTTAAACTGATGTCTAAGTCATCCATACAAGTCAAAGAGTACCTAGTACAGAGCCTTGCACTGCAGAACTTGCTACAGGTACTGCAACCAGATGGACTTGTGACACTACACCCTGCCTACAGTCTGTCAAAACCAGTTTTGTCAACCAGTCCTGAGGCATGATCTGAGTGCACTTTCTAGTCGATTCGATAAACTGCCAAATCAACCAACTGCAAATCAACAACTGCCAAGTCAACAAACTGCCAATTTGACCCACCTGTTGGGTTGATTCACATTTGCTTTGTCCGTGACCAACTGCATAGTATCATAATCAAGCATGGGAGGAAAAGCCGTTTGTTCTATTATTTTGGCGACTTTGATTTCAAATTAGTTGGTTTGTGAACTAGACTGAATAAGGAAAACGAGACAAGTCTCATCAATAGTAATTGTCAACTTCTTGTCGACACTGTTGATGATTTTGCCGCTGACCAACTTGTTGAAATTTGTCACTGGGGGTCACATTGCTCTTGACTTAGTTATCACTAACACTCCTCACTTGTACTCTGCATTTTGACTCACTTATTGATCATGGTGGCACCCTATGTACCTGTAAGGTGACGTGCTCTCCTCAAGCAGCCACATAGACACATCCTACAGTGCTCTAAAGGAAACACTATGAGGTCTGAAACCAGATATTTTGCCACTGGTTTCCTCAATGGCAAACAAAATATCTGCACAGTTTCTTGAGAGAACTGTAAACAAAAATATCCCCTCTAGAACTGGGAAGTCTTTTCTTTGGATTACTGATAGCATTTGTAGTGCTATGATAGGGAAAAGGATCAGGTTTCATGCTCTGTACAAAAAACCCAGCAAAACCAATATTTACAACAATAGGGTTGCCCTTGTGCTAGTATCAAGAAGGAAGTGTTTAATTCCCTTAAATTACATTAGTGTTATGGTAGATGATATATTCCAAACCCATTTGGAGACCTGTACCATTAATGGTCAGGGGAAGGATAAACACAGGATCTCCCTTGACAGGTTTCTGGTGAAATTTTAAGTGGTTATAAGGATAATTTTGAAACTTTTGATGCCATAGCCAGTTCAGAAGTGTTGTCACAAAAGCCTTGTTCCAGTCTGTCACTTTCCGTTGAATGTCTACAGTACAGTAGATGCAGTACAATGCCAAATGTAGTAGAATGCCAGATATTTCTACCTCTTCATTTGGGGAGCTGTTGAAAAACCCTCAAACCAGCAAAGCTGTTGGGCCCTGACAACACTCACCCAAAGGTCCTTAGAGATTTGGCACTTGATCTCCCTCTAATGATCAGTCACTGTTTCCAGCAATTGACCTCTAGTGGTTATGTGTCCCAAGACTGGAAAATGTCCAATTCTGAGGAAGAATGGCCTCTCCCTCATTCAATTACTGCCCTGTCTCCCTGACTTGTATTTGTTGTAGGCTGCTGCAATATATAGTCAGCTCAAATTTGATAGGTCGCTACAAATTGAAAAATATACTTTCTATGAAGTCAGCGTATTGCTTTCAGGAAAAATCACAGCTGTGATCAATGAAAGAAAATGCACGGAAGAAAACTATTTTGACAGAAAAAATCTACACCATTGGTTAAACTGTATGCATCTTCTATAGGGCTAAAGTGCAGATCACAAGGAAAGTAATGTTACACTTATTTCAAAATGTAAATTGAATCCTGTAAAGTTAAGTTGCCCAAGTGGCATTTGCTATGTTTGTTGATGTATGCCTACCATTACAGGTCTTGTATTCAGGAGATACTCAACTCAGGATATATCATAGCATTTGATGTATATTACAAGTTAGGACCATTGTCATTTCATTGTGTGTAAGACTATTCAACAAATACTTATTACTTTTGACTATTGAAGCCTTTACCTGTTTGTGGGATAGCCCTAGATGTTGTATTTAGTAGTCTGTGTGTTTAATTGGTTTAAATGTTACTCTTTTAACCCCGTACAGCTCCAAAAATTTCAGCAGAAAAAAACTCCTTCTAGTGCTCCAGGATCTCTCAAGTCTGGAAAGAATGCAAAAGGAAACAAGACAGAATATCCACCAAATGTGTCAGTGAATGGGAAAAATACTGAAAATCATTCAAATGTAAGTTCCAACCACTGCTGCATTGCTTGCGTATTGTGGTCAGAATTGTAAACCTGGGAATAAATTAAGGTTTTAAACATTCTTATCTTTTGTTTAATCGTGGTAAGTCAAACAACTTTCGTATCAGGTAAGGTTCCAGATTTTGAACAGTAGGTTTGATTTACATATTATGAAGCAGTACATTCCACATTTATTTATCATATATATGTGGAAATGTGTTTACATTAGATTAATGCATTGTAATACTCTGATCATGTTTGTAGACTTCATTAAAGGATTTTAATTGCAAGATACTGTGTAAGAGGTCTCTGTAAATTCTCACACCATGCTGACAGATCTACAGTGACTTGGTAGTTGTACATCACTGTTCCCCTGGTAGACTTAAAGTTTCAGGAAATTTGTTTTGTTTTGAAGTTGTGTTTTACCCTACAGATGTAGAGTAGTATCAGATTTAGTGCTGTGTGAGATGATTTGTGTAAGTAATCACGTAAAGTATTATTATTGTGATGATATTACTATTGTTGTTATTATTAAAGTACAATATTCCTGCAACAAGTGAAGAGGTTCTTAACTGAAGTTATGAAAGAGCATATTTTTTTTCAATGCATACTTCTCCAACCACACATGCATTTATCTTGTTCATAATTCAAGATGTTCGTGTTTGAAGAATGACTTCTTTAGTCAAGAATGATTTCCAGTTATCTCAAGGTTACAAAGTGTCATCTAAAACAAGCAAAGTGCTGCATTTTACGTCTTTGTAGCGGTTCTTTGAAATTAAAAGTGTGTATTTCAACCTTTCAAATTTGACACCAGTAAAAGTTCGATCAAGTGTATCCAAAAGTGAGCCAAAAATGTTGTGAAAATAAAGTTTGTAACTAGTTCAAGCCAGTTGGAGATTATGACAATATTAAAGGTTATTCAATTATTTGGTCTGTCAGGACATCACAGACTTCCTGTCATGCAGTGCATCATTGTGAATGCTTAAAAATCCATAAATTCTAAATCAAAGGTGCTATTGAGATGGTTTTCACTGATTACAAGAGAATTTCTTTAATTCTTATGAAATTTCAATCCTTATTTTCCACTGATAATCCCTTCCATTCATCATCGGTGTTTGGAATAACAAATTTACCAGGATGCCTTCCTCTGCTTACTAAACACTGCTGTGTTTTGTTTTCAGGTAATAAGTGATACACCAAAAGGAACTAAAGATAAGTCTCATCATTCTGGCTCAAGGTTGGTAGAAATTAAGAAAATATCAGATACTTTGTGTTTTTTCTTTTTTAATTGTTCTCTATCACTGTTGTACTAGAGAGAAAAGAAAAACCAATATGTCCAATGTTAGAATTGGATTTATCTTGTAGATGTCTGACCTTATTGTGATCAGTGTTTCCTCTAGATAGGGGAATATCCATTCGGTCAAAATGTACGATTTTTGACCAAAATTAACTCACTATGAATTTTAGTAGCATATATACTGTATATGTGCACTGTGCCCATCAACAATGGGTCTAATTTCTAGGTTGTCGCATCTTAAATCATGTCATAGTGGCTCAGCAGAAATAATGTTTGGGGTTTGATTTTGTCAATGATGATACGATGCTATTGTGTAGATGTCTGACAAGTTGTTTCCATTTGCTAAGTGAATATGACAGGTTTACTCTCATGAAGATCCTTTCACTTATACTTAAAGACAAAAACTCATCATCCCAGACAGTTTCAATTCTCCCAACCACGTACGTCTAGTCCCTCCCACCTCCCGTCTAAAATTCCTCCATGTATCAAATCAGAAACAATGGATCCCTGTGTACAATGTGTTATATGAGCTACTCTTCATCTTATAAATGTTCTCTCAATCAAAGAGAAGAACCAGAATTGAGAATTCTGCTATGCAGAAGCCAAAAATATAATTGTGGTGATGAGTTACTGGCTTTAATTATTCAAGTGATTGTGAGTAAAGAAATAATGTCAATGATAATGTATTCACAATTATTTGCCTTCACTTTTGAAAATGATGCCCCAAAATTCTGGTTTCAAATTGCTCTTTCATGGGGTCTTAGACTAAAATCTTGTAAGCAAATATCTAGTTTTTGTGATGCTATGAATCGCAGGGGTGTGTTTTTATTCATAAGGGATAGCTAGCTAATGGTGTCATGCTATGTTAATCACATACGTGGCATTTTATACTGTAGTTTATAATGCGGTTCAATTCAGCATCAACAGAGAAAAATATTATCGAAAACATAATTGAAGCATTTCCTTTCATTTACTTTATTGTAGACCACTTTCATCAGCTGAGAGCTTGAGACAGTTATCCAGACAATTAAATGGACTTATGAGTGAGGTAACAATCACTTACTTATTAATTTACACTAGTAAAAGTTTTCATTAGCTGAAATATGGACCACCCACTGTGTACATTCACTCAGAACATTCCTCAGGAAATCAAGTGTGTATTGGTTGACCCCTCAACCCTCAGCATACTTAAACTTGCACTGGTGCAGTTAACATCCAGATACACCAAGATCATGCATGACAAAGATTAGGGTGCTTAAAGTTTCCAAGGGGAAAGCAGTAAACAACTAAACAGTGGTATGAAGGCTAGCTGATACCTTTTATTTGAATTACATTGGCAATTTTTTTTCTCTGCTTGAACATTGTAAGCCGTAATTTCGTTAATGAATGTTTGGATGTTGGGTCCACTGCAACTGTCAGGACCACTATTGGAGGTCAGGTGTGACATGGGCATCAAACACATCTTTAGAATGGCAAATGTTTACCCTAAGCAATAAAAAAGTGATTTTCTGGATCCCAGGAGAAAAAGTAGAAATTGTTAGTAATGAAATTGCATCATATTACCATAGTTTAATATTATTTTTGTTTCACAACGATTTCCACTCATCGATGCTCTTTATCAATCATTTTAGACACCTCTGGTGAACGGTACTGATGGTATAGATTATGCAGGTTCCAGTGTAAAAGAACTTGAGGTAAGACAAGGGATCATCTGAGGTCTTGTATGACTTTGTAGCAAAAGTTTTAAAGTATTAGTGTATCGTTAGTGTTCAGAAATATATGTATCATGCATGTTACAGTTCTCAAGGGTCTTTAAACTGCTGTAGCCTTGTTCTGCATGACGGTATTTGAGGAACAGTAAGAAAAAACATTCACAGCAGGCTTGGGCAAGTCATTACTGCCACACACACATATCTGACATTATTTTTTGAGCAGAAATTGTCATATAGACCAGCATTTGTGTGTTAGAATTGGGCCAGTTGTTAGAAGTCTAAGTTGTCAAACATAGGCTAGGCTAATTGGAAAACAAAAATACGAAAAAACCGTACCAGGTAACCATTAATTGAAACTTTTAAGCCAAAAGAAAAAATAAATCATTTCATGAACTGTTTTCTGTAGTTTTAAAAATTCCATGAGAGTCGTGACTTCAAGGAAAGTGGAGTCAGGTCACGACCTGTGGCTGGGCATCATAACTCTCAAGCAGAGTTGGGTCTCAAGCTGCCCAAGCCTAATTCATAGAATGATCTTAGATATCTTTTTACTTTGGAAAGGAAGGTTTAGTTCATCACCCATTCATTCATTAATTTAGGTACACGGCCAGCTTCCTTGCCCTCTATCATTTATCTGTCAGGATACAAACAGATCAGTTAACTTCAAGTTGTGACCAACATTAATTTTGTTTTTTTACATATTGATGCAATTCAAAATATCTCTATAAATGTCTCTATAAATGTTTCTCCTTTATATTCAGGTTAGGAATCAAGAACTTGCTGCTGAGGTTGATCAAAAGACTCATTCTAATAGGGATCTTCTGATTAAGATCAAAGAACTGGTAAGTTCTGTTTGGTAGAAGGACCATTTCCTTCATTGTCTTACATTGTGGTCATGAAAGTTCAGGACGTTACCACAGGACCTGGTTCTGCTAAAGTTATTGTTTGGTTTAATAATAAAACAAAGGTGTAATAATAAAACAAAGGGTCAATCACAACGCTGCTAGGTCTGGGAGTTTGGTTAGCGGTTCGATTAGGGTTATGTGGCTTTGTATGGCAGGCATTCAACAGCCTTACTGTAGGGTGTTGGAGCATGGACACACTTTACAAGGCTGCTGTGCCAATAACACACACCTTATGTTTATTCACAACGGGCTAATGATACCTATAACGTGTAGATCTTTTGACAATATTTAAGTTGTAACAAGTAATCATTCAGTGTCTATTGTTTCAGTCTCAGAGAAACTGAAGAGTAAATAATTTACTTTGAGATAAAGTAATGCAGTACTACATGTATGAAGTTAATTGCTCTTTGAAGTACATTAAGAGTTTTTTACTATTCTCCAGTAATTTTCTTTTCTCCTAGTTTGAGGTGTTCCTTGAACAGCTAAGATTATTCAGTTTTACAGTCCTGGCACTTACCATTATTATGTATGTGTGCTTTTTAATTGGTTTCTGAATGTAATAAGAACTTCACTGCATTGTTCAACATGTCTGCCTTTTTCATTTAACCGTAGGAAAGCTACAACAAGAAACTACAGGATCAGTTGGAAAAGGTAATGCTCCCTGTCTCCAGTGTTGTATTCTTTAAGTCTGATAATTGCAAAGTGATGATAAGTATCACATCAATGATTGTTGTAACCCTGCCAAATTATGAAACTGAAAACTTTAAGTTTAATCTCCTTTGATTCTGAAGAACGGTAGCCCAATAGCTGCAAATAAAGCCTCTTTTGCTCCGATCATGGTTTTCAGTGCTTTATCAAGCCTAAAACATTCTATAGTTAACCTTTCCAATACCGTCAAAACAAGCCTCTTTGATTCTGACCCAATGGGTAGTCCAGTAGCCTCAGTAAAGTCTCATCAGTTGGTTGTGACCAGTGCTCAGTCCAATATCTCCTTAGCAAATTTCATTGGTACTGACAAATTGTTAGTCCTACAGCTTCGAATGAAGTCTCATTGGTTCTGGTCAGAAACTACGGTTAGTCCAATAGCTTCAGGTCAAGCCTCTTTATTTAGCCATTCCGGTGCCATCAAATTCAGTCTCATTTGTTTACACCAGTAGTAAGCCTTATTTGTGTGTTGTATTTGTGTAGGCTGGTCAAAGCTTCATGGCTTTTGAGTCACTAATTGTAGCGAGTCATCTATTAAATGGTTCATAATGTCATTACCGAGACCAATGATATATCCTTCTTTAATATACCCAGACTTAGACAAACTATATGAAACACAGTATAGTGTGCAGGCTTTGTAATTTGTTAGTAAGTGAAGGGAAAAGTGTACACATTACAAATGCAGCTGCCACTAGAGAACGAATTACTTCATCCAATTTAATCTTAAAATACGGTGCATGCTGGGGTATAAACAGATCCATTCATGCCTTTAAGGCGTTCGTCTCCTTGCCCATGAACAGGAACGAGAAGAATATGAGCTGCGATCGTATAAGGAGCAGAGCGCTCTGAAAGACCAGTTACAGGTTCACATCCAAACTATAGGTATCCTTGTATCAGAGAAATCAGAGTTACAGAGCTTGGCATCCCAGGCCAGAGGTCAGCTAAAACATAAAGCAGGTGAGGAGGATGAATTAACAGTTATACGTGAGAGTGAAATTTGTGTACTAGTGCAGCTAGAGGTTTAGTAGAATTGTTGACATTCCTTCTACCAGGTATTAACACATTAGCGCAACAAGAGATAGTTATTTAAGTTGTATCATTAACATACCATAAACAGCCATTAACATGTGAGTGCAACAAGAAATGGATGATGGAGTATTGCTAACATACCTCTGACGGTCATTAAGATGTTGGTACAAGGTGAGATTACTACAGTGGTACGTTACCATACCACTACCAGCCATTAACAGTGTGACATTAGTGCAACAAAAGATTATTGTTGTAGTATTGTTAACCAACATACCATGAACAGGCTTTCAGACAGACAGAGCAACAAGAGAGTGTTAAAGCTACATTAACATACTAAGGGATTGTTTAATAGTATGGTTGAATACCGTTAATCAGAAGTGTACTGTACAGGTAACCACATGTTGTGTCTATTTAGCACTTTTTCATTATAAATTTACAACAGCATCTGTGAACAATTCAGAGTAATATGTAGTAATGATACACTTTACCAAAGTATCATACTGTTTATGATAATCTATGTAAATGGTGTTATTTAGAGTGTAATGTGTACCAATGGTGTAACTTTCATGATCATGTTCTGTTGCTGTGACTAGTGGCTGCTTTTTTGATCTTCATCAGAAGAAGCTGAGGATCTTTCAAGCAGGTTACAAGCCTCCAGACAAAGAGTTGCTGAATTAGAAAGAAATTTGTTGATGGTTAACTCTTCTACCAGTCAACTTCAGAAGGTGGGTGGTACATAAAGCGTTGCTTGGATTCTGCATCAGTTCATTTTGTTTCATATATTGAATGTTTCCTCTCTCTCCAAGTCCATGTTGTAACGTATAAACTAAGTTTTTGCATTGATTACTAGAATGTATTATAAGAGGATACCAAACTTAAGTTTATGTTCCATTGTTTTCAGTGATATTGGTGACCTTCACAGTCATGCTGGTGGGTGTGTATGTGTGGTTTTGTTGCTTTGCTTGAAAACATGAAGGGAAGTGACTAGCTGTATATTGGTGAATGGGTGCATTACACTGCGGGCAAGAAGCCTTTTGATTTGGGTGGAAATTATAGCACTTTTTACTTCCTAGAGAAGTCAAATACAAATATCTTTTAATCACAATATCTCATGAAGGGAAAGGTGGACTGGGTTCATAGTTGGGTTGTTGGTGTACTACCATGAGTTAAGAAGCCTCTTGTTTTTTTGTAGGTCAAAGGTCATTTGATATTAACATGGTCTTGTTACAGAAACGTTGTAAATGACATCTGAAAACATCTGAGGTGTTGGTTACTACATAAGTTCAAGAAGCTTTTCAATAGAGGATATAGGTCATTTGGGGTCAAGAGGTTTCAAATTGCAAAACCTTTGTTAACACTTTTATCTGATAAAGGAAAGCATGGACTGACATAGTCTTGGTCAAGAATCTGTCCCCTTCCTGCCCACATTCCCACAACTCCTATTTTTACTGCTATTCCCCTGTATGGCCCCTTCAGTGTACTGCTCTATACTGTTATATCCTCGAGTTGCTAAGTCTTGGATAACTCCTATGTCCTCGGGTGTGGACGTAGTGACAGGAGGCATAGCCTACATGTTCACTATTCATATCCACGCTGTCAATCACACTGTCAACGTGTAATGCACAGTAAAATTGATCTGAGCTAGCTACGTCGTTGACATGATGTGTGGATTGTAATGTGCCATTTTATTCAGGGTTCAATTAAGAAAACATTGTACCCCCAAAGGGATGCCTGGACTGACATTGTATGTAGTATTGTAGCTGTATTACAGTCAGTAAAGGCAGCCTTTTGTTTTTTTCCAGTTATTGAAGGGACTAAATATGTGACGGATTTTGAAACCCTCAGTACCCTTCCTACTCATATTTGGTACATGTAATATCATTGTCATTGTTTCGATGATGTGTTGGACCCCAATGGTGTTTGACTTTGCATGTTTGTAGCAGGGATAAGTAAGGTGTTGCTACCCAATGCATTTGCTGGATTGTGACTCAATTGCATTATCATAATCACCATGCATTCTTGCATTTTTGGTTTAATTTCTCAGTCAAGAGAAGATGTAGACAGAGAAAGAGATTCTTTAAGACAAGAAGTAAACAAATTAAGGTTTGTTGATCTATTAATCAATAGTTTTTAAATGTTCTTTGTGCTTAAAACATTAATTACAAAAATATTTCTGTCAGACTGAGCTGTTTACATTGAAGAGGTTACATGCTGTATCCATTTGTAAATCTTCCATGAACTTATGACCATATGAGGAGGTAAAAGTTGAAACATGTTTCGCAAAATGGATGGATGGTTTGATACATAAGCTGGTTTGCCCTTAACCCACTCAATTTGGAGATATTTGGCATAAATACGTCAGCTGATTTTTGTCTCGCTTTCGTTGTCACACTGCATTGTACAAAACAAAATAGGGAGACACTATGCCTTGGGCTTTACGATGGGAATTATAGTATATAACAGTACTTTACTCTTACAAAGCAAATATCAGCAAATTGGTCTGTAGCAAGCTATGATGTTTGTGATATTACATTATGGAGGGTTTTCGTACATGCATGCATCTAGTGAATATTAAGCTTGTTTTTTTGATATGCATTTAAATCAAAGCACATAAGAAGTAGTGATTTACGAGTTCATTGTGAAAAGTAAATCACAGAACTGATAACAATTGTCACATGTATAAGTGATCTGCAAAACATTTATGATTTGTTGTATGTAGTATATTACAAATGACAGCTATATTAATATAGTATATTGCTTTGGAATACTGGTATCCCATGAGGCTTCCGCAACATTCTGTGTTAGCTTTAATATGGCTGATATGATGTAATAGTTTGTTGCCATGGTAAAGACTGATTTTCGGAACATTTAATATTGAAGGCTCAAAAGTGTTTTATGCCTTCTTTGACTTATCTGTCATAAGCAAACTCTGTATGACAGCATGATTTTCTCAGGTATTAAGGTTCTTGATCAGTCAGTGTTGTGAACATAACCCCAGTTGAGCAAATCTTAGAAGGTAGTAAATGAAGAACGGTGGAACAGAACGATGGAACAGTGTAGCAAGACTCCTGAAGTATATATTCTGTGATAGGAGGTCTGATTAACCTGCAGGATTATTCTCTCAGCAGTTGTTTCTGTTAATGTTAGTATCCTTTGTCATCACAGGAGAGGAAAGGGAGGGTACTTTGGTTCATCAGACAGTATTTACCCACTGAACATATGCCTCATTTTTATGTCTCTGTTGTTTACCTCTTTCAGACAATCTAGTGAAGAATTAAAACAGCATAACTCGGAGGTAACCAGTCAATTAAGAACAACGGTAAGCCTCAATTTTTACCACAACACTTCCAACCAAAGTATCACAAATTGATATGAATCACTCCAACAGTCTGCTGTTTGAATATTTTGAAAACTGAAGCACAAAACTGTCAATGCCATGTATTTGACTGTGTCATAGTACTCCAGTTTGGCTATTCATTTGATTGCATCATATCACTTCATTCTGGCCATGTCTCCTGGAAACCTGCAAAGAAGGTCAGTCAGGCAGCTTAGGTTGCAGTTGACAGGAAAGAAGCATTAGTGTTGAAGCACGTGCAGTCTGCCCCAGGTTTGAAAAACAGTGAACTGATATCTGTGGCATGTATAAAAGAAAGTTATAATTCACATTGACAATGTTTAAGTATGTGCTCTGTTCTTCCCATTGAGTGTGTGCAATGTCCAGTCTTAAATGTGTGATGATGAGTACTTGCAATGTTTATCATTGAGTGTATACAATGTCCAGCGTTTAATATGTGCAATGTCCATCCATATGTAGATAACTTCACGTATAATGTTGAAATTAGTGTAAAATGTTCTTATTGCTATCCCTAGCTGTGAAGTGGTTGTCAATATTTGTATTTATCTGACATCGCTAAGTTAAGAATTAGTATTTAGTGGGTGTATCCATTATTTTTAACAGATTTTCTGAAGATAAATAATGCGGTTATTAATGTGATTGTTATCTCCCTTCTCCCCCTTCCTGTTCTGTTGTGTCAGCTGCATTTTCACTTTCTTTGCAGACATCTGAGAATAGACAACTCATAACATCCATAAAAGAATTGGAAGAGAGGTTAAGTATGGCAGATTTACGAATCCAGCAGCTTTCTGCACTTAACAATCAAGATACAGAAGGGGCTCTTCAAAGAATTCAAGAAGAGAAAGTAGAGGTAGAGAATAAACTAGCCCAAGTGAGTATTTGTTTTAAATCTTTCTTTCATCAAAATATGCTATTTAATGATTAAATGTCACAATGGATGTAAAAGCATGCAAGTGGAAGGCATTGGTAAACTGACAAAAATCACCCAAGGGGGCCATCTTCTGAGATCTAATATATTCAATGGTTATTCAGAGGATCATGAAATATTGTGAAGACCAAACTCTCCTTTGACACATTAGAGAAGAACAGAATCAAAGTGTCTTTTAGAAGTTGGACACAGGTGCTGCAGTGTATCATTATTGGCATGATATCCTTGAAAGTGAACTTTCAACAAATGTGTGTGTTTTCTTAGTTGTACACTAGCTGCAAACTGCCCTGTTTTCTATTTTGTTTCATTAGTCAATAGTATGAAGTGGTCAGTCGTCTTGTTTGACTGATGTGGCTGTGAAATAGTTAAAATGAAACAAAAACATCTGGAAGAGTGTATCAGCATCATCATTGCATGACACCTGTGTGTTTCAAGTTCACTATGGATCTGAAATTGTAAATCATCAGTTGACAATGATCATCAAACCTTTGTTCATGAATCTGTGTAACGTGTAAACATCATTCGTCTAATCCTTGATTATCTTATTTGTCAAACCATGTATAATTACTTTAATAACCTCCTCTCATTGCCTTGTTATCTGTAAGAAGAAACTATAGATCAGTCACTATGCTGAGCAGATATAGAGACGGTCACTATGATTTTAGCTTCCAAGTTTCAAGAAGAGGATTTTCTCTGGACAAATTCCCTCAGTTGGCAGATTTGATAACCTCCCCCCCTCCCCCTAATTGGTCACAATTCCTTCATTCTTCATGCAAGTTACTATTTTTGATGGAATCTGCATGCATTCTCTGATACATGTTTACCTTGTCAGAGACAAGCAAGAAATATTTGCTGTCATAATGGTTGTGTGTAATCGTGATGCCCTTGCCCGTAGACTTAAGGTGTTCAACCAGTGCAATTTAATGTTTAGCATTTGGCTCAACCCTGTTTTGTACAAGAATTAGTAAATTTTAAGAAATATTTTCCATTCAGAACTTAAAAATCAAATATATTTAATGTACGTAGCCTTCCATAGTGAAATTGCTTTCAAAGTGTTGTGTATGTCAAGGTCCCCTGGAATCACCAGGTGGAAACCTTGGAAACAAAGTGTCTGTTAATGGAAAATTTCATTGCCCTCATATTTTGCTTTTGACTTTTATATCTTAAGTGTAACTCCAATATTTATATGCAAATCTTGATTTAGAGAGAGAATTTGATTCAAATGAATAACCATTCAAATATTTAAGACCAACTGTTTCCTAAACCTTAGCCTTTGTCCTCTATGTCAGGTTCTTGTTCAGATTTAATTATCTATTAGTTCCAACATGACTTTGGGAATGGACATGGAAAGTATATTGTTAGTCAGAGCCCTGTAATTGACATCACTTTTTGAAATGAATTCCTTCTGGAAAAGATTTCAGAAGAGTTTATCTGCTGAAGTTAATCTTAGCCTTTATCCCACCTTTACTTGAATTGTGATGGTGTGATTTCAACATGGATTATCTTAAAACTTATCCAATTTGAAAATCTCATTTTAATCTCTTTTTTCACCAGTACGCACAGGCTGTTCAACAGTTAACGTCAGAGCGTGAGTACCTGTCCCAGCAATACCAAACAAACACAGCCCAGTTACAAGCACACTGCCAGCAGCTAGCAGACCAGGTAACGTTTTGTGTCACAAAAAATATCTACTAAGACAATAGGAAAAGCCACAATGACAGTGACAATTGGCTTCCATTTGAAGCTTCCTCTCTGTAACTGTGTGGATTCACTGAAATTTGCAATTCCCAGAAAGGATGTAGTAACTGGCTGGAAGTAAATGAAAAAAAATAAGAAAGTAGATCAAAAGATGTAAGAAAGCAAATGAACAAATATCTAAAGAACAAAAGTTTTCATTGTAAACAGTAAATGCATTTGTGAGCCATATCAGAAGAGGTGATAACAGAAGTAAATTAAAGGCAAGTTTGTCAGCATATAAGACAGAGGTCAGTTTTAGGTACTACTTAGAAGCAATAGCGCAGAATTGTAGAATTAGTCATGATTGTTCTGTGTTCTTTTTTAAGTTGAGCCTTTGCTGCTCACTAGATAAATACTTAAAACAAAAAACTCAAGGTCAGTCTTTTCAAGTTGCTCCGCAACTCAACTGATGATTATTTTGTGTTTAATAAGTGATTGAAAAACTTTACTCCTCATCTCTCCAGATTCAGCAGTTATCTTCTCAAAACCAGAAACTGTCGTCAAGAGAAGAAGAACTCACTGATCAAATAAAAGCATTGAACCAGACCAAAGGTAACCATCTTATGTAGCTTTGCTTTCTATGTTCAACACATATCAACAATGTGATTGTTCATAATGCAGAACCATATTGCAAGCCATGGCAATGGACAACTTAGGCTTGCATTCTAATATGCTTAATCATTCATTCGTTTTTCATTCATTTTTATTTTCTGTTTGTATTTATATCCCATTCTCTTTCCAGTCTTTGTCGTTATTTAATTCTTCTGTAAACGTTTCCGCATGTTATCAGATAAATCACGTGTGGAATCAATACAGGAGGGACATTCCCCTCAGGAGGTGGAGGCCAGCTCGGAGGGGGAGGATGTCAGAGGTCGCAGTTCAAAGGACTTGTTAGAGGAACTGAAGAAGGCAGAGATGGAACTAAACCAGCTTCATTTACAGAGTTCAGAGCAGGTAATGTAGATAATGTGCAGATGTTTCTAGTTACAAGTTTATTGGTTTCTTATTGTTGCTGCTTCTCCCCAAACATAATGAGTGATGTTTTGATTCGAGTTAGAGATTATCTTCGCTAGTTATGTATATACTGCACTGTATTGTTGCATTCTGAAATAAATATTTCCATGTAATTTACAAATTGTTTGCATGTTTGATGTCAATAAAGAGCGAAGAGATTTCACACTGCATCCATTTTTTTGAGTACCTTCAAAGCTGTTTGGTGTGAACCTGTTGAACCTGTTAAATTTGTCAAATCTAAATTATTTGATCAAAGAAAAAAAAAGACATAGAATTATGACAAATCTCTTTTGTGGTATATTCATTTATCTTTCTTTTTTTGTTGTCTTTTTCTAGCAATCTAACAATCTTCAACTTAGTAAACTTTTGGCAGAGAAAGAGGAAAAGCTTGAAGAATTAGAGAGTTTGGTGAACAGATTTAAAGAAGATGCAAATGACAGAAAAGCGTTGTTAGAGAGCATACAGAATGATAAAGCAACAATAAGCAGAGCCGTAGCTCAGAATAAAGACCTGAAATATCAACTTGAAGAACTTCAAGATGCTTTTGTGAAAATGGTAAATATGACAGGATTACTCTGTAGCCTACAATATTTTTTGTGTCATACAGGATTAATTGTAACTGTAACCCGACACAATATTTGTTTGTGTCATACAAGACCTAAAAAAGTATCGCATTATGAACTATCATTTATAAGTTTCCTTTTTAGTATGTTCACTTTGCCTTTTTTTGTGTGTGTCTATATTTTCACATGTGTTTATCTTCTTATGTTTTTTTTCTTATGATTTTATTTTGTTTTGTGTATGTGTGGAAGGTTGACAACATTAACAAACTTTTGTAAGTTTCATGCCACAATCTCTTTTATCTAGGTATTATAATAATTACATTAAGAATTAATGTGTACTCCCAAAAAGAGTTATTGTTGTAGCCAGGGTTGTCACCACGCCGGGCGGTGCTACCCAGCTCTCAAAATCTCTGCCCGGCACTCACCGTCAATTTCAGCATCACCACCTGGCACAAATTTCGTAACTTAACTGAATAAAATTGTTAGATTTCTTTAGAATTCTGAGTGATTATCCTTTTTTTACCTCAAAACAGCCAAGTAAGCTTAAACATTTCCGCACTGGTCAAAACCAAAGTACGGAATTCATAATTTATAATCTAGAGTGCACCATTTTACATCCTAGCACTCTCCAACCCGCAAAAATTGTTCAAAGGAGAGGTCCCCTTAGACCTCCCCAGGACGGCGATCACAAATTACCCGGCTCTCAAAATGGTCTGGTGACAACCCTGGTTGTAGCATACAAAATTAATATGCTACAATATTTTTTGTAGCATGCAGAGTTAATTGTTCCTTACACAGAGTTAACAGAATTGATTTCAGCTTAGTTTAAACATTTTTGCATGAATTTGCTATTGTGAGATAGTTCAATCTCCATCGAGCTAACCCAATGCTAATCTGGTTGAGAGCAAAGTTTATGGAATCTGGAATATGTCACAGTGTTAACTTTTATTCCACAAGAAGCACAGAGATGACGTAGTTTGGTGATACTAAGCATCTCACATTTATATCGTTTCTTTTCTTGGTACATTCCTTTGTTTATCCACCTTATCAAGATTCTGTTGGTGACTCATTCTTAGGGGGGTAGTCTCAACTGTGTTTGTTTTCCTTTGCCTTTGTCATCAGAGTGAAAACAACATGACATTAACGACATCACTCCAGTCTGAACAACACCAGGTTAATGAGCTGCAGCAACAGCTAGGAGTCAAAGGATCTGATCTAGATAATGCTCAAAAAGAGGTGAAGTATTTGAATTTAATATATTTACAGTTTATTTCTATCATATACTCTACTCTTGTGTTAGAGTTGGATGTTATTACCATGTTTTATTTTAGAGTTGGGTGTTATTTCCACATTCCCTGGTCCATTACTGAGTACCAGCCAAAGCTTAGCCAAATTTCATTGCTTAGGTATGTCTTCTAAGGTTTTTATTTTTGGTAGTACTTGTTCATTTTATAATACTAATATTGATATAATGTAGGGTAGTAATTATTTTGCATCTATTTTGCTATCTATTCTGTTTCTGCTGTTGCAGTTGGAAAGCAAATCAGAAGAAATACAGAAGAAAGAGGATGAACTTGAATCTTTGAAGAAGGAGTTATTGCAGCATGCTCAAATGGCTGACAGAGCCCACCATTATGCAGCTCACCAACCTCTTGTTGAGTCTCTCCAAATGGAGCTTAAAGATGCCCAGGTAAATGAAAGCACTTTAATTATGCTCCTCTTTACATGGTGGGACCAGGTAAAATGTGGCGCTGTAATCATAATTCGCCTTGCACAGTGGAACCATTTAAATGATGTGAACGTTATCACGCTCCTCTCCAAATAGGGGGACCAGGTAAATGATACATAGCACTGTTACCATAATTTTTCTCACTCTTGGTCCTTTCCCAGAAAGACCAAGTAAATCACAGTCTTGTAATTATGCTCCTCCTAATGCAGTGGGAACAAGTCAATGATGGTATGCTAATCACACCCCATCTTAAATGGTGGAACCAGGTAAATATTGGTACTCCAATCATATCTCTCCTCACATGGTGGGACCAGGTGAATGTTGGTACTCCGATCATGGGTTTCCTCACATGGTGGTACCAGGTAAATGAAATCAATCTAATCATGTTGCTCCTTCCATAATGAACCTAAGTAAATGATGGTACTCCCCTTGATTGTTGGAACCATGTAAATGAAATTTTCCTCCCTGAAGATAATTTTACTCTGATGATAATTTTCCTCACTCAATGGGAACAGGTTGCTGTTGGTACTTTAACCATCCTCCCCGTTAGATGGTGAACCCAAGAAAGGAACTGAATGTGTTAATCATGTCATTATTTTTCTCTCCATACTTGATGGAATAACTTGTTTTTCCTGTAATGCTTCTGTAACATTTGAATAAATACCTTACTTGTATGCCTTTTGAAAGGACTTTCAAACGTTTTGTCTGATTTTGTAGATAAGCATTTTTAGTTGAGTGATATAGCAGTTGGTAAAAACCCTTCCTTGTCACCCACTTTATTTATCTCCTTCCAATCCTTCTTATCACGATACATGTGATATGCCCCATGCAACGTTTTGCTCTAAAGAAAGAGATTGATCAATTTTTTTCTTTCTATTTTTTCCCAATTTTCTAAGGAACATGTGAGGGCACTTACAGAAGAGAATATTGTCTTGAAATCTCAAGTAACCAATGACAATGCACAAGATATGGATGGATCAAGTACAGGAGAGCCAAATAATATTGTAAGTATCCATTGAATTTCTTATTACCAACTTTTATAAAAACCATCCAGTACCTTTCAAGTTGGATTTAGGATGGTGACAGAAAGGCCTTTGTGTTATGATGGGCCTTTGTGATAAGTAGGAGGCTTCTCCAAGAAGGAAAATTGCAATATCTGAGACAAAGGACAAGAGGGACAAAGAACTTCCTTAGCTCAGCCGTTGTAAAAAGAATTTGCTTGTATTATGTCCTGATTTAACATGTTACGATTGATGTACCATCAATCATTTATTAAACATAAGCTAATTCATTGAATTTTATGAAGTGATTGTGATTCTTGCATGATGATTTATGAACTTCGTGTAACAAGAATTCATATTTTCATGTTGCATGTAGGTTGCAGAGTTATCTGCCATGATTCGACAGCTGGAAACTGAACGAGACCAACTCAAGACTTCTTTTATAGAGGAGGAGGCTCAAAAAAGAGCCCTGCAAGAACAGATTAATCAGTCCTTACAAGAACATGGTAAGTCTTAAATTGTCTGCATAAAGAAACATTTTCAGAGACCTCATATTTTTGGATATTATCTCATCTTGTATCAGCAATTTCATTATAGATACACTTTGCTTGATTTACATGTAAGTATTTTAGTATTGGTGTGAAAGAAATTTACCATAAGGTTAAATAACTTCCAAACAGTTAATATATATCACTCCTTCTGTTTATTATCATAAATTGTAATGTATAGAACTGTGTGTTTTGTTAGTTTGTAAGAGATTAATGATATTAGACGAGTTTTACATTTTTTTAATCGTACCAATACGTATTCTATTCATTTTTACAGACGAGAACTTTCAGAAGACTGTCACACAAGAGGCATTTGAAACCCTTCAGTTAGCAATGGAGAAACTGCAGGCTAGATTTACTCAGGTGATGAGGGAGAAGGTGGACCTAATAGAGAGGTACCAAGAACTGGAACATGTAAACATGCAACTAACTGGTGAAACTGAAATGATAGGTTAGTTGGTATATTTACTCATTGTTTTGTTCGTTCATTTGTTTGTTTGTTGATTAGTTATTATTCATTAGGTGATGATGGTAATATTAAACTATCAATGATCTTATACTTGAAGGTGGTCTTTCATCTTGTTGCAGTTATCCAGTAGTGGATGTAGTGATGTTGCATAGTGTGACCACAACTCAGGAAATTATGCTAGGAAATTATGCCAGCTTGGCATAATGGAATAAAGCATGATGGCAAATCAATGGCTGGGTCTACTAAGTGCTAGTATGATGGAATAGGGCATGCCCTCACATCAACATCAAATTAAGCTAGGCATCATTTAATGCAATGCAGCATGACCCCAAAAATAATAGAAAGTTATGCTAGTTGCTTATGTAATGGGATAGAGTGTGATCATACTTCTGTAGGAAGTTATGCTGGTGTTTGTATCAATAGAGCTGAGCTTATGACAGCATGTTCAGGGAGTTATGAAGTCTGAAGGAGTATGGCCTGACTTCAGTATGCAGTATTGTCTAGACTTAAATACTAGAATGAAGGTAAGATGGATGGAATGACATTACATGTAAGTAGTTGTTGGTTATATTGCCAAGTGGAGTAAGTAGAAGCTTGCTAGCATAGTACCAAGTCAAAAAAGGGCCAAAGAGAGACGGTTTGCCTCAGTTGTTGCCCAACTGTAGGTTTCAACATGACCTGTGTTAAGAGTGTACAGTAAAGGGATGATCAGCTTTACATGTAATATTTGAGGGAGTTTGAGGTATTGAAGTAAGACGCTTTTATTTCAGTTCTGATTTGTGACCAGTGTCATGTGATCGTTATTGCTATTGTGTTAGTCCTCGTCGTCTCTTTTAACTTGCTTGGTACATTTACTTCATGTCATTTAGCATATACACTGCTGTGCCAGCTGCCTGGGGATATGCTTATGTGGGAGAACACATGCATTATGTCTGTTTACTTTTGCAATCAGTTGACTTGCACCATCTAGACCGGTGCTGTGGCCAAGTGGATAAAGGTGGTGTTTTTTTTTTTTTGAAGCGATGAAGCTGAGCAACCAAGAAGTTTGGGGTTCGATCCTCGGCCGGGTCACCGCAAGCTGGACTTTTTGTCCAGGAGTAATCTAAGGTTTTCCTATCTGAGCTGACCTTGTAAAGAGTAAAGAATTACTGTATGTGTTAGTGTAAGTTGTAACATATAAACCACTGACTTCCTCCAAACTTGTGTTGTCGCTCAATGTCATAAAGTCGCTGCCCTTTAAGGCCTGAATTATCTTGAGTGTCTCATGATTTGATTCCTCTCCTCCAGGAGAGTACATCACCCTGTATCACAACCAGAGGAACGTCTTGAAACGGAGGCAGGAAGAAAGAGAGAGGTTTGTGGCAGTGCTAGCGAGAGAAAAAGAAAGTATGCAAGAAAAATTGAACCAATTACAGAACCTGGTGATGCAGTTGCTTCAGGAAAAGAAGGAATTACATCCCTACCAGTTCGGTAACCACGGATCCCCCGAAACATCCATATTACAACAACACCCATATGCTTTCAAAGTTCATGGAGAAGAGGAAAAAAGACAAAGAAATAGCAGCACAGAACAAGAAGGTAAATCTTGCTATAAATTTATCAGGGGTAGTGGTGGCACTATGTTGTTTTGCAATTCACAGGGACAGCATTGAATCATTGTGTAATCCAGGGGTGGCCAAAAATGCCCCTGAGAGAGACATTGTGTCCTCCCAAACCCCAATATGAACAAAAACAAAAATCTAATCAAATATAAAATAAAAAGAGGAAAAGTAATAAAGATGCTATCCATAGTAAAGCTCAGGAAGATTAATATTTTGTTGTCAAAATTACACTTCCTATGCAGATAATACTGATTTTTCACATTTTTGATTGAATCATCGAAACCACAATGCCTTTTGGCTGTCTGGTTCTGTGTAACCCTCTCCAAACAATCATTTAACATCACTCAACATAGCTTTTTAGATTTATCAGCAACCTCTTTGGCAGAGACTCCCTGTCAAGATTAATAAAGTACTTTCTTTTAGTCACTTTTTCCTAAGGGAACTACCCTTAGGCAGGGAAATATTCCCCAGGTTGCCTTTGCAGACTTTTAACCACACTTTGGTGTCAGAACATTTTATCCACTTGAGATTCATTCCCACAATTTTCATATGTGGTTTACATTCTTGTGTTCTGTTCTTCATTTTGATATGGTCCCTTTCCTTCTCCCTTAGTTGCTTTTGTTTGAAAGTGATTATGTATGCTTGGAAAAAAGAAAGGAGATCTTCAGAAGGAATCATAAAGTCCTTTGACTTTCTGGTTTTGAGACAGTCTACATATTTACTACTACTTCATTCATACCAGTCTTACTCGTTACACTTTCCTCAGACAGGACAGTTGTTTTTTTACAGTATACATTGTGTAGAGGGAGGACTTGCTACTTGTGCTTCAAAGTCCCAAGGTGGCCATGTTCCCCCCAGTATAGTCCAACATTTATCAACTTTATTCCAAGAAAATACAGTTAACATTATTGATGGAATTATTGGGAGCATGAAGAAGGAATGGTGGCTATTACCTAACTACATCAAATAAGACTACGGACATGTGAAACCTGGTGTACTGGCAGATCAAAGTCCTTTATTTTGTGAGGGGCCAACAGTGGTATGGGAAGGGGTGTAATGGGGTGGGAACCGATCCCTACCCCCATGGAAAATTTGTCTGGTACTAAATGCCCTCAGATGCAGTGTGGTGTAGCAAAAATGTATTTGGGTTTCCTAGGCGTCATTCTTGACAGAAATGTTTTGCTCCACCATTAGGTGGGACCATGACACCCATTCCTCCCCCATCCCCATACATGAGCCACTCACCTGGTGCATCATCTCTGTAGGTGTGAAAAGAGGTTTAAATTGTATGCATTGAAACAACTTTAAAAGAGGCTAAGGGCAGGTGCTACATGAGGTCTCTCCTCCCCTCTCCCATGTGACCTGAACTCCCCCTTCCATTTTTGGTTGCACTTACATCAATCTAATACCTCATGTAGGACTTGGCAATCTGGCCATCAAGATACACAAGAGCCGCAGGTAAATTCCAGTCACTTTGTTCCTATTTCTTCTTTTTCCTCCAAGACATCGGTGAGGATTGGCCGTCATCCTCCTCTGATAGCGAAGATGGCAGCGTGGAAGAGGAAGCAACTTCAGACCATTACCACACCGCCAACAGCATCCATGTGCCTTCAAATAACATTCCAGAGAGAGAACATACCGCCCATCAAATCATTCAGCTCCTGCAGCAGATGGGAGGTTCTCATAGCATCGACAGAGGAACTATATTAGACAGAGACTTCCTACCATGTAAATGTTGCACAGGAACAATGATAGATGTATGAACAGCAAGCAAAATACATAAATAAGTTTCACTGGTGTCTTCCAGGTGGAAAGATGATTCTGTACGAAGTCCATATTTGGTACGTATGTTCCAGCAGGGTCACAGCAGGAGTCGAAAGATCTAATGAAAACCCATCTCACTCCACTGACCTCAGTTCAGTCAAAAAGAATGTTTACGTGTTGGATACGTTAACAGTAGGTTGGAAATGGACGTATAAAACCTTGCCATTGTAAAGCGAATTATATTTCTAAATTTGAGGTAAGATGTTATAAATTAGTTAATGAAATACAGAGCATGTCAGTATCTTTTGTGGAATTTCACCTGCAAAATCTTGCACTGTTCCATTCTTTGTCATATTGTTTTTTTGTTTTTTTTAAGAACATACATAACCTACTGTTGCCGTCAATGGTGGTGTTACAATTTACACAAAATAGCTTGGCAGATCTGTTTTATTTCTGTCACGAATTGCCCCCATGACAGATATATAATCATGGGAGGTTAATCTACCTATTGCTATTGTTAGGTATTGTTAGGAATTGTCCTTAGTACCTATTGTTGTTGTCAAGATGTACCTGTTGCTACTGTCAGGAATTGACTTAGTAACATATTGTTATGGTTATATTTAAGTATTGCTACAGGAAGTGTTATAGATTAATAATTTTCACAAATAAATATACTCTTTTCAGTTGCCAGGGTAACTTTTATCTCATTTTAGAAACTCTGATACTGAACCTGTCCATTGTCTGTCATTGCTACTTGTCTGTTTAGTTCTTAAAACCAATCAATTGTGCACTTCTATTTGCTAACTTGAGTCTTTGGGTATCCATACATTCTCTTATTGAAACATAATCTCACGTCAAATCAAATTCAGTATTATATTGAAGTACCCCTCATTCCATTGATGTAACCTTCATGTTACTTTCATTTTGACGGAATACTTTTTCAGCGACATGTTAGAGCTGACTTGCTAAAATTGAAGAGGGAACCCATTTTCACCACCATGTTTGTTGTCAGGTACCTGAAGTTACAGAACTAGATCAAGCCCAACATACACTTCACCCCGATGAAAACGTTTGATCCATACATTCGATGGCATGAACAATAGTATGCCATGTAGCGATACATAATTAATGAAATGTTCACAAAATCAGAAATATAGTCTAGTAGAATACTTACTGCATATTCAAGATGTTCCCAGCAAATACCACAATAACATTCTGACTATCAGCTGGCCTCACTGATCTCAGAACTCATTTGCATATATTAGAATGTCAATGAAGACTAGTATGATATGGTATCCCCATAGACTACCAGATTCCACACATATGTACACCAACTTTCAGTGATTGATAGCCCACTCAATTCTAAATATTAGCAAACTGTCTCAGAACTTTCTTCTTCGGCAAAAGAAGAGAATTATCTTCCAGTATAAAAAAAAAAAGGGCCAGGATACTGACTGCTACATTGATCACCACAGTAATAGTATACAGACCCACATTGGTTCACACAATAATGTTACACTGGCTTAAAGCAACATTTATTTATACAGTTATGTAATAGTGGGGAAAGCACATCAGTGGGTTTTGCATGTTAATGTTATGCTATATGTCAAACACCCACTCGGATGTGTTTTTATGACTGGCAAACTTTTTAAAATATGTCAGGACTAAGCATCTTAGACTAAACTGTTACAGTGTCAGTTTGACACTTAAAAAATTAGTTTTTAGGGAAAAATTGGGTCATTGAGTCAACTTGTCAATTAAAATAGATGAGTTCACCTCATCTCAGTGTTTGTGAGCACACTGGAAGAATGCCTGATTCCTTAGAAGTATGTATGTCCCCACTCCTCCCCCCCCCCCCAAAAAAAAATATATATATATATATATACCTTCTAACCATATCACTAGACTATGCTACCTTACTTTCAATTACAATCTTTTTAATCCCTGACTTTTCTTCAGCATGTTGAATGTCTCCACAGGTGACTGTGGACAAGCAGGCATATTACAAAGGGCTGGGCAGACAAGATCAGGTGCACCCAGTGTCGGAGAGAATCATGTTGTGCTGTCCACCCTTTATTAAATTAATGTATTCAGGCACTTACAGGGGGGTTCACTAAGTATAGATGCAACATTCTTATTTGTCAACAAAAGCCTACATATTTCATCATAGTAGATTCTTTTCTTTTCATTAATTTTTTTTTTTTTTTACGGAATCAATATTAGACTCCCCGCCACTTAGCAGCATTAACTTAAAAAATGCCTTGTGTGGTTTTCATCCAATATTTTTTTTACTCGCCAATTTCATTGGGGGTAGTGGGAGGGGACAATCAGACATTTGACAGCCCCCTCTGGTTATGCCACTGCCCTGCACAAACTGGTGGCATGCACTAGAAGTCTACTTTCTGATCCCTATCCCTGTCCCCTGTGGGCAGTGTTATATAGCTAAGATTTATCCCTGAAACGGTCCAGCTGCGAAAGTTAATTGCTAGGTCAACAGTGTTTATGTGCTGGCCAGCCCAACATGAGTTTGTGTACAGTATGAATCATGTTGGGATCGTAGATGTGTTCCAAATTAATTTTAAACTGGACACTTCCTAACATCAGAAGGGTTGAGCAACTGCAGCATCGCTGCTCTAGTATTTAAAATTGCACTGTCCACCAGAAATTCCTCAGGCCTGCTATTTCTGCAGACTATTTCTGGTGTAATGGTGTCAACTGGGTTGCTGTCTCTATGGTTTGCATTTTCTGTTTTAACATTGTCAATTAAACTTATCCTTATCTATCATTCCTTTGTGGTACAATGATTTGGAAGCAGTGAAGTCAAGCAAGATTGCATTATAAGTCTGTCCTTCTGCACGGTGGATGTGACTATTTGTTCTTACAATGAAATTCTTCTCTGATGATTGGTAGGAGACAATAGGAGTTTAATTCCAGGGTATCTAGGCCATGTATCATACTGGGCAGAGAGTAGCAGAAAGGTATGCCTCAATGGCCCTTTGGAGGCTCAATGGTCATGACGAGCTACATCATGTCATTTTATGCCTATATCATTTTGTTTACATAATGATAGCAACATTCTAGAAGTATCATCAGTACAATGTATCTTTGAAATGTTGTTTTGAAATTGTGGCATCTGATGAATATTTATGAAATATTAATTTTAAATTATTTGAGTTTCATTTGTTAGCTGCTTTGTTATTTTACTCAATGAAATTTTCCTCAAAGTATTTTCTCATCAAGTGAGATTACACAATATACTTCCTTACTGTACGGAATCTAGGGAACAACACAGCGGGAAATTACCTTGATCTATTCTACCAGAATTTAGTATCACATGTATTTGAACTCTGTTGCAGTAAACATTACGTTAATTAGTTCGTACCTAGGCTATTAAACTCGCAGGAGCCTGTACTGTTTAGTAATAATCAAAGCTATTCACCATTCCATGCATAACGAATACATATTCATTCTTCAGTTTCTCCCTGAATGGACTGCATTTATTTGTGGTCAATTTCAGCATGTTATCTTCACTTCCCTTTATTCATTGTAGTTTTCTCATATCCTGCTAAATTATTTTACCTGGAGGAACTTGACCTTCATGTAGATGTTCTCCTTTTTATTACATACAAAAGTTGCAAAGAGTAATAACAGGTCCTCCTGTGAATCCTTTCCTTCAAAAATCAACTATAACTCTTTGAGGTCTTTTTTATCTTTCTCACTTGTTGAAAGTGTTTTACTAGTCCCATGTCCATTCTCCCCAAGTTTATTTTGGTTCTCTTGTGCAATTTTACGTCATGAGTTCTACAAAGAGTTAACGTTTATGTTTGGTAAGCCTTATTCTGTTGTTGTTTACAATGAGTGTTTGGAATTGTTTGTATCTCTGTTTGTGAGTCTGACAGCATCAGCAGTTGTTGGTGCTTAATATGAAGGTGTTGAAAGTCAGTTTCATCACATCAACCTGAATTCTTGTAACCAAAGACAGTGTAGACAATTGTATTCAGACATCAGAAATTCCCTGCACTAATAATGGTTAGACCCAGTGTAGAACAGTTACATGGACACTGTTTGAATGGCTGATTGATTCTTAGTATCAAGTGAGTTTATTTGTTATGCTTCTGATATGGTAGTGCTGTTTCTATTTGGTATGGTTGTACTGTTTCTGGTACAGAACTCTCTCTCTCTACTGTTTCTGATATAGAACTCACTCTGGTAAGATAGTGCTTTTTTTCCGTATAGTGGCACTGTATCTGGAATTGTGCTCGGTCTGTCATTAAGGAAGTGCTGTTGCCTCTCTCTAGTAATATATTGCTGGTTTGGTACAGTAGTGCAGTTTCTGGTATGGAAGTGGGGTGTTTCTGGTATGATTGCGCTGTTTCTTGTGAATTGTTCTGTTCCTGCCACTGAAGTGCTGTTTCTGGTATGGTAGTGTTGTCTCTGGTATAGTCGTGCTGTTCCTGGCAGCTAGTGCTATTTCTGGTACAGTAAAGTGATGTTCCCAGTGAATTGTGCTGTTTCTGCCACAGTAATACTATTTATGGTATGGAAGTCTTGTCCCTGGTAAGCCAGTACTGTTGCTGGTACAGTTTAGTACTGTTCCCAGTGAATTGTGCTGTTCCTTGTGAAACCTGCTGTTTCTTCTGAATTGTGCTGTTTCTGGTACTGCTGGTATGGTAATGCTCTTTCTGGTATGGTATTTTAGGTATGGTGGTGCTGACAGGTAGTTTAGCCCATGTGACCAACAGAATGAGACTCATTCCTGTCTTTTTTTTTACTAGTTGGATTTTAATAGACATGTAACAGGGAGGGCTTCATTCCTGAGAAAGAGAAGACAAAACAAAAAGTTGTAAAGATTTATTACCTATTATGAATAACTTTGCTTCACACACAGTTATATTTTGTTTAGATGGTGACATGCAAAGGAAGTATGTTTGTCAAATGATGAATTTATTTAAATTGAAGGTATGTGATACCAAATACAATGCCAACATAAAAAAAAATTGTTGGGTTTCTTTTGTCATAATATCCTTTGTTGTGATAAAGTAATTAATCAAGTTTTAGTGATGGTCAATGTCGTGAAGGATGTGGAATTAGCATATTTAAAGTTTTTTGTTTCGCCGTTGCCTTGCCGAAGGCATTCAGATGCAGCCAAGTTGGTGTGTCTGAATGTTTGAGTGTATGGTATGACCTAGCTCGTGGTGAACGCAATGATATCTCAAAGATATGTTGACTCCGTCCCCGACCAATTAGGAGAAAAACACTCTGTGATGTTCTTAATTTTTTTGACGTCCAAGGTCAATTGTGGTTCAGAGGGAGGAAATGTGACATATCAAAAAGCTGTCTCCAGTGTCTAGACATTTAATGAGCCCATAGGTACATCGTAACAACAGATATCATAAGTTTTGGCAGTTAGTCAGAATCTTCAAAATCTCTCCTGCCCCATTAAAATGTAATGAAGGTACTCCCCTTGGTTCCCATACTTGGGAAGTTATCTCACTGGATGGGATGAGCCCCAAAACTGACTGCTCACAGATGTGATTTGGGGCAACAAAAGCGTACAATTGTGAAGTTAGTACCCTTCAATTTTCCGTCATTTTTGTCAGAAGGAAAACTACATTTTGACCTACACTATACTTTGACTATAAGTCTGGTCTATTTGAGTCGTGATTATTTATTCGCCGATAAGTCTTCCCTCTGCAGTTGATTCCTCAGTGAAAACTTTTTGTAGCTCACCATCGGGTGGGATCATGCATAGACCCCATTGGTCCTCATTGGATCTGTCAGTGCACGACCCAGTCACTGGATGCTGTCCTTAAAGAGGATCACCCATCTCTTTGAGAAGTTTTTGCCTAAGTAAGTTGTCGTAGATGCAAAAAAAAAAGTGTCATAGCCCAGCAGCAACATTAGGCGTCATGCAATTGCCTGTAGTGCGATAAATTGTAGAATAGTAGAGTAGACAGGCATTAGGGCAATCCCCAAACATAAGATCCATATTTCATGGGCGTGTGGGGGAGGGGGGCACTTACGTGGAGAACTTAGCTAACTCTCAGTTTAGTAGCTTTAGTGTCATTACTACTTTTCCGCCTTTGGCCCTCCCTTTGAAAAGTAAAGAGTATGCTGAAATTCACTAGGGCAGAGAGACAGGACAGTGCCATTTCTTCTAATCTTAGGGGCATTTTAATTTTCACCGTGCGTTAGGTGCCAACAAATGATGGTGTTTCGCTTACTGTAGTAGATACTTTAATTACTATTTGTTCCGCCCACGTAAGCCCTGTACTCCATTCAACCCCCACTCTTGATGACAAAGACTGGTGATGTCGCTACATTGAAGTTCTTTCCCGGGATAGCAAAATCTCCCTGATCTTATCAAGTTGTGCTTCCCCTTCTTTTATTTTTTTGTTCACGCCTACCTTCAATTCTTTTTACATTCAGCTTGGAACGGAAGTGCCGTTTCCAGCCACCTGGCAATTTTGTTTTCAAAATTTTAGTAAGAAATCCAAAAATGGAAAACAAAAATTTAATTTTTTTTTATATTTTATTACTTTAAGAATAAAGATTTTCAAAACAATTTTTTATGTTTTAAAAATTGATAAACCAGAACTTGTTAAAACAAAAAAAAAATGTTTTAAAAATTAAAAAAATTCTTTTAAAACAAAGACCAAGTCACTGACAGGGTTTCACTTTGCCTCTTCCTCTCATAAATCGGCGAAGTTGACCATACTGAGCTCCCCCATGGGGAGGGATTTACTCCTATAGTTCTTCGATGATCGAAATTATATATTTTTTCTGGTCAGAAAATGGAATGTTTGAGCGCCATTGGTGTTGGGTCATTGTGATGATATCACTATTCGAATTGAAGATATCTTAAAGTAAGGTAGGATTAGGATACGCGGCGTCATATTTGTTGATATCACTGAGGTGGGATAAAGGTATGAGTCATATTTGATGATATCATAAAAAAGTGAAGATATCTTTAAATCAGCCAGAATTAAAGATATGTGATATTGTATTACTGATATCATCAATAGATTTAACGATATCTGTTGCAGAATTAATGTTATCAATAATTTACTTTGTGATATCGGTATAGGATGGGTCTTTATCCATATAATGAAATATGATTCCAGATATCATGAATTCGATTCATTGATAACAGCAAATAGCTGGGAGGAATTGTAGATATCTTTAATAAATTACAGATACCATTGAAATCATTTGTAGATATGTTTTAGTAGTCAATGATAGCACTAATTACTTAATGATATCATCAAAAACGGAATAGGAAAGTAGAACGGCTTGTCATGCGGAGCCTCCATCATTGCAACTAACAAGGAAAACAAAACTAACAAGCAGGTAATCCACGAAGTTGCAGACTCATCCCTATCCTTTTGCATACCGATTTTCCCTAAGTACGAAGAGCTTTGTATTTCATCACTGATTCAGATTGCTCGTTGTGGATAGAAGTGCTAAATATTCAAGTTGCTTAATGATATAGTGCCGCAACAAACAGCGTAAGCTCCAAACTTCACAAATACCTGCATGCGTGTACACATGTGCCTAGATATCGAGTGTGCGTCAAAACAGGAAGGAGTTACCACCTCCCTGGTCAAAAGCTTTCCCTGAAAACGCGTGAGCGTCAGAGTATTCACCATATCCCCACGCCCTGTCCCTGTGGATCCTTTGAGTGCCGTGAAAAGCGCGATATGCGTAGCTCAATATATTTTTTTTTCTAAAATGCGGAAGCATCTCGAGTTCTTGAACAATTGTGCAGTAGATCTGTTATGAATACGTTGTAAACATACACTGAGTGAAGGTTTTATCAACGCACGGGAAATGACATCGCTACCGTAAACATTCAGCGCGGAACGGGTTGTATAGGTTGAAATACCGTGTCGCACTCATGGAAAGGCAAATGTGTAAAGTTATGTTGACACCAGCTACCACCACCTTACACTGTATTGTGTGTTTTAGTAGTCATGATCTTTGCCTTGACCTGTGACGTCATCAGTTGGGCGGACAATACATCTCACACGCAGGTACCCACCTACCAAGTTTGAAGTTCATCCGACTTATCGTCTAGGAGGAGATCGTGACACACTTTTTCAGAGCATTTTTTCCGTTTTGACCTCTCTAACCACGTGAACTTAACCTCATCAATATTTTCAGAAAATTCTTGTACTCTCTATTGTATATGTATGGTAGTTTACAACTCTTACGATATTCACACGTAGAGAAAATGCTAACAATTAAAAAAAAGTTCTCGTGTTGTCTACCTTTTATTTATAGTTTTATCACCCTTGGATATTCACGTCATCAACATTCTTTTAAAAAATTCCTCGTGTTGTCTCCTTTCCGTTTATAGTAGTTTTATAACTCTAGGATATTCACACGTTGAGATAATTGCTAAAAATGTGTTTATGTTTTCATGCCCTGTGACCTTTGACTTATGACGTCATCGGTAGGGTGGACACTATATGACATACCCCAGCATCTACCCACCAAGTTTGAGGTTTATCCGACTTACCATCTACGAAGGAGATCGTGACACACTTTTTAGAGCATTTTTGCGATGTGACCTTTAATCACGTGACCTTTGACCTGGTGACGTCATCAATATTTTTAAAAAAAATCTTCGTATTGTCTTTTTTTCATATATGGTAGTTTTACAACTCAAGGATATTCACACATTGAGATAATGCTAAAAATATGTTTTTCGTTTTCATGACCTGTGACGTTTGACGTCATCGCTCGGGTGGACACTGCACCTCATATCCGAGCACCTACCCACCAAGTTTGAGGTTCATCCGACTCCCCCTTCTCACCCCTAACCCCAGTGGGTTATCCCAATCCACGTCATTTGTATACCATGAGTTACCCCACAGAAGGGCTACTGGCCTACCAAGTTTCGGTTGAATACTACAAGGTGTAAGATGGGCTACCATTTAAGTATCATTTTTGGCGACTTCAACAGCTTAAGTGCAATATCTCCCCTCCCCCCTCCCTGTGCACTACGCATAGGGGTGAAATAATGGTAGAGCTAAAGAGAAGCTCTACGCTACCGTTGTTCTAACTGTGCGAACAATACCATGCTCGCATGCTTGCGTCAAGTCCACATGTGCACAGCGGAATCTCCCTGACAACCGTGCCTAGCAACGACGCATATGGGCAATGTTTTGTATACCTAGATATTACATACTACACAATGCACTGTCAACACTTCAACGAAACGTACGGGCCGGCCTTGCACAGAAACACCGGGAACATTGCTAACAACGAGATCGAGAACGACCGAAAGCTAGAATTTAGAAACATGAAATTGTAAGGTACAAACTTTTAGAGAGATTTCCAAGATGTTAGCCACAAAGCAGAGAACAACTGTTCCTCTAGCCACTGCAACTGTGGGACCTGCAAGTTGGAGGGAAGCAACCGTGAAGGAAATTAAGATTTCTCAGACTGCGGTGGAGAGGAGTGACAAAGGCTTGGACTTGGGTCGTGCGATAGATGCCCTACCCTCTCTGCGTGATAATTGTGCACAACATAGTAATACAGTAGTACAGGCCTATGTGCGTGAAACCAGAGCAGTGCTTGTTAAACTCAGGGAAAGTTTCTTAGACACAAATGAAGAAGTTAAAAGCTTGCTAAGAGGAAAAGAAGCTCTGGAAAAGAAGCTCGAACACATTAGGAAAGATATTGCCTTGAATAAAATGAGTACAGAAATTAGATGTACTCGACCATCAAGAGAAAGGGTGAGTAACTCAGTTAAACTGTGATTGTTAGTGGTTTTTCTGTATGTCCTTGGGGCCTAACTTACAGACTGAACAACAGATGCTTGTTACTATTATTACGAATAACTTGCGAATAACCATAAATTAGTATGTGGACTGTTGGGATGGAACAATGCAATATTTTACTGGGGCCAGTGATCACCACCATGCCCCACAGCGAAGTCCAACAAATTTTCCCCAATACAAACTCACCTCTCGTAGGCCACCTTGCAACTCTTAAATGTATGTTCAAATTTTACTCACAGGAATCACACCATGTGGATATTGTCATTCTTAGCGTGAAATGCATGTGTTTTATTTGTTATTCGTTCATGTTCTTGCCCAGATGCTTAACCATCATGGTTCATCAAGCATGGACTTGGCAGCTACTGGCAGCTTTATTTTAGTGATGATTTCAGTGGCCCCTGGCCAACAACATCTGTTACAATAAACACGATAATTGTTTTCATTGTCAGCACTGATCAACATAGCAACGATGTGCACTAAGTCTCTAACTGTACATTACAGTTCTTGAAACATGAAATTCTCAAAGTAAGTCTTCGTATTCCATATTAGGCAGAGACAGGGTTGATGAATAGGAGTGGTGTGGCAGTTAAAAGAAAAGAACTTTTAGTTGAAGATGAAATATTCACATTGAGGTAATGTATATCAGACCATACAAAGAATAAAATGAAATAAAATAAAAATGAAAGAACAGTTCAGTACATGCAGTTTACATCACATTATTGGTCACCCATTCAAGGACGATATGGTTCAATCATTTATGTGAAGGCCAACCATCTTTTGAAAGAACATATATCCACTACTTGAACATCATACTTGAGTAGACTGGCATCTTCAACTGTATCATCAATTGGCATTTGAATTGTTGTTGTTCAATAATTATTTGTGTGTCATATACATGTAAGCTGTTTATAGGCCTGCGTATATTGCCTGCTGTGTTCTTTGAACACAGTATGTGTTTATGTCAAGGCGCTGTCATATGAACAAGAACAACAAGTTACTGCTGTTCCTAGCATGTCATTTCATCTTGACATAAAGTTAACTAATGGAGGAGCTCAAGATATTAACATAAATTTTATGTCATGAATAGCTTGTTGCACTAAGAAGGCTACAGATATTACAGAAAAACATTCAAAACCAACTGTGCTTGATAGAACAAAATACTTCATTCAGTTTCCAGCCCTTATATGTAGTAAGTACTCTCCTAGCTTCTATTTTAACATGATGCAATATTTCTCTCATTTGATGACCTGCTTGCTTTAACAGGGACGAGATGGTGCTGACTCATTGTTGGAAAAAGAACTTCAACATCTCTATCAGCTTAAGAAAGCTTTGGAAGCCCAGCTGAGATCAGTTCAAAAACAACTTCAGGTACATTTTATGACATGTTAAAGCTAATTCTTTATGTTTACATACATGTTTTTCTTTATATCAACAGGACACTTACAGTATCAAATTTGTAGCTTTTGCAACAGGGATGTACAATACAGTCAACAAGTTTTCCTTAAGCAGAAACTGCCTTATTGCTATTAGTCAGTGTGCTCAAATTAAACCATCTGAGTTATCATACAGTGCTGTATGTTATCTATCAAAGTAATGGAATATTAATGCAGTTTCAGTAGGAATACTTCAAGTAAACACTACTAGAGAAGCCTCAGTTGATGGCAGTTTATGATTTGGCTGTTTGAAACCTTTCTAAGATGCTTTACAAGATCATTTAATTGATATTGTTAATATTACATGAAACGTCACTACAGGTACTTGATCAATGCAGAAGACGACTTAGCGCTGTCATTCAAGAACGGAACCAAGTTTTAGATCTCATATGCCATGCAGTATCCTCTGTGACCAGCGGTAGAGCTTCACGTAATGGTGGACGACTCTCTCGACACCAGGACAAGACCATATCATTTGGTGGAAATGGTCTCGGTTACTCCCGTCAGATTGACCTTAACATGCAAGATCCCACTGGACGTACCTCACCAAATGAAGGGGATCGTAACGGTGCAATGACACCCCCCACCGATCCGTTAGGACCGTTTACACCCGAGGCAGCCCAAGCTATATCACAAGCCAAAGAAGCCAGACAGAGGTCAAGTGTGCTAAGACGGGAGATCAAGGAAGCTATTGATAATACACAAAAACTCCAACAAGCAGCCCACGAAGCTGTTAATAATGGAATGAACAAGAAAGTTGCTGAAACTGTTACTCTTAAGGTAATATTTCATTGATTAAACTTGAGACATTTGATTGACTTTCATTCATTCATTGACACTAGTCTGTAGACATTATGAACAGAAGTTCATTAAATTTCTAAAATATTTCACATCATTTTCATTTCAGCAATACCTCACTGTCGCTGCTGGAGAGAACAGACACTCGATCCATCGCTCCCAGAGATGGTATGACGCAACTGAGAAGGCCTTAGGATACACAGTGGGTCCAGAGGTACAGTCAAACCTGGAAACAAGGGAGAAACTGAACAGGCCATTGGTTAAAGTCTATCAGCGTCACCCAGGCACAAACCTTCCAGAGGCTCAAGATATCATCAAGGTACTAGAAAAATTTCTCATCATCAGGCATTGAAATTATTGCAGCTGTTTTTCTTAAGCAATTGGGAATAGCCGTCTGAGTTAGCTGAGTTCTTTGATGATCGACGGTAAGGTGTTTATAGTCACCCTGTATATATCTAACGTTACAACTTTCCCCCTCTGTCAGGCGATTAGACACTTACCATCAAAACCCTATCACAGTTATCACTTTGTATGTTTCAACACAAACAGCAGGGACTCATTTTTTCATATACCAGTCTGAATTCTCAAAGGTTTTGTGAACTTTTCAGAGGAATCAAGTAGTCAGTCATCCTATTAAATTTAATTGAGTGATAATGGCTGCTGTTTTGTAAGGGAAAGAAATTTGCAGATTTCTATGGATCTTTAACAAAGATGGTCCCCTAATGATGGAAAACATCCAGGTTGTCTTGTCGTTCTATTTCAAATAGGCCATCAAATTTGTGAGAATTTCTCTTAAAAGTTTACTCTGGGAAGTTTGAACAGCTACCTTTACACTTGACATGGTACGGGGCATCTTTTAGTGAGCTGGAAGCCATAATGTGATACAAGTGTAATCGTGAGAGTGGCTGAAACATTGTATAAATCAACTTCATCAATTTTCTTGTCTTTTTCACTTTCTCTTGCAGGGGGCAGAGGGTTTGGATAAATCATTGCTTCAAACAAGCAGAAATATTGCCCTACTTCAAATGGCTCAATCTCGTTTACAGCATGACATTCGTCACAAACATGCCGGTGCCAATGTGGATTCATCCGTGGTGAGAATGCGGCGTCGCCTTGCAAATCACAGATGGGTTATGGGGAGTGTGTAGAGAAAAATCATGTTGTCTTGGGTCGTGATGTACTCATAATACCAAATTATTTAAAGGTTAAATGGAAATGGAATATTTTAGTGTGTCTTCTAATTTAATAAATTTAGAATCTTGCTATTATAGTTATGACACAATGAATTACAAATACAGTTAGTTCATTGAATATATGTCAAACCTTTCCATATATCATTGCTTCTATGTTCTTTCTCTTCATCATGTATAAAGGTTGTGAAATGTTACAATAGTATGCAGATTTATAACAAGCACTTTACTCAGCTTAAATATTTTAATTGCAAATTTCAAGACTTATTCCAGCTTTTTTTGGGGGGGGGGTTGCTTTTCTTTTACTTCCCACAAACTATTTTCATTCCGAATCTTTGGTGCGCTTTCATGATCTTTCTCTTGATTTAATCTTTCAGGTCTTTTCAATTCTATATTCTATCATAACATCTTTATGATACATACACATCAAACATCAATATCTATGACTTAAACCTGTTTAATGCTGTATATTAATTTTTATATCAATATTTGAGCAACTATTATTTATAAATTTACTGGAGAAGTGCCACAATTAAAATTCATGCTGTGTCACTTTTATAAAGAATATAATAACTACTTGTGAATGTACCTTGCTTCACATTGTTTGAAGGGTTAACCTTTTCACAATCTTTTTGTTGACAAAGGTGTTATTATTTAGAAAACTAGCAGGTGCATGTAGCGGCTTCATCGAAAATGAGTAGCCATCAAGCTTAAAGGCAGTGATTCATCACACCAGACAAGTCCAATTCTCCCAACCACTTACTTATAACCACCTGTGTACAGCCTGTCTAGAACTCCTCCTTGTGCAAACACAATCGCAACATATCCTGGTGAGCATACCAGGATCACATTTGTAATCAGAACCCTTTGCCCTGTGTATGCTGTGTAATATGAGCTACTCTGCATCTTTCAAATTTTGCTGTCAAAGTGCAGGACCGATTGAGAACTTTGCTCACTCCTAGTCTAAAGAGATGCTTGGGGTGATGAGTGACTGCCTTTAATAGTTACATTCATTCCAGGTCTTGATATTTGAGCAGATGAGTAATCATAGTGTAGACGTTTTGTGATGAATCTACCTCTCACGAACTGGACTGCTCAAATTCCTGTCTTCTAGTATTAACAGAGAAAAGTTTTTAGTACGTTTGTGATGAATTCAACTTCAATTTCTTCGTAATTGACACAACATTCTTACGTTTTAGGACTTCCACTTGTTTCATGTAAGTTATAATCTGATAGCAGCTAGTTCTGGATATACACAACATTCATTTAAAAGAGAGTTGAAGAACATTTTAAGAGCTGTCTAATCCTGTTTCACTTCATGCAATTTTGATATTAGATGGCTTGCTATACCCAGTTCCTATCATCTGTGGTGGCACAGAGTAGATGGAGAAAACAACATTAAATTTTCTTAAAAAATGTTACAGTATCTGATATCAAAGTGAAAGTAATAGTTTGCAAGAATTAACAAGTTATCTCTTTTCACCTTTACACTCAACGTCAGGATTCACAACAAGGTCTAATGAGGTAAATGTAGAATCATGCACACAGCCTAATTTCAATGTACCTCTTGCTAGCTGGATGGGACAACAGTATTTTAAGCACTGTTCAACTGGCCTCTGTTTTGGCACAGAGATGAATGTCAACAATGCGTAATAACAAATGTCATTTTTGTCACTACGTGTAGTGAAATATATCAGTGAAGTATCAGTTCTCTATAAATTTTGTTGCAGATGTATCAATTTGAGTGTAAATCTACACACAAATTTATAATATCTGTTACAATAATTTATTAAACCAACACTTTGTGCTGTGTTTAAAAGAAGAGAAAGTACAGTTGTCACTAAGCAGGATGGCAAATTGGGAAAACTTAGAAACCTCTGTTTTTACATTAGTCACTACGGAAAAAGAAGGACGAATTGTTTGGGTAACAGAATTGTAGTTAGTACACTGTGCCTATACTGCTGTCTGGGTAACAGTATTGTAGATGGTAGTGATTGTAATACATCAGCCTGCTGATTTTATCTGAATCTAGCAGATAGCAGTCATTGTCTGGAAAGGATATTGTTTTCAGTGCTTTCAACATGATGTGATTGAATAGAATAATACTTGTTGTTTGACACACCCAACAGTACAGACTATACTGTTTGGCGGTGTACCAGCCATCTCTGGTACATCATCAACCTTGCAAGAAATATAAGTAACTCTCTAAATATGTCCATATCCCCAGATATTTGAGCACAAACATTCCTTTCTATTCTGTGCAATGGACTGTTTTACTTGATTTTGCAAAGAAAGAATTTGGTCATTAATACTTTTGTATCTACTGAATGCTTAACTATTTTTATTACGATTATTATGATTAACCCTATGAGCGCCTTATTGGATGCACACTGTATGATAAAGCAAACTAAGCAATTTGTTAGCTTCTCCTATGCAAATTAAGCTCTTCCTATACAAATTATGATATTTCTATGCATGTTATATTATGTGATACTTATGTGGGTTTTATGCAAGTATCCATATACTGTAATTAATTGGTGTAACTTTTAGGAAGCAAACAAGGACCAACACTAAAGGTTATCACAACTAAAATGACTTGATAGGGCCTCAAAACGGACTTGAAAAATCCCATTATCTAGAACAGGACCTCAAAACGGACTTGAAAAATCCCATTATCTAGAATAGGACCTCAAAACGGACTTGAAAAATCCCATTATCTAGAATAGGACCTACTTTGCCTGACTCAACCATTACTACTGATACAGCCACTGAGGGTGTACATGTTTAACAAATTTTCAGAAATGTCAGTGACAATGCCAATGATAATTAGTAGGTCTATGCCAGTGATAATTAATCATGCCAATGACATGATCTGTATTCTAAAATGATCAGTTTGCTGGGTATTAACATGATCAGTATGCTATGTATGCCTGTTAACATGATCAGTATGTTGCATATTAACATAATCAGCATGCTATGTATCAACATGATCAGTATGTTATATGCTATGAGCAGTATGCTTTGTACTAACATGTTAGTCAGTATGCTTTGTATCAAGACATTGCTATGCTACGTTTTACATTAGATAAGTAGCCTTTGCTTTCTAGTGATATGACCAGTATGCTATGTACGATGATCAGTGTGCAATGTATTAACATGATCAGTCTATTGATAAGATCAGAATGCTATGCATCAACGTGGTCAGTATGCTACGTATCAACATGATCAATATGCTGTGTATGAATATTATCATAATGCTATGCATTAGCATGATCAGTATGCACTGTATTGACATGCAATACAAATATTTCCAGTCTAAGTTCCACCATTTGCTGTATTTGAAAAAATAATCTTCTTATATAAGCCAATTTAAAACAAAAGGATGTCATAGTGCAGCAATGCCAATAATTGTGTATTATAAAAGAGGTAAAATTACAGTTTCAAAATGAGAATTTTGTGCCTGTCTGTACATTTTTCTATTTTCAACACTCTTAGAGCCTTTTCTTGTTTTCAAAATTTCAGTATGGCAAATATTAGATGCTGGTGATTTGATTTGACTCCATTGATCTGAACAATAACCAACCCTTACTCACACATGCTAAAGCTAGTCAACTGCAGTTACATCACTTGTTTGTTTCACAGTGCATTCCCTCAAAAATAACGCGCTGAGGGCTTTCCATACTTAATTAAAGGGAAATAGGGCGTTTGTTTTACAGAAAACATCCATATTTTTAAAAACCAATGTTTGTGAATGCAGAATGACAAATTATTCAAAAAAAGGAAGGACAGTAGTCTTCTTTTCAAGATATAAGTTTCTCACAGATAGAAACTCAGTTATTTGTTGCTCAACACTAATTTGTTCACCCAAACTTTTCAAAATTCAAATTATGCATTTTCCATTACTCATCACATGCATAATGTTTTGAGGAGATGAAGCCTTGGCAGATGTTTAGTGATGAGATTGAATGGTTTAACAATGACTAAAGCTATTTCTTTTGTATGTCATGTTGGTGTATTCTAAATGCCCTATTTCCCTTTAAATCAACTGAAGGCAGAAAACTTTTTCCATGGTATGGTATTTTTCCCGTGGTATGGTATGGGGTATTCCACACAATATAAAAAGCCTTGCATTGCACAATTAGGGAAGATTAACTTTATGATCATACAAATGCAGAACTTGGACATGAAAATGTTGAGTTGAAAGCATGGATTTGTGGGTTGTTTCAACCAGATATGAAGACTTGAATTTATCATCGGTATTTTAATTGTATTTTGGCTACTTTAACAATCCCAGAGAGAGAGAGAGTGGGAATAGTTGAAACTTTGCCAATCCCACAGAAAGAGTGGAGAAGTCATTCACTTCACTTTTGGTTTTAATGATAGTCATCAGACTAAAGAAAAAGCCAATTGCTGAATCTGGTATATATTATGTATATTTTTATTACATCTTAGAAATTGACCAATTGTTCAATAACATATGTCACAGGATCAATTGCAACGAAAATGGAAGTTTGCAACAAATTTATCTACAGAACTCCTGTTCATTACAGCAAATCTGAGTGATTCTTCACAGAAAATTACCTGGTTCTGTGAATCTATCTTGACCCTATTGCTGAGATTGTATACAAGCTGGATTAGGACAAGAGAGATAATTATAAATAGGAAGTTCTTACAAGTAACACCATATGTAGTTTAGTCATCAAAGTATTCTGCTCTCTAATTCAAATGACAAAATGAATATTTTGTCCTCACTACAGAATCAGTTTATGAGTGAAACAAAAGGAAACATCTAAATGCAGAAGACGAGAACGTATAAATGAACAATCAGAGCTAACCATCCAGGTTGCGACAGAGGAAGAAAGTTTGAAGAAAGAGAGACATTGATTTTAGAATTCTTTCCGACAAAAACAAACTTTCTCAAAACTTCCTTCTGCGAGAGTTGATTGGCCATGCTGACCCCCCTTGGTCCACCCTGTCCCTCCCAACATTTGAATGATCTCCATGGACGCAGATTGATTGATAAAATCCTTCACATTGTACACTAGTGATAATACATATCAATAGCATAACACTTAAAATTCAGTCAAGAATGGTTGCCATGGAGACAATGACCAATAGCAGCAAACCCAATCATGAACTCACCCACCCAACAACTAGTGCATTAAAGAATGACGCTGTCATATGTTACCAGTTACATCTAGTAGATACTACTACAGCTTGTCATTATCCCTGCGACGACAGAATGTTTCTATTGTAAGATGAAGATGATTGTGGAGTGTTTCCTATCACAAATCCTCTTCAGAGGTTTGTTCCGAAATTAAGAAACGTTCCAAATCAGTCACAGGCTTGCTTCACATACAACATGTCCCTGTATTGCACGACAGAAAAGCACCTCACTTTCTACGAATATCACTTTTTACATCACTTTCAGGTCCCTTATCCCCGTTGACTGAACATATTCACTGTAACAGTTGTAAAAACTGGTAACTTATTTGATTTCAACTTCAGCAAGTTTGATTTTCATCAGAGGGTGACAAACAGGACATTTTTTTTCTGTACATTAAAATATTATCCACGAAAAGATGATGTAATACAATTATCACAGATGCTTAGCACTAAGAGAGAAAACAAAAACGTACACAACACTTACAACCATCCATGAGGCAAATAAGGTGCAAATAATTCAAACTAACAGTAAAGGAGCATAGGTACTAGTGCAGTACATCTTACACAACTTTTTGCACTTTCTCCAAAAGTGTAAGGGCATATCTATTTAACAGATTTGAGGTAAAAAACTGCTCTGCCAATGACAAATTGTGTTAGTAAGTGCCCCAGTAGAGAGAAGCCATTAATTTTTTTAATATTTCCTCAGCTTGAGCATGGAATGTTGTTTGGTCAAAGGTTATCAACGTTTACCTGGACTCTGCAAGTAGACATTGATGGTCTTCAGCCAACAAAATTCCTGCTGCAAAGATAAAGAGAGGCATAAAAGACACACTCAAGAATATTATCTTGCTGGCATCAGCACATGGTAGAGAAATAAAAAAAATAACAGTTTTTTCTCTCCATTGGAGCATTCCCTGACAGATTTTGTTATTGGCAAAGCATTTTTTACCACACATCTGTCACATAGAGATGCTTCTTCTCAATTTGGAGACAGAAAATGCAAAAAGCTAAGTAAGATGAATTTCCTCCGTTAAGCTATCATTCAAGTTTTGCAAAGTCGCCTTTCATACATCACAAGATGTAGAATGAATAGAGTACAGGTTACTATGTTAAGCAGCATACAGAATTTTATGTAAAGTGCTTTAATTCTTCAATTACTGTCTAAGTAGGATATTGCTTAAAACAAAACAAAACTCAGCATCATCCATGCTCTAAGAAAAACAAACTACAAGCAGATATGTTGTGAATGGAAATCATGGGGACATGTGGACTGATATTTTGAACTTCACATTGGCAAAATTACTTAGTGCTGTGTTTTCTGCATATTTTCGCCTTTGCCTTGTTTGCTGGAAAGGTAAATGCATTTGTTTTAATCCCTGTTTTGCCCATACTGAGCTCAAACCCCAATATTTGTTACCTGGTAACTTTCATGGCATCCAATTTCAAAACACACTATCCAATTTCAATTTAAGATATACCCAGTTTACATCAACACTGTACAGACTGATTGCCTTGATCGTACCATATCGTAACAAGTATTATAAAATGCGTTGTTAATTCTTCCACATCTCATTGGAAGATTGGGGGTCACATGTCATCCTTGACTCCACACAATAATCACCAATATGATGTTCATGGGTGGGAACGCACTAACCCAGGAGCGTGGGTTACTACATACCATCCCACGCCAATGAGTCAGCAATCATTGCACTGCGGTACATAGCTTGTGATGCGACTCAATACATCACTGAAAAATTGGGCCCCAGGATCATCCATTGCATAAAGTACACAACATATAGGCAATATCCTCTGGCTATCGAATCAAATTTTGACCAAATTTTTAGCAAATAATGACAGTCTCCCATTCGTGCACTAGCATTGATAATTTCCCTCATTGAAAGATTGAAAGTCCTATTCAACTTGGCGCCGCCTCGTTCAATCGAACGTCCAATCTTAAAGCTCTTTGAAATTATTCATACTATTGCACTCAGACACATTCATTATTTGTACACTATTGAATCACATCACAACGAGTTCTATCTCTCTAAATTTATTCTCTCTTGCAATCAGGATTAAGCTCTTAATTCTCAGAATCAAAGTTCTCAATTCTCCAGCTCACAGATGTACACCTGTCTTTCCCAAGTTGATTAAAAGTACATAATGGGAATTTATTTACACAAACTCCAACCACAACTTCCACACATTACGACAGACGCAGTACGTCAATATCCCACAATCGATCACTTAATCCAGAACAGAATGCACAGGAAGTGAGGAATTAACCAAAATTGTGCATATGACTGGTTAAGTCTTGTCCCATGGCCTCAACGGTCAAGAAAGAGAATTTTTCTTTAACTCATATTAAACCACCTGTATCTGTGACTGCATTAATGGCAGCCAATACTCTCTGTGATTCCTTTGAAAGGGTTAAAACATCAATCTTGAATATAATTTAGACAACAGACTGATCAAGAATTTTATTATAAAACACCAAAATTTTTAATTTCCTTAGAATATGAATCTCATCCAGATTTTAACAATTTTATGACATTCCATGATGAAAATATTCCCAAACCTGCTGAAACATCAACAAGCTACAAATCATATCAGTATTTGCATGTGTAAACAAATTTCAAACTCCACAATTTAACCCTACAAATCATTATTGTAAAAATGATAACATCTCGAGATTTTTTTTTTATTTCATTTCATTATAGTTTGATGCAAAGATGGACATCTTGCTCAAAATACAACTACTATTTTTAGAACCAAAGACAGCTGTCTTCTCTCTAAGAATCTATGAAACAATTCTGCCTTTTAATTCTAAATTAAAGTGTTCAAATTATCATAGTTGAGAAATTGAACAGGAAAAAAAGGGAGCATAACACCATCAATATGAGTACAATTGGCCTATTCGACCAATCACAATATTACTTGCCAAATCTGTACACTGCATATGAGGGTCCAACATGTAGACTTCCCAAGAATTTCATTATGCCGTACGACATACAAGAAAAATAAAACTGATGCAACTTTTGGAATCCTTTCATTGAGATGACTTGGCAGTGATTAAAATACCAATTGGAAAGTTTCACTCTTTGCCAGTGACTTATTCAACTTTACTTGTTCCTATACCTTATGAATGGTATGTGTACATGAAGTTGCTTAAGAAAAATGTAAGCATTTGTAGGTACTTGGATACAAAATGGGGTTAAACATTTTGTCTTCGTACAAAAACAAAAAGGGGAAAAAAAAAGAGAAACGCTTAGCGAAGAAAAAAAAAGAAAAGGAGCTGATATACATTACACTTAATAAACTAAAAACAATGGTAACAATACCCCAAAAGTGCACATTACTAGCATTTGTCAGTTGCCCTCCCCCCACCCATAACATCCAATATTTTACTACTACAATAACTATCAATGGATACAGAACCTGACAAGCTCTCATTCAGAAGCAGTCTCTTGATTTACAGCTGGTTTAATGCAATTACAAAAGAAACAGAGCACAGATCTCATATTGTTACCAACTTAACAAAGTCTGTAACTTTTAAAACTACCTGCTTATTAAAGCTGAGAGTTCCTTCCTAGTAACTCCTTCATTGTTTTTCATTATGACATCATCCATGTCAGTCTATCATAGCATCAGAATCCACATCGATTTAATGTTGTCTATTATCTGTTTCACATGTTAGCCTGTTAGTTACAGTTGATCACAACTTTTGACTTTGTTTTGCTTGTTGGATTGTGAGTTTCCATCTATACATTCAAACGACAGGAGAGATGGGTTATTTTCTTCCATGCAATTCCCTTCTGGATATGAACACAGCTTTAATAAGCCTTTCAAATCTACTTCTTGGCACAGTTTCCAGGAATCTTGGACACAGTCAGCCACCACTTATAACATTTAAAATTAATATCACCACTGACCAAATGAGAAAATATAAAATCGTCAAACGGCTGTTCTAATTCCTTAATTAAACTCATGAATATGAGTAGTGCAGTAAGTGCAATTATTATTAGTACCCCCTGCCCCCATATTCATATTAAGTTTTCTTCTATGTATGTATGACTGACTGAAATAACACACAGAGAGCAAGATTAATTTAATAAAGAAAAAAAAAAAAAAAAAACTAAATTTCGTTCAATCTGTGAGACAAACAGATAAACTCAAAACTGAATACAACTAATAATCTTTCTTGATGATTTGTTTTTAATAGGGACTTTAAGTGGCAATTGATGGGACAATGCTGCACAAGAAAGGCATGGATAATCAAATAGAAATTAAGGCTATTTCCACCTATACTAAAACTTGAAAATTCACTTGGCAGTAGTCACCGTCCTTCTTTATCTCTGACACTAAACAGTCAAAACACTTTAAAATACTATCAAATTTAAGGTCCACAGATAAAAGCAATATTCACTGCCCTCATGGAATCTCTGTGTATGCCAGGATAAATTAGTCACACAAATGTAATGATGCAACTTCGTAAGCAGAGAGAAAGAACGGGACTATCACTTTGATTAGATCAATAGTACAATCAGGGTAACTTACCTCTGACCAGAAAACCCCGGACAAGTCAAAGAGGGAATGTCATTATCGATAAATGACCGAGTAAATTGTGGTAAGTAAATTGGAGACAAATGCACTAAAATTACAAGACACACTAATAGGATCTTTGCTGTTGCCATGACTAACTACTTTGATTTACCCAATACCCTTGACTTTGGACAATAAAGCGATCTCTAACTTCTGACAACCCCTTGGCAGAGCATCATGGATGATAGACAACATAGATATTCATCTGGTATCATTTCCACAGCTGGTATACATTAACAATCAATTTGAGCACCAAATTCAGTCTAAGGTGGAATACTACCCAGTAGATTGAACGTAATGGCCGTTGTGGGTTAGTAATGGAAGGAAAAGTGTTGTGGCCATTAGTACAGCATTTTGGAAAATGACTTATGTGTCGAATGCACTAACAAAGAGAGAGAACTTAAATCATGGGGACCACATATTTGAAATGACAACTTTAGTACCCCAATTGCCCATTACAAACAACATTCAAATAAACAGTATGTAACAAAATATGAAAAATGTTGATAAGTTGGACTAGATTTACGATGAATGGCCGATTGATCATCTCAATATACCAGAAGAAACATAACCACTTGATAAGCAACTTCTCACCGACTCTTCGGCAAACTTTACACATCTAAAAAACTTTTAACAATCCTTGACAGTTCATGTAAATCAGAACGCACTATCCAAAATGTGACTAGAGAGCTGGGAATGTGGAACCTAAAAGTTAAGCTCTGTCTCACATTTACAGAATTGCTTTCACCTACGACGATGCATACAATCTTACCGCTGGAAAATGAAAAACAGATGCACAGAAAAAGAGAACGTCGAGCTTCTCCAGTTTTAGTCGATCAGGAATTAAGGATAGGGCAGGGATATGATACAGGTTGGTTTACCCATCTGGGATGTTTATTTTTGGATGGATATATCAAGGGTTAACAAGAACAGGAATCTTTTCCACCACCGCCTTGATCTGCATTCTGTTGTGTGTTAAGGGGAGCTGGAGGCTTGTGCTGAACACCGGTCTCAGCAGCATTGAGGTCCAAGCTTTGATGAAAAGAGAAAAAGGAAAACATCAATGAACTGATGTATCAAAAGACAGGTGCAGTGGGAATCAATATTGTCTTGAAACTGTTTTGGTAGAAAATGACCTGAAAACAGCAAACAATAATATGTTTAATTGATCAACATTTTATACAGCACTGGGAAAATTTGTTTCGATTTCTAGAAATATGGAGTTTAAAGTGATTGTGTGCATAAAAAACATTGGAATTTCATGTCCAAAAGGTTTTTATGGCTTTTAATTGCACCATTCAGACAATTTGGGAAACTAAATAGGTTTCAAGTGGTTAATTCTGCCATGTGTAAAATACGATAATGTAGTGGTTGACAGTTTTCATTCAAATCAACCGTGTGCAAGCCAATGGGAAGTATACTAGTGTTAAATATTCAATTAGTCAAAACATCTCAGGATCACTGAGACCGCAATGATATGATCAGTTTGTAGGTTATTTGTAAATTCAGAGTTTCTTTTCACCAAATACTACAATTCCAGATACTGACCAAGGAGAGACAACTTGAGTGGTTTGTTTATGATACACCAAGGAGACCTGTACTGTTGCATATTCATTATGTAGGTGCTCATAGTCAGAACCATTAATTTTCAAATATGATTTCTGTTCTTTTACTGTTTTTATGCCAATCCCGTTGCTTTTTAATGTAGTTACCATCATTTTCGTTCTTTGACAGCATAGTCCGTCAATGTACAAAGTCATGTGCACATTTCAAACTAAAGAAAAAAGTTAAGATCAAACACAATCTTATCCTTCTGGTTTTTCAGTACACACGCAATCACTTAAATACGAATTACATTTGTAGGGTAGGGCTTAGCAGAGTAAATGGAAAAAGGTAAATAACTGTCATTTGTAAGGTAGGGCTCAGCAAAATGAATGGAAACATGTAAATAATTTACATTTGTAAGGGTCAGCTAAGTGAACTGAAAAAGGTAATATATCTGAAAACAAATTCTGTTCACACATTGCCTCAAATAACTAGATCTCGATAATGCACATATTTTGGGCTTATTTATCCCTTCCCCAGATTCGAATTTCTATTGTTACACTGCTATTGCAAATAATGAATACAAGCAAGACTACTTTTAGACATACCTGCCATCAAGAATATTTTGATATATTTTCCTGGCTGTGTCTAGGAATGCTTCTTCTACATGTTCACCCCTAGAAGAAAACATGACACAAAGGTGCACAGAGAAAAGTTAAACAATGTAAAAGTATGCATACTTCATGGATATTGTGATATGGTTCAATAAATACGTTACCAACATCACTATGCTTAAAGCTGGAATATGAGTTGTTCAGGCGACCTCCTGGTCATCTACTGTTGTTCTTTGTCAGTGTTTCAGGAAAGAGAAAGTAGGGGAAAGGATTAGTTGTCACCATAATCTGTAAAGAGAGCTATACAAAATTCAGAATCTCCAAGAAAGCATAGCAGTCAATCACTGTTACTTGAAATCAAACACACCAATCGGAATGTATATGAATAATCATGTTTGCAAAAATGGGGCTTAAACAATGTGTTTTGTAGTGGCTATGACATATTCTGTGGAAGTTGACTTTCACTGACAAATTTTTACCTCATATTCCAGCTTTAATATCATGTAACATAATGACAATAAGAGAAAAACATATGGCCTCAAATGACCTTTGACCTCTACCAATAATGATACAGATTCTTATAATTGATGTAATGTATTGTCATGCTAAGTATTAATGTTTTCATGATTCCTACCTTAAGATAGTGTCAACAAGATTTTAAGTGTGTGACTTCTGGTGATCTGACATGACCTTTGACCTCACCAAAAAGGTTAGGATTCTTCTACTCAATGTAATACATTCACAAACTAAATATCAAAAGTTTCCATCATTCCTACCTTGAGATATTGTGTTAAGAAGATTTTCAGTATTTGAGCTCTGGTGACCTCAGATGACCTTTGACCTCCACCAAAAACGATAAAATTATCCCTCTCAATATGACCAACCCACATACCAAGTATGAGAAGTATTGATCATTCCTAACTTGAGATATTGTGTTAACAAGATTTTCTGTGTTTCATCTCTTGTGCACTCAGATTACCTTGACCTCCACTAAAAACAATAGGGCTCTTCCTCCCAATATGACCAACCGACATACTACGTATGAGAAATATCCATCATTCCTATCTCATATTGTGTTAACAAGACTTTCAGTGACCTCAGATGACCTTTTACATCCACCAAAAGCAATACTGCTCTTCTTCTTGGTATGACTAACCCAAGACTTGTTGCCTGGGTTTTTATCATCAGTGTTGTCATTGGAATAATTATGAAGTAGGAGATTCTTGGGATTACTTCTTTGTTATTTTCAGCAGCATTCAGCACTGCCGTAAATTGTGTAATGATGATAAACTGGTTCCTGCACTTCAAGGGAAATAAAATTTCATGCCTTTTCCAGGCCACAGGAACTCAAACTGGGTATTGAAAGTACTAATACAGCTGTAATTACGTTTTTGCACTGGCTTCTAAGAAGAGAAGGCCATTCTCTTCAGCAAACTGCTTGGCTTCTTCGTATGTCACATCCCTCTGGGCCTCCAAGTCACTTTTGTTACCAATTAGAAATATAACCTGTGTATAAAAAAAATAAAAATGACTTTACAAAATGAAAAATAAGAAAGTCCAAATCAGACAGGGGATATAAATCAGATGGGTACCACAACATATAAGGTTCAGAAGAGACAAGAACTGATAACAATGCCCTCTGATGTGTGGTTGAAAAGAAAGTAAGAACACTGGTGACGAAGAAATGTACCTGAAAGTGCAGTGTAAGTCATGTGATAAGCTTACTACTTTTACAGTTCATTAAACTAGAATGGAGGAATGTACTCTGGTTTCATCGTTTCAATGATGCACATGAGTAAGGGGTAGGGGGAGGGCAATTTGAGAACTGTACATAGCAAAGTGTAAAACATCCAGTATTTGAACTAAGTACATAGCACAGAAAAGAACCTTCATGAAATCAAAGTGTTTCTGCAAACAAACAGGTCTGTTGGTCAAACCTCATCTTCTTCTTTTTACTTGATCACATCAGCATATAATTTCTGTCCTCTGATGTCAAATACATCTGATCAACACCAAAACCATCATGGAATGAATATGCGACAAGCTACACACAGAACCTGTCAAAGTACCCTTTCATGAAATATCGTGTTTACAAGGTTTTGGGAAATCTGACAATAGTTCACCTCTGACAACAGTTAACCTCGACTAAAACTGGAAGGTCAAAGGATTGTACGATTCCTCATCCTATATCAAGTCAGAAGCAATCCCCAGAAAAGTTTCCCCAATTTTCTTACCAACTGACCAAAAGTGACCAGAACCTGGAAGGGACTCGTTTGATATGTTTCCACATACACAAGAAGGAACTTCAACAACGTTAAACTTCTTCAGTGATGATATGCACATGAATATCGCTGTTGACATCAATGACCTTTGACCCCATTTGCAAAGTAATTGCCAACATTCAATATCATTTCAGATGTTCAAATATAGAGTCTGAGGTTAGTTCAAGCAACGACTGATTTGGTCATCTGCAGATCTGCAGGATGACCTCGTGACAAAGTTTGGTTGTGCAGGGGCAATTTTAGGCGTCTCAGCTGCTGAACTACTGCTTAATTTTGTCACTGCATACACTTAATGCAGAGAAGCATCATTAATCTTGCAAGAGGGCCAGACACTTGTTTGGAAGCCAGGGGGAGGGGGTCTGTTAGATAGAATGAGACTCAATACCAGTAGTTGATATTAAATGTGAAGACTGTGAGTTGGATGCTATGTTTCTCCACACAAGCATTTAAATGGAGCTCTACATATTCATGTACAAATATCAATGCGTGCATCGATGGTTGGCCTAAAAGGACAACAATTAATCCATGAGCAAAAGCTGTTTGTGCAATGTGTTGCTTTGAGTTGGAAACAAGAGTCATTTGAGGATTAAAATGTTCCTTGGTTTCACAGCTTGATCCATGCAAATGAGCACATCTCTCATTAAAGTTTGGCTAAACTGAAGTAACCTAGTAACCTAAAAATGAAATGTAAAATCCATTTATTGCAATTCATCAATTTATCACAAAGTCAACCTACTTGAAATTCTTCGATCAAATCCAAATGTGCAGAGCCAACCAAGGAAAATGTCATCAATTTTGACAACTTTCATTAGTTCATCATGAGCTATGTACTTACTGTGTTTGGATTTGTAAGATTTCTGGCATCAGTGAGCCAGCTACTGAGATGGTTGTATGTGCTTCTCCTAGTGATGTCATAGACCATTAACGCTCCAGCTGCACCTCTATAATAGCTCCTGGTAACAGCCCTGGAATGTTGAATGAAGTGCACGGTGAGGCCATTTGACATTATGCATAATGGTTGTTTGTTCCCCTAATAATAAAGCTATGGTACCAGAGAGGATAGAAAACTTATGTAGGGCTACTGTCTGAAACACGATAGGGAATATCTGCTCAGTATGACCAACCCACACACCACGTATAAGATCAGTCACGGTTTACCTTCACGAAATATCGTGTTTACAAGCAAAGTGTCACACACTCACACATGCACATACACAAGACATCACCATCATATAGATTCCTTCAGCCTTTCAACTCAGTAAAATACTTTTTCATGTAAAGCTAATTTGAAGCTGGATTGGATAGCATGAAGTGAACACCTTAAAATTACCTGGCACTCAGAATCAAAGAGGCACAACCCTGCCTACGTACCTGTAGTTTACTTACTTGTGTTACCTTTCTAACACAGCTGAATACACTTTTCTGACTGTAAAGCAATGCACACGTGGGCAAACACCAGGTTATTTTACCCTAGATAAGGCTAGTAAGTTGTCGTAGTTGCTTGGCTTTAAAAAGGTGCTCTGTAGACTTCTACTTTAATATCAGATAACCTAACAGAGGCCATCCACACTTCATCAACAACATCTCAGTGAAAACTAACAGACCATTCATCAATTGTGTGCAACTTGTAATTCCCCAACATAAAGTTTTGAAGTGTAGCTACCAGTGTTTAATGCAAGACAAAATTTCATGTTTGAACACCAGAATTAAGAAATCAAAACATGTGAAAAAGACAACTGCAAACACCACAATGTGTATCTCCTCAAACTGTCCATGAAGTTTTTCAAACGTTTATATGATTAAACTTGACCTTTAAGCTCCAGTAAAAGAATCGACCTCTTCAAATTTTATGAAAATGCAATTTAAATTAATTCAACCTTCTGTCTCTATGACGTCATACTATGAGTAATATGAGCTATTGTAGTATGACCTCACATGTATACCTCAAAACAGGACTCTATTACTAGCATGCAGTAGTTTCCATTTCACATAACAGTACACAGAATTAAACTTACCTAAATCTCTCTTGTCCAGCTGTGTCCCATATCTGCAGTTTTATCTTCTGTCCAGATACTTCAATTATCCTTGTGCCAAACTCAACACCAATTGTGTGTGGGCAATCTGCCATGACTAAAATCAGAATATGACCAAATTATGCTATAGATTCAATGCCCAGGCATAGAAGCAGCTTCTACAAATTAATTTGTCTCATGCCAAGAAAACTTTTCACCTGATGCTAAGCAAATGCCAAGTTCTGTTCCCAGAGGCATTCTAGGTTAACAGTATAACCAGTATTACTTATCAGAATTATTTGGAACAAAAATAAAAAGCTACTGCGATCCAAATATCTCCTAACATGAAAGAAAAAACTACCAAACAACTTGGAACTACTGCTCTGGTGATGAAAACATTTCAACAAACCAGAAGTGGACACACACATGATTCTATATCTAAGTTAATTTTTTTACAACTGGACTTCCTTTGACATAAAGTATGATTGCAGAGCTTGCAAGATGTTTTCTACAAATGTTGCATGCGCTCTACATACATACTCACAGGCAACTTGTTGCAACTGTCCTGAAAAACTTGAAAAATCGACCCAGCATTATTTCACTGCTAAAAGCAATGTCGATAGTGAGCTCTGTTACTACTCCACCGAAGTTGATTTAGTGTGTTATGTCACAACCACAGACTTGTTGTATGGGTTTCGGGAGTTCATGACACGGATGATACTTTCAAATGAGTCTAATGGGACACAGAGCCCCATGAATAATTTAATTTATATCCTTTGATAATACGATAATTCGATGCATGGCTCACAGCAACGGTAATGATAAAATGTACTCACTACAGGGTACATCTTGTAGCTTTACGGTGACATGCAGCTACATGTATGGTAAGTTGAACATGTTTTCTGCAGATTTGGTACCATATACTTGCATGAATGTAAAAAGTGGTGGTTTCCATGTTTTGGAACATTACTGCCTAGTTCAAATTTTGTTACCTAATCAAGGTCCTCAATGCATATAATCCTCTAAGCATATATACAGTATGAATTGTGTGGTTTGCACTCAACACTAAATGTATATACTGTAAATCAACGGAAGAACACAACACAATGTGTGTTAATCAAAATAGGCGGCAACACAAGACAAAAAGTTCAGTTTGATTACAAATTCTTTGAAAGAGCAACCAACCCCTTGCATTTGACGTTACAGTGATACAGTGAAACGCCCTCCTACAGAACAAGCTACTTGAGCTTGAGTCTCCTACCATTCAATCTACATGTGCCTACCAAAGCCACATACCTGTATACTGTTCGTTTGTTGGTCCTTAGTGAAGGCCTCCTTGTTGGTGTTAAGTGATATCAATGCAATAGGTCTATTGATCTATCAATCTTGTCAAGTCTCACCATAGGATGGTTTCTATCACTTACAACTGCTTTGTATGGTTCATACTGAATCTGCAGGCAATTGCCAACAGCCCAACACAATCTCAAACGGCGGTTTCAAGCTGGTAAACATGATCATGAAATGTATGTCCATGTAGAATGCCCTACAGGGTGTTATTATGCAACTCTTTTAAGAATTCTAGCATTTCGATGATACTCTCATATTCTGACAAACCTTGCATTTCTGGATGGCAAAATGATCAGTTATGTACAGAAGGTAAGACTGCTCCCTTAGCAAATTGTTTTCAGAGTGTTGATGTCTGCATTCAAGTGACAAAGGAGCAGCTAGTTATGAAAACAATGTTACCAAACCTTTCAATCCTGCAAGTTGACCTGTTTTTGCATGTTAAGAGAAAACTGTCTAGTGTTACCCAACTTTGCATGGCATTTATAAAGTACTTATACATATGCAAACAGTGGCCTTAAATTCTAACAGTCTCTTCTACTAGATCACGATTTGACTTATAAGTTTCCAACCTAAAATCATTAAAGAGAATTTACAGCATTTGCCTGAGAGGCCAGCAATCAACTTACATTTCTTTTCTGTGAATTGATGAAGTAAGCATGATTTCCCTACACCCATATCACCTATAATAATATATTTAAAAATATATGAGTAGTTGTATGGTCCTGACGTCATCTTGACTCCTTTACAACACTGGAGAGAAAAGAATGAGAAGGTTTAAAAAGATTAATATGACACTGGATTACGTTACACGCAATACCAGGCAATGAAACCAACATATGAGTGCAAAATAGCACACTGCTGAATATCAGTGAAGCAAATAATTTCAGCTTCCATACTAATTAAAAAAAGAAAAATTGCTTCCCTTTCTAGTATCATTCCAAAATAGTTCTCAAGTAAATGTTACTATACTCCAAGATGATGTAAAATGGATAACCTTGCACTGCACAATTATCACGATGGTCAATTAGTTGTGAGAAACTTGATTAGACACTACTTTCATTACCAATGATCACACCATTTTAGTCTACAGAGACCATTAGTTCTGTTTGGCTGTACAGTATATCCAAAAGTCCTGTTGTTATTTCAGCATGTGCATACTACATGTGTTAACCCTGAATATCTTTAACACTTACTTACTTGCAGTGGTTTTGTACTTTTGTAACTTAAATTTCTATGATAATAAAGGTAGCCTAGACGATACTTGCTAATGAAGCTATTTAGATTGAAGTGGCACAAACCACAAAGAAACTAAAGCTATTTACAAAATCAAAACGAAAGACGATGTTACATTATTTTTGCAGCAGTACTGTACATTGCCTGAGCAGGGAGCTACATCTAAGTTTGAACATTACAATGGCACCAATAATTTGGCAGACTAAAGAAATTAAAAATGTGTTGTACAATTACACACTTAACCAGTTAGCATGAAATATTTTTATGCAGATCATGCAAACAGGATTGTTAATTTAGGGAGAAGAGGCCATTAACAGTCTGCCAGACGGCTAGAAAGTAAAAAGGTTTGTTGGTCTGGTTTTTCAATGTCGAGACCACCCGATTGTCTCTTTGGACTTAAGACCACCTGAAACCAAGAGACCTTTCTGCTCAGACCAGCCAAGATCAAGCTGTTGTTCGCTTTTTGGTCCACCCGAGACCAAACCGTTGTCAGTTTTCTAGAAGGGATAACTGCTTAAACCGACAATCATATCAGACCACCTGAGATCAGCCTGAAAAAGCACAACACAATGCTTAAAGCAGGATGCTGTTTTTCCTGCACTTGTCAAAAGTGCACCAAAAGACTGGCTATATTTTGTATAGTTGTAAAAAGCTGTACAAACTACCGTAGCATGGCCTATTTGTCCAAAAAAAGCCTAATTTCCTGAAGCAATGCGTTTTTGTTGTGGGGCCTTCACACGGGCCTGGTTCTGCTAACTTTTTACCTGAAAAAAAATGATTCCCTCTCCCTTCTGCCATAATTAACAATCTAATGAAGGAAATTTCTCCTGAAAGAAACATATCATAGATGGTATTTTCCAGATTGGCATCGAATGGAAGAGAATGATGGATAATAGACAATGAAAGCTATTTTTGCTCCTTCAAAGTCTGCAGCCTGCTTTAATGGCAAAGCGTTAAACTAGTAGAGCTTTCTTTTACTCAGGGTGTTTTTGATTTGTTTGATTTTTTTTTCCCAAGTGAATCATGAAATCATGATTTAAATTAGTGATTTTTGAGTCACAATTTTTTAATAATTATCATATCATCATGATATAATCTCGGAAGTACTGAGTCATATACAATAACACACCCATAATCACACTCCAGAGAGTAGACAATTCGGTATCTCAATATTCTCTAGACATGCCTCATGGACTTCAACTATCTCCCTTTCCATAACTGATTTTCCTGGCTGACTATTAATGTTATTTGAGACATCAAAGAGGAATCTCCAAACTAAGGAAACCATTAAATGACTTAAGCAATAATTATTATTCCCTATATAATCCACAAATGAAAAACATAAGCTAGTCTTAAGGTAAAAGCAAATCAAAACTTAAAGAAGTCTGAGGGTTCAAGTTCTTAATACTATCGGAAAACGAACAAACTTTAATGCGAAACATTTGCAAAAAATCTTCACCAGGTTCTTCACTTTCCTTGGTTGGGGTATAAAATGGTCAGACTGACCAAGACCAAGAGATGTCAGTTCCAAGACTGGTCGGATTGCCCAAGACTGACTTCAGGTTTGGGTGGTCTTGGTATGATTCTGGTTTTACGTGGTCTGTGCTCAACTTTACTGGAAAGCTGATTCACAATCTCCTTATAGTCTTACATACATTTGACATACAAGTAAGTCATTGATTGAATGCTTTACTTTGTAGCTAAATATCAACTTTGCTAATTAACAAGATTTTTTCTAATCATCACAGATATTTGTTGCATGTATTGTTGATCTCTCGAATATTATTTGAAGATGGTTAAACTAAATTGAATTGGATTGAATTGATCTAGGCTAAGTTAGAAATATGTGGCTAGACTAGTGCAAATTTAACATTGGCACAACCCAAACGTCAATCTGATAATCAATCAAACTGCTCTTTACAATGTATATGATACATGTAAGCCACAGTGAGTTGAAATCAATGGCCACTTAACAAAGAAACATTAGCCTAGTTAGGCCTATCCACACACTGTGATATTGTCAATGTCATTGATAAATGCTCAGCCTCAGGAACTCAGTCAAGGTAAGGCTAGTTTTCTATTCATGGCTACTGATGTTCTCATCATTTACAACGATCTAATACTTCTTATCAGTGCAAAATTTGTGTTATGAACGGGTTAAACGTTAATCAAAATGAATACTGCGGGCCTTATTAAACACAACAATGAATTAGCCAGGGCCTTACGTTAGGCTTTTAATGCAAGTCTCATTAAAAACATCGATCGATAACATTAGGCTGTACTTGTACGTAATACTGTTGCAGTGCCGACAGTCATTATATTTATAATTCATCATTATTGGCTAGGCCCTATGCCTTCATTGCGTTAGCAAGTGCATTCATCGAAATGTGTTCTTCACTGGTAATTTTCTTCTCTATAGAGACAACATAAAAGAACATTCAATAAAAGTATGTAATTGAACTCACATTTCTCCAGCCAGGAGGAGTCAACTAAAGGCAAAATCTTAGATTTCCTTGTCGTCAACCGGGCAAGACTGATCTGTTCAGAAAGTTGTGAATGATAAATTGCCAATTTAAATATAAAGAAAATCTAAAAAAATGTTTTATGTGAAACAATTCCACAGCCTAAGGAAAAATATTTTATGTATATAAAAGAATTTTTTATATATTTTTTCCTCATCTTAAATGAGACATTCTTATTAAATAATGAACTATACTACGTAATAAACGAATGTCGTTGATTGGCAATAGGAACGCCTTCACATGAGTGACGTATTTGAGTCAGTCACAGATTGACTCAACGATGATCCTCATTACCTTATTGCCAGTGCAGAATTGGCTTACTTCTTTCAAGAAGTTGGCGTGTTCCCAACAACAACCGTTATTTGGGTGTAATTAAACGTCATTGATCAGACTAGCAGTGAAACCAACTTTCCTAGGTAAAGGCAATAAATATATTTGCCTCGATTTGGGAGAAAACCTGAAGTTTGGAAGGTCAGCTGAGAGACTATTGGGAAGTACCATTTCTTCAGTGCGATCTGATATGCATATTGAACTTTTTTTTATTGCGCTATGCCCCAACTGATGGCAGCCCAGGGCCGTCTTAAGAGATCACCGGGCCCTGAGCCCGGCATTGGAGCGGGGCCCCTCAATCAAGTGTGTTCGAAAAAAGTTGCGTGAAAAATTGACATCCTTGACAATCGCTCAAGCATAGACATGCCTGCATTTACCCCCCCCCCCCTAATGTCGCGCATAAAGCATGGAAATTGGAACTTTTATGTGAATAAGTGTATCAAAGTATTTCCACACAAAAATCTTTCACGCAAGGGGAGATATGATTTTTTGCGCAGAGGTCAATTTGCGGGGCCCCTGACATCGCGGGGCCCTGGGCCTGAGCCCAGTGGGCCCATGCGTTAAGACGGCCCTGTGGCAGCCAGTCCAGAGAAGATAGCCTACACGGCTCTGATTTCTTTGATAGGCCTACTGCCCAGTCCCCAACTAATTCAGGCAATCCAGTCTCCGCCCCCATGCACCCCCCCCCCCTCCTTGAAAAAGTCTGGTCACGGTCACTTGTCAGACTGTATAGGTTCCCCTTCGAGGGCTTAAGTCAGGATTTCAAATCAGTCAGTCCACAGATGGACCCATACGTGGCATGAAGAGAGGTCTAGAAGGATGGGGGATCCTACCTCCCCTTTGCCTAAAAATATTGTGTGTTGATTTTGATCATGGTCGAAAATTGACTTTCTTTGCCACTTGCACCCATAAAAGTAAAATGAAGTTTAAAAAGTATTGGAGGTGGGCATAGTCACGGCGGGGCTAGGCTAAGACGAGCACTACCATCTGTTGGCCGCGTGCAAGAAAATTTTCGGGATTTCAAACAGTCCAGCTGAGATGGTCAGAAACGGCACTTCCCGGGTGTCCCAAGCTGCATGTACCCAGCCTTGAAATAAGGATTTTATGCCTGCAATCAGTTGATAAGATAAAAATCAATGTATGGAAAATGGTAATACATATCAGATGGGTTGATGTGATACAAGAATCATCATGAATTTTGCCTCCTGTTTCATCCATTCTTGGAACAGTTGGTAAATACTAAGAGGTTGCGGAACATACCTTAATTTAGACCCCACCCTTTTTAGACCTATTGGTTGATAATTGCCCATTGTAAGCTTGAAAAAAGAAGTGAACTTTAGGGTATGCGGTTGAACATTGTCTAACGCAACGATTTTTTTTTTTTAACGCCGCAACGAAATTTTGGGTGTCAAACGCGGCCGGGTAAAACATGAGCTTGTTGCATGTACCCGTTGTGAAACATTCCCAACTTTGTTTAAAAATTGAAAATGAGTAGTAAAATTGACGCAATGTTAAGTAACAGAACTGACGTGCATTATAGTAATAGGACAGAATATTAGTTTGTATAGGCAATACAGCTTTAGTTGGCATTGACAACCATTACATACTGGATTTTTTTTATATTCAGCCTTAGGGTTGGAAAAAAAATAGAGGAACATTGTTTCTAGAATCTATGACATTGATATCGAAGGTTTTTATTGACTGTTCGGGGACTCGTATTGTCAATTGCGTCCTCCGTGTGTAAACGCGCTGACCGTTCTTCTGTAGATTCCATCCCAAAGCCGCATATTTCGTCATATTGCGCATAAGCAACAGGCGAATGTATTGCCAATCTAAACCTCGAATCAACGATTTCACATGTTCAGTTCATGAACATCTTGTTTCAATTGGGTTGTTAATCGTCTTAGGTTTCAATGTCATACAAAAAACACACCCCAGTTTCCCCAAACTCCATCAACTTATCACCCCTCCCTCTTCGTATTTTTATACTTTTTTGGTCTCGAAACTGAAACCAAAAAGCCGTACGACGAAGTTTATTTAGGTACTACTTGTTGTTTTGACTATATAGGGGCATTTTGGTGGTTAAGCGATCAAACATTTCTTCATACATATTAATGTACCTAAGATGTAGTCAGTATTGATCAATGGTACGTATGATGTGCCTAGGTAATTTGAGGTCATGTAGTGGTCATTTTAGCTGGAATTGGTCATTTTGACTACTACTTAATATGTCAGTCATTTTGACCTACAATGTTGAGTCGGTTTCAAAAGGCCGATGTGCACGTGCTAGGTCCATTACCTCATTGTTCTTTCACATAAAATCTGGGTTCCTGGGTTCTGTGTTCCTATTAGTGCTTTAGATCGTGTTTCACTGTATACCATTCCCAATTTTCCCGTTTTGTTTACTACCCACGCAACGCGAGGGCAAGCAGACAAAACATGGTGTAGAGCCCTAGGTTCTGACAGGGCACATCTTTAAAGGGGTGTGAAGGTCAAAAATTCCTCAAGAAGCTGGCCAAATCTCTTAATTTGACTTACCCCCAGCCCCCAAATTAAGAAGAAAATAGCCCCCCCCACACATGTTTAAAATCTGTGAAAGTTTGGTGGAGATGTCGGCTTTCGTTCGCTCGAGGGGGCTCGGAACATTTTGTCGCTCTGGTGCATATCAGTCTTAGATTATTTTTTTTTTTGTTCGGTAGCCGAAGGCATATTAAGCCTTGTGTAAGAGCTATAGCCCCCTCTCGACGGGAAGGGCGTATGCAAGTCTCCGGACTTTCAAGCCCGGCTGACACCATATACAATTGCTTCCGGCAACCATATAGTGCTGGATTCTATTTTGTTTACTTTTTTTGTCATTTGCCTTCTTCTTTTTTCCATTTTTACTTTCTTTTACCTGGGGGGGGGGGGTGGGCGATGAACAACCTGAGCGTCTCCTTGTCCCCCTGCTTACGCCAGTGCTTATACAAAATGATTTTTGTGGTATTATGAAACTGACTGTGGTGACAATACACATTTGAAATGTCTATCTCCTCAAAGCTTCCATGGGCTTTGATCCCTGACCCTCAGAGGGCCCCTGGAAAACATGCACAAGGGGCTCTCTTGCTCACGTTGTACTCGTGGGCATTGCCGCTAACGCAGCAGTAACTTCCTTCTGTACACACCAGGTTTTTTTTTTTTAAATTTCTTGTGATTGGCATGATAGACAAGTCAAACTCTTTTCTAGAATGCTATAATGATTTCCAGAAAATGTAATTCAATAGTTTTTCCTTTCTAACGATAACAGCCTTCTTTTTACTTCTTGAAAATTTTCAATAACCAGGAAACAAGTTAGACAAAAATCTGGTGCATTATTTTGCAAATATTGCGGTCACATTTGTTTTCCCAAGAAATTTAAATTCCATAAAAGCAACTTCCAACAATTTTGTCATTACCGCGATTACAGCTTTTTGCTTAGTTTGCTAAAACCGTCGAGGATTTCCTGGCAAAACAAAGCAGAATTAGTTCTTGCACTGATGACTCTTACAAACGATAGCCACCTTGATGAGAAACAAAAACGTCATACAACGGTATTTTTATAGGTGGGAGAAAGCATGAGGTGAGTTATAGTTGGCCTGGGTGAGGATTGTAAGAGAGTTATCCTAATCCCCTTTTTGAGAATGTTTTCACCTCCTAGGTAACCTTCGATGGCGTCTTCTCAAGTCACAAAATGTGCCAGACGGAGATATGAGAACTTCCAAATGATGTTTCAGATTTTCTGACTATTGTCGCTCTGATTTTTTTTTGACGGGGGGGGGGGGTGCAGACACCCCCACCCCGGAGAAGTCGCGTCGACCTTGCTCGGGGTGCAGATAGGGTGGGTCGAAGGCATAGTACAATCACCCTTTTTTGACCACCCTAAGTTAGAATATTTTTAAAATTAATTTTATTGAAGTTCCAAGTTTCCTCCTGCAGCTGTCAATGTATTTCTACTGATTTGTTCTTGAAAATCTGTCTCGTAGGTACGCGGATTCAGTGTCTTAACAGTAACATTGTCAGTGTAATAATGTATCACACTGAAATTAAAGGCAGTAGTAGAATAACACTCCTTTATTTGGGTAAATTTAATGCTAATGCACTTCCTTATTTTTGTATGCTCATGTGGAGGGACTCCAAGAAAGTGCCCTGTTGTAATCTGTAAAACACCCACCCTTTAAAAACTCCTGCCTACACTCCTCGGCATGCTCGTACAAGTTGGATTTAGGAAACAATCACAAGAATGAAAGGTATGTGAAATGACAAACTACTTAGCTATTTCTAAAAATATTTGAAAAGTGGTCCCCAGGCCCGTATGTAGCTTTTCCAGTGAGGGGGTTCGATTTTACCACAAGTGGAACATTTTACCATACAATTATGACCAACAAATTAAAACTCATCGTGTATGTTGCTAACGTAGGCCTACTATCATAGGCTGAGCAGAACTCCAGATCGTACGAACCCCCTGAGCCCCCCCCCCCCTGGATACAGGCCTGGTCCCTCACATGTCTCTTCAATTTGTAGGGTATACTGTATGCATATTGCATAAATAAAAGTGTCATATCTACTAATGAAATAATCTTTTAAGTTTCATGTCCATTGTAACTGGTAACTTTGTGGAGGCCTGCAGTCAAGGGAGGCTCTCACTTTTTGGGGCTGGCATAGTTTTGGAATGCAAAATTTCTCACTATGCCACATGTGGTGGTGGTTCTGCCCCCCCCCCCCCCTCCATTTCTAGATTCCTCCTCTGTGGGAATCTGACATGGCTAAGGGCCTGAATCTGTGGAGCTCAGAGTGGTGTGAGTCCGAGTGAATGTGCACTTGTGACACTTATTTACTAAAAAAGGAAATACAATACTTCAAGAAATGAAACTTAGTCAAAACTCATATTTGATATGAATGTGCAACATCTTTAAAACAGCATTTATTGTTTTCAAACGGATATCATATCAATAATAAGAAACTTCAATCTTGGCTATTCAATTACTTCCATATTAGGTTTGTCCATTAACCTTCACGTAGAATGACATGATATACTAATTGACATTCATAGAAGTCAAAGTATGCTTGGTCAAGTTAACATTGTAAGCACAATATCTCAAAATCAGCTGCTTGTAAAGATAGCTTCATGCAGGTTTAGTCCATGATATCTTCTGTCTATTAATGTAGGCCAAATGTCACTAAATGTCAGCAGGGGTCATTGTTGAGGAACCTTTGAACACCATGTCACCGTTTAGACCATCAAGACATGACTTAAGTTAGCAAGATAATACATCCCATTAAGAAAATGTATGACAGTTGTTTCTGATAGAAGTCAAAGGTCATTTATTTTCAACTGCAGTGATATTAAACATTTTGCAAATAAAATTGTGAACAGCATATCTTGTCATCCACAATGTACCATAAAAAACTCCACGATTAAAGTCAACACACTTGTTTGTAAGAAGACTGTTGCCTGCATGTGATACTGTATGAGGTATATTTTACAACAAGCAGGAAAGAAGAAGAAAACAAGAATGCAGAAATGCATTGTGGTTTCGATGATCTATTTAAGAAAATTTTTTTTCTGAATCTGATATAATAGCATTAGTATGTGTCACATTTGTCACATTTTCACAATTTGACCCCTGTTGACCCCAAGTGACCTTTGACCTTCACAAAAAACGATAGGGTTCCTTTACTCAACATGGTACAACTACATACAAAACATGAGATCTCTACAAGCTTTCTTTCTTGAGATACCGTGTTTTCAAGATTTTCACAACTTGACCCCTGATGACTCCAAATGACCTTTGACCCCTACCATAAACAATAGGATTCTTCTTCTCAATATAGTACACCTACATACTAAATATGAGATCACTACAAGCTTCCTTTCTTGAGATATCATGTTTTCAAGGTTTTCACAATTTGACCTCTGTTGACCCCAAATGACCTTCGACCTTCACCAAAAACACCAGGATTCTTCTTCTCAATATGGTTCACCTACACACTAAATATGAGATCTGTCCAAGCTTCCTTTCTTGAGGTATCATGTTTACAAGGTTTTCACATTTCACCCCTGTTGACCCCAAATGACCTTTGACCTCCACCAAAAACAACAGGGTTTTTCTTCCTAATGTGGTACACATACATACTAAATATGAGATTTGTCCAAGCTCCCCTTCTTGAGATATCGTGTTTACAAGGTTTTCACCATTTGATCCCTGTTGACCCCAAATGACCTTTGACCTCCACCAAAAACACTATGGTTCTTACACTTAACATTGTACAACTACCTACAAAACATCAGATCTCTGAAAGCTTCCTTTCTTGAGATATCATGTTTTCGAGGTTTTCACAATTTGACCCCTGTTAACCCCAAATGACCTTTGACCTCCACCAAAAACAATAGGGTTCTTCTTCTCGATATGGTACACCTACATACCAAATACGAAATCTGTCCAAGCTTCCCTTCTTGAGATATCGTGTTTACAAGGTAGGGCGTCACGGACATACATACACACACACACACATACACGCACCCTCACAACCTTACATACACACATACACACACACATGCATGATTACGAAGGTTACGATTATAATCGAAACCAAAAATCACATCAGTGAGGTAGATGAGCTAAATGAAAACAGACGACTCTGCATATACATATCTAAAAGTGTGGGCCCTGTGGAACTGATAGGACTTGGAATACATTCATCAATAGTTATTGGAAGACACATTATTGAAACAACCTACAAAGATTGTAGTCACAGAAAAGTCACAGATTGTAGTCACCTACAAGTCACAGAAAATTGAGAGTGTGCTGGAAACAATTGCTTGGGAGAAAGTCATAAAAATTCCAAAATTTACTCTTGTACTGTAACTTAAAGTTCACGTTCAAGAAATCGCTGAAACTTTATCCAATGAATCAACATAGATAACATTGTTTTGATTCTTTTTAATAGTTTGTCCTTGTTTCATTGTTTGTATTTTCTTTTGTTGTAACTTCTGTACTTGTATTTTTGCATAAAGAGAGCTAATGCCACAAGCTCCATGGAGCCTCCCTTTGAGTTCGTCATGACTCATTTTTCGCCTCTGCTTGATTTGTGAAAATGTTTCTATTTTCTGCATATAACCTTGAAATGTGACTCAAATAAATGTTTACTTGTGAAAAAATTAAATGGAAATTTAGTTCAAAAGAGTGCAAAATTTTGCATCAATGTTGACGAAGCTATGACAGAATCACCTAAGCTCAGTTGCAGTTTGACACTTCTTTGCTCATACATTTTCCTCTTCATATGACGTGTATAAAGTCACATTCAAGTCAAAGCAAGTAAAACTCCAGTTGTAACCAATGTGAAATTACATGACACTTGGTGCATGTCCTTGAAATTAGCACAAATTTAGGGAGAGAATTCACAGCAAAATAAAATTACTGAAAGCATTAATCTTCATGAATAAAAAATATATTGTTTAGAAACAACAGGAAAAGTCATTTCAAACATGTGCCCATTGACAACTAGCACGGTATCTTATTATATGCAAACATATTCATTATTTTTTTATAAGCTACTCATCATGTTTTAATTTATGACCAATATGAGGTCTATTCGGTCAGTTGCATCTGGCATCCCTGATTCTTTCATTCTTCATAACTTCACATCTCCACAATATTTTGTAAACATTTGACACTGGCTCATGTTCCCTTAGGAAGCTGAGCAATAGGTATGGTACTTGCTGCAGCCTCTGCACACTCGATAAAGCTTTGCAGCTGTTTCACACAGACTTCTACATCCTCTGGGTTAGAATGTAAACAGCTGTCATAGGCTGCATATTCCGTAGCACATATTTTGTTGATTTTCTTCACAGCAGGTCTGTAACAAGAAATAAGCAGGACATGTTAAAATTACGTTAAAATGGACAGACAGAAGAACATGAGGTTAGACTTGAATAGAGCATTTAGCCATAGTTCTCCATTCTCATATTATGAAAATCTATTGCGCACATGCAGTTTAGTTATACCATGTAATGTGCACAAGTCAAGCATAACATTGTAGGCCAACTAGAAATTCTTCTACATGCATAATGGCTTTCATGATTTATTTATGATACAATGAAAGCTATATACTACAATGATAAAACACAGACAGATTTAGCACAACAATTCAGCACTTCCCAGGGTACTTTGGCTAAATGAGCTTTTTCAGTTCTAGTGACATAACTGGATTCCTGTAACTAATTAACACCAACAGAATTAAGCTATGTTCGCACTTGAAATTACCTTACATGGTACGACTACCATGCATGTGGCGTTTTCATTATGATTAAATGAACTGTTTGATGGTAAGACTGTTCCCAAAAGACGGAGGAGGACATGCCAGGATCAGGGCTTATTGTCTGTATATTAGGTAGCTGCACGTATATGAGCAAACACACATGGCACTTTAATGCTGGCACATGGCTGGCTATTTGGGAAACTTTCTTATTAGGACAGGAACTAATTGGTAAACTCTTCAGTTACACACTACATGGTCAACATACGGTACATCTTTTATCAAAAAACATTACTTGCTTTGTATTAGTACTGGAGCAAAATGATCATTAAAGGTAAGAACTTTCTGTAATTGATCTTGATATAACTGCACTGTTAACAATAATACTCTTTATCACAGTTTTTCTTTTTGTGCTCACAATTTACGTTAGATGAAGTGAAAAAAAAACAAGTTAGAGCCCCTCCTAACTTAAAACACACACAAAAAAGAGAGAATCACTAATAAAATTAGTGTATGTATTAACATGCTTGTCTGAGTTACACAAGTGCAAAATAGTTCTTGTTATTACAATTTCTTTATCTTTAGGATGACAAGACTCAGATCAAATATTTCCTAATTCATGAATCCTGTTAGATTGACAGAATAAGTAAAAGAAGAGGCAAAATTCATTATGAGTCTGCTATCATCTCAACCGATCTGTATGTATTGCCATTTTTTATCGATTTTTTTCTCCTTAATTGAGAAATTGCAGACATGAGATCTCTGTTCAAGGCTGGCTACACGCAGTTAAGAACACGCAAGAAGTGTTGTTTCAAAAGTTTCGGGAGTTTGTAACCTAGACTAAATTGTACATCTGCACACCCAGCGTAAACTAATGGGGGCGCTCCACTTATATAGGTCCCGTTAGCGTTCAGCCCCTCCCCCAGAAATATTTTTATTGTTCTGTCACATCTGCCGTTCTACCGTGAATGTGTGACATTACTAGTCAAAAATGTAATACCAGTAAACGGAACTCACACATTCTACGACTCTTGAAAATCACATATAAACACATTGGAATGATTGAAAGATGAACCTACGAATCTGATGAGCAGCTAGCAGCACGCTGTTTTTGCTCTTCACAGGCAGTATTCCAAGTCTGTGGGTTGTTGGCAACACAAGCAGCATAATCTTCCAACTCAGTAGAACAATACTTCATCACAAGAGTCATTACAGCTTCCCTGAACAAACAAAAAGGTACAGTAGTTCATTAAATTAATATTTTACCCTGGCTGTCTAAAATGGAGGCTCATTTATCTTATAGATCTGCACCATACAGTACTTCTGAGACTCCTTGCTCAGCTATGCATTTGCAGGTCACAATGTCATACCATGTGATGTTATGACAAAGCTTGTTTCTACAATCATACATTACATTGTCAAATTTGCACTCTGTAGCTGCAGCACCAATTATCAATCAAATATTGTCAATACATTTTGCCTCACTATTTCAAAAGTCTATGCAGATATATTTTCTACCACTGTTGTGGTTAGGTTTAAAAAATTGCCATCTGGTATTATTTTGGGGTCCATGGCAGTCCCACTCACATCATATATTTGTCTGCAGTGATAGGAAAGCTTACATGGATCATGCACAATAGGTGTGAAGCATACAGCACACCAAGAATGCTGTTAGTAATTGTCGGTACATGCATCTTTTTCATCTTTTTGAAAACGATTTGATTGCTCACTCATGTTGTTCCATCAACGGAGGCAAAAAAAAACAAAACAACAATTTGCACCTAGCTTTACCACTACCTGCTGAAACAAGACAAAAGATAGGAGATAAAGCTACAAATATTTTGAGAAATGTAAACAATTTAAGTGTATAAGCAAACCTGAACCATCAAACTGTTGTCTAATTATTGTGAAAATCTTGTAATTCATCAATTGAGGCTGCATTGTTGGTATGTGTTGCACGAAAACAGAGTGGCTTAACACGGCCTTGCTAAGTTGGAGAAGCAGAAACCTTGAAGAGTTTTAATTAAGTCATACTCACATTTTTGCTCTTCTGGGGAAAGCTTGCCACAAAATGACGTCTTCTACGATAAGTGTTTTGATATCACTAGAAAATGACGCTGTCACGACTATTCAACAGTAACAACTCCGTGGTTTGACCAGCTCTGGTGCTGATGATTGTAGTAACTCACAGGTCAGCTTTAATTGCACTGTACTAGTAGTAGAACATGTGCTTACGGTGTGCGCGAAATAAACCGCAAGGCCGGTATGTGTAGTCAAGATAATATGCCTACGGAAAGATGTGACACTCCCTCAAATTGCTACATATGGCCCAGCGGAGCCACAGAAAAAGGAACCAATATTGTTTGGGTAGGACATTATCCAGATGGACTCACACCCGTGGGTTTGTGGTCCAGAAACCACTCTCCTTGCAAGGACCCAGACACATGTTTAGGCTTGACCTGCAAACTGCAACTTGAAAATCAGCCGAGATACACAAGATGGGATGGAATTTGAGAGAAAAGGGAATTATTACTTTCGGTCATGTTTAGTATATGATAGTTGAAAACCTCAACTGTCAGGGGGGTATGTTTGTTTAGTTAAACTAGTTAGTAAAGGATTAAAGGACAAAGTCCTCATAAAAAGACCCTTCAGTGTCTCCCATGTATGAGGAATTTCCATTAAACTGACAGATAGGGAACCTACTAGTGGGTACCAGTGGAGGGTGGGGGGGGGGGGGGTGTTTGCCACAAAACAGAAGCGGGCCGCTATTGCATGGGTATAGAAAGTTAGCCTCAAATAGGCAATCAGTCAGTCTGTTAATCAATCAATCGAATTCTTCTTTTTTTAGGTGGCATCAATTTTTTTTTGGAATGTCATCTTTTTTTGACATTGTGTTTTTCCTTGAAGGCCATATTTTAATGGCCCTTTTTTTCAATGCGATTTTTGGCATTTTTGGGCACAAGAAAGTTTGCAGTTTGGTACAAACTTTGGAAGAGCCATACAGCCTACCAGTTCGCCCCCTTGAACTGATTGGCATCAAATGCCGTTGTGATAGTTTTCAACTACAATTTTTCAGGATAGCAAAAACTGTTACAGGTGCAATCTGGCATGCAAGGTTTAATAAAGATGGGGGGACTTGAATGAGAATAGGCCTATACCTCCACCATTAATAAAAAAATGGCAGCATTCAGGCGATTTAGTTTGTGTTCAATGGCCGTGCTAGTTGAAAACCAGTTGTTTACTGTTTTTAAGATGTTTGCTTTGACTTATATTTTATCCAACTGACTTAAATACACTTGTAGATTCACCAACCAAGTAAAATCATGATTAATTTAAATTTTGAGGATAGCATAAGATTATATCAGGTGAAATTCCGGCAAAAACTGGCACACTCCGAATGTACTCTCCAGCATATATAAGGATCCGTGCAGTCAACTATGCGAACAACTAATCAGGTGTCGAGCTGAAAAAAGATGAGAAAACACATGAAACAACACTCTGAACACAAGAGACTAAAAATATGAAATGTAATGAATACCCCCATAACACTATTACCAGTAACACAACAACGTAAATTCACGGTTACAGATGGGGGGGGGGGGGGCGAACTGGTCTGCATTTGGGGGCGAAATGGTTGGCCGGGCGAACTTGCAAGGGGTGAAACCACAGGTTACCACTCAAAGATCACTCTGATGACGATGGACATTGAGAGATTTGAACAAGTTTAACTAGCACTAAAAAACAATAAGGTTTTTCAGATCCATGCATAGGTTGTCTTCAATAGCCGTTCTCTGCATTGCCACGTTGATGAATACCGCTACAATATATCTGGCACAGCTTTAAACTGGTTCATATCTTACTTTACAAACAGTTCAGAAGTTGTTACCATAAATGGTAAGGAATCTGCTGTACATGTTCCCATGGAAGGAGTCCCTCAAGGTTCTGTCATCGGTCCACTGGCCTTCACAATGTATTCGGCCCCATTAGAAGACATCATTCAGTCCCATGGTATCGACAGCATGATTTATGCAGATGAAACTCAAATTTATTCATTCATGCCAAAATCTCTTGACAGCTGTTCCACCCTATCAAAAGTGGAAGCTTGCATAGAAGACATCCGATCATGGTCCCTTGCTAATGGTCTGAAACTAAATGACAACAAAACAGAGCTTATTCACATTTCTTCAAAATTTCGTTCCGTATCTTCCATTCAGTCATTCCAGATTGGACCTGCTCACATTGAACCTGTTCAACATGCCAGAAACTAGTTTTTGATCGTCACCTCACAATGGATCTACATGTTAACAATGTTTGCAGAGCTTCATTTCAGGCGCTCCATAAAATTGGAAAAATCAGAGAACACCTTGATCAAAGGACCACTGAGACTCTAGTTCATGCTTTTGTGTCTTCAAGACTCGATAACTGCAACAGCTTACTTTATGGACTTTCAGATTCTCGTCTCAAGAAATTACAACATGTACAGAACTCAGCTGCTAGATTAGTCACACTTACTAAACCTAACGATCCGATATAACTCCAGTCCTCCGTAGCCTTCACTGGCTTCCTGTTGCTGATTGGATTAAATACAAAGTTCTCTTGCTGACATTTAAATGTTTACACAATTCTGCACCTAGTGTTTACCTACAAGACCTTGTCCAAAATTACACTCCTACCCGTTGCCTTCGCTCCAGTTCTAAACTGCTACTCTCTTCTCCTCCAGTTTGTACTAAATACTACGGTCGCCGTTCTTTCCAATACTCTGGTGCTTGTCTCTGGAATGACCTCCCTGTTACAGTTAAAGAAGCAAGAACACTCGCAAATTTCAAGACCTTTCTTAAATCTTACCTATTCTCCAGTCTATGACTTTCACCTTTTTCATTTCTTTTCTCAGCGCAAAGGGACTTCAGTGTGTTTTGCGCTACATAAGCACCGTGTATTATTATTATTATATCGTATAATTTACGGATTCTGTTTAGAAGGCAAGATAAATAGACGCATGACGCATAAAAAGTAGATACATTTTTTGAAAATTTAATTTTTATTTGACGGCCATGTAGGAAGAGTAGGGAGCACGTCACTTTTTTTTTTCTTTTTTTGTGAGTAGGCGTGTCCCCCACATTTCCATAATGGCGTCACGTACAATGGTAAAAAAAATATGCACCCATCATTGTAGGCTATATGTCCTTTGTTCAGTAGTCAGGCAGGCCAGTTTTTGAACACGGAATTGAAATAAAATTACATTTTCATTTACAATCACCCACGGAAAATAGCGAAATATATCATTCCAAAAGTTTCCAAGCACGGAAACTGCTCGCCTATCAAAATAGCGGGCGCTATTCAGAGTCATATAAAAGGATGGCTCTAGAACCACGCAGTTATACGAGTGGAAAATCTTTTGAAGAGGTCAACTATCTTTGCAAGTTCACTGACCATATGTGAAAATGGCGACCTCCATGAATGAAGAGATTGAAACGCTGTCTTTCCATATTCGGCGTCCAGCTGTATTACATGGCTACATTTTACCGTTCATCGTTCTTTACCTCATGTGGTTTTACCACTGGGTTTTCGTTTATGGCTTTTGGGAGTATTACGAAGTATTTTTAATAATTTTGACAGCCATCGGGTGCTTGCAGATTCTCGTTTTGCTGTTTTGCCATTGGTCTGTGTACGTGAGGTGCAAACTGACTACCAAAGAGGTACGTACGCAGAAGCCGCCTAACCAAGGCTAGCCTAAACTCAATGCTTGCAATGTGGATTTAATCTTAGTTCTGGTGGGGTCAGCAACATTGTAATATGTGTTTTACACTCTCTTGAATGTATTTCTACCAGTGTAACGTTTCGGGAGAATGTCAACTGCAAGCACAACAAGGGGTGCTAATTTAGAATCTGTACCATCTTAATGTCACAATATGCTGCCCACAAACCTTATTTTGGATTGTCATTTAGTGTTTAAATTTTTGAATACCTGCTACAGTATTATTGTGAAAAAGGTCCATATTGCCATTTTCTATCTGTAATCTGAAGCTTCCTACCCCAATATGATGACACACAAAAATTAACCTCCATGCACAGAATTCGCAAACCACTCTCTGGGTGGTCCAGCTTCGGTGATTATAAAACAGCAAAAATACGAAGGAACCCCCTCCATTCCCTTGTCTCATTTAAGAAAAATTTTATTATCCTTACAGCAATGTTTAGAGTAGTGCATTTCATTGATAGGTTGCTGTGCTTCTGTCTCAACACATTTAGAAATACTGTAATTTGCAGATAGTAGTGTGTCCATTATTAATTTTTTGTTTGATCCTGAAGGTGTTTTATATTTTGAGGGGGAGGAGGGTGCTGCAGTATTTTCCTCGAATGAGCATTTGTAAACTCTATCCAACCCATGTGATTTCACTTGCCTTGGCAGGGCTGTCAGTTTCTGGGAGTTTGTGTGCATGTGGCTGGTTAGAAAAGTGAATACTGTAGCTGATGTGCTTCATCACAATAAACTTTATTCACAATACTGTATGATAGACATATAAACAGCATATTTAGTTATGGGGACCATATGATTAAAGGATTTGAATGAAATGGTTTCAGTGTTGTTTAAACTGTTCTTGATATTATGCTCTTTAACCAGAGTGATTGTTATGGTATTTAACACCTTTTCTCATTTATTTATTTTGTTTGGTTTTTCTCCACATCAAATTTTTTTTTTCTAGCCCAGCTGATTTTCTCTTCAGCAGGTTCGGAGTGTTGGCAAGATTCCCCAACACTGCGTTAGAACTTCGTGTTTCTAAAAAGGAGACCACATAGCTAGTGGCCTTTTTTTCTTTTGATATATGTTGTTCAAAGACAATGTTTACAGTACTGTAGTTTGATATTTAAAATTATGGTTGTAGGGATATTGTATCTGTACAATGCAGTCTTGGTAGTTCTTCTATTGTGTTATCTCTTTTCATCTATTGTGTAGGGTATTTAGTTCTTTTTTGTGTGCCTTGTATCTATTCTGTTTCTACATGCTTTGACTATCTGTTCACACTTCATTTCTAGTAATATGCAAATGTTTCACTTTGGTATCTTCTTTGCTCTCAGGTGGTTTCTGTTAAATAAAGTCAGTTGCACACAGACACTCATTCTGTTTGGTTGTAGTTTTGTGTTTCCTGAGTTACAGACCCTTTGTAGACTGCCCAACCCAATGGCAACTCACTACAGTGGTGTAGTCGGCAGGATTAGTTTTAATTTTGTTTGTTCAAGTTAATTTTTTTGACAGTGTTTCTGTTGGTGATAAAATGGTGGAACTTTTGAAGCACTGAATCCTTATTTCCGTCCTGAAGCTCCAGATACTGTGCGTCTCTACATTCGAACCTACTAGTTGGAACACTATATTGTTGGTATATCGAAGTCCATGGACAGTTGAAACTGGTGTTCACGTGCAGGTTGAGTGACATAAGTGAACCATGGTGATGTATTTTTTCCCTTTGCTACTACTGTACTCTGTATAACTACAAGTGTTATGTACAGTTCTTGAACTGTATGCCGTTGTTTCTGTCACCCACTGTATTGGTACCTTAAGTATGGAGTATAAGTCTGGGGGAGTAGATAGTCAGACTCTGGAACGTTATCCTCACTTGAAGTTCATGAAGGCTGAATATATAAAACAGCTATGTGAAGAGTATTACCTGGACACAACAGAACTGAAGACAAAGCAGCAAAGAGTGAAGGCCTTGCAGTTTTTGCCAAACTTACAAGATGTTACAAATAAGCTCTCCACAGCAGATTCCTCAAGGCTGTATGACCTCAAAGGCTTTCATCCTTTGGGCTTGGAGGATGACATAGAGTGTTTTTTAGCAACATTTGAGAGGCTTTGTGTTGACCAGAAGATTCCATCTGCGAAGTGGACAATTCTTCTCGAATCATATGCAACAGGTAAAGCACAGAAGGCAATACACTTGCTTACAGAATCACAGAGGACTGATTATTCGCTTGTAAAGGAAGCGGTTTTACATGCGTATAAACTTACTCCAGACTCATATCGTTTGAAGTTTCGACGAGCATCCAAGTATTCCTCTGAGACATTTTGGGAATTTGGGAGTAGACTATCGCTGTATCTGAGGCGTTGGACAAGTCCATCAGATAACCTTCTCTCCAATGGCGAATTTGGCTCAGTGATGGATAAAATAGTCGCAGATCAGATGATTACATCTCTTGGGGATCAAGATTTAAGATTCCGCTTACTGGAGTTGAGGTGGACCAGTCTAGACCAGTTAACAGATTTAGCAGACAACATCATCTTAGCTCGCACAGCTTGTAGATCAGTTCCTTCACAGTCACGGCTTGGAAGTACAAACTCAACACAGTCTGAGGTTCCTCTCTCGAGATCGCCTAACTCGCAGGATGAAACACAGGGTGCTCAGAGAGGAAGAGGTGTTTTTCGAAGTAGACCAGGACAAAGAGGTAATCACTCAGGAGTTAGGTGCTATGTGTGTAATGAAATAGGTCATTATAGTTTTGATTGTCAAAACAATCAACCGCAAGCTACCATGAATTTAATGCGTATGTCGGATGATACTCATCAAGATGAACTTTGCAGTATTGATGTTTGCATGGAGAAGCAGCCAATTACCAAACTACCTCCGCTAGATGGTGTGTACGTGGAGACTAAAGTTGATGGAACGAACCTTCTGGCATATGCGGACACGGGGGCAGTGGTTTCTGTTATCGATCCCATGTTGGTGGGTATAGAGAAAATCATTCCCCTGGATAAACCTATCCGTATATTATTGTTAGATGGTACACCATTTACGGTGGCAGGTAAAGTTAGCTGTTCAGTGTGGATGGCAGGACAGGAAGAGCAGGTGGAAATGTATGTGGCAGAGATTCCGTGCCCTATTTTGCTTGGGAGGGATTTATTAGTGAAATTTGCAATCGTATTTGACATGCATGAGGGTTCCTATTGGTGTGGGAAGTTGCAGCCAAATGTGAAGTTCCCATTGATTTGGAATGGTCAGAAGGGGGTATCTGTAGAAAAGGGTAAACCACCCTTGCAAGCCAAGGTGTCTGTAGATGAGCAGATCAATTCTGAGGATAGTGTAATATCAGGTGTGATCCAGGGATTTGATGATGATGTTAGTATGATTATTCATGAATATTCTGATGTTTTTTCTAACATTCCAGGATGTTGTGATTGGTTATATCATAAAATTGACACTGGGGATGCCAAGCCTGTTAGAAAACCCTTGTATCGGTTGTCTCCAGTTAAAAGGCAAAATTTAAAAGATCAGATAAGTGAAATGTTGGAACTAAATTTGATCACACCTTCATGTTCAGAGTGGAGCAGTCCGGTAGTAATGGTCAAGAAGGATGATGGTTCGTTTAGACTAGCCATAGATTATAGAGCACTGAATGCAGTGACTAAACCATCTAACTACCCAATTCCGACAATTGACTCAATACTTCACTCTATGTATGATTCAACTGTGTTTTCAACGCTAGACCTGAAATCTGGATTTTGGCAGTCCACAGTGCATCCTAATGATAGGCCTAAAACTGCATTTGTCTGTGAAGAGGGCCTTTTTCAATTTAATCGTCTTCCCTTCGGGCTCAGAAATGCAAGCCAAAACTTCCAAAATCTGGTTGACATTGTCTTTCAGCCCATAAATGCTGGTAGATCTGAGCGTTGTAATTATGCATACATTGACGATATTGTTGTCCATTCACGTAATATTGAAAACCATTTCCAAGATTTGAGAAGTGTCCTTAATTGTTTAAGAGAAGCAGGTTTAACTGTTAATCCATCAAAATGCCATCTGTTGTGTAATCAAGTAAAGTTCCTTGGCTATATTGTTGATGCCAATGGTATAAGAATTAATCCTGAAAAGTCAGCAGCAATACAACACTTTCCCACTCCCAATGATAGGAAATCATTAGAGCGGTTCTTGGGTTTAGTTGGTTGGTGTGCTAAGTTTGTACAGAATTGTGCTAAGATTGTAGAACCATTAAATGCTCTGAAGAGAAAGGGGTCTGTATGGAATTGGACTGAACAATGCCAAATAGCATTTGATGCACTGAAACAGGAAATAGCTGAGGCTGTTTCGCTTGCAATTCCAGATTTCAGTAGACCATTTGAGGTTCATACAGATGCAAGTGGTTCAGGACTAGGTGCAGCCCTCATTCAGAGGAACAAGCTAGGTGAATTGAGGGTTATAGCTTTTGCTTCGAGAGCATTGAGTACAGCAGAAAGGAATTACTCAACAACTGAAATTGAATGTTTGGCGGTTGTATGGGCCTATGAGAAATGGCGTCCATACTTGGAGTGTAGTTATAGTACAGTTTATACTGACCATCAAGCTCTGGTATGGATGCTGCATACAAAGTCTCTTAAAGGGAAACTTGTAAGGTGGGCCCTGCGCCTTCAAGAATTTAATTATGATGTTCGTTATCGTCCGGGAGTTCAAAATCTGATTCCTGATACTTTGTCACGTGCTCCACAGACTATAATTGGTGCAATTGATTATGATGAAAACATCTGTTTTTATCCAAATTGTAAAGGAGATCCATCTGATTGTGTTAGTTGGGTTCAGTGTGACAACTGTGATAAGTGGTACCATTGCACTTGCTTAGGGCTTTCTAAAAAAGAGGCTGATGCCTTGAGGGAGTATATTTGTCTGCAATGTTCTCCGTCACACTTCAAGGGCAATCAGGTACCTCTAGATTCTGGGACCTCTTTGTTACCAGATGTGAATAGCTTTATAATAGCTCAGAGGAAAGACGATAGGTTGGCTGAGGTTACTTCAAAGTTGGAGAGTGATTTGGGGTGTGCACAGGTTCACAGGCAGTTTGTTCTGGAAGGGGACTTACTAAAGCATATTGATCAAAGAAGTGGTGATATTAGGACAGTTGTCCCGACAAGTTTAGTTCACGAGGTCATAATGCATTTTCATGCTACACCCACATGTCCACATCTGGGTGTAAGAAAAACTTTGTCTAAAATTCATGAGAGGTTTTGGTGGAAGAACATGAAACAGGGGGTAGAGGCTTTCATTAAGCGGTGCAGAGTTTGTCAGTTCTCTAAACCGGTATATCAGAAACCGAGTGGTTTCATGTCATCTACATGTAGTACTCATCCATGGCATATTGTTGCAATGGATTTATTAGGGCCTTTTCCTGAAAGTATAGATGGGAATTTGTATGTACTAGTCCTAACTGACCACTTTTCCAAATTTTCATTACTGTATCTGCTAAAAAGGGCATCTGGCAAAGTTGTAGCTTCTGTTCTTAGACAGGTATTTTGTGTCTGGGGAGCATGTCAGGTTTTGTTGTCAGACAATGGGCCACAGATGGTGTCCAGACATGTGGCAGAGTTCTGTATATTCTGGGGTGTCAAAAGGGTGTTTACAGTTCCATATCATCCCCAAACCAACTGGGTGGAGAGGGTTAATCGTAACTTGGTGTCCATGTTGTGTTGTTACACAGGAAAGGATCATACTGAGTGGGATAAACATGTGATGGAATTTATGTTTGCATTAAATAGCTTCAGACATGATGCCACAGGTTTCTCTCCTGCAGAGTTATTTCTTGGTCGCAGGATTCAAGGTCCTGGGGAGTGGGTGGATCAGATGGTCCCAGATTACAGTAGTGGAAGGAGAGAAGAGATGTATAAAACAGCAGTCAAGAACATGGAGGCACAGTGTAGTGAAAATAAGAGAAGGTATGATCAGACAAGGTCACCAGTTAAAATTAAAGTTGGTGACATGGTCTTATTGAAGGCCCACCCCCTTTCAAATCTGAAGAGGAAGTTCTCGGCAAAGCTCGCACCTAAATGGAGAGGGCCTTATAAAGTGACTAGATGCTTAACTCCTACAAATTTTGAGATTACAGCTGAGGATGAAGCTCCACGAATTGCACATGTAGAACAGTTGAAAGGGGTACCACCATGAATCAGGGTTCCAATTAAGAGGGGGAAGATGTAGGGATATTGTATCTGTACAATGCAGTCTTGGTAGTTCTTCTATTGTGTTATCTCTTTTCATCTATTGTGTAGGGTATTTAGTTCTTTTTTGTGTGCCTTGTATCTATTCTGTTTCTACATGCTTTGACTATCTGTTCACACTTCATTTCTAGTAATATGCAAATGTTTCACTTTGGTATCTTCTTTGCTCTCAGGTGGTTTCTGTTAAATAAAGTCAGTTGCACACAGACACTCATTCTGTTTGGTTGTAGTTTTGTGTTTCCTGAGTTACAGACCCTTTGTAGACTGCCCAACCCAATGGCAACTCACTACATAGTTACATTGCATCTTTGTCTTGGATTAAAACCAAAAATTCATCAAGAAAAGTGAATAGGAATGTGGTGTAATGTACAGTAGGTATTCTGCAGATGCATGTTAGCAGTGAATTGACAATGTGTGTGTTTTAAATTAATTCAGATGTTCTTATATCTCTCATTTTCACCCAAAGGTGTCCAATCCTCTATTTGCTGGCCTTGTGAAAGTTGTTCCAACGGCCAACAATGGATATCCTGAGATTGTCAAACTTCATCATGACAAGGTAAAGGTCGTAGTTTAGATACTCCTTGGTTACAAGATCAAATTGTTAATGAAATTGTCATTAGTTAATAATGAAATACACTTTGTAAAGAAGAAACCCTGACAGGCTGACGATCAAAATATTGTCAAAGGTATTCTACTCTGTTGTGTTCTTCTGTCGGAGTGGAAAAAGATGATGCAGAAAGGGTTCAAAGGAAAATTTTTTGTACTGAAGTTAGTTTATCTAAAAGGGACAGTAGGAAGGAGATCTATAAGGAAGAAACTGGTTCGACAAAGACCTCATCTACTGTATTTCAGTAGACTGTAATTTTACACGTTGACACTTAATTGCTCCTTATAGAAATTTTATCTAAATGTGTCAGAGTGTAGTGAAGTAAAGACAATATGCATGACACAATTAGGAACACACAGACTTTATACTGACCTTTTAGTTGTCCTGTAGCTACGAACATTTTGACCATAATTCATTCAGTGTGTACCATGGTTGGAGGTCATATAGGCACTCATATCAGCCTGTTGGAATGACTTGGCCGGTGTGTGGATGTATTCACCGTCTCATCAGAGGAAGTTGTAACCTTATGTGAACCAAGTAAAGATTGTGGCTCACAGGTCTCTATTTATTTCTCCTTTTCACCTGCGCGTTACAGGACCTCGAGAGCGGCAAAGATGTCCTGTGGTTCTTATTTCAGAAGACAAAGTATATATATGATGCTGAAGAGAAAAAGCAGTTTCAGCCTTTGTCTTTCCCAGTAGACTACCCATTCAGGGATTACCAACAGTGGAAAGGTTACATCGAAGAGGCTGAATTGGCGAAGGCTAAGAACATTTATGGAGACAACTCGTAAGTACGCCAGCTGAAATATTCCAACCCTGTGGTGATCCCCTGTTGGTGCAAAGCATGACTGAATGTAATTGAAAGCGCTACTTTTCCTGTTATACCACAATACAGGACTTATTTTCGTTTGGATTTTTTTGCTGCTAAAAGTTGTATTACAGCTATTGTTAAAAATTGTAAAAAGGAGTCCTGTAATCACTGACTTTGGAAAGCACCAAGGGAGATCTGCAATCTTTCAGCCTGTCCGATTACTGGTGGCTGAGAGGTTATGAAATGTCAAAGGTGTGAAAAGCAAGGTATAATGAGTCCGGAGGTATCCTCTTTACATATCCTGTTAATTTCACAAGAGTCATGCAGCATTCCCTTCACATATCTTTTAATATCACAACCTCTCAAGAGTCACGCTGTTCCCCTTTACAAATCCTGGAATCCTGAAAATTCTTCATTTTCATTTCTAGTAACTGTTGACTTGGAATTTGAAAGATCATTGCTCATTCCTTTCACAGAATCCAATCTGTCTTTGAAGATCCTCTGTGTCTGCCTGAAGTAGTAATTTCAACAAGCTTTTTTGGGTTGTTACCCCCCACCCAAATCTTCCTCCAACATATTTCTTCTCTTCATCCATTCCTTTCTGACAACCTCCTTACATCCTCCTAACTCAAACGAGCTGTACCTGATAAGCCTAATGTTGCCTATAGACAATGAGAGAACCAATGAGAACTTGTCTCTGCATGTTGCTGTTCCACCTTTTTCCTCAAACCAAGCACCCACTCAGCAGTCTCCAGATGGTTTAACGTAGTTCCATCACCAACCGTAATGTCCAACTTAACAAATCATAGGTCAGATCTTTCACACAGCAATGAGTGTCATATGCCTCATTTTTTGTTCAGTCTGCATCATCTAGTACAATTGAAACAAAAACCACGCTCAAGAAGTCCAGGGTCATAGATCGGGCTTCCTCAATTGCATTTGATGAGCTGCTACCTGATGAAATGATCGAAATCATATGGTGATGTTATGCACCAGTGGTTCACCCATTGTACTTTTATCCTCTTAGCCTGTCTTGTCGCATTAACTCTATTCCTGGCTGCATGTCTGCTGTACCTTTTCTCCTGTGTCCTCTATTTCTGGTCAGTCTGTGAAAAATGCTGCTGGGATATGTAAACACCAGGTCTAGCATTGGAGTCTCTCTTACATACAGCTTTTGTGGATGAGCCGTTTGCCAACAGTTTTGTTCCGTTTTGAACGGACTCATTGAGCTGGTTCACAAAATTCATGGTATTTTGTCAAACCCGTTGAGTTTTACTCATATGTTGATTGTAAATGTTCAAGCTAAGAAATTCTGAGGATCTGATACACAACTGAAACAGCCACGAAGGGGTATTATTAACCGCAAAATCACTTGCTGTAAATCAGTGACCAGTCACTTAAAACATGGGGTATCAATCATAGACAACCGCTGTTCATAACTTTTTTGGTGTTGTTTTTTTAGTAACAACATTTTTCATTTTTTTTTTAGTAGAAGCATTTTTCACTGTAGGAATGGATACATGACTAGTGATAACCTTTACAAATATTAACATCTAATTTTTTCCTTCAAACTTGTCACAAAATGAACATTATCAACTCAATGAGCTTCTTCAAGATTCGTATGTACAGTAAATAACAAAGAGAACAAAGTGTGGTAATGACTTCTTAGTCCACTTGCTAGTATTTATTGACTTACCTTACCTGTTACCTTTCAGAATGGTGCTGGAACCTCCAAAATTTGGAGAATTGTTCATGGAAAGAGCTACTGCACCTTTCTTTGTTTTCCAAGTATTTTGTGTCGCTCTTTGGTGCCTGGATGAATATTGGTATTACAGGTAAGCTGTACATCACAATAAATATTATCAACCAATTTCTTTGTTTTACCCTGAGTTTTATGGGGTTTGCATAGTTTTAGACCACTAGTAGATTAACTTAATTAAACAGCAGAAAATTGGCCTTAAAAACAAAACAAGCAGTACTGTCACCACTCCATTTTCATTCAAGAGACTTTACCACTGATGACTACGTATTTAAGAAAACAGTCCTGCAAGAAGTTGCTATTACCTTTAAGATAACGTTTGTCTCTTCTATCATTCTACGTAGGAGGATCGGATACCAGGCAGATCTATGTAAACGAAGGTCCCAAGGGCTATGTGAAAATAGCTATAAATTTCATGTTTCACATTTTTGTATGTACAAGATGAGCTAGAAAAAAAAACCTGTGGTAATCTAATGTTGATTGGTGCTGCATAACATGCTGAACTGTTTGATCCTAAAATATTGCCAATTATGTTCTAATATTCCACTTTTAACTGGTGATTATCACTGAGTCTGGCCCATGTTTCATTAAAACCTCTCACAGGTGCTTGTTTTTGAAAAGTACTTCACATTCTCTGAACCCCGTAATGAGAGGGGCCAACAAAATCAGTCCTAGAGGTGTGAACAAATTTTGTGTCAAGCGATCGAGTGTTTATTCATTTTTTGTCCACCCCTGTACACTATGCTATCAGTAATAGTGTTGCTTCATCCTTGGAACATGAGCATCACTGGCATATATATTGCACAAGTCATAGAATTAAAAGAAGTATGTATGTATTCGTTGAACTCTGTTTTATTCTGAATTCTGTGCGCTTAGATGCTGAGTGATGTGTTTTACCTTTTGGTGTAGTGGATGCACAAGGACTGTTGAGCATTACTGTACGGCTCATGAAAGACCTCCTCTTTTGACGTCGTAGGTTGAGTTGTATCGAAAGAAAATTTGGAAGTAGGTCTTGAGGTCTTCTCAAGGTGAAATGCAAAATTTTGATTGCATAGCATTTGTTGATACCTAAAGCCAGTGAAATGCAGTTATGGCTATCGATGTGACCCTACATACAGAGAAAAAAAGGTTCTCATTGCCTTGCAGTCTATGTGTTATGACTACTCTGAGATGCCAGTTTGTAACATATTGTTGGACCATTTTGCAGCAGTAACTTTTTTATTATCATAGAGTTTTGTTCTAAAAATTTCAAGACAGAAAGAAGCAAGTTGTTGAAGATTTTTAGTACGTTGAATCCCAAGGAATGTAACCCTCAGAATATTGGAAATTCATCAAAAACAAAGAACCAAATGAGTTAAATTAAGTGAACACAAACATTCCATACACTAAGGCATAAGTTGGGCTTTGTTTGTCACTTTACTGTCCATACAGGTCTGCTACTTGTAAATGACTTGGTAACATGTTACCGGTAGCTTTGATGAAACACTCCTTTATCAATTTCTCTCTACAAAGTACATTACAACAGAATCAGATGTTGATCCTGTATTGCCAAAAGTGCATCAAAGAACTGGCTATACTTTTTAAAGTTGAAAAAAAGTATAAAAACTATGGTACTGTGGTCTATGTGTCTGGATGTAAATGACAAATTGCACAATTTTCGAAACGCTTCAAGTGTAGCAGAACCAAGTTCTGTGAAAAATGTGCATAACTTTTGTGCGAATAACCACCATTGTAAGAGTTTTTCCAAACAAAACAAACTACATCAGTCTTTTTTCAACTACAATTAACAGTATACTTAGTGAAATATCTCCTGAGAGAAAGATGGCACAAGTGTTGTTTTCCAGATTTTTATCAAATATAACAGAAGAACAGAAGAGTAATGATGAAGGTTTTTGTTCATCAAACAGTCCATCCTGCTTTCATCAGTTAATTCACCAGGTTTTGTTTTGGTCTCTTATTTACCATGCAGTGTTTTCACTCTATTTATGTTGGTCACATTTGAAGCCACCCTGGTGCAACAGCAGTTGAGAAATTTGTCAGAGATCAGAAAAATGGGAAACAAACCATTTAACATCCAGGTATGAATGCACCAGTATCTGCCTGTTCCAGTTGTATTTAGAAGGTCTTTTATTTTTTCCTGTTGGTGTTTACTGTGCATGATGAAGTTTATTATTTGTTGCTGTTGTTATTGTTGTGGATTGCAGTTTTTCATACCTTTTGTGCCAGTCATGTAGTCCATAAAGTCACATAGTTTATAGTCCATAAATATTTCTTAGGGTAGACTTGTCCCTTGATTTAATTCATTGAGCTAAACAGATAATTATGTTTGTTTCTTCTGTTTGGTCTGATACTACAGTACATCATTAAGCAACATTGATTCAGAGGACAACATAAATGGTGACCATACACTTAAGTTAACCATACACTTAAGTTAACCACAATTTATATTTCTTGTTTTTTTTTTTACATAATTCGTTTAGAGCTGATACTGTATAATGCTAGGAATATAAATGGAAACATCTCAGTGCAAAATAAGAGTAACAAAATCAAGATACACAAGTACTTTTGTGAGAAAGAGTAATGCAATCAAAGAATAATAAGTATTTGTTTGAGCTGCACCATTCTTCATGTTTGTGCATAGATGTCGTCATTTTGAAAATTCTTGAAAAACTGTGTTTCTCACACAGCCTGCAGATTGTTCTGAATGGTATTGTTTCTTTGTGAATTCCATTCCAGGTTTACCGAAACAAGAGATGGCGACCTATCATGAGCAATGAATTGATTCCAGGAGATCTCTGCTCGATCACTCGTTCCAGTAACGACAATCCCGTTCCCTGCGATATGTTGCTGCTGAGGGGTCCATTAATTGTTGATGAATCGATGCTCACGGGGGAGTCAGTGCCACAAATGAAGGTAAAGATAGGTCATACTTTGTAGGGGCATAAGAAGAGTAAGAACGAGTCGATGAAACATTCTTTATCGTGTGGAAAAATTGTATTTATCACACTCTGCATGTCTAATTAAATGCAACTTTAACTTTGAATGTTTGGAGGATCAGGAGCTATGAAAAGCCAGTTATTCCTGTTGCATGATTTTTTATTTCTTGTGGAACGGTTGACAAGGAATCTTTGTGATGCAATGTCCTGTGTGTGTTTGTATGTGTATGTGTGCAACCGTAAACAAGTCTGTGAATGCTCAAGCTTTTGAATAGAAGGTGCAAGTCGGTTCAAAGACGGCATATGGATAGAACACATAAAGGTCACCTGGGATAGTTTCACTGGGAGGGAGGAGGGGTCAAAGGTCATCCGAGATGATTCCTGGAGATTCCCGATGTATCGATTCAAGATGCCCGGCGACTATCAGTTTATATGTATGGCTGCTAATGTTGATTGTATTGCTTGTCACACATTTCAGTCACAGATGTGAGAGTTCCCTGTTTCTGTGAATATCCATGTTTCCTGTCAGCGCATCTGCGTTTTTGTTTTCTGTGAGCCGCAGATGCACATTGTTTGTACTCATTTTGCTCATCACTTTCTTTCAACGATGTTCGTTAAGTGTTTTGTTTAGCACTGACTTGTTCTTTTAGGCACCTGTGCTGCGATCCATGCATAACAGTACCTATGCCAAAATAGTTTGCTTCATTGCATGTATCACTTTCTGTACCAGGTGTTGTTTGTTTTCTTTTTGTCCATTTCTCTTTGTATGTGTGACTGTGAAATAGAAATAGCCTCTGCTGGCATGCCTGTACTAGGCCACTGCTTAGCTGTGCTCAGCAGGGTTCCTTGTTTTCTTCAGCACATTCTTTGTAAAGTTACTTTGCAGTATTTCTGCCATTCACTATCTCTGGAAATATTTACCTTATGATGCAAGTGTCACTCATATCACATCATCAAAACCACAATGGATTGTTACTTCTATTTCCTGAAAGTAGATTGATTTTACATGATAAATGTATTTATGTTTCTAGGAGCCGATCGAAAATTTGGATGAGAATAAAGTACTAGATATGCAAACAGACAACAAGCTCCATGTTATTTTTGGTGGAACGAAGGTAGTCCAGCATACTCCACCACCGAAGACAAGCTCTGGGTTGAAAGGTATTCAGTGAATCATTATATTTGTTAAACTTTTCACAGTGACATTCCTGACATTTTCTTTTATTTCTTACTGTTCAAGAGAATGAATGTTAGCAACTATCAGAAAAATGATATACAAGGAAAGGTGTCATTATGTGACATGTAATTAAGTGACATGTAAGTGTGTGACATATCTAGCAAAGTGACTTATGTAATGTGACTTATGTAATGTGAGTTATCTGTAATTGTGTGGCATGTAATTGTGTGACATACACTTAATTGATATTCACTACTATGACATGTAACCAAGGAATGTATGTGAATCACATGATGTATGACATACAGCATTTAATCACCTAAAATATGCAACTAAGTGACATTTAACCCTGTGACACCCAGCCAAGTGACACAATGTGGCACATATAGTCAATTGACGTGTCACCATGTCAAGTGAAATGTGCAGTTAAGTGACATATTCAGTGAAGTTTGTATGTAATTCATCATTGTGTCCAGAACCTATGCATCCAAGATAGGTGATACTTGCCTGGTTTATAATTGCTTTACTGTGTGACCTGACAATGCGTTATTTGAGCAGCAGGTCATTTTAAGGTCAAAAAGAGATTGAATCTTGCAAAACTTGTCAAGCTGGTACGTAAGATGCATAGCAATGTATTTCAGTGACTGCAATATGTACAGTCCTTTATGGAGGTCAAGGGTCAGTCAAGGTTGTTGAGGTGCAAATTATGAAATGTCATCTCGTCTTTTCTATTCTGGAAAACATGCCTTCTCCTAACAATTCTGTGAAGTAACCACTCTTAACTCTTGTCTATGACTTGACATTACGGGGTCAAGTGACACTTTTTTCAACAACCCTCTTACATCTTTGACATAAAATCTATAGCAAGCCATTAATGCCATGTTTATACTAACTTTTGATCATAAATTTACAAAAAAAATTCATACTCTTTTTTTTTTGTTGATATATTGTTGCTAAGTTACTAGTCTTTTATCAAGTATCATATCTGATTGTTCTGCTCTTTGTCAATATTTCTTTGACTGTTTTTTTTTTTTTTTGTGTCCTTGCTCACACACAGCTACAGACAATGGCTGTGTAGCGTATGTATTGAGGACAGGATTTAACACGTCTCAGGTAAGAAACAATGTCACCTCCACTTCTTGAAGTTTTTCTGTTTATCCTAATCATGATAGGAAAACTGCTTATCTGATCATGCTGTCTCTTTTACAGCCAAGCTAATTCCCCTCTGCACTTAAAAAGTGTAAAGTTCATTGTTGTCAACAGACAGTCAATTTGCCATAACCCTACATAATCCAGTCTTCCTTTTTCAAAGGAAAGTCTTTGCTCTTCCATTTTCAGCAACTGTACATAAATCTGTTGGTGAACACATAGACCAATAAACCCTCTATAAACAAGGGCAGACCCAAGAATGTGGTTCTCTAATCTATTTCATGTCAAATCTTGAAGGTTGAACAATTTTGGTACTGCAAAATGAAAGTGTAGGCCTACATTTGTTTTAGAAGACAGCAAAGAAAGGAAATTAATGTTGTTATAGATTTCTTGTAAACTTCATACTCAGTACCTCATCTTTTGTTAAGCTCAGTATTAGTCTCCAAACAAGTTCCTGTAAATAACTCACTGAAAGTCCCTAAAAGTCAGTGATTGTGTCGGTAAAGTTGAATGAAGTAATGGAGGAAGAGGTGGTTTACTTCCCAACTCTTTACAGCGATTGGCCACTGAAGGAAAATGATACATCATAAAAATAGGGAATATTTTTGGCTTTTTATTGGTAAAAACCATATATCCTTAGATTTTTAAAAGATAAAAAATATTTATTTTAAAGTGGTACATTGTGCAATGGCGAACATGTGATGTCAGGCACAACTATGTAAATATCCTTTGTATTTCTTGATAATCTTGACTACCTTAAAAGAAACATTAAAATAGTTTGAGAGAGGTGACTTAAATTTCAGAATGTTTTAAGGTAAATCGACCAAATACCCAAACTACATTTCAGCTATGTGTCAAATTTCAAGGTTGAATAAGGACTTCAATTTCAAAGAAAAACAAAGACTTCTTGCAATAATTTGCCACTGTCACATGGCATTTTGGTAACCTTGAGACAACTGGAAGTCTTCCGTGGCCAGAGAAGTCCTTCTTCAAACAGCAATATCTTGAGTCAGGAATAGGCTATTTGCATGGGGTTTGAGATGCCTGCAGTCTAAAAGTTTTCTCCTTAATTTAAGAACCCCTTCAATTGTCAGTAAAATGTTCCTTTAATTCTCCAGCATAGTTAAAACATGTCTACTGTGATTTTTATCTATTTTTAATCTTTTGATTTTCCGTACTCCACAGGGGAAGCTGTTAGGTACCATCTTGTATGGGGTGAAGCGAGTCACAGCCAACAACTTAGAAACATTCCTGTTTATTTTATTTTTGCTTATATTCGCCATTGCGGCTGCATCGTATGTCTGGATCGAAGGTATGTAAAGTCGTTTTTTTTTTTTGTTATGGTCCTACATAATATAGTTCTCTTCCTCAAGATCCGACTTGTTGAACTCATGACATCTCTGTCCCAAGATTCTTCTGGTTTTGTATATAGCCCATCTGACCAAAGATCCTGCTGGATGGGAATATAACTATGTGACCAAGATCCTGATGGTTGCGCCTATTATTTCCTGCTCAGAGAACCTGTTGGTTGAATTTATTGTATGACTTGCCTTCCCTTGTCCCCAGTTCCTTCTTGTTGTGCCTCCGTAAAATCCTACTGGTTTTTGTCATTGTTACTTGCATGCCGCAAGATCCTGTTGGTTGCCTACGTGGCTCCCCTGTCTCAAGATCTTAATTGATGTGCCTCCAAACCCCCTACTGTAAGATCTTGCCATCAGACAGGTAGTCAGTCAGTCAGCCAGTCAGTCAGCCAGTCAGTCAACCAGTCAGTCAGTTCAGCAGTGATTCAGCTGGCATTATATAATGCAGTGTTAGTAAATTGCAGTGGATCCTGCCAGGACACTTTCATACCTGCTCCTTTATTGATGACTACACAGTGGTTGACAGAGGAGGACCTCTCCAACTTGAACAAATCACTTAAAATTTTTAACTTTAAGATTGAAATGTTTTATTTAACTTTAAGATTGAAATATTTTATTTAGCCTTTGAACCTGTGCATGGATGGTTCGGTCACAAATTGTAGCACTATAGAAGTGATATGTTTTGTACCTTTAATGAAATAATTTTAAAATCTTTTCTGTGGTATTAGCTGTTTGTTTTTATACCCACAGTAGTGACCTTAATACATATATAATATTTGTTGTAGTCATTGGGTATCGTTTGCTTCTGATCAACAAACTTTTATATTTGTCTTTCACTTGGTCAGACTTGTAGTTCATTCTTGTCTTTCCAATATTTATCATAATTCATCAGGTACTAGAGATCCTACCAGAAACAAGTATAAATTATTTTTGGAGTGTACTCTCATCCTTACCTCTGTGGTACCACCAGAACTCCCCATCGAATTATCGCTGGCAGTCAACTCGTCTCTTCTTGCTCTTACAAAACTAGGTATGAAACAGGTGACATTTCGAATGAATGAATGAATGAATGAATGAATGAATGAAGGAAGGAATGAAGGAATGAATGAATGAAGGAATGAATGAAGGAATGAATGAATGAATGAATGAATGAAGGAATGAATGAGTGAATGAGCATAATTTGTATTGCAGTCACTTTCCTCATTGTTGCATTGTCACTTGTAGGGATAGGTGAAGAGTTGCATTTGCAGTGTTAATCTTAAGAACAACATTTGCTGTCATTTAAAGATATGATATAATGTTTGGCATAGTAACATGTTTGTTCTGGAGATCAAGACAGACTTTCTTTTGTTGTTGCTCTTTACATCGATGTAACAGTGTAATTTTTACGATGTGTTTTTGTAAGTGAATGGAGTTTGCAAACATTGTCATATGTTTTGTCTTTGATATTTTGTCATAATTACAGGTGTTTATTGCACAGAGCCCTTCAGGATACCTTTCGCAGGCAAAGTGGATGTTTGTTGTTTCGATAAGACTGGAACGTTGACCAGCGACAACCTGGTCGTAGAGGGCGTGGCTGGTCTACCGTAAGTTTGAAAATTGATTTACACATTACCAGTCTTTCAAGTGTCAATGCAGTCTTCAAAAGGCGCATGGCAGACCAATTCCATGAACTGTTTACATATAGTGCATTGGTTCTGCTAATGCAATACTTGATGAAGTGATGGTTTAACAAATGCAGAATGAAATTTGCTGTTGTGCTCTTAAAGAAAGTGAATATTCAAACAAGGTAAAACAAGATCGTGTCAGTTGAAATATTCAATTACAGATTGATCCTGTCATGTGTGATAGTTTGCAGGAATTTCTTTTTGTTCCACTAAACACTTTTCAACTGAGGTGTAATTGTTTTGTCTTTGATATGCACTTGTTGTTGTGGTGATTTTTGGTAGGTGAGGTACAGGGATCTGTATTTTCCACTGGCTGGGTGTCAGCAGCAGTAAATCAAACTCTTTTTGATTTGATGAAAGGCACTCAAATCTAATAGTCATCAGTGTGTGTCTGTATGTGAGTGGGTGTGCATGTCTGTATGTGTGTGTGTCTGTATGTGTGTGTGTCTGTAATAGTGTCACATAGTCATATCTTGAGAAGTTGAGAAAAAGAATGACAGTGGTGGTTGCCACAAGTTCTTTGTTAATATCAATAATATTTAATGCTGTGGCATCACAACAAACATTTTGTCAGTCATTAGTCAGAATTTCTTCAAGTCTAAATTTGTACGATAGATATCCAAGACAAGTGGGTATTTGTTAAAGTTGATATGCCCTGTTCTGTTCATTTTCTTTGTGCTCACCTTCTCCCCATCTCCTCTCGTCCCAGAATTTTGTGATGTTATTGACTTTTGCCACTTCAGTTTGGTTTTAATGTTCATTGTGTTATTTTGCTATCGACTGCTGTCACTTCATTCTGGTTGCTGTAACTTTTGTCACTTCATTTTGGTCTCTCTGTGGGTTGTCACTTCATTTTGGTTTCTCAATTGAATTGTTTGTCATTGACTGTCGTCTCATCATTTTGGTCTCTATGACTGCTCTTGATTTATTTTATTTTCCCGGACTGTTGTTACGTGTCATTGTGATCTCTTTGACTGTTGTCTGTCATCTTGGTTCTTCTGTTATTTCACTTTTAATGTCAATGACTGTTGCAGTTCATTTTGGTCTCTATGTCCGTTGTCACTTCATTTTGGTCTCTATGTGTGTTTTGTCACTTCAGTTTAATTTCTTTGTTCATGAATTATTTGTTTCTAAGTTTAAACATTTCATTTTGGTTTCCCTCTTCAGTCATGTAGGCCTACTAGTAAGTCTCCCATGTGTACACTAAAGCTAGGAAATTAGTAAATTATTGTGATGTTTTAGTTCTTATTTCTGGAAGTGACTAAAAATGAATATTGTGGCAGTTTCTACAAACTGATGTGGTTTGTAGCTGAAATCATAAATTGGTAGCATGTTTCTGTAATGTTCCTTTTTTTCTTTCAAGTGGAAATGTGAAGATGAGTAAAATTACTGAAGTTCCCCTTTCCACCATTCAAGTTCTTGCAACTTGCCATTCCTTGGTCCAACTGGACGATGTCCTGGTCGGAGACCCTCTGGAGAAAGCTACTCTGGAGGCAGTAGATTGGACTTTAACTAAAGGTAATTGTAATTAGCTGATGTATCTATCTAAAATTATGTAAGTTAACTAACGGTAGTTGGTCGGCATAATACTTGATAATGGTATTTGGCAGATTTAACCATCCAGTGTGATACAAAGTAAGCCCAAGATTTGTTTAGGGGCATATGCAGGTTCCATGTTGTTACTTAAGGTAACTGTAATTGGTTATCCATTGTGATACCAAGTAAACCGAAGATTCATTTAGTGGCATATCCTTCTAATTTGTCATTAAGGTAACATTAATTGGCTGACATAACCATCCAGTGTGATGCAAAATGAAACTAAGATTTGTTTGACATATCCAAATTACATGTTGCTAATGTAACATCAATTTTCCTAATGTGATCAGCCAATGTAATACAACAAGAATGGAAGTTTTTTTCATGATGTTTTCATTTATCATGTTGTTAAGGTTACATTAATTTCCTGATGTTACCATCCAATGGAATACAAGGAAAGCATAAGACTTATTTGGTGAAATATTAATTACACATGTAGTAAGGTAGCTTTTCTTGGCTGATGTAGTCATCCAATGCGATACCAAGTAAACCTAAGATTTATTTTGTAACCAGGGTTGTAGCTCGACAAATGGTTGGCCACTTCTGGTGTGGTCCAGTAGCTCACACCAAGGCCCCTGTTGGGGTCCAGGGGCAACCACCCAATAGGGGTCCGGTGAACGGCATCCTGGAGTGTTCTATGTTTTGTAAGCGCTGTTATGAGAAAGAACATTAACTCGAAAGGCCACTTTTCCCATCATATCTACTACATTTTGTGAAGTTTGTGCTCAACGGTAAGGTGTAAACTGATCATGAATTCCAGGTGAGAGTTGTGGGCACTGCCCACCGCAACTACAACCCTGTTTGTAGTATACCCATGTAACATGTTGTAAAGCTAATCCTAAAGTAAACCTAAGATTTGTTCATGTATCTGTCTAATATGTGTTATGGTAACACTAATTACCTGACATGTCTTTCTAACATGATGTTTAGTAAATTAAGTAAAAGTAATTAAGTGTGTAATTACCTAGTCATCTGTAAAATAATAGTGACTATTATTTCTTTTCCCTATTGAACTTTGTAGGAGATGTCCTTATTCCCAAGAAGATAAAAAGTAAACCACTCAAGATTGTTCAACGGTTTCACTTTGCCAGTGCTCTGAAGAGGATGTCTGTAGTATGTTCCATGCAGGAAGCTGGATCAACAGAAAATAGTTACATTGTTACTGTGAAGGGAGCACCAGAAACATTGAGACCAATGGTGAGTGGTAGCTGATAAAAAAATGGGATATGTAACATTTCATGTGACCATTAAGTTAAATTATCTGTGTTTATTAATTATGCATACAGAAAGTTAATTTAATTATGATTTTATTGTAGGTGTGTGATACAACATCTTTGCAGGGCAAGTGTTTCTGTCACGGAAAGTATAATGCATTTAGAGAAAACGCTGTTGCCATTAAAGTTTAAACATTTTAATTTAATTTTGTTTACAGTTTACATCCGTCCCAGAAGATTACGATGCTGTCCATTCTGAGATGTCACGTCAAGGGGCGCGAGTTCTTGTGTTGGGCCACAGAGTTATTGGTCATCTAACATCGTCACAGGTATTGAATGATGATGGTCATATTTTATCGCATTTATCACTTCTCCCTTTCTTCATCTGTGTTGTGACATTGTATAATTCGTCAGCAGTGAATTCCTTCTGAAGGAAAGTGTGTGTCTAGTGCTTTCCCTTTACCTTCACTCTAATGTGTCTGTTGCTCTCTGGTAACCTTTAGAACTGCACTCAAACCACCATAGGGGCATTCCTCAGCACTAAAATGCCTCATCACACACAGATTTCGTATGGGTCACATTTCAGTACAGAAAATGAAATCAACTACCTGCAAAGTCCTGGAAAATTTTCCATCAAAATGTGTATCAACCATGAACATATGCACTTTTGTGTGCTTGGTGACCCCTAGATTCTGTGACATGTCCCTAATCCACCTTATTTTACATTACTCTTTCAAAGACTCAGATGTGGATATTGTCGTATTTATGATCATTTGGACACATCTAAAGAGGCTAAGGGTAGCTCTACAATAGTTGATGTATCTGATCACAATGAACTCGCAGTCTATATAGTTACACCTTAAATTTCTTTCAGATACGGCAACTGAAAAGAGAAGACGTGGAGAAAGATCTTAACTTTGACGGTTTTGTGATAATTTCATGTCCATTGAAGAAAGATTCAAGAACAGCAATTAAAGAGATTCAGCAGGCCTCTCATCATGTAAGCTAATTGAAACCATAAACCATGAACCTGCTGTTCTTTTTCTCTGTAATGAAGTTTCAGTGGTCGTCTGTTGTTTGTCATTCATCAGTGCATGTCTTTCAGCAATACTAATTTGGAATATGACTTGTCAGAAGGTCTCAAATTTTGCCTTGAAGTTCCTGCTCTGAAGGACATTGAATAGGAATGTTTATTAAGGTTTGAAGTACAATGCATTGATGCTGTATTGTTTTTAAAGATAATAGCTTCCAACATGTCCTCTTGTTCACTGCATCCATTAGACTGTCATGATCACCGGTGACAATCCACTGACAGCCTGCCATGTTGCTAAGGAACTGAGATTTACCAGGAAACAAGCTACATTGGTATTAACCGAACCCAATCACCTCAGTGAGTATCTCTTGCAATTTTGTACTTTGTAGTTTTTGTTCATTAAGTATGAAAGGCTGTGGGACATGAAAATGACATTTTGTAATATTAGCTGAATTGTTCGTTAAAAATGTTGAAAAAAGCAAAAAATTCCATCAGAATTCCTTCAGAATGAAGATCACATGGCTCATTTTATACCTACTAAGGGTCACATGACTCATGTACCTGTTAAAGATCACATGGCTCATTGTTCACCTGGTAAGAGCCACGTGGCTCATTGTATTCCTTTTCAGGATCACATGCCTCATTGCATGCCTATTAAGGATCACATGGCTTCTCATGTACTTGGCTTATCTACATTGACGTAAAGTTTGCTATTCACTAAATGTGACATAATCTTGTTAGCGTCATGACAGACTGCTGTTAGAAGGTTACCCATGTACGCCATTACAGTGTCAATCATTCACCTATTGTTATAGACTTCTGTAAAAATTTAACCGTATTGTGGCAATTGTAGTATCATTATAGACTGCTGGTAACAGCAGTTTGCGTTCTGAATGTGGCTGTAATTTTATGGAAAATCTTAGTAGACTGGAGAGAATATCTTACCAGACAATAACACAGTGATTAGTCGTTACTAAGAAGTTCCATGTTGGACCAAGATATTGTGCTTGCATTGCAGTAGCGTAAGAATGTAAGCATTTTGCTTTTTTTTTTTTTTTTTTGCAGATAAAGAATGGCACTGGCAGTCAATTGATGATACAGTTATCCTACCAATGGAACCACCAAAGGGGAAACTTGACCTTATTTATCAGTATGACCTCTGTATCACTGGTCAGGTATGTCATGCTTAGATTTGTTTCAAATCTGAATGTGGGAACTATATGTGGACTAGATTGCAGCTTTGATGCTAAGACTAATGATGGAAATAAATTAATACGGTTAGAGTGGAATAGTTACTCATTGGTATCGTTGTCTCAGTGATTTGACTTTGATGAAGTGTCATTGCGTTATATACAACACAAGTCAATTTTTTACGGAATTAGCAATCCATTGCACCATTTTATTCATACTTTTCCAGGAGGGTTTCAAATTGCACTGAAGGTGCCACGTGACCAAGTGAATATCTCAGGCGATTTTTTTTGTCCATTTTCCCTTAAGACTTGTTTTAAAAATGTATATTCTGGTGTCAGTAGCATGGGCTTGATAATCATAGACAATGGTATATTAACACATGTCTAAATGGTCATGTTTATGTAGCAGTGACACATGGCTCACTTCAGAAATGTAATTACATTTTCTTAATCAAAGTAGTGAAATGTATTTGCAAAGAGTCAATCGTCTGACACTGAATTATAAAGCATTTTTTCTTCCATACCATAGTGAAATGATCACGCATCAGCCAGAAATTGCGGGTAGATGGATAAAAAATGGTGCAATTAGTTCCCAAAGAGTGGATTTGGAAACACATTACAGTTTACAGTTTTTTTTTGGGGGGGGGGTGGAGGGCACTGGGGATGTGTAATAGATTTAGGTTTGGATGGATAATGGGAATGATCATGAGGATGTACGTGTTGAAATCTGAAATCGTTGTCATGTCATGACGAATTTTGCTAAAAAACAGGAAATACTAATTTTTTTACTCACTTCTTTTGACAGACTTCTGCAGTTAAAATAATTTTGTACAGTATGTTTGGCTTGTCAGTGTGCTGCCTCAAAATTAATAATTGTTTCCTTTTTCAGGGTCTTACCCATTTCACCACAATGAGTCCAGAATTTTTCCATATCCTACTCCCTTGGGTCAAAGTCTTTGCAAGAGTTGCACCAAAACAGAAGGTAAGTTATTTGTCATTCTGTCTTCTGTATTCTGTCCGCAATTTCCTTACGAAGTCTACTTAAACAATTAGCAAATTTGAATAGCGCACATTGGTTGCACATCACCTGAACAAGCTGAAACAAAATTCCAACATATTACTTGAATGACGTAACCAGGGGTCTCAAACTCTCAATTAAGTTTCTCAGTTAGATTGCAAGTGTTCGTTCATGGTGAAGGCTTTAGTGGTGTACACCGTTGTCTTTCGTCTCAGAGAGTAAATATGCTAACCACAGCTACTCCACACTGTTGTCCATTAAGATGTGATTATGAGTTTTACCTGGTGTACAATTTGGCTTACCTTTCAGGAGTTGGTGATCACTACCCTCAAGAAGCAGGGATTTACAACCCTGATGTGTGGAGATGGCACTAATGACGTAGGTGCTTTGAAGCATGCTCATGTTGGTGAGTAAACGAAGAGATGATTCGTACATCATTTCAAGCAAAATTTGCCCCAAAAATGGCCTTTTCGTATTGGTGACTTATCTTTGTCATTTCTGACTAATGACTATTGTCAACCACTTCTTAATGATGTACATGAATTTTATTTCAACCACTGTTGAACAGTTTGTTGTAACTGTGTTGTCAACCGCTGCTATTGTTTTCCTTTTACCAGGTGTCGCTCTGCTATCGAAGGCTCCAATTGGGTTCAACAACAAAAGAAAGCCTAAAGATGAAGTAAGTTTTAGGTTTATTGTTTTGTTCCTCAGTTACCCTGTCTTCCAACACATACTCCATCTCTCTATTGTGTGTGGTGCCCTCTGATTACCTTAAACACTGCCCCCACACCACCTCAAGCTCTGTTTCTTCCTGCTCACTGGTCAGTGGTTTTAGCTTGCGTCAAGAGTTCTTGAGTTGGAGTTTACTCTCTGGATTAGAAGGAAAGCTATAAGACACTTTGTGGTGGCGTTGAAAACCCTGTTGTGTTTGAGGGAGGACAAGGTCACTTGGGATCAACAGGCTAATGTCACAAGAATACACATGTATACTTATAACATATTTGGTATGAAGTGGTACCACCTAACAGAAGTGCAAGAAAGTGCTTTTCTTATGTCAAAGGTCACTGAACATCATTAGGAATGAAATTGTAGAAACATTGGCAAAGTATCTTTGGACAGGAAATTCAGGGAGATCATACACTCCTTTTATGGGCACTAAAAGGCAGGAAAAAGGAGAAGTCAAGTACTTCAGCATAAGAAAGATATATTGCTGATGAAGTGGGCTCATACATTAATGTTGAAACGGAGGGAGCGGAAGGGATTAAAGTAATAGCCCGTGCTATTGTTATATGTAATTTCTTCTTTGTAAGACAGTTTCACACCATTCCCATTCTCATATCAGTGATAATGGCATGCAGTCAGTATTTATTGGTTTTTTTTATTGCATCCCGCCCTCCAGGTGGATGGTAGCCCTGTTGATGGCCCAAAACCTGTCCAGATTGTATCAGCCAAAAGGAGAGTGGACAACCACAAGATAAAGGAAGACGGAAGGTCTCATAAGAACGAAGGAGTCAAAGGCCACAGTGAAGACAAGAGTAAAAACCTCGCTGCAAGAGCCGGCCCACGCCGTACAAGGGGAGAAGATTTAACTCGGGTGAGGGGATAACAAATTAAATGTCAAATTCTGTTGACTGGTACTGCACTGCTGTATTCAAAGTAATGATCGTTAAATCAGTTAATTTGTTAATTTTCTTGGTTTTCAATTTTTATTTTTCTAGACACAGAAGAAGTTAAATGCCATGATGAAGGAACTTGAAGAACAAGATCAACCACAGATTGTGAAGCTGGGCGATGCCAGCATAGCATCACCCTTCACATCTAAGCTAGATTCTATACAATGTGGTGAGTTATACTTCAATTAAGTGAACATCAACATCATTATAATTATATAGAGTGAAGTGTGGGAACCAAAGCTGTTACCCATACATGACTAGATGGAGATGTGTTAAGTGTGCGAGCGGTAGATGATGCCAGTATCACAAGCCAGATTGGAATTGATAGAGTGAAATGAAATTAGGATATGACCCACTTCAGTCAAGTTGTAATTACACCTCGAGGAAACGAAAAAATGTGATATGTTGGACAAAACAAGTCATAAAATGCATGCTGGTATGGTCATTGAAAGTCATGGAATTCTGAAGGGAGGAAAGTGCAAGAACCCTGACTACAGGGAGCTAAATAATCCTTTGCATGTGCAGCTATTTTCCCTCTTTTGTGGTCTATACTACATAATGCCTTCCATGATCTTTAAAACATTGTAAGATAAGATACTAACTGGTTGCCTTTCTGTTTAATCTTTCAGTTTGCCATATCATCAAGCAGGGGCGTTGTACACTGGTCACCACTCTGCAGATGTTTAAAATATTAGCATTAAATGCACTGATCTTGGCATACAGTCAAAGTGTACTGTACCTGGATGGTGTGAAGTTTAGTGATGGGCAAGCTACCCTTCAAGGACTTCTCTTGGCTGGATGCTTCCTGTTCATATCACGGTCAAAGGTAAGTTCATTTTCAGATCAGCTACTGTAAGATGTGTCTCACAGTGCCGACTCGTACAGTGCTGGACTCTATTTTTGAGTACAGATTCATATGAATATATTAACATAATACCCTGGAGCTTTGTTAGTATCACTGTAATAACTATTAAAAGAGAAATATTTGGTCAATACTTGTATTGATTAGCATCTTACTAATGGACCTGTAACTTTGGACATATTCCATTGAGAGTTTTACATCAGATGATGTGCTCATGGGTGCTGTAATCAGCCATGCAGTGGCCATGAATAGAATTACCAAGGCATCTTAATAAGAGAAGCCAGCCAAACTCATTTCTGTTGACTAAGTGACTCTTTTGGTCCACACTACCAATAGCTTGGAAGCACTTAAAGCTAGGTGCCTATGTCAAAATGATATGGGAACTTTGAAGCCTCATGTCAACTTCACTGAGAACAAAAAGCTGTTTGCTTCACACCTTTCACATTTCAAGTATCAACTTTATAAGATGATTTTTAAAGATATGATAATTTATTAATACCCAGGATTAAAATCACCTCAAATGGTATAATTTCAAACGACTAACATACCTTGATTTGTTGTTTATTTTATGAACCTATTGTCTAGCATTGAGGTAAACAATAGCATTGTTGTGACAAACAGACAATAGCACTATTGTGACATCTATGTATATCTTTGTCTGATGTTGCCTTGTGTTTCATTACAGCTCAGTTTTCATAGATGTCTTTTCATGTTTGCTTTTCTAATTTATTTCAGAATAGTTTGTAGTGAATATGTTTTAATTGATTGGAGATCATGGATTATTGTGCGTTATCTCAGGCTATTTTGTTTGGCTTTCATAACACTTTCAGACTTGTTATTTTGTACACGCTCAAGCTGCATCCATATTTCACTGTGCTCATAAAGAAGCCAAGAAAATTTCCATGAGTTTGTCTAAACAGATGCAGTGAGACCATCTTCATTGTTCCTTACTTTCTTTCAGCAAAGTGTGTTAAAAATCAGTGCTTGATCTGTCAAAGTGTCTGTAGGAAATTTTTCAAATATCCTCCTGAATTCTTCCTTGATTACTATTTGTGGATGAACACTTTGTTTCAATAAATTATGGATGGAATTTGATGTCCCACTTGTAAAATATATAGATACACTTTCTTTTTTTTTTTTGATTAAAGGAGAAACATTTGCTGCAGTACGTTGATACTGAAGACCAAAATTTATTGGGTTTATATTGTATTGGTATATCTAATATCAACCATTACCAAAATTGCACACGAATATTGACCCAAGTCTAAGGCCATTGGTAGTGAAAATTGTTACCTCCTTGTGTATTATAACAGCTATATAACTCTCCCCTCAACCAATCTCTTAACATCACCATGGTATCACGTAACTATGGTATCACATCACCATGGTATCACGTAACTATGGTATCACATCACCGTGGTATCACTGAACGTGGATGATTCATTCTGACCTGCTGCCAGTTTCATCTCAATTGTCGAAAAGTGTCCATGTTGGCGTGTCCACCTTCAGAACATATTTTGGACAGCACTTTACAACTGTGTTCACTTCAATCTGTTCACGTCACCATCTGTCAATTTTTCACTCGTAATTTTCTCTCAAACTCTCTCCCTCGCAGCCATTGAAGACGTTGTCGAAGAGCAGACCATTACCTAACATATTTAACCTGTATACGGTCCTCACGGTTCTACTTCAGTTTGGGGTTCATTTCTTGTGTTTGATCAAATTAGTATTAGAAGCTAAAGCAAGAATGCCTCAAAGGTGAGTTGAAGTTTTTATTTTTATAATGCATGTTTAATATGTAACCCTGATATCTGTAATAGTCTTGAATGGAAGAGAACTGCCTTATAAAAGTTACAAATAACTTCTTTCTAAATTTTGAAAGCCGGACAAATGTCTTGTAACTATGTTTTGAAGGAAATGTTTGATTACTATCATGTACACGATACAAGAATTAAGAAATATTTTTCAAAATGTATAATCCCAATCATTGATGATGACTGACTGCAAAAAAATGTCATCATAACAGGTGGATACCATGGCATCATAATTATTTGGATTCTCTCATCATGTAGGGTGGGTCATCATAATACGTTAATTCTATGTCATTGTAATAGGTGGGTTTTGTGTAATATAGGTGTACAGGTAGGTAAGTGTTGTTTTCGATCTTCTAAAGAGTTCAAAGCTCATTTTATGTCCCAAGAGGTTCATTTGATAAGAAAGAATTGGAAAAAAGTATTTCCCAAGATGCAAATGTATGTACAATGCAAACTTTTCATCTTCTAGCCCTTAGGAACTACTGATGATTTTTAGTGTTTTCATGGCAGCTTATGGTCATTTGCGGTCAGTAGAGGTCATGAGTCTGAAACTTTGTTTTAGCATGTTGTTTAAAGAAGTAAAATGTACCTGCACAGAGAATGCCTTGTAAGCAGGCACTGTATCCTCGAGGAGTGGAGGTGTGATGTTCTCTGAGTCTGCTATTATCATGTAACCACACTAAGCATTATCACTCTGGATTTGCTTTTGTTTCATCAGGGATTCTGAATTTCCAGATTTAGAGGCAGAGTTCCAACCAAATATATTAAACAGCACTGTGTACATAATATCAATGATGCTTCAAGTAAACACATTCGCCATCAATTATAAGGTGAGTTGTTTTATTCTTGTTTTATGTTTCATATTGTCTTATAGTTTTCCATTTCACTGAACTTGTCAAAGTTGATACGTTAGGTTTGGTGTTCAACACCTTGGTGGTAAACATATAAGTCCTTATAAGTCCTTGCGAACTCAGTAATGCATGGAGTACTGTATCATGTCACTAAATTTATTATGCATCAAATACTACAATACTAACTCCAGAATGTAGAAGTTTTTAATATCACCAAATCCATAATATGTCAAGGATTTAAATTACTGACTACATGGTACATCAACTACATATAGTATTAACTATTTAATATATCAACTTCCCTATCACCAACTCCAGAATACATCAAGAACTTACATTAATTCAAAGTACATCAAGAATTAATATCTCTAACTCCATGATATGTCAAGGTATAAAGATCACTAAACATGATACATCAACTAAATATGAACTAACTGAAGAACTTCAATCATTAATTCCAGAATATGTCAGGGGTTAAGGTCACTAACTCTGTAAATACATCAAATAACAGAAGAGATCTGTAACAAGATAAGAACGTAAAATTAAGTCGATGTGACCTTCCTATTCTACATGACTTACATTTCTCACAGTGTGTACGCTTCAAATTCTTTGCATACATGCTTGGTGAGTCTGATCTTTCATATAAAAAGTCTCTGTAACCTAACGACTCTCTTTTTACTAATTGATTTTATTTTTACCTTATTTTGCAAGGGCCATCCATTCATGGAGAGTCTGAAGGACAACAAGCCGCTTCTGTACAGTCTCATGTTTTCAGTTCTTGCCATCTCCTCGCTCACGTTGGGCCTGGTACCAGATGTGGCAGATCAGTTCTCTATCATTGAATTCCCTGCTGAGGTATAGTAGCCTATACATCTTTTGCTGAATTCAAAAGGCAATTGGGCTTCGGTTTTTTTTTTTCCAGATTTTATGATGAAGTTACAGAATTATCCCACAATGTGCTTTTTTCCATCATGTTCTGCTTAGTCTTTTTGTCTAGTTTAAAGATATATTACAAACAATCAACTGACTGTTGCGTGCCCCAAATGGTGTAAAGTTTCCTCTGAATTGAGGTGTACTGACCGCACTGGGACCTAAATCAAGACCTGGGTACCAGCCGTCCACCGTCAGTCCTGGTCAGTCGGGTACCCGAGTACCCAAAAATACAGCCTCCATTTGGCTACAAGTTCATCATGAAATAACACAATATTTTGTTTCAAAACACCATGTATGACAATGAGGTATTCTTCATTGTACGTATGCCGTTACAGAATTATCCCACAATGTGCTTTTTTCCATCATGTTCTGCTTAGTCTTTTTGTCTAGTTTAAAGATATATTACAAACAATCAACTGACTGTTGCGTGCCCCAAATGGTGTAAACTTTCCTCTGAATTGAGGTGTACTGACTGCACTGGGACCTAAATCAAGACCTGGGTACCAGCCGTCCACCGTCAGTCCTGGTCAGTCGGGTACCCGAGTACCCAAAAATACAGCCTCCATTTGGCTACAAGTTCATCGTGAAATAACACAATATTTTGTTTCAAAACACCATGTATGACAATGAGGTATTCTTCATTGTACGTATGCCGTTACATTGTCACACATATGTTAGTGAAACTTGGATCCAGCTAGAAACTTCAGAAGTGGGTCCTGACACTCGGTCCGAACTGGGTCAGTTGTGTCCTGGAGTCCCCGATGCAAACACTGGCAAAAAAGCGTCATCAGCTGCTGAACAGTCGCAAAACATTTCTCTGTCGTAGAAGTGTATGAAAGGGTCATTTCAAAATGATGCATCGCGGTCTCTTTGTTTCCTTTTCAGTTTCGTATGCTCCTCCTCAAGGTCCTTGTGGTCGACTGTGCCGCCGCTTTCGTCATCGATAGATTCCTTCAGTTTTGTCTGGGTACTTCAAAGCTTAAGCTGCAATGAAAACACACAACTCCATCGATGTCACTGGCTTGACGAGCAAGTGATGGCTCGATCGAGGGCAGTCTGCGTCCGACCCTTTGAAGAGGCACCTGCTGATGCCACGAAGACAGATGGTCCTAACAAATTACAAAAAATGGAAAGTTGATTGCTGCAGTACAGTGGTGTTCTTGCAGATGATGAAGTGTACAGAAGGGATAAATATGAAGTTCTAACTTCCCTTCAATTGAATTACAGCTATCCCGATTGTCATTCAAATTTGGAGAATCTGCTTATCGTGATTTAGTGTATTTGAACAGACTCAGAATTTGCAAAAAAAAAAGGGTGATGTACCAAAGTAAAATCTCCCTGTAAATCAAGGGAGAAATTCAGTATTTTAGTTGTTTGTAATCTGTGTGACTAAGGGGGTATGCATGAGGTAGTTTAAAAAGGGATAAAAAATGGGGTTAAAGTTGTCTGCTTTAATTTTTATGGTGATTGGTTTAAAATTCATCAAATTGCATCTCCAGATGGCAAAAGAACATTTGAGAGTGTGGTTGTTTAGTGATGCTCACCAGTTTCTAAACTGGAAGTTGTGCAAAGGGGTAATAGTCACCAATGCAATATCTTTTACACATTCATGTGCAATTGCGTTTATTTCCTCTATACATTAGCTGTGGTTTATCATGCTTTGTCTTAAATGTTGGAATATTACCATCGCTCACACCTTGAAGATTTTAAATGCTCTATGCAAATGTGTGTGTTGAGGCGAGACCCATCTGCAGAGAAGTATTCCCATATGCAATTAAGCAATGAGTGACTCTTGGTCCCATTGGTTCATCCTCCTATGCAAAAAAAAAAAGAGAAGTGTGACCAAGATTCAAATAAGCTTTGAAAAACAAAGAAGTGAAAAGACATACAAAGAGGATTGTTTCCAGTGGTAACAGTTACTAAGGAGTTGTTATGACATGTTCATTAAAACTTTGATACAGAAATAGCTGTGGACAATTTACCTATGCTAAGTATAGCTGGTGGTTGACCTTAGGTATGATTGGATACCAGCCTTAAATATACCTGGTTGTTGAGGTTTACGATTGGATATCAGCACTACATATTGCCAGTTATTCAGGTCGTGTCATCAGCGCTACAGATAGCTGGCTATTGAGGTTGTGTTTGATTGGATATAAGCACTACATAAAGCCAGTTATTGAGGTTTGATCAGCATTACATGAAGCTGGCTATTGAGGTTGTGTCATCAGTACTATACATAGATGATTATTTCAGTTGTGTATGAGGTCCATGCAAGTTTGCAAACACCACTGGCTTGTCAACATCAAAAGTCAAATAGTGAATGTTTGACGCTCGCACACTTGGCACACAAAGGCTACCCCTTTCAAACAAAATTGAAAATCATAAGTTGTATGAGTAATTGAGTCAGGAATTCTATGGTTGTTTTTATAGTAGGTATAGAGGGTGGCAAGTTAGCTATCTTGTCAAATTGGTATTATGGTTACTTTGGGTGTGCACATGTACTTTACATTGTGTTTTATGATCACATTGTCTAAAGACATTTTGCACTTTGCTCTTCCTTAGAGAAAATCTAGCTTCTCCAAAATGAAATTAAGAGTACTCCTTCCTGTGTATGTCAATAGTTCCTTGGAATAACCAGAGTACTCTATATTTGGAAATATAACTAGTTCTGGGTGTTAGTTAAATCAGGGAATATCACATAGTCCTGCTGGACTAGAACTTTGATAGCTCAGCTCAAAGGTTGAAGTAAGTTAGCTTCAGAACCTTAAACATTTTTTTTGTCAGTGTAACAGTTTCCTGTCTGAAAGAGGTCATCACAGTCACAATGGTACATATTAGATGCTTATTGATGTGTACATTTGCTCAGTAAAAAACAGAATAATATAAGTTATGAATGTATTTAAACAATGTTTGTGTCCACTATGTCATCTCTGCTTTCTTCAATTTTTCCTTATTATTTTGGTAGGGGACAGTCAGCAGATCACTGTTTTCCCTTGAAATATGATTTTGTGGTCTGAATTAATGCTATACTTGGACATTGCTGCATGTCAATAATTTTATTAACATTGAGGTAACTATCATATGTTGCACTAAGCATCGTAGATGACCCACGTCTGGTATGGACTGGTAAAGGTGAAAGGGAGAGATATAAGGTGTTGGAGAATTTCAGCCATCTATATGGTGTGGAGCTAGACTGCTGGTCATGTACTTCATTGTTTCATTGTGGAGCACATCGTTATGATATGGGTTGTTATTAGTGAAAAACATTGTTCTGAAAGGTTTTAATCCCTACTGTGATAGATTTGTTTTGCCCATTATCAATTCTGTGGGAGGGGCACTGCATTGCAGGTATCACATTATTTCTGGCACGTAAGGCAAAGACACATGTTATTTTCAAGTAGTCACTGACTGCTTTGTTTGCTACAGCTTAAGGGTTTTAAGATATTTTTAGCACAGTTTTTTAGTGGGATGTGCCATTGTAATGCATTAAAAAATATTTCATTACCCCGACATGAAAAGAAAAAAATTTTTGATAAGTCTTAGTTTGGACAATGTTAAAATTAAAACAAAGATAATCAAAAATCTCCCTGCTGGTGTAATCACCTCAATCATAATTAGTCATTCTGCAATTCTGTGAAACTGAACCAACAAACCCTTCCTTGATATCAATAAACATAAGTAGTTTGGTTTGATGATTTTTTTTCCCCCTGATATCTGAAGGTCTAATGTCCACAACAACCAAAGATGCACGAAGTGAAAGAGAACGTCCTTGTATATGAAAACCACACATAACTTGGTAGCTTCATTTATTGGTCCTGTCGTGTCCTGTGATCTCCAGTTTGTTTCAATGTTATTCTGTGTTTAGAGATTTTTTTTGTTTTGCGTAATAGTTTGTTGGAAATGCTGATATTCTTGTAAATTCAACCGTTTGAATTACAGACCTTTTTCTTTATGGGCAAGATGAATTCTTGTATGGAAAGAAATGAGGAGAGAAATATACAAATGAACATCTATTAATGTTATTGATTAGTACCATTTTTATGCCTCGTGGGATTCATCAAAGACTGCCTTATTCAGGGCTCAAACAGTCCTGTGAAAAATTATGAATCTTTCAGAAGGAAATTTTACTGAGAACAAATATTACAGGTAAATGTCTCACCTTTAAGGGGGAATTTTATTGTGAGAAGGACAGACAGCTCCAGATGGCAGAATTACTTAAAAAAAATTAAATGAAAAATCAAAAAGAATGGCTCTTTTCATCTATCTTTTGTGCTTTGTTCACAAAGTTGCTGGCAATGGAATGCCCTTGGTAACTGACACCTTATGGAATAATAAATTCATCATGATTCACTATTCTTCATAAAAATATACAACAGCTGATACACAATGGTGAATGGTACTAGTTCTTGACTGAAGTAGTTCTTTTTTCAGGAATGTGTGAAAATACCCTTAATACTATCACTAGTGGATCCAAGGAAGGTGGGAGTGACCAACACGGATCCCACCCAAATGTGGGCCAAAAAATGTTTCCTACAAAACAACTCTTTAGATGAAAATTTAACTTCACAATTGTACACGTTTGTTGTGCTAAATTAAATCTGAGGGTGTTTAGTAACTGGAAAGTTTACCTAAGACCCACCAAGTCAGGGAACAATTTAGTGTTCAAAATTTGCAGAGCAGTTTGGGGGTTTTTTGAGTATTTTGTTGCTAAATCAGAGAAACCGCTAATGATATATGTACAAAAACTGCTACAATATACAATATTCAATTTCTGTAGCAATTATCATTTTGTGTAGCAAAATGAGACACTATACCAGATAAATTATTCACTGCAACATATATCACCTTTTCATAATTTTGGTCTTTCCCAAGCAAAGGGCCTTCATCCTCCACTGAATACAATGTGTATTGTGCTAATAATCCTTTGTTGCTATGGCTACAAGAGACAAGTTGACCTTATTTAGTACATCAATGAATCCATGCTTCACATTGTGTTGCTACATGGAAATTTTCACCCGCAGTATCTACAGTTCGGTTAACCATATATAATATATCAACAAGCCTCTTACTAGTACTGTACAATATTATAATACACTTTTCTTTCAGCCCCTGTTTACCACACCCTAGAATATGTGTCATGAAGTTCTTCAAAAAACAAATACCCCCAAAAGATTAAATAACCAGTAACTTTTACACATTTGATAACATAACCACCATTAGTCTAGATTCTTCTCATAGTTACATTGTAATACCTTAGGTGATAACCCAAATAATACCCTCGATCATTTCAATGCTTTACTCAGTATCTGAAATTCAGAAGAAAAGTAATTCTGAAAACTAACAGAAAAGTAAGGTGACACACTTTTCAGAGCATACTGCATTCATCTAAAATTTTCTAAACTGGGCTTTCATACTACAATAACTTTTAAATTGCTTGAGGTTATCAACATTGTGCTAAGCCTCAAAATTTTCATGGTACATAACAGCGTTCAACAAAAAAATGTTGTAAATCTGCATGAACAGTTTACAGAATCTTTCAAATGTTGTTTAAGTACAATGTTTTAATGACATATGCTCAGCATGTGTTCATCTCAGCATCTTTGAAAAGACATTTGCCTTTCAGTTCACTCTCAAATACGAGATGAAACAGGACTACTGTAACAAAATGCAGGCCCTTGTAGGAATAGACTATAGTACATTATACAATCTGGCAACAGGTGAACCATATTGTATAGAATACAATATGGTCCACCTGTTGTCAGGTTAGATTCTGAAGGGGGGAGGAGGGTAAAGGAGGGAGTTAAAAAGGAAGAGATGAGTGGGTTCACTGACACGTTACAAATTTCATGATAAATTATATTTATGAGGGCCAAAACATTTTAGGGGGCAGCTTCCCCAAGTTGACTATGGGTTTGATCCACCATCTTTGTTGCAATTATTTTGTTTCTGACATTGAACAGCCTTGTGGTCAATCCCTGCCCCCCCCCCTTAAGGTAAAAAACAATTACAAAAAAAAAGGAATGATGACAACAACACAGCATTAAGAGATAATTAAGTTTCTGCACCTGGCTATCCCTTAGATCCAGGCTCACATTTCTACTAGAAAAATATAACAGCATTTTCTTATTGCTTGGTAATTTATGCGACCATATGGTTTAGAATTTTATAACATTCGGCAGTGTACTATAAAATCACTGACTGCATTCGAATTTCACTACCTCAAGGACTTTACTGGTGAATCAGCGACTGGTGCAGAATTCCATGACTTACGGAAATCTACCTTGAATCAGAAACTGTTTTAACCCTGAGAGTGTACTTTTGAATAATCAGCTCTCATATTAAAGTGAAAAGATGACCACTTTAGAGACAGTGGCGGCGCCAGAATGTCAGACTTGGGGGGGCAAACTGAGGGTAGAAGAAAATGTTGGGGGGCAAAGATTTTCGCGGGCAGCGCGAAACCGAGCGCAAAGCGCGAGGTCTTGCGGGTGGGGTCCAGGGGCCCACCTTAGGGCCCCCGTGGGGTCCAGTGGCAAAGCCCCGGTTGGGGTCCAGGGGGCGAAGCCCCCGGAAGCTCTGAGGTTTAAGCATATCTCTGGGTGGAAAATTAAGTCCCAAGAGAGGTGTATTATTTATTTTTATATTATTCATTTTTTCGGTTGACCATACTCCAAGGTTCCCAACTTTTTTCTTTGGGTGTACTATTTCACATTTTACGCGGTGCCACCGAGTACATACACACACCCACACACACACTACATACACTTCCATTCCATTCCTATGTTTAGGAAAACAACGACATTCCTATATTTAGGAAAACAACCACCTACCCGCCCTTCCCTTATGCTGGACGGTGAACATTCCAGAGAAAATTGGTCTGACCAGGCTGGCCTACTGTTGAAGTGGCTATGGGCATGATATTAAAGTGGCAGCCTGTGTAACATAAATTAGTCATTTATCAATCATGGTTCCCCGGAAGCTGTTCTTATTCAGTCCAATGCCAATACATAGTTTTGTGATTAAATTAATTTTGGATGAGTACAAGATCTGATTAGGAAGGGTGAGAGCAACTGGGGGGAAGGAAAAAATCTGGGGGACAATTGCCCCCTCATGCCCCCCGTAGTGCCGCCACTGTTTAGAGACCAAGTGACATGAATCTAGAAAAGAGCTGATACTATTCAGAGGTTGCAGAGTGAACCTCTAAATTATACTCCGCTGGAACTGCTTCAATATCTATTACATTTTTTGAGATATGGCTTTTCAAAGTTTGATGAAAATGCACAACCGAAGATGCAGAGACTTACACAGTGTCAGCATTTCATTTGTTAAGCCTACGTATTTTGTCTTTTAATTATGTGCCATCTGGCTTACACTTTGGTAAGTGATGTCAATAGTTTTAAAAAAGACATTGCTTCCAAAACAAAACCCTCAGAAGCTTATAAAATTGTCCTGGAAGTAAAGTCAAGGTAAACAGAGGATAACGTAAGCAATATCATGTGAGTCCCCCCCCCTCAACTCACATATTTTGCCTATGTTTTCATGATGCATAATGGTCAATGTTTGATGGATTTTGATGAAAATTGTGGCTACTCGCAACTTTTTCTAAGGTTGTTCCAGCCAGCACTCCAAAATGTATTTTCATACCACATGTACTTAAAGATGTCATAGAATTCTGACATATTCTCGATAAATATACTTCTGTGACATCAATGCAACTCTGATAAGACAGCTGATGAATCCATCAGTAGTCATAGCAGCTACTAGTGACAGTAAATTCATGAACGAACTGAAAGAACCTCTTGAAATTGTACATGATACTACTTTCGTAAAAAAATATAACTTCCAAAAACTATCATCAAAGTTCCTGTTTTGGTTCTTTTGGTGTGAATGCCCAGAAAGACGTCGGTTTCCCGCTGACATCTCTTTCCCTCTTTGCAAATGAAGAAAAGGATGAGACACAATTGGCGATGAAATGGTCAGATTTCGCCAAGATCGCTAAATCAACATGAGGCTCCGGTGGTGTCCTTTGTACAACCTTCACCTGGTGAAAAAGAAAAAGTAAAGACTTTTGTTATACTCTCCTTTGTAAGGCTTTGATTGTGTCTGGTTTCAGATGAGCTAATACTCTCTTTGAATGCTGTCCTGATAAAAAAATGTAGCTTGTAAACATTCTACCGGAATGGAAGAGAGGACTTCTAATTTGTAGGATGAGAATTAGTACAATGGACATGACACATTAAATACATTAATGTCCTTATATTGCAGTGCTGACTTTGAAGAAAAAGGGAGTTGTTTCATGAAATTCACTTAATTTTTTCAAACCTATCAAATTTCCTTCACCCACTGAGGATGAATGGACAAACTAAGGGGCACTTTAACATAAGAAGGAAAAGCATTTTGCAGAATTTCATAACATGGGCCATAATGACCACATAGAACCATAGACCACAAATTATTCATGAACACCCTAAAACAACCACTAATAGACTACCCTTATGACAAACCATCGACATTGTACAAGAGAATCCGTAGGAGGAGAAGCACTTTGCAGAGTTTCATAGAATGGACCCTAGGGTCCACATGGGAATTAGGACTGAAGTTTTTTAAAGCCACACATGGACCACTACTCAAGGAACATTGTGTCCAAATTAAAGATAAATCTATGGCAGCATGTGTGAGAAGTAGCATTTCAACAAAATTTCATAAAATGGGCCAAAGGGCCCACATGGACTAAAAGTGCCTGACCCCTTTCCCCCTCCCATTAAAGGGGAAATCAGGTTTTGACTAAAAAAATTCACCTTTAGTTGATTTTTCTTTCTAAACTGATTGTTCACCGAAATATAGAGACGTTGGGAGGTGTTTGAAGGTAGAGGAAACAGTAATTATTGCGTTAATTACTGTTGAATGAGAACTCTTAATGTTTGTCGGGTACAAAAAATAAACGTTCATGTACAAGACAAGACAGCCTGGTCCATACGATGACCAATCAAAGCGTAAGACTGAGATGATGTTAAATGGATAAACATAACCGAAAGTTTACGGTTCCCATGCTGTTCGTGCATTGCGCAATGCTAAGTAAACAAGAGTTTAGTGATAGTTGATGATACATACAGCAAACGAGACCTAACGTATGGAACTGTTCAGCCACACCTCCTCATACCTTGTAAAGGTGATATATAGTATTGAATATTCATATTTGATTCGATGAATATGGATGTTACAGACTTTCGGAGTTCTTCACCGATTTTTTTTGCGAATTTGACTCGTTTCTCGAAACTGTCCACATGTTTTGCGATAATCTTGATCATATTTGTTAGTTATAACTCATTGTACGATACCAGTGGGGGATTGAAGTGAAACAAATTGTGAAAATAAACCCTGATTTCCCCTTTAAGAGAGTGTCATCATGACAAACCATCAACATTGCACAAGAGAAACTGTTTGGGGAGAAGTATTTTGCATAATTCCATACAATGATAGGACCCACAAGGGACCTTAGATCAAAAATTTTTGAACACCCCAAATGGCCCATAACCTATGGAACATTGTGTCCGAGTTTCATACAAATCCATGCAAGCATGATGGAAGAAAAGCATTTTAAACAATTGTGAACAGATAGATTGACAGACAGATGGATGGATGGATAGTTGAGCCCTATCACAATAGCCCACACCAGTTAACTAGTGTGAGCTAAAAATCAACAATGATTGCATCAATGATGTACATGCACTACATATACTAGCTCCCATGTAACACATGATCTACACCAAAGTTTAAGTCACCTAACATAACATTTCTCCTTTTCAGGTGTGAGCAATTGTTTTTCACCTAAACCCTGTCTACCCCAAATGACCTATGATTTCTACCATTAACAATAGACTTGATCTTGTCATATTTACCTACATAGCAAAGAGGAGATCAGTTCCAAACTTTCTTCTATGAAAGCCTCCCAACTTTCTCCTAAGAAAGCTTGTGTTTGCAACATTTCTGCAGCAGGACTGCACATTTTAAGCAAAACCAGAAACCATCAATTCTTTGACATTTTGAGAATTTTACCTGATCAGAAGGAAGACAAGTATAATTTACAATCAAAATGAGAGGAATGATGTATACTGCCAAGCCTTGACTATTCTACTGAAACGTGAAGTTTGAAAGTCGCTTGATCCAATGCATGCAGCAGCACAACTGCATGTGATCAAACGTACAGTTTTACAAATTGTTGGGAAAACTCACCTTCACTGCATTTTGAAACTCGCTTATCATAGCATCTGAGTCTGTTGCCACAAAAACAGCCTTTGCTTTAATTTTTTTTACTATTTTCTTGAGCTGCTTTTTCATGACACTTTTAGGAGGGCTGCAGAGTTCCTTGGTCATGTGACCAAACTCATTGTGGTATCCGAGGCACTGCGGTGAGGCAAACAAGTGACGGGAGGCATCGACGTGAGTGCAGACACTGTCCTGAAAATGAAGAGAACAAATTAATGAAAAAAATATGTAAAACCTGAGAAAACTATTTCAACAACTTAATATGAAGGAAGGCTATATTAGCAGATTAATCATGTTACAAGAGAAGCCTTAGCAGAGAATTATGACCAACCAGAGAAAAGAAAAACCCTTCCACATGGCTATTTGCATCAGAATGTAAGCTGCATTATGCAAAACAAAATTCCAAACAATTGCATAAGTAAGTCAGTGAATACTGCTACTAGTCATCAGTTGCTGACACCTTTAAAGAAGGTAACTAAAATCTCATAAATACAGTCAATCAGAAAACGTATTTCACGAACCCAGTCTCGACCATGTCGGAGATGAATGCCGACAAATGGGCCCTCTGACAGCTCCTCCTTGATAAATGAGTTGGCTTGATCATCGATCTGTTTGGACCATTTAAAGTACCTTTGAAGATCTACGTTTCCTTGTTCCACTGGAAAAGCTGCAGGAGCACCAGCAAACGCTAAGACAGGATACTTTGAAACAGGAAATCTGCGAGTATGGACGAAAGAGAACGATGTGATTGCAACTTCACATTAAACATGAAATCAAATCAAACAGGGTAACATGATAGTCTCCAACGGCCCTGTGATGAGATCAACAGGAAGATTGTTTCACTAGCTTCTCTCTCAGAACATGTGAATAACTAAAAGATATACTGCAGAGAACCTCCAACCAAATGACTGGATGACTTACATACCAGACCGTATACCCAGCAGCAGGCTGCACACCCTATCAAATGACAGCTTGACATATCATACAGTACAGCCACTATGAGCTATACATCAGGTTATACACCCAATCAAATTAAAGATTGGCATATTCCATTGTTCAACCACCATCAGCTTTCCACCAATCAAACTGATGGAAGTCTTTCAAATTGTACTGTACACCCACCATGAGCTATTCATCCAGAACTGAGACTGGCATATCCTACTGTCCAGTCACCATCAGCTATCCACTCAAACCATCTCCCTACTGCTCAAAGACTGCCATATTGCACTGTACATCTACCACCATGAGCTATTCACCCAATTTACTTAAAGACCAACATACTGCATTGTACATTCAACATCGGTCACCCAACACCAACTACTCAGACTGACTTGTAATATAGCCAACATAGGCTAACCAGACAAACAGGTAAAAGACAGTTTGCATATCCTTCCACAAATCTTACCCCTTAATTATAAGGGCTGTTTGTAGATTATTGTCATCACTCTTTTTGCCAATATTACACAAAACATAGTAACAAAAGAAATGAGCTACTTCAGGTTTTCTTGTACTTGGTCATTGGTAGAAAATATAAAAAAAAATGTAACACAAAAATTAAAACTACTTTTTATCCCAAGATTCTTTGACTGATGCCTTCGAACGACTGCTAAAGGAGAGAGGCATGTACTCCTCGGATCCATCAAAGTTGATATCAAAGTTATCCCAGAAAGGACCGAATGGATTTCCATTTTTCATATTGCACTCATTTGAGGTGGCATCTTTTTTGTAGCAGAAACCTGTTGCGACAAGAGAAGAGTAAAAATCATCATCATGATCACTGAGGAACAAGCTGTACAAAGCATGATGGGAAGTTGAAAACATGCTGTCATTGAAGTGTTTAAATTGTTGAAATATTATAACAGACGCTTCAAGGATTTCAGAAATGGTTTAAAGTCAAGAAAATTTTTGGTTAAATTTTCTGCAAGCAATCTGTAGCTCAATAATGTCACTTAAAGTGAACAACTGTTTTCCTGTTTTGTTTGAGGCATTTTCTCCTATTAACATAGGATGTTTCATTATTTTCACACATGCTAGACACACTCTAGCAAGCAGAACAAATATTTACTGTGGACAGCTCTATCAATGGGTTAATCTCCACTTGAGTATCACTGCAACAGAAAGTATGAGTCAGGTGACAATTTGCTTCCATTCAAAACAGGGCTGAACAGAGTAATGATACTACCATATCAGTTGCAGGAAAGGTTATATATATTCTGTACAAAACTCTTCTGTAGTATACTAAGTTGAAAGTAATGACATATCTAAGTATCTAAATTACAAGTAATGCACTACAAAGTCATCTCACTGGTTACTTCAATCATTTACTTGTACCTTTTCTCCTTCAGATTCATCAATGACTTCCTGTTTTTAATTACTTCCCATTTCTAACATATTCACCAATATCTCAGTAATACCAGCTTCTGTCCTATTTGCTCCTTTCTTAAAATTCCATGAATTCCATCTGTTCACTCAAGGACAGTAAACAGAGGTAGCCATGCATATTCAGATCTGGTTACATACTGCCATCCTCTGTGTGCTTCTGTGTATATGCGTAACTACAGTATTTTAAGTAATTCTAATATCATTGACACATTTCCTTAAAGACATGAAGTCACGTAAAAGTTACTTTCACTGACAGGAACGGAAATGTTTTCACTCATGACTACAGTTTTAAGATGAAGCCATTAGAAAGCATTGGAATATCTCAAAGAGCAGACATAAATTAAGAGCAGCCTATGATTATTTCCAGCATTATCAAATAAATGAAGTTAACACTCTAGATTTTAAATATACAACAGGAATTGACTCTAAGCTTGGTATTGTACTTATCACTACATCTGAAACCTTACACTTCTGCCAGAACACTACTGCAACAATTAGCATGAAAAACAGAAAAGAAAAACAGCATACTTGCCTATTCGTTTGCCCTCTGGCCAAATGGTAGGGGCCAGATCCTTCATGAATGTTTCCATGGGAATAACTCTGTGGTACTCTGCTATTGCACTGACTTCAAAGTAAGTATTAAATGGAATCTGATCCTGTAAAGGTAACAGAGGTTGTGATCATGTTGCAGTAATTTTAATACCAATTGTACTCAATAAGGAGAGGGGGGGGGTGAGGGGTGGGGAGTGAACTGGGGATTGTAGACGTTATTCAGAATTTGTGCATTGTTAGTTGTTGACATATTGCAAAATTACAGTACTGTATTAAGTCTATTCAGGAAGAAGGTTTGGGAACTAGAGGTTTCAGAATAGGGTTGAGTAATTCTGCATATTTAGCCTATTATAATTAGTTTAGCAACTGTATTTATGAGGTGGTGGGGGTTTAGGGAATGTATAATACAGTCAAACAGATCTGCATGTAATGTTAGCATGCTCAATTACTTTCCCACTTACATCCAATAAGGGGTGGGGGAGGGGAACAAGAGATTGCAGAAAGGGGTTCAGTAGTTCTGTAACGTTAGCTGTCAGCATGTTGCAAGTAGTCTACCAACTGTTTTCATATCAAAGTAGGTGAACTAGGGAATGCAGACAGGAGTTCAGCAGTTCCCCATAGTTAGTTGTCAGCATGTTGCAATCAATTTAACGACTAAATTCATAAAAAGATGGTGGGAGGAAAGTAGTCGTTGTTGAAGGGGTTCAACATGATTTAAGATCCTCCGCTCATCTGAACATTCAGCTGTTATGATGAGAGATGAAGTTTCTAGTAGGAAACTTAGATAAGACTAAAAAGATAAAAAGATAAGACTTAACATTCATAATTGGGGCAAAAAGAGTTTCAGATCTAGGGAAAGGGCACCCGGGACCAGATGACCTTTCACCTATTATCCATGACTGACATGGCCTACAGTGCTCCATCCTCATGTAACTCATGTGTAGAAGATGGAACTTGTAAAGTGATCTTACATGATGAAGAACATGACTAAACCATCCTTCTGTACATTCACACTTCAAAAGTTACCACACATAGTTTCTGATTAAACATCTTCTTTTTTTTTTGGTGTTGCTGCAATAGTACAGAGCTTCTAATGATAAACTGTGATTTCTGTAAGAGGTTGCATTTAAATTAATGTTTCCCACATGGATATGTGATGATCTGATCATTCTGCGATCATTCTGCGATTGATGTGGTATGTTACATTACTGTATCTACAGTATGTAGCCACTATGAGAGCAAAGGTAGAGTAGATGCAGAGACTGGCAAGCCACATTCAAACGTTGGCACCATAATACTACAGAATGTTTCTGAAATGACAAAGCAAAATACCTTCGAGAGCCCTCACTCACCGAAGTGGCTTGTCGATAGGGATATTCTACCCATGGGGGAAGAATGAGTGTTCGATCCAATGTTTTGGCAAATGACAAAGATCCCACATAATGGTCTGCTTGATTGCCAAAGCGACCTGTTGGTAAAGAAGAAGCAGGCTTGCGAAAAATCAGAAGGGAGCATGTTGGTTGGGCAAACAAAATAGAAATGAGAAGTCACAAAAATTCTTTAAAACTGGTTTGCAAAGTTTAATATACAACAATATATTCCTTTTCCCCTCATTAAATCTGTGGTTAACTTGCTTAATGTCTGGTAAATTTATGAGCATCTAAGTTTTGCAAATTTCTGTGAAACACTCTTAGCGTAGAATTTCTTCACTTACCCTTAGTTTTAAAGTCTCATTACAATTACGAAGTATTGTCTGTTTATTTCTTATTCATGGAAAATAAAGAAGATGCAGACACAGAAGATATGAAGGAAGGTAACACAAGTGCGAATAAGCATTGGCTGATCTTTGTTCAAACATACTTACCCATACAAGGGCAAAATACAACATAACCATTTGGGTCAACTTCAATATCTTTTTGTTTAGCACAACATCCATGAAGGAACATACAAAGTAGAACAAAGCTTGTCCATGGTAACAGACAATCAGCAAAGTAAAGCTTCATCATCTAAAAAGGACACAAAAGAAAGTTGATTGACTGTTTTCTTACCAATACAAAATGTACTACAAGTTTGGATAAAAGGTTTACCCATAATTTTACATGTGGTATGAACATTGCTTGTATCATAATTGTTATGTGCTGAATAAAAGGAGGCTGACCTTTGACCTCAATGAAAATGGAAGGATCACCTACTAACCATGTGCTACAAAAACTCACACACACCAAACTTGAATTTTAATTTGAACTTCAAACGACCTTCCCTTCTTGATAGTGTATACCTCTAAATTCAAATGACCTTTGACCCTTGACCACATGAAAAGGCAAGATCATCTACAACACTTCATCTCAGCAATACATAAACACCAAGGCTCAAGCAAGTTCCCTCCTTGATCAGATTTCACCTCAGACACCTTTCCCTGGAAAGCCACCCCTTGAACAACCTCGACAGAAAAATTCCAAGCCAGACAATTATCAATCCCATGAATTTCCCCTTTAATCCCCCCACCCGACGAAGTCCTTCAGGGAAAGGGAGGGCATTATCCATGGGAAGTTGTTCGGATGGGAGTTGTCTATTGGAAATAGCCTTAGGACAAAATTGTCAGGGAACTCTAGAGACAAAATGCTTCCCAAGAATTATGGACTTCCACTTCTGTTGACTAAATGTCTTGGTAAAAAATATTATTTTACCACTACATGTTACTTATCCACCATGTAAGTAGTTAAAGTAAATTGCCATTTTAAAGAAACTGTGAACTTGACATTTTTTCAGGATTTAATCTCCTTTGACTTTCAAATGACCTTTAACCTTAGTGAAAACCCATAATTCCATAACTCTGGCAAATATTGCTTTACTCTGGTCTGCTTTTTGCAAAAGGTCTAAAGTCCAGGCAACTTTCTCTTGCTGAGGTATCATCACTTTGCACAATGTTTAAGGAGTTTGGACTCAACTTTGACCACCTCTTTACCTCTATAATCAACAATAAAATTCATCAAGTAAGTGCCAACTGGTAGGAAAAAGCAAAATGTTTTGGCATTTTCTTGTGATACTGTGCTTGTAAACTGCAGCATTTGATTACCTTGAAATGTAAATTGACAGAAAGTTACTATGAGCTACATACATGTATACCTGTAAAAAGTCTAAAGTTCAAGCAACTTTTGCTTTTTGATGTTTGCTGTAAGTCTTGCAAAGCATCACACACATACACACATACTAACATGACTGGGTAGATTTCTTCACCCTCAGTAAGGAATCAAAAATGAGGACAAAGAAATCAGCCTCTTTACTACTAAAAAGTCATTGACTATTTCACTCCATCCTCCAGATCTCTGTAAAATCTCAAAGATTTTATTCAAACTAAAATTTTATGATTTATGAATAATTTGTGTGTTACTTTGCATTGAACTGGAGACCAATTTCAATGCAACATTTTTGGAAGTGAATGCTGCATTTGTAACTTTATGAAAAGTAATGTGGAATGATAAGAAATTATCTTTCCGCACTACATCAAGCCTTCAAATACTACCAGAACTCATTTATGCGTTCGTTTTCCAAGCCTGACAGCGTCTGTATTCTTTTCAGGTAGGCCTACATTCCTACTTCATATTTATTTTGTGCTGCAGTTACAATGTTTACCTCTTCTTTGCATATGATTTCCGAGTCTCACAGATCTTTTATGAAATATTATATCCCTGAAGAAAATTTACTGCTATCAAAAAGATCGTTACAACCAGCTTACAGGTAGGGAAAGTATCTAGGGGTAGTGGGTGGTAATTAGTGTTTTCACTGATTCCGAAAACTTCAAGGTGGGTAATTTTCTCTCATACTTGTCGAGTACCTAGGTACTTGACCAAATGGCAGCTCTATTGTTAATATTGGCATTTGCACAGAACAGTATACAACATTTGTGTGGCGGAATCTTACTAGTACACTAAACAAACTCACCTACACCGTTCTCTTAAAGAGGACCACCTCTTTTCTTTGAGAAAAAGTAGAAAATTCCATTTTGAGCTATTTGCTATGTATTGTAGGGTGAAATTTGGTAATCTGGCATAGTGTATTCACCCAGAGGTTGTGTCATTTCTCACTTTATGAAGGAATCAGGTAGTAATTTTGGATCCAGGTAATGAAATACCATTTAAGTAGCCATGTAACCCATGAAAACACTAGGGGTAATGCATAACTCACTGCAAATGATAAGGAGTGCATTTTTTCCATATAGATATGGTATGAATTAACAAATTAAAGTATGAATTCATAACTAAAATTATGTGCAAAAGACTGTAATTTGGAAACTTTCAAGCCAGTGATCCCAACTTGGGTAATCTTATGAACTTGCTTTCAATATGCAACATTTTAGTCTACCTTCACACCTGAACTACCTACACACCTGAGTCTATCTACACACCTGAGTTAAGTCTACCTACACACCTGAGTTTATTCTACCTACACACCTGAGTTTAGTCTACCTACACACCTGAGTCTAGTCTACCTACACACCTGAATTTGATTATCGACAAAAGTCATAAACATCACTGGCTACAGGGATACATGTAAGAATAAGAGGAAATTCAGCTTTTCTCACAGGGTTGTCAGTAAATGGAATATAGTCTTCTTGATTGGGTTATTAACTCCAATCTCTAGCTGGATTACATAATTTTTCAATCACAACCTTCTTCCACTTTTACTTGCAATTTATTTACAGATTTTACGATGAATCCGCACAAAATGATTCAGTTTTGTTCAATAATTGGCATGCAGTAAGGAGACAAAAGAATTTAGCAAAAAGATCAGCATGACGAAGCAAGCCAACTCTTGACAGTCAAAACTCACGCAAGAAATTATGCTCAGTACAGTAAGTCAGAAAGAACCAAATAATTACAATCGATCTGACAATGCAAGTTCGCAATTTAAAACAGCATACAGCTTTGCACTGACTTCTTTCCAATGTTCAGGCAAGGGATGCTATTAGACTGACATTAGGCTACTATAAACCGATCAATGCTCAAGACAGGATGCTATTGTATGCTGAACGGACCACAATCCTACAGTCAGCTGGCTGATTTTCTTGTCAAACGTGGTCGGGTGTTCATGCACAGTTTGTACATATGAAAGGATACTACATGACTGCCATGCTCAACTGAGCAGGGTTTTGCACCACCAGATGGGTGGTGAACATATATACAGACTTTTCTCATGATATAACTGTTAGAAGTTAAAGGAAAGTTTGGTACATCTCAAAATGCCTGCCAATCTGAATTCAAAAACCCTCAAGGTTCATCACTTTTTCTCTTGACAATGCAGCAAGCATAGCTGCTAAGCTATATGCAACTACTGAAGTAGTTCAACCAACTGTCCTAGGCCAGGCAGAATATCCCTTCAACATTCAGTCAAAGGTACTGTAAGCTCAAACACTAAATCATCAATAGAAAACAAACAGAAACTAGGATACAGTTGAGTATTTATTGGGGATTAGTCTTGATTTTGATAGTGATCAGAATGATTTCTAGTGAAAAGCTTCACATTTTAATATTCAAATATAAGCATTCTGATAGTGGTTTGGATCTATTCTTATCCGTTCGGTTTGGGCCTGTAAACTCAGAGCAGTTGACTAGGCCTTTTGTCCACTTTTGCTACTATCACCAGCCAACTGAAATAGGTCTAACACTGTGGTTAGGCTTAAAATCTAGCCTTTACTAGTATAGCCTACACATTTAGACAGTGAGCTACGTGTGAATTGTGATACGAGACTTCGCTTACTCACTGTACTCACTCTACTCTTTATTATATACCGTAGCAACCAGCATAGGCCTATCCCTAAACGATTACAGAACTTGGCATCATTCAAAGGCTCAAAGCCCATCTTTTCACAATAACGGACTAAACGAAAGAAATTACAGAAATTACACCGATCGAGATAAGGTCAATTCCTTAGGTTAAGAACTTCTTCGTCAGTTCTTGCAGAGAGCACGAGCTAAGTATAGGTATGTATGTGTATCTGTCTTGTCTCTGTTTGCAAACAGTACTATACTATATAACAAGAGAAGATCCAAATGTACACATGTACTTCAGTGGTGTACAGTTTGTAAACATGTGATGTAACAGGTGACTAAAGTACGGAAGTGTAAAATAGACAGGCTATTGAAAAAAGAACTATCTTGTCAAAAGGACTTTTTTTTCATTTTTTTGGGACCAATTTTCGTAAAATTGACATAGTGACAACTTCTGACATCTACTGAGTTAAAATAATAGAAATCTGAAATTTGGCGAATTGATCAACTCTTCAAAAGGGCAAATGTAAGAAAATTGTTTCTAATGCCAAGCCATCTCGTCAGAAAATGCATAATTCGAAAAATTGTCATTTGGGGCTTCGGACACAAAAGAGTGATATCAGATTCAATTTCGATCCGGTTTTTTACCTTTTCAGCTTAAATCTTCCCCAATCTTGGTCATAGATAGCCTAACATTGGCAATGACTTATGCAACGATAGGCCTATGTAACGTTGCCATCCAATCATGGCAAATGACAGATAAAGTGAAAAATATCAGAACAATTTTAAAATAAACCTCTCCATAACAGCAGCATCTTTTTTTTAGGGGGAGCTGGGGGGTGGGGGGGAGGAAACCGCAATAGTGAAAGGGCTCCTGCGTACCCTGGAATAGCGATTCCTGGTATCTATGGGATGTTTTTATCCAGTTTTTCTTTCTGGCTCGTCCAGTACCAACTGATTGTGGAGCTCTGCTTAGATAGTCTTCTCACAGTCTAATCATTAGCTATCATGCAAGTTGTGAATGACGCCACTTGAGTCTTGCGTCCCCCTCCCCACCGGGTAGGATGCGCCTACGACGCCACTGATCCGTTTAATCGTATATTACATTACATCGGCTTGCGGGATAATTCATGGAATCAGAGATATTGGAGTAGAGTGACCAATAGAAACAAAAGTACATCCCCCCGATATGATATATATACTTTTCCCCGATATGATATAAATACTTTTTCAGATACTTTTTCAAAAATTCGGATATGCCTATCATATATCATTGAAGTGTGACTCGTGCCTTCAACCATCTCATCAAAAATGGCAAAATCATTCAAAATTAACAGTTCTCCAGTTACAACATCTCGTCGAAATTGCAAAAGTGTAAAAATTGTCATTTTTCAGAGATAAAACAATTTGACAAAATGGCTGAAATTATAAAATTGTCATTTTGCCAAGCTCTCACTCGTCAAAAGGACAATTTTTCAAATTCAACCATTATAAGGGGATGTTTTACAAATAAGAAAATAAGTTACAAACATAATTTTACAAATAAGACGTTTGTTTGCACTTATTTTTAAAACCAATGCTTGTGAACAATAATAGTAGACAATTCAAAATTATAAAGGACTATAACCTTCTTTACAAGAAATAAGTTTCCGACAGCTAGAAATGTCGTTGTTTGTTACTCAAGAATAATTTGTTCACTCAAATTTTCAAAACTAAAAAAATGCATCTGCCGTATCATGCATCTACCCATGCAACTCATCTTATGCATACTAGTGTTTTGAGGATATGAATCTTTTTTTCAAATTATTCAAATTATTGATGATAAACAATGATTAAAGACAAAAGCTCATCACCCCAGATAGTTTCAGTTCTCCCAACCACCTCGGCGTCTAGTCCCTCCCACAGCCTGAATAAAATTCCTCCACATGTGTTACCAAAACAATGGATCCATGTGTATGCTGTGTAGTATGAATTACTCTGCAATTTTCGAATTGGCTGTCAATCAAAGAGTACCGTAACTTAGAACCAGTTAAGAATTTTGCTTCCCGGAAAGTACAAATACAGCTTAGGGTGATGAGTTACTGCCTTTAAATCTATTGTCTTTGCACGCCAAACTGCACTGTAAACGCCCTATTTCCCATTAACTTGGATTTTTTCCCAATATTGCAATGGTGGCGAGATCTCTGTAAAATGTCAATTTTCTGAATTTCGACACTTTGACAAGTTCACAATGTCAAAATGTCAATTTTGCTTCATTTTGTCCATTTTGAAAAGATGCCGCATAACGTCAACATTACAATTTTGTTTTTTAATTTTGACGAGATAAATTAACTGGTTAATATATGTCAATTTTACGAATAAAAATAATTTTGTCGAGATGATCCTTTTACGCATGTCCTTTCTACGCTTCCGTACTCGGAGACCGTCCTGTTGCCAACGGGGAAAATTTACATACGGCCCTCGTAACGATAATTACCATAGTAACGATCAGATAAATTTGCTTTTTTATTTTTTCTCCTTATTCGTTCACCAACTTCATCGCAGAGTAACGGAGAATATTTGAACCTCTTGCCTGACATTTGACAACTTTCTAATCTGACTTTGTATGTAGCGCCTGCACTTGACTTTTCCAGTTGCCTCAACATCATGAACTATTTTACCACTGACTGGAGGCAGGATTAGATGTGGCGGCATCATCTGGCGCACTTAGTATCTTAAACAATGCGTGATATGAAGTACCAAATCAAACTTGCCTTGGTAGGGTCAACGAAAATGAGCCACGTTTCTCAGTTTCTTTCTTCATTACATCCTGAATAATCTCCTTGACACCAGGACAGCACCAATCATATCTTTCTTTTCACGTCTGAAATCTGGATATAAGAGAGAGTTTCCGTTTTCTACACTTCTTAGTATTTCCCTACAAACTAAAAGGGTGTAGGCCTATGTGTGTGAAAAGCCATTGCAACATTTAGGAATTTCAGTAGGCATATCTCTGGATGTTATTGTAGACATCTGCAACTGAATTGGAAATATCTGAAATTGAATTTTATTGAATATTTTTTTCATGCAGAGATATCTGGAATTTGATTCAAGATATCTGAAATTCAATTTGAAATATCTGAAGCTCTATTTCAGATATTTCCAATGTCTTAAAAATTGGATTCGATTATCTAAAACTGAATTCGAAATATCTGAAATAGAATTTCAGATATCTCAAATTCTGTTTTCAGATATCTGAAATAGAATTTCAAGTATCTGAAACTGAATTTTAGATACCTCAAATTCAATTTCATATATCAAATTCAGTTCGACTGAGATTTCTGAAATTCATGTCCATAAGCTATGAAAAGGCGCGAAAATGGAAAGATGCATAATAGAACCATGATGTACGGTATGTATACATGTGTACGCATATCGTAAAGTATACCCATTAGTAGCAGCCGCAAGGTAACCGCTTGTTTCGCTCCCTTGCAAGTTCGTCCTCAACCAGTTCGCCCCCCACCACCAGTTCCCAACCTCTTTACCACTTCGCCCCTACAGGCCTACCAGTTCTTCCCCAAGTTCAGACTCCTGTCCCCCCCCCCCCCGGGCTATCCTGCATAGTTGCATTATCATTCAAGAAATGGAAACAAATCCAAATTTCAATGGTCATTTGATCTTGTTTCGTTGACTAACCTGCGCAGTCGCCTCTCTGGCTGCCGTCCCTACGTGACATATTTGACCTTTACCAAATTGTCATCAATAGTGGGTTCTTGTACTAGATGTGGTACACCTACAGACCAAACATGAGATCTAACCAAGTTCTCTGCCCTGAGGTATTGCATTTACAAAATTTTCACAGTTTGACTCCTGCTGACCCCAAATGACCTTTGAGATTCTCCTACAACAATAGCGCATTTATACTCGATGTGGCACATCTGTATAGGCCCAACCGTTTGGCCCAACGATTGGGCTAGATCTCTTCTTGAGATATGGGGTATGTGTGAGGTATGTATCGCAGACAAACACACATATACATATCATCGAAACCACAAAAGAAATAGAAAATAGGCTATAGTCACTACTTGAAGATATGCTTTGCCTTCGTTTGAGTGGGTTAATCCTTGTGCAAGTTGTACATCAATCAAACTATATTTAATTAAATGCCGCCATCCTTTTCAATTTATCAGCACTCACGCCTAAGCTACACTTAGGATATTGTAACATTTATCCCGGCGTTGTTAAAATCATTTGGCTTGGATGGAACATTCCGGTGGCGACACACCTCTCATAAAATCTTTCATTTAAAGGGAAATAGGGCATTTAGAATACACCAACATGACATACAAAAAAAATAGCTTTGGTCATAGTTAAACCATCCAGTCTCATCAATAAACACCTGCCAAAGCTTCATCTCCTCAAAACATTATGCATGTGATGAGTAATGGCAGATGCATCATTTGAATTTTGAAAAGTTTGGGTGAACAAATTAGTGTTGAGCAACAAATAACTGAGTCTCTATCTGTGAGAAAGTTATTTCTTGAAAAGAGGGCTACTGTCCTTCCTTATTTTGAATAATCTATCATTCTGCATCCACAAACATTGGTTTTAATGACATGGATGTCTTCTGTAAAACAAAAGCCCTATTTGCCTTTAAAAGGAATAAGCAGTCACCCCAACTTCAGTTACAATCTGAAGCATCAGATTGATGTTACAAATCTCTTCTTTTGAGACTGACAAGTATCTTTCTGGATATTTCAAACTATTATGTTTTCAAAGTAAACGAATAACTGACTTGCATAAATCAGTAGCCCAGTCACAAAAATATTATTACCTAGGGAAGTAGGGGTACTATGCTAACACAAATTGGGGTGACTGATATTGAAACACGTACAGCGCTGATGCCAGGGTGAAAATTGGAGAAATTTCTTTGACTTACTATTGTATTACGGAATTTACACATACCCAGCATTTACACATACCCAGCATTCCTACGCCCATACTCAAATTTGACACGCTGTTGTCACAATTTCGGAAAGGTCACTTTCCTTTGGCAAATACCGAGATAAGCAACCCGAAATTTCTCAACGTGACCCGACAAAAGCGGAAAAGCGAAAACATGGTTTTGCCGCTGATTGAGACGAAGCAGTGACGAATAATTTCGGAGGCTGAGTGGGACGGTTCCGTATTTATGCTGTTGTTATTGCGTACCACAATGATCACAAACCGTGTGCTACTGGTTTCCCTCCCGCGAGACAGCAAAAAATCTTAAATTTTGCTTTAAATCATTCTCAAGTTCTGGCGTGAACCTGCAACGATGGTTTCGATATAGTTTGAGTTCTCCGAAAGGATACCATCAAACACTTTCTACAAGCTTTTTCATTGAGCATTTGACAATCACACAGGAGAAACTCACCTTGCTGGCTCTGTAGACTTTGGTGTCCTACGTACAGGACCTATTTGATTCAATCGCAGCAGAACGACGGAGGTAAGAAGCTTTTCCTTTGTTGGATGTCTGTACGAAGGTGGGTAGCCCGACGAGAATGCACTTAAAGGTGAAATCATGTACAGAAGCTTTTTACAAGATGTATTGAATGCATTAGTTCACGTAGTAAGCCTTGCTGTATGTAAGGATTACAAAGAGTGACTCCAGTGTGGGAAAAGGGCTCTCTTCAGGGTAGCCTACCATACATGCGTGACATCCCTAAAGTGAATGTAGGGAGGAAACGTTAATATACCACTAGCAATATCAAGAAGTAAGAAGTGATGTCATGGTGCTAGTCCTATGGAGTATTTCCACGCTAGCTGCATGGTGGTATGTAGCAAGTCAAATGTATCGTGAACTGATCATGTATCAATATCATGTTGATCATTACTGGAATGACCCTTTTAACATTTTCATGGAAGATTACAGGTAATACATTTACAGCCACAGATGATCAATTTGTGAAACAAATTTCAAAGGACATTGCCATTGAGGACTTACTGTATGAGTGTGCATACTTGGTTGCAATCTTGGGAGCCGATTTTCCTCTTGAAAGTGTGTGTGTGTAAGGGGGGGGGGGAGGACCTGGCCTAAAACTTCTCCTAAAAGTCCCGTGAGCTCAGCTATATGGTGGAGGGTACAAAATTTTTTGGCCGTTTTAGGCCCCCCCCCCGATGGCCGGTAACAACACTTTCCTTGTGTTCTAAGCTGCATGCACCCAGCCTTGAAATGGGGATCTCATGTCTGCAATTTTGCACGAATGACGAAAAATCTACCTATAAAAAAGTATGAAATATCAAATGGCATGGATTTTCTGAAACCCTTGCTAAAATATTGGTTGCTCAATATACCCCCACACTTCGTTTGCTGCCACTGGTCTAAGCAGACTTTGAGGAAATGGTTGAAATGGGGAACTGTATGATACCATCACGGTTGTACAGTATGCTTTCTTTATATGGACTCCATTAAAGCAAAGCGCCACGTAGTGTATCGAAAAAGAAATTGATAAAAGTACCTCCCAAATTGCGGGAAACGGCACTTCCAAGTTTCCTTTGCCTTACTAATTACAGCTAAATTTCCTTATTTTTTCGAACATAGGTTGAGAAATTTACATAGCCTACTGTAGGCTATCTATTTTGTTTTAATTTCAAGTTACAAAAAGTGGGTGGTGGGGCAATATGTTAGTGTCCCCCCCCCCCTCCAAAGAGTGGGGACATGTGCCCGTGTCCACGGTAGGATATCAACACTTTGGACTCCTAGAAGATAAACACACGGCTAAAAATTCATGGGTAAACCAGTTTGCCAACTTATTTTGGTAGGAAAAAAAATGATCTCCGTGTCCCTTATCATGCTATGACAATTCCTTTAGTGCGAACGAGCAAAATTAACCGATCTTGCAAGGGAAAAATAAGTTTTAGGGAATCCTGCAATGTACTCGGACTTAGCTCAGTTACTCTATGGTTATCTGCCATTGAGGATCATTACACGCAATGCAATGTAAATTATACCTATTTATTACTCCATTTGCTTCACAAACTCGTCTCTCCTTTGTAATTTCTCTAATAATCTACCATCCAACCGATTTATTGCCTTTATCATTCCCCTAGGTGATCTGTCGGCCGTACCATGTACCTTTACATGTTCAAGCTGGCAAGCAAACAAAGCTGTTGCCATAGTGTTGGACAGGGTTATCAAAAACTGAAGTTGAACAGATCTAATAGTTGCAATAAACATACAAAGGTGTAGAAATATATGGGAAATAAACATGTCATTTCCTCTTAGATCCCAATTGTTGTAATATTGTTTGATGTTGTATTGTTTCAAAGATCTTTTAACACCAGAGAAAACGAAAAGGTTCAAACACTTCAATAAAAAAAATATTTTGCATCAACTTGAAACCTCCAATGTAGGTGACATTGTTTTAAATAAGACAGAATAACTTCGTAGCGACTTAACTTGGTGATCATTGTCATTTTGCTTGAAGGTCAAAGGTTATTAGAGGTCAATGTCTCTGAAAAAGACACCCCAGATGCCCCCCCCCCACCAAGAGAAAAATAAATAAATACAAAATTTTATAACTTCGAACTTGTTACCGATGCATTGATCAAAGAGTAAAAGATTCTACGCTAAGGCCATTAAGGGACATTAAATCCCAGTTAGCAAGTCCAAGTGGAAACCACATAGTGATATCCCCTTATGGGAATCACCCACCCATGTGTTACACGATCCCTATTGATGTAGCCAATATGCAAACTGTACTCAAGACATGCAAGTGAATTCCAGGTAGGAGATGGACGAGAACATACGGGCATAATGCAGTATAACGTATATTGAAACCATTTGAGAAATACCTGGGTCATTTCCATATGCGGGATGCATGTATAGGCAGAACAAAAGCAAACCCATGCACAAGGGCTAACTATGGGATAGCTCATATGGGTACTGTGCAGAAGATACCTGGAAAATCTACCCGTTAGATAATGGGACAGCCCCGAATGTGGATGTCGTATGGAAATTAATGGGCAAGCCTGTTCACATCGGAAGCACCTTGACAAACGTGACCTGGCAATGTGATGGGGTGATCATGAACATGATTTTCATATGGTATTCGTACAATCACATCTGGATAAGTAAATGATGGATTGGCCAATAAGGGCGCATTCGATGAGAGAGCAGGGCGAAAAAGTCAATTGTGATGAATGTTGTATGACCCATGTGGGTCTCTCTCTGGCTTACCAATGCATTTAGAATTGTCAGCTGCTGGAACAATGATCGCACAGTTAGTACCGCGAACAAGAGCCTATACACCTCTGGAGCTACTTGCAACTGACAAAGCTAACTAGGGTAACTAAGCACATTACGCCCGCACTGGTGACAGATTACTTTGTTTCCATGGCGACATTCTGTGGTAAACTCTGTTCTTTTGTAGTTTCAAATTTTCAACAAGATTTTCTGGTTTTCTCTTCAAGTGCATGGGTTTCATGAACCTCAGATGCGTGGATACATTTTCGATTAGCTAATGATATCCCACTGCAAGAGTGAAAACAGTCGGGATTTTGCCTTCTCTTCGGACCTTTACCCCTATGTAGGCCTACGTTTGATACGTCCGTGTTTGGTTCTTCATATTCTAGTTTGAGCGATTTTGTGTGTTTTAAAGACAACTGCTCATTGCTCCAGACAGTTTCAGTTCTCCCAACCACTTACTGTTGGTCCCTCCCATAGTCTAAAACAGCCTAAAAATTTTAAACCCCTCCTCATGTGTGATCAAAATAATTTGCCCCTGTATGCTGCATTCATCTTTTCACCCTGACTAACATCCAACGTGACTACATAAGTTTATGCACCGGTCGGCGTCCATGGCACTCTTCAAAAGTTTCTTGCAGAGCTGTATAGTAAAACTCTGACGTCTTCTACTGACCGGTGTCTCTCTTATGGAAAAATGGTGAATCCACCGCTGTCAACAGTGATTCCCCAAACGTTACAAAACTGAAGTTTCTGTACATAATTACGTTTTACATTACATACAATATTTGATGAAGATCACATTAAATAGTCATTTGTTAGTCAATAGTTATGTTGTCATCATAAACTTAAGTTGCTACTGTTGAGTTGTGCCCCTTTTTTTTCCGTTGAGTACCAAAGGATCTCGTACAGGCCTGGTTTGATAGCTTCTGGTATTGTGAAATATTTATCCTTATGTCGTACCAGATAGTGTAAGATCAGAGCACGCGGTGACACTGCGTAACACAAAAAGTACGTAATTGTTGAACTATCACATCACACATGTAACTTGGCAAGTTCAAGCTATTTGAAAATGTGACGTACGCGGAAGACATTTAGCCTGAGAGGCGTGAATGTTTCTAGTTCATGTACAGAAGACAAATATTTACGTCTGTTATACTTTCTGTTTATACGTAATGGTGTATTAGTTTTCAGAAAAAAAGAGGGTGTGCAAAATGCTTTGAAAGTACCAAAACAGCAAATGTCTAAACATCATGCATACATACCATATAAATCTGACAAACTTTTGGCAGATTGTTAAAAAAATCTCTCAAGTACTTCCAGGGTGGTAACCAGAAACACAGTGTTACGTACGTGACAATTTTTTTTTCCATGGTTATATACGCCACTTTCAGTTATTTCTATTAAAGGAACATAGGTATTTGTGAAATAGGTCTTACATAACTTTTTGCACGTTCTTTCTCCAAATCGAGAAGAAGCATATCTATGTTACAGATTAGTGATGAAAAAGTTTCTCGTCTTTGGAAAGAATTTTTTTTAATTTTCCTGATGTTGATGCTCGTAAGATAAGAGTATGACTTTATGCCTACCATATTAGTTTGAACATGGAATGTTGGGTCGAAGGTTATCAATGCTTAACTGAATCTGCAGGTAGACAGTCATGGTGGCCATCAACCAACAACATTTCTACTTCAAAGCTAGGGAGAGGAGTAAAACACATACCTAAGATTTTAAACGAGAACGAGTAGGGAGCAAAATACTTTATCACTAGCCTTAGTTTGGGCTTTACATAAATCTGAAGTGTTGAAACGAAACGGTTGCTTGTTTGTGACGTACGGGACATGTCAGTAAGTCAAGCAGCATAATTTGCTTTAGCAATTAGTAATGAAGCTGATTTTGTTACAGATTCCAAATGACACCTGTTTCCCTAAATTTGAATAAGGATTAGATTTTGAGACCAGTGAAGATTTTTCATGTATTTTCTTTGTATTTTGCAGATATCCAACGTTGAAAGATGCATTCCCTGTACTTCCACCTCAATTACACGGCCACCATCTTAGTAGAACAATGGGAAACCACTGGCACATGGGGTAAGATTTCAAAAAAGAGGTTACCACGTTGAATCGTTGACTTGTAGTGCCATCTGTCTGAAGTAAATCACGTTGATCTTCGTGTGACCGTGGTCACTTAAATCATCTGAATTTCTGAAGTGAATATTTTATAAATTAGTCTGTTTCTAACAATGTTCAAATAAAAGTGTTTGCACCGGGTGCCCGACGAACGAGATCCGGGTCTTTAGGGGGCCCGGTCCTTAAATTGTCAGTCTCTTACTTAACGCGTATATTGTAGACCTACGTGAAAGACTTGCCGTTGTATAAACGTGCAAAGCCAGAAGGTCGTATTGTGAATTCACAACGAATTCGTAGTTCAAAGAAAGTTACATCTTCGGGTCACGGTACTAGGGTACCTGATTGACTATGGCCTGCGGGCACCCATGTCGGAATTATGGACCCTGATGCAAGCACTGTGGCTATCTCGACAAGAGAACACTGAAATGCTTGCCTGCATGGAGAGATGAGGTACAAGACTCTTTATAGCCTTCAGCATTCTTCATTGACTTACTGGGTGTCACAAACTCAATAAATTTTCAGATACTGTCACATTTTTGTAACGTTTAAACAGATGGTGTGTCTCGAAAAAAGAAATTGCTATGAAGAAAAAGATAAGAATAAATTGTGTTATGGCATGATTGTTATTGTGTATCGAGCTTGTTGCAGTTATTATTATTTTCTTCTTAATTTATTTTTGGTCAGACCTGTTTGGATCCTGCCTGGCAGTGTTCATGCTCGCTCTTCTGTACGAGGGTCTTAAAGTTTTCCGTGAAGTGATGTTACGTTCCGCTCTCATTAACGTTCGTTACAAAACCTCTAATATCTCCAAAAATAAAGATACGATGTTGACGGAGACAAAGGGCTTAGACAGGTACGTAAAACTGATTATCGTGGTATACTGTACATGATCGATGACGTAGATCTGTCAGTTATTGTATACATGATCGACTCCGATCGATCTGTTGATTGAATAAATATGATCGATATCGATTGATCTGTCTATGACTAAATATGCATGATCGATTTCGATTAGATAGTTATTGTATACACGTATTCTATATCGATCGATACGTTAAATTGTTAATGATTGATAATCGCTCTCGGTCGATCTCTTAATGCATATTCATAGGTGCTGTCGATCGATAGGTGAATGGGTGAATAGACATAATCTATATTCGATCGATATGTTACTTATTGTGTTACACACGTTCGTTGTCGATACCTCTGTTAATGATTGAATACGCTTGATTGATGGCGATCGATCAGTTATTGATTGTATATGCATGATCGATGTCGATCAGATACAAAGAGGGACTCATGAGCGATATCGCTTAAATATTTATAGATCCTCAAGGTTTACCCAGAGTTCGCCTACAATCTACTGACAGCTTTGACGATGACATTTGACCAACTTACAACGTTCTATATTCAAAGCTAGGAAGAGGCTACATGAATATATATGTTCACATAAGAAAAATGTCTATTGGGGCACTTTCTGATTGAATTTGCAATTAGTTGATCACATTTTATGCAAAAAATCCAAGGAGATGAGCTTCACCAGATCTGGGAGAAGTGCAAAAAAGTTAAGTACCATGTTGGTCATAACAACATATCCTCCTTGAAACAATGACATGCTCTCTTGCGCATCAACAAAATTAATGGTTAGGTGCGTTTGAACGCTCCACTCATATATCTGTAAGAAGATACGGTATTGCTGGCTGAATATCTGATCATCATATAGTCATATATTTTATAAGTTTAAGTATCGCGTTTCCTGCTGACGAAGTACAGAAAAAAACAAAAACAAAAAGGAAACAAAGCAAAAAGAGACAGAGAGCGAGTGGGGCGGTGGTGGGTGTATCTGTCTCGTAGCTTACATTTACTGTGTACAATAGAGCGCAGGAAGTTTTTTTTACGTTTGCATGGTCTCTCTGGTCAGAAATAGTACTGGACATTATCGCATATAAATCATTGAAGCATGGAAGTAGGAAAACATTTCCATTCTTCCACAGGTTTTAGTATGTTCATTGACTCAGCTAAAAAAAAAACATATTCATGATAGTCCTTTCTGTCATGTTAGCAGTGTTGGTCCTTTGTCCGACAATCATTCTAGAATTAGGGGCCTCACAGCGCGATGGTCAGTGAAAATGGTTTCCCATCCCTATAATAGTAATTCTCGAAATACAGCTCTCTTGTTGTTAAGTACTGAGGAATGGTCCATGGCCTTTTAGAACCTAGGTAAATTTGAAACGTTTTCATAACAAGTTACAATGAAAAAAAAATATTTAGGACAGTGAAACGAGAGTCGATTGGTAGGTACCATACAAATATCTTGGAAAAATATCATTTGAGACATAGACCAAGTCCCTTGCCACGAAAACTAATCTCCACTTTAAGATTTCATGATTATTTTCAACCATCACCCAAGAAAAATGAAGGTAATAATTGTAAAATGAAATATCTATCATAGGGTATAATGTAGTTGTAAGCCAATTTCCAGATGTGACAACATTGTTTTTAGGCTTGAAGTAACTGTTAGTCCAAGGGCAACATTTCGGGTTGTCATGAGTCCGTGGTCCAATGTCCTAGGCCAGTAGAGAACGTGTTATCATGTTTAAAGGAATGTTTGAGACGTCGTTGTCAGCAGATGGTGATGTGCAAGTTTTTTGGCTTGCTATGATGATAATAAGGCAGTGTCTTTTTTTTTTTTTTGGGGGGGGGTGGAGGGGCAGGAGGGATAATCAGGGATTTTAGCACAAAATCGTAGGAGGTCATTATGGGAGACTTTTTCTTAAGAACACTGGATTGACTTTTAAATAATAAAGTATACATTGATAAGTCTGAGGATTTGTGATAGTGACACAAGGGGTGTTACAAGTCTATATTAATTATTGAATAGCACTAGAAAGTCTAATTTGCAGTGCACGTAGTTGTATACGGTTACTGCATTGTTGGTATTCCATTTAACGAAAGGATGACTCACTGCATTCCACCAATTCCACTCATCTGCTACAGTTCCATCCAAGCGTATTAAATTATCAAGAATTCGTGTTTGGACTTTTGAGATACATTTTCATATCCATGTTGTAGACATTACAATTACGCTATCAAAATAACTGCCAGGTCAGTAAAGGAGGAAAAAATGTCATTTCCTTGATTAAGACAAGCCATAAGGTATGAACTGACATATTAGCGACCGTCACCCATCACCCAAAGCTACATTTTGGGAAGGGTTAAGCAAAATTCTTAATTGGTTCTTCCCTTTGATTGACAGCAAATTTGAAAGATGCACACTAGCTCATGTTGTACAACATGCCCAGTGCTTCGATTGCATTGCCTAAAATATAAGTTTTTGGGAGAGTTGAAACTGTCTGGGCGATGAATGAGTTTAAGGTTATTCTCCATGTTGAACAAGTCATCGTCGATGAAAAATCAGCTTACAAAGGAAACAAGAACTTAGGAGTATTGAACTATCCGACCAAAGTCATCTGACTGATGTAGCTCTTAAAGTGTATCAATATTCGAGATTTGTGTGACAAAACATTTTGAAAAGTTTCAGTGAAAGTGACTTAACATTTATCTCGATGTTTCCCCCAAAAGATCTTGTAATGTCGCACGCCCCATACAAGAACTGAAATGGTACTCGCACGTGTTACAACTTACACTTGACACTACATCTCTGGAGTTCGCGCAATGAGTTGCTTTTTTCTTTTGTGTGTATGTTTTCCACCACGTGAACAATATGCTGGACAAGGTGTACGACTTAAGAGTATTTGTTAATTTACACGCGGGTCTTCAACTTATTCACTTGGTTACCGATTTATAGTATAAGACAGCAGTTACACTGGGGTACAACGGTTCAAGATAATACAGTCTTTATGTCAATCTGGTCGCGTCTTAGTCATTCAACAATAGTACAGAAAAGCACATGTCTGGTACATCGGGGTTACCCTTTCAGGAGGGTTTAATGGTTGATGATAATTCCGATGTCACAGCGTGGTGCTATTATACGGAAGCTTAAAAGTGCCATCAAGATAAGTATATCTTTGCCCCCAGAAGTTGACAATTTTCAGCAAGATGTCTTCATAACGAGATAATATCTCATCAAAAAACAGAAAAATGATCAATTGTTCAGTTGTGTTATCTTAACAATTCAACATTTTTCTGCAAAATGTTAACTTGTTTACTTGATTCTTAATGAGGAATTCAACATTTTTTTGAAAAATGTTCGTATAACAACTTATCACATCCTGTCAATTGAACAATTTGCTGCAAAATGTTGACTTGTTCATTTTCTCACTAAGTGAGCAATTGAACAATTTTCTGCAAAATGTTTGAATTACAACTTATAGTATCTTGTCATTTCAACAATTTTCTGCAAAATATCTACTTGTTCATTTTCTTTACTAAGTGAGCAATTGAACAATTTTCTGAAAATTGTTCAAATGACAATTTATTATCTCTTTTCATTTCAACAATTTGCTGCAAAATGTCCACTTGTTCACTTCCTAGACCAGAAATACAAATTACAGGATGGTATAAATTGTCATTTGAACAATTGGCAGAAAACTGATTAATTGTTCACTTAAAAAGATATGATCAAGTTAACATTCTGCAGAAAATTGTTCAGTTGTTCACTTAAAAAGAAGTGATCAAATCAACATTTTTCAGAAAATTGTTGAATTGACAGGATGTAATAAGTTGTCATTTAAACATTTTGCAGAAAAATGTTTAATTGCTCATTCAGAAAACAAGTGAGCAAGTTAACATTTTGCAGAAAATTGTTGACTTGCTTACTTAGGAAAAAAGTGAACAACTGGACATTTTGCAGTAATTTGTTGAAATGACAATATATGCTAAATTCTCTTTTGAACAATTTGCAGAAAATTGTTTAATTGTTTAAATAACATAACTAAACAATTGATCATTTTTCCGTTTTTTTGTTGCTATACTTTCTTGTTATCTAGACATTTTGTAGAAAGTTGTCAAGTTACTGAGCAAAGACATTCTTATCTGGACGGCACTTTTAAGCTTCCGTACTATTACGTCCACATAAAGTTTGTAATGTACTTCCCATTGCACCATTACACTGTTTGTATAATAGTCTCAATTTTTCTTGAAGAACCCACTTTTCAAGCTGCAAAGAGCGTGGATCTAAATTTTGTATGTCTGTCCCTTTCGGATCCTTCAGTAAGTTGGGGGTCACCATTTATTCATTCATACTGGTAACGATGTAAGTAATATACAGTAGCCCCATTGTAAGAAGAAAAGTTTTTCCTTTCCTCAGTTTTCGTTTCTCATATCTCTTTATATATTTTTGTTTTATTTCCCCTTTTACAGAATGAGCTTTTTTACCTGCGGACACTTGCTTCAAACTTTTCTCCACATCTTGCAAACAGCGATCAGTTACTGCCTTATGTTAATTGTTATGACCTTTAACCTTTGGTTGACCCTCTCCATCGTCATCGGATCTGGAGCCGGCTACTTTGTGTTTGGTTGGAGAAAATCCATCATCGTGGACATTAATGAATCTATGCACTGAAAATATGGATGATTTATTTTTCATTTCATAATTTGACTGCTATACTTCAACAAGTTTTGGCATCATGTAGTCTAAATCCAACTCCGATTCACAAATGGAAAAATTTATTCATTCATTATGTATACCTTTTAAGAATTTTGTTTACTCTTGATACACATTTGTAATTAGTTTACGCAGCTGGTACACAAAACTTGCTAGCAGAATTAGTGACCTAAAATGCAGTAACAGCCAAGGACTAGTAGCACTAATAGTTCAGGTTGGAATTAAGTTGTTTCCTTAAGAGTGGGGCATCCTCTATAGAAAAATAGAATTGATGATTTGTATTTTGTTCTCGTCAAATGAGGCGAAACTTTTTAATGTTCTTTAGATAAATTTTCATAAAGTATGATACATGCTGTCGTGTTATGCATCAACTTAGTTTAGCACTGCCACGGTAGGAAGACTTTGAAACTACAGCAATACAACGTATCCTGCCGAGCTAGGCTAAAACCTCAGGAGACAGATGATATCCTAAATCCACGTGGGACCACAAATTAAACTCTTTTAGAAGACGTTTTAACATAATACAATGCTCTCTTTGTAGTAGTGGCGACAACTTACTCTTTAATGTAGTAATTCGGTTTGTACCAGTAAAGAATAACCGAAATATCATTCCCTGTAAGCCAAGTCCTAAAATTACAAAAGAAGTTACTATTAGCAAAGGAAAATAACATTTGGTTCTAAATGTCACGTAAGTTAGAAGTAATTTTAATTTAAGTGATGTTTGATGGAATGCGGAAAACACAGAGGTCACAAACAAAGTAATTACAGAATGTAATCACACCATGTAGCTTTAAATACAGGTTAGTTAGGCTATCAAGTTTAATTTTTATTTTGTTTTGTTAATACGCTCGACTGTTAGATGTATGTTATTATCAGTGTTTGCGTTACAGCTGTTCCTATATTTACTCAACAATTTTATTACCACGTGAATGTAGCCATTGCTCTTACATACAGTTAGATACCGAGTGCTGATGTATGTATTTTTCTGCAAGCTGCCATATAAAGAAAAGAAGTTTATAAAGTCGTGCATGTGCTCTTGAAAAGCATAGGACGATTAGCAACCGTTAACTTGTTCAAGCATTCTGTATAGGAACGGCATTGAAAGGAAAAGGAAAGAAGCACGAGTTAAGACGGGACTGTCTGAATTATTGGAAGTCTCATCCAGTATACGCGGTACGTAACCACAACTTCTGAATCTTTCACGAAGAATAACGTTTCGTATTAAAGACAAAACAAGTTAAAATTATCAAGTTGACCAGGAGAATAAGAAGCATAGCCTGATAAAATCTTCCAAAGAGTAGTCTGCTTGTAACTGACACGAGCAGACGACAGGTAGAGTGGGTCGGTATAGAACACTAAATGTAGGTACCACTATACTGCTTCAGGTATCACATTCTCATCTTCCAAACCATTAAATTTAGAACTTAAGTTCAAGTTGGCTTATTTTTTATGCGTTTCACTACAAGACCATTTCAATGTGTGAACGCAAATTTGGATTTCTACGTCAATTGAGCCACGTCAGGACTTTATAACTTGCAATGAAAAACGACTTTACAAGTTCCGTGTTTGTCAACAACTTTTTAACATTTTAATGTAGGCTACCTAAGTTCTTTTCATTGAATTAGACTGTTCAGTACATCGTATCGTAATATGCATTTCTCAACTGTAGCTCTATAATTTTCAATATTGTATTCACAAATGATTGTTTTCTTTCATTAAGTCTCAACGTCATTACATTTCGTGAGAATTTTCAAGAAGTTTCATGTTTGTTTGGAGTGTCATATTCGCGATAATGCGTTACTGCAGCATGCATGAATAATTTCCAAATTTCTTGAATTAATAGGCAAATGTAGAAACTTCAACTTGCCTTTCAAAGATGCGAAAAGGTTTGATGTATGTTGGGTGTTGATTCTTACATCATAATCTGAAGCCTTTGGCCGCTGTGGTATACCGTAAGATACGATAAGGTAACCAAGAACATTGATAGGAGGTGTAGCTATCACAGAACAAACGTTGATAGCCACAGTGACAACCATATAGTCGATGGGGGATTACTAACTTGAATAATAGCAAGATAATTCGAGACATATGGTGATTATATTGTTAAATTACTATCCAAGATGAAAAAGTTCTTGATTTCCTGCCAGTCTAACAAAACCTTCGGCTTAGGTCTCAAATATTCCAAAAAAATATTAAAATAAAAAATACATATCTACTACAAATTGTCACGTGGTATGTGATTGTTTTTTTTTTAGCTTCGCTTGTCCACGACCTTGTGAGATCACAACAATGATACCAACTCACACAGGAACTGTACAAGTAAACACAGTTTTGCAGAGGGGACAAGTAGCCTTTCACAAGTGTTACAAGCTATAACTATTTATTTCGAGTACAGTGTGGGTACGCCAGGCTTCTCGAACTGCCAAACTTCGTTCACCCTTAAAATAAGCCAGAAAATGCAATGTGGCCTGAGGGGTTTGATGAAGTTTTGACTATCATACCTCATAAAGACTAAAAGAAAGCTGAAACACAAGTTTATTTAATCGTCCATGCCGGATTTGCGAAAGTTACTGTGAGGCACTTGCACAGGAGAGGTATAATTTCCCCTAAACGGAGATGCAGCCTAACGTTAAAAATTTCTAACTCATGATTTTGACCATTCATTGGACTAATTCAAGACCATTTTTGTTGCTAACTTGTTCACATGTGACGGCTGTAGGTTTGCATACAGGACTTGTTCGCAAGGAAAGTCTCATGTAATGAATGGCATGCTTACTTAATTAGGTGCCCGAAATTCGCAGGTTTGCATCGTATCGGTAACCAACTCCAGCAAATGTTGGTTAAAATAACAAATTTCAAGGTGCAATTCATATCAAAATGGATCAAATTATATTAAAAACTAACTAGAATCTTGTTCAAATAAGATCATTTGATTCATGGAAAATTTGCATTTCCAGCAGCTGGAAATTCCCAGGTTAATTGTTACGTTAGATGCGCAAAGTTTGATCCATCCATGCTACATTTTACTCGAAGTATCCCAATATCCTCAACTATGATTATCATCTTTTGGTCCCTTGAATTAATCTCTCCTCACTTGCACATAAATCACATCAAACCACGTATAAAGGCCCTCATTTCATTAAGTGGTCGCCATGGTTTCACTGACTTCCAGGGAAGACATACCAATTCAAAGACTCGAAGGACCTGACTGTCTTGTACGGAAGCTCAACTGGGGGAATGATAAAATAAAACAAAGCTTCGATAGCTCCGCAGTACGAGGACGCCCTAACAATATCCGACGATGTGGTAACCCCGCCCCAAACCAAAATCGAAAGAGTAGCATGGTCAGCCATTCCATCGACAATCCATTACCCAGCAACTTTTGTTGCACTTTTCAAAACCAACGTTTCATCTACACACTGACAGATGAGAATTCCCCTGAGAATGACAGTAGATGATATAATGTCACAAAAGATGATGTCTTGTGACGGATGATATGATCTGGCTTTTTTTTTTTTCGCTTTCCAAACATTTTTTGGTGAAAATTAAATGAGCGAGGTTGTTGAGGTCACAAATGTAATAAATAACCACAAATGTAACAAAAAGTGTTCGAAAAACCACAAATGTAATGCAATTTTAGAGTGCAAGACATCAGATTTGATTTGTAGTACTCCGCATATAGGCAGCAGGGTGAGCAGGGGTTCGACGTGTGAAAGGCGTCAAATTTTGTGGAGCATACCCACTTCTCCCGAGGCTGACATTGGGGAGGGGTTTAAGGGAAAAGGGCCGAATTATAGGGATTTTTATAGAATTTCTCAACTTCCTTCGATTGTCCGTCCCTGACTATTCGCATACTTAGGTGGAGCATTTGCGCCCCCCCCCCCCCCACCCACACACACACCAAACACCTCGTGCACTGCGTATAGGCTGTATGCATAAATACCATATTTGTCTTCAGTAAATGCTTCTAATGGAGTCCAAAAGTCCAGAGAGGTATATGTTGACTTTCATTGTTTGCTAAGGGGATTAATCTACTATTTGCTAACCTACGTGGTGAACTAAGTGTAGTGTTTCCAGTGTGTATCATTCAAGTAGCACGGTATGTGATATGCTCATGCAGTCAGTTCGGTTTCTAAACTAGTATCAACTAATACATGTACCATGTTAGAAAATTAAACTTTTCTCTGAAAGGACCTGTTGGTCAATTAGTGTTTTATTTCTTTCGGGCCTGAATAGACGTTTCATCTTTTTCACTGGAGAACCGAATAGTGGTTATTGGAACACTGAACTTAAAGTCACTGATTTTTACACTGGGTAGCCTACCCGAGCAGGCTGTGTGGGTGTGACATTTAGAAATGGACACGTTCGTTTTGACTGCATGGGGCATATTGTACCAACAGAAATGCCTGAGTTTTCGTTGTCTAACTAATTAGTTCGGTTCACTAAGTTAGGCTATTCATAGTGAAAGAAGACGCCGGTAATTTAGTCAGCAAAGTGAGTGGCATTTTAGTTTAGCGCTTCATATCAAACACCGGTCAGAATATCTTAAATTAAAAAGGTATTCATTATTATCAGTTCTCAGTACAAGAATGGTTGCTCGCAAAGTTATATTTAAAAATCTGTGAATGCCTGAGTTAGGCCTGTGTAGTAACATCATATGACCAAATGCGCATGTGCCTCAGTTTGAATTTATCCTCTAAGAAAAATGTAATAATATTAAATTTTCGCATTCGAAACTCGACAAACTTTGTTGAAGGTATCAATAGACATTTTGATGACTAGGCTATTGTTCGACAAACAGGCCTTACCTTATACGACATGTCACGGTGTGTTTGTACTCCGTAGGCCAAAGTGGCATAGGCCTATTCTGTTCCTTACAGGCGGCAAAATCTAACATATCGAAAGTTCGTTGTATTTTCTCCTTTAACTCAGTTCAGTCAAGAGAATGCATATCTGCATGAATGATTTACTGTTTAAATAATTACTGCAGGTCAGAGAGTTGAGGGCATACCGCAGAGAACTAAGGATGGGGCAAATATATATACGGGTATGGTGTTGAGCACATCACACACATGCAATGAAACGCGTTGTAAAATATCGGCGTTGCAAAATTGCGTTTATACTCCGACTAGCGATGGATACTCACTTTCAGTTACATAGATTAGTATTGCAATTTTTATATTGTGAAATTATCAGTTGCTGAGGTGGTATTTTATCGTTAATTTTCGCGCGAGGACTACACTGTATATCAGGAAACAAACGAATGGAGGTAAGTATTGCCTGCTAAAAACATATAGTGGATGCGAGAATAGCCTTGCCAATCTTCAACTTCATCGTGAAGTTGTTAACTTGACCTTCCTTGTTCTATGAGATCAATCGCCGTATCGTTTAAAGGCACTACACGCCACATACATTCCCTCGCAACTCCCTATCTAGAGTGAAAAATATAATCGATAACTCTAGTTAGTATTGTGAGAGAAACTTTCGAGAAAGTCTCGTTTTCCTTCTCTCTTGTAAATGACACAAATCTATGAGCTTAGATATGCAAAATTAGGTGTTTTTACATGCCCATAAGTGATGATTGCAGGATTTACAATAGCGGCGAGGGGAGTAGGCCTAGTTGAATCTTGTGTTGATGTGATAGATAGGCTCAAGACATAGTTTAATTATGAAAGTAATAACAATGGCAACGAAAGGACATCGTGTATTCTGCTTCAGCACAGGTAAGTTTTTAAAGGCAAATTTTATTTGAAACTCTAGCAATATGTGATTAGTACTATTGTAACATTTAAGTAAATAATAACAATATTATGTCATTAAATTATCGTATTTATGTATTTATTTATAGAAATGTGTAGTTTGCGAAATAAAATATTTTCATATGAATACACGTAGGCCTATGTGCTGCGTTTATGTGCAAAATAGATCAACATCATACATCATCTACAAATGGCAAATTCAGTCAGAAAATGTCCCAGGGGACAAAAAACAAAACAAAAAACGTTTGAATGTTTTTTACGTTGATGCCTGACACATAATAATCATGAGTATGTGTTATATGTCTCTACCTACAGTACGCTTCAACATGGAACGGTGTTTTGTCCAAGTTGTACTGACAGTTACTGCTAAAATTCTGAGCTTCGAGTTTAGACAATAAATTAGCCCGGTATGGGTTCGTTCTCATATGTAGAGGGAAATATTTGGTATGAACTGAATTCTCACTTATCACCTGATGACAGGATTACATTTGCACAAGCAATGACTAGAAAAAAAACAAAAAAAAACGTCAAGTTTACAGACAGGAATACTGCATACAGTAAATGGTATTAATGTTCGTATGTAAATTAACCTATGAAAGATCACCATGCATCTGAAAGTTACAAGTATTCTTTTTTTTCAATGTGCTTTAACAAAACATTCGGCGTCCAGTACGACACTTCAGTATTAGCAGAGCTAGGACAACGCTTTTCAATGTACCCTAAGCTTTATAATGTATCTTTCGTACCCTTAAACTCCCTATATCGCCGTCACGATCTGGGATTAATTAATACCCTGACATATCTTTTCAAACAACAAGTTATCAGTGCTCTGCACTATGGAACAATGTATAGACGCTTGTAGGTAGAAAAAACCTGTGCAGTACCGGCATCAAAACAACATATAAGCCGAAACAATTACATTCTTCTGTTTAGTCGGTTGTATGGAACACAATTATCAACCGAAAATGTGTTATTGAAAACATTGTGAACACAAGAGTTTACCCTTTAAGGAAAACTCGTTGGGGGATCAAGTGGTGCGCATCATCGCATAGGCCTACTAATCGTGGGGAGACCATCTAAGCGAGCTTCAACATTAGTTGGCGCGGAGCTTTACCAGAAAATTTCCAAGTTCACTCTTGCGGTGCCCCTCCTCCAAAACCTCGTGTGGAGGTGTGGTTTTAGACAGTTTCATACTTACCTTTTGACTGAGTAACACTCTTCCATCTCTCACAACAGGACACGATGTATTTTACTTTCGACATAGAGACAACTATACTAATCAAAGCTTGGCACGTGCAAACTGTTGCAGGTACGTACAAATACTAGCGATCTATGCGTTCGTTAATGCACCATAGGCCAGCTGTTTCGATGTTTCATACATGTTGATAATTGACAAGTTAGCTTACTGTATGACGCCATTAACTCTCTTTAACTTGAAGCAAAACCGACATATTTCGTTTTGGAAATCAGTGTTGCAGTTACTTGAGCTGTTATTTTCAACAATTTTGACAATATAATAATTTATAATAATATATATAATATATGATGCTAAAAGTAAGTTTAATAAGTAAGTAATGGCTAATGGCTGATTCGGTTGGTGGAACTTACATGGAACTTTTCACCCTCTCACGTCGAACATACTTATAGCTGATATGCTTCTACTGGCAAACATAATTAGCATATAACACACCAACACAGGTTACGATTTTGCTGCTGTGACGTAGTACCCACAAATCCTGTTTGTTTATTGTTTTTTTTTATATATAATGCGCACCGCAGATTACCGCACAACTAAAGTACAGCACCGTTATGATCTATTTGGTTATGAAACCTTCAGTTTCACAAAAGAAAAATATTTTACTGAATGTAGAAAGTCATGAAGTTTTCACAAACGCTGACCATAGTAGATATGTCTTCGAAAGACCGTTGTTGTGAATACTGTACTACAATGCGATAAGAGCATTTGTTGGTCCTACGTCACATGTAATCACGTGAGATGGCAAGGAAGCAGATCTAAACTGCATATCGATACAGGATTATATTAATCTGATAATCTGATTAATTAATAAAATTATATTAATTAAATTACTCATTACAGTAGGATAGAAAGTGATATCTTACGAATGTTTTTGAACTTTCTTCTTCTACAAGCGTATTTCCTCAACAGATTTGTAGCAAAACTGATCTACAAATGGCAAATTCAAACAGAACGTGTCCCAGTAGACAGAAAAATCCTTTTTTTTTTTTTGCTTTTGTTGGTATGATTCATTTTTTCTTTTTTTTTTCGTAAATCACGGACTAACATGTGTTTTTACAAAGTTGAGCAGCACATACACTTAGCCTACATGCAAGTTCCTGATGGCATATTGCATCACATTACTACTGACTTGTTTCGTATATGAATATGGCATACTTCTGGAACAATTAAGTGCTGTAGAAAATTGATTGTAGAAACCACACGCATATTATATCAGATAAGGGGTGCGCATGCACCTGGTTAGTAACACGCTATAAAAGTCAGAAACAAACCAATAGCGTCTCACTGTCAGTTTTATTTTAAAGTGACAGGTGTTAAAGAAGTGAAATATTAAGGAATGCGTGGTGTATAATTGAAGTAAGATAAAACTATGCCTCGGAGTACAGAGGTGCTTTTCTTTGTTGGTACGAAAGCACTGTTACAGAGGAGGATTTAATGTATCGAATAAAATGCATAGATCATGATTTAGTAATTGCTAAATCTGAACAGACGATTCTTCCCAAGATTAAAAGTAAGTTAAGCTATAGGACTTATTAAAACTGTTGATATCATTTTCAGACAATCATGGGTCTTTTCACTTTAATTATCTTTCCGTCCTTTCTTGAATTTCTACCCCCTTGCTGCTTAGGACTCATCGCTTCTTGTGTAGCCGTGTTTTGTCTCGCTTTTTTCTTTGAATGGTTGAAAGTACTTCGCTCCAAACTGGAAGGATCTCTGATAGCAGAATTAGAAGCAGCCAATACAACAGAAAGTACAGAATCATCTCCCATCTTAGATGGAGAAGATGCCAGGTAGGCCAAATTGATCTTTACAAGTAGCCTCTAAACTGAACTGTATGTCCAGTTCAAAGTCAAACAGACAAGTCCCCCCACCCCCTCTTCTCTCTCTTTCTCTTCGGATGTCTTATTTCAAACTACTTAAGACGCATACGCGGGAACTTTTATTTGCAGCTCTATGTTGATAAAAGATTCGAAGATGAATATTAAATTAGCACAGAGGCCTTAAAATACTTTTTCACGTTATAGTTCTCATCTTTCTAAAATTAGTTTTTCATTGTTTTACTTTTACTGTTTTTTACTTATCTGCCTGATAAAATATTCATTTGTTCGAAAAATAAAATATTTTTCAACTGGGAGGGGGAAGGGGACATTTGTTGCTCCTCCAGGTCCCGCCCCGCACACCTGCATGTGAGGACGTCATGTGATCACATTACGATCTTTGCTTAATACATATTGGTTCAGTCTATTTGCATCATCATCTGGTTACCACTCTCTTCAGTGCTATTGCATGAAATCCACGTGACTATACTCGACTGGTTGAGTTCATGGAATGGTTTTTATTCTATGAAACAGAGAATACGGAAACTAAAGATTGTACCAATTTAAATGTAACTCATTTTATTCAGGTTGTTCTGTAACTGATTTCATTGAAAAGGAAATTTCAGTTAGCCTGTCACCAGCTTCAAATAGACATGATGAAACGTAGATCTCGGTCCTTAAATGTGACGCACTTTAAGGTGAACGGATCAATGTTAAAACTTATATGTCTTCAGCTGTGAATGAGGTTAAGCCCCAAAATTATAATGCGCACACTCAGGTCGAACAACTATTCTCATACATCATCTGCATGGAAGACGAGTAACGGTGGGCTACATCAGCTATTACAAGTGTGATCGCTTTTAAAATTAGGAAATGTTGCTTTCTTTATTGCTGGAAGACATATCTCAATAGCATGTTCTGTTTGGTATTTGTGGATTTTTCTTCTGTTAGGGATTTAAGGTTAATCTAAAGATACCCAAAATTTATTTTATCTTACTGGTGTCAGTCAACTTTCAAGGACTGCAATTGCAGAGAAAAACAAAGACTCAGTATTGCAGTATTTTGCAGAGTACTTCAGGACATTTTGAAACTTCGAGAAAACCAGACTGGAAATCTTTTTGCCAGATCTGGGCTTCCGCGTTCTACTAACAGCAGTATCGTGAGTTATGAATAACATCTCAGGATGGGGAATTTTTTTTTTTTAATTGAGAAGTTGATTTACTAACAGTTACTTCTAGTTTAGAAGTTGATTTCCTAACAATTAATTTTCTGCTCTTATAAATATCTCATAAATCTACAACTCTCTGGGTCCGCTCTGGTAGAAACCTACCATGAATAAACTATAGGGTTACAAAAAAAAACGCCTTTCCACTGCAAAAGGGGATTAGTTACACTTCGTGAAAAAGACATCAACAGGAGGCCTTATGAAGTCAACGTATGCAGGAAAGGAGACGTAGTAACTCTCACACTTATTATTCTGTTGCTTAATTTCACTGAAGTTACCATTAATATAGAAAGTTCTTCAGGAGAGAAAAAAAAAGTTTTGGTATCTTCTAGCCATCTGTCAAACTAGTTTTGTTTATGACTGGTGAAGTAATGGCGATAAGTCAACTTTCTCGGCAGGAAGATTAGACGGGAGGTATATCCTACTTACTTTCGTCAACCATTATTACAATTGTAGTTGAATCTTTGTAATTTAGAAACTAACAATTTTTTTTTCCAAATTTATTTGAATTTTTTGTTTTCAGTCTTCCAATGCTCAGTCGAGGACATGCCCTCCAGACCATCTTACATGTTCTACAGCTGACTGTTGCGTACTCCCTAATGTTAATAGTGATGACGTACAATGGCTGGATAGCTATAAGTGTACTGTTGGGGGCTGGATTTGGATATTACTTTCTCGGTTGGATGTCGAGGTTCAATTCCGTAACGAGAAATAAGAAGAAATAATCAAGAGTCGATATTCTTCTTTTTATTGAACATCAAGACTTTACGCATGAGCAAATGGAATCATCACATTAATTCATCATCGGCGAGCAAGGTGACAGGGATGGAAACTGGTGGGTTGACCGCCGCAGATCTAATGGCGAATGCTTTCATCAGAACATCGGTTGATATCGTGCCCGATTATTCGCCATCGATGATGCTTTTACGTCCTTTCACAAGCAGGCGGAACATTCCTGACTGCTTATTCATCGTGAGCCATACCTTTACGTACACATCGGCATTGTGGAATTTTGAGCATCGGCCATCCTACGACTGATCCAAGTATTAAAGTACATATATTTATTTTTAAGTCAAACTTTGCCCATTCCAAAAGCAACGCAAATTTTACAAGTATTAGAAAAAGAACCCTTGTGAATGACAAGAGCCCTGTAAACACATTCACAGGGCCTTTTTTACCTTTTCAGATGGAAAAATAGCCCTAGTGGGGCATTTTGTAATTCCTACCCTGTTTCATGGATTAATGCATCAGACTAAAATATATCTTCAGGTTGCTGAGTATCGGCAAATGGAATTTATATTCCGCCAATCCGATATTTTACCGACAGTGGTAAACATCGGCCAGATGCGATGTTCGATTATCGGCTGATCCATCGATTGAAAACGCCATCTCACCATCAAACAGTACTGATGTTGAAGGTTGACAGGGTTCCTCCTATATGTATGCTAGTGTTTTTTAATCATATTGTTGATGTAATGTTTCTCTTTAAGATGCAATAGTAATTTAAATATCAGTGAAATGTGGGGAATACATTGAAACTAAGATGACAAGGTAATATACGTCATCCCTACAATCTCATGCCAATGTGTGTGAATTGTTCCCACAAATGAGAGGCTTACATTTTCTGAATGTCTTGGTATCTCTGAAATATGTTCAACAGCCTGTTATTTGTCTCTATCTGTATTACTATTATCTAGAGGAACAAAAAAGTCACACACCTAGAATCATAATACTTGGAAAAACATGCAACTTGCCCTCCCTGAAGCCCCCCCCCCCCCGTTAATTTTTGTTGTATAGGTGCTTTGCAGTGATCAATCAAGCAGCTGCCCATGTTCAGTGAGTAATGGTGCCGAGATCAGGAACCTGCAAATATCTGGAGTACCAACCGACTTAATTCAGCCTCCAACGTATAGCCTCTAATTTATATCAGGTCAGAAAATGGTTGTTGTACATCAGAGCCCCGCAAATATTTGAGGCATTATTAACCAACTCTAATTTGCCTTCATTCTATTGTAAGTTTGTTGATCATATATCAGAGCACTGCACAAATCTGAAGTACTGACCTAGTACTTCAAGTTTTGCCTTCATTTCGGTTGAGGTCATCAATCTAGAGGGACTGTGAACCAAACAAGCAATGAACGTTCTTAGCAATACAACTGATTTCAGGCTGAATCTCTGTCAAACTGATTGGGTCAACATTTTCACCTTTCTTTTGTTTAGCATTGTGCAGCATAAAGTATTCATTCATTTTATTTTTGAGTTTAATTTCTTCCTTGTCTTCCATAGATATCTTGGAAACAGCAATGAAACTATTGTAAAGAGAATACAGCTTATTAAACCATTAACTTGGACTTAGTATTTTTGGTGGTTTAGCTTTTACCAACTGTACAACAAAAATGCCTTACATAATGGGCTTCCAGACTTCTCGTTCTTGATATTCTTCTGTCAGCTTTCATTTTCAATGTTTCCTTTATGCTTCGAGACTGCTGTCAGCTTTGGTGTGTGGAAAACTTTACTTCTTTCAGTTCATTCATTTGGTTAGTGTTATAAAATTATTGAAATCAAAAAACAAATTAATGGTTTGTTTCTAGTGTCCCTTTTTCACTATTTCATTTAAGTTTGTGCAAGTGTTCCCGCAAGACTTGCTATAGCACGTATCCTGAGAAAAATTGCTCGTCATGGTATGAACACATCAGTACGACGATGGGCCCCGTGGTGCCAGGCTCTGGGCTGAAAGTGCCCCCCCATCAAAAGATCTAAGCATTAGTAGGATCAATGAATGGCCATTTTCACATTGTTTCCAATTGGCAAATGTTTTAAAGCTGAAACACATCAAGAGAAATGATGGAACAAGACTATGGACATACTCTGCGACTGTATACCATAGAATGAGGAATTCGACTTTTGGATACATCTTACAAATTGTACGTCAGAGAGAAACAACATACGGCATCGAAACAGCTGATCAATATATATGCTTAATGAACTCAATGCTCAGTACATTTACATCTCATTATATGTAAATCTGTGCATTAAATGCCTAGAAATGACACACAGTCAATTGTAATCTTTTCCCATTCCGGCGAGGTTTTCTTGAGGAGATAATGCCCTTTGTTTAAGGTATCTTACAGAAATGATGATTATGCTCATTGGGAAGTATTACAAGGAAACACATATCTAGGATAAGTGTACAAGAGTGTGTCACAGAATGTAAAAAGATGCGACCCTGATTGCAAAATGTCACCTCAAAACTTGAACTTACACTCAGCATCTTTGAAACAAGGTGACAATAATTCTGTTAAAAGTAGTTCTCATTTAATATTTTGACAATTTTCTGGCTTCTTTATTACAAAAACCATATAAATATGACTAAGGAATACAAAAGAGATATCACTATGTGACTTCCCCAAATTCACTGCCAAGAACCTGCACGGCCAAGGATTGGACATCCTTCATTATTGCACTTAAATCATCTATGAAGAAAACAAAAATAGCAAAAAGGGCTTAGAAAAATGACAAAATAGCAAAGTAATTGAAAAGAAAGATGACTGAATAATAAACATGATCTGTGATAAGAAACAAATAGGAAAATGACCTACAAAAGAGAAAAATAACAAACTGCACCAACCTGAACTGTGAAGAAAGATGAAAGATAAACGATAAACAAAATAGAACTAATGCATGAAAAAGACAACCAGATAGAAAAGAAATACGTGCAGATAGAAAATAGATCTGTGAAGAAAGAAAACAGATCTGTGAAAAAAGCTAACACTTTGAAAAATTTGAGAAGTGAAATTTGTTTACTCAGCTGTAAAAATGTAGCATTTGCATTTAAACTAGGTCATGTTAGGTTGAAAAGGTCAATCTACAGATTGGCATTTGTACTGTACATGAAAGAATGCACTTTATTAATCGGATGTTGAGGTGTTATGAAAAAAAATCACCACTGTAAATTTAAACCATTATAAAACAGCCCTGAGGTTTGAAAAGAGCTTCTGAAAGCATCTTGTAATACTGTTCATGTTAAGTCTTGGCAGATTTAGTGCCTCACAAGTGGGATACTCTCTCTCTACATAAATAAATAGTCACTATCTCAGTACTTCAGATGCTAATGTAAAAATGAAACATTCAAATACAAGAAATCATCTGAAAAGAAAAAAATCCTGACCTAGTCTTTTCTGCAAACATGAGGATTGAAACCAAAGAGTTTATGACATAAAGCCCTGAAGTACCAGCAAATGTTCAAAAAGTATGGCAGATGAAATACAAAGATTATTTTAATAAGAGGTCGATACATCAAGCACAAAACAAGTCAAAAACTCATTTCACATGACTGTAGTGTATTACAGTCATATTTACAACACTTCCAACATTTTCCAGTACTGACCAGGAGTGTCTAAGGAAACTTTTGCCTATAGTTCAAACCAATTCTCTCTTCTTCAGCAATCAACATTATTTGGACTTGAATCATGTCTAAATTTCAAGCCCGGCAGTTGTGAGTCGGTTGGGTACCAGGGTGAGGAACATAGACCTTTTGTTAGGCTATGAGTTTGCAGTGAAGTTATGATACAACGTTTTGCTTTGGAGTTTTATATAACACAATGTATGTTATGTATGGTCATGACAATGAGGTTTTTTTAGGCATACATGCTGAAGTTTGTTCAATGAATGATGAAATGATTGGATTTTTGAAAGCCAAACGGTGAGAAAAAAGATTTTCGTCACATGCAAAATGTACGTTAGTGAAATTTTGGATCTGTCTGGCCATTTTAGAACTGGGTCCTGACATCGTCAGTTGGGTGAAACGCTATCCAGACAGTCAACTTTGACTGACATGAGAAACAGGAGGGAACATTCACAAGGGCTCTTTTAATAATGTATTCAACCAATATACCAGCCTTACATTTAATGTGACACTAATACCCAAGATAGTGTGACTTTTGACTTTGTGTTGATTGTGATTGTGTTCGCAAGACTGTGACCTCTTTTACCCTGAAAAGGTAATGCAAGGGAATAAGGACCTTCTACTGACTAGCTACATTGTCTCAAAGTATGAAGTTCAATCAACAGGTATCTTCAGATAAAAGTGTTTACAAGCAAACATCACACACACTGACACACATACTGACACACATACAGACATGCATACACATATGCATGAATACACACATACATACATACATACATACATACATACATACATACATACATACATACATACATACATACATACATACATACATACATACATACATACATACATACATACACGCATATGCACAACCACAAATGATGACAATCTTGGAGCAGTGATGAAGTTTTGCGAAAGTCCTGGCATCCACAAAGCCCAAAATCTCTACAGGTCAACCAAATTTTATTACAAGAATGTTATCCTCCTGACAACCAAATTCAATTAGTGCTTGAATCAAGCTAAGAATTTATTTACGACATCTAAAAGAATGTCATGAAATGTGGCCATGAATTTGCTAGCAACACAATTCAAGTGTGTCCATGGTACAGCAACCTATGAGTAAGTCATGTGACATTATTCTTGGCAGGAGAACTGAATTTTACAAGGGCAAAAGGGCATTTCACATGTTAGATGTCCTTGGACTACATGAAAATTGCTTTTATTGAAATTGCAATTAATGAAATTGCTTTAAAAATTTCAACACTACTGGACTATTCTCTACGTGAATGAAATGGAGTGCATTGTTTCATCTCACTTGTTTGTGGTTTTGAGTCAAGTGAGTTTGCATCCTTCACCATCTTGTTCTCTTCACTTGCATCATCCTCTTCATTCGTATCATCCTCTCTATGATCTATCGCTGCTCTGCGGTAGGACTTGTATTTTCTGATGAGTCCCTCTTGTTTTAATGTTGCCTGGGGATGAATTAAGTAAATAAATGTAATACCTCTCAGCGTTGCAGAGACGGGACAAATATGAAGTGGAGAGGCTGATTTGAATATCTCCGCGGCAGTAGACAGCCATGCGCAAATGAAAGAAGGATATGACCTTCATAGGCAAAGATTGACACAAAATTGCTAGAATTTTGAGATAATTGGCATTACCAATATCAAGTACCAAATCAAAGAGGTTCCTGACACAAACAAAGAGTAATCAGCAACGACCATACAAGCCATTTTCCAACAACAAGCAATGCTCACTTGGTTCAGACCAACACTGAAATTGTAAAGCATTTTAGTGTAAATAACATTCAAGACAGCCTCATGCATCATTCCTGATCATGGCATGATGACCTGAAAGATGCATAATGGTTTTGTTCGCTTCCGTTTCTGTGCACCTTCTACGTCGTAGGCTTGGTCGACTTATACAAAATTTTGGGTGGTTTCAAATGATCCGTATCTATATCAAGAAGGCTTTCGCTGCAGATTGAGAATTGTTTTGTATTATTATGGATTTTTATGAGAATACTTTGAACAAATTGTTTTAAGCTTGCACATAGATCATTAAATTTAGCTTATGATACACCAAGCTGTCAACACAATCTTCAACATTATGTATTATTAAAGAAATTTTGGGCCCATTGCTAACGATTACCTGATTCTCCTTTATAATATATTCATACCATGCACACTAATGTGTTAGGCAAAAAAGAAGGGTGGCTGTGCCATGAGAAATTGCATTAGTCATCAATGGCAATAAAGATGAGAAACGACTGAAAATTAACATAATGAATGATCAGTCTAGCTATTGTTTCTACCACATCCTAACTTTTCAGATTCCACTGTCGATTAATAACCTCATTCCAAGCTACGGTAGCTATACTTTGCGAATCCTTACATAGGTCTACAATTACATTCTATGCATTGTTATCTGAGCATTACCGAACTTTGCATTGGCATATCAAGTTATGACACTCCTCATCTTTATTGTTGCCACGATAGAATTCCATAGTTGCATATATCTGACATCCTACTCACCATCAACAAATTCTTTTCCTTCTCTGCCTCTCGCAACTTTTTCTTAAGATGATCAATCTCTGACTGAAGGTAAGACTCCTTGTCTTCTAAAGTATCCTTGGCTTTCTCCTTCTCACGATTCAGTTGCCTCTCCATCTGACGATAAGAAATCACTGTAAAGAAAAAAGAAAAGTTGGGTCAACCCACATACCAATACAAATATTGCCCCAATGTATAACAGGGAGTAATTTCTCTTTAGAAAATCTCCCTCCCCCACACTTCAATCTAGTGAGAATCCCTATGGTGAATGTACTTTCCACCCTGATAATATGTGCCTATCTTCTGTGCCTGTCCAGCCTTCATAAACTGAAATAGTTTAATTTTTAACCTTTAGCATAATTTATGTGAGATATGCATTCCTTCAAAGGATAAACAGAATGGGGGGATAATGATGTAAGATCTCTCTGTGATACAAACATTGATAAAAGTGAGTTTCATGGCAACCTTTGTCATATTTAAATTGATAACTGTGTGAACAGGGATTTGGAGGATTCAACCAAGTAATGCCATCGTTAAAGTTATGGTACACAATATCTCAAGAAGAGTGCTAATTGTTGATCGAGTGAATCATGTCACTCATAATCATAATAACTACACCATTTGCACACCATGGAAATCGACAGAGAGAGAACAGCTGCTGATAACGTCCACTAGCAAGCTAGTGCTCAAGTATGCCGCAACACTTCTACACCATGGAGATCAAAGGGAAGACAGATGATGATTATAATGCCCACTAGCGAGATAGTGTTTAATATGTAGCACCAATCCTACACCATGGATATCAACAGAAAGAGAGCAGTTGATGACAATATTCAAAAGTGAAACAGAGTGTTCAAATATGTAGCACCACTTGTACACCATGGAGATAAACAGAAAGAGAGCACATAGTGTTCGAGTATGCCAAACGACTTGATCATCAAGGGATCAACAGGAAGGAAACATTTGACAATATCTAACATACATCAAGCCACTGATTAATTAAAACAATCAAGAGAGACTTAAAATCAAGGACTGATCATATTATAAGGTCTACAGTTACCATATACGGTCAGTATGACAAAACATCATACAGACGACAGGATTTTTTTAAGGTGAAGGAAAATACCACAGATATGAAGATACTGTATGGAGAAAGATATCATAGGATCTATACTGAAGCTAAAAATGTTTAACAGTTGTACAGCAAGAAAAAGATGGTGCATAACATATACAATTTGTGTCAACTTAAATTCCTCATAAGAGTAACATTGCATGCCCTGCTTCAAAGATAAATGTAGAGAAACGATAGTGCTTTGATTACCAGATTTATGTATTGGTGACCACTCTATATAACCTTATATGCTGCATGTTTGGAGACCACAACAGTGCATTAACTTGCACACCATGTATGAGAGACCACAGCTCTCTAATACTGTATCATACGAACAGTAGGAAAAAGACGGCACATAATACAGACGACACATTAACTTGAAGTTCATCGCAACGGTAACATTGGAAGCCCTCCTGCTTGAAGATAAAATTTACTGAGTAGCAAAATGGATGGTAGTTTTAAAGTACGCCTCTCTATTACTGATACAATCTGGACAGATAGGGATATTGAGGATTCCAGTTGTATATGAGAACAAACAATTCAGCTTTGTTTATCACTTGGTAGCCATTGCTGCTCCACCTCGTTCAATGCTCAAGTCTTCCGTGTTGCCACTCTGCACATATTATCACAACATGAATATTCCTATCATAACATTATCATTTGTAAATGATGATATACCTGACAATTACCTTACCTGGAACTATGTATTTGAGACAACATTTTCATGTGACCCTACACACTACATGGTCTAGGACCACACACGTGTATTACCTACAACACTATGTATTTCATGGAGAACACACCTCTCTATTACCATACAGCCCTGTGGTCAACTGCTTTGGCACAAACAGCTTGTATCTGGCCATAAATATCAACTCCAGTAGATACAGCCTGTGTCTGGCCATACATACCAGCATTGGTAGATGCAGTTGACACTGATACATACCAGCTTTTGCATGCTCCCTCCTCGACTCATTCAACCTCTTCTCCATCTCAAGTAATTGCATCTTGTACTTTTCTTCCAATTCCTCACACTTTGCATCAGATGCTGCACAAAAACAAGAAACATTTTGAGAAATTATGAAACAAAGAGAAAAGAAGTAGTTCCTACTTACTGCTTTTGGGATATCTAAATATACATACTTGGTGTTATAACTAATGCCATACAGATCAGAAAGTCTCAACATTAATGGTAAAGCTGTCCCTCTTAAAGCCTGTTACATGTTCATTCTTTGCTTGATTACATACTACCACCTCAAGGAGAAAAAAAGGCACACTGCAGCCTTAACATCTCACGCAGTTATTTGAGGAAGTTTCTGTTCAGTAGAGCATTTGTTAATTCATTGTTTCTGCATTGCAGGCAAAATGAATGCCAAAACACAGGCACATATCATGTGATGTAGTGAGGTATCTACATAGAATTTTTTAGTAGAACAGACACTGCATGCATGTAAAACTTTTCACTTCATAATTCCATAATGAGGCAAGAAAGTCTTTAACTTTTTTACTTAAAAGTAAACATGTCAAGGTAACAAATTTGCGTATTGCCCCAACATCAGTTCTGGCGAAGGGAGAGTCAAAATGATGTAATACATGACCACAGATGTGATTTTCTATGCATAAATAAAATTATGTAACATACTGTACAACCTTTTGGCAAAACACAGATTGTTTTGGTTTCAAATATTATTTTGAACAGGCCACTGTAACTTGGAATGGAATTTTGTTGGAGGGTTTCAAAGAACTATGAAAAGCTAACAATTCCACTGCAAAACAGACAGTTTATGAGTAATCACAGCAAAAGAAAACTTTGTTGTAATGGAATGCAATTTGAACGAAATGTGGTACATCCAAACATAAAATCATTCAAAGTAGCATGGCATAAAAAGCTGACTCACCAGTCTCAACGCTTGCTTCAAGTTTTGAGAGATTTATCCTCAATGATGCATTAGTCTCTATCAAGTCTTGCATTTCACGATCTCTTTGGTTCAGTTCCTCTGTCAGGTTTCCACAAGACTACAGTCCAGAAAAAAAAACAACTTTTTTTCAGTTTAGACGCAATTCTTTTTCACAACAGATGAGCAGGAATTGCTTGTACATATCAATCATCACAAAATTGCATGAATGAAACATGAAAAGAAAAACACAAAAAAAAAGAGATATTTTGTTACAGGTGGAAGTAATTCAAAGAAATAAATACACTGCATTCACACTTGAGTTCAAAAGGATGAGATCTAAAAAGGCTGATCAACTAGACTTAGTCTTAATGCTGACATACATAGGATCAGATCCAGAGATTGTGCACTGTCTTCTCTTGTGGAGGATCACAATAAATACTGTGAATGCGTGAATGCGAGGGGATCTTATCTAGACACGTGAACCGCGAACATGTGAGTGCAATGAGGAACCGATCTGTCATATAAACTGTGAACAAGTGAATCCCTGTTCTTGCCAAATGTAATGTGAACATGTGAATGAAAGCAGGGATCTGATCTGCCCTTCCACATCAGATTTTGTCTTTTTTTTTTGTACCAAACTGAGACACATTACAGGAAATTTTATATGTTACAGCATACGCATGGTCGCAGGCCCAAGTGGAAAGAATAGATCGGCACAATATTTAATATTTATGTGTGTTGTAGAGGGAGTCCATTAATGTACTGCAACATACTGGACACTGCTAGATAAAATAATGAGCTGAAATTTTTTTTTGCCCTATGATGTGCAAAACTGATATCTTCAGGTAGATTTAGTAGATAACTTGATTGTGGTCATTGATTTCAGTCATAAGTAAGACTAAGCTGGACAATATTGCTTTGCAAATGTTCATCTTCCCAGTTAAGCACCACTACAAATGAACAGTGCCATACAAGAAGAATACTAAAAATTGCATATAATTGTGATAATTATTATTGGTATAATCATTGTTTTCTGTACATCATACACTTTTCATTTGCTTGGTCATTTGAGATCATGAGCATGTACCATGACTCAAGTTGAACACACCTTGGATCAAAGCCAAAGATGTTCCAGAAGGAAATAAATTAAATGATTATGTTTTGTTAGTTAATGGAACAATGAAAAATGTAGAACAATGGGAAAGACACAGCCTTGGTGATGTGAAGAACCAACCACACAACCATTAAGAGAGGGTATTACCTCCATGGCACTAAGACTAGGTGAATGTGAACAAAGCATCGAGTTGTATTCAAAAAGAAAAACACCAAAAAGTTATCTTACTTGACATTTGATGGCATACTGGTGTCATTTAAAAATTCCATAAAAAAGAAAAACAGAAATAGACAAAAAATGTTAAGCCTACTCCTCTTTCTAAACTAAGTACCTTTGATTTCTGATGAAGATCTATCTCTAATTGTGAAGTTTTGGAGGTTAAAATGGTGATTTCTTCTTTCACTGTAAATAACAACACAAACAGAAAACAATACCATTAGCAAAAGGAAATTTAACAAAAATCTGTTAAATAAAATCACCTTTGCAATACTTGAGTTTCCCAGTTGCGTGCATGCTCACTTGCATATTCTCTTCATAATCACATACCACATACCAAGTAATGTTTTCTAAATAAACTTATTGTCCCAATATGTGTCAAAATCAATATTATCACTCACGTACCAGTAATATCATCTATTTAATGTCATCCAGCAATATAGAATATACATACGCTTCTAAGATATCAAATATCTACAATGGTTATTTACAGGTGATATTACACAACTAAGGTAACGTGGATCACACAATGAATGTATTTGGTTAAAACCAAGTGGTCCCATTATATTTGAGTCACGTTCACTCACACTCTCAATGACTGTTTCACATGACGACTAAAATAGTTAAAAGTTGCACAAAAATAAATTGTAGTGTTCAAGGACCCATGAACAAATCCAAAGAAATGGTTGGAAGACAACCAAGCAAATGATGAGGTGAATAAATTTGTAACGATAAGAGACCAGAATTTAGTCCATGTGACTCATCCCAATGGCATCATCTTACATTCAAGCAGAGAGAGGAAATTGAAACAATGAGGGTATACTAACATGATTGGACTGCTTCAGATACTCGTTTCTCCATCTGTTCGGACAGGCCTCTTAGTTCATAGGCCAAGTTGTCTCTTTCTTGACTGACATGATCCAACTCAGTTTGCAACTCTTTCCAGGGTAGGCTGGATGCAGGGATGGAGACAAATTAGTTGGTTACTATCACATTTGGTTTTGTCACTGAAAAAACTTAAGTGTGAGGTTTGCATCAATTGTAGTAATCTTAAAGTAAGAGATTTCATCAATGGGATACATGGGCACTGGAAGTCAGAAATTGTCAATATTAAATTAAATCAATTATAAAATTAATATGGCATGCCACTACTATATTTAAAACATTAGAGCAATTGAGCTACAGCTTTCTTCATCTTATTAATGATTATTTTTAGTGTCAAACCATGAGGTAAAGGTACAGGTTTAGTACTTTGAATTTGAAGTAAATGACATGTGCTTATTAGGTAAATTCAAGGACCTTCAGAGCATAGCCACTGAAAATGTAAACAAAATCTTCAAATATTTCTGTAACTAGTGCACTCACTAATCTTCTATGACTAGTTCCTCCGTCTGTGATTCTTTATTTCTGCAAAGTCTTGAGAGGGAAGTTCCAGTCGCCCTCCTGGAGGATTCCTTACAAGCAAACAGATCTGTGACATCAAAAACAAGAGCAATGAAATCTATGTGGTGTACAAGTTATAGATAAGCTGAGGTATGATGCTGGATGGTGAGATGTGCTGCTATTAAAGGGGCGATGTTGGGAGGTGACCGGGGTTCTAATCATGCCAGCTGGCGATGGCAGGCTGCAGCTGGCACTTGTCGACTAGCACGAAGGGGAATTTGCCACACTCTGGGAGGTTCAAAATTCAATGAGAATTCTACAATAAATGTCTGTAAAAAATTTATGAAACCTATAATATTTCAATACGAAACAACCCACATTTTTATCTGGTCATTTTGATGCATCACATGGCATTCACCTGAAGTCCCAAACCATCACTTACATTCCAAGCAAAGTTTCTGAGAGAGTTTCTGTTTCTAACTAAGAGGTTCAGTGCGGCGTTTGACAGTAACGACCGGCAATGGTTTTTGGGTACCCCTTCCCAGGACAGCATTCACAGTGCACTGACGAAGCACTGCAGCCACCTCTCAGAATTCTCTAGCTAGAACCCTGGTGGTGGCATGTCCTCTCGGGTGAGATGTGATCGTTGATAAGATGTGTTACTGGATGATATGACAAGAAGTATATACAGCAGACAACTGTCACTCATAATTTTTAGACTTCTTGAGATATCGAGCTTATGAACCGAGTCACATCATGCACATGCACACCACTGCATAGATCCCTCGTTTTCTTTCCGGTGAAAGACAGTCAGTTTCTCTGAAAAATCACTTACATTTCAAAATGACCATCTCCCTTTAGGCAGGTTTACATTCTCATGAGAAGACGCTGAATGGCTGGCATACTTTTGATGGCTTACAACAGAAATGTAGTACATGTTTCTCATGATCTTTACCACAAGGAGCCTAATAATCAAATATTGCGATAATCTACATAGTACTACCCAATCTGCTTTTTATGCTCTAAAGTGTACATAGGTCCATCTCAGGTAGGGGGTGGCAAGGGGTACTGCCCTCTTTAACATCTTTGCCATCTACAACTTATTTTGTGAAAAATTACTAACATTGCTACACGAGCCAGTGGGTTCCCCCCTCCTCCCTCTACCCTTTATTTCTACTTGTACTCCTCAGGAAGCTGACTTGGCTAGCTCTGCCCAACGGAAGAAACTCAATTTTCTGAAGGACGTCTTCTAGTTTGAGTTGAATACATGTCCCAATATAATGCAACATTCGCACATCAATACTCCATGATCTGACACAGCATGTATTCATCTTTAAAAAAAAAAAACAAACAGTATTAGTTCATCGAAAATCATCGTGGTTTGAAGCAGAGATTGTACCTTTCAGTAAATTGACCCTGCTAGTGGCAAATTTAATCCTTTGCTCTGCTGCTGCAAATTTTTGTAAGGCACCGTGAACCTCTGCGACCCTCCCCGCGAACGAATCTTGGTAACTGTCACAAAAAAGAGAGATAATAAAACAATGCAGTCGGCTTTACAGATCTGAGATGGCCAGTAATTCATTCTAATATTTAATATTTAAATTAGTTACACAACACATGGCTCAAATTGAACGACTTGTGAAACATGTTCAAAGAAGAAATACCATTGCTTACTTCATTAATGTTCTTTTAATATTGATTCCGGTATCTTCCCAGGTTACTAGCTGTTCACTGAGTCTCTCAGCTTCAGCTTTGGAGGACTGCAGTTCTTCTGATTTTGCCTGCAAGATAAAAACACTGATGCTCATGAGGGCAGCGAATAATTTCGAGTTTACATTCTGTGTAGCAGTTCAGGAGATTTTGTAGGTCTTTGGGAAACTATAGGTGAAAATGCAAGGGTCTGGTATACGACACATTGCTACACATTTTTTCATTTGTGTAGCAGTTCGGCATGTTTGTGGCGCAAATTGCGATGCTATACTGGATAAATTATTTCCTGAACTGTCCTAAAATGAAATATTGTATTTAAAATGCCCCAACATGGCATGCATAGAAAATACCTTTTATCTCTTTTAATCATTTGCAAGCAAACATCAGCAATAGCTTATCTCCTAAAAAAAAAAATCTGCACAAGATGAGGTACAGAAGATACATCATTTGAATTCTGAATATCTGTGTGAACATATTATTTGTGAGCAACAAATAACTGAATTTCTGTCTGTGAGAAACTACTGTACCAACCTGCCTTGTTTTAAATACTCTTTTATTGTTTGTCCATAAATGACGGTTTAAAAAATATAATTTTTTCTCTAGAAAACAAACACAGATTCCCATTTAACACCATAAGGAGTATAAGACAGTTTCACAAAGGAATTCATAGAGTGCTATCAGCACAGTCAGAGTAACCAGTTAGGAGTTCTTCCTGCACCATCCATCTACACATTTAGCAGTCTCTGGTGTTGGCTGCAACCTCTCAGCATTTAAAAAAATTCATCCACTTATCTCAAATGGAAAACACCATGAATATTAATCTCTTCTAACAGCCCTGTCTAGAGTTACTGACAGTTTCATCCCTTTGAATTATATATGTTCCTTATGGGTGGATGGCACTGCAAGCCATGACTCTAGCTTGAATACAGATAATTTATTCTCCCAATTTGAGCACTTATGCTGATTCCCCCGCCCCTTCAATTCCTCCCCTCTCGCTGCCTTCCTTACTTTCTGTCCTTTACACTAAAGCTGAAACTTTTCAGTGATATGGAATTACAAATTCACAAGAAAAGTTGTGCACAAGGAATTGCAAAAAAGTCTAAAACAAGGAGATAAAGCAGCCCAAATGACCAAAATTATAAACCATGAAGAATAGATTGTCACTTCCGATAAGTTCATGTGTTAGTCCAAGTAAAAGGTCCTTTAAACTACACATAATTAATTCTGAAAAGACCAGATGCAAAAAAAAACAAAAAAACACAAAACACCACATCCACAATGATCATGAAGCTAGTTAGAAAACCAGCTTGTCACCAGGACTGTCATTACTCATTTTACGCAACAGAATTTCTATTAAAAAAGTCTGGATTTGTTAGAAATGAAGGAAAAATGAAAACAAAAGAGCAAAGGGAAAATGATTAAATGAAAAAACAGATTTGGGGCTTTAGATCACAGGTAAATTAAGATTTTATCATAAGCAATTGTTGTGTTCTGTCACTCAGTTACTTACTTTGTTGGTTTGCTTCTCCATATTTAGTTCAGCATCTTTGTCTGATAAGCTGTGCTCAAGTTTCTGGACCATTGAGTGTTTCTTCTCCAGTTGTTCTTGAAATTCATTGATCTTTGACATTTAGATAAGAAAACAAATTATTCTTCCATCTTCCAAACAAAAGTGAATTCTTTATGACAAGTGGGGCATTTAGAAGGCAAGCACAACAAAAAAGGAAGGCAAAGGAAGTGTCCCACAATGGTACAGTATAAACACCACTGTGTCAATCCCACACTTCTTAACCATATTGAGATATGCCAACTTCAATATAAAATGAACATCTCCACTAAACTTTTTATCCCCTTTTGGCTCCCTTCCCTCTTTGATACAAAAAGTGTCCGATTTTCCACAACATTTCCTGTTAAGTTGTTGAAAAAAAGTGAAATTACAAATTGAAAGTGACATTTTTTCTTGGATTTGCAAACAGTCATGATGTTGCTCGCTCAAGCCAGTCGACTTTCAAAGATTCATAGCTGTAGTTTGTTTATTTCTGAACAGAATTTTCTTGACAGGGCCTTGGTCTTAACTTGGGTTTGTGTGACACACCATACTATCAATTTCACAGCACGGCCACCACTGATACATTGCCCATTCCAGGAATAAAATACTTTCGTATATGAGAAATCTCACTCAGTAAAGTTAGGCCTAGGGATATCATCATGTCAGACTGGGCCCATGTTACTTACTTGTCAAAGGTAGGCCCAGCATACTGCAGACTATCGACCCCTTGCATTAACATCACATATATATCAACAAAGGCCACCCCCAGCGAGGCTTTCAGATGAACAGTATATAAGGCTACACTAAGAATGAACAGATTGAATGGCAGAGACAGAGAGTGCACATGTTAAATTTAGTAGCTCGCTAACAAGGAGGGTGCTTCACTGTATCACTGTGACATCACGTGCAAGGCCTAACTATGTAACTTTTATTCATTGTACAGTACTACTGACTGATTGTGATCATTTCCACCTCTTAGTGTCTAATAATGTAGGTTACATACTTAGCCTGCATATAATGACAGTCTTTGAATAATTAGGCCCTACTATGATGACATCGATGCATGCTAGCATAAGATAACCTTCATAAAAGAATCTGAAGTAAATTGCATTTTCGTTACCACAAACAACGTGTAGACATCAACTGAACAAAATTAATCCAGGAATATGAATTCTACAAAAATGGAATTTGGTTCACTCATTTGGAAAGGAACAGTTAATTGTCTTCATACTTGAAGCAAATATACACAATGGTGCTCACTAACCAAAGTTGACACGGTGCTTCCTTTAATACAGTGCTTGCATGCATGGATGTCATCATAGTGGGGCCTTAGTATTTTTGATAAGTCGACAATTTTCAGCAAAATGTCTACATCACGAGATAACACTCATCAAAAAGTAGAAAGATGATCAATTGTTCAGTTTCGTTATCTTAACAACTCAACATTTTGCCAAAAATTTTGACTTGTTTACTTGACTCTTAGTGAGGAATTCAACATTTTTTGCAAAATGTTCACATAACAACTTATCTCATCCTGTCAGTTCGACAATTTGCTGCAAAATGTTGACTTGTTCACTTTCTTTGTAAGTGAGCAACTGAACCATGTTTTGAAAAATGTTTGAATTACAAGTTATCATATTTTGTCATATCATTCATTCTCTGCAAAATGTCCACTCGTCCACTTCCTAAACACAAAATACAAATAACAGGATGAGAAAGTTGACATTTGAATATTTAGCAGGTTGATTCAGTGTTCACTTAGAAAGATATGAACAAGTTCACATTCTGCAGTAAATTGTTTAATTGCTCACTTAAAAAAAAAGAAGCTGTTAGAGTCAACATTTTGCTGAAAATTGTTGAATTAATGGGCTGTAGTGAGTTGCCGTTTAAACATTTTACAGAAAATTGTTTAATTGCTCATTCAGAAAAGAAGTGATCAAGTCAACATTTGGCAGAGAATTGTTGAGTTGACAAGACATGATAAGTTGTCATTTGGACATCTCGCAGAAAATTGTTACATTGCTCACTTTAAGACAAATAGTGAACAAGTGAACATTTGCAGCAAATTGTTGACATGACAAGATATGATAAGTTGTCCTTTGAATGATATGCAGAAAATTATTTAATTGTTTCAAACAACATAACTAAGCAATTGATCATTTTTCCATTTTTGATGTTACATTTTCTCACTATCTAGACTGAAAATGGTCAAGTTACTGGACGAAGATATTCTTATCTTTACGGCACTTCTAAGCTTCTGCAAGGAACACCTACTGTGGACACACACAAATTTATGACTTACAGCTTGCTATAATGAACACTTAAACTTAATAATCATGCAAAGTTGATGAGGTGTTACCTCAGCTGGAACAAATACAGCAATCTACATCAGCAGATGCATGCCAAGTCCATACTCACGTATAATAAATTGTCACATCAAATGTTGACTAGTAGAAGACATAAGTTTTCAAAAGCATTATATGTTCAAAGTATGCAACTGCATATCTTAAATTTAACTTGACTTTGATGTGATGTACTGTAGCAAATACATCACAAGCAAACACTTGTTTCTCAATGATGACACTGTACATGCTAAAGTTAAAAAGTTAAAACAAAAGAAGAATAGTATTAATCTACCTGTTAACGAGACAACAAGCCATTTCTGATTTGACAGATGGGTACCCTTCATGTCTAGAATCTATTTAAGTTGTAGAAACTGTTAAATGCCCTTACAACATTACCAGCATCTTCTGCTATTTGAAAGACAAATCAATTATGCTTTAATTTGTGTAAATTTACTCTAACTATTAGAATATACAGTCAAAACAAATTAGTAATCAGCAAAGCAATAACATATTTGTTTACCTTTAACTTGTAGTTGGTTTCTTCCTTTGCAGTAACAAGTTGCTGGGATTTCTGCTGCACCAACATTGCGTATATCTTGTCCCTATATCTATGGGAAGTCAAATGAACAAAAAAAAAAAATCACATGGACATCCAGTGCATAAATTCACAGACCTTGATTCCTCCAAAGAATTGTTCTGGGAAAACTGATTATTGTGTGTCAATATACATTATTTCCAGTTAGGAAAAAAAAGTAAGGAGAAAAAGGAGAAAAAAAAAGGAAAAAAAAACTCACATTTTACATTAGTGTCATGTGCAAAACTATGATAGAAGGACTGAAAGAAGAATATGGTGAATGAGTTGAAAATATTTAATGATTTGAAAAACACCGAAATTTTCAAACTTTCATCTAACAGGAAGAACATCAATATGAATGACACCACTGGCTAATATCACACATATTACTAATACTGCTTTATTACCTACTGTGCCCAACTGGTCCAAAAATTTTGGCTTTCTTGGTCAGAGTTTGCTTTCTTTTCCACTTTCATATGCAATTTCCTTGATCAAAGTATACAGCTAGTTAAGAAATTATTTTGTGAGTATAAGTCAACTACATTCTGAAATTCTTACTGTACAATAGTGTTTTTTTTTTCTTCTGTCAGACATTCAAACATTTTTTGATCTTATTATTCTCCTATGTTATATTTACTTGGTGAGCAATGTCCATGCTTTGTTATGTCAGCATTCTTGATTTTTCCATATCAAGTCCTCTTCCTAGTGTGTTCATTCTCAAGTGTGATATCACATTTAAAATGAATAGATATGGCATACAAAGGAAATAAGTCCATAGGTAGGCCTATTGGTTAAAACTCCTTCTGTAAAATGAACACAATATTTCCCTTCAAGTGTACTTGTATTTTTAAGGTGAGGTCTGTGTCTCATAAATACTCACTTTGTCAGAATAGATATTCCTGTTTCACTTGATGATTCAATATCTGCTTGACTCTGGGGAAAAGAAACAGCACAGTACTGTAAAAATACAGGAACACTATAACATGCAATTGTCAAGTCTAAAATGAAAAGGAAGAAAGCAGGCAAGGAAATGACTAGGAAAAAAAAAGACGGTCCAGCAGTGATACCAGTTACCATCTATAACAATCATTCAAAACAAACCAAAGACGGTCCAGCAGTGTTACCAGTTACCACCTATACCAACCATTAAAACAAACCAAAGACGGTCCAGCAGTGTTACCAGTTACCACCTATACCAACCATTAAAACAAACCAAAGACGGTCCAGCAGTGTTACCAGTTACCACCTATACCAACCATTAAAACAAACCAAAGATGGTCCAGCAGTGTTACCAGTTACCACCTATACCAACCATTAAAACAAACCAAAGATGGTCCAGCAGTGTTACCAGTTACCACCTATACCAACCATTAAAACAAACCAAAGACGGTCCAGCAGTGTTACCAGTTACCATCTATATCAACCATTCAATTCAAACCAAAGACGGTCCAGCAGTGTTACCAGTTACCACCTATACCAACCATTCAATCCAAAGTAAAGACTCATAATGAATGCAAACACTATTTTTGTTCAAAGTTAGAAAAACAAAATTTTTGAAGATTGAATAGGGCCTACTGAAAATTTCTCTTACAATTGATTACTTGCACCTGGCTTAAATAGGAGCCTCAAATAATAGTCTACAGTCTCCGTAAGGGCTAAACACTGTTAAACATTGTATACATATTAAGTTAACCCAATATTGTATGCCTGAGCATCCCAAACTCACCATATAAGTGCTTCACTAACAACATAAACTTTATTTCTCTTCTATTGTTACTAATATTCCCACAAATGTTTCACTGCAACTTTCAACATTTCACAACTGGTTTTGGTGTTTTGCAATTATCTTTGTTTTTGATATTTCACAATTATCTTTGGTTATTGTGATTTTTTTGATATTTTGATCTGTCTACAATGCAATAATCAAACCAAATAGAAATCAGTTATTACCGGTTTCGGTTACATAACGGTTCTATTGTGAAAGCTTAAATATCAGATTACTAAAGAATGGTGTAATGTAACAATGATACAACATCAATGAAACAGCACAGATGGGTGATGATACCTCTCACGGTAAACCAATGTTTACATACCTTGAGAAGTTCTGCTTCTTGAAGTGAGATGATGTTTTGAGTTGCAAAGAGTCTTACGTTCAGATACTCTTCGGTTGCTTTCAGAGATTCCACAGCGTTTTCTAAGTCCTACAGAATGAAAAAAGTGACGTTTCTTGTTAGATGCATATTTTGTCAAGAGATTACTAATTGAATATCAATTAGTAATGTGATATGAATGTCAATCAACTGCAAATTGTCTCTTAAGCTGGGTCTACTTGGCGCGCTGATCACGAAAATAGACACACATGACTCACAGAGTTCTCTTGTGTTTTTTCCAATGAATCTGTATATTGCCACACAGACTGCATAACTCTTGGTGGAATGCAGACAAAATTCCCACTTTCAACTTCCTTCCACTTACCGTGAACAGATTGTTGACCAAGAACGTGGAGAGCACCAGTGCCACCTTGTTCAGACAGTACCCTGTTTACTGGAATTGGACTATTTACTATGGTGGAAATGTAGAACATCCTGCATGGGCTGTTTATTAAGCACGCGGATGCTTTCCATGTTCCCTTTTCCATGTTCCACCTCTGCGGTTCCGCTATCCGAGCGCCAGGTCAGCACAGCTTTACACTTTCTTGGTCTGCTACTACACTTGATTGCAATTGCCAATCTACTGCAGACTACGTCTCTTACACCTTCCTACCTTGGTATTTACTTGTAAACTACAAAATGTGACTCAATTCACAGCCAAACTGAAGAACCTCTTCATCCAGAAGATAAATTTAAATTTAAATTAGTAGGAAAAGCTCAGTTCTAATATGACTCATTTTCAATGAGAAGCGATACACAGCTCAGGAAATGTGTGCCAATACAGAAACAGAATAGATCAAACGAGGCTGTGGCAGTTAATACATAAAGGTCGTTTCTGCCTGCTATGCTGTTAATATAAACAGAAGAACTTTGCAGCTGGTAGTCCATCCTAAATGTGACAAAGTCCTGAAGTACTTTAAAACGTAAGTTCTTTTTACAATAACATACCTTTATTTTACTGCACATGACCCTCCTCTCCTTCTCCCATTCCGAGAGGGTCTGGGCAGATTGCTGGTAGTCTTGAATGTATACTCTCATCTGCTCCAGCTGTCTGTTGGCAACCATCAGCGCATCTTGTTGCTGCCTTAAAAGAGATATCCAGATTACAATAAACTGGCAGAATTAGTTTGAAAACACAATATTAGGATAAAATGTTGTTCCTTGTCACGTTTATTTACTTTTCGGTTTTATTCAACTTATCCAGCTCTGATCGATGAAATAAAATGAAAGAATTTGACCTAAATATGACAAACCTCAAATCATTGTCATAATTGATTTGTAATTTCATTTTTTCTTCATCTGCATCCTGAAGTCTCACATTCATCTCCTCCAACACTCTTTGGTGTGTTTTGCTCTCTTCTTCCAACTGGACTGTCGTTTCTTGAACCTTTTCTCTCAACAAACTGCATTCTCTGTTGTGAATATCTTCCTTTTCTTCCATCTAAAAGTAAAAAATTACACAAAATCAGGAGCCTTGAACAACGCCTTGCTTACATCTGTACACAGGCTACAAATTTTCAACCTAAAAGAGCTGCATTCCAAGGAAACACAGCTTCTGCTTCTCTCATACAATAATCTGTATGTTGTTGCTTTATGCCAGAATAAATCTGTACAAAGTAATCCAAATTGCATTATGGTTATGACGATGCTTCCTGAGTAAATTTAAATGTAATGCATAACTCCAAGCAAATGACAGTAGTATACCAGAAGCATGTGAAGCAAAAAGCATTGGTATACACCAAACATTATAACAATGACATTACTGCATATGTACCAAATATGAGGTCTGTCCATGCTTTCTGCTACGAGGATTGCTTAAGAAATTTTACAAATTTGCTACATAATGGCTTCATAACAGGGCTTCAGCCAGGATATCAAAACAGGGACTCTCATCCTTGTGCTGAAGGCACCAGTGCGAGTGGGAAACCATCATCGGAAGGGATCCAGGCTCCCGCATCCTGGTCTCTGGGTTGGAAGCTAGCAGGCAACTTCCACTGAAACGCAAACCACTTTAGGCATACTTAGGGCGAAATCTTACCCATAGAATCGTAACATATGACAATGAGAAACAGATGTCTGAATTAGGCTTGGTCAAATTTAAACACAATTCAGGGACAGGCTAAGCATTTTGTTGGCTATCTTAGAAGTTGTCCATTACACATTTGGTTGTTGTCATTTTGATCTGGCTGTCTCAATGGTGGTAAGACATGTCCCTAGCTAAGATCTTGCCTCATAATAACTGTCACTTCCATGGGACAACGATAAATTGTTTTCACTCAATGAAATATGCTTCCATACCTTGCAGAAATCTTGGCTCTACAAGGTTATTATCACATAACATGAATTAACCCTTCCAGTAAATGAAACTTAACCTCTACACTACTGCACTCAGTGTGGTGCACTTTGTCTATACAGTACTAACAATCAAGATATTCAAAATTCCCTCCTTAAGATGTTGTTTTCATCAAAACTTCTTAACATTTGACCACTGCTGACCTCAGATGACCATTGATCTGCAAACAGTGTTAAACTTCATGCCTTTAAAGTAGTGCACCTATTGTATCATATGAACTCACTTCAAAGTTCTCTCCTTGAAATGTTTGTTTGCAAGGTTTATGTAATTTGACTAATGCTGACTTCAGATGAACTTTAACCTCAACTAAACACAGTAGGTTTCTTACACTCACTGTAGTCAACTTATTCACACAATACAAGATCACAACGAGCTTTTTCCTTTCTTGAGATATTGCATCCACAAGCAGGGCATTATGAACACATCACACCTCTGCATAGATTGCAATTTATCATCAAAACCCTTCCAGGATTTTGTGTTGGCCTTCATTTTGCATCAACTTGACATGGGCTTTATGATACATAGCATTACATAACAGGACAAAGGACAAAAAGAAGTATTGTACGGTATTTGAGCCAACCAAGAATCAAGTCCTTTATGGTACCAACACAGTGGAGGCACCAGGATGTCAGACTTGGGGGGGGGGGGAACTGAGGGCAGTGGAAAATGTTGGGGGGCAAAGATTTGCAAAGCGCGAGACCTTGCGGGTGGGGTCCAGGGGCCCGCTTTAGGGTTCAGGTGTAAAGCCCAGATGGGGGTCCAGGTTTGGACCAGGGGTCCAGGGGGACCACGGGTAGTTTTGTGATTAATTTTGGATGAGTACAAGATCTGATTGGGAAGGGTGAGAGCAACTGGGGGGCAACTGGGGGGGCAAGGAAACAATCTGGAGGGGCAAATGCCCCCTCATGCCCCCTGTAGCACCGCCACTGTACCAACAATATACATAGAATTAGTTCAACTAGAATACACTGAACTTTTGAAGATCGGACCAAAATGCTAAACGAGGGTGTGCAAAAAGACTTGACTGTAGCAGTAGAAAACTACTGAAGAGCATCAATGCTACAGTAACTGATAATGTAAATTTCTGGACTTTTTTATCAATGTATTGTCATTTACTCGAATGGAATAACATACACATCGAAAGTAGCTACCTGTCTCTGGTGTAAGAGAGTTTGATTAGCAACTTCGTCTTTCCATCGTTTTATGTCCTCTCTGTGCCTCGTGTTTGTTTCTTCCACTCTCTCTCTTAAGAGGGCGACATCTCTGTTGTACTTGTCTTCCAACAATTTGGTGGTAGTTTTAAGTTCCGCTATGTCTGCTGCCTGGCGACCAATCACCTCGGTTGTATGTTTAAGGTGAATGAGACTACTGTCAGGATTGGACGGCACATGACACGATCCAGGGTGTGCTCCAGAGTAATAGGAATGACCAGGGTGACGAGGAGCGATAAACTGATGAGGATACTTTCGATTCGTGTCATCACCCCAAACCTTTTTCTCGTGACTCTGTGGGAAATGTCGAGGAAATTTAGTATGCATTTAATTTACCTGCATGCACAGAATTACAAGAACTATCAGTGTTGGCATATTGTAGACACTGTGAAATAAAGTGACATTTTGCAAGGCATACTGCGCTGTAGCATGTTACATGATGTACTGTAACATGTTATACATACTGTACTGTAGCATGATGCCACATACACTTCATTAAAGCATGATAGATATACTGTAACATGACTATTACACATATCACTTACAGTGCACTGTAGCATGGTATGCATATTGTACTGTAGTGCACCACGTTAGGCAGAATAATGTACTGCAGCATGCTATCTACACTGTACTGTAGCATGTATCCCTAACTGTACTGCAGAATATTGTGCATACTACACTGCATCATTTTAGACACATCTTATTAGCATATTATACTGTCCTTTGCCACATATTACACTGTACTCATATTGAGGTCTATCGTTCTGAAGCATGTTATGCATATTGTACTGTACTGTTAGGTGCGAGACTGTACATGTTGGGACATCCTGTTTGTAGACTTAAGTGCCTCTGTACAGGTTTAATTTGCACATGTACAGTACTGTACTTCATAAAGACTGCACTATATTTCTGCACTTCGTTGCCATGGTTACCATGTACAGGGATTGAAATAACAAACAGCACCGATCGCCATCGGCTATCAGGCCCTTACTGATGGCAATGTTGTCCCTAAGAGATGTCCAATGGAATACATGGGCCTATAGACAATTTTTTTTCATTTTGGCTGTGCTCTCCTTTAAGCATATTTCAAGCACTGTATACATATGGTATGGGGGGTCACCTTGAATTTCTTTTCAACTGATCATGCTATGAGATTTTCAAGGTGAGAATTAAGGGCTAAGTTTATCCCGACATTTGCCAATTTGAAATTTGTGAATGTGCGGCTGCACTGCAGCTTATCCTCTGTTGTTCATGGTGCTTGATGAACAGTGCAAACTATGTTACTGAATGCATAAACTTAGTGATCTAATGTTTGGAAAATGTTAATCCTTTGTGATCTGTTCCAAACATGCCATAGCATGCCAAACAGTGGAGTGCGGTTGCATAACATGCGTCAGCATAATACAACTTAAATAATTCTGTACAGTATGCATCAGTTGGAAAGAAACATAGATACTGTAATTATGAATATCACCTAGGGAACTTTATAAAGTTAGAAGCAGGATCATAGTGTATAATGACTATGGTACTTCTAATCAGATCAACAGTAAGTTACATATACTATGCAATACTTTACACAACTGATTCCTCCCCAGTAAATACTTACAACTTGACCTATGTCTTGTTCCGGTGAAGTTGCCCCTGCATTTAAATTGCTGATGAAAATGAAAAGATATTCAAATAATGAAAATGATAAATATACTAATGAGGTCATGCCTTCTTAAATTATTATACATTAATCACATAGTATGATTAATTGATACAAACAAAAAGTTAAAGCACTTTGTGATTCCTTGCCATATAAGAAAAACTGTGAATAATCTTTCGTGCCTGTCTGAGACCAACTTATCAGAATTGATGTGCGTCATTCTACAATTTTAGCTTTCATGTAAGTGATGGACACCGCTTGAACCTTACCCCTACCAGGAAGGATGTACCCATGTGGCCCACTGACGTTACTATGGTTTCAGACTTCATCACTGTAGACCTCATGTAACCAACTACCAGTAAGGGCTGAACACGACTGAGTTTCAGACAGTAAGATAGGGCTTAGGACAATTTTTGGAGCTAAAATATTTCAATATTTCAGAATTTGATTTGTTTTTTACCTCAGATGACCCTTGCCCTCTGCGAATAAAAGATAAATCAACTGATCCAGCTACAGTATGTAAGTGAAGGGTTGATCGTGTTGAATCAAAGTTTATCTATTGGTGTGAATGGCAAATAGTGCATATTTATAAAATAACGTTCTGTAACACATAGCTATATGGTTTCAGATTTTCAGTATCAATAATTAAGTACTAATGTAAATCCTTAATTTATTACATCACAAACGTACTCCACTGCCATAGTACTTATCTGAGCTAGAGGGCAGCATGCAATGTCCTTTATCAAACTTCCAATAAAGGGAATGGTGGCTATTGCAGAAATAATCTCAACAAAACCAATGAGGAATGTTAATGAACATCAATTTGAACCTGTCATCCCCCTCTGTTGACCTCTGTTTTCAAGCAGGGAGTTAGCAAGCTGTTAGGGAATAGCAAGCTGTCTCTCTGACTTGACTAACCCCAGAGGAGGATGGTGATTGACTTCCTTCTTCCAAGTATAAACAATACATCCGCATACTGATCAAACTAACTATTGTGAGAGGAATTACCTATTGTAATGACTGAATAATACCCATTCAGCGGCAGCTACAAATGATGAAAACAAATGAATGGCAGCATAGCCCCTTTGTCCCCAAGAATGCTGATCAGCCAAAGACTTTGACAACCATAGTATGAAAAAACCCTCAACATTGTAACATAATTTATAGAAAAAGCTATAGTTTTGCACAATGCAATAATTTATGGTCCATATATGGCCCACTTTGAACTTGGACCCACAAAGGATGGACACAACAAAGGGTTCCACTACCACGATGCTAATTTAACAAACTTTTCACATTGTATTTAGCAAAATATGCAGAAAAAGAAACATTGTGCATGATTTCATAAACTTGAACATCCTGAAGGAACCACTACCCCACAGTAGAAATGTGACACAATTTCAACTTAATACCATATAATCTGTAGGAGAAGAGGTATTTTGCATGTTTTCATAAAATGGCTGGTACGGCCCTCTTGGGTCCCCAAATCTTGAACACCACAGGTTCCCCTACCACAATGCAAATCTGACAAACATTTCACATTGTACAGCAAAATATGGATATTTTGCTGTATAATTTAATAAAATGAAAAAGAAAAGTATGATTTAATAAAATGGTCCCCATGACCTCCATATAAGACCACTAATCCTGGACAACCTGACTGACCCACTGCCATAGTGGTAATGAGACACAAATTCAACTGAATATCATACAATCTTTAGGCAAAGAAGCATTTTGCATGATTTCATAACAGGGCCCATATGGCTCATTTGGATCATGGACCAAAAAATCCTGAACCCTATGGGTTCCACTATGAGCCAAGGCTAATTTGACAAACCTTTCACCTTGTGAGGCACTACTGAAGCAAAATATGCAGAAAAGAAACATTTTGCATGATTTCACGAAATGACGCAAATGGAACTGATCAATAATTGTAAACAACCTGAAGGAACCCCAACTACAGTAGTAATGCGACACAATCTCAATTTAATACCATACAATCTGTGGGATAAGAGGCATTTTGCATGATTTCATAAAATGGTCCATATGGCCCATTTAGACCTTAAAACCTTAAACAACTCAAAGCCACCACCACAATAATGCATCCATATGCCAAGTGTAAACTTTGTCCAAGGTTCATAACTTGAGATATTCTATTAAGTATTAAGAAGGCTTTCAGAGTCTTACCGCCATTGCCCCAGATGACCTTAGACCTCTGCCTAAAACAACAGGGCACACCTTCTCAATATGGCAGGAAGTTTGACTTTCATCCTTCTTTCCCCTGTTGAGTTACAGCGTAACTAAACAAGTGTCATAGAAACAAAGAGTTTTGCCCCAGTGCTTCCAGACAACCTTTAACTTCCACCAAAAACAATACCGCACACCTTCTCAAAATGGCTAACCTACATACCAAGTTCGACTTTCATCCAACTTTCCCCTTTTGAGTTAGAGCGTGCCTAAGCAAGTGTCGCAGACACACACACATACCCACACACACACCTACACACACACATGCACACACGCATGCTAACCTGACTGCATAGCTTCTTTTGCTGATGCAAGGAACCAAAAAGATAAATCAACTGATCCAGTGACACCTTGTCATTGACAGCATAATTGTCAACAAGCAAAGTTTTTCTATTCCTGTGAAGCATACATAGTGCATAATCATATGGTTTAAAAGTTTCAATGTCAGTAATTAAGTATACTTACTTAAAGTCACAAGATTACGTGATGCAAAACTTTTAATACGCGTGTAATCTGTTAATATGTAAACTGTGGAATGCACTATCCCAAGTGTACATGCAATGAGGTCTTCATTTGAGTGTCATACAGCTGTGTGCTATGTACAGTAAGCAGCCAAGGGACATACCAGCCAAGGCACAGCATGTGTGCTTCTCTTTTCTACATTGGCCACCTACCAGACAAAACAGTATTCTGTTGTTATTTGTTTAGTCTCAGGGACATCTTCTGTGTTTTTATACTATGTTAAGAAGAAATGGAATACTACACAAGTGACAACAGTGGACAGCCATCTCCTGTTATTTATCCTGCTGCCTGAACAGAATTATGCTGATCTTAATCAATAAAGAAATATGACAATTTTGATAAACACCTGTGATGTTGTTTGTGGTACACCTGGCAATGAGAAGTACAGTACCATATCATTACTGTAAATCCTTGAGTCTTTAACAGCAACCAGTGAGTCAGACTAAACTGTACCATTGTTTTGCTTTGACTTTACCTTGTTTTCTCCAAATTATCTGAAGAACCATCAGGTTGATATCCTTGACTATTTGCCTCTGACAAAGTAGTTTGGTTGGAATTTTTCTTAACTTTTCTTGCCAATTTAGTCTCCTGCAACTGAAATGATTCTGGGGTGAGAAGATCCTTCATCGAATGTTTGACTGTGGACAAATCAGAAATTAATGAATTCTTTACAGCTTTATTAGAAGAACAATGTAATGTTTTGCATATTGATGGTGGGAAGAGAAAACTCTGTGCAACATACAACCAAGAATGTAGCAGTCCCAGATAGGGTGTACCCTCTAACAACATTCGGCCAAAACACTGTTCCCCTTGCTGCTACATTAGCACAATAAATAAGTGGTACATAGCGTACATTCCACAATGACAACACACACCATTAGGAGCACATTGAGCAGTAGAGTGACAGTATGTAGGGGGAAATAACATAGTAGTAAATGCACTAAAGAAATGCTAACATGAAGCAATGCTGCGGTACTGAATGGTAATTCAAACTGTCCCTCATGAAAGCCTATGTACATGTTTCTGGCAATCGAGAAAATCATCAACCATTCCACTTAAGAGAAAGTAGAAATATTGGAATAAAAAACAGAAACTGACAAATCAAAGTCAAGTCTTATTTGAAGACGACCATAGATATTCAAGCGAGAGATACTGTATACTGCTTTTGAAAGGAAGTGCTCTTAGAAGCTAATGGACGCCGCTCTCACTTTTTGGGTGTGTCACTTTTGTATAGGCCTACCAATGGAGGCTATGCTATTAAGTGCATCACTGTATTGGAGCCCACCATGCTACTACATTACATGTTACCAGGGCTGCCAACAACACCCTTATCAAAGAAACAGAATGTTGTGACAGACTTCATCAACAGACTTCCAAAATACATATGTTATGTCATGTGTGAGGAACTATGTTATTCTGCTTTCCATAAAATATTTTAGGTTGTCTGAAGAAATGCAGTTTCAGCAACAGCTAAGGGTGCATCATTCTAGTGGATGTGTCATTAGGAATCCTTACTAATATAGCAAGGATGTATAAAACTTCGCGCATCTAACGTAAAAACCTTGGAATTTCCAGCCTACTGGAAATTCAGAATCCCTACAAATCTAGTTATCTTCTTTCCGCAAGTTTAAATTTCACTTTTACAAGTAATTTGATCCAATATGCTATATATTGTACCTTGAAATCTGTTAATTTAACCAACATTTACTTGGGTTAATAATACGATGTAAATCTGCCAAACTTCGCGCACCTCACTAACGTTAGCATGACAACCATTACATGAAGAGTGTCCATTTAAAAAAAAACCTGTGCCTAAACCTACAGCAAAGACTTGTGAACAAGAGCTAGCAGTAGCAACAAAAATGGTCAGGAAAAATTCCATTGAAGAGTCACAACCATGATTTGACAATTTATAAAATTAGGCAGACACTGTGAATAGGATGCTCTATAGGCCTAGCCTACCTCTCCTATGCAAATGCAGTACTGTAAAATTGACAAACCAGGCAAGGGCAATTCAATAAACAGTTTCTCAGCATTCTTTTCAAGTAAAAAAAATGTTCAACTACTACTACGCCTAGGTCACTGTATTTTAGGGCTTACTATTAGAGGTGCACGACGTTTGGCAGTGAGCGAAGTTTGGAGCATGTACTTTATGTAGGGGTATATACTATGGGGAGTAATTGCAAAATACCCTGCATATTGAAGCTAAGCCGTGAAAAACAGCAGGCTGCGTAGTGGCACTATGCGCATTGCACATAACCATTTTTGGGTTTTATAAAAGGAGATATGTTTAAGTATTAGAGAGGATAGGCTTGATCGAAAAAAAATACTAAGTCCTGTAGGAAATTCAATGGAAATTTGCTTTCGGTTTAGTGTTGCCTTTAATGAAAAAGAAACCAAACAGGCAATTAAGTGTCCTTTTGAAAGCTACGGGGATACGCAGTCTGATTCAGGATATAGTTTTAAGAGGCTACGGGGATACGCAGTCGCATTCAGGATACAGTTTTAAGAGGCTTTTTTAATTTGAGAACAACTCATTGTTGTCCATTTCTATCTATGACTGCGATGATAGCCTACAGTCTTTACAAGTGAGTAGAGTAATAATGTAGCACCGGAATAAAGAAAGCTTCACTTAGGCTTGCGGGGTATTCTGCAAGTGTTTGACTGCGTAGCCCCGTTAAAAAGGCGAGCTTCATTCTGGCGGGTATTCTGCCTACTATGGAGTATGGTGAGTAAATTAGTGTATACGTAACTTCTTAACGCTAGGACGATCTGTGTTCTTCCTCGGTACGTTACAGCCCAGGTCGTCCTAGCGTTAAATATACACTATTATTACGTACCCATAGGCCTATATGTGGACAGGTGTGTATACTTAACGCTAGGACGACCTGTAGGCTAGCGAAAGGCCTACTTTAGCATTTGCACAGAATAAGACACAGCCTACATGGCGAACTGTGTAAGAAAATCATCATTCAATTTTGAGTGGTTAAAATTCCAATGACAACAGTTTTCGTGTCATACGTTTCACTGGTTTCGAGAATTCCGCAGGGGACTTCAAACTTGCCGCCATTTTAATACAGTGAGAGCCCAATCCTAGTGATAAACAAAAACCCAGGGTTGCCAGGTTCTGTACAGAGCAATCGGCCAAATGAGTGTTGAAAATCGGCCAAATTAGTATTTTACCGGCCAAATCTGAGAAAAGTACCACTTCGGACCCAAAACTGCACAAAAAATTAACAATTGACATACCTTCCGTGTGATATAATCAGTTTGTTATATAAGTAATTTCTGTTAGAAGCATTTCATTGGACAATATAATAACTTCTATTAAGTAAAGACATAAAGGAGTACCCCATTCCCCGGCTGCCCCCCCCCTATCCCTCCCAAACATACATATTCTCAAATATGCGAAACACTGTATTATATTTTTTTAGTAAAATTTCTTTGTGATGTGATGCAAATTAAAGAGTATCGCCCCAGTTCTCCTCTTCTTTACTCTCTGGTTCTGAATACATATTGTGCGGGGTATTGAACAATTCTCTCATTCGTTCAGTTACAACAAAGTCTTTGCAGCATTTTGACTCGAACTTCAGTGTTGTCCTGATGTGTGTTATTGCCTCCAAAGTTTTCAAGGTCATGCGATTGCGGAAAGCATTTTTCACAAACGATACTGTGCTGAATAGACGCTCTACTTGCATTGCTACAGAGATAGACATGACTAGACATATAAAGCTAGATCGTAGAAATTGTTATTTCCCAAGCCATCCTTGTTGAGAATTATACCACTGCAGTGCAAAACTTTTCTGCATCTTCGGGAATTTAATTGCCAGGAAATTTCTCCCTCCAATCGACATGGATCATTTGACGATACTGTTCCTCAATTTCCACGAAGTTAGACGTACGGCAACAGATGCTGAAAGGGAAGCTTGTTTTGGGGGTCTCGGCTAATTTGACTCAGAATAGCCTCAGGGGAGAGTATGATCAAATCCATATAAACAGTCTTCTGTCGGTTCAGGTATCCTAGCTCTCATCTACCTGACGAGCACACTCCTTTAACATTTCCTGACAGCGAACCTTTACATTCACAATGTTTTCCTTTGATACATGGGTAAACAAACTCCGACATTCCTCAAAAAAAAAAAAAAAAATTACTTGAAACTTTGAAAGGCCCAAATCGGCCAAAACTGAAGCACTCCGGAATCGGCCAGAAACGATTTGACCGGTACGTTTAAAACACAGCCGGCCAAGGAGAGTCAAAATATGCAAAAAAATTTCAATTTGGCCGGTAATATCCCAAACTGACAACCATGCTAGAACCCTCTCTCAATGCTTCATGTATATTAATGACATCTTACGTTACTTTAAATATTCATATCATGATGACACAATGTGCAAACTTCGGACTAAGTAGTGTGTGTGTGCCAGTCAACTGCACTGTAATCCCGGTGGGAATATGTGTGTTGACTTTTGAGTTGGACAGTACGCATATGGTGTATGGTAGGTGTTGCATTTAATTGATTTTGGAGCGAATTATCAAAATTTATCAGGGGATACTGCTGTTTATTCATGTAGTGGTACACTATAATTTCAAGAGAGATTAATGTTGTATGCAACTTACCTTTCCATATTGATTTGAATTTTCGTTTCGTCTTTCAGTTGACAAAATTATCATTCACAGGCTCACTATTGTTCCCATAACAAATGCTTTTTGTAAATTACAAAACAAATTTGTGTCTCATCATTTTCATATTGGTATATTTAGATGGACCAGGACTAAAAGTCAACCATGCTATCAACACGTCATGCAGCAGCAGTGTGGCATGGGTGTATTTCCTTAGTTGGGACAAAGGCCCATACTGGGTGTATAATATACGGCTGAGTAGTTTATTAAGTTACGTTTTCATTGATATATCTCTATTAACTTTATTATACTTAACGCAGGCTTCCCTTTACGAAAGCTGAATATTCTCCAGGCTACAAAATGCAAATTCAGTCAGTATAAGGAAAATAATAATATATGACGCATTAATAAAAGAAAAAAACTACACCGAAATGAACATAACTCAAAAAAAAAAACCATTTCTTACCTTGAAAACTGGTGCTTCATGAAACTGATGTCTCGAAATTGATATATTGATATTTCTTGATATAGTCTTTCTTATACTCTTTCTTTATATACTCTTTCTTTTCTAAAGGCAAACACCGTGCATTTGCCTCCAAAATCTTTGTAATGGTAATTAGTAGAGCCTCCCTCAGTGCAGCTTCACAGGTTCCTTGGTGTCACTTCCGAAAACAAACTTTTACTTTAAACGTCAGTGCACAAAAACTACGATTCCGTTGCTCGATGTGCACAATTGCAATATCTACATCGCCTCTCTTACAACTCCGTTATGTTCCGTCCGATATTCTCGTCAAGATTGACAACACAAAAATTAAAAAAATCCTTCCCGTCCTTCACTATGGGAGAATTTCTCTTACCACACTATAGCTGACGCTAATTAGGGCAGATTCTGAATTGGCATTCGTACTAGTTGTAACCCATATCGACTTGCTCTAAAAATCCCTAGTTACATCGGTGGCTCTCATACCCTCAATTCTGACAAGGCAATGTGACGATTTTTACATTTTCTAAGGGACTTTAACATTAAACTTTACAAGGATAACAACAACTCGGTTGTAGGTAGTGCTGTAGATCTGAACGTCAGCTGGTAAAATATGCCAAACCGCCACAACGCATTTTCCAAAACGTCGTAATTATGAAGAAACTGTTCTCCTCCTAATTAATCTGCATTCCTTTCTAGTCTCATTTCCATTATCCTACAGGTGAATTGTTTCAGTTTTTTCTTTGAGAATGCTTCTAATTGTAGACAATTCCTCGTTTGAAGGGATAATCCAAGGGATAGTTTGCTTCAAAAAGAAAAGAAGCAAAAGACGGTCACATGTAGCTCATCCACACCCCCTTGCAAGGGACCTTTCATGAGGTTGATCAGGGGTGAATCTCTATCACTACACATATGTGTCTAGCTTTATATCCTCTGTTCTATATAAGTCCATCTGATATGCATCTAGAAAAAAGCTGGCTTTATTCAAAATTTGCAGGGTGAAACTCAGAACAAGAATTAGTTAGAATTTTGCTGACATCTGTTATCGTTTTTGACATACCCGCCTTTTTCAAAGTTTGATGAAAATATATGATGATAACGTGAGGTAGTGCGCAGTGTATTTTTAGTGAACATTTTCATATTTTGCAAGTGATATCAATATTATGTTAAGACGGAAACACATGCTACCAAAACAAAACATACATAAAGAAAATCCTTGATAAGGGATAACATCAGACATATGACGCGAGTCCTTCTCCTGACGTCATTTATTTGCATACTAAGCCAATGTTCATGCAGTTACAGGACAAAAATTCTATGTTTATAAACTCGTCCAATATTCTATAAGATTTAATGATATTTTCAAGGTTCTTAATGACTTACACAGACAATACATGGTAAAATGTATTTTTCATATCTCACAATATACTCCCTATATGGAGTCAAGGCGAAATAGCAAACTAATAATACAAGTCAATACATTGCAATAACCGCTGTTACAAAAGTTAGTGAGTAAAACCAGTTCATAATAGCTGAAGATTAAAGCTCTGGACATTTCTGTTCACGGTAGGTTGTAAGTCCTTAATTTAAAGAGACTCCATGATCTTACGTAATATCACCTGGGACTGGAAGTTTATGGGACACCGTTTTACGTGATCGTAAGACTGGGGATATGAGAAATTCCTCAAACCGTTCTTATGAGATGTGCTTATTAATGGGTTTCTGGTGGCATTGATTCTGATCATATTGGACAGTCTGGGATGGAGCTGGTGTTTTTCTGATCAATTTGATTCCTTACTCAGCTTGTTTTCTATCTCTAGGCTAATGGGTGCTCCGACACTCCTCCCACGGCCAAACTACGGTGCCGATGGCAAAGACTTTGTGGTAGGAAAAAGTCTTATTGTACAATAGAGAGATGGTGCAGATGGAGGAATTTATGTAGTTCATAGGCTATAATTGGCTATCATATTAACTGTTGTATGAGTACATCACTTGGCCCTTAAGAAAGCTAAGGATTTTAAATTATATTTTCCCTTTACATCTGTGTAATCTAGTTTGACCGTGGGAGGGGGAAATGTGAGACCCTCCCATTGCATCACGCACTTAATTTATTTTTTGTAATTGGGTTTACGAACAAAGTCATTGGGGATGAAATTGCCAAAATTGACCCCCATTTTGAGCCCCCAGTTTCTAGAATAAGATGGATAGCTCTGTAAATCTTTGAGGATTTTAAATTTTATTTTCCCTTTACAACTGTGTAGTTTGGGGGCCATCGGTACCAGATCATACCAAAGGTATGGTCAACACTGTAGTAGTCAGTGACAGTGTGACTCGACTGGGTGAACTGTGACTAGGCTGTGCATGGAGTTTATGGTGAATCATTCTATTTCAAATTTCCTGGTTGCATAAACTTTGAAGGTAAGGTTTTACAAGTTGATGGTGTTTTCAGTATTAAATAATATAATGTTTTAGAGCATTAACTTAAGATTATTTTCTTAGAATCCGATTATGCAATGTCTTGCGCAAATATTAAATCATTTCCATTTTTCGTTATCATCTTTATGCATGTACCTGTTCTACGAAAGTTCACGTACAGCATGCATGTACTATATTGACAAATTGAGTCTAGGAATAATGGCACTTGCATGATGTAGGCTGTGCCATTTCAACCTAGCCTTCTAAATCTACGTAGGAGTTGTAAAATGAACGACAGTAACTTACTATTCAAAATGTTCACATTGCTTCAACTGCAGGGACCAATTTCTGTCATAAAGTGTCTAGCCTAAGTAAAGACTGGGTACATAAGTTACTGGTTCACTTGATTTTGGTGTAACATAGGCCTAGGCCTAACCAGGGGACATTTATGTTGACAAAATGAGGGTGGTTTTAAATGGTTGTGCTTCTTCTTGGCAGGAGGTTACTAGTGGGGTCCCCCAGGGGTCTGTGTTGGGTCCTCTCCTGTTTATTGCTTTCATTAATGACATTGATGCTGATATTGTGTGTAGAGCCAAGAAGTTTGCTGACGACACCAAATTGTATTCTGAGGTCTCCTCTGAAGGTGATTCAAAAAGTTTTCAGAAGGATTTAGGCAGGGTTTTCTCTTGGTCTCAGGAGTGGCAAATGCTGTTCAATATTGATAAATGTAAGGTAATGCATATTGGCAATAATAATCCTAGGTATTCGTACACTTTAAATGGACAGTCGCTGCAAGAGGTTTCTGTGGAAAGGGACTTGAGTGTTCACGTAGACTCTTCTTTACAGCCAGCTAAGCAGTGTTTTGAAGCAGCTAAAAAAGCAAATAGGATTTTAGGTATGACTAAGAGAAATTTTAGTTTCCTTAAGCAAGACATTGTTGTTAGACTCTATAAGCAGTTGGTAAGACCTCATTTAGAGTATGCTGTTCAAGCTTGGAACCCATATTTTTCTAAAGATAAGAAGTTACTTGAGAAAGTCCAGCACAGGGCTACTAGATTGGTTAGAGCTTTCAAGGGTGTACCCTATAACAGCAGGTTACATCTCTTAAATCTCACTTCACTTGAGCTGAGAAGATTACGTGGGGATTTGATACAAGTCTATAAGATTGTTCATGGATTTGATAATTTATCATTTTCTGATTTTTTCAAGTTTGCTAGTAGTAAAAGTACTAGAGGTCATTGTCTTAAATTCCAGAAGGTTCAAAGTAGGATCAATAGTCGTCGTTACTTCTTTTCTCAGAGGGTAGTGAATGAGTGGAATGGGTTGCCTGAGGATGTAGTGATGGCAAGAAGTGTAAATGGGTTTAAGGATGCACTGGACAAGTACTTTAGGCTTTGTGACCGGGTTTGATTTATGTATCTTTTTTTCAGGGTCCTTGATGGGGACTTAATTGTCCCTCCTGATCCTTTTTTATACTAAACTAAACTATACACAGTGACAATTAGGCCTAACAGTAACATTAGGGCCTAGCCAACTACCATACATATAGCCTGGTAGTCAAGAATAACTATCAATAAGCCCTACTTCTAAACAGTGCCTTGCTCTTGATCTGGAAGCACGGTCAGCTAGCTAACCCAGCTGGCATAGTAGATAGTACACACTAACAATAACCTACAGTGAAAACATACGGTATACCTATCACGCTGAGACACCTGCCACTGAATGGACACTGGGACTGCGACCTTGACTCCATCACTTCAGATTGTAGTTTCAGTGGGCTAAGAATTCCTGTGAAAACTATGTACAAGATATTGCATTTTGATTAGTGACCACCAGGATTGTGACAGCGACTCCAGTCCATATTAGAAGCTCAAGTAGACTAGCATTCAGTCATGTAATACGATGTTGCAGTCAGCCGATCTCTTCACTGGGACTGCAACTGCCCTCCACTGCAGATTGGAGCCGCAGTGGACTGAATGACTACCGGGATTGCAACCGCAACTCCACTCCAGGTTGGGGACTTGCAGTTGGCAACTTTTAAATACTTTCTTAAACTGTTGACAAGATAATGTATTTTGATAAACGGCCAATGGAACCTTGTCCATGACTCCTCTCCAAATTGGAGACTCTGCAGACTGGAATTGTGTCATCCACAATGATTTCATAGCCAGTGGTTTTCATCACCAAGACTGCGACAGTGACACCACTCTAGATTAGACTTTTAGAAGGCTGGATGACTTCTGTGACTAAGACTCCTCTCCAGATTGGAGGCCCAGTTGACTTTGAATAAGTTCTTAAACCTGTCTGCAAGGTAATTTATTTTGATAAAGGACCACCAGACCTACACCGGACTGGAGATTCAGTGGAATGGAATTACATCACATACTATTGATGGGGTGTCCCAGATTTGGATTTCAAAATCTGGCTGGAACCAAATTTGCCATGTTTATAAGAAAATTTCAGCAGGAATTGCCAGATTTAGTCAAATAAAAGAGCCAAAATCTGGGTGGGGTTATGTCGTTTTTATTTTTTAATTCAGAATTGTGCCATTGTTATTGGTATTAGAACCAGATAGCCTCCTAGTATTATTACTGTAGGCTGAGTTGGTAATTGTGTGAAACTCGGGAGTTCAAGTCTATTTTGGTGTACAGTACAGTATGTAGCTGAAATGCCGATATCTGCCAAAACATTTATACCAACCCTATTACAAGTAGGAATGAGTTAGTTTTCTTGGGTGGTGGAGGGGGTGGAAAGGGATGACAATTTGTTCATAACTGAGTAATACTGTACATACCTTTTATTTGAATTGATGTGTTCTCTAACTTCCAAGGAGTTAGAAATGGAAAATATGAAACTAGTGCAACTCTTTAACTCCATCGCACAATATCACGATATCAAGAAGGGAAGCTTGAACAGATCTCATATTTGGTATGTAGTCGTACCATATTGAGTACAGTAGAAGAACCCTGTTGTTTTTGTTGGAGATCAACGGTCATTTGAGGCCAACAGGGGTCAAATTGTGGAAACCCTATAAACACTATCTCAAGGAAGGAAGCTTGGGAGATCTCATAGGTAATGTGTAGGTGCATCATATTGAGTAGAAGAACCCTATTGATATTGGTGGAGGTCATTTAGTATCAACAGGAGTCAAATTTTGAAAACCTTGTAAACATGATATCTCAAGGAGGTAAGCCTGGACAGATCTCATATGTAATGTGTAGGTTGCATCACTAAAATATGCAGTTGTGCATGTTGAGACATGATACAGTACATGTCAGTTAACATATGTCAGATTCATAAAAATCCTCATAATGAAGTCATCAAAACCACAGTGCATTTGTGCTTTCTGGTTCATGTGTCTTATCATATTTTAAACATACTAAATGCATTGACAATTGAAGTATAAATTGCTATACTTTATGTGATGTTACATTTCTGTTTTGTATGGTGTATGGAGTACAGTGCTCATGGGTATGCAAGCTCTGCTTGACCCTATGGTATGTTTAAACACATAGGATTTCAGTCCTTTTCAATTGTAATAAAACAATTCAGTTTGATCAGCTTTGGGTTGATTCCCTGACACTTTTAACTGCTTAACAAAGTAAGTCACTCCTACTTTACCTGTTTTAACTTTGTCTATGCCTAATTCTCTTTTCAGAGTTAGGGTCAGGGGGCATGACAAATTCCTTCAGACTGTTGAACGTTCTTAACTGAATAGTAGGCCTACACTGCATTCATAGTCATTTTATGATATCTAATTGATACTTGTAGTAAATTAAGTTTTATATCGTACAAATCCAGCAAATCTGGCTGGATGTAAAAAAAAAATCCAGCTGGACGCTGGATTTAGGAAAATTCTCAAATCTGACTGGAATTCCGGCCAGATTTGAAATCTGGCACACAGCTACTGTAGCTGACACTGTTTTTTGTGTAAACTGGTGTTTGTCCTGTAGACTACTGTGGGTTTCAGTGCAGCCTGTCATTGCTATGAGGACCTTAGGTGGCAGTCCAGCAGTTGTTGCTGGCTTGTGATTTTGGGATTTTCATAGGATAATAAAGGGATGGGTTCTGGACACGAGTGTGAAAGTCCATTGAGTGAGTTATGTTGTTATAGAATGTTACACATTAGTTGCATTAATTTTGTTAAATTGCAAGAGAAGTTTGTGTCACTGAAGTTTATATTTGAAATTTTTGTGTTTGCTACTTTCTTCATTTTCAAGTCTCTACAGTTGATTCAAATGCAGTAAGCTACTTGAATTGATTATAACTCCTCAGTCATGGCCAGATTACATGTAATCAAAATGCATAATCGAATTTCAAAAGTGTGAGATTGATATCTGGTAATCAGATATTGCTCTGATGCGGTGCTGTTTATTCATATGATCAAACTTCTGCTCTCTTTCCAGTTGTGACATAACTGGACGACTTTGTGTGTCGTACGATGGCTGCTAAGGTGAATTGCCCTCATATAGCAAGAGTTCAATCATACTATGATGATGAAATAAAAGAGAAATCACAGGTAACTGACTAAGTTGGTTTTCTAGTACCATGTCAATCCATTATCCGTTTATCTTGCAACTTCAAATTTACTGTCACTCTGTGACAGTGTTTGCTATCAGTTGTTCCAGTCTATGTAATATGTTAAGTTAATAACATTTGGAATGACCAAGCTAAAAGGAATATTTGCTTTGGTATTTTTCCAACTATTTTAATACAATACCTACTATTTTAATACCATACCTATTTAGTCTGACACAACCACCATAGTACTTTGTTAAAGTAATGAAAATGTCCTGATCTAATGTTCTTATGGTTCCAAAGCAGACATTCTCTGACAATTTGTAGAGAGCAAACCAGACATCAGTTTGTTTTGCCATTCAGTTATACGTAGCCACAGACTATGGCTCATTTTAAAAATCAGTGTACTGTTAGTTGATCACAAATTGCTGTTAGTGGATCACGGTGTACTGTTAGTTGATTACAAAATGCTGTTACTTGATCACGATGTACTGTTACTTGATCATGGTGCTCTGTTAGTTGATCACAATATACTGTGAGTTGATATAGTCATAATTGATCATGTTGTACTGTTAGTGGATCACAATGTACTGTTATTTGATCACGATGTACTTTGACTTGATCACGAAGTACAGTTAGATGATCATGGTGTAATGTTAGTTGATCACGATGCACTGTTATGTGATCACAAAGTACTGTCAGTTGATCACAAAGCCCTGTTAGTTAATCACAAAGTACTGTTAGTTGATCACAATGAACTGTCACTTGATCACGAAGTACTGTTAGTTGATCACAAAGTAGTGTTAGTTGATTACGATGTACTGTTAGTTGATCATGATGTGCAATTTGCTGACTGATGTAAGTGTGTTGAAAGTTCATGATGACTAACAGATGAACTTCAAGTCAGGTGTATCTTCAGTCCGTATTCAGAACCAATGCAAAACTCACTGAAAGGCACCTCCAGATACAGTGTTGTGCTGTTGGTCACAGAAATTCACTGGCAGTTGTGCATGGTACGGACCACCTACAAACTTGTCTAACTTCTCGTAAACAACTTGTGTAGAGCATGTTGCAAGGGCTGTAATTCATTTTTGCTGTTTTCACATCCATGTACTGTATTTACCATTACATTTCTAGCTCGATGATTGTAGAGTGTGTGGCTGTGCAGTGCTGTATGTTATCATATAAATGTTTTCATTGGGTAAAAATGACTGGTTCTGTTTGTTACTATTTTGAAGAGGTTGATCTGGTTGATTTAGTGGTTACTACGGCTTAATGTTTTCTTTCATCTCCCAACAGGGATCATGTGATTCCTGCACTGCAAAGGGTCCCAGCGTTTGGCTGTGTTTGGAGGTATGAAAGGAAGTCCTTCATGTTCGTCTCTATCATCTCGTTTGCATGTCAGGATAGTCTGTTATTGTAGTGTCAGCTTAATGTATACCGTAGGCAGTGCAATAAAGTGCTCCATATAATCAACCATATGTACAGTAGTCAACCTCAAGCAATCAAATTGCTTCTCCATTGCTGAATTTGTCATAATTTCAAGAAAGATGTAACTGAGGATCCGTAAATTCGGTGATCCGTAAGATCCGCAAGTTAAAGTGTTTGTCCATGATGCTAATGTTAGAAATTTGCATATGTCATTCCAAACTTTGTAAGCTGTGTGTAATATGTCCTTTAGCATCCTGTATAAATTCAGTTTTGTAATTGATACTTATTCAACCAGGATGAAAAGGAAGGAAGAGATATTATGGAGAAGATAAATCAGTGCCTATATCTTTCTGTGAATAATTTCTTTCTCCATTCTTATTTCTGTGTAGTCTGTGTACATTATATTGTTTTTTTGTTTTTTTTAGCTGTGATGGTATGATGCTAGAGAGTGGTAAATGTAGAAATTTAGTGTGTTTTGCATTGTCATTCTCTCTCTCTTTTTCAATCCCCAGGAAGGATGTGGCTATGTCGGCTGTGGGGATGCAATAAAGGATCACAGCTCCGAGCATTCATTGGTTTGTACTGTACTTCAGACAAGAGGGTGTTTCCTATTTTATTATTTTTTTTGGGGGGGAAACTATATGCCAGACAACATTGACTATGTTGATGTACAGTGATTGGTTGCAGTATTTTCAGCACTGGGTTTTGAAAAACGCACTGTACTGCAATGTGTTATATACAGTAATGGTATTTCATAATAATTCACGGAAGACTTAAGTTTGTAAAGTGAAATAAGTGAATGGTAGTGAATGATACCTCTTTCATTAATTTCTCTCAGTCATTTTACAAATACTGGAAACATTTTTTTCTACGTGAAAGAAAACAGTTTGTAAATAGCTAGAAGTCATGTTCCTTCTGATCAATGTCATATAGTTAAAGAAGTCTGATACTCAAAGGCACATTGACACATAGTCTGCACATTATATTGCATGGAAAATATTTTTCAGTTTCTCTTACACAACACAGTATTTGTAGCACTTATTGATGAGGAAATTAGTTCGCAAATGAACAATGGACCTCAAAATTTAGTCCATGAGACAGAGAAAACCAATGAAACCAAGCCAGGATCATAAGAGTTTGCAATGCGATTTTTGCCCAATCTGAACAATAGAACATATGGAAAACTCGTAGTGTACAGCTTAATACTGGGATAATTTTTTCTGGCCCTACACTTGGAATTTGAGATTCACGTATCATTCAGAAGTTTGACAATGTATCAACCTACTCTTGATTATCCATGTTATATTCTACGGAATGCATTTGTTACAGCAAAAGACTTGTGACCTACAAAAACCATGTTGGTATCCCTTTTTCTAGAAAACAGTCCTTCATGTGGGTTCTATCAGGGAGGTGCAATTTTGAAGGAGTTACAACTGAAAGTTAAATTTATGCTAATCCTGTTCGATTTTCTCCGGTGTGATAAGAGTCCCAATTCATAAGGGATGAGCACGGCTTAAAGCACCCTCTTACTTTTGTGTGACATATCCAATTTCTATACGGTATCCAAGTAAGTTTATTCACACCTGCTTATATCCTATGAAAAGGATTACTTAGAACAATGCTTTGATGCCAAGGTTGTTGCCAACAGTCAAGACAGGACTTAAAGCTCACCAATCAAAACGACTGGTTATCTCTTACGAATCAATATGAACTGGTGTATAAGAATAAGGTGTAGGACTTTTGCCATATGCAAATGATTAAAATGGACGTAAGACTATAATTTACTATTGAGTTTTTCTCAATTTCCGCAAACTTTCGCAATTTGTAGTAGATGTACTCATGTACAGCAAATTACACATCCTGAAACTGGTCTACTATGATAAACGCCAGAACGTGCCAAAAAAGTGAAAACTTATTTTCGAGAATAACAACTGGCAATGTTTTAACTATGGGCAAAATTTTCCAATGTAACTGACAACGTAGCAGACGACATGAACCCTTTCACGTTAAGATCTTAATACGTTGTAAGCCCATTGAATCTGTAAGTGGTGAACAAAGCAGATGTCTTTGGCGGCAACTAGGTAGGTTCAAAGGAAGGAATTAGATGTATCTCCTTCTAAATCACGCCTCCCTGGTTCTATTTAAACCACTGACAGCAATAGATCTTATGAAAGGCCTCATCTCTTTACTGCAGGCACAAGATCATCCAATTGCTATTTACCTTAAGACGAGAAGAGCTTGGTGCAGTCTCTGTGACGAGGAGGTCTTTCCCAACTCCATCATCAGTCGTGACATGGACAACTTGGTCCGAAGGACGAAGAGGGTCACGGAGCACGTCCATGAGAGGATCCTCACCCAGGAGATCATTCGGAACCCAAGGTTAGGGCTAACATTCCATCATGACACAAGAATTGGAAATTGTTGAACTCTGAGTACATAAAATGTGGTTTTTTTCACTAAGATTTAAGACCCCAGTCGTCCATTAGTCGGTCAAGTACCCCAGTAGCTGAAAATGCAACCTTCGTTAGGCTTCTAGTTTGTCATTAAGTCGTCATATGACATTTTGCTTTGCATTTTAAAGTAAGACAGTGAATGTTGTGTACTGGCATGACAATGTTCCTACAAGTATGTGCTGAATTTTTTGCACAAGTACAGTCCACATTAGTCAGACTTCGGAGACATGTAGCGGAACCAGCACCAGGTCCTGACATTGTTGGTCGGGTACCCATACACCTGGGTGCTGGGTACACGCAGGAGTGCGACATCTTGAAGGTAGTCACAAAAAATTTCATGCAATCAAGGACATGACATGTCTTGTAGCAGTTTAGATCACACAAAATTTATTTCTAGAATTCTGTTGTTTACAAGAAATTTACCGTATTTATGTAAGTATGTTTGCTGTAGCGAATTGGTAATTACTGGTATATCTGACGCAGGAGTGCAATTCATTTTTTGCATTTATTGGATGCAGGGATTTTTAGCTAGAGGATTCTGAGTGGTGGTTGTATTGCTTTGTCGGTGTACTCATATGTCTGTGAAGTTTCAGACATTTTCTATGGAATTATCATAGAATTTGCTCTGGCCGTTTGTCTGGCGTTTTTCTCTTTGATGTCAGTCTACAACCTTGATCAGTAAACCTGCTCATTATGTGTGTGAATTTCTTCATAGGCTGTGTGAGACTTTTTGTTTACAAATTTTACTGTCATAAAAAGCAAATAGACACATTTTCCAGCAAGCATTGAATTTATGTGGATTAAGGAGAAAATAAACAGGTCTTTTTGTAGTTGTCATACACCTTAGATAACCAACTACGAAATATTTGAGAGATGAGCAACAACAACCAACCGTATCATAGGTCTTCCGAAGAAAAATCATTCCAATTTATATTCTTGCCATCTTTTGATTGATGTGTAAGAATTCATCTCATAAAAGGATATAAAAGTGATAAGTGAATGATGTTTTGTTGCAACTTTTGCTGAAATGGATGTTTTAAATATTTTTTCCCCATGCAGATGCTCTCCTATGAACAAACCTTCTCCTGTCACTGAGGCAATCGATGAATTCTTGCAAGACGAGAAGAACGTCAGAGGTACAGGGGCAAATGCGCTAGTTACGTTATAGGACTTTCAATCACTTCGATAACAAACAATGTCATGCAAATTTTCTTAAAAACATGATACTAATCTAGGCAAATGACTTTGATTATAATAGAGAACCTGCAAACACTATGGTAATGGAAAGTATCTTGCAATTTTTCTTTTCACAAAGATGAGACCGAATGTCAGAAATGGTTCACTGTATGATTGCTTTTCTGGATCTAAAAAAAATTCATTCGCATATTTTACCCAAGATGTAATGGCAGGGTTTGTCAATACTTGAATTTAAGGTCTTGAAAATGCTTAACTTTTGTTCTCTTGTATTGAAGTCTTCAAAGGGGCCTAAATTTTCAACGATTTCAAATGTTACTAGACATTTTTACTAATCATTAAAAGAATTTACAAAGGTGTTTTCAGAGTGTGTAAAAAGTGGTTTGATATCCTTGGATCCTTTGAAAACAAAAGTTCTCCCTTGAAAAATGCTTGATTTTTATCCTCAGAAAAGTATACCAAAACTGTAATGATGAAGAGCCACCTCTTCCGGGATACTTTTTAAGTGTCATGATAAAAGCTCAGCATTCTTGAAGGTATCATCAAGACCAGAGAAAAGTAGTCTCATGAATATGAATGATGCTAGTGTGGAGATGAGCAAATGACAAGAATTAGTTACAGTCTTTATTCTGGATGCACATACAACCTTTGTCATTGAGCTATAGTGGTGGTTCCCAACGGGCAATTAAACGCAGAGCTACAAAAGAAACATAGTATTTTTCACTGCAATTACTTTTCGATTATTTTTTCAATTATATTTCTATGTTTTGATTTTCATTGATGCAGGTGGTCAGGGTGCAGAGTGTAATTACAAGAACCCAGCAAATTCTCTTAGTTACACAACTGATTTTCCAAGAGATTGATAATTTCATCCAAGTCATACAATCATCTTTCATTAATGCATTTCTGCTTGTAGGCCAGTCCACATATTATGATGTCATACTATTGTAATTGGTGGAACAATAAAGCTCTGTGCTATAATTGTCAGAACAATCAGACAATAGATGTATTTAGATTGGTATTTTGTCAACATGGTGCCAAACAGTCCCCAATGCCATTCAGTAAAAATACGGGCACTGGGCTGAAAAAAGGTTTGGAATCACTAATCTATATTAAAGCACATTTTGTGAGAGCAGACTGCACTGTGCAAATATGCAAAACATGTACCAACATCGATTTAAAAGATTTGTGACTCCACAATAAGTTGAAAGTAATGACACACCCACTGAGATATCGTTCATTCTCTTGCTTTGCAAATAATTTTCAGGTTTGACAGGACTGAGAAATCTTGGCAATACGTGTTACTTGAACGCTGCTGTCCAAGCCTTATCGAACTGGTGAGTGAAAAAACTGGTTGAATAATCCCAAGTAGGATGTCTGTCTCTCAGTGTGAATTTATGAATGCAAACGAAAGAGTGGAAACTGAAATTTGACGCAACAAATTTAGATGCCATTCTGTCTCTCTTCTCTCAGCCCACCTTTCACTCACTTTTTCCTGGAGTGTGAAAATTTCATCTCGACAAACAAAAAGCCGTACATTGCCCAAATGTACCAGCAGCTGATGCTGGAAGTGTGGGGAAGAAAGAGGTAAGACTTAGAAGGACAATTAAACATAACAACTGTGACTAATGTCCATCAACATTGGTAGTGTCATCACCCAGTGATACCACTGTGGGGGAATAGGGCAGGGAAGGCATGTGCCCCCCAAATCACATTTTGATGTAAAACCTCTATTTAGCTGAAAACATTTAAGCTACATTTATTGGTAGGGAGTGGGGTGAGGTGTAAATGAACACAAAAATGGGCTTAAAAATACCATTTTTGTTGATCTGGAATGGTTTTATGGTAAAAAAATTTTCAGTGCACTCCATGTTTTGATAACGTATGTCCTAACATTATGGCAATATGTACCCTACCCCTCATTAGGCCCTGACAACACCCTTGCCAGTCACCATGTGAAGTTTCTGATGCCATTGCCACATAGCCTTTGTCTACAGTCGCCACATAATTTTGTGATTTTGTCAGGATAGGAATGCTAATTTGTGGAAATAATGGACAGAATGAATTTATACGTAGGTCAACCCTCACCTTGATGTGACAGTATTGCATGTGACAGTATTCCATGCTCTCTTTTATGGCAGGCAGGACCGAACCCTATTATTTCGAACACTGTGATTGTGGTGTGTGTTGATATCACCTAGGAAATGTGTGATTTGAAAGTGTGAAGTGAAAAGTCCATTCAGTGCCTGAGTTTTTGTGTAGCAGGTTGCTAAGTTTATCATTTCATTATATTTCATGAAAAGGTGATATGGTGGCACTACCATAGAAACAGGTTGATGAGAATGACATCATGGAACAGTAAATGATGCCCAAGTTCTGCATGACAGAAGGCATTCTCATGAAACTGAGTAACACAGATCCAATGGAAATTTTTGCATCATACAACTTTGCACCCTATTGCTCAGCTTCCTTTGAAATAAGTTTCTCACAGACAGAAATTCAGTTATTTGTTGCCGAACAGTAATTTGCTCACTCAAATTTTTCAAAATTCAAATAATGCATCTTGCGTCACTTTTCACACGCATGGCGTTTAGCGATGAGACTGCCATGTCGGTGTATTTTAAATGCCCCATTTTTCTTTAAGTGATATCGTAATTTGATTATGGTCCCAGATTGCACACTTGAACAACTACTGATCTTATCATCATCAAATTGTTTCCCATCTTTTTTTTTTCACAGACCTAGCTACATGACCCCCAGTAATCTTGTCCGCAACTTTAAACAAGTCTGTCCAATCTTTAAGGGATATACACAGCAGGTTAGTTTTGTTAAGTGGTAGTAGTAGTTTTAGATGTCTTTCCACAAATGTCACATTTTTTTTTTGAAAAAATTGCCAGTTCCCAAAAAAGGAATTGAAATTGCTGCTGATGTTTATGGCTTATCCTCACTCAGATCAACCAGCAAAACATGTTCCTATCATGGCTTGGACACAAACTTATAAACTAGAGTAACTGTGACATTGCCTGTGACAGTGATGCATTGTGTGACAGTTCTCAAGCGATATTAACTGGTAGACGTTTTAGCATCATTGCCACATTTTGTCATTTGTCAAATGATCAGCTACTTGCTCATACCCTGAAACGATATAAACTAGGGTAAAAAATCAAATTACTATAAAATTCATTGAATGGTCATAGTTCCACGTTTTAGTTGTGTTTGCATCCAGTCCACATTTGGACCCAAATAGCCTGTCATCTGTAGTCAATCAGGTACTCAGGTATAGTCTCAATACAACATTTTGCTCTGCAAGTTAATATAACACCATGAACGTCAGGTGTAGGCATTGCAATTTACCGTTTTAAGTTGCATACACGTTTATTGCATAATTGTCTTCATTGCATCCATTCTCTGGCATAGTATCACACTATTTTTTGAGAGTGAAATTCTTGTAACTTTTGATGTGAAATGAAATAGTTTGCAAACACTGGGGCAATTTATAGAATTATTCTGTTTTTTGTTTAGGATGCCCAAGAATTCTTGAGATGCTTTATGGATAGGCTGCATGAAGAGCTAAAAGAGGAAGTTTCCATGGACAGAGATTCTGACGAAGATGAGGAAGAAGGGAGCCCGCGCTCTGACCCTGCTTCACCAGAAACCGCTCTCCGGAGTGGATCGGCGAATGCCGATGATCAAGGAAGCCTCTCCGACGGCGAAGTTCCTCGCAGGGGATCGAGGAGGCGTTCAGAGAGGGTGCAGAACAGGCACAGGACCATATCTGCCTCCAACGTGGAAATTAAGGCCGACAGATCGGAAGATGGCAACCCAGAGGCAGACCAGATGATGCTGGAAGTGGAATCTGGTCAGGGTGACAGACACTCGAATCATGTCAGTCACAGACCAAAGGATGGTAGAGGTGTGTGTTACTTTGGTGTTGAAACGGTGTTAATGCTACACTAATGGTGATGTGAAGGAAATGCAAAATTGTGTTGAGGAGGTGTTACTAAATTAGCATTGGCAGAGAGGGGACAGTCTGATGGATGCATTTTAGCTCTATACAGCTCACATGTTGTTTTAATTACATAAGGTCTGCAGGAATGTCAATGATAGGTATTTGGTGATATCAACATAAACCAGCTTAGACACCTATCAGGACTTTTAAAAAAAAAGAAGAAAGTTTAGACAAAGGGCAAAGGAGATAAGTTTGTTGGTTTGAGCAGACGGAGAAAAGAAGGCCATTCCATACCATCTATGCTCTCTTTTATTAGCATTAATTGAATGGACTAGTGGACAGTCATTTTTGAATTAAAGACAAATAAAATGTTCCAAACAAGATCATTTGTAACACCTATTGCCTTTACTATTGTTTAATCTAGTGTCTATAGATAAATTTGCTTTTTGTAGTCATTTAATCAAGCAGCTCTCTTAAGGATTAATCAACTGTGGCTGTTATTGCTGTTGAAAAACATGGTTTGATATTTCTGCAGTCAGAACCCTTAAATGTGAGACTTTGCAAGACATTCTGTTACTTTCTGATTGATTAAGTTTTGTAATAAAAAAATCGTAGATTAGGTGTGGAGTGTGGTCGGTGGCTCTATGGGAATTAGGAATTGTAATTGGGATTACAGTTGATTACCCGATGACCATTTCATTGAACAATCCCAAATGTTGTTGTTGCTGGTATTAGTCCAATGGACTGGACTATTCTGGATGTAAGAAAACTCATTTGGTGAAACATTGTCAACTTCCATCATTTTTATTGAGATGAGATTTCCTAACTGAATGAAATTGCAAATTTCTAAAACTATTTCTATCAATACTGAAAACTTTCCATAACATTCAACGTTGTGGTCAGGTTTTTATCAGAGCCAAAACGAGAAGTTTTTTAGTTGCCAGTGCAAGTGAATACTGTGTCAATGTGGGTGGACTTGTCATTGAGGATTTTTTCCAGGATGTTTGCCTGATGCAAGTAAGAAAATGATTTCAGTATAAAAACAGATGTGAAAGGTAAAACAGACAAGGAGATTAAGGTAATCAAGAGTATTGGCAGTAATGGGATCAAGAGAATTATCAGTTGGCAGTAAGGTGAAAAACAAGACTAGCAATAAGGGGATCAAGAGGGTTATCAGTAAGGAGATCAGAGGATAAGCAGTAAGGGATCAAGAGGCTTCACAATAGAGGATCAAGATTAGCAGTAAGGAGATCAAGAAGATAAGCAGTAATGGGTCAAGAGGCTCAACAGGAAGGGGATCACGTTTAGCAGTAAAGGGATCAATAGGATCAGGTGAACAAAGGATGAAGGGAAGAAAGGAAGTAGGAAGGAAAGAATGAAATAAGGGATCCAGGATCAAGGGACTCATGTGGAGAAAATAAATTGAAATGAGGAGGTTGTATGGAACAATACAGAAACTTATATCCGATATTCTTTTTCTCAACAACCAATCCTCCAAAGGAAGAGACTAAAGGACTGTTTTCAATAATGGGCACAAATTAGGAGTCACATGGATCTCTTAGGTGGAAGTTCATTTTACAGATGGTCATGAAAAATCTTTATCACAATTGGTAATGCACCATCGGTTTGCCATACTCAAGGAGATGGTACCTTCAATAAATCACAAACATCTATTTAATGCCAGGAAAATAAGATGTCCTCATCTTTATTTCAGGAAAAAAGAGAAAAGCAGTTCAGTTCCAGAGCATCATTTCCGACGTCTTTGACGGGAAGATCCTGAGTTCTGTACAGTGTCTTACCTGCAACACTGAGTCGCAGTGCACAGAGACATTTCAGGATCTCAGTCTGCCTATTCCAGGTCGGTTTAAAGAAGGACTGTAAAGTAGACACTTTAAACTGATGGTGTTTGTTGAAGTTAATTATGATTAGAGTATGTACACCAACCAGTTAAATCAGGTTCTTGCAGTTACAAGTTTAGACAGACAAAAATTGACTTTATTTCAAAACTGCTTCGATGTTTCCATCAGGTTTCAACATATATGTGCTTATGTCCACCAAAAACTACTCACCCAGCTTGCTGTGTAGGGAGGTTAAGTCAACCTCGTTTGCATCGTAACTAATTTGGCTACATGTGATTAAACAGTTGTGTTTGTTTTTCTTATTTCTTTTTTTTGCACTTTTCATTCAGGTAAGGAGGACATGGTTAGAATACAGGGAATGGGAAGTGGCAGTAGAACCCAGATATCAGCAGCTTCGTGCTCAAATAACACAGATGGTAGCGGTTGGTGGGGATGGATTGCCAGTTTTTTCACAGGGTGAGTCATGGTATAAGAATTATCATTCCTGGTACATACTATGGATTTGAATATGATGAAGAACTGGTAAACTAGTTTATGTAAGGAAAACTTGTAGGTTGTTAATCTTTTAACTAAGTATGTCTCGTATCTCCGAGCGAGGGCAGAGTGTTGTCTCGCTGGGGTCTACCAGCCAAGAAACAATTCCTTCCAACAATACCACAACCACAGAAGCACATACAGGCCAAATGCATATGCAGTCAGCCACAACTTACCTTCTGGCAATCAACAGATAATGCCCCAGACCACAACAAGAAGAAAACATGGATGCTGTCTACCGTAACTCTTCCACTAACTGTAGACAAAAGGGCTGACACAGACAAGCCGACGACACCCCATAGATAATCCCTCATCATGATAATTTCTCATCATACCTGTATAAGTCCATTTGTTCATCTGCTTCATCATTCAGAAGGTCCAACTTGTAGCCAGATATGATAGCTCGTCGCTTGAAACTCTAAGCGATGTTTTACTCGTCTCGACTAATATTTCCACGTTGGATATAGAACACTTTGTATCAAGATAGGTATCATCCAATCATAACCGACTCGAAAAGAGCCTGTCCACTTACCTTCTCACATGTTCCTCCACAGACATTTCAATGGAAAGACCGTTTGTCGACATTTTCATTGATTCCTTTTGCTGTTCCCTTTGCTTATTTATCTTTCAGGGTAACAAGTTGGCTTTATGGTCCCAGTATTACTTTAGATGCTTGCCTTGCGGCTTTCTTTTCTGCAGATGATTTGAAAGGTTAGTAGATGTTTGCATTTCAATATCTTGAATGTGAATGCTCATATGAAGCAACTATTTCAAGTTTTCACCATATTGCCGTCAGTAATTTTGGTTTCGTTGTCTTGAACAATATAATATTTACCCTGAAGACAGAAGGGTTCCTTCCCAAAAGAGAAAATCTTTTCCATCAGGACAAAATCTCCCCCTCCCTCTCCTCCAAAAAAAAATAAAAGTAAAGGAGGGCCTTTCCCTCCAAAATTCAAGAAGCAAGCACAAACACTGGAAGACAGGGATTGTCAAGGGAAGTGGGAGATTTTGTTTTTGCATGAGCTAAATGGTGCTTACTCAAATTTGCTCTGCCATTATTTTGTGTATATTTGTGCAAGTTGTCTTGGATAGGATACTTTTATTTACTCTTTAAATATGAAGCACTCTGAACATTTTAATCCCTTGTACCTTCTTCCTTGTGAATTCCACAGGTGACAATATGTACAGCTGTGAAAAATGTGGAAAGTGAGTATGCAGGACTTCTCTTGTCTGCACCAGACACCATGATATTGTTAGCTTCTGTATGCGTATCATTAGTACAAAATGTAGTTCAGCCTGTTTGAATGTGGTCATGATATTAGCAGAAAACAAAAATTAGATAAACAATAGTGACATACCTCTCAATATTCCTTCTGGTGATGTCCCTAACCCTTAAAAATTTAGCTTATTCTCATAGGAGTGTACAAATTTATAGACAACATCAAAACCTTGAGAACCCTTGTCTTGTTTAAATTTACATATCGCACCGAAAAGATCACCCTGCAGTTTAATATCCACAATGATTGCATCTATCAAACAGTAACCACCATCCTTCTATGTATGTATGCAGACATACATTTTGTGCTTGGGTGCACCTTTCCTTTTAATTTGCTGGAAAGGGTGCAAAACAGCCGTAACTTTTGGAAAAGAACTGCGTCCAGTATAAAGTTGTGATTGTGGGCGAATCATCTTCCTATCACAAAGGGAAAAAAGCGGCTTCTGGTGTTACGGTGCAAAGGCAGTATGTAAGAAAGGTTGAACCAGTTAAATTGTCAGTTCATGCAGTGAAGGTCTGCAGTATAATTTTCTGCATTTCAATGGAGTTTCAAATTTGCTTTGAAACAGATAACATTGATCAAAGGACTCTCAAATATACCTCACAGGTGAAGTGAAGGTGAATATAATTTCTGTTTTCTTATTTACAGACTTAGAAATGGAGTCAAATTTTCACAGATGCAAGAATTACCAGAGGTCAGTTGATTGTAGCAATCTTTACCTGAAGTATTCTTCTCTGCAAATGTTTAATCAGTTACGTGACTCAATGAATTGACAATTGTCGAGGTACTTTTGTAGTGGTAGGGCTGAACCAGTATGTTTGTGGTAATGTGGTTCCTTTATAATGACTCATTAGTGAAACCGGTAATAGTTATTCCTCTGCATAAAATGCATTGCAGGGTATTATATGTGGTGATATGCGTAGCTCACATTGATATATTTCGCATTCTTTGTCAAAGTTTTTGTATCTCCACATGCTTTGTAAATAGAAAAAACAAAAGAAACTCCAGCAATGGAACAATAAGTACAGCAGTAACTGGCTTCAAATTCTAACACTGCTAATGACTGTGCAGTACTGTACAGTAGAGACCACACACAAGCCATTTCACCAGGGCAACCATTGAACTTACTGACTAAACTGTCAAGTCTCCAACTGATTTTGACCAAAACTGACTACAGAAATCAAGAAGATAATTTCTCCTGAACCACAGCAGGTTCAAGTTGCACCTGGAAGAAGATAGATTGAAACAAGTCGTTGATAAGAGTTGTTCAAGTTTGTCACTCCTTTTGATTGATAGGCTGTTGTTATATCATTGGCATGTAGATAGCTAGGTGGTCAAAGTTCAAATACATAGTACATTTGTTTTAGAGTCCAGATCAAATGTTGGAACTTAGAAACCAAAAGATGATGGACATAACTGACCGGTCATTAAACAATTTGCCCAAAAGTTGGATCGACACAATCTAGGTCAAGTAGGCATAAACGTTTGCTTAGCACTCCAACCACACAAGTGGTCTTTTTAAATCATTATAGGTAGGTGATATATTCCAGTGGAAGAGATGTTTTTTTTCGTTAGTGATTTATGTGGTCACATGTTTTAATTTTGCACCTCACCCTCAATATATTTGTCACTGGTTCTAAACATCTTAGAGTAATACTGAAGTGAAAAATATGCACATCAAGTATTACTAGATAATACAGATTTGTATCATGTATTACATCATGTATTACATCATGTTCTTCATGTATTGCTAGATGATACAGACTTATATCATGTATTACATCATGTATTAAATCCTTTATTACATTATGTATCACTAGATGATACTGATTTATATCTTGAATTACATCATGTACTACATCATGTATTGCTAGATGATACAGATTTTGATTTAGTTCACCTGATTAAGTTTGCTAAATATTCATAGTTGAACAGCCAATTTCTCAGGATTCTTTTTGTCATTATTTCTGTGTATATGTATTCCAGTTTCCTCTGTTTTGGTATTGCTGTTGATGTATTAATTAGTTCTGAGTGCATATTTCAATGTCCTCTGCTATATTAATAGCTATTCGTATTGATCTTTTTCCAGGTTCTCTGTATACACTTGAAACGATTTCGACATGACTCCTTCAGCTCCTATTCTTCTAAGATCAGCAACTATGTTGAGTTTCCCATCGACAACTTGGACATGTCAGGTTTTAAATCAAAAAGTACGTTATCTCAAACTTCTGTCTTTGTTCAGTCCTAAGTGCATACCCTGCACTTGTGATTATTGTAGGCAATCCTGATGATGAATTCAATATATGTTGATCAGTTTGACAAGTTGCAAGTCATCAGGTAAAGTTCATGTAAATATGAACCAAAATGTTTACATTACTGGAATGAAATTAAGTCTGGGTTTCAGGCTACCAGCAAATAATTGCCAGGTATGAATTTAGACAAAGAGGAGCTCATAACATCAAATACAGTTTCTCTGAACTGAGGTTTTCAAACAGTCACAAAGCAAATGCTTTTTCTAGGCCAATCCATGGGATAGAATGTCTTCTTCATCAGTTTCAAGAACTTCTTATAATGTAATGCTCTGTTCTTCTAAAGCTTCATGTTCTGATAGTCTTATTTTTAAAAATTATAAATCAGTGGCACGTATCTGCCATGTCATCCCATCCATTTCCCTTTCTGTCTTACAACATGTGTTTGTTTGCTCTCTAAATGTCTTTGTCCCTCTTTGATCTGCCATCTCTCTGTGTGACCTTGTTTTCTCCCAGCTTGCTATTTGTCCCTGTTTGTTTCACCATGTGACCCTGTTCCTTTTTTCCATGTGACCTTGTTCCCTGTCTTTCTGCGTGAACCCTGTTTCCTATCTAACTATGTGAACCCAGTTTTCTTTCTTCCCATGTGAACTCTTGTTTCCTCTCTTCTGAATCCAATGTGAATCCTGTTTCCTTTCTTTGTATGAGAACTGTATTTTGTTGTCTTAAGTGAACCCTGCAATTTCTCTTATTGTTATGTATAAGTGTGTTCTTTTCTTGCAATGTCTATCTCTGTCACATTCTGCTGTTTCCCAAGAGATCCTCATCCTCCCATGTGCCATCATAATCATATCCCAGCCTGGCATTGTCTGGTAGTTTCAATTTTGGATTGCTTTATTTTTGTCTTACAGAATGTACAGACAGCTGTGCAAAGTATGATTTAATTGGTGTTATTTGCCATCACGGTACAGCGGGAGGTAAGATTGCTGGTATATTTCTTTATTTGTTTTAATGGCTGTGTTTAATTAAACAAGACAATCACCAGTACCTCTTAAAAGAAAGGAGATTCAAATATCGTGATCATAAATACTTTTGCAATACATGATTGTCTGATACTGTTATCTCTCATCAAAGATGTTCCTTCCCCACCATCCCACTCATCCCTCAACCTGTTTCATTCAAACTCTTTGTTTCTTTTTAATAAAGTCAAATTTAAAGCAACTTCCAGTTTTACAAAGATTCCATCATCTTGAGATTGACAGCACATTTGCTTGTCAAAATTAATCTAACTTTGAGATGCCATATCGATAAATATATTCCATGTTTCCTTTGTTATGTTTTATGTAATTCATACTTTGCAGCATACTAATATTCAGTTCAACTAATTTTGTTCTAGATTAAACTCAGTAGGAAACTTGATAACTGAGGAATTTACCAAAATCAAGTGTTCTATTTGATAAATAACTTTTATGCTCTGAAGCTATGAAAAATTGAAAGTAAATAATTTGTATTTTGTTATATCAATAGCTGAGAAATGGATTTTTCAGTTTGCCAGTCATTATGAGAAGTAAATTTTGTATTTCAATATGACCTTTATGTAGAATATAAATGTGATTTTTTTTTCCATAGGTGGTCACTATACAGCCTATGCTCAGAACTGGTTAAACTCCAAGTGGTATGAATTTGACGACACCACCGTCACCGAGGTGGACGACATGACAGTCATGCATGCCGAAGCTTACGTTCTATTTTACAAGTGAGTTTGTCACATCACTGTTACATTGGTTGCAAGTAGTCAAGTCAGGTCTAGTTACTCTGCCATTCATGTACATTATCTCTGCAAATCATGTACTTACTCTCTACCATGCCATGTGTCACCTGATGATGTTGTATCATTGCTTCATGGTAGCACTCTCTACCATGTCAGATATCACCTGATGATGGTCAATCATCGGTTTCATGGTACCACCGAAGTGTTGCCCTTTGGTCGTCTGGAAGCATTGCCATGTGGTAATGGTGTAGCATTGTCCTCTTGTATTCCTCATAGCTCTGCTTTATGGTAACCTTGTGACACTGCCCTCTGCTAACCTTGAATCTCTTCCTCATGCTAACCGTATAGCACTGGCCCTCTGGTAACCCTATGGCACTACTATTTTGGTAACTTTATAGCACTTCCTTATGGTAATTTTGTCGTGCTGCATGTTGGTAATCTTTTAGCAGTGCCGTCTGGTAACCTTTGTAGCACTGCACTCTGGATACCTTGTAGCACTGCTTTATGGTAATCTCATAGCACTGACTTCTGGCAACCTTTTAGCACTGCCTTTTGATAACATTTATACCACTGCCTTCTGGTATCGTCATAACACCTCCTTCTGGAAACCTGATAGAACTGTTTTATGGTAACCTTGAAGCATTACCATTTAAGCCACATTCAGCTAGCTCTCTTGTTTCTCATTCTGCCACCTCAAGTGCCTTGATATATCTACACAGTAGTTGCAAGCCCTTGATGATGATTTGTAGTTTTCTTTCATACTCGCTGCATTGGTGGACATATATTACTCTAAATCAACATTGTTACTTTCCTTGGTTTTTCATCAGACCATAATGCTATCTTATTCATTTGTACCTGACCTAAGTTTTTTGCATATGGGTCTATTATTATTGAGGTCAGATTACTGTTTATACATTTTTGTTTTTTGAGACCCAAAATTAATGCAAAGACATAATCTGGAGAGGAGGGAGGATTTGGACAGATAAAACTGAAGATCTGCCTCTCCCAGTGGTCTTGGTCATTCTACAAGTAATCTCAGAGGACTGCCCACCTGTTTCTTCTGTGTGATGTTGTTTGTATCTGTGTGCAGAGAAGGCATGCCAAATAAAGCTTAGCTGTAATGAGCAGTTTTTTTCTGTCTTTCATAAGCTTAACTGAACAGTGTATATGTTGATATTTTTTATCCTAACATTTTTCATCTTCAAAATCTAGGAAGAAGTCAGAAGAGGCGGAGGAATTCAGGCAAAAGACATCAAAACTATCTGAGCAGCAAGAAGTGAGTTATTTTTATGTTTATAAAGGCAGATAACATCATAGTACATTGTTAATTACATCAGTTTTATTGTTTTGTTTAATTGATGAATGTATTCATCTGCATGTTAGATTGCAGTCTTTCTGCAAATGCACCAAAAAAATTAATCTTGACAGGTTTATGATTAGATTCTGACCAAACAAATCAAAATATGGAAAAAGATACCTCTTCTAATGTGCCAGAAAACCCACTCTTATCTCCCAATTGTCTACAAATGCATCCTTCCGCTAAAAACTTTAACCACCATCAAGTAAAAATCTTTTGACATTCAACAATTGTAATCATGGGTTCCACAAAAAAGATCAAAAGGTCAAACCTACCACTAAGCATTCATTAGTATTTACAGGAAGCAGCCTGCATTGTCTCATTGATCATGCAGAGGAGTGCACATGTGAATCCTCCAACCAATCGCTATGAATCCCTGCGCCCTCATGCATTGCTTGCATTAATGCCCCAATCGTATATTATCCGACGGATAATGCATGGTCCACCTTTGACTAATCTTTAAGAATTGGTGCTAGTCACAAGCAATGAATATGCATAACCCCTGAGAATCACGAGTACATGACAGATACTTGACTTGCGGTAAACTTCACACAAACAGGAGTCAGAGATGTTGTCTGCCTCAGCTGAATTTGAAACAGGAAGCAGGTAGGCATATAAGGGCTTATGCACTTTGGTGTAAAGGTTTACCCTCCTCACAAATTTGAAGGCAGATCTGAATCATGGATAATGTAATAACATGGATTTATGACCAGCAGTGACTCTCCTTTAGCCAAGTTCAAAGGAGATCAAACATCAAAAGCAAAAAAAAAAGAAACAAAGAAAGAAATACAAGACAAATCTTTTCTCTGGTGGTGTATGTATGACATCACATGTTTTGGGCTCAATTTCCCCACTTCTAGAAACTCTGACGGACTCAACTGGAAATCTTCTTGTCCATGAAGTGAACTCATGATCCAGGAATTTCCCTTCCTTTAAGTTTCAATCATTCAATTTCTGCAAAAGAACTGAAAGTGTCCTGCATTTGGATAATATTCCAAGAATGTCCTTAGTTTGTGTTTATCAATAACCCAGTGTATTTGCTTTCTTTTCCTCACTCTTCACAGCAAAGTTTGATCCAGTTTTACATTTCCCTGAAGTGGCTCACTAAATTCAACACATTTGTTGATCCGGGGCCAATCACTAATTCTGACTTTCTTTGCAAACATGGAGGTAGGTCGTTACTTCTCACATGTAGAAATGAACACCACTGTGATTAAAACAGTGCTCAGTAACATCATAGGTGAATGTTTTCACTTGACCAATGGTCATGTTGGTAAACTATGATATGATAATGTGTAACATTTGTAAAATACTGGTTTATAGGCCAGTAATACATGAATGTTATAATAATAGTTGAAGGAGGCAAGGGTAGGTGTACAACATTTTTGTTAAAATAATTCCTCAATTTCTTTTTTTTTCAAGTGAGCTAGCTGTCTGTATGTCTGCTGTTGCATGGCATTTTCAAACCCATCTCAGATTTGAACATTGTTCAACATAAGTATTCTTTGAAAAATTTATTGAATTATTTTGCAACAATGTCTCCAGGTTCGAAATATCAAGCCAGTAAAATACAGTTTAAGTGTTTAGGACTCTCACATTTTTCCAAATGTGGAACTTCTATTAAAAATGTTCCATCAGTTGTTCTGGTACAAGACATGACAACATTTGTAAGGTGAAAATAGTACAGAACAGTGCTTAAGTATTGGAGTTTCTCCTATCACCTGTGTCCTTCTGCAACTGAGAAATTCACAAAGTTTACATTTAACTTGAATAGCAAACCGCTATTGAACATACCAACATGAAGGCAACAGTTAATAGCAAAAACATCGTCAGAGGAGTAACTCATAACTTAATGTCATTATATGATGAATTTGTCCATTTTGTATTGTAGTATGTATATATTATGTCATATTTGCATCACTTAAACTATTTTGAAAGTGGAGATGATTTTTGGTCAGTGACTGGCAGAGTTGTGACTGTATAAAAGCAAATGATGTTGTGCAATGGGTGTTGTATTTACTGACCTCAAAATGATTTCTAAGCCAATGAAACAGAATATATACAAAAACAGATAAATAATACTAACTGTTCATTTTGCTTTGTTTAACCTGGTTTATTTCCTACTAAGATTTGAACTGCAAATAAGATGGAAGGAAATGTTATGATAAATTTACAAAGAGCGGAAGCAGGAGATTGTTTTTACAGTAATTGAGATAAATTTTGTCTTTGTCAGAAATTCCACCTCACAAAGCAGCTGTCGTGGACAAACTATTCGTACAAGTGCCACAGTCTGTGTGGGAAGAACTACATAACAGGTTGGTATTTCTGTACCTTTGTAATTGATATTGTTATAGTGTGGCTAGATTATATCACATTGTTAAAGGTTACCGTCAAGTGCGTCATACAGAAAAATAGATAAACGAGAGTGATGTTCTGGAACAATAAGTGAAGCCAAAATTCTGCATGACAGAAGGCATTGTCATGAAACCGTGCGAAACAATTCCAGTGGAAATTGTAGGACGATAAAACTCGCAAACAGCTAAACGTTGAACCCTAGCATTCCCAGCATTTTATCAGATTTTCTCGAAAGGATCAAATGGTTGTATTCATTTCTGTTTCCCCACAAAATGTAGTTAGATATCAAGCAAAGAAATTCTTGGGCAGTGTGTGCATCATATCCTTCAAATGCTGAAGGCAGAGCTGTTTTGACTTACTGAGTAAGAAGCCACCTGTTATTGTTCAACTTCATTTGTTCTATTTCTATGGCTTCATCTCAAATTGTATCATCTGCTAGGCTGATGTTACAAATACTTCTTAATCTCATAACATATTAGTGCATTCCACCACAGTTAAGTTATAGCTTATCTCTCACTACTTGCTATCCTGTTATATTATTCATTCGTGGTTCAGCGTGTAACTATTGTGGAGGGTGCTGATACCCCAATATTAATAATATCAGGTGATCTGCTGTGCATTTAATATTTATCACTATTTGTTTGTAGTCCATTTTTTTTAATGATACCATTCCATTTAAATGTCACCTGACTTTTATCATCATATATTTGCTGATAATTCAGTTCATGAATGATATGGGTAATTTGTTCTGTCATTTCTTGTCCTGTCTAGCATCTGTCATTGTAGGTTTTGCGATACCAGATGATCTGCTTTGTCATCGAATTTTTGTCTCTTTTTCGTAGTCCAGTCATTAATGATATCATTCATTTCATGTTTCTTCTCACAGCTGTCATGGTAGTTTTGGTGGTAGAAATATTTATGCTATGAGCAATATCAATGTTGTGATGTGTCATTGATATCAATTTGTTTTACATTCCAGTTATTAATGATAGCAGTCATGTTTTGTGTAGTATTTCATTGCAGGTTTACGCAAAGTCTAATTATCTCTGATACCGGGTGATCTGTTGTGTCATGCAGTATAAGGAAGTTTTATCACTAACTTTACAAAGTAGTCCTGTCATGTATGATGCTATTCATTTTATGTTGTGTTTAGCATTTATCATTGAAGGTTTGGTGATAGTGCAGTTGTCAGAGACATCAAGGGATCTGTTGTGTAATGGAGAATAACATCCATCATAAATTGCCAGTAATAGCCCAGTTGTAAATTATACCAATCATTTCATGTTCTGCCCAGTTTCTGTCATCTGTGCATTTAATTATAGTCCAGTTCTTACTTATATCACTAATTACTTGTTTCATCTAATATCTATCAATATTTGTTTATAGTTTACTTTAATATTGATGATACCAGTACTGTTGACTCATGAAGTATCTTTTATATCGTTCTTGTTGATAGTCCAGTCATTAATGCCACCAGCAGTCTCTCGTTTCATGTAACATCTGCAATGGATGGTTTGTTAGTCCATCTATTTATAATACACCCCCCTATGTATAAGATTCTTGTTATCATCATTACAGGTTCGGCGGTGGTCCGGTTGTCAACCATTTGTCTTGTAATGCGTGCAGGATCTGTGAGGAAGAGGTTATGAAACTCACTTTGAGAAGAGAGACTGAGCTTAATACCTTTGTTGAGGTAAAGGGCAATTATCGATAATGCTGAATGATTCCTCCCATCCCTAACTTCCCATCCCACCACCTTCCCCTCCCAACTTGTCAAAACTATCAAAATTCTGCATACTTGCCAGAACAAATTAACAAAGCTTTTTACAAAGCAAAAAAAAAGTTTTAACCAAACTACAACAACTTATTAAGCTACAGAAAATTTACCCAACTGAAGGAACTTTTCCAAAATGCCAAATTTTCACTATGATTTGGGTTTAACTTAAAAAGTTTAAAGAACTGTACAGCTCTTTTTTCAGCCATGGTAGGTTCGGTTATGTAATCAATGAAAAATCAAAAGATGTAAAGCACAAGAAATTGATTCCAGATCAGCAGGTCATCCATTGCACTTTAAATTGGAATTCCAAATGGTCTTGCCATGACTCAGTGGCACAACATGAGCAAGCTCGCCCTCTATATTTTCCTGCAAACACCAGTCTATATGTGACATCCTGACTTTTCTTTTGTATTTTATTCACCTACACCATGCCTTCACCAGTAAGAATTTCAGAGGTGGAAATTGAAATTGATTTCAGAACAGCAGTTCGTTAGTGGCCAGGATATTGGCATTGCAAATGTCCTTGTCAGAACTCAGTACTCCATCATGAAAAAGCTCTCCTGCAAACACGAGTCTATATGTAACAGCATGTCTTTTTGTATTTCATTTAGCTACACCATGCCTTCACCAGTCACAATTCTAGAGGCGGTGATATATTCTACATCAGCCTCGCCTGGTTCAATAGATGGGAGGAATTTGTGAAAGCCAAGGAACAAGGTAAATGACAAAAACATACAGTCGTTGTTGTAAGTCTTTGGACTATGGTTGTTTTTACATTTCAAATAAGAAATCAATTGAGGGCAGTTACTTTCACATCATGCAAAGCTAATTAGGTGAATAAAAAAAACCAAACCCTTACGGAGGCACGACATTTTTAATCTGTACCATGTACTTTCTGTTCTTTTTGCCCTATTTTTAATCTGTCAAATATTTTAATGAGAAGTCTCTTGTTGGTATTGAAGAGAGGTGCAACATCTTTAATGTGGCATCCGTTATCATTGTTTAAGAGGTGCAACATCTGACATGGAGTCAATGATTCTGGTGTTTTATATATGGAGGTGTCACATCTGTAATGTGACGTGCTATCAATGTACAAAAGGGTGCTACATCGGTTTTGCAACAAATGCTATTAGTACCTACAGAGGTGTCACATCTCTGATGAGACATCTGTTAACACTTTACAAGAGAGGCCTTCATCTGCTGTGTAACAAATGCTCTTGATGCTTGGAAAGGTGTCGCATCTCTAATGTGATGTGTTTATCAGTGTACAAGAGGGCACCTCATCTGTTATGTAGCAAATGCATCTGGTGCATATGAAGTTGTCACATTGCATGTGACATGAGCTGTCAGTGCACACAAGGGTTCCTCATCTTGTGGGAAATGTGCTTGGTGCTTACAAAGGTGTGACATCTCCAATATACCACTAGTAACACATGTCACTTCTGAAAAGTGACATGTGTTATCAGTTTATAATTGGGCACCTTAGATTTTGTGTGCTATCAGTACAGAGGAGAGAGTGCCCTATTTGTTATGCAAAATATGTACTTGATGCCCACAAAGATGTCACATCTCTAATGTGACACTGATAACATGTATCACATCGCTAAAGTGACATGTACTATCAGTGTAGAATAGGGTGTCTCATCTTTTTTGTAACACTTGCTCCTGGTTCTTACAAAGGTGTTACATCTCTAATGTGACAAGTGTAAGCAGTGTACAAGAGGATGCTATGCATGGGCAGTGCTCAGTCAGATGCCACACACTGAAATATACGCAGTACTAATAGAATGTCAGGCAATTTTTGTTGCTAATAATATTGTATCTGCATGCTGCATTCGTAATGAAAAGTGGCAAGTTTTCTATGTTACCCCCCCCCCCCCAAAAAAAAAGCAGAAGCACAGAATTTGAGATAACAGAAAACAAGGGAATTCAAGGAAAAGATGTTTTCCATTGATAAAATATAAAAATAAAGGGGAGGGGGAACGAAAAGGAGAGGGGAAACAACATCCCGCAATCAAACTAAAAGTATATGCTAGGAACTGACTATCGTGGCTACACTAGCTGTAATCACAGACTGTAAACATGGAAATTAAATGAAATCATGGAAAATCAAAGAACTTTGTATTTACAATCATGCACAGGAAATCATGGATCACTTTACCTTAACAAAGCCAAAACAAACAATGCTGAAGGGTTCAGTGTGTACTTCAAATACTGTGTTAGTGCATTCATAAGGTGTCCCACCTTCTCATGAAAATTGCCACTGGTGCTATGTATGCCCTGCCATGTATTTATTGTCATGGACAAAATTTGGTGCTGAAGGGGGTCATCACATCTTTAATGTAAAGAAAGTGCTTGTTACTTCAAGATGAAAGAGATGCAACTGCAGTGTAATTATATTTACATGGAGTGCTGGAGGATGATGGCCTACATTGGAAGTTCCCTGCTCTGGCCGTAAGTTGCTCAGAAGTATTTAAATTGTGATCTGCTTCTTTTTCATTTGTAGCTCCACCAGGGCCCATCGACAACAAACCGATCGCTATCATCACGAAAGATGGCCATGTCCTCAAAAGAACAGGTGAGCACAGATGGGTATGGGTGCAAATGTACAGTAGTTTCATTGGTTGTAATGTTCTATCCTTGAAAACACACACACACTGGTATTACATACTGGTTGAAGTGGAGCACATTCAGAGTGTCATCATTCTTTCAATAAATTGCAAACATAAACTTTCAGGTGAAAGTTTTTGGGAAGGGAATAATTTCTAACGTGGAAACTTTGGTCGACCATACATAAGTCTTGCGTATGGTAGAGCCAGTTCAAATCGGAGGTACCTGTTCAGTAGATATTGTGATACCATAGGCCAGCAACAGTGAAGGAGTCAATGGTTGGCCAGCAAAAGAAAGTGTGTTTCTTGCACTAGATATTACTTGGCAATTGCCCTTGTAAAAAAAAAGTAAAAAAGAAAAAAGGCTGGAAATGTTAAGCATAGCCATGATTTCTTGCACTGTAACAGTGTGGAAAAGATTATGGAGTGTGCCATTTGAGAATGAGAAAAACTTTAAAATATAATGGAACAGGCAGGAAATTAAATTTCGATTACCCAATTCATTTGCCTCTGTCTTGTATCAATACAGACAAATGAGAGAATGTGCTCAAGAATCCATATTCCCTTATTTACGATTTGCAGGAGGTGGATCAGCCCAGATCTCTGAACAGACTTGGAAATACCTTCATGGGATCTATGGCGGAGGACCTGAGCTGATTCTGCATGCCAGCAGGCCAGCGATACAAGAGACGAGAGGGACTGAAGGCAAAGATGAAGATGATGAGGACATCACCAACAGGACAGAGGAGGAATTAGAGGCAGATGAAAACTGAAGGAGTGATCCTTGTACGCTGCCATTTACAGTGCTGTTGATAAGTTTTAAGAAAACCAAAGCTAAGTACTTATGAAAAGAAGTCAATTACTCATAAACCTTACTTAGAGAATGTTCAAGTTAACCTTTGAAAGAGAACTATATATATATATGTCCACAGTCACAGGTGCCAACATGTTTTCACTGCCGTTACACAAAATACAGAATATTATATGTATGTATATACTTCATACATTTTGGCATAAAACCTGTATTGCTGTAGTTTGTTATTTCTTGTAAATGTGTGGAGTTTTGTAATGCAAGTTGATCTTCAATTTCTCTGATTAGAAGTTCTTAAAGGACAATTTTTTTCAGCAATGTACTTTTGTTTTACTGTATGCTCTGATGTTTTCAGTGTTTAGCTTAAAGGGAAATAAGGCATTGATTTACAGAAAACAACCGTATTTTTAAAACAAATGTTTGTGGACATAGAATGATAGATTATTCAAAACAAGGAATGACAGTAGCCTTATTTTCAAGAAATAAGTTTCTCAATGGCAGAAGTTCAGTTTTTTGTTGCTCAACAATAATTTGTTCTCCCAAACTTTTCAAAATTTAAATGATGCATCATCTGTTTCTCATCACATGTATAATGTTTTGAGGGATGAAGCTTTTGCAGATGTTTATTGATGAGACTGAATGGTTTGACAATGATTCAATCTATTTTTTGCCATGAAGGTATATTCTAAATGCCCTATTTCCCTTTAAATTCAATAGACTATGCTGTTTAATGGAGCTGGGCTATTCTCCTGGATTGCACTCCAGAAGTGTCCATTAAGAGGTAGACTTTACCAGGGACTACTGTTTGTCAAGCAAGGTCATCTGAAGGTGGACGTCTGTCTTTCATAATGGTTGTTGCATCTCTCTCCTAGATGCTTTGTCATCAGTGAACAGTGGCGCAAAGGAAAATTTAAGTCTGTTAAGATTTCCAGCTGGCTTTGTCAAAGTGCACCCTTATTTGTTTGGATGTATCACCCTTGACTGTTTATGAGAAAGAAACTTACACATACTATGAGCATCAGTTTTGTTCTCATTTGCCATTAGCAATTCTTGCGATGGACCACACAGGGTATTGTCTCACAGTACCACCTGCCACAGACATGTGGTGAAATCCGGTGGTAGAATTTTTCATTAAGGAATAATAATAATCACTCTGTTTCAAAGGCAATTTGTTATCACTTTTGGAGATCAACCATAATCCATATCTATCCTACAACCACCAGAAGTCAGCTGCAATGATTATTAAAAGATCTCTTATGCTGAGTCATCTCTGCGATCTTTATGTGTAGTCAACATGAAATGATTACACATGGCCCCCAAGCCGTCGGTTGTTCAGCCCTCCTGTGAATTATCTCAACTAACTTTCTTGACGCAAATGAGATAATTCTGGAACCGTGGGGGGTGAGCAACACAGTGCTGAGATGTGCTGCCCTATATCCCCATTGCTTCAGAATGAGATCCAAATAGCTGGGTTCTTCTCATTTATCTGATTGTTCAACTTGAAGCAATACTCTGGTTTCCCCAAGAAGTTCCAAGTCGAGATGAGCTTTAAAACTACCTATCATCAAATGACGCATGTAGATAATCCAATTGCCTTAGTAATTGAAATGAGTAATTCCACTTAATAGTTAGCAGTGTAATGCCAATTTCCAACCATGCAGCAGCCAAATATTTTCTTTCAGTGAAGTGCTAAACTCACGTTATCGCCACTGATTCCACCAAATACTCCATTTTGAATGAAAAAAAGGTATCAGCTAGAAGTAAAAGGTGATTTACTCTCCGCACCTCCTCCTGAATGTACTTGCACCCAGATTTACTATCTGAATGTACTTCTGTATGAGTATTCATTGTTTTGAATACCCACTGCAGTTCGTTCGAGTTGTTATGTGCCCCATTGCACCCCTGACTACTTTGGAAGTATGTCTTCGATTGAGGTCAATTTGTCAGTACGTGTGATTTTTTTTTTACAATAATTCTTTGTATGCCTGTTGTAAATAACAGAAGAAATGAAGGATTGATTGATATCATTATCTGGGTCATGTGTTGTCTGGATACTGCACATCTCGTGAAATTCAGCTGTTTTTATTTTTTTGAAAGTCTTATCCAGCTGTTGCTATGCTACATACAAGCAGCTTTGTAAGACTTGCTGAGACCTAACAGTTTTGAAAAGAAAGAAAGGACTATTACGATGCTATCAGTGTGATGGTCTACATTGTGAACTGGAGAAGTGTTGATGTGTCAACAAAAAAAAAGTGGTTCTTCAATTCACTGTGTTGAAATTTTTGAGCATTAGTGAGTCTGATGTTTTATGTTGTGAAGTGAGAATGTTAATTTTGTACAATAGTCATACAACTGAGATAAGCACTAAAGACCGTTACTCCACGTCATTACTTAGATACTTGCCGAGTATGCATGTTGCATATGATATTAGTATGGGTCTTTGAATGGTATGTACATTGTGTTATAGTTACGTTATCATGTAGTAAAATAGAAGATGCTCTATGTAGTATATATGTGCAATGTGAGATGCTTCCTCTGTCTTGTGTACATGCATCTTTGAGGAAGAAGTTTTGGTATATTCCTTGTTTCAGAAAATCTAGTCGGACACATGTTTTGCATTTTTGAATTTTGTCAAAGATTGGCAGCTGTGTTGAATAGAGGTTCAATGTTTCCAGTCAGAATTGACGAGTTTGTATCTTCATTCAATTTCTCGGAACTATTTTGCCCAATTTCCCTTAGCCTGTCTCACAGGGATGAGTGTCCATTGTCCTAGGGAAGGTTTCTTCTTTGTCCGTGTGGGTGTTATTCCCTCTAAGGAATAGTGTCCATTCTCTAGGGGGGTGCCATTTCACAAACTGAAAGTGTTTTATAGCTCTTTTTCCCTCTTTATGGACACGATAGTTCCAAGCTAGCTTTTGTCCAAAAAATACATGGACAAATTGATATCCATAACTGCCTTTGGTGACCTGGTGGTGTCATGCAATATGATGCAATCAAAGTATTTGAGTTTTATGAGCAGAGAAACCTATGCGGTCATAATTTCGTGCATGTGTGTGTTTGTGATGCTAAGCTTGTTATTATGATACCCCCAGAAGGGAAATTCAAACTTGGTACAGAGATTCCACATATTGAGAGGGAGAACCCTATCGTTTTTGGTTGGGGTGAAAGGTCATCTGAGGTCCAACACTGCAAATATTGTAAACACAATATCTCAAGATAGGAATGATAAACACTTTTTCAGACTTGGTATCTACATGGGTTGATCATATTGAGAGAAAGAATCTTACTGTTTTTAGTGGAGGTCAAATGTCATCTGAGGTCGTGAGAGGTCAAAACTGAAAACTCTATTAACACAATAACTCACGATAAGAATCATGGAAATCTTCACTGTAATTTTAATTGGAAGACCCTTACTTGTTTTTTATTCCTTGCTGAAGGCGGACAAGAAATCTATGCAATGGTGATGGCGTGTGTATGTGACGAAAGGTGTGTTGGTAGTCCATTGTGAGTAGATGACCCCTATTGTTTATCATATGGGTCAAAGGTCATTTGAGATCACCAGAGCATAAAGTATTATCACTGGTAGCACTTAATAAGTAGATAATTTCTCTCCTTTTTATGGAGGTCAAAGGTCATGTGAGGTTAATAGACCATTTTAGAACCATGTAAACACAGTGTCTCGAGGGAAAGGTGCTTGAACTTCAAAGGTATTGTGTTAGTAGTCCAAGGTATTGTGTCAGATGACCTCTATCAACTTTCATGGAGGTAAAGGTCATTTGAGGTCACCAGAGGTCAACAGAGGTTAAAGTGTGAAAACATTGAGGATGATAGCTCAGCAACTGAATGTAACAAACACTTCAAACTGTCAAAATTAGCAGTAGATGATCTCTGTTATTTGAATTTTCCCATGGGAGACTGATAAAATCATACTTTCATACTAGTCAAATGTTAAAATCCCAGAGTTAACAATCTTAGAGATTTGTAGTTATAGCAAAAGCCGACATTTGTGGACCCATGTGTAGATAGCTATTGCATAATATTTGGGGAAGTGTCACATCTTGTCATCACTGCAATGTAATAGGATGGATTATTCCCACCCCCCTGCCTCTTGAAAAAAAGTACAATGGCAGATAAATATTGCTAGGTCTCATTTTCTTCAACCTATTGAAAGCCCATTTTTTGTGTAACCCTCTTTAAACAATCATTCAACATCAGTAATATAGCTTTTCGGATTTTTCAGCAACTTCTTTGTCAGCAACTCGATGCCAATATTACTTCTTTTAGTCACATTTCCCAAGGGAACTTAGGCAAGGAAATATTTTGGAGGTTGCCCTCCCAGATTTTTAGCCACACTTTGGTGTTAGAACTATCTGTCCAATTATGAGATTTATTACCACAATTTGTATATGTGGTTTACATTCTTGTATTCTGTTTTTTTTTTTTTTTTGTTGATATGGTCCCTTTTCTACTCCCTTGGTCGCTTTTGTATAAAAGGGATTGTATGTGTTTGAAAAAAAAAGAAGATATTGGCAAGGAATCACAAAATCCGTTGACTTTCCAGTTAATGTAGGTCAAAGTTCACCAGAGGTCAAATACTTAGAACTTAATAGTTTAACATAACGTAACATAACAAGTTTAAGGGCAAAGGAGGGCAAAAGCCCCAAAAGATGCCCTGTAATCCAGACCCCCCCCAAAGAAAACCCTGACCAAACTAATATCCAGCAAAGCCCAGCAAAATCAGATTCTGCCACTGCAGTCACAATAAAACTTACAAATGTTACCTTTGAAGCTATTTACTGAAGTGGAATTTACAACCCAATCAGGCAGACTATTTTTTGTTTGTCTGTGAAGATAGGAATCAACTTAGGAAACGTTTAATACGTAGCATGTTACTTTTGACATAAATTAAAAAAAACTCGTTATTATGTATTATAATACATCTGGCTATACAGTAGCAGCATTCAATTCGTTCTTTCTGTGAGCCCAATTTTATTTGAATTTCATAAAATTAGATACACCATGTCAATCCTATTGTAGGTTTTCATCTCCAGTGTGTCACTGTCACAAATACATTTAGGCTAACTTTTATTGTCTTCTTAGCTGATTTTTGGTTTCGATGAGATCATAACCTTTGTAATCACTCACCGGTGTATGTGTTTGTGTATGTGTTTGAGACGCTTAGCTTGTAAACACGATATCTCAAGAAGGGAAGCTTGGACAAATATCATGTTTGGTATGTAGGTGGTTCCACATTTAGTACAAGATCTCTATTGATTTTGTGGACTGAGGTGGAAGGTCATTTGGGGTCTACAGGGGCCGAATTGTGAAAACCTTGAAAACACAATATCTTTCCTAAGGGAACTTGGACAGGTCTTATATTTAGTAAAAGTCAAAAATTGCAAGCTACGATTGAGTTAAAAAATTTATAACATTTATAATATAGCAAATAAGTAGCTCGTTTAAATCACAAAGTTAATATTTTGCCGCAAGATATCATGATATTGTAATGAATACTTAGTAATTACGAACTTTGTTGTTCATATGTTTTATTTGGGCGAAGCAGTAACGTGTTATCATTGTTAGACTCTGCAGAGTCTGCTTTAGTCTTGTGTTAAGACGATGGTAGTATTTTCTTCTTCCTTTACTCATACCATACAGTTCTACTAACTCATTCATACAGCACGCGTCTCAATACGCTGTAAGAGTCGATCAATGCCCAATCATCGTCTTGTCAGATTCCTCACAGCGTGTTTATGATTTTTATTGAAATCAGGCCATTTTCCTTCCAATAATGGAAGGAACCAATCACATTACCGCAAATGAAAAAAATGACTATTCATTATGACGTGGCACATTACAATCCACACATCATGTCAAGACGTGTCTACCTCAGGCCAATTTTTCTGTGCATTGCACGTTGACAGTATGTGATTGACACAGCGTGGATATGAATAGTGAACGTATGGGCTGTGTCTTATTTCACTACCTACACACCCACGACAAAGGAGTTATCCAAGACTTAGTGAACGAAAGCAACTCAAGGATAACAGTTCAGAACAGAAGGGGCCGTACAAGGGAGTAGCGGTAATAACAGGTGTCGTTGGAATGTGGACAGGAAAAGGGGAAAGATTCACTAAGTCTTGACCAAGACTAAGTCTGCTTGGGCTGGAAAGTTTCTGTAAATCTTCGTTCTGCCACCTCTGAACACCCACACTGTACTGCTCCTCTGGAAGAGTGTTTACTCCCTCACTGATAGCTGCCCTCGCAGACTCTGGACACTCGTTTTAATTATGCACACAACTTTAAAATAACACCATTGTTTTTCACTACCGAATTCGGTAGAAGCCAATCACGGCCATCGTGAGAAATGATGGGAGTGATGATGGGGAGGATTAGTTTCGTCACTATCATGGCAATATTCTACTCTCCTTCGACTGTTTGAGGCCTCTCTTAGCGATATCCTATTTCTGCCGTAGGCAAATCTGGTGATACGGTGAAAGTTAGCCTAGGTACCATTATTTTCTCTCATTGTTCGATCGCTGCTATTGGCTCATTTCATGAGACCAACGCGTAGTATTTTAATATGTATTAACCGTAACGTCAAACGTGACTATTCATTTGTACATAATTATATCGAGTGTCCAAAGTCTTTCCGGCCGACGGCTCTCACAGGGAAACGCTATTACTAGATGAGTACATATCCTCGGTTGGCTATAAGTAGGCTGCAGCTCAAATTGTGAGGAAAGTATCAAAGGAGGAGAATTCATTCGCCGAGAGAGACTTTTCAAAGTCTATATCATTGTCGGAGTAATAATACTGCAAGGTTGGTACCGGTAATGGATACATACCGTGCGCAAAGCGCATACAACGGTCTTGGTACTACGAATGCAGTCAGCTGGTGAATGAGTACGGAAGCCTATTAAGGCCAAACGAAAATTTATTTGTAATCAGTAATTACGAATTAATCATAATTAGTAATTCGAAATTAGAAATTAATAATTCTTTCTTACAAATTAATAATTCGCAGCGAAGAATTTATACTTCCTAATTATTAATTGGCAATTATGGATTATTTATTCGTAATTACGAATTAAAAATAATTTTTTGTTCAGCTTTAATGGGCTTTCGTACATAAGAGGTGCACAACATCTTAGCTGTGCAGGTAACAATTAATTTTGAGCAAGCGAATGTGGCTTCAAACACCTTGAAAGTCACCGAAGTGCAGTGAGTCAAACACGTATTTTGGTATGCGTTTTTCAACCACGTCTTAACATACAGCAGCGGTGTACTATACAGATTTCGAGAGAAACAGTCCATACGTTACACTTACAAGTTACAGGTTCACACCTCTCATCAAGAATCTTTGGTTACAAATAACTGCATACGGTGAGGTCTAAGTTGCAGTCGCAAACAACTGCTGTTGGTAACGTTAATTGGCTTAATATGTCTTTTCAGCATTTTAATATTAAGTTAACAACGTCTCTGTAAACTGCTGGTGATTCTAGGCCGTTTTTCTGCGCAGTCATCTGTAGGCTCATCTACCAAGGCTAGGAATAGTCTTGAGTTAATACAGGGAGTTGCAACTGGCTATAGTATAATACTCTAGGCCCTGCCCTCATTGCATTTGCAGGTACATATTTATTATCCAACTAGTGAGGAGTTGTTATGAAATAGCCATGCACTTGCTTCTAGTTGCTTGGTGTTGTTACTCAGTATATGTGTTGCAACTTGAAGGGCAGAAATAAACCAGAGAGCTGTAAGACTGATCCTAGGTCAGTGGCTCTACCACAGGTAAAGATTATACTATAAGGGGAATGCCTTAATCATATTTTGACCCCCAAAATTAAGGTAAAATGTATTTAAGGTATGTATATTTGTAGGGGTGGAGGCATTAAATAAACAGAAAAGATGGATTTGGAAATTTAGCCTATGCCATTTCTGGAAACTGGGAGGTGATCCAGCTGCCAAAAAATTCTGATGTGGGAGTCACGCAATACCCCGCCATACATGATCAAAAAACACCTTTTTTAAAATGTGAATGTGCAGTTGTATGTTTCTGAAAAGTCCAAAGGATTGTAATAATTTTGGCTATTCCTTCAAGTTGACAATTAAGATGAGAACTTAGAGGGCAGGTCCAAGCTTTTCGAACAGTGACGTACGGGACATTCAGAGACTTTAAATATCTCTCCAGCAGATAAAAAAGACAAATTGCCCAATCTCTTTTGATTGTTAGAACAGATACAGCTATTATTATTATAGTCACCAAATCAAGTTCTGCGATACCTTTAATTAGGTTTTCTATTAATTAATTAACAGTGTGATTTACGGGACCAGAAAAAGCGGTGATTTTTCAAAATAAAAAGTTAAATTTGGCTAAAATTCTCTGAAAATAAAAACAGAGGGCATGTCAAATCATGATTAAATTGTAAGGTAAACACTTATTTGTCATGGGATAAACTTTCACAAAAAAATATTCAGTCATTATTATGTAATTTAATTTTCCCGAAAAAAATCCCTGTGAGGTACGGGACATGTGACGTATGGGACATTTGTCCTACACACAAAACATGCCTAGAATAGTTTATTATGAGTTAAATTCTTATTTCTAAAGTAGGATTGCATCCAGTGGTAGTAATAAAGTGTTTCTGATTAGTCTATGAACCTCCACTTCATCCTAGGATCATTCAAGAAAAATTTTGGTGGCCCCATATTGGTTTCTACATCCCCTACCCTGAAAAAGCGCCGAGTCATTCCCACAGATTCTTGCGAAAAGATTTCAGTGACGCATCCTTTTGAAAATACAATTCTGTAAAAACTAGAAGTTATTAATGGCAGACATACATTTATCATGGAATATCAGTATTTTGAAGTTCTCAATCCTTACTTTGTGCCCCCTGCCCCTAAGACCTGAAAAATTGAATGCGTGGATAAAAACATGCATGCACGTTATAACATAATATTTGCTAAAATTTTTGATTCCTTGCCGAAGGCCGAAGGAATCTATGCGATGGTGATGTCGTGTGTGTTTGTGTATGTGTGTGCGTGCATGCGTTTTCGGCGCCTACCGGGGATATTCGTTAGGATACACACCCGTCAACTGGGGTTACGCCGCGAAACGGTGATATCCTTGATTGTAAGAGCACCAAATCTTTGCCAATCACGGTGCTAGTAATACCCCCTGTGGTTCTTGGAACGATCCGGGCAGGTTCCCCGGTTACATGCTTTTTAACGCATTTGAGTGTAAAAATGTGTAAGTGCTGCAAATTACGATTTCGATACACAAAGTGTAAGGTTGTTACACAACATCCAATTGTGACTCCCAGCTTCCCGCGCTTATTTCGCAAATTCGTGTGTGTGGATTGTCTGAGTGACAACAACAAGCAAGATAGGTTTTTCTTTCGCGCCATGTTTGTGAATAAGTACAATTTTGATTAATTTTTTAATTTTAATTAACTTTAATTACTAAATTAAAATTTAAATAAAAATTCGATTAATCAAATTATAGATTTGTTTAATCAAGTTATGAACTTGATTAATTAAATTAGTCAACTTGATTAATCAAATTACGTAAATGTGATTATCAAATTACTAATGTGATTAATTTAATTATGAAGTTGTTTAATCGGATTAAAATTGCATTTTTTTCCATATGTGTCATGTATGAAAAAAAAAATCCTGATAGAACTTCGTAAAAAAAAATATTAATCTATGTAAATTATACTTCTGTGATTTATGTGCAGAAAAGGCTGTATTGATGTCTGCCTATACCCCTGTGTTAGGTTACGATAAATCGCATAGGCTTTAACCATTGTGGATAGTGTGCCATGTTAAAACAAGTATTTACTTCGCCTAGAATCAGTTTATTATAGTACTAGAGATACATGATTATTGCGTGGAGTCATAGGACTAAGTTAAGGCCAAATCTAGGCTATACTTAATTATTACACAGTCCATTATCAGGCCCGTAGCCAACCCATGTAGAGGGGTGGGTCTTTTTTCCAAGCAGTGGACCTTTTTCTTCCAAATACAGAAGCGACTGGTTGGTGCTGTAAGCATGCAGTTGCTTGGGGTCCGGAGGCATTTTCTGGGGATTTTTTAAATCTGCAGATTTGCCGCAATCTGGAGGATTTTAGAGGACTACATAAGACGTTCTGTCGCAGACAATTTACATCAATAGTAGACACAGGGGCGTAGCCAAAATATGTCAATGGGGGTGTGAACTCGTGAAGACTATTTAAGCGGAGCGCCACCGCCGGTTGGCGCGGAGCGTAAAAGAAAATTTTGAGTTTTACATACCCCCTAGATGGCCGGAAATAGCCCTTCCCAAGTCTTTTCAGTTGCATGAACCCAGCCTTAAAATATAGATCTCATGTCTACAATTTCTCAATTACTGAGAAAACAGTCTGTGAAAAATGATGCAATGCCGAGATGTGCATTCAAAGAAACGTTTGGCTCTACAAACCACTCAGATAGTAGGAAATGGCCCTTCCTGGGTGTTTTACATGCATACTTACATGCTCCCAACCCTGAATTCCACCCCTGCCTTGGTAGACCTGCCGCATAAATTGAGGGAATTACTATTGAACGATATTGCAGGGGAAAAAAAAGCGTAAATGAGATCAAGCAGGGTCGCCCTATTTGCCCAACTTTCCCTGGCTATGTCTTTGCGCTTGGGTATTTCTGGCGAAGACCTAAAAATAAAATACCACAATATGGCCAAGGTGAGGGGGGAAGGGACGGTTGCCTCTTTCGCCCCCTCCTTGGCTACGGGCCTGAGTAGACACTCTTTGGTAGTCGTAGTGGTTTGGACAGGGCTTAAAATGTACCGACTGCACCCGACTCAATTGAACATATTTAATCGGGACAGGCAACGGCTTACGACACAACTGAACTCTAGTCGTGGAACCAGTCACACGACCACAACAGACACGATGGGTGGTCGCCGTCGTGTCGCAGGTTGTTGTGGCAGTGTGTCCCGGGCTTTGTATTGTATCTATAGTTCAAATATCCACAGCCACAATGACATAACCATGCATGCGCGTTTTTGAGCTTATTGTCACATCACCCCGCTTAGTACATGTACGTGGGGATGATATATTGTGGTCAGTTTGTTCCTGTATATATGACATAAGTGGGAAGGTTTTATCTTCCTGCCAAAAGTGAACGGAAATTCGCCCTCAATATGTAAAGATAAAAAATAGATCATAGCTGACCCTTGAGACACAGGGCTGGAAAATGGACCGCCTTCAAATTGGGGTGGGTCGTTCGAACGCTCCGACCCCCTCTGGCTACGGGCCTGATTATAGTTTATCTTAGACTGCATGTCTAACTTGGTTGTTAATTTGTGTACATGGTAGGTTTTAAAATCCTGCAATTGAGCAATTTAGCGGCCGAGCAATAAATGTTGCAGTATGTTCCATATAACTCAGTTGGGACAATAAATGGTATTAGAGCCCTCACATATGACAATAATTTATTATGAACCATTAACCTCTTCTCACAGTATCTTTTTAAATACACCTATCATAGGCTGAGTAGACTAGAGCTGAGCAAATATTTCAAAAGTTGAAAGGAATTAAGCCAAGCAAATGGTGGTGGAAGGGGGAGACAAACTGTTGTGCATGTGTATTAAAGCTGTAAAATTGCAGGGGATGATGGGTCGCTAGGCCGCCAGAGATTATCTTAATTAAGCACTGTGAAAGTACTAAAAACTTCCATATTAATGAAGGGTAAAGGTTGAGCTTAGGCCCCTAAGTGGAATCCAGGAACACAACCCTGGTTGTTTTATACAAGGAAATTCTCTCAAAATTTTTGATGTCTTCAATTAAAGATTATGCAGCACTTCCCTGTTGAATAATGAGAATTCCTGGAATCCAGGAACACAACCCTGGTTGTGGATAAAAGGGAATTCTCTCAAAATTTTTGATGTCTTCAATTAAAGATGATGCAGCACTTCCCTGTTGAATAATAAGAATCCCTGTTTTCATTTTACACATGTTCTGCCTACTCTTTTACTGTTTACAACTATACAAAATGAGTATATTACAATGATGCATGATTAAAAATAACAAGATCATTTGTATTGTATATTTGCCATCTCTTACATCAAATAAGGTACTCATTATGCAACAAAATGCAAACTTAGTACAAGGAAATATGAATATGAGGCTGGCGTCAAACTGTAGCACTGCCACGGGGCAACAGTCTGGCAATGACAGCTGGTTTGCTCACATCACTGTTATGTGCGTACATGCCATATGGACGGTATAACAATTCCCCAGTTCCCTGTGATATAATAAGGATTTATCCTCGTTTTCTGTGTATTACTTCAACTGTGTGTTCTGTGTTCTCTGTACTGCTACACTAGATACAAGAGATTAGAAATATCATGATAAATTTGTGATATCAAAAGGTGAAATTTAACCATTTTTGCAGGTCGGTAGGGAAGGGGGCATACATACATTTGCTGCAAATGTGGAGCTGGCGTCAAATTGTAGCACTTCCACAGTACCACAGTGACAGATGTTTGCTCACATCACTGTTGTCTGCGTTAAGATAACAAATCCCCAGTTCCCTGTGAAATAATAAGGAATTATCGCCGTTTTCAGTGTACAACTTCAACTGTGTGTTCTGTGTTCTCTGTACTGCTACACTAGATATGGGAGATAGCATCATCGTTCTGTGATATCAAAAGGGGAAATTTAACCATTTTTGTAGGTCGGTAGGGAAGGGGGAACAAATACATTTGCTGCAAATGTGGAGCTGGTATCACATTTTAGCACTGCCACAGTACCACAGTGACAGCTATTTGCTCACACCACTGTTGTCTGTGTCAAGATACTGTAACAAATCCCCAGTTCCTGTGAAATATAAGGATTTATCCCCGTTTTCAGTTTACAACTTCAACTGTGTGTTCTCTGTACTGCCACACTAGATTTGGGAAATTAGCAACAGCATGATCATAGTGTGTGATATCGAAAGGTAAAATTTAATCATTTTCTTAGGTCGGTAGGGAAGGGGCATACATACTGTATGTTGGTTGCAAAGGTGGAGCTGGTGTGAAATGGGAGGAGTAGGAGCCGGGAGAGGATTAATAGCATCATGCACCCGGAAAAGATGTAAAAATGTTTTTGTATCAGATTGTAGTACATTTAAACTTGTATTAAATTTATACAAAAACATGAAAGAACGTGGAATCAACCTGTGTGGCACTGCCACAATTCCATTTTAATATTGAACTCAAGTTTGCTCACATTACTGATGTCTGTGTCCTATAGATACGGCACATATCCCTATGTTGCTGACTGACGTGTGGAACTATGACTAAAAGAGAGTGGCCAATTACCATTGACTCTTGAGACACACATTTAAATGACACTTATATTGTTGCTTAACTTGTGCTGTTTAGCTTTGCAGGAAGTTCATCACTAGTCTAGGGTACAATCCCCTGACTTAAAAGGAAAACTGCACTATGTTGTAATTTAACATGTATAGAAGGATATTTGGATAATCCATTTGCATGGATATGCTGTCAGGTTTCTGCAATAATTTGCTTGTTTCTCTTTTTACTACATGTATAGCAGATGCGTATCACAATAGGGATGACAATTACAATGACACTTATCAATCCGTAACACCCCCAAGGAAGAAACAGAAAAAATAAAACACCTTGACTCTCTCAGAAGTTTCAGTTGTTGATCATCACTTAGAGCACCACATAGCTGCACTGCAACTGACCTGAAATACAATAATAGCCAAGTGAAAGAATTTGGAACCATGTCTTCACAATTGAAAGTAGACCAACACTAATTGCGAATAAAACATTTTGTGGAAAAACTATACAAGATTTTTTCATTTTCTTTACATATTCATAAAATTCACTTTTTTACCTTTAAGATGATATCTTACGTTCATTATTCCAATCAATTTGAAATTAAGTTCACTTTGGGATAGAATAGCGTGGACCTGTCCTAGAATCCCTTGTTTGGTCCAGGGACCAAGTTTTAGTGGGGGCTCAGGGGGAAATGCCCTGGAGGCCCTGAGGTCTTAGCATATCTCTGGGTGGAATATTAAGTTTCAGGATATATACTTCAAATGTGAAACTTAATTATGACCCCTAATGTGGTGTCCAGAGGCAAAGTCTGTTGGGGGTCCATGGGGCAAATCTGAGGTTGTAGCATATCTCTCGGTGAAAAAAGTCCCACAGACATTCTGGTCTTCTAGAACAGAAAGGTAAACACTTGACAAATTACCCACAGTGATGTGTCATTCTAATATAAGAAATCTTTTAAATTACATCTGCCTTTCTGAGTGTGAATCCACTCCAAAATACCAGCTATCACTATTTGAAGATGGCTGCATGGATACCCCTTGCACATCTGTGAATCCACTCCAAAATATTGGCAAGGACCTGATATTTTTGCTCTAAATGTTTCACTTCAAATTCCAAAATATTGGCTGCTGTAGTAGGAAGTTATCCCTAAATACCTGCAGAGCTGTATAAGATTGTTCATGCATTTTACACCCTTACAACCCGAGATATTCAGGTAGAAGTCACAAGGCTGTGAAACATCACAAGATTTCAGTCATGCATCCTTGGAGCACGTGGTGGGCAAGTATTCCTTAGTTTGCTCTGAGAGAGAATGTTTGTGTGAAGCAAGTTATTTAGTGGAATCCCTACTGGAACTAATAGGTTATACTTCAAAAAAAAAAAAAAAAGAGAGAAGAAGAGAAAACTGTCAGCATTTCTTTGTGGTTTCTACAATGTATTATTTCTCTAGTGTTGAGTCTAACTTTGTAAATTTCATTTTGTAAATTTGTTAACTTGGAAAAGTTAATTATCAGAGGAATTGGAGTTACAATATGCAAGTGGCTGTATGGTTTAAGCACTCTTTGTATAATCACTACTGACCTGTGCATTTATGAAGCCAGTAGATGTTGATTTAACTTCTGCACCCATTGAGCATGATGTGTGACTCTTCTTTTCTATGAGACTGTGCTTGTCAAGGACTGCACCAGAACCTATCTTTTGTGTCAACACAATCTCAGCTTTATTCGCCCAGTGTGCACTCGAGCAGTACGTTTCATAAGAGATTACCTTCTGCTAGGCAGCTGGGAAAGAAGTAGGATGTAAGGTGCAAGAGAGAAACCACAGAATATTTAAGTCACTGACCATCACTACAGTAGGTACACTGTCCTGAATTGGGAAGACCAGGTCTGGGAAGAGGCCGTAGGGGCATTTTTATCGCATGAGTTTCAGGGCAGCAACTCATCACCCCATGCTACATTTTTGGCTTCTGGATGGCAGAATTCTCAACTGGTTCTATTCTTTGATTGACAGCAAATTTAAAAGGTGAAGAGTCTCTGATATTACCCATACAGGATCATTGTTTGATAACACATACATGTTAAGAAATTTTAGACAGGCTGTGGGCGGAAGAATTAAAACTGTTTGGAGCGATGAGTTTTTGTCTTTAACATCTTCAGCTATTGCAGAGAATTGTCCAATCAAAATATTTTGGAAGTAACCCTCTGCTGTTCAGCACAGCTGACGGGTGACCCGTAATATATCAGTGTTACATGTACTTTGATAAGTATAGGCAAAAGTCCTGTTGATGTGGCTGTGGAGTTAAAACTAAAAACTGTAAAGGTCCATGCAAGCTGGCAAACCGTGTTTTTTAGTAGGACATGTTTCTGTTTTCTGTTTAAGATTGATGAATATAAGGAGACACATCATATATTAAAACAGCATCATGTTCCCTGTCATGCAGTAGAAAGGTGATGGAGTGGTCCCTTTATTCCCTTTTGCCTTACCCTTTAGGAAAAAATAGTTGTTTAGTACACTACTGTACTTTTGTGACATAAACTGTAAATGTAAGTAAATAAGATGTAGCCAAGGTAACATTTCACATTGGCTGTCTCCTTATCATATCATATACCTTGTCCTCTTGTGTACTCTAGGTCATTGTGTTGCAGATTTCTTGAGGCATTTCCATGTGGGCCGGATGCTTGCAAAGTTTTGATGTTCTGCTTAATACAGTCTATCTGCAACTATGCAAAAATAGCTTCCTTCTGTTACATTTTTTGTATGACGTTTCGTGACGACATGGATTTTTTGATTGATAATAAACTAGAAGAGATGATTTTTAGCTCATACCAGCTAGCTGGTGTGAGCTATTGTAATAGTGCGGCGTCACTCTATCTATCTATCTGTCTATCCAATCTGTCTATCCAATCTGTCTATCCAATCTGTCTATACAATCTGTCGATCCAATCTGTCGATCCAATCTGTCGATCCAATCTGTCGATCCAATCTGTCTGTCTCTCTGTCGATCCAGTCTGTCTCTCTGTCGATCCAGTCTGTCTGTCTCTCTGTCGATCCAGTCTGTCTGTCTATCTGTCGATCCAGTCTGTCTGTCTATCCGTGGATCCAGTCTGTCTGTCTATCCGTCGATCCAGTCTGTCTGTCTCTCTTTCGATCCAGTCTGTCTGTCTCTCTGTCGATCCAGTCTGTCTGTCTCTCTGTCGATCCAGTCTGTCTGTCTCTCTGTCGATCCAGTCTGTCTGTCTCTCTGTCGATCCAGTCTGTCTGTCTATCTGTCGATCCAGTCTGTCTGTCTATCTGTCGATCCAGTCTGTCTGTCTATCTGTCGATCCAGTCTGTCTGTCTCTCTGTCGATCCAGTCTGTCTGTCTATCTGTCGATCCATTCTGTCTGTCTATCTGTCGATCCAGTCTGTCTGTCTATCTGTCGATCCAGTCTGTCTGTATATCTGTCGATCCAGTCTGTCTGTCTATCTGTCGATCCAGTCTGTCTGTCTATCTGTCGATCCAATCTGTCTGTCTATCTATCAATGGTTCACAATGGTTCACAATGGTTCACAATTGTTCAAAATGCTTCTCCTCCGTCATGCTTTCATGGATTTGTCTGAAACTTAGACACAATGTTCCATAGGTGGTGGACCATTTAGGGTGTTCAGGAATTTTTGGTCCAAGGTCCCATATGGGCCCTTTGGCCCATTTTATGAAATTCTACAAAATGCTTCTCCTCCTACAGATTGTTTTGTACAATGCTGATGGTTTGTCACAATGATGTTCACTTATTGGTCCCTTCGGGGTGTTCAGGAATTTTTGGTCCAAGGTTTCTTGTGGGCCCAATGGCCCTTTATGTGAAATTCTGTTTAAAATGTTGCTTCTCACACATGCATCCATGGATTTATATTTAACTTGAACTCAATAATCCCTAGGTGGTGCTTCATCTGGGGTGTACAAAAAAGTTTGTCTAAGGTCCCATGTGGACCCTATGGTCCATTTTATGAAGTTCTACAAAATGCTTCTTCTCCTACAGATTATGTTGTACAATGTTGATGGTTTGTCACAATGATGCTCAATTAGTGGTCCCTTCAGGGTGTTCAGGAATTGGTAGTCCAAGACCCCATGTGGGCCCAATGGCCCATTTTATGGAATTCTGCAAATTGCTTCTCCTTCTCTCATTAAAGCGCCCCTTTAAACTGTCCTGCACATCTCAAATATCCGTACCGTGCATGAATGATAATTGAGTAATTGGGCAGTGTTGGTTGCTATGCTAACTGAAACTCTGTATTGCCCTCAGGTATGTTGGCCAGTATATGGACTTAAAGGGGCACTTTTTCTAGTAACTGATCAATATTCAACTAAGAGGGCCCATTATGAGTCACATGTAAATGACCATTAATGAGTGAGTTGCTAATGATTTAAATTGAGTTTGGAAATCTCGTGACCATTTACTTCTCCACATTAGTACCAATTCATATACCCATAGCCAGTACAAACCAATAAGAAAAATTAGTAAAAATTGACAGTTTCCATAATTATTGGATGTGAATAGTGATGCTGATTATAAGCATTGTTATTTGGTAGTACCCATTAAAATTTTTACAACTTTAATTTATTGACAAAGATCAAACTTCTGCAATGTTGTAGCACAAGTTTATGAAGTTCTGAAAATTGTGCAGTCCTACATATTCTCTTGCACAATGTTGATGATTAGGTATAGTGATACTCACTGGTGCCTATGATTTGACATAATGATACATAAATGGTATCTTCAGGATGTTGAGGTATGAGCCTCTGCACCAATGGTGCTCTAATTCAATTTAGAAACTGTCAAAAGATAAAAATTATGAAAACTATTTGCTAAAACTTAAAAAATTCTGTTGATGGCCACTTTGGCAAGCAAGCATGTTGAAAAGTAGGAATTTGACCCATCTTATGAAATGGTCTACAAACACGTTTCCAACCCATCGTAAAATTATCTATTAATACTTCGAGACATTGTAAAACCACTCAGCTTTGATCAAAATAGAAGGAAAATGTTATCTCCTATCCACTGATATCAGTTTCGTACCATTAAATTTGGTAGATCAGTCAGGTACTCTGCAAATACTGTATAAGATGAATCAGTTCTGTCCCCATATACACGTGCATGTCAGGACTATTTATACGACGTGAACGATAGCAAGTTGGTGACCACCAGCTGAGCTTAAAGTTAAAGCATCTTCAAGCAGGAACCAGAGTGCCTTTGGACTGTTGGTCTGTACCTCGATCTGTGGTGAAGTAGGAATTGATTCAGTCCTTGTATCAGATCGTTGAGGGAGACATTCAGCTTTAGTATTGCAGGTAGACATGCAGTAGGCACTGAACAGTGACAGTATTACAAGGAATTACAAACTGAGTAGAAGTGGAGTTGTTTTCAGTTCATTTTGTAACTATGTGTTTTATTATGTCTTTTGTCATTGGCAGTTTATGAGTTCATTTTGGAAGGGTATTTAATGTTTTAAATTACCTTTGTTTTTCTTACTTTTAATTTGAAAGGTTGCCAAAAAGAAGCATAAAATATGAAGACAATAATCATCACTGGAGCTAACTCTGGTGTCGGCTACAGGGCAGCTGAAATGTTAGCAGAAGCTGGAGGTTACGATCTGGTCCTAGCCTGCAGAAGTGACGTTAAAGGCAATGAAGCCGTAAATAAGCTGAAGTCACAGGTGCCTGATGTATCTGCGTCATTTATGAAGGTTAGGCTGCTGCTAAGCGTGCTATAAATTAATGTCTCATTAAGCATCTGCTGTGTAATCAAAACCTGTAGATATGCTGGAGTCATGGGTGGCTGGTCATTTCTTTGTGTTTTTTTTTTTTTTTGCAATCGTCTTTCCATCTGATGTATATTTTTGTTTCTTCAGCTGGATCTTGCATCTTTGAAGTCTATTCATGAATTTTCGGATGCCTTTCATGCGACGGGGAAACCGCTCCACGTGCTAATCAACAATGCAGGAATTGCTATGCCATTTCGGGGCAAAACTTTACAACACACGGAAGATGGATTCGAGATAACCTTTGGAACAAATCATCTGGGTAAAGAATGAAAGCTTGTTTACATGAAAAAGCGTCTTTTGTTACCATATCCAGCTACATAGCATTTATTGTTCATTCTTTAAAAATCATGCAGCTCATATAGTGCTTCAGATTAATATAAAATTTGTTGCTTATGTCCTTAGAAGTGTGCCCCCATTTTGGAATTTTGTCTTGCAGTAGGAAGGGGTATGTTGGCCTGTTTGGTAGCTTGTCGCGTAGACCATCGCTCAGAAACATTGATAACCACTGTGCCACTAGAAACTCTTTTTGATTCCTTGCCGAAGGCCAAATAAATCTGTGTGATGGTGCTGGTGTGTGTGTGTATGTGATGCCTTAATTGTAAACACGATATCTCAAGAAGGGTAACCTTGACCAATATCGTACTTGGTGTGTGAGTTGATCATATTGAGTAGATGATCTGCTTTGTTTTTTGTCAAGGTCAAAGGTCTTTGAGGTCACCAGAGCTCAAATTGTGAAACCCTTGTAACTCTATACAAACACTGTAACTCAAGAAGCATAGCCTTAACTAATGTCGTATTTGGGTGTGTGGGTTGATCATATGGAAAAGATGATCCATACTATTTTTGGTGGGTTTCAAAGGTCGTTTGAGATCACCAGAGGTCAAAATGTGAAAACCTTGTAAACATAATATCTCAAGAAGGGTGATTATGACTAATTTCATTCTAAGTGTGTGGGTTGGTTACAGTGAGTGGATGATCCCTGTTGTTTTTTGTGAAGACCAAAGGTCATTTGAGGTCAACAGAGGTCAAACTGTGACAAGCTTTGAAACACAATTTCTCTAGAATGATAATCTTGACTAATCTCTTCATGGTGTGTAGGCTTGTCATATGAAGAAGATGATCCCTGTCCTTTTTGGTAGAGGTCAAATGTCATTTGAGGTCACCAGAGGTCAATATGTGACAATCTTGAAAACACACTCTCAAGAAGGGTAATTCGTGATTAATTTCATACTTAGCGTGTGGGTTGGCCATAGTGAGTAGATGGTTTCCATGAATTTTGGCGTTCGTCAGATTTCATTTGAGGTCACTGGAGATCAAATTGTAAAAACATGTGAAATTGCTCAGTATACACAGTGGTCAAAATAGCTTAGTGTAGGCATGCTCTATCTTGAAGATAAGGTGTTTGAATTTCAAAATTGGTATGTACAAGTTGTCCTGTGTTGTTCATGTGTATTGCCAAGGAATCACAAAGTCCTTTTGACTATCTTGTTTTTATTGGCACTGATATTACGGAAAAATGCAACTTTTTCTTTTTGCCTAAAAGGCAATTTGTGGCCAAATTCAGTCTTTCTAGTTTAAGTTTCAGAAGTTGTTCACAGTATAAGCAAGTCAAAAATTAATTTTTAGTGCATCCCTTTGTTACTTTTACCCTACTGGAGCCTGCATCTGTAAAATGTACCATTGGTCAATACTGTTATAATTAAATTTGGAAGAATCCTGACCAGTTGTCTATCATTGTAATTTACCTTCCTTTTTTTTTTGTTTTGGTTATTGTTTGTTCCTCCTAAGCAACCCTGCAATATGTATTCTTAACCTCCAATGTAGGACATTTCTTGCTCACAAATCTGCTGCTTGACATCTTGAAGCAGACGGCAAGCAAGGATGGTGAAGCAAGAGTCGTGGTGGTATCATCAGAACTGCATGATCCAGATGCAAGTGGTCACATGAAAGGTAAGGACCAATCTCAAAATTTCATTATATTATTTGTTTGTGTGACCTGAAAATGATGTTTTGGAAAATTGGTTGTATTAATCATTAAAATTGTTGAAAATAGCCCCACATTCTATCAAATACTGACAATTCCACATGCAAATTCCTGTCTTTGATACCTGCATCATGCATAAACATTGGCTAAGTATTCAAATTTGTGACGTCAAGAGAAGCACTCTCATGATAATGCCTTATTTTATATCCTTTGTTCACTTAGCCCTTTTTTTAAAGGACAGTTAAGAATTTGTACGCCCCTAAGGTGATGTTCTGGAAATTTTGTGTTTCCTTCTTTACTTCTATTGATATCACTTACCCATGTGACCCCAAGTAATTGAGAAATTAAGAGATAATATATACAGGCCTAATGAAAGAAAAACCGACACTGTGCAACAATCCACATTGTCATATTTGCATTTTCTTCAAACTTTTAAAAGTCATAGAGAACTCAGTGGAAATAGCCCCAGCATTTAAGATCTCTAAAATTCAACCAAATGCAAAAGTGTAATTGACAACAACGGGATGTGAATTTTTATTAAAAATGTTAATTTCTCATTGCTAGTCTGTCATTGCCCATCATGACTCAAAAGGAAAAGTTCAATTTGTATTGACCAGTGACAAAGTCTTTTGATTACCAGCTACATTTTATTTTAAGCTTAGTACTGACTTTCAGTAGCTGCACTCCGTACCTCAGAAGTTCAGCAATAACCTAGCTCTATCACCCAAAATTGTAAATACGTTGTAAGACAGGCTGGCTAGGTGGCGTCCTAACGTAATATCATCTGTTACTCTTTTTAGCTGATGTGGCATTTCCATTAGATTTTGACAATCTTCAGTTCGAAAAGGAAGATACATACAATGGACTTCGTGCTTACAGCAAGTCTAAGCTTGCTAATATCTTCTTCATGTACGAGCTAGCAGAAAGAGTGAAAGACTCCGGGGTGACTGTGACTGCTCTCTCTCCAGGTATTGTTTTTCCCATATATCAGTGGCATTGTGGGTGCATCTTCTCTGGGGAACCAAGACTCAGGCAGCACCACCCATCTGCCACTTCCTAGGCTAAGACTGTGGGAAGACCAAGAGCACCAACATTCGTTGACTTGGAGTGTGCCAGAAAATTGTTGGATGAAAGTGCCCCCTAGATGGCTTGAAATTGCTTTTCCACTCTCCACACTCTTGCAGTATCTCAAACAAAATATGCCTCTGGAGGGGGCTGTGATGATCCCATTCCCTACTCAGCCAATGCTTGTATTAATACTTCAAATCAAATATTTCACCCTAGATTCTACCTCAATGAAACCAATAAATCTTACTCAAGTTTTTTTCTCTCAAAGCTATTGAGAATATTTTCTCATGTTTTATCTCAATAAAACTGAATGTGCCTTTAAATAATCTCATAAATGGGGTTCTTCATATTTTATTCAGCGCAAACAAGTTTAGATTGCATTTTCTTGTTATAGACAATCAAACAGTTTATTCAAACTTGTTCACAGATAACCTTACATGACACAGGTGTATTTAGTTATCGTATAATCTTATCTGGAACTGAAAATTTTTCATCCGTCATTTGAATGTTTGTAAACCGTTCACCTTATTTATGTGTTTACGTCAAACCATAAAGTGAACCACGCAATGAGCCTTAGAAAACTCTGATTGACATTGGTGCAAATATAGTTATCACTTGTTCAAACAAGAACTGAAGGACTGATAAATAGCACACACGAGACTGCATTCATGCAGTATGACCGATCCCTTGCTGTAGTGTCCATACTTTTGTACCAAATTGTTTAGTTAATACTGTATATTTGCTGTAACTTTGTTAGAAGATTACACCTGCACTTCCATGGAAAAGAGACACTGCTCTCTGATTAAGTGGTAAATGAATCAACATACTGTTAGAGAAACTTGCAAACCAGATTCAATTCTCATCCACTTTTCAGGCTTTATACCCGAGACAGATTTGATGAGGGACTCCACTGCGGTACAAAAGTTCATACTGAGGACTGTAATGTACCCTATTTTTAGGCTGTTCAATATTACCAGGACCTTAGATCATGGCAGTGGAATTATCTTTGATTTGGCAACCAAGGAAGAATACAAAGGTTAGAATCAGAAAATTTTGATCTTGTTATCTGTAACTTACAGGCCTTAAAAATCTCACCACTCTTCAGTAACAGAAATCTGCTTTTCTCGTTTTCCATTTCCACTTTTCTAATATATTCAGTACAGGGTAGACTGTAAACATGATAAGAATCTACCAGACATGACTGACCTCATATTTGATATAGTGGTACTGTGCATACATGTTGTGCAAGTTGCCCATTGATTGTGGTGGGAATCAAAAGTCATTATAATTGCTCTAAGGTTTCTTATGACTTAATGCTTTTGTTTTAAATATGATTAATGCAATTAGCTAGGCATTGCATTAACACCCTGGTTACATCATCAAAGTTACAACGCATTCTTGTCTGATTTTCGTTGTGATTCAACAGTTTTGTTGTATTTTGTTTTTTGTGTCACCTTTAAAGTGCTTGTTTTGTGTTATAACTACTACAGGTGTAACCGGCAAGTATTTCTACGATTACAAAGAAATGGAGACATCTGTAGTTTCACGTGACAAAGAAAAGGCCAAGAAGTTATGGGACATCAGTGCAGACTTGGTCAAGTACGAAGCTGCAAAAAGCCTTTAAAGGTGATGTGTAATGACCCTGTTCTTTCATCTTGAAGTTGGGAACATTCAAAATTTATTTTCTTGGGTTTCTCACTCTCCGAATCGTTTGTCAGACATGTGTAATTCAGTCACATGTCACAATGCCAAAGAAAGTTATTCCTCTGTGTAGGAGGGGAGATGTATGAAAATATGGCAAAGGTGACCATAGTTGGTTGAATCTAGCATATTTTTAGTTCTAAGAGACAACCCTTGCAGGTCTGTCATACTGGCCACACACTTTTGATTCCTTGCCAAAGGAAGGCAAGGAATCTATGTGGTCATGATGGAGTGTGTGTGTGTATGTGACGCCTTGGTAGTAAACACGGTATCTCAAGAAGGGAAAGGTGCCCAAACTTCAAAGTTGGTGCTAAGGTAGTCCATTGTAGGTAGATGATCTGTATTGTTTTCTTTGAAGGTCAAAGATTATTTGAGGACACCAGAGCTTAAAGTATGAAAACCTATTAAGGGAGATATTTCAGCAACTGAATGTTGCTGGAACATCCTACTTGTCACATTGGTGGCTCTTGATGAGAAGATATTTCTAGCATTTTTATGAAGGTCAAAGGTAATGTGAAGTCAGTAGAGGACATAGTTTGAAAACCTTGTAGACACAATATCTCATAAAGGGAAAGTTGCTAGAACTTCAAACTTTTATACTTGTAGACATGGTATCTCACAAAAAGTGAGGTGGTTTGAACTTCAAAATTGGTATGTATCGTCCTTTTTTCTATGAAAATTGACAAGGAATCTCAAAGTCATTCAACTTCTGGTTGTAGCATGATGATGTACCATGAATAATTATCATCGTCACAATATTGACCCCTTTTAGAGTCTAGTCTGCACATCTGGTAGACTGTGTGTGAGGTTCTCCGAGTGAGAATTATTTGGTAATATGTCCTAGTTATCACAGTGCAGTATGCAGAGCCTCCTCTACAGACATTTTATAAATGTTACGATCGTCTGGTCATCCAAAATGATCACAGTTTCTCTGAGGCAGCCAAAAACTCTCAAGTTTTATGTAATTGGTATCCCAGAGGACAAACAAAATCCTTAGAGCAGCTCAGATGTTTGCAGTCGTGACGAAAATAAGAACAAAGTCTAAAAAAGAAGAATTGAAGCACTGACGAGCTTCTCCGTGAAGTTAAGGATGAACCATCAGGTTAGATGAGGGGGATGGTAATTGTAATAGAATATAAAATTTTGCATAAGAAGTGCCTTGCTCTCGTATTCCTTTTCTTGCAAGACAATCAATTAGTCAGCAGGGCAACCAGATTTCAAAAAGTTGGTTGTCTTGTTCATTTGGTTGGCGTGAGATATGTTTGGAACATGTCAGTCCACTGTGTCATTGAGTAGAAACATTATTTAGGTGCTGCTCATGTCCAGAGTCCATGTTTGCCATTAGCTTTAAAATTGTGATTTTACCTTTATCACTTTTGCAATGTTTTTGATACAGACCTATGGTTACCATCATTTTCTTGAACACAAACATGGCCTACATGCCTACCAGCCGCACTTCATCAGCTAGGATTCTCTTGTTGTCTTTTTTATTGATTCTTCTTAACACACAGCCTCTTTTTTAGGTGTATGTGTGCATATTTGTGGAAGCCCAAGTGTCAGTCAATATCTTAGTTTTGAAATAAGTGCTTGCACCGGATCCCAAAATCGAACCTGAGTGTCTGCCAGTCGTAGTCGATGTGGTTCTGTTTGGACCCAAAAATATAACTTCTGTTTGGCTATTAGTGTGTTATAAAGTCATAATACATTTTGCTTTGCATGTTAATATAACCTCATGTGTACTACATACAGGCATGAAAATGAATCCATTTTTCTCTCAGATATATGCTGAAATTTTCCAAACGTACCATAGAGTGTACATTAGTGGAACTTTGGATTTGTGTCCCAATTTCAGAACCATGTCCCGACGCGGTTGATCGGGTACCCGGTGCAAACGCCGTTTGAAAGACATGGACCAGTCCCTGTATGTGGTGCATTTCTATGTATGTTTCTTCTTTATTCATTGATCACAAGCTTTAATTCTATCGATCAGCTGCCATGAATGGTTACATAAGGGCAAATGTTGCCATGATAAGATATATGTATATCGGGAAATGGGAGGGAGAAAGGTAAAAGTACATTTGTATGATACTGTCTTCCTCTTGTTGATCTTGACGTACATCGTGTAGTCTGCATGTGTAGTTGTAAAATTGTCTGTGTGTGCAAGGTCTTCACTAAGGCTACCATAAATGAATCATGTTACAATTTATGTCTTTCATGTGTTGTTATCTCGATATAAGGTACATTTTATATTATGTATTCCAGGTTATATTGGTTCAGATTTGTGTGACATTTTACATGCCATCCAAAGATAAAATATAAAGGTACAGGATTTTTTTTAGATTTTTAACAAGTCTTTTGGGGATTTAGTATTTTTTGGGGCCTTATTAGAACATGCTAAGTGGATTTAAGCCTTACAGTTAATATGTAAAATAATTTCTTTGTTAACATTTGAAAACCTTTGACTCATCAGTTATTTTTAAAGACTTTTGTATCCTACTAGGACAAAACTGTTGACATGACTCCTGTGCTCTTGGCTGGTGCTGGAAACTAGAAATGTGTTGAAAAATTTGCTTGCATTGACATTAGGAGTCTTATTTTTAGTATCTCTGAGCTCGTTATGACACTTCATGAATTCATATTTGAGCACAAGGTAAAGACATAAAGTGGAAAAAGACTTTGTTGACATTGTAAATGTTGTTGATTCAAAAGAAACTGCTTCACAAACAGCAAAATGACAATTTCAAGAAAAAAAATAGGTATTACAGGACCAACTTAGGGGTCAGATTTTATATTGAAAGACAGAGTTTTGCTAAGGTTTTGATAGGAACTTAGGAAAGTGAACTGTTTTTTGCTAGATTTGACTGGATTTCTTAATTCATGCAGTATTTGAAATTGTTGATACACTTTTTACGAGCGAATAGCGAAGTCTAGCAGTCGTGTTTCAGCCTCTTGACAGTCTTTCCTTTGTATGACTGAAAATTCTTTCAATTTAACCAAATAAAATTACTTAAAACGAAACTTTTAAATGTGAATAAGAATTATTCTATGCTTTTTAGAACAGTTTGTAGACTACTACGTTGTAAACACTAACATTTTTGAGGGATTGCACAATAAAACGACTGTAAAACATGAATAACAGCCCTTTCCACCGTTTTGCGAATGGCTGTTCCGTATGAAAATCTCAACTCTTCACTGTTGGTATTCTGAAATGTTTGAAATAGATTGTAGCGGAGTTTGGATTCTATTTTTTTCTGATAGAGGAATGTAGTATTAAAATTCACTTGTTAATATTTCAACCCAGGAGGTTAATACTGCTTGATAACAAACTGGTTTGTTTTATATTTCAATAAAAAGAACGACAACAGGTGGTAACGCGTTGAGCTGTTCTGTCAAACTTTGCATATTTATCTTCATAATGTGCTCGTGTGTGTGCCGTACTACTATACTGCCGTACGTGTTGCATACATGCGCGTGGACCACTACACTGTGCGTGTCCACCCGACTGTCAGTTCCACTAGGCAGGGTAGAAAAGATTGGCAAATGTGTGTTATCGTGACTGACCGTGTTGTCTTTTTCTTCAAAATTGTCATTGACACTAGGCCTAGAGATAATGGTGTAATAAGCGTACGGTTACTGTCTTTTCAAACGTTCGTATGTATCGTGCCATGATCGAGTAGAAGTTTACTGGAACTTAGCCCAATGTGTCATAAGTTGTAACTGCTAGGTTAGGCTAACTCAACTCGAGTCTAAGTTAGCGAACGAACTCGTCGTGCTCCTAGTCGTAGTCGTAGACTGAATTCTGCGCAGTCTTGTACGCGTTCCAATCGTAAGTTCGTTGGATATTGGTGCTCCTTTTACGTCCCTAGACTACTAGTATTACGGTTATCATAAGCAGTAAACCGCAGTGCGTTACTTGAGTGATGCCACAGTCCATTTAGATCTGCAATTCGGTCCATATTCGCGAGTGTGAATGCCTCGCATTCTGGTTTTTATGTGTGTACTGAATTTCAAATGCCAGCTTAAATTGATTAATATTGAAACACAGGCTACATCGTACTTTTGTCCACAGACACACAATGATCTTAGGATATTAATGTCTGGCGTAAGCTAAACCTAACAGCTAAAGGCTGGCTTCACTTTTGAGGGCCTGCATTTTGGATTTCCTTTTTTTTTCCTCTTCTGATATGATGAGATATTCAATAATACATCATGTTTTATTCAAGTCGAGGAAACCACATTGTGGGATGTCCGATAGGGAACCTCGAAAGTTAAAGTAGCTCACAGCCCAAACCAGTTTGTCTCTGGTCTGGTGCTAGATTCATTTTTTACCCCACACTAGAGGTTTATCAAAAAACATGACCAGAAGTGAAGCTTATATTCAAACAAGCAATAGTTCTGCATGCTGGATAACAAGGGATGCTGCAATTTTTTTTTTATTTTGAGGGGGCAGGGAGAGGGGTAGGGGAGGAGGAATGGTGCACAATCTTGGACAGGAAAAGACTCACAAAGAGTTACTTCCACAGCTGCAAATAGAAGTGATTCACAAGTTGGCCAGCAGTAAAACCAAAGCTTTGATATTATTTTTACGATACGTAAGTGTGTGTAAGCTTAACTACCTCTCTGTACTTCTGGTTTTGTTGTTTGGATCACAATATGTTGCCCATTTATTTGGCAGATCGAAGCTGAATTGAGGAACGTGTCTTCTGTTGATGTATATTGTTGAACACACACGGAAACAAAAACTTGACAGTAAAGGATAGCATTTTACTGAAAACTCTTTTCTCATTTCTGTATCGTCGACACTTTCGGAGGCACAGTGATAACGGTTTCCAATATACACATTTGTGATAAAAAAAATGTAGAGAGTATACAAGCGAGTGTTATATTCAGGACACACGATAAGGAATGAGTATCACATGTTTCCACAACTTCACAAATACCTTTACTCGGTGAGTGACAAAAACATTGATAACATGTACACATAGTGACCGTGTTGGTGCGTGTCTAACATTTCTTGGCTTGTTCTTTGCCAACATACGCAGCCTGCCCTTTGCAAGACTTGACTAGCGCCCTCAGTCCTCCACTGGCGGTTGACTCATTTTTGATTAGGATTTTTGTTTATGGTGTTTGACGTAACTGTGGCATTTAAAAGATAAAACAGAGTTGCCATTGACTGGTCTGGAAATCTGATATGAGTAATTTTGGTTTAAACTGGTCTTGAATGTATCCTGAAGCTGGTAATTTGTACGTACAAACACAGGGTGTCGGCTGTGGGTACTTCGGTTGTCACTTTCAGATTGTAAAGCAAAGCCGGACCGACACCGTATTGCATCCAACTTGAAATTGTTTGTGAACTTAAAAGATAACTCATGATAGTGACAGTGCTCAGTTAGTTAAAAGTTTTCTCTTTTACAATTACTGTTTGAAATTATGTGTGAAAAATTGAGATAATTTACATCAGGTAAAACCATTTTATTTATTACAAAATGAAAAATGATAGATAAGATTATACCTTTCCCTCCTGTATTCATAAATCATATTACTTGAACACTTTGTGTCAAATACCATATTTTTTTCTTGAAGCCTATGCATCAAGTGGCATATTTTTCTTCGATGGCTTATCTCAAGTTCCAATTACTTATCACATAGCCCAATTAGAATTTATATTTGAACTATAGTGTTTACATAGAATTGCTTAAATTGCACTGCCTTTTCTACGGGACTAACTTAGGTTAAGTAGGTGTAAGTGGATGTCAATGGTTTGACAAAAAAGCACTTTTATATGAAAAAATGTTTTTTGTATCAAATCCTTCCCCCTTTGACACCCCCCTTCTCTCCCACTTCCACATGACAGGAAGCAGAACAGTACAAGTGGAATTGCTTTTCCTGGTAAAACCAATTCACAGAATTTGGACACTTATTTTTTGAGTTGTTCTCAATGATCATTCGTTCCATCACTGTGGTATCTAGAATCTGTGACATACACCAGAGTAATGACATAATTAAAAACATGACAAAGAAAAAATTGATGTGCATCAAATCTTGGTAGTTTCATAAATGCACCTGCAATAAAAGTAGTTAAATAAAATTAGTCAAGACTTTGAAATTTCCTCTTCCTACACAAACCTTATATTCAAATCTCACCTTACCTTGCATAAGTAGGTATAAAAATGAAAAACATCCAAAGAACCTATGATTGTAATTTGCAGAGAGTGTTTTTGGAGCAAATCTATTCCAATATTTCTTCTCTCTAAGCTTTTCTTTCATGCTAAATTGATTAGAACACTGCAAGTTTGTATGAAAAGAGTAAAATGAATATGAAATTTCATGCATAGTATCTAATCTCCCATTGCCATTTAAAAGGACAGTTGCAGCTGTGACAAAGGCATGCTTTCATTGGAAATCTTTTCTTTCTCTTAACCAAGTCACAAAAATGCAAACTGGAGGTCACTTAGTCTATAATAATTTAATAGCCGAAATTTTGGCACTAATTTCTGTAGTGCGACAGGAAAGTGCGGCATTAACTCCACGCTTTTCTCAGCTGTGTGTCCCGCTTTGAGGAGAATTTTTAATTTTTAAGCAATATCTGTGTTGATTATTTGGAGGGATAATGCACATAAAAAGTTTCAGTTTCTCACAACTTAACGTTTTTCAAGTAGGAGAACATCCTCTCTCCTGCCCCCCCCCCCCTCCACTCAGTTTATACTTCCATGATGCAAGATGATGCAAAAATAATAAAGCAAAAGTGAAACATTGTATTACCAGTCACAGAAGCTTTTATAATTACAACCAGAATACTTGCAATCAGAATACTTTCATGACCCTGACAAAAACTACACCTTCATCAAAGAGAGTCAAAGACAGGCATTAGAACTGACAACTCTTCACATTGATTCTCTTGTCTTCAGCCCCCCCCCCCCACAATTTTTTTGGCACACTCTCTGAAACTTTATATAATGTGGAATTATGACTGCAACACATCAGGGATAAATAATACAAATTAGAAAAATAGTATGTTAATTTTCTGGCAAGCGAATTCAGCAACAGCGTACACACAAATCCACTATCAAAATATCTGGTCAGACATGAAGAGAATTACCCTTACTGCTTAAAAATAGCCACTGCAGTTTCTTGATTAAAAATTATAAAATCATACTATCTTTCAATGTGGTTCTCAGTGCTCATCATTGCCCCTGAGAGATGTTATCTTCTGTTGCCTAGCAATGACCACACTGCTGCTCAATTGCTCAGTGCAAACTGTCTCAGGTCTTCCCTTTGAGATGTAGCTCCGACAATACACCACTCTTCATCTACCTCCGTCCTTTTCCTTCCAAAGACCATGGCAAAACGATCTCAAACTGTCTCAGCATGTTGTCTACATCTTCTTTATATAAGTACATTCATTGAATATTCCCTCTGGCAACAATCAGACTAACCAACATGATACTTGTTCATAGGATCACGATATCTCATTGATGCTGGACATCAACGACGATTTTGCAGCATATTTAATCCAGTAATGACAGATTCATAGTCTAACATGTGACATACTGTACTACTAACATAAGCCTTCCTCATCTAGCACAAGCTGTGGTCTCGTCCAGACTTGCCACCTTTCACAGTTTCACTGTGAGATTCACGGTTTTCGGCACTTGCAATGTGAAATGTTTCCTTACCTAGAAGGAGTTTAATACTTTCAATAGCTGTTTCAAGTTTTTATTGAATCGTGGATGAATCATTGTCAGAAAAGTGACTAAGTTTAGCAAACAAAATCTAAATCTTCCTAATTTAAAAAAAAAAAACACTTTTCATAATAATGTATGAGAAACTTTAAAATTTCCAGGTCTGGAATACAATTTTCAGGTGTCGTGAGAATCTCGAGGTTTGGCATTGTTGAAGTTTTTAAGTCGGCTAGAGCCCTTTGTAAAACACTGTGGATATTAGCAGACTGAGTGGATGGACACATAGTTGTAAACACAGAAATGTGAGGAGGATGACATCATGTGACCAGAACTGAAGCCACAAATTTAGCTGTTGGTATGGGAGAGAGAGTGGCACCCATAATATATGGCCTGATTAAATCAAGCACTCTGCCCCCCCCCCCCCCTTCCCGGCCAAATGGTGAAATATTGCACTGGGTGTAAAAACTGACAAAGGTGTCATGAAGCGAATTGTAGATATAGTTTCATTTGTTTATTTTAAGACTTGATAGTAGAATCCAAACTTCTTAGAAATTCAATTTCATAGTTTACTCTACACCACAGATTTGAAGACACACAAAAAAAAATCTGTGGTCGCATCCTCACGCTTTCCTTGGTTTAAATTGAGAAACAAATGTGACTCTAGTGATCTAGAAGTCTAGAGGCCAAACTCTGGCTAACTATCGTTTCTATGGTATGTACGGTACTTAGTTTCACGACAATCTGCGTATATGACCAAGTAGGTATATGTTCATGTTCACACAAACTCAGACATAATTACACAGAGACACAAACAAGAGACTAGACAAATTTAACAAAGAAGTATTGTCATTTTTGAGGATCTCTTCCATAATTTCATGAGAATTTGTCCAAGGTTTCCTTTGTCTATCGCTCAGTGACTTGTCATCTTTTCAAGAGGTTCCAGATGCCCATCTGAACTTCCATCCATCTGAACTTAGTTCTTCTCAGAGTTTAGTGTCCAGACCACTCTTTACCGGTGACGGAGCTTGAAATTCTAGCTTTGGTTCGACAGGTTTCTTCGGTGGTCTCCTGCGACTACTGAATTTGCGTCTCGGGGGCATCGGAGACGGGGTCTTAGGTCCGCCTGACGGCCTGATGATGAAGCTGAAGTAAAGGTTCAAGAGATGGGTGAAAGTGATGAAAGTGTTCGTCAGCACTTCCAGAAATCTTGACTTGGTTGCATAATTTATTTGAGCTTATTTTGTTTTTGTTATTATTTAGTGATTCAACAATTTTTGTGGGTGATATTACATTATTAGCATGAGTGTTTGCTGATATGTGTGGGACTCATACTCAGTGAGTGGGTGTTAGCAGCACTATGAGTTGCTAGAAGCAATCTAAGTCTGCAGTTTGCCAAAACTGTTTACCCTCCAAAAAGTTTCCAATACATTGACCAACTCAGGCCAATGAAAGGACTGAATGAAATATATTTAACACTGGTGTATGTGACACATGGTGACAGTGTATGGAATTTCTAGCATACTCGGGGTGGGGGGTGGGGGCAATTTACAGACAATTACCTTCAATTGTTAAAACATTGTACTTCAAGATTTCAGAGTAATTTACTTACACCACATCATCAACTCTGAGTTCCAAAGAACTGCTCGGATTGATGAGTACGTAAGACACTTCCCTGTTTCTTTTCCCACATCCTTCGTTGTCTGTGGTAAAAAAAATAGAATTAGGAATAAACTGGCAACTATTTTTTAATTGCCTTAGAAGGAAAAAAGTAACGAATAAGCAAAGTAACCCTGATTTATCACGTCTCATTGAAAAATGTTTACACTTAAAACTATTCTATTCACTGCCCAGTACATGAAAAGAGTACTACTAAATTGAATGCAAACTAGAACTGTACTGTATGGATGAAGAAAAACGTACACCTTAACAGACCTGCAGCATTAGACTGAAAGGTAGCATGCTTTCCAGTAAAATGTTATAAAGATTATGTCACAACTTCTGACACTGTTGAAAGAAACAGTACAAATATATTTACATCGAAACTAAAGGACGTACATCATCTCGTAGCTAACTCGTCTCTCACGAAAGTAAGAGGTGTAATCATGTATGAATCGATGGTCAGGTGATGCAGGCACAGTCGTGTTGCAGGCAAAGGTCATTTTTAACATGGCATGGCAATACCGGTCTAATTATTATTCATGAAATCATCGGAAAGATTTGATTTCATTCTGGATGTTAACATAAAGGTCGCTGCAGCAGAATCACGAGTCGGGTGTCGTAACCGCGAATTAGATGCCAATGTCAATTTGCACACAGACTCTTATTAGCATGCATGTGTCCATAAAGGGAAAACGAAAAAAAAAAAAAAAATCACGCATGATGTGGTTAAGATGCATTTCATTAGTTACACAATTATATCTGTAAACAGTACATTCCAGAGAAAAACAAAACTAATTGAAGGGCTTTAATTTTTAGTAAAGAAAGAGAGAGATAGAATACAATGTTGACTATAGAACCAATCTGATAAATTAAGAACCAAGCTTTCACCTCATGATAAACTTGGAAGAACGAAGGAAGTTAAACCAAACACTTTTGTGCAGCAACGTGAAATTAGAAGATACTAGTTAAAGAAAGAGCATGACCTTCAAACTATACAAGACGGTTAATACTTGATCTGGTGTGCAACTGGCATTTCTGTGCACCAATCAAAATGTGTCAGAATAAGTCAACTTCTGCCCAACCCTTCTATTTTTGGTGAACTAACCCAAAAAGCCAAGCAAGCAAGAAACCAATTGACGCACCAATTATAATCAACAAACAAAGCTTCATACAACGAGCCATTTACATAAAATAACCAATCTGGACAAGAAGCCATTTCAAGTGACTGACCAACCAACCGTCAGACCAATCTGCAAGACAAGCAATCACTGGCTAGCCACCAATTAACCAGCAGACCAACCAACCACCCGGCCCGATCCTTTCGTAATGGTCCCGATGATGTCAGTGAAATTGACAGATTTTGCAACAGCATTGTGCAACATCAAGATAGACAAATAGTCATGTCCATCTCAGATATTATTGAGAGAAGAATTGAAACAATAAAAATGAGATGTGGAATGGGTGCAATCAGCCAAATGCAAGAAATCAGTAATATTAGAAGAAGAAAAAAACCCACACATGAGAGAGCAAAAAAATTATGACTGAAAAATGCACTTATTGTTAGGTTTCTTCATTTTAACTTTGTTTCTCCAATGTAACTTTCACAGGAAAAACACAAAACAGAAGAGATTGAGAAGTAGTTTGATTACATGCAGGTAGTGGGTTGTTTACATTAATATTATTTGATATAGATTTGGTGTGTGTGGGGGATAAGGGAAATATAAACCATAACAAATGGATAAGAATTCAACCATCACCAGCCAGCTAGCTACTGCAGTGGCTACTTTGGACCTGGGATTACATCCGTAAACTGGAGACAGTGAAGAGATGTCGGACAAGGACAGACAACATTTGGGATTGGGAACACTGAATGCAGGGGACATAATATATCCTGCTTATATCTATGCAGCTATTGGCAGTCCGAAAGTGAAAATGTTGGTACCTGATGGTTCCCCCTGTTTCGATGGACGATTGTACTTTGAAAATCCATACAATTCCTCTGTAGGCGGTAAAAGAAAGAGAAAGGGGGAGGGGGTGCTAGAGGCAGATTATCGCATCATTGGTGACATCCGTCGAGTGCATTCAGGATTTCACAATGTACCAATCGTGCATTTGACAGAGAAATGATGGCGGCCGGATGAGTATAATGCTCAATTTTAACAAATGATGGTTTCTGGCAACAGCAGGCTTATTGTATCAATAATCTTGCTAAAGATATCTGCTTGCTCTATACAATTTGACCAACTAATTACCATGTGTTTAAAAGTCATCTAGCAGCAATGTACTAGATAAATACATATAGATTCTCAATATATAGTATATCTACATATATACATTTATATAAATTCTCTATGTACATGTATGTAACTCATATTGTTTCAGTGCTTTGGAAGCAGTGTGGATGGATGAGAGAATGGAAAGAATTATTTTTGCTTCTTTTTTGTTTCATTCTTATCATATAGAAAGAGACAACTGTTTTCCCATCTCTGATGGCGACCTCACATTACACTGAAATGCTTCCACTTATTACACCAAAGTAATTACTTCTTGTTCATATTTTCTGTTCATTACTGATTATCAATCCGGGACGATGCAACCTCTCTGACAGCCAAACAAAACTCTGTGAATTGCATAAGCGCTAGCAGAATGAGAGCAGATTTGAAACCAGTGACATTCCGCAAGACAAGAACAACCCTGCTGGATCTGTGGTCATGACAGGAGTGAGTGCCACTTGTTCAGGCCTCCCAGTATGTTTGGAAAAAAAATTATAAATTTATGCTCCTTTTTAATTTTTAAAATTTGCAAATTTTATGCTTATTTATGCTGCTTTTTGTGATTTGCATTGCAATTTTATGGCAATTTACACAGCTTCTGTGAAAGTATCTAATTGAGAACAAGACCTGGTGAGGAACAGGATGTTTGTTAACCGGTCCCAGCCGATGTCACGGTGAATGAATTTGTAACATTTATGTCGCTATGCAACCAAAAACCCCTGATGGCCAGGAAAGGCAATTTGAGGGTGCCCTAAGCTGCATGTACCCAGCCTTGAAATATAGATCTCATGTCTGCAATATCTCAATTCATGAAAAATTGTCATAATTTGGATTGCTTTCATCTAGAATATTTGCCACATTCAGCTGCCACACTTTAACCTTAGAAAAATCTTAAGATCAGCAGGAGCAAAAGGTCTTAAGTCCATCATCATCAGTTGGTGTCCAACGGAAAATATTTGGCCAAAAACAACACTCAGATCAACAGAAATGTCATTTTTTAACAAATTTTCTCTGTTTATGTTATGCCTCATGCCCCTCCTAAAGATAAATGTAGCTTTAATTTGTTTTAAAGTCAAAGTAGTTTTGCAGTCAAAATATGACCGGGGGCACATGGTCCTCCCACATAGTGGTGCCACTGAGCAGATCTGGAGAAACCAAAATGAAACTATGCAATCAGGTGGCCTTTTCACTCATGCCAAACAAAGAGAGCAAGAACAGTGGTAGCTATGCTTATCACATCAACTATTAATTTGTCTAATCAAGTTTACATTAGAACACATGAATTTGAAAGTCTGAGAATTAAAAAGGTCATATGGGCTCATCAATGACCTTATACAATGTTGACCTGCCCATGAAGGGTGCCCAGCCCATGTTCATTATAGCAATGGGGCAACATGATACAATATTACTATCTTGTTTTTAAATAAGGGTACTACTATTGAAATGGCACTGACATGACCAAGCCTCTAGGTGCAAAACCGATGGTGGGTAGATATATTTACTGCTAAATCATTGCACAAACGTAACCCTTTCCTGAGCTAAATAATTCAACAGAACCATAGCTACAGTGATTCAAAAGAGATGGTATACCTGATACTTCTCAGAGGTGTGTGTTGTACTTGGGAGGGGAGAGGGGTGCTAGACTCTTTTAGTAATTAAATGTAGGACATGGGTTCATGTTAATAAACATACACCATCGGAGGAACATTTTGTTTAAAATCAGCTCTAGACTTACATACTGTTGACTAAACATTTACAGTGTGCTGTGTGCATGGACTATTACACAAACACAAAGGGCAATAAAATATAGAAGGCATAAGTTGTATCCTAATAATGAGCCACATGGAATACACATGTACACAAATGTCATTCCAGGGCATTAAGAATGATTTGATGGGAGAGATTTAAGCAGTAAAACTTTTATCAATGATATTTTATGATTTTTATGCTTTAGCCTTAATTTTATGCTATATGCACATTTTCAACCATATTTTACAAATCTTATGATTTTATGCCACTCTGGGAGGCCTGCTTGTTTCATGCACAGAAGCACATAAGATGATCAAATTGTGAAAAAAGTTGAGTATTCTATTCACTACAACACGATGACAATAATGATGATGATGATGGTGAACAGTCAGGGAAACATGAAAAAATTGGTGTTGTGCGCAACATAGGATACTGAGTGGTGTAAAGAGTCACTACGGCAAATTTATCGGTGAGAAATTTGCTGCAACTTCAAGTCGCTTTTACCTCTGGAGTGGCCTGGCCCCTCCACAACCAATGACGTGGACACCGCCACCTCTTATGACCTGGACCCCCCTTCTGGACCCCCCTCCACATAAAAGCAGTAAACTTCTAATGAAGCCTGAATCAAGCATGAAGAGCTCAAGACTGTATCTATATCGGAAAGATACTTTCAGAAGAAATAAGTATACTTCAAGACAAAAAAAAGATATGGAAGTATTGTTCTATATTGTCAAGACTTCATTACATACACAAATATTGTAATAGTCTTTGTGTGTTAACGACATACTGCTGTAATTGTGGTCGCATATTGACAATGTAACTGCTAATTTCTTCTTTTGAATTGTTATCTTCACATGTGCCTCTTTTAAACGAAATATAAAGTTATTTTAATTGCTATGCAGGCATTGAACTTCCGTTGCATGATTCGTGCTAACTTTCGAAGGACATTTCAATCAATATTGCCAAACATGAAATGGCAGTCCATTAACATATTTTCTTGAGTAGCTACACTATTGCACCTTTCCTTGACCAGACAGCGCACACAACAGCTGCTCAAATTTAGTGTAAATAATTTACAGTTACGACTCCAAGAAACTGAGAGTTTACTTTGCATACCGTACTCTTCCTCTGGCAGGTCGAGTTTCTTCATCTTTGCTCTGATGATACTTGCAATCTCTTTCTTCTCCTCTGGGCTGCCGCAGGATGAGTTTTCTTCAAAGTCCATAGATACAGAGCACTAAACCATGGAAGCAAAAGGAATAACACATACTTGGTATTAAATGTACATTTCAACTCCCTGTTTGAATTGAATGAAAGGAACAAATGAGTATAGAGCCATTAGAGGTAAATACAACAAAATACCAATAAGCACAGATCTCAGTGAAAAACAAAAGCACATTCTTCAGCAATCAATGCATTTTCTTTTTGTACTTTAATGTTCAGCATACTTTGTTCTAGTCACATCTAGGCTATTGTTAATGGGGGCAGTGATACACAAAACAATTTTATACTAATGCCAGCTGGACGTAACATTTTGAAACCAAAGCTATCAGGTAGCGCAGTCTGCAACCATTTACACCACAGAAAAATGGCGAACAACATGACTTGTATCAAGTACATAAGAACAAACTGACACTTAACTACTAATTTTATTTTGCCTAAATGGAAGGACTTGATGTTGCTCGATTGTTGGGCGCAAAATATGAAGTATTACATACTTGACTATCCAAAACAAGTCCTTGCTGTGTCAAAATCTTTCTTGATGAAACACCCCCTTTTAAAGATGGGAGGATTGCTGCTGACCACTCAAACCAGTCAACTTTTCTTTTGTTTCCCTCGTTAAAAAACCTTCCAAACATGTAGGAAGCTCATTGATAATGTAGCCATGAAAAAGTCTGCCATAATGACAGACCATTGTGGTAGTTTTCTGGGAACCCACCACCACATTTCATAACAAAATCATAAGTATACCAGGTGTACCTTGAGTCGATCAATACTTTGAATCCATCAATGTTTTCCAAACTCCATGTAGATGCAAAGGAATTCCAAAGAAAGCACCGCCTGCATTGTATTTACTTCAAACAACATCAAAAACAAGTATTTGCTGTGTTATTTTCCATTTCCATGGGGACATTTTACTTACAGCCAAATTTTAAGTTTCAGCAATATTGCTGACTACGTACCAAAATATTGACCAGAGTGTCTTCGGTAAAACTCCCATCGAAAATTTGGATAGAAGAGACAATATTTTTATTGTTTTTTGACATTGCTATGTATTAATTTGATAATAAACATTATTTTGATAGATCTTATTCTGATGTGATAGACTCATGGTTCCATTGTAAAGCCTAGTGTTAATTCCAAGTATTTCCTAGTTCCAATTATTCATTTTTAACACAACCAAAAGATATATTAGAATGATAAGGGCACATTTATGAATATTTCTGTCAAGTTACATATATTATAACACTGCTTTCTTTTTTTAGGATTAAAATATTTGTTTGTTAATCGACTCATGATACCCCCATGCTACCTCAGATGTATTATCAGTAACAATCAAATCGGCATAAGTACCTCAGATTTACTGTCATTAAAAAGAAAATCATAATCAAGTACCTCAGATTTATTATCAGTGGGTAGCTCAGTCCTGTAGATTCCAATAGGTATTTCATGAGTGGTTGAACAGAGCTTCTGGTAAAGTCTTCCATAGGTTCTAATCCAGATGTCTTCGCCGGTAATTCTCAACTGAAAATGGAAGGGAAAAAAATGCAGATGGGTTAATCACAGCAAATTGAAGCCACTTGAAACTTGGAACATTTTACATATACCTATCTGGCTGGCATGAAGTACACATAGTGCTCTAAATCTCCAGTAAAGCTTGCAGCAAGATTTTCTCTCACCCTGGCTGAACCAAGTCACCCAGTTACATTAGCTCCGATAAAATCTTTCCAGTTCTTGTACAATTACGGGGCAAGTAGGTGTGGAACATTACCTTCCTGGTCGTCACCCAAATCGAACAATTTTAGACGCACGTTTAAAGTCTCCTGGCATGGACGAATGTTTAACCAATAATTTCAGGTGACCTAGCTTGCAAATCACAGGCTAGAAGAGGCTATGCCAGCTTGACAGCAAAAACTGATTACATTTGAGTATTTCTATACTTAAGATGGGTATGTAACATGCTGTAAGATGTTCTACAGCCCAAGCACTGGTTCAATATGCTTGTATGCAACTGCTCTTTAACACTGAAAGTTAGATTGACTTGGTCTACATTCATGACACTGTTAAAGGGGTAAGCAATCGTCCCTACTTTTTTTGTAAAAATCATCAAAATCTTGCGATTCTCTTCTCATTCCTCACACAAGTATTTTTCATGATGTTGCTGCATATCTGTACTGCAATGAGCAAGGTGTTATGCCGCAAAATTGAGCAAGTCAACGACAAAAATGATATCACATAATGGAAAAGAGCCATTCATGAATTAGCATGGGGGTATATATTAATTCAGGTTGGGGGAACTGCATTTTCCCTTTAAATGATGAAGGGGGATGCACTGTCTTTTGATAATATTTCCTGATATTTCCTCACACTGGGCCTTAGATCACATAGATGCACATGTGCTTTTACCACGAGCTCCAATAAGGGTAGATCATGCAATTCCCAGGATTTAAATTCACTTTAACTGTCCAAAACATGTTCAACTTTGAATGGAGTTGACTGGTTTTGGTACAAATGGTTTTGAAAGACCAATGTCAAAATGCTGAATGGTGCTCAATGGGTTTATCCATTTGGGGGTTAAAAACTGTCCAAAAATGCATTCAAAATTTAAATGGAATTTTTCCTGAATGGATGTTAATCCTGGGTTGTAAACTGGAGGATAGCCCTTTCTCTCAAAGATGATTGCAAAGTGCAAAAAAAAAGAGAGAAATGTCTGTTCGTTCTCATTGTTATAATAACTGAATGCATTTGCATATTTCAAGATCAGTTATCAATTAAGGTAAGATCTTCTTTCTTCATAATTGCTTTGTTGATTGCTTTCCACCGAGATATTGCGATGGGGTTTTTTTTTTTACTTGCTTATGTTCAATGATCCTGCCTTACCAAACTATCTGGAAAGATTATGGTTTGATTCAGACATGACAGGGCCACTGAATGTTGTACATGAGTACAACATAACAAAACATGTAACATGATTATCATGTACAACAAGATGCCCTCCATCCAACAGCAGTCACTAGAGCAATCCAGTTTAAATCTCAGACAGCCTCTCTGCATGGAACAACCAATGTAAAACCAGACATCCCTCCCAACGACAGTTTCCAGTCACCTTTAGCCCCCCATCAATTTGCCAAGAAAAAACTTATATTTTAGTTTTCATTTTTCCTAAATGAACAAAACAATAAACAGTCTGTAACCTGAGGAACTCTGAGGTTACCATCATAATAGCTTTTGAACTTACATGAAACACTCGATTTAAAACATACCCCATTTACACCCACAAATGCCTCAACGAAGCAGCTCTCCTATATGCTTATGATTTAAAGGCTGTATTGCATCACCCTGAGCTATATTTTTACCTCCTGGAAAGTAAAGTTCTCAACTGGTTCTAAGTTACAGTACTCTTAGATTGACAGCAAATTCGAAAGATGCAGAGCAGCTCGTGTTACACAGCGTACACAGGGATTCATTGCTTTAATTACACATGTGGAGGAATATAAAACAGGTTGAGGGAGGGACTAGAGGCAGGTGGTTGGGAGAATTGAAACTGTCTGGAGTGATCAGTTTTTGTCTTTTATAAGTAACATAAAGATGGAATAAACACACTGTGAGCAACTAAATAAGGATGTCAGGAAAATTCTGTTCTCCTCACCTCACATAAATAACCTGAATCTTGAGCTTGATCAAGACCAAGTAGCTGCCTCGAGAAGCTGATCATGTAATTTTTTACAAACGATTGGTAGAGCAAGGTGTCCAACATGCTTGCACTGAAGACATTACCAGCAGCAAACGGCAAGCGGAACATGTAGGCTATTTGTGAGCCTTTCTCCTTCTCTTCCTGTAAAATTAATTCATGTGTTAAAAATAAACTAAACCTGAGATCAACCACTCAAATTTACTAGACTACAAAATACTATAACAAGCCATGTCAGAATGAACCTACACCAAATAAACCACCTCTGCTATCCTTGTTCACATAAATAATCAGTGCACAGCCTAAACTTGCTTGAATATAGAACAAGTGGCACACTCGATCAATTTAATTCCATCCTGCATTACCCCCTACCCAAAATATTTCACCCTCTTTGATCCCGAAGCAATGAATACAAGTTATTTATCCTGTAGACAGCAAAACTGGCTTAGGGTGCTCAATCAATGAATGAAATTTCCTCAGCCTCACATTCTGAAGAATGTCGATACAGAGGGATGAAGGAAACTTTTTTTTCAGGGGTAGCAGAGGGTGGAGGAGGGGGGATTGAGAGGTGGGGTATAGTCTTTTATGGTTAGGGAATTTCGTACCCTGTACAAGTGTGCAACTTTGACAATACTTTACATCTACTAAATGAGTGATTAAAATTGAAACTTGGCAAAGATGCAATATGCTGACTATTCATTAATTGCTCAAATGGTACGTAGGTAGGACTAGTGTTTATTCGCATTAAACTTTCTGAGATACCAGCAACTGCAGTTTGTATGAACTAAGCTTGCACAAAATGAAAGTAAAAGGTGAAGGTGGTCAGGTCATTGGCTGTGGAGGGGGCCAGGTCACTGGGGGTAAAAGGGGCTTTATTGACATCACACCTAAATACTGAACATTAAAATAGATACACTCACTTTTGTTTTCAGAGCCATCTTGTGAGCATAGGAATCTTTTGCTCTGAATTGCATGAATCTCATGTTGGATGGATGGGTCAGCTCGGTGATGATGCTCACATGGGGAAACAATCTAACGATTGGAGAAGAAAAAAAAAAGTCACGACACACCGACCCGGGTGACTTTAAATTGAGGGTACTTAATCACTCATCTGCAGACTGTTCATTCCACGCTTTAGTTGGCAGTCTGCAAAAAGCAAGATTACTCACTTTAAATTTGAAATTCTTTTCCAATACACTTTTTGAGAAATCAAAATACAAAAAAAAAAGCACACTTCCAGATATTTTTTGCAAATTTTTCCATTCACACCTGCTTAAGGTCTCGATGTCTTAAACTCCCAGTTCTGTGTTTTCTTGAGGTTATTGGCTTTTCACGGCAGCCATCCACCACGTGCTTTCTTATCAAGCCCTACAAGACCAGCCTGCTGAATGTACTCAGAATATTTCCCTCAAGAGTTATCTCCTGTTTCTTACATCTCACATTGTTGTCAACATTGGTGTGAAAGAAACAAAAGAGAGAGTCCAGGCAAAAGTTTTCGTTCCTCATAAGTGAGAGCGAAAAGCAATCTTAGAGTTCTGAGAGTTACAGTTTATTTTCCCATGAGTTACATTTGAGCTACTGCCAGATGACACTTATCACACTGCAAATGAGTGCAATGTCACGAATGCACTCACAGATTTGATGTTGGTTATTTTTCTCATTGTCACTACTCCATGCAGCTTTCAATTGAGATTGATAAGGCTGTCCGACTATCTCGCTTTTATGGCAGTCCACCAAAATATCAAGGAAAATTTCATACATGGTATATTCATAAAAATATATAAATATGGGTTGGAATTTGCAGCAATAGAAGATGCAGCTGTTACAATACAAACTACCTACCAACTGTCACTTTTCTATCATGACACCCTGTCCTTTCAAATAAACCTCAAGTTCCATTGAGACTTCTCCAATAGACAGGAAGGTAAGAAACTTCCTATAGGTATGTAATTATTTCCTTGTGACTCACTGTCTGACAAAAAAATGGTTGGACAAAACCTTTGAATAGGATCTAAACACTTCTTTGCAGATTTTCATCCACTGCAAAAAAGGTTGACCACCATAAATATGAGAATATACTGGAAACTAGGAACAACATCAGAGAAATAATGGACACACAAATTTTCTGTAAATGTGGCATGATAAATTATAGGAGGTTTGCCTGTATGAGCTTATGTTTTTCAGACCTATCCACTGTTTTGAAATGTAATTTGCTGATTCTGTTTCTGTTCTACTGTGGAACTTTAAATATGAATGTAAGATCATTTTAATTGCCAACAAAATTGTGGAACTTTAATAAAGAAACAATTACATCTGAATTAAGTTTCATCTGCCCTAACATCTACCAAACAATGAAATGTTGATGATGTACATTTTGACTGCAAGTCACTCATTATGTAGCATAATGGTTAATCATATATGAACATTGGTCAGCACTGTTCATTTGAAATAGTTCCATAAGTCAGATGAATTACAATCACACAGGAATGGGTACGCATTGAACGAGCCAGAAGATATCACTACATTCTTAGACTGAGAAAACTTGTCTCCTTACTTGAAGAGGGTTTGCACAGCGACAATCTGGTTAGCATCAGCCATGTATTCCTCTTCTGCTAGTTTTGAACTCTCCTTGTCCACAACGACCACAGTGTCAGATTGAAGGATACCAGCCCTCAACATGTGATCCAAGCTAGTCATGAGAAAAATATAAATGAGCTTAAAATAATTAAAAATAGTAGTAGCAGCACATGGGATGATGTTAAGAGAGATAAAAAACTTTAGTTTTATTCAATGAATATTAAATATTTTTCATCAAAAGCAACTAGGTACAGATGAAAAAGAGTACACTGTGAGGGGCACTCGTAGAAATTCTTAAAGAGTGTAAAGAGACTGTTTGTAGATGCTATCACAAACATTATTAAACAATTACAAGCCAAATGCCAGATATTACATTGTGCCACTTTTTATTCTCTTTCTGTTAGAGGCCCTGTTGAATAATTGGATAATGAAAAATGGGTGATAGCAGATTCAAAAGTATTGATGATGGACCAAGAAAAAAAGATGATAGGTTCCAATGATCCTGTTACTTAGTTGGTTAAAGGAAAATGGGTAGCGGCACCACACAGAATTTGGTTTAGAATTTAAGGATCAGAAAGTCTGAAGACTCATCAAGGATCCTACACCATGTTGATTTTGGATGAACTCTGGTGAAATTCACCGACTCTTTTCGATCAGGGTAATGAGGCAGGGGTGAGCCAACAATCCCAGACAAACCCAAACCTGCTCCCGGGACTGCCATTTAACATTTCCATCTGATGGACGAGAGTGTATCCCCCAGTCTTTATAGCCACTTTCCCAAATGTTGGGAGACCTGTCCAGCTCAGCAGCCCATTTGCTGTACTGAGCAACCTGAAGGGGATGATACCTGAATCAGGCAACAGGAACCTAAATTGAAATCACCAAATAACACCCCTCCATCCATCAGCACCACTGGAAACAGTTTTTCTGAACAAATGATTTTGAGTCCCCAGAAAATTTTCTAGTGGTTCCACCAAGACCTAGTGATTGCAAACCGACACTCTAACTACCAAGCTACCCCTCCCCCTCCTCATAGTGGCCCTGTTGATTGTTGGTCATAAAAAGATGGGTGAGGCAGTGTTCTATGGCTGTGCTGAGGGTTAATTAGGGAAAGATGGGTGACTGAGGGTACTCTGACTGTATCAATAATACCTTGGTGGAAGGGGGTTTTACTGACCTTCTAAATCATTTACCAAGAGGAAAGAAATGTTGCCTGCAGTTTACAGATGGCAACGGAATACACAAAAATCTTCTTGAAAATGAAGAACTACTGTAAAATTCACTTCAGGTCATTACAGTTACACTTCCTTAAAGTTAAAGGATTTACTTACTTTTCAATAGAGCCCATCATGTAGTACACCATCGGAAAACAGGCAATACTCTCAAGAAACTGGGTGTCAGGCCTGTTCAATGTTGGAGAAATAAGTTATTGCATTTTTTCATTGGGATTGGACTGATTTCATCACTAAAACACTTTTTTCCTTGGTTTCTTCAAACCAGATGCCAGGTCTACTGAGAGTAGAATGGAAGATGTCATTGACTTGACTTACATAAATCCCAAAGGTAACACTTTAAAGTGGTTCTTAGTGTACATGCTGGACTGTGTCAACATTCGGCTAATATTCCTTTCACAGCAGTCTCGGTAAACCTGAACTATTTACAAGCTATTATTTTCTGAAACGTTGTAAAACTTTTTTAACTGTAATTAGACTAATTGATATAAATATGAACGAAAATGCGAAAGAGCTTTTGTCAAATAATGTTGCACAATGCTATGTAAGATGGACGGCTCAGCAAAGATTACTCATATGATTGAAGATGAAAATTTACCACAGCATCTTCATGAATGCTACGATTATTGTTGCATTTGCAGTGTTAAAAAAAAAAAAAAATTATGATGATGATGTCAATTTACAGAGGGAATTCTTATGAGTAACAGAGACATGGTATCAAAGCTGCTAATTGCAAAGGCTTTGCTATGCTCTATATTTCAATCTGGTATTTTGAGCTCGGAGAGTAGCATTGTACTTGTATCAAAAGGTCATCTGAATTTGCCTGATACTACAGCATGCATATGCTAGACAAACCAGGCAAGTGGTGAACTCATCATAAATGGATGAAGGAGGGATGGCAAGCAGTAATAAAATAAACACTTTCACGCTTCACCATCACCAAGAGGAATTAACTTTCAGTGATAGGAGGATAAAGAAAGCTGGGACTTATTTCTCACACTGAAAAATTGACACCTTTGTGAAATTTTGCAAGAAAATGATTGGTAATAGAGTTGCAGGACAAAGGTTTATATGTAACCATACTGCAATTGTGAAATAAAACTACAGTATTACTGAACAGATTGACACATCACTACTGAGACTTACCGCTTCTCAATGATGATCACTATGGGTTTGAGACTGTGCTTTGGTCTCCAATGGGTGCGAAGAGGAACCACAAAATCGACCATCGCCACAGAGGCGTACTCAGCTGCCAGTATGATGTTATTGTTGGGCCAGTTGTATTCTGCTGCATGTCTCCAGTTACTGTGCTCGCAGGGCTTTGGGTGATCAAAATTACGACAAAAAATTTTGAAAGCAACCCAAGCATTAATAGCAGACATTACAAATCTTGGAGAAAAGTCATTGGGACACCGGCCCACTCCTCCGTATCAGTGTAAAGAACTACCATCTTTCTGCAACTATTCCTCCTGCAACATCAGGAAGAGCAGGGAGAACTGGTTGTAGCTCCAGAGTATGTTTGCCCCGAATGGTTTTGCCCAAGTTTGTGGATCATGAGAAATTTTCAACAGTACACTGTTGAGCAGCAAAAATTTTAAACATTGTAATTGTGTTTCAACCAGCAAAGTATGTTTACAAGTATCTCACAAACTGCACAGTTAGACAACTCGTAGTCGTAAACATGAGCATCAAACCACATGTTTGAAGTTTGGGCATTTATTTCCCGAAAAGGGTTCAATAGGTCATGGGCCAGTTCTTTACATTTCAACAAAATGTTCATCTAGATGAAACATTTTTTGGCACTGCTATTAAAACATGTCACACAGATATGACTCCCAGTCCCAAATATTTGATGTTTTACAAATTGCCAGTGAATGTTGCAAATGGAATAGAACTATAAACAAGTTCAGCTGTTTTGTAGTTATGAATATCATGTGAGCAATACATCTTGCACCAATAAGAGAATAACATACTGCTTGGTTTTATATCAAAATATTTATCGTCATACCTATCTTCACTTTGTCGACTGATCTGTACCTCATCCATAATCCAAAAAGTCCTTGACCTTGACATGTTACTATAAACTGAGTTCAACTCTGTTAGCTTTTCTCTTAACAAAATGTGCACTTTTTACTCAAGTGTCAAGTGATTCGATTCTGACATAACAAATGGAAGAAGTGCTGTTTCTGCCATTCGGTGTAAGACCCCACGCAAATTCAAATGCGATGAGAGGAATAACTTACTGAACACATAGAATTACTCCACTTGACCAGCAGAGTGGACTGGTAACAATTACTAACAGACATCTCTAATCATTTTGAACTAAAGAAACCATCCAGTAGGACTGGGGGATAAAGAAATTGGCATGGAGTTTGTGAGAGTAACACCAGTGAAGTCCAGTCTATTTAAATGGTTCCCTGATTTGCCAATACGTACCTGATCCAACTCCAGGCAGCAGATGTTCTTTGGTTTAGAAAGGAGATGACAGAACGATGGTGCATATCCAATGTAAGGTGTGATGGGAGGAAGACCCTTAGTCCAACTTTAAAACAAAAACAATAAAGATTGGAAAATATCACCAGTGGTGTAACAATGTTAGAGACTGTGTGCTTGCTTGGTAATGTAATTCCTGAAATTAGCATGCTTGATATTTATAAGTCAGGATATGAAATACAAAATGTTATTGTTCTCAGTACTTCATACTGATATATTTCATTGTTACGTATTTTAAAGATAGATGTGTTTATCAAAAAATTCTGACATTTCATTGTGAGACAGAGTAAATTGAAATGTAAACACGATCTCATATGCACTGCAGTCAGTAGCTGTAATTGGCATGAATGGTTCAAATCCGGCTTGATCACAAATTGTACTATTTCAGAAAAAAGGTCAGGCATGCCAGTTATTTTCTGATATATTTTAACACTACTCCCAAAGAGGCAAAACACATACATTTCAAAACAAAGCAATACTTCACGGGGTCACTCCTTTCCTACACATTTCTATTACAGCTAATTACATAGTCAGTGTTTAAGGCTCACACTCATCACATATGAGACAGGCTGACTTTGTCCCAGACATTTCAAATCATCATGATCACATTACACATGTAAAACTACTATCGAGCTGTGCATAACAAGTGGACATGCAATCTACGCCTCCTTCTGCAATATCACAATAAAACAAATGGACAATTATTCGAGCTTTTAACCTCCAATTGATCTAATTTGAAGCTACAGACTACAGGCAACAAAGTGATCTTAACAATTCCTGAAACAGAAATAACAGCCAATATTTTCACGCAGTAATCTTACGGGTCTTCCTCATCCCAGATAGAGACATCCTCTGCTTCGATGGCGACTTGTTTCTGAGCGTGAAGCGGTTTTTCGTCTTTCAGTTGGTCATCCTCTGGGTCTGAAGACATTACTTCTTGAACAGGCATGATTGATGGTCTGTCAAGCATTTGGAAAATAAATAGTTGAGTACCATTCAATCAAAGAATAAAGAATGAGTTGGTTATGACCATGCATTGACCAACAACTTTTCATCGAGCAGCTGAACGCATACAATAAGGTGAGTGAAGTGGTTTTGCTCTTCGCTACTACAATCTCGGAAAGATGGAATGACCAAATTCACCAAATCTCTGAATCATTCTATTAAACTCTTCAGAAATTAGGTGAATTCTGTCATAATCTATACTGATCTTCAGCTGTACTTTTTATCACACATGACATTGTTGTGCACAGTTTTGGCCTCATGACTGATTCCCAATTCAGATCTTGTCTGGCAAAGACATAACATTGTTGTGATTTGGTCATTTTGGTGCATTCTTAGCTCAAGAGGTATTACAATCCAAAGCTTTGGTTGACTACGGCATACATGTGACTATGAATCACACTGAGTAGCTGTTGTCACATTTAGCATTATTCTGGTAATTTGGGAAAAATTCATCAGCTCCAGAATAATTTGTCAACGTGATATTGATCAGTTTGATCAATCTATCATAATACATAAAACGTCACGTGACATGGAAATGACATTTTGGATTATTGGATGTATCAATCATTGGAAATGTTAAAATTAGTGACAATTCCAATTAACATTGATCAATATTGATAATTTTACAGGTAAATTCCTGTGTCACACATGCATCATGAATAAACATGATCTAAGTATGCAAATTTGTGACATCAAGAGATGGACTCCTATGATGTGTCTTATGTTATCCTTTGTTTACTTGACCGTTATTTCAATGACACTTAAGAATTTTATATGCCCAGAGGGTTTTATTTTGGAAGCATATATTTTCTTCTTCAAAAATATCAATTCACTTACCGATCTGAAACCCACTATTTAAGTAATCAGGAGGCAGTATATATACAGGCCTAAACAAAAGAAATACTTACATTTTGCATTTTCATCAATCTTTGATAAGTTGTCTCTCAAAAATGGTTATAGATATAAACACATTCCAATGGATTTTCATTCAGGGTTTCACTCTGCAACTTTGAATGAAGTCAGCTCTTTGCTAGATGCATGTCACATGACTTTTAACTTTTACAAGCCATTCTGTTAATCTGGTAACATTTCAGTCTGGTTACATATTACTCTGTTTAGAACCTGTTACTTTACACGTGAGTTAAAATTGGTCACATGTTCTGCTTTGGTCATTGTAGTATAATACATTGTTAGTGGGTCATTAATTTGCTCATTCCTGTCAAACTTGTTACATTTTTCTAATGTTTAGATCCATCAAATAGTGTTCTATTTTGTACATGTTGGTATACTTTGCATCACTGGTTAACTTGATCAAATATAATGTTGTTCTGATTGCTACTATCTCCAGATGTAATATATGCCACACATTGCTGAAAATTTGTTTCAGTACTGATTTTCACAACATTGAGTCAGACTACAAATGTTACTCTGTTCTTTGGCCATTTTGGCTCAGTTTCCTCCAGAGTTAATAATGGTCACATGTAATATTGTTGTGTTTTGCTAAATTTCTGCATACACAATATCACAAGTTTATCACACAAAATGTTGTTGTTCTTCTCATCCTATCAACAGGCATACTTGCTACCAATCCCATGGTCAACTACATTAATGCATGATAGTGACGCATGCAATGCATGTGAGTTCGTATTACAGTACACCACACTGATATCATATTCTGATGAGCACTTATGTTAAGTGTGCAAGCAGGTTGCCATGACAACAACGTATAGTGTTGCTGTCTTGATGCACATACCCATTTGCTATTTTGTATTCTGTACTTTCTAGCTAAGGCTGATCAGCACCTCGGCAAAATTCTTGTGAATCCACAACATCATGAAATGAAAATATGCGTATTTTATTTTATTGTAGATATTAATTGAAGCTCACAACCAAGCATGCACATGTCAAAAATAGTGCACACTTACCCCCCTTCACAGTTGTCACTCTCTGACTTCCTACAGAAATAATGAAGGAAAAAACATTGAACACAAAACAATGCACCTTTGTTGCTCTGAAAGTCATTCTCACCGGTTCCACCACCAGGTGTTTAGATATGACAACAAAGAGAATAAAACTGACAAATACCTCCTCTCCCTCCTGTACCCTGAGGCTTCTGGCGGTAGCTCCACTGGTAGCCTCTGGGGTTCCTGATCATCCAGGCTGGGTGGCATAAGGTGGTTGTTGTCCATGCCGCTGCTGTCCAAGGACCTCGGTGGCATCGTAATGTGGAGACCCTCTGCGATAAATCACAGCCAAAAAAAAAGAAAAGAAAGAAAGATATGACTATAAACCACCAAAATGGAAATGCTTCACCCATTAAATTCAGCATCTGAACTATATACTTTGGTGTATTTGAAAATCACTCCCACACTACCTGCAATATAGAAAATACTTGAACACATTTAAAAGCACACTTAACCGGTTGACTGCAGGATTAAAATATCCTAACATATCCCACTGTGAGATTATCACAAAAATGTCTTTCTCCATTAATTTTCAACTTAACACTGGAAAAATAAAACACTGTAAATATTTAACATGAAAATATCAGTCACCACATTCTTTTTCTTCTTTTTGAAGCAAATATATGCCAAAGACAGTGTCTTGATCTTATTTGTAGGGGTTCCTTCTTAATCACAAGTCCCACAGCAAAAAGCCTTCCTTTTCCTCATTTTTGTAGTCACTATCTGACTCGAAATTCTAGTCAAATACACACTGCAAAGTTAATTAGATCAAAAAGCTTCCTTTTTTGAAATAGAGGGGGCCATTGCAACAATGAAATCAGAAAGAAAATACACCCACACGGTCCTTGCAGACAGAAGTTTAACCAATGCAGTGAGCTCAATAACACTTCCGGGTTCTACGTACTCAATCAATGTGCAATTTAAGGACTTAATTTGTGTGAAGGAAGAATTAACTGGATGTTAGTCTTTTGCTTCTCATTGACAGTTTGGTTTTCTTTGGGACTCTTTTTTCTCTACCCTTTTTCCCTTTGTACATTCTATTTTGATTAAGTCATGTATGTTCTGTTCAGGGTTGATAACGCGATGAGTTTTTCCAAGCTTCCCGTAATCACCCCTCAGTCTTTTCCGGGTGTAAGTTTCATAATGAAAGACTGAAATAAAGTTAAATGTGATAACAAAATTTCCATACTAATGTAAATGTGAAAAGTATTTCAAGCCTTGCCATATTAAGGTATAAGATTCTGACTAACAGCAGGCACTTTGTCAGATAATTTTGAAGATGCTATCTGCAGCAATTTTTTCTAGCAATGGGGTGATTGACAGTGTTATTTTTTCGTTCATGTGTGACGATGTGTTTTAGCTTCAAAAGTCCTCTCAGTGAAGGGGTACAGTAAGTGACACATGGGGCCTATATAGTACACAAGCCCACACAACCAATGTGTATAACTCCTGCATCAGCTCTGCATTTGTAATACCAACGTCGCGAAACTTCCGCTTGGATTCTGACCAAATCTGCACTCAGATTATAAGCTATTAAAATTCATGTATGCTGACATAATCAATTACACTCAGTAACACTCAATACTTCTTTTCCTTAGGCTATGATTATTCATGCTCTTTTGAGCCAATCATCAGACATTTAGAAAGACTCATAAATAGTGAGACCTTGGATCTTTAGAGGAGAAAAATTTCTAAATTTTTCCAGGTGTTTCTGTAAGTACATAAAAAAAAATGTACATACCAACACCTGCTGGTAAGGTTAATAGCACATGTTTTACGGGCAAAGTGGCTGTACCAGCCCTTTCATTAAGTGGGGTGACATTATCAGCATATTTCTGCACATATGTTGAAAAACCCAAGCAGCTCTACCTAAGGGTAAGGTAGGGGGGTGGGGTCAGTTACACCATGTTTCACAATGTATGTTTTACAGCCTACCTGCAGCAGCCCTCCCAAGGGGTGGGGTGTGACTCCTCTCTTCTTCCTTCCCATCCTGAGCCACATGATGAGGGCTGGCGGTTGGGCTCTTAGAACCTCCAATATGATGTAACTCTAGTGCTATTGTACCTGTAAAATTATTAGCGATGTAACAGTCAGGACTGAGCATCCACCTGTCTGCAATTTGTCAGCAACTTAAAATAATAGTCTAGACCATGCCCAAACTGCTGTCACAAATTAGAGAATATGCCATAAGAATCACACGAGGCACTTTCTCGGTAAAACTATAACAACTACTTAGCGAACAAAAATATTGAAATTTTAATACATTTTACCATGAAAAATGCTCGACATTGTCTCAAGAGTAATTCATAATCACAGCATGATGACATAAAATTTGCACAACGGTTTTGTTTGATCTGGTTTTTTTTTTTTGCAACTTCTCCAATCATACTGGCTTGGTCGACCTTGATATGATTAGCTTTCAGCAGTTTCAAATGATAGAGATTTACACGTGAAGACTCGGAGCTAATTGCAAGTTGTTCACACGTTGTTTCATACTGTTGTGGATTTTATGACAACATGTTTAATATCATGTAGACTGTTCTTTTAAATGCCATTGTTAGGAGGCACTGTTTCACAGTAGCAACACAAATACTGTATAACAGTCACAGATTGATTGAATGCTTAGTAGCTATCTGCAATGTGGTAGTAATATACCACAGGTACGGGATGCTGCTGTTACACATCAGCGACACACCCACCACTGCCCCAAAACAAGATGATACACTAACAGTCATGTAATGATCGGATCATCATCAGTTTACAAATTGCCAGTAATATGCCGCTAGTAGCTGTCACTCACTGGAAACACACATGTTGTCTGTAAACAGGATGAAACAATTAATTTGAATGCCTTGGCCTCATAGTAACACTGCGACATGACCTCGGAGGTACTATGTGTCCAACATAGCAGCATATATACAAAGATGTGTATACAATTAACACATGACATAGCACTGTGACATACATGCACATGTATACCAGAATGACGTCGCATGAATTGAACCTTCAGCAACTAGCATTAAATGTGAACCTCTTTACACCACTGATATGACATGCATTGAAAGGCCAAGTATGAGTCAAAATTTCCAAGCGACCGATACTTGATAATAGATATTCATTCATGTGCATGCATCCCATGCAATGCTTCACATTGTACCTCACAGAGGCTGTGTTCAGGATAAACTGCACATTTCATTATGATCACAGCTTTGTCCCTGGAGTCTTAGGATTGATACGAATCTAATTGCAATGGAAAATGTAAAAATAGATGTGCACTGCTCCACGAATATGTTTTCAATGTGTCACAGGCTTTTGTGCACATACTGCAAGTGAAGTTGAGCAGTTGCCTCAAAGCAGAACTGCTGACTAGATACATTATAATGATAATACATGTCTTTAAGATGCAAATTTGGTAATTAACACGAGAGGGGTCCTGATCACACCCTAAGAGCATCATTCTGCCTGAATCACAGGGCATCCTCACTGACCATGAGAGCACTGTTCATGCAGAATAGAATCATACTCTGATGATGGCAAGCTAGCTGTTCTCCAATCACCAGTCCATCAAATCTGTGAGTACAAGCAAGAATATGGTCAATATAACTGTAGCTTACCGACACCAGCTATAGCAGTCTGAAAAGCAGAAGGATCTCCGTCAGATGGTGAGTGGTCTGCAGGTTTACCAATCATGCATTTCTCCCTCGGCTTGTCATCTTTTGGATTTGGAGCGATGAAAGCAGAATTTTCCTCCCTGGTGATGTTCATGTAGAAGCAGGTATCCGTCGCTTTCAATATGTGGCGGGGTCCTGGGTTCAACAGTATCCGGGCATTCGGTTCGGACTTTTGGATCCCCACTAAGGCCACTCCATATCTGTAGAGCAGACACGACGCATCTATTCATGTATCTGACTTAACAATCAACATGGCATTTGCCTACTACAAGCATTTATTTCATCTGTCAACTCAAGGACAAATTTACCTTAGTGTTCCAGACATATGGATCAATATGTGCACGCACACTGCTACTCAAGGAACTTGATATTGAAGGTCTTTCTTAATGGCAGCTGGCAATATGTGCATCTGCAGAAAACTATATTTCATGTTGTATATGAACTTAAAATATGCACAAAGTGGGGAGGCAAACTATCGCAAATGAACAGATACACTGACATGAATGACGGTCGAGAAGCGAACAATGAGATTACTAGCATACTAAGAGAACAGCGAAAACTCTAGATCCTTGGTTCCCGACCAGGGTTACTGCCATATAATAATCACACGTGTGTGTGTGTGAGACTGAGCAACATTTTCAGGGTAATTATGGGTTATCGTTTGATTCTTCCTTTTCCTATGGTGGCCAAGAGGCACCAGCAGATGACATTAACAAATTCAGGGCATGGGAAGTCCAAAAGGTTGGGAACCACCGCCCTACAAGTCATTTAGACTCAGTGTGACCACTTAAATTCTACGATCAGCTGCACATGTCCAGAAGCACACCATGATCCCTGGATAAATGGAAAATAAAGTCATACTTTTTATGGGCATGGAAAGAGGCGTAGGTGAAACTCTTGCCCTCGTATTCTCCGAAAAATCGGCTCGATCCGCAGGTGATGTTGTAAACCTCATTACCAGAACATTTTCCATACATGTGATGCCAAGTGTCTGTATCCTTGCCTTCTCTGGGAAACAAATTTAAAGAGAGACAAAAAAATAGTAATTTTTAGACTGTTGGTCACATTTTCATGTGTTGGTTGAGTTATACATCATAATTCTCGAACATGGGAAAATACGCAGATCGTCCATAATCCAGACAAAAGTAAACCAAATGGAAAATGTGAATAGACATTGAATGGGAAAAATCAGACCTAAAACTGGTCAACAATAACTGCAGATTTGAAGAAGTGTTCACAGACTTATACTTTATTATTTGTGGGTGCAAAGGCAAGTTTAAAGATAGACATGTTAAAAAAAAAACAAACAGTAGTAATTTAGAACAGCATTCATGTTGACTGATGTGCTGAGTGCAGTTGATGTCGAACTATCCATTCCTCTGGCCATCTCAATCAGGCCAGTGACTGAGCCTTCCTTAAATATACGCAAATCTCTTCACAGAAAAAAAAAAGCCAGCATTATCCGGTTGCTGTTAAGGTAAACTATAACAAACAGACGCAAACCCCCCCAGGGATATTCATTGATAGATGAGCATTTACGTAAGGAGTGTGAAATAACAGGAAATGTGTGGCAGATGTTAAAAGGAACACATACATCACATAGACGATAGCGACACTGGGGTTGTCAACATCGTAAATTCCTCAGATGGTCTCACACCTGCTTTAACAACCAGCACCATCTGTGATGTCTGGAGGATGCAGAAAGCATTACCAAACTGAACTATTCAGACCAAATTGAAAGATCCATTGCAGGCTAAGGGACTTGACTGTAAAGGTGGTATACACCTCAGAATATGTTCCGATAATTGAACGAAAAAGGGGTTAATCAAAAGAGGAGTTTCATGGAAAATTTTTGGAAAGCCGTCGCAATTTTGGGATCAAGGTTCGCTGTTTGGCTAACAGGCCCAGACCTGGGAGTATTTGGTAACATGATTGACCGAGATGGATTCAATCAAAGGGATTTTACAGAAAACATTTGTAAAGCTGTTGCAATTTTGGAATCAAATTTCCGCATTACTTTGCGCACCATTCAAAATCATGAGTTTTTTTTTTCTTTTGTAAATCTGTTTAACCTATGCATTATGTAATTTAGTCACCTTGCAAGGATGCCAATGAAGGGTTTCACTTGAATGAAGATAACGTGATTGCTCGTCAAACTTCCTGTGAAATAAGCAAGGACCTCACTCATGTGCCTCTGGCAAGATAAAACTATGAATGTAAGTATTAACTGAATGTGGAATCTGGTATCCAAATGATAACACTTACACCCCTCTTGAGGTATGAATCAACAAAGTCACAAACGTCGAAGTACCCGGACAAAGACAGTTGTTGGCCAGTAAGGCATATTTAAATTCATCTTCACACACCACATACTCTGGAAAAAAAAACAAAGAAGTCATTAACTGAGAACATGATCAGTAAAAACAATAATACAGATAAATTTCTTCACACAATTTAAAAAAGTACATAAATTTGTAAAGCTAAAAAGTATTACCGGCCATATGGCAGCCTATGCAATCTTATTATAATGCATGCCAATATTTTCTGTGCTAGATATTCTCACATTGAATGGAACTGTACAGCATGGTCCTGCAATGCAGGGAGTTATCATGCCTTTCTGGTTGTGTCATGTCGGAAGTTATGCAATATCACGGTACAACTAGAGTCCAATGCAGCATGTAAAGCTAACAGTCCACACTTGTCACAAACAGCTAGGAGCTATTAGTACCTTGAGGTGGGGGGGGGGGGCACCAGGATGGGGGAGGAAATCGAAAGAGAAAGAATCTGAAGGAAAATAACAGAACATATGAGATGTCATGTGCATCTTGTCCTATAGGTCAAAACCTGTTAATTACATTGTTACAAATGTACACTTTGTGTATGTTGTCTGATGAAGTGAAAATGTGACGATAATCAGCTCGCATAACATAGTTTCTGTCAAGGTGACATGCAGGGAGAGAATTAAGGGAGAATTATTCCTTTCTACGTAATTTGCCACCTGGAAATGGTATGGAGTTGATCAACTCCAGATTTTCACTACTACTTCAAATTTTTGCAGGGCTTTATATGACTCAATTTCCATAAAAAGTAAGACAGTACATTATATTCAGTCTACTTGTCTTCAGTCACTAATCATGGTAAAGTTTCTGATCTAAGAAAAAAAAAAGAAAAAGGTTTTTAAGAACTACGGGATAGCCACTCTTTGCTCAGTGAAGTGATCATATCAGGCTTGACTGTGTATTACAAATTAGTGTGTACAGTCAAGAGATTTGATCCTTCCCCCATTTAGCAAGTGGGAGGACATGTGTCTTGAAAGTTTGCAAAAATTATGTATCATAGTTTGACTACATTTGAATGTGATATCTACATTCTTCGACAAAATACCTTGGGAAACCCCACTCTCACATTCAATGTTGGCTGTAAGATTACTAAGTGTACATTCACTCCTATAGTGCAACATTGGAAACGGGCACGGGGTCTCATTTTACTCATCTCACCAAAATTCAGTATTATATTTGCAGCATACGACAAAGTGTTCCAACAATTTTGTCCAAAATTGTAGCTCTCGTGGACTTGCGATGAAATACTCACCGGCAAACTGCACGTGGAATTTATTCTCTGGTTTCAACATCTGAACATAGAGGGGCACCTGCCTGGCAAAATCTTTGATTGACCACGCTCTGAGAATTGCTTGTTGATCCTTTTTTTCGTGAAATAGAGCGGACGTGACAGAAAAAAAAAAAATTGTTCACATTAGAACATTCACGGAGAAGGATGTAGGAATGCACTTTTCATTTCTGAAATACATCGCAGTGCTACTTATCTACGTTTCAGCTCACGCAATACCTGGTGCTCAGAGAGGAATCCTGCAAATTTTCTGTTTTTACAGATATTCTGAAAGCTATGAGGGAGTGCAGTAGTGATAGTGATTCTTGCCATTGTTTTACATACTCTTGATCTTTTTCTCTTTTGTTTGAAAAACCATTTCCATTGTTTGAAAAGCAATTTAAATCACACAAACAAATGCATATATGATGAAAGACACATTGCTCACCATTAAAAGCAAGATTAAAACCTTGACATATATATAAAAGAAAGTGGGGGGATTTCAAAAATGAATGTTTAAGTTGTATTTCCCTTTCACACCACTAGCTCTGATAAAGGTTATCTCTCTAGAGCACTGTACTGTAGGCAATATGCTAATGAGCCTACATTGCTGTTAATCTCTTATAACAGTTTTCAGCAGTGTTTCTTATTAAGCAGGTTGATGTGCACATGTGGGATTGGTGTCATCCACATTTTTGAAAAACAAAGAAGGCAGCAAATGGATTTTAAGGATTGAAGTGGAGCCTCACCGCCTCTGATCTGTCCATTGAATTTCTTGAAGTTAAGATGAAGCAAGCCTCTGCATCATCCATCCTGAAAAAAACAAACATGTACAATACAAATGTATGTTTGCCACTTTGAATGAATATAAAATAGACAAATGCATTAAGTGAGTCAGTGATTGATAGGTATCTATTTGTACTGATTTACATGTTGATGTAAGAAGTGCACCTAACTCAGTGGCCTGGTTAATATTATTTGAGTTTGTACCTGCAACGGTTTAAGTCATGATCCTTCAATGCAGAACCCTGGATGTAAATGACACGCTGGGCCCACAGAGGAACCTGCAGTAATGTCTTAAGGCTCAGGTCCAACTCACAGGGTGAAAGTAGCACCACAAAGTAATCCTGCACAAAAGAAAAATATTGCTGTCATCTAAAATATGTCTCTCCTACAAATACCAATGGACAAAATGTTCTTACAACATAACATGTTATCATCACATTGCAACTTGAAATGAATTTCTTTGCTGGACCAAATGAGTCATAAGGTTTGAGAAAGAATTATCCTATTAGGAAATCCTAGTATCATCTACTGCCAAACTAAAAATCAATCTTCAAGAACAGATGAAAGTCAATCAACTGGACCATGCATGTTACTAATAAACAGGTATTTTAGTTGGTGATATCATGACAAGTTGGAATTTACTAGACCTGGGCAACCCACCCAATCACAGTATATTAAGAACATAATCTGCCAAGAATGACAGAGTGCAGCTATTAGATGGCTGAAGCAATGAGTAAAACAACTTTCGCAAACCTGGAGGAGAGGATGTGCATAGAATTCGTAGAGAAAATCGATGAACTGGTCATAATGCAAGGTCGTAGTACACACGACGACGTGTCTTTCTGTCTGAGCTCGATGCCTGCTGTATGTACCACCTTGCTTCTGCCTTTCAATCATCACGTATGCAATCTCTTCCAGCTGAGAAGAGAAAATAACAACGAACCAATGAGACCTCATTTTACAATCCATTCACTGAGTCTAATTGTATTCACCTTGAAAATGCTTAAGACCAATAAAACACCCAATATTTTGTGTGCTTTCTTTGCAAATGCAGTTTCACATATCTATGTGACACTGGATCATCACTAGTACATCGCCTCAGGTGTTGAAATGTTTGCCTAAAGTTTTCTAATTTGAAAATCTGACCTTGTAGGATGCAACTGCTGTAACTCCTTCTGCCAATTGAGGGTATTTTTTTGCCTTTTACTTCATCCCTAAATTATCCATGTTCCTTTTACTTCACTACAAATGGTGAATTATGTGACACATGAGGTCAAGTTATGAACAGATGATAACCACGAATGACTGCATCCACACGGGAAGTAACGGACGACAAAGATGATTTTTCCATTTGTACAGAGATGGCAATTATCCTTTTCCATACCAACATTCAACCGCTTTTCTGATCAATTTTTAGCCATCAAAATATTACTCACTGACTGCATACAGGACTCTCCCACTCCTTTCAAAAATGAGAAAAATTATACTCAGAAAATTCGCAGATCAATTTCAATGATCGATCTGATGCGAGCACTGGGACATTTGTTTCGAGCAAAAAGCAAGTAGTTTCCACGATATTTTGCATTTTTTCTAATTCAAAACAGGATTTCCTTACAAAAACGAAAGGAGAGCTGTATCATCTGGGACAACACAGGAAGGATGTGGCGCACCAAAACGCAGAGACTGCGGTTTCCAAAAATTATTTCCTCATGCATTAACGTCAGCTCTGTTTACATAAAAAGTTGAAAAAAGCTTTTCCATTATTCATGTTTACCCTCCTCACAAATACCTCCCCCAACCACATCCCTACACATCAGCATATATGTCCATGACAACGCAAATATGTATGCAGGCAACTATATATATTTGGCAGAGTAACAGAGTCACATCATTCAGAAGTTCAATGAGATGATAAAAATCCTTTATTTGAAAGACGTTTGCCAATGTCAGCGATGTAAATACCACTCCCAAAATGATGAAGACAGTAAAATAGTAGAAACTTACGCTCTAGCTGTTCTCAATCTTTCCTATTCAGCATACCGATCGAGTATGAATACCTACGATGTACAGGCCTGCCACAGCTACAGCAACGTATTGTTTCGCAACTACTACAAAGCATTAAAACAGCTTTAGTGGTAGTCACAAATAAGCTGATGCACAATAGTCTTAACAACAGAGCTAGACAAAAGAGTGTTTATCCATGTTAGACATGGTACAACCATCATCTAGCAATAAATTGGGATATTTACCTACCTGTTTAGCTATTAAATCATTTGCTTTCTCAACAAAACTCCTGCTAAGAAAATTCCAGAGATCAGAAACATGCTGGGAACCATGAATCCAAGGAAAATATCACATTCGTTTCACAGAGGAAATTGCATTTTTAAAATCAATAATACGGATGCAGAATGATAGATTATTCAAAATAAGGAAGGAGGGTAGCCTTCTGTTCGAGAAATAAGTTGAAAGTGCCGGAGTATTAAAAGGTCATAAGTCAGAAATGGATTGACAAAGGAGAACAGCCTTCACAGTTTTTTTATTTATTTAAAAAAGAGTAATCATGTATGTAAACTTATTTGCCAACTGACAAATGCTGATAATGGGCAAATTTTTTACCAGTATGGTATCCAGCAAGAAACCTACAATTTTTGTAAGAAACTTCACAATTAGTCAAAAGATTCTTGTCTTTCTGACATGAACCAATCTGATGGTTATTGGAATGGTTTGAGTCAGATATCTGTTTTAGTCTTCAAATTTCGAGGACCCTTTACAGTGTAGAGAGGTTTACGGTGCTTTACGGAAAAGGCAAAATCATAGGGCACAGATGGCTTTAAGGTGAAATTTTATAAGTGTTTTTGGAAAGATATCTGTCACTTTTTGGTAAGATCTTTAAATTATGGCTACAATGAGAAGCAATTGCCGGTCACACAAAGATTTATTTGACCAGACAAAGTCAGTCGAAGTGAGATTATTCAAACTTCCTTCAATGTGGACTGGAGATGATTGATTTTTCATTTTATTGTCCGGCTTTAAAAGTTTCTTACCACGCGTGTTTTTTTAAAAATCATGCCGGCAGTCTCTCCACTGAAAGTTGATAATTTTAGAAAAAATGGAGACTGGTCGGCTTAAAAGTCACCAGCTATTTTTGGCATGATGTGTTCCATGCTAAATACCATTACTGGTCCATTTGCAGTTGCTCTTTTAACAGCAAGAATTGCCATTTAGTTTGTCAACCAATGTGGAACGATAGTATAATCCAAGTTAATAACAAGTCCATTGCTTACTGTCATTGGAGTCAATGTGAAATTTACTTTATCAACGACTTGTTTGATGATGATGGTATATTCTCCAGTTGAATCTTTTGCCAAAAAAGTTTTGGTTAGTTACTCATTTTTTGGAGTACCACAGTGTAATAAAACAATCAAAGCTAGTGGAATGAGGTCGCTGCAAATATCGCTCAGTGCTTGTGTAATCCAATTAATAGCAAATCACTTTGTATCGATATGGCAACAAAAAAATTTATTATTGAGTAAATCTTTACGCACAATGGGAGGAGACTTCACACTTAAACCTGGAATATGAGTCGTACTGCTAGTCACTTGGTCAGCTACCTTTGTTCTTCGTCAGTGTTTCAAGGAAGAGAAAGAAGAGGAAGATAACGCCTGTCACAAAATCTGAAAGAGAGCTATGTACTCATCTTCAAAATACTTGAATATGAAAATTGTCTCAACATTTTTATTTGCCCTGCGAAATTCACTCTCCAAGAAAAACTATTCAGCATTTCTTCTTTCATTGAACTTTCTCACAAAGAATCCGAGGGTTTTTTTTTCCAGGATATTTTCAAAAGACCAGATATTCATATAGCTTTAAAAGACACTTCAGTTGTTTTGTTTGGAATGATTATGCTCGTGAAGAAAATTCAGTTCTTATTTTGCTTTACTTTACTAAGAAGTATATTTTTAATTGCAACAAAATGAAGACTCTCCCCACAGTTAATGGTTCCTTAATTTTTTAAAAAGAGTATATAATTTTGCAAAAGTATGTTGCCTAAAAGAATTTAAAAGAAGGTACCTGGGAAAAGTATTGGCTTCCCTGGTTTAATTTCCTTAATTTATTTCATTTTTAGTTAAGGATATCTGATCTAATTTATTGAAGTTAATTTTAGTCAGTAATTATTTATATCTCACAGTATATATTTTTGTTGTCAAAGGCATAAAAAGACAAAAAAAAGAAGAAAAAAGTTTCTCACAGTTCAGTTATTGGTTGCTCAAGAATAATTTGTTTACCCAAACTTTCAGAAATTAACTCACTTTTTGGTTTTGAGGAGATGAAGTTAGTGCTGATGTTTCTTGGTGAGTCAGAATGATTCAACAATGATCTAAGCTAATTTCTTTGCTTTCTTAATTTTTTTTTTTTACTTTAATTTCAATGTAGTTGGATGTTAACTGCAATACTTCCCTTTCAATAGAAATTCTCCAACAGAAAAAGATACTCACTGAGAAATGCATGCACTCTTCCTGAATTGCATATGAAAAAAAAGTTAATTGTCTCAAGATTGGATATAATCTTTTTCCAGATAACCGTTCACTTCCACAACAAGAATCTTAAATGAAGAGAAGTTATTTGAACATTTGAGTTGGTGAAACTAAAATATTTTGAATTTTGTACCTGGATTGGTAGGACGACAATTGCACTTGCTATCATGAGAAGAATGAAAAGCTGGGAAGGCCAGATTTCAACCTGAATATCTCCGTAACCGACGGTGGAGAAGGTGACAATAGTAAAATAGATGGCAACAAAAAAAGACATCCCCTTGTCAGCTCTCTCGATGTGGTGAATACCACAGACACTGTTGGAAAAGAGCAGGAAATACATATGAAAGACAAAGTCAGACGTTAAACTAAAAACCAACTCAATATCAAAGGCAACAGAGCAGGGAAATCTTGAAAACTGCTATGACAGTTTGTTAACACATTGCATGCACAGTATATGGTAACACCATAATACAATTTCAGCAAGAATAGTTGGCCACATTTTGTAAGGTTTCAGCCATTGGCGTAATATGCATAACCTTGCCTGCCATATACCGAAGGTGCTGCAAATTACTGTGCAACCTGATCAAACCATTCTGTTTCTTTTGCTAAACCCCACCCCCCACCCCTGAGGATGGTCTACCACTCACCTCATACTTCAGTGTTTGAGTATCCTTGTTAATACTCTATAGAGCAAAAGTATCCCTGTGTGTATATGATCAGGACTGCACTAGAGAAACGTTTTATACGGGTAGATATCATCTACCTTGAATTTGTGACAAAGTTTGCTTTGCATTGATTTTGAAAAGTAAAAAAAAAAACATTTTGTGAATGTGTTTTTGATCAGGTGAAAAGGAGTTACCAAAACAAAGAAAAACGAACTAATAAGAGCGTAATGTTATGCATCTTACTTCAGCTACACTCCTGCAATGATGTAGGTTACATTTCGAGGATACCATATTCATGCGAGGAGTGTGATCACAAGTATCAGCTATCTCATAATTCGTTCAAAAACAGAATATTTCACACATTTTCGTAAAGGAACACAAATGCATTACCTGCACTCACGTGCTATCAACCTTCACCTACTTTTTAAAACGTTAACCATTACCATACTGATACATAAAAAGGAAATTCTACACTGCTCCTTCAAATTTTCTCCTCACGTACATTGCTGTTTTTCGCGATTTGTGAAAGTCTTCACTGAGCTGTGTGCATTTCCGTGCACTGCTATTATCACTTTAATTCCTTTATGTTTTTTGCGATAACCTTCACACCTTTTAGTGACTGAAAAACCTCTTGTGAAAGTGGTGGGAAAAAAAATTATTCTTATGTGCATACATTAACAATTCACCAACAGTAAAGAATTAACAGCATCATATATCAGTGTGAAACAAACTGGATACAACACACCACTAAGCCCCACCATGTATTGTGCAGGAAGTAGACCTCCAAACAAAAGCCAAACAGAAGAATCATTTATAATGTTTGCTACCTTCTGGTAGGCTACAGAGTGAGATAATACTCACATTTGGGCAAATGAAGCAAAAGCCAAAATTCTTAGCGTGCATGAATTAATGTACCTTGTGCAGTAACTGTCAATCAAATTACAGCAAGATTGCACTTTGATAACCGCATTATGTAAATTACCATTTCTCAAGGGAGCGTAATCTTAAAAGGACTGTGCATGAGCACAAAATATTGATTCATCTGGAATGTATGAGAAAATTCACTGTAAAGTAGCACTGCATAATTGTATATGTATGACCTGCCTGAAGCAGATTAATAAGCTTTGGTTCACATTTCTCCTGTCAACCTTCGTGAAAATTATTAGACTTATATACGAAAATCCTGAACCACAGACACTGAACAACCTTCAAAAGGCTGCTGGTGACTACTGGAAGGCGGGTCTTATTAAAAAGGTGACCAGATTTTCAATGAGGTATCCACGTCATCATGGTATATGATGAACAGGGAACCCAGCCCTGTGTCACCCTTCACATCACCTGATGACTTTCCTTCATTAACATCTAACTACAGTACAGAACATGAATGTAATTCTCATCCCATGAAATCAGTCGTCAGTCTTAGGACAAGCTACGTTCACCGTGAGCAGTTTAAAACTGTGATAACAACACAATTCAAATAAGTCCTTACTGTTTTCAATATAATTCCTCTATGAATAAACACAAAAAAGACCTCACTTTTTCTGCAAAAAAAATGTCTCACAGCTAACATTAATCATAGAGAACAACAGGTGGTTCAGTATGCGATGTGATAGAATTAAAAGGAAAAAAAATTGCAAAATGAATTGAATTCAACTGATGAAGTCAAAAGTAGATGAGTAGAACATCATTTCTAATCAGTTGCCTTTAATACTTTCAAATTACACGAATCACACTGAAAAAAAAAATGTTGAAATCTCCCTGGAAATGTTCATTTCACAGATTGAAATATCATTAAATTCCTTTTAGTTGGTAATGTCAAGTTAGTACAAATGAAGTAGGATTGCAGGGACTCTGTTCTTTTCTTTCTCACATGAGGAGCTAGTTACATTCAAGGAGGTAAGTGCAACTTGTAAAAACACACTGAAGCAACAGGAAAACATGGCATAACTTACTCGGATATTCCTCCATGACGTTTTTTTTCACCACTTATCAGTTCCACAACATGTATTTATCTTTGTGCAATTACTACCAAACATTTTATCACAGGACATGCACAAGAAAATTACATGCACTTCCACCACCCGGTATGTGGAATACACAACATATATACATCAAAAGGGGAAAAAAAGACGAATAATTTTCAGGCACCAACAGCCATTTTTGTCATCCTTCAGCATATTGCAGAAACTTCAGATACACCTTATTATTATTCTCACATGAGCAAGCATTGAAACTATTGGTAAAGATTTATCATTGGTGCTTAATACAAGTTATTCAGAGATATAGGTGACTGATGGCTAGCATCATGTAGGAAATAGGTTTCTATGGAAACAGAAATGCTTGTTAATGTGGTATGTATGTCATTTAGAAGTTGACTGTCAGCTGCTTATAAAGGAGAATGCTGAACACACATTTATGTTCTTAATTTCTTTAATATTTCACATGCCAGTTTACTGCTTCTGAAACTTGTTCTGTAGAAGTCACTCACTTCCTTTAATGAATGGGGGGGGGGGGGGGGGGACTGCAATATAAATTTGTCTAGGTTGATGTTAATTTTGCAAATTTAAGTTGATGTTTGATGTGCACATATACATCTATATTTGCATACATTCTTATGTTATACTAATAAAGAACAAAAAAAGTGGGCAAGAAAAGACTACAAACATGCCAGGTCGAAGCAGTCGATCAATAAAGAAACTGATGAAAGTGTGTAAACCAAGAGCTTCGGAGAAAGTCAAGGCCGACACCAAAAGAAATACACGCCAAAGATCATGTAGCAGGTATATATATGTGTGTGTGTGTGCACAGCAAACATCAAATTTAATTTGTAAAAATCTTATTTGCAGATATTAAAATTAATTGTTCATTCCATATGCACACACAGATGGAATGAATAATTAATATTTTTGCTTTTATCAGAACATCACTTCTTACGTCATACAAATAAAGAATAAATATAAAAATCAACAAGAAAAGGCTGCAAACATGCCAGGTCGAAGCAGACGATCAATATACAAACCGGGGAAACTATGTAAACCCAGAGCTTCGAAGAAAGTCAAGGCCGACGCCAAAGGAATACACACCGAGGATCACGTAGCAGGTACCATGCACACAATTAGAGCATGCAATACTTCCACCACAATCTTGAACAAGAGAAAGTGAAAATGGACTTTTGGAAGAAAGATAATGGAAACATCAAAGGAGATTTTGCCTGATAAAAATATAAACAAATAACTTACTAAGAGGTTTAGACAGATGACAATGATATTAAAAATGTCGCATAGTATTCATTACAAGGCCTATGTGGGCCCCCCCTGGCCACATTAATGGATTGGCTGTAAACAGACACCCCTCACCTCTATCTACTTCATAACCATTTAAAAGACATATTGCTGAGCCTGTTTTGTATCTTTTGTTGTCTTCCTTTAATGATTTCTCACAGCAGAAACTCTGTCAGGTGGTTTAATATACATTTCTAACACACATGAAAACACATTGGTTATACATTTTGAGTCATACAATACCAAATTGCTAGATAATTGGAGAGAATTTATGAGGAGTGTTTGCTTTAAGAACTACATTCATGTTGATAATTATTACACTTCAGGGAACATCTGAGCAAACAGCTCAAGTATTACATTGCTTGCAAGAAAACGGGGAACTACAGCGAAATATACATTGCAATCTTGATATTTAAACATCCATAGAAGGTTCAGTTCATTTGTACAATCTAACTCTAGATCTGAGGTACGGTATTGGAGTTGAGGCAAACGTTGCCAATTTGAACAGGCTTGTCAAAGTCAGACAATATCAGATTGACTTGTATTCGAGAGTAGTGTTTCTGCCCATCTGATATCAGTTGATGTCAAAACATGTGGATTGATCAAAAACTGAAAGGAAAGAAGCTCCTGCAAGCATCACGGTGAAACGCTGTAGTGCACATTTAAAGGACAGTCACTACAAAAAGTGCAGACAAGGTAAGACTGCTAGACAGACATGCTAACTAACATATACACGCAAGAATAAAAACCTTACCTTGTAAAAATAAGGCATAATATGGTGCTTACAAGTATCAGAACCTTCTGCGTAACCACTGAATGTTGTTTCTGCATCACCCTATGAAGGTCATACTACGTGGAGGAGGTCAGAAACAAAATCTGTTAATGCAATAACAGTGATAATTATTTCCTTCAGGGTATTCTCCATGGCAACAATTTTGTTTCCATGGCAAACGTATGGTTAAGCATTCTAGTGAGATACTTGTGCTCAGTTTCAACCTACTTTTTTTTTATAATTGTAGCAACTTAATTTTGAGTTGATTGGTGACAAAAAGGAAACTCAAAACAAACAGGTGTGACACGATTCAAAATAACAATTTAATTGAAAATTCCAAATTCTTCAGCATTTTCCATTAAATTGTATTGACCTTGAAACAGAGAGATGGTTTTGCCTGCCTGAAGGGATTTTGAAAGGTGCATCTGACCAATCCTGTGGTGTATTTTCAATTTGTGACTTAAATATATCCTGGGGGAAGAAAACACGAAGCACATACAGCTCAAGTTGAAAGAAAAATGGAAATTATTTGCAAACGTGCAAGAGTGATATTTCATCCACGTTTGCTGGCAGCTCTATCAAATGCAACATATCCAGCCAACAATATCTCATCAGTGTGCTTAAAACCATCTTCCTCTCTACATGGAAGTCTTGCATGGAACATCAATCATAACATATTACAAGTCTGTTTGTTTTCTTGACAATTTCCAGTTGACTAATGTGCTTTTAACTCGGGTGTCAAGTGATTGGCGATTCGGGTGGTTATAGTCATCTGTCCTGTCGCAGGTTCGCAATTTTCTTAGGGCTCACACTGCAGCGCGAATAGTCGCAAATGTAATGTCATCGTTCATTTATTATGGCTAAATTCTAGTCAGTAAGAAAACATAACAAAGCAGGAATGCTGTCTAGATAACATTCGCGTGGAGAAAATTCACACCAGCGATCCATCAGCGGATACATGGTAATGATACTTTCAGACTTCCCTCAGTTCTTTTAGCAATGTTAAAATTATTATAATCCCAATCAAGTTACCACCTTGTCATCATTTACACTAATTAGGACATTTATCTGAAATCTGCTGTGCTTCATAAAATCATCCAGCACCATTATGGCATGGAGTTGCAGTTTCTCTCAGCTAGCCAGCCCCAGAGATCGAAACAATTTACCCGAAATATCTAAACTTCGCTGCTTGCATCCGTCGAGAGCTTCTGGGAAGGTGTCAAAATGAGTTAGCCATGACACAGGGAGTGATGTGAGTGATTTGTGTTTATCAACCCATCCATCACGGCAGTTCAATGACCAGATCAAAATCTGCAACGGCTAGGAAATTTACACGGTACGTACAGTTTGGATGTGAGGGGAAAAGGGACGATATTGCAACGAGACTCAGATCCTTGAAAGAAATCGGCAACACCTTCGATATACGTACAAGTACTGTGCTGGTGATCTGCCCGCATAATGTGCTAATTTTGTCATATGGCTTATGAGTTTTGGATGATGCACAACTGAGCATATTTTAAATGAACGAACAGAGATGATGAAAACAAGGCCTCAGATTTAAGTCATTCGATGACAAAAATGACCTGAACAAGTTTCTAAACTGGCATGCTGGAAAAAATAAAAACTAAAATACTGCTTGCATCATACATACAATTTTGATATGAATCTCAAATTAGTTTCTACTGTGGAAAGGATATATCATTGTCTAACCATCCTCAAATGGCTGCTTTTGTATTTAGTCATTGACTGTGAGCAATTGATGACATCCTGGTCTGATGAAAAAAGAAGACCTCCAAGAGTAGATTTTTGCTGTCAAATATGATTCACAGTGGTACCCACTGTGATATTTGGTCATAGTAATTCACTAAGATATCTCATGCAATTGGATCAACTGCAGGAGATCGAGTCACCCTCATAAGTGGATCAACATATTGTGTGATCAGTCCCAAACATCAGAGGATCAACACCTTGTATGATCATCCAGGGATCAGGCTTTAGCGTGCATGCAAACAGAACTTGCCTTCAGTCAACTACTCACTACATGTGAATTTCAGAAAACCTTTGCTTTGTGTAAATTATTAAAGATATTAGGCACAAAGTTCATCACATTTAATACAACCCTCCGATCTTACATTTTAAAAATGAAAAAAAAACAAACTAAAAAAAACAACCACAACTGAAAGTGTGTCATGTTGTGAGGACTAAAGGAAACTTGTGTATACTTACAAAGAGATTTTGCAAAAGATTTTTAGCCAGCCAGCAGTTTAAAAATACTGGAATGAATAAATTTCGAAGTTGGCTTGAAAAAATCTGAAAAGCAAAAGGACAATATTCACATTAACAAATCAAGAATATAGCAGTAAAATTTGATTTCAACTGTCTGAATGTCAAACAATGCCATAAACTGGTAGAGAAGGGTAAGATTCAGCATCACAAAATGGAAAATCAGTTATTAAAAATATAGCAAAATATAGCAAAAAGAGGAGAAAGCTTACTGTAAAAATAAATGGCACAGAGTTGATAACTTCAATCAAGAGGAAAATACTAAGGAGCTGGTTCAGAAGATTTCCCTGTAACGAAGAGACAAATGAGAGATTCAAAACACAATGAAAGATGACAAGTGGACTTAACCACTGGCAAAGACACGTCCTATGTGTGGGAGGGTCCAAAACGGTGGTACAATAACATGATGTACATGTCTTTCTTTTTAGATTTTACTTTTCCTAGGTATACTTCTATCTGTAATTTTTTGGGTCCAGCTTTGGGTAAGGCCATAGCTCCCATTGGCCCCCTTTTAGCTTGGATCAGCGAGAGGATCCGCCAGCCAGGAGATCCTCCAGAAGACTTAATTGACTTCAACTGCCCAGGGATTTAGAATTAACACAGGCATTGGACTCTTTCAAGTATCATTTACCTGTTTCCCATGCGGAAGCTGCAACCACTCAGGACGAACGCATAAAATATTTGGGTAGTAAGGGATACCATTCAATGTACATTCCACATCATTAATTCATCATTAATTCAAATTAATTTTTTTTATTGATATTTCTATGGTAGAAATTTTGCTGCTAAGTTACGATGGCCAAATTTTCCAAAGATTCACCAGCAATCATTCAAATCCAGCAATCCCCATCCAAGAAAAAAACACACCAACCACATATATCCATTTAGTTTATGAGAACAGTCAAGATAGGGAAACAAAATGTTGCATGTTGAGCAGCTCCTCCATGCAACGTTGAAAAGGGTGGTCTAAATAGCTCTACCGCAGATAGGTCATGCTGAAATGGTGTAGACCAAGAATAATGTTCTGATCGATTTTGACAGTTTTTCTTCAAAAACACCCTCATCTTCCAAGACCATTTAATAAAGGAAAAGTAATTTTGTGTTGGTACAAAGCTTGACTTCGAAAACCTCTCAGCAAACAGGTAAATGAGATTTTAAGTTGTTAACTCTCATCATTTGAGTATATCAAATCCCTCTGGTAGAAACAAACTATCCATGCAATCAATAAAAGCTCTTGCAACTAGCATTCTCAATTCTTCAAACTGCTTTTTTTCTCATTTATTCATTACAGAAGTTGCAACCTTATATCTGGTTTCAATTTAGGGCCACTAATATGTGTTTGCAAAGTTGTTCATAAGGCTTCAAAATAAATACAAAATACACAAAAAATACAGGCTTAAAAAGTGGAATACTAACTTTGTACTGAAGACATAAGAGTAGTATAGCTTGCAACAGGCTTATGATAGCAATAACGACTTGTATTGCCCAATGCCAATGGTTTCGTTCCACCCAGATTAAGGCCTCCCTATGTAAAAAGAAACGAGAACTCAATTACGCTGAAACATAAACAGGATGAATTAATGTAGACATGTCAAGTATACAGTAGTTGTAAAACAGGAACTAGAAGCGTCTGATTGGCAGGACGACAGATCCTCCTTTTGTAAAGAACTAGAAAATGTTTTTTTTCCAGAGGCAACATGATAAACTTGAGAACTGCAGTAGCCTAGGTGCTTAATGTACCCTCAGGGGCTGACATCAGTACATTATTAGGAATACTGCATATACGTGTATGGTAGTCACTGTATGTATATGCATACAATGCCAGGTACCTCTGAGATGATGGGAGTTTATTAGCATAGATATATTCAGTGTCTTCACTAAAGATGGGATGGCAGTTTTGAGAGCTGAAACTAGAGTAGATAATTATTAAACTACATTGTCAATCTGTTGACCCACACAGTGCATGTTCTCATAAAATGTCACCATACTTGATTTCAGGAGGAGATGACATATGACTGCAATACATATACTAAACCGCTGATCTGTTCAGTATACCGATAAAATATCAGGTATCCCAACATGACCAGAACAACATGATCATCTAAAGATCTCACCATCTTATGTGATCGTTCGGATTCAAGGGGACGATGGGAGGTTCCGTGTATACACCTGTGACTGGCACAATACCACACGCAGAGCAGCTGCAGAGAAAGTAGACCAATGGGTTTTAGAGCTGGAGGTTCAAGAAGTACTTTAAATGATTAAAACTGAGACAAGCGACTAACAAAGTTTCAATGAGTGATGCAATTAACTTGCACATTACTAATCCTGACAGAAGATTATAAGACAGTCAGTATGTAGGTTAGACTTGATACTGACATGGAGTTATTAAACCTTGTGCCAAACCATGCACTAAATTCTACAAAAAGAAAAATAGGAACTCAGAGATGGAAGGTGTATTTTAGGAACGGGCAGCAGTGTTCATGAATTTGATGATAAACATGAGACTTATGATACATGTATGAAGTTAAGTAGAAAAAACAGCATAGAGTGATGACGCTGTCCTGAACGTTAAATGAGCAACAATAAATTTCACATTAATACGCTTGATCTCCAGTCATTTGTGAGTTAACAGCTAAAAATGATATGTTTCAAAACTCTAGTGACATATGAGTCCCACCTTGCCAAATTTTACATGCTTTGCAAATTTGGTGACAATGCCAAGTTTTAGGCCGGTCTATGATTTCTGAGGTACATAGCTTGAATCACAGCAACAGTGCTAGAGCTCTTCAAGTAATTGGTATAAAGAAAAATAGAACTAATGACTAATAATTGATATTTAAGAGCTTTTGCTACTCTAAACACCTCTATATTGATTTTTTTCGATGTAAATAAACGACAACACTCCCACCGACCCACCAAAAAGAAAGAAAAAAAAATGATCATTCAGCTGTTTCAAGTAACAAGCAATACATCTAAAATAAATATTGGGTTTATAACACTAGTTATAACTAGTTTTAACACTGTTTTGGTATATGTTTGTATGACAAAATTTCACTTCAAAGAGGTTAATCCACTACCACATTTTGGATTAAAGCTACACCAAATACTCCATAGTTAAAACCTTCAGCTGTTTGTACGAGCTGTGGGTCTGTTTAGCGAGAAAACACCGAATACTCAACGTTTGCGATGTTAACCTATTGACAGGCAGGTTTAAGAAGAACTAAACCAAACACTCCACTCAAGTTTTGCTCTTCATATAGACTTTTGTTTGGGAAGGACTATACATTAAAATATTCAACATTTAAAGGTCTTATTTGCTTTACATGCACTGTCTGTTCAGACAGATCTATACACCAAATACTCAACATTTAAGTTCTTGTAGCTTGTTGATGTATAGGTAAAACATATTTATATAGGTTTATATAGGTTCTATATGTATAGGTTTGATCAGGTAAAACTAAAGCAAATATTCTATGTAGAAGACCTTGACCTCCGTTTATACATACTCTAGGCCTGTTCACAGAGAACTGCGACAAATACCCAAAACTTCGGAGCTTCGGCTGTCCATATACGCCTGTAGATTTACAACAGCTGAACCTTGATCAAGGTCATGCTACATAAAAACGGTAAAAATCTTTTGTTTCCAGTTTTCACTGATGTAATGAGAATTTGTCTTTGGCAAACAACAGCAGAAATTAGGAGTCTTCATCATTTTGCAGTTGATGTAACAATATATTAGCGAAATAACCCCAAAGAAATGAGACAACGAATCAGCCTACCAGCCAGCAGGTCCCTAAAAGTTTGCAGAGTGATAAAATAACACGATACAACGTACCTCAGAACATTCTCATACAAAGTGTTTATGTTATGCCAAACATGAACATGTACACAAATATGGGCAATATTTGTAGACCACACAACGCCAAACTTGCACTGTCAGCATGTCCACTGACCATCCTGTCGCACAATACCATAAACAATTCACAGGAGAATACACTCAATTCCCACGGAACCTCAGTGGGAATTAAGTGTACAATAACATTTCTGGGAACATCAAATCCCGGGAATATCAAACCTTGTACTAAATCGGTCAACCATTGAAATAATGCAAAAACAAGGAACATTAAACCTTGGGAAAAATTAACCCTGGGAACATCGGGTAGACCCGGGTCAACACGGAAGGACATGTCACTTTTAGCAACATTACCATTTGTCAAACTATGACATTCTCCTTTTGAATATAATCCAATGTTACCATCTTTATTCATTACTCTTCACAATTACATAACTACTGTATCTAGACCCAAAAGCAACCATGATTCACCTCTTCTTTCCACAAAAAGTCCAGGTTGAGTTTTACCCACCATACAAGTACCTGTAGAACATGCTTTATCAATCTCTACTTTTCTTTTTTGGTGTAAATGTGTGAATTAATAAATATAGCAACAAAAAAAATACAGTTTTGGGGTTTAAGAGGACATAACTGAAACTTTTCTGTTTGATAGGGTCAGAAGGAACACTGGTGGCAAGCAAGGTTTAAAGGTCAGTTTTCCAAGGAATGTAATTGATGGTCAGTCCTGGAGGAAGGAAAAATTCACATCTCTCTACCATTGAATAAAGGCTCTTCATTTGGAGGTAGATTTATCTCTTATTTGAAAATGGGAGAAGCTATACTTTCTCTTTCAGTACCACCCAAACTCTGCACCACCACAACATGTGCATTTCAAGATTTTTCTTCTACTAAACTTCTATCATTGACTCAGCTCCATGTAGGACACACTAGTAAACTTCAATTTGTGGTAAAAAAAAAATAGTAGCAAATTAAACACATTGAGAGTGCGTTTCTCACTGTCTGTACTGCAGGCATGCATTTCTCAGCAAATTTTCAATGGTTTAAAACAACCAGGGGCCACTATTCTATGAAGAGAGATGAAAAAGTTTAATGCTGCTATGTACAGTACTGAAAAATAATTAGACTCAAGATAGTTTACTTGATCTCTCACTTTCTAGCCTCCTTCCCTCAACTTCTTATTTATTACCTTCAAAAATCAAACATTTTTGTTACAACATTTTGTGCAAAATTTCTTGTAAACACTTACCAATCTGTTGCGTTCACAGGTTCTGCATCACTTTCATCGTTACATCCATAGCTGGAGAAAAAAAAATCACAAGAAAAGATTCTATTTTCCACGCAGTAGGTCACATAAGGCACTTCGCTCGTTCCAAACTTTAAAGCCCTATGCACAACAAAAACGACAGGTTCAACATTTTTGGCAGAGAACGAAGAGCAGCATCAATGAATGAGGCATCAACATGTTCTGTCATACATTTACACCAATTTAATGAAAATGTTCTGTGACCATTTGATACATTAGATTATTCACCTTGTGTCTATTTTTAAAATTACTTGTAACAAAACTATTCTTTGACACAAAATCTTCATGTTCTGAGGAAGTATAAATTAGCAATTTAATGTAAGTATTTTATGAACCACCATTTAACATCAGTTGATGCATCAATTTCCATGTAATGTGAGTATTTTGTAACAGTTTGATACTATATTTCATCTGGTATGGATTTGACAAAACTCTTATGTGAAACTGTGATATGAGAGACCATCATATTCTATGGATTTATAAATTCCATTTAATGAAAGTGTTCTGTGACAGTTCTATACTAGTACAAGGCCATTCACCTTCTGCAGATTTAGAAATTTTCAATAAAATTATTATTCTGTGATGGTGTGATATGACAGACCATTAACCTTGTGTGGATGTATCAATTCCCATTTAATGAAAGTGTGCTGTTTCAGAATGATACGATGGACTGTGTGGACTGACGAATACCTTTCAAACCTGTTTTGTGACTGTTATACAATAGTCATTCATCTTCCGTGGATGAATAATTTGCATTTAAATAATCCGCAATGTTAGTTTCTTATCTTTAGTTCCACTGTGCACAAACACCTTATAAAGTAAAGGACAGTTACATTTGAAGAATTTGACAATGAAGTTATGTACAGAAGGTTATATGCTGCATGGGCCTATTCAAAGCAATAGTTACATTCATTACATCTCTTTTATCTTGAAGCAACATAAATAAAAAATAGTCTACATTCAATTAGCTGCAATTCCACACCAGAAACATAACACGGATTTGAATTTTTCTTTCCCTGTCATCATCAGTGAACAGTATGAAGTCCCTAAGCCAGAACCATATTTGCCACACTGATAGTTTTCCCATGTCTGGTATGACTTACATGGTAAGTGGCATGTACCACATGCATGCAACACTGCTTACATTTCCTCACTTCCAAGGATGTATGTTGACAATAGATTACAGTAGTCAACTACAGTACCATGTACAACTGACAGCGCTCTTGTTACTCAAATAGTGTACACAGTGTACACAACAGCAATGCAAGACAGGTGAATTAAGTTTCCTGCCAACATGACTACAGCTATATGTATTGGCCATGTGCAGCAGCACATTTTTGTCATGGAGTATATATCGTGGCACATATTGGCAATGAGTATCTGCACATTCATTTGCTTGGCAAGGTGAGTAGCACAAACAGTGTTTACCAAACACTGAAGCCCATATTTGGCATGTAAAATGAGTAACCCTTGATACTTGTCACGCACATATGTCATACACAATGGCACATATTTACTATGTACATACGGTAGTCCAACCAGTAGCACATATTTGCCATGTGCAGGTTCACATATTTGTCATGTAGACCTAGCACATATCTGCCATGTACGGTGTAAGACATACTTTCTACACACAGGTGGTAGCATATATTGTAGGTAGCAATTGGCTATAGGCTACAGTAACCATTTCATGTCTGGTATATCAAAACTGGTAATGTAATAAAGTTGCCCCTGGTTACAAAGACAACGTGTCCACCAGGAAGAGAATAGTTGCAACACAAGACAATGCTGAAAACATTCCTGAATCCTTTCCCACTGCATTAATATTCCATTTACATGGCTTAATGAGGCATACTTAATTATGTTTCCCATGCATTTTCCCATCAATCAAACAATGTGACTGTTTCCATGTAAGGAAATGGCTTACAGCTTCCATCTTCCAGACTTGTTCCCCTGGGAACAAAAGTCTTTTAGCTAATGACTGCAACAAAGAAGCTATAGAGCACAAATCGATAACACAGAAGAGCTACTTGCTCACACACCCCAACAGAGCTATACCTTTAGTGTGCCGTGAAATACTGCAATACAGGCTGTCAGGTACTTGACAGATGGTGCCACAGGCTGTGTTGTACTATATACATACTTAAAGCACCTACATCTAAAGCAATTATCTACTGAACATTGCTTCTTATTCTAGATCAGCCTGAGTTAGATTGATGATGAAAGCCTTTGCTTGCGTGAGAACAACACCGGAATCCTTAAACGCAATCACTAACAAACAGAAAACAGATCAAACGTATCGACAAGAATGTCAGTTTCTTCTGTTTTTGGAAAGTTCTGGGCTCTGAGAGAAAAAAAATTTATACCTTTAGGAAGTTCTATAAGTTGATAACCAAACTCTATGCCACAGTTTTACGTTCCCACTTTTTCAGTGAGGTGATGCTTGAATGAAATTCCATCAACCATGTATTCAGCCTCACTTCCTCGTACTAAACTAATGCTTTTATTTCAGTTGTTGATTTTAATAGCACGCCCGATGAATAATTTACTTACACACCAATCAGGTACTGCACATCTTCTGAAAGTTCTGTTGCAAATACATTTTAAGCCAGACATTTTTTCATTGTCAACAAAAAAAAGAACTAACGAGACAATTTAATAAGCAAACCAGCAGGTCTGCTATTCAATAAATAATGCATAAATAGTCGTACACCATACAGTGGCATTATAATTCAAGATTAAATTTTCATATTTGCAAATTCTACATATAACCGGAAGAATTGAAACTGAGGGCAAGTACATCGAACCCATTAGAACTGTGGACATGTATCACTGCACCCCTGGTTGCAATGATCCCCCCAGAAACATGTACCGCCAGCTGGGCTACGACACAGGTGCATCTGAAGTGAGATTGATAAACTGTCACACAAACAAATTAGGCCTGGCCTAGATGGCTCTAGCGACACACATGAAACACCACCACAGTGAAAGAAAACTCACTCTTGCCAAGTAATGTCTGCATTTAAATGAACCTACAAACTTAACCACGACGGGAATAAAGCTAGGCCTAATATGCTCCACCAGCAACAATTCTGGTGGTAAAGATACCTCTTCAAGTACCGAAGTGAAAAGGAGAACATCATGATCAGGCTAATAATGTCGTTGGTCCTTTATGTAGTATGGTCACCCTGTACACATGTGCGATACACATACAACTACCATGCAACTGGAGCATTAGCTGCATATGTCATTCTCAGAATCCGTACCAATTTGCAGCTGGCATGCAAGAGTGCTACTGGGGAGATGGAAACGACTTGAAGCATTCAATCGAATCCCCTATTTTCCCTGAGTGAAAGTCAGTGATAGTTCGAGTGGTCCTCAGTGTTACACACAATGATGAAATTCAAAGCATCTTGTAAAAAGGCTAAATATGGCAATTAGCACTTCATAAGACGATAAAAATGTCTGCGTCATGTTCACCTTCGAGTAAATCCAAGAATTGAAGCTATGGAATTCAATTTATCACACATTTATTGTCACTGTTGCTTGATCAAGTACCTGTCCATGAGAGTTGAGTCCAGTAGGCCTACTACAAGACCTACATTAAACGCACATATGGCATGCCATAGATGTAAAATGAGTCAACTGCTGCTATGATGGTAAAGTTACCGCACTATCACACAGTTAAGTTTGCATTGCTTTTTCTTTGTTTTTCTTCCCTGGGGTATTTTAAGTTATGTCACTGAACAAGATAAAAATGCATGCTTGTTGGTTAATGATTTCAGAATACTTGTAGGTTAAATGTACAACTTTTCTTGTCCAGAATTACAGTGTACAGGAGTCCCACTTTCATAGTTTTTTACGTACAGTGGATCCTTGCATTTTCAAGTTTACCTCATTGTTTACATATGAACTGTGCGAACCAATAATAACTTATGACTATGACTTTTACTTCTATCTGCTGTTAAGTGTTCCATTATCAGTTGTGTAGAAACTCTCTCATAACATGCTTTATAAAAATGAGTTCCTCAGTCAATTACCTACAGTATTATAATTGTTTTTATACATGATTACATATGGAGATCCACCAATACCGATTGTCTACATATGCTGGGACCTATCGGGCTCTGTTTATATTACTGTTTCCATAAATATCCAGAAAACCCTTAGAATCAATTTGCATAAATTACTTTTTGCATGTATGTGTCACCTATGAGACAGTATGTTTAAAGCTATATACAAATAATGATTCACAGTGTAAAAAGTTCAACAGGATTTTAACCCTTAAATTATGCCGGCATATTATCATGTAAATTTTCTACATCAATGCATGCAAACACAATCTATATAAGCCGTACTACAGATGAAGACAGTCTGTGGACAAGTTGTTACGAAAAATGGTTCTAGATCAAAAAAGAAGAATACATCATCCACAGAATACTTTACTTTTTTTTTTGCTGGTAGAGAGATTAAAGGGGGGAGAAAAATGAGCAGAATGAATTACATAGCTGTAGAGGCAGAGGCCATCGAGGCTACCAGACACTGCTGCAGTGAGGTAGGTAAGAGTGCAGTCATCTAGCAGTGACAGGCAAGTGATGATTAATATAGACACAAATTTAAGGTCCAATGTGCAGAGTTGTGAGTTGGAAGTAAAATGGATATGAATCAGTCTTTTCATCCGGTGCAATATGTATGCTTCAATTGCAACGATGAAAAATGTTGTATGGTTAACAATTAGCAATCAAGAGATTGCTTTTTATGAATTTGAATGTTGTCTTTTGTATTTCTGCTTTACGGAGTATCAGCTTCTACCAAGGGCTTTGCAGCCTGGTCTAATGAAGTAAGCTCTTGCAAACTCAGCAGAATGCTAATTCTTTTGAATGTGCAGTGACTAATAACGCACGCTCCATTGGTTCTGATGCGAAAATATTTGTAGACTGGAATATGAGCAAACATGATACAAAATCAGCCCATTTCGACTTTGGAAGTTACACACCACCGATTGCACTTTTTTAGTGATGACTTTGAATGATCCTGTGTTCAACAGTCGAGACATCAAGCTCAGCGATCAAATCATGGAGAAAAACTCTAGTTCTAATGAATGCCAAAAAGAAGAAAAATAGTTAAAAATATCACTTAGAAACTAAATTTTAGTTGCATGGTAACTTTGTTTTGCTAAACTGTCGTTTGCTTCATTTCCGAAGCATTCTAAGGTCATTTGCCTCGTTTCAGAAGCATGCTAGGTCATTTGCTTTGTTGTAGATGCATGCTAAGGTTATTTACTTAGTTTCAGAAGCAATGCTAAGGTCATTGCTTCACTTCAGAATCATGCTAGGTCATTTGCTTTTGTAGGTGGGTGCTAAGGTCATTTGCTTTATTTCAGAAGCATGCTAGATCATTTGGTTTGTTTCAGAAGCATGCTAGCTCATTTGCTTCAATGTAGATACATGCTAGGCCATTACTAGAGAGAATATTGACCTGCCTCCTCAAGGACATTCACAGTTTGCAAGGTTTTAGGAGTCAAACATGTCTGGATAATTCTGCATCATTGATTATCTACAGTTAGCATTGGCGGCACAAGGATTATAAAAAATATTAGAATAATAATACTGCTATGATATATTGCATTATGCTGTGGTCAAATCCCTTTTGAATCAAATAACTTGCTTGGCTTGGCAAACTTGCTACTATCAATAACACAAGGCTCAACTGGAAATATGGCAGATCTGTAAACAGGTAAGTAAACATGCAATGTGGAATAAAAGATTGATTATGAGACAAAAGACAATAAGTCTATCGACTAAGCAAGTCAAAGTTTATGTTATTTTTACCTGTCTGAATAGAAATTTAAGACAGCAATATATTCAAGAAACAACACAAATCAAAGTCCAACTATCAGCATCACTCATCTTCATCAAATACTACAAAAGCAAATGAAATTGCAGGAATTGCTCTAGGTTAAACTTCTTTTTAATATTGTTTCTTCATCATGACAAAGTGGTGTTGCAGTCATCGATTTCCTTGTACATGTGCATTTTATTTGATATTAGTGTGATCATGAAATTTGTCAGGAGCATCCTGTCTCCAAGTTTTCCATGAGGTTTCTATCTTTCTCTCTCTTTTTCTACCTCATAATTCTGGCAGACAAAATCCTCATGTTCATAGCCACAAAGAAGCAGCAAATTTACCCTTTCGGATGTTCTCAGTATATGTAGTTATACAGACAGGTCCTTCAGGCTGAAAGCTTAAAAGCTTCTTTTGTTACTGAAAGCGTTTGAGTCAATACACATGCTTGGCCAGTGATGGCATGAACTGAACTAACGAGAAATGCTACTGTTTGGGAAGCAGCAATGCTAAATTTTGGACACAGCCAACTGGTAACATATTAACATGCATGCAACACAGTAATGCTCTTAGCATTTTTGACAACTGGCTACATGTATTGATATTTTGTATATATATTATGGGGTGAAACAATCTGGTAATTAGTTACAACTTACTGGTGTGCATTTGTTTAGAAATGACTTACTTACCAGTCTCCTACAGCAATTGCACTCTTATCATCTGTGCGGCCGACACATATTGGGTTATCTCTTTAACAGAGTACCCATCTACACCCACTCAGTTAACGTAATCTTTTCTTCTTATTTGTACCAGTTACTCCTGAGCAGTTGTGGATTGTCAATCCTAAACAGCACAATGTGATGATCCCTGTTTACCAAGCAATCTCATCCACATGATAATAATAATGACCTATTCTTTCCGTCCAGGAAAGATGTTTTTATTACGTTTTAAAAGCAAAAAGTATATGTCCAGCTGTGCTAGTATGTGACATCATTCAGAGATTGTTCCTAATATCATGCTAAGGAAAGCTCTTTAAAGCTTTAACCCTCCTTTGATCTTTGCAAGGGGTTCAGCTTCAACCCAGTTGGGAGTAATAATGGGTAATATGAGTGCAACTAGGGAACAAGAGTGCAACAATTTTGTGGAGACAGGTAAGTGTAGGAGATGATGAAATGAATTTCTCACCAGCTGGCATTTTCCGGGTGTGTATCCAGACAGGCTCTGATTACATACAGTATACACGATATCAACTTAATGGTCAGGTTGAAAAGACGAATACGGACGCCTGTTAGCAAGAAAAGCAACAAACAGAGAATTGTATGTGAAATAGTAAATTTACGTTCCTTTAAGAAAAACTTGCAGATGTATTGATTCACAGGAACAAACTTTCAAATAAACATGAAAATAGCCATCCCAATATCAAGAGAGACAAGAGATCCAATATTAACTTTTTTCAGTGCCAATTAAAACAATATTACCTTTGTAATTGGATAATTTTTGTGATCAGATCTGATATTTTGGTTCCCCTCCTCCCAGTTCCAACTGCTGCAATTTTCATAATTCATAAGATGTGGACCCTGAATGAATGGAAACGCTCAATTTTCAACACGCTTTGAAAACAATGGATATGTTGCATGGTGTTGTCCTTTGAAGTGAACAAAGCAAAACAAAGAAGGGACTTCCGTTCTGGTTGGTTTGAGACTGACTGGATTCATGAAAATGTCAGAATTTTGGTCTCCACAAAGAACGAGAAAAATTACCTAATTATACTTCTTTAAGATACATCTTTAAAATTTCTCTTGATGAATGTTAGAATGAGGCCGTCCCAGGTCAAATCAAAGTTCTGACTGCTGTGTAGTAGCTTATAAAATTACTCAGCTCATGGTTTCATGCAGGCCAAGGATAAGGACTGGATGGCAATGAACCAATGATGATTCTCGCCAAAAAAAAACTCTTAGTTGTCTTGCATACGACATCAGCGAAATGGAAAAGCAAATTCCAATTAATAGAGCTAAGACATAAGATTAACTCACTTGATCTTTGATTCTTTATAAAGTAGAGTTGAAGTCGCTCTTTGAAGGTCTGTTCGTGGACGAAAAATTCAACTTGAACTCTGGAAGAGAAGAAAAATATGGAAGTTGTGATAAATTCTTTTAATTTATGTGACAAAACAAACTTGAACATGCCATTAACCTATATGTAAAAAAAAAAATGGTTTAAATTGTGAGACAGAAAACCACATCTCCAAGAATTCATTCATGGAGGAAAGATGTGACTTGATGAAAACAAGCAAATTAGCTAGATGTCAGTGTGTAAATGCCCCATAAAATCTAAGCTAAAACAACAAACTATGCACTCATTCATTTCATCATGTGTTTATTCAATTATTTACTAATTCAATCATTCATTCATTTATTCACTTTGTTACATTCACATGTTCATTTAGTCATTCATTAAGCAGCAAATTCTTTATCATCAGGAGAATGCACCATCTGAAGTAATGATCAAAGATTTACAAATCTATTTGTTCATAAAATGAAACAGCTTCGTGTGCAATAATTTTTACCACGAACCATACCTAAAAAAGTAGTATCCCTCCATCCACTCCTTTGTGAACCATGATTTAAAGTAAAATGAAAAACTATACGAGAAAACTGTACATCCAAGTATGTGTTCATTAATGAACAATTCAATAAAAAACCACTTCAATAAATTTGCCAATTCGTTAAAAACTGAAAGTCTGTAATCCAGCTATGATGTGTTCACCTATTGATCATACAGTAACGGTATTCAGTTCAAATGTGAAATACTAAATGTTCCCTTCCATTAATCAACAATCCAACTAACATGGAAAAATTATATCCATTATGTGTGCATCAAACGTTCAAACTACAATAGCAGATATGTATTCATTCTTATCTGGTTCTGTAAGGAAATAAAAGATGGATGATGAAGCTAGCATAAATAGCTAAGAACTAACTAGCCATTCATTGAAGGGGAATCATATTAAATGATCCAAATTTAATTCATGAAAAGATTTCATGAATATATTCATTGCCTGCAGTTATACAGTAGTTTCAATTGCAGGATGTTTATAGATAAATGATTAATTGTACCAGTTCATGCATCAACCACCCGCTCCCCCCCCCCCCACCCCGTAAACCTCTCTCCACAAGATTCCTCCAAAAGCTGTTGACCTGTGCACTTCAATGTTCAGTTGGTGGCAGTAACACTATAGTTGCTAACAGATACAATATGTGAATTCAGGTTAGAAAAGTTCATATTCATTGTACGTTTATTACGTGTTTTGTAAAAGGTCACAAAAAAGAAAACACTCGAAAGTTATGGTCAAAATAAGTGATTGTTCTATCAACATCCTCAGATTTACTGCATTGTTTCATATACGATAGCCTTTCACTTCAAAAAGCTCCATGCAGAAAACTTAACCGATTCATAACTGATTTAACATGAAACATCACACTATTAGCCCTGCATGATATGCGTAAAATTATTGTGCTGAACTTTTATTTAAGACACATTAACACATATGTTACAAAGGGCTAGATCCACAGCAATTTGATATAAAACTTTTAACACTACAGTTGAGTTCCTAACAGATGTTGTCTTTACTAATTTCAAGTTTACAAACTTAAATTGGATCAGTTGGCTTGTTTTAATTGGGTAACTATTTTTAGTCTCCCCTCCCTTGCCTTCAAGTGCATGCACAGAATCAATTCTTCCTGATTTAAACCCTTGGCAGTTAATATAATTTACTATGCTGTCTTTGAGAAGTTAGATACCAGTTTATAAGTTAATATGCTATCTTTGTGAAGTTGGAACCACAGCAGCACTAGTTATTCATCTACCGACTAAATTAGACATTAAAGAAAATGAAGAATGCAATGATAGAAAACAAACATCTGCACTTGCCAACAGGGAGCGCTGCAGCGTGTTAGTATACCGGAGGCAGGTTGTAGGAAAAAAACCAGGGTCATGAAAGGAAAAAACATCATCGGTGGTTTGCGTTGATCATCACATTTCACATCCCACAACCTAAATTACACACGACTTGCCTGAAACTGGAAGCATTCTACATACTGTAACAGTTCATGTAATCCAAAGAGTCTATCCCTGTTGATCAGCACATTACTATAAAATCTTTTGATTATTATAAAAAAGAATTGATTATTCTGGGTTTAATTGGGACGTCATTCGTCTTCATGAGTATCATTTATTCATGCACCTCTAAACAAACAGTCCATCCTCCAGTTCCTTTGTTATTAATAGAGTTAAGTTCAAAAAGATTTTGGCTTGTATCACCGAGCTGTACCAGCAGCAATGCATGACACTTTCAAAGTGCAAACAGCTGGCATGTGTGACCTACATGGTTACACCGATCCACATGTCTGGTTTTTATCATTAGTCATTTGCGCACTGATGTATCCGAACACTAAAAATATAGTTACTGTTATATAGCTAAAACATCAATGCACAAATGGGTATACGATATTACCCCGACAAAATTGAAATGGAAAAGATCCTTTCCATGCAGTTTGCATACCAATCAGATCATACCGTAGTTCTGAAGAAGCCGTCCCCCAACCCTTCAGCTGCAATCTCATTTCAGACATTCTTGCTTGGTAACTATGCAAGTTTTTCAGTTTTCATCTGTTTTTAACACTATCCAATTACACATTTTAATTAGTGGTACTGAAACTCACGACACAGTTTCATTCGTGGGATTATGAACAATCTCACAGGCAGAACTCAATCTGCTAAGCTGGCCAATTCTTGCCATTTCCATTTCATTCTTCAAAATACAGGAGTCTGGAAGGTAACAATTGTTAGCACCATTTCTATTTACTTATTTACGATGATGCTGGGCCATCAGAATACGAACACTCACTTGTCAAGTTTGCTGATATGACACTGGCATGGTTGGCTTAATAAATGATGATACTGATAATGCTTATTTTCGTCAACTCCAGTCTTTTGTAAACTACTGTCATCGAACCTTCCTCCGAGTTAATATTTCTTATGACCAAAGAAATGATCACTGATTTTGGGCGAGAGTCTAATCTTGAGTGCCTTTGTTGTTATCAAAGGAAAGGAAGTCGATCGAGTTGCAGCTCATCAGGAATTTTGGGGGAGGAGTTCATAATCATTTGATATGGAAAGACCATGTTGATACACTACTAAAGAAGTTCAGCTCTGCATTGCACTGACGTCTCTGTAAGATGACAAATTTTAACGTTTCACTCGGAATTGTTGAAAACCTTTCGTAACACTACGATAAGTTGTCCAAATATGATGAGGTTGATATAATCAACCTCCCAAATTTCCCCTTGTTTGAGTCTTGATAATCATAAGGCAGCTCAGTATATTGAGCAGGATGCAGCTCTTGATATGCATTTACTGCATATCAATTGAACACTTCAGAGGGGTCCACCCAATGCTCCTGGGGTTTGCTGTTCCCCGTTTTTGTATTACTGTACTTCAGTGGTTGCCGGTGAGTGCAAGGTTCGTTTTTCCCAGGGTTCTATGTTCCCTGAAATGTCACTGTAATGCTTGAGGTTCAGCACAAGTTCCCGGGCCTCAATGTTGCCTTTGCGGGGGAATGCAAACCTCGATCGGCAACATCAGACCCCGGGAACATCGAACCCTCTAGGACATAAAACCTTGTTTACATTGAACCTTGGGAACATCAAACCATGGGAATGTTGAACCTTAGGAACATTGAAATAGCCCCCTTCATAGAATATAAGGCTAGTAATTTACATCTTACACCTAATTTTGTGGAAGATACTTCATGTAAGCCTATAGTATGTCAAACTCATCTGAGTGGACTTCAAAAGGGAATAAAGAGACTGAACAGCCTTCACTGAATTGAATTAACAGGTACATCAGTTTGTTGGCTTACATGAAGTATATACCATTTATACCACATTTCTAGGTTGGCAGGCAATACAGATTTACTCTCGCATTAAGCAAAATTCAGCCAGATTGCACATTTCCTTGCCGGTCTCTGTTGTTTACCATCACATGATGTCAGACCGAACCCACGGAGAAACGGTCCTTTGGCAATCCACTCACTGGAGGATTAATAACTGCTACTTGATAGCACTAATTGCTACAATTAGTGTCCTGGATCTTATCTCTGAGCACGCATAATTAAATTGACCAAGCAACTACCATATGATTGTAAGCCCATTGGCATCAATGACAAGAACTATACTTTCTTGTAAGCACTGGGCATTCAGGATATCTGAATCATAATCGGTCACTTAAACACTGGTCTTTGAAATGTTGTGTTTTGGTTTTTTTTTTGAAAAACAGGGCACTCTTCAGTTTTCTATATAGAGGGGGAGGTGGGGAAAAGATAGCAATGCAGGCATTTTTAACAGTAACAGCAGCATGCAGTTAAGGCATATAAAACTAATTTGGCAATAACTTGAAGGACTACCTCATTATCACAGAATCTGTTGTCCCTATGAGGAATCAAGGCGACCATACATGAAAACCTCTTAAATTCTTTATGCAAGCACAGCTTGGCAGCTGTGGACATTGTCAAGTTTAGAATGGCCTCTGTTTAACTTTGTGCCATATATCACACCTAAACAAGTTGTCAGACATTTTGGTAAGAGTCTAGATAAGTTGCTACTGCTCTATAACAGAACTGGTATGCTTCCTCTGTTCAACATATTAAATTCAATTGCTCTCACACAAGAAAGTATAGTAATGGTCATTGATATGAAAAGGAGTTCAGGCTTACAATCAATGCAATAAGGTCTGCTCGGGGATGAAAAATTTAGTCACTGAAACACTGAATCATCATCACCTGTAGCAAATTAATGCTATCAAGTAGCAATCATGAAGTAGATCACAAGAAAACTGTTCTTGTGTCAGAAATAATTAGGCCACACTATGATGACATCCATGCGTGCGAGCACTGTGTTAAAGGAAGCACGAATTAACGAAGTTTGGCTGTATAAATTACGTACAGTGTCGGCTTGGTTAGTCAGCACCACTGTGTATATTTGCCTCAAATATGAAGACAATTAACTGTGCGTCTTAAAATAAGTAAACCAAATTCCATATTTTGTAGAATTAACATTCCTGGATGAATTTTGTTCAGCTGATGACTACACGTTTGTGGTTACAAAAATGCATATTTAAATCAGATTCTTTTATAAAGGTTACCTCATGCTGGCAGGCATCGATGTCATCATAGTAGGGCCTAATTATTCCTCTCCTGTGTGGGCTGGTCTGACTCTCATGAAAGCAGCTACTAAATAACACCATGAGTATGGCTGGCGTAATGAAGTGCATGAATGCGCAGTATGCATAATTATCACTGAGAGCTAGTTAATGACTGTAGATTTTATGAATCTTCCCCTCTTTTAATCTGCCGTAGAAGTCCACTTTCACTTCTTTGGAACTGGAAAAATATGCTCTAGGTGTCTCATAAATATGCGTACATAGGTGAATCATGAATATTCACACACAGGTGCATCATAACAGCCGATCTTCACGTGATATCATACTGTACATGATGAGGTTCCATAGAAGGAACAAACCCTAACCATGATGGTATGACTCAATATCACCTCATGTTCTATCATGCAGAAAAGGGTTTTCTCGAGACATGACATAAGCATATTATGGAAATTCTGTGTGGAGTAACTGGGTGATCATAAGGAGGTGTATTATGCTACTTGGTGCATACTTTAGGGTTACTTTGTGACAGAACCAAGAAAATGCATTTCTATGACATCATCAATGTGTGCATACCTTCAACGTGGGAGTAAATTCATAGCCTCAACATGCAAATCTCATGTCAAATTTAATTTGAATGAATTATCGATAGAAAACTGATGGAGGGGGGGTAAGTAACAAATCGTTCACAATGTGCCTCACAGCACCAAAATTTTTAATGTTTTAATTGTTAGTATACCAGCTCTTATTTTGCTCTTGTTTTTTTCTTCTTCTCTTTTCCCCTTTCATTTTTGAATATCGTTACTTAGAGGAATATTTCTATTTTGCTGCTAATGACACAACCATTTCTGTACAATGTTGTGAATGCATCTACGTTAGTACACAGAATGATCCATTCCTTGAAAATGTACTGAGTGACCTAGCATGTTATGAATATGCAATACACAAAATTATTCTTTGTTCTTAAAACTTACGTGGAATCCATGTCAAGTTGTGAGATGTGACTAAATCAAACATATCACTGAAATGTTTAACATGCATCCAACTTGATACAAGCAAATCTAAAAAGTTCTGGAGGAATCATTAATCAAGATAAAATAGAAATGGCTGCGAAATGTCAGGAATGCAAGAATAGCTCAAGTAAGCACTTTAGTCACACAAATTAATTTGAAAAATGAAAATGTTCCTTGTAGCATGACAGATACATCAAGTAAGTATTTTTCCACTTTCTTCTGCTTCAGATTTATGACTGTCCAACAGACAAAAAGAGCAAAAAGCTTGGAATTCCAAAAGTTTTGTGAAAAGTCTTTAAAACAATGATTGGTCTACCAAACTGCTGTTATTTTCAAAATCGTTCCATTTGATAAGTTTCTCCACCGAACCAGCCTGATGCAACTGTAAAGAGATCCACTGATAGAGATATATAGCAACATCATCAACTTGAATGAATATATCTACATGCAGCGTTTACTAAAAAATACAAAACCTTAGCTACCAGCAGCTCCAATCATTCGGTGTATAATTACGTCTCAAGTGGCAACGGTAAATAAAGTTAAAAGGCAACGATGTTCGACTGGAGAATTGGCAGTTCAAACCAAAAGATCACGATACTAAGTATTCAAGAAATTGGCACTAGCTGTTGTATTCCAGATACAGTGGTAAGTGTCCCAAGGTGGCAGACATGCAAAAAGATACAGTACTCATGATAACTGGCATATGTCCTACTTATGCACAACATGCTACAGTATATCCTGACTTGTGGTATGTCTCCCAACAGCAGTGAACCTGCATGGGAATCAGCTCCGTGAAAACCTCTCGCGATCCCGTAAATGCTGTTTGTTGAATCCTTTAATTCACACACCGGCAAAAGGTAACGAGAATTGCAGATCAGACCCAAGGCCACACAGGGAAGCAAAATTCAATTTACATGTAAATTTATTGGAACAATATGTCACGGTGATAAAAACGAGCATGGGAGTTCCAACACCACAGAAAATTTGCTCTCTATTTTACAACAACAGAGTGAGAAAGAAGAAAAAAAAATCAATGGATCCAAACAGCATTGACTACTGATCAACAGCACAGTTTAGAGTGTCAGCTGTATGCAGATGTGGTTTTAAAAATAATCCGCTATATAGCAAGCGCACATCACAGTCCTATTTGAATGTTTTGTGTGGCATGAGAATACATATGCATGTTATACAAAAAGCACACCCATAGAATGCATGCTATAATACCACTTTATTCCAGATCCGATACAAATTAGGCATAACCTATGCAACACATACAATATGCTCCCAGATGATCATTTGGTAAATGTAACGGTTGCAATATGAATAAATTACCAAAGTTTAAACCTCCAAGATATGTAATAAATGTCTAGTTCCATAAATGCATCCAACACTTTGAAAAGCGCATTTGCTATAAATATAGTAATATAGAGTGTAGGCCTCTGGAGCAAAAATAAATGTAATTAGTACCATATATGCAAAAAACACATCTTGACATAAAGAAATATGCCATTTTTGATGGAATACATGACAAAAATACAGGCAAAGGAAGATAAAGAGATACATCACGGAGCCCTGAGAAATACTAATATCCCTCGGGATACAGAGAAATACAGAAAAAAAAAAGGATGTAATTATAAGCCGGAAGCTCACGTAATAATAAAGTGAGTTAAAAATGCACAGAATAGACTACATGTTCAGTATGGTTTGGATGAATTATTTTATTTCAAACTGATCTTTATAGTACTGCTGAATCGAGTCAGCTGATTGGCTACAGTGCTATTAAACTGAATAAGCTGATTGGTTACATCACTATCAAACTAAGTCAGCTGATTGGTAACCATGGAGTCAACTTTCATACCAGCGACAGAGTTGTCAGGTTAGTATCAAATTGTATACATCAAAGTTGTAAGATAAACATCATTCTAGTTTGAAACAGTAATTATACTTTTGAAAGAGCAGGAGTTGTTACTATTCAAAGTTAGTCTGGTTTCATAAACATTTGAAAGATGACTTAAAAATGACTTGTATGATATTACTACTCAGAATCACAATCAATGGAAGTTGACTTGCAAAGAAAGGTTAATCAACAGTGGATTGTGCATTTACTGTGGGATAACTGTACAATCAGGGGTACTAATGTTAGCATCGTATGAGGGGGAACTTGAGTGCATCCAGCCATGGTGTTAACCCATTATTCTACAGTTCATGCACAGATCCAAAGTTGATTAACCTTGCTCGTAAAACAAGATTTTGATAAACAAAAACAAAAGTGAAACAAACTTCAGCTTTGTAAATAACTGCATTTTTATTGCAACCAAACGCTGAGAATAAGTGAACAAGATTCACAACATATTAACGACATTTGTTTCTATGACACTTCCTAGTAACTAAAGTATAGTCAACATAAAATCCAACAGTGTCATTACTATGAAAATTTCCTGGTATCTAGTCAACATTCAATTCACCAATATCATAACTACTAAGTTTTCTCGTAAGTAGCCAACATTAAATCCATTCAGTATCATAACTATGAAAGTTTTCTTGTAACTATAGTCAACTTAAAATCCACCAGTATCATAACTTGGACATGTGACAGATAATGGTCACCATGATCTAAACTTGTGTCGGACTCATGAAAGTTGACTGAACAAGCTTACTTTCTGTCTGATCATGCTTATGAAAATGATCTGGTGACTATCCTAGTCACTTTCAGTGTTACTGACACATGACAGGGGAAGAATAATTTATTTACTTATGTTCAGTGTCATTATTATGAAAGTTGACTGGTAACAATTCAACTATGAGTTCAGTATCATAATTTTTACAGTTGACTTGTTGCTTGACAAGACTCTGCAAATTGACCGCCGTAACTGTATTCAGCATTATAATTAGGATGTTTGACAGCCTAGACTGGTCAATGTTAGGTTCAGTAACATAATTATGAAGTTGAATGATAACTGCAGTCTACTGATAAACTGAGTTCAGAACATAACCGTAGATAAATGAGAATGACATCATGGAATGATAGGTAAGGCCTAGACTCTGTAAGTCAAAAGCTGGTGTTCACTTGAGCGAAAGGCAAACCAGGGCGGATTAGGTCTTAAAGGGCGTGGTGCTAGAATTAGTTTCGAGGATGATTTGAGCATGGGTCAAATGTATGCATTAATGAGGCAAGGGGTAAGTATAGTATATGTCTACGATGTGAATCCTCGTAACACAAATCTAACACGAATGTAAGGATTAAATAACTTACAAACAGCTAAACATTGGAACATAATTTTTCCTGAATATTATCTGATTATTTCAAAAAGTCAAACTGTTGCATTTACTCCTGTTTTACCCATTGATGTAGTTAAATATCGAACGAACAAATTCTTGGGCCATGCTGTCCATGCACGTTATATGGCAAATGTTGAAGGCAGAGCTGTTTTGCCATGCAGGCAAATACAACAGTTATTGTTGTTCAACTTCACTTGTTCCGCTTGTGAGGGGTTACATTGTTCTAGTTTATCTCTTTCTATGGTCCAGAATCATGGTAGGCCAGTTGACTAGTAACTATGGTCTACTGTGAGTTCAGTGTGATCACTACATAACACAGTGCTTTAATTGTTTCAACCTTAAACACTTTCAGTTCACTAAAAGTGACTAAAATTAAGTGACTAAAATGACTAAAAGTTGACTGATGTAACTCTTCATTTTATGTATTTCACAATCATGAAAGTTTAATAAGGTGCAACCAGTCAACTCTCAGTTCATTAATAATAAACAACAAGACAAGAGAAATGCACATTGCCTGTTCCATATTTGATCAATTTGAGGTGTGAATATTTAGGATACAGTGACAGTATAACGTTAATGAATAGTACATAGAAGTTTACATATCTAGTGGCTTTTCAAAACACCGCAACATAATTACAAATTCTCTCATGAAGAGACCCCAGCAGACTCTCTATGTCCCCTAGCTATAACAGCAGCCTACTGTGTACCTATTGCATCAATACTTTAACATCTTTTTAATCCATGGACTGAGATCAAACAAAATTTAATTTACATTCCAAAAACTGGGAGCTAAATGCTTTATTTGCTTTCAACGTTAATGACTTTAGCAAGTTATTAAAACAGAGGAAAACGTGGTTGTGAAATGGAAATATCTACCTGGTTGATCAAAACCAGCAAATTATATGTGAAACAATCAACAAAACAAAAAGTACATGCGCTTATCACGAGAACACATTGAAATACAGTATTAATTGCATCAAACCATGCATTGACCATTAAGAATCAATGAGAATCAGTTAACAAAAATGAAAAAAAAGTATACTAAAAAACACAAAACAACATTATGTTAAGCTACATATTTAGAGAACTTTGAGAAGCAAATGTAAGAAGCATCAAAAACTTTTTTGTCCCATAAGGGAAGGTTTAACCCTTCTTTCATAATGTATGCTATCACCATGATTACTGCAGAATGCACTGAACGTATATAAGTCACTATTAAAGTAAACAATATGTGTTTTCAAGCTTTCCTACACGATATACCCATAAAACGGCAATCTTTTCTTCCTTTGGTGATTACTGTAAGCCATTCACTGTCTGTGCATTCAGACACCTTTTAAAGATGTTTGAGTTATCACCACCATCATATGAGAATACATTTTTATATTTTTAATTTTGAATATATTTTTATGGCAGATTTACTGACTGAGATGGTGGAGTATTTGATCATTATAATATCCTTATATATACACATGGTCTTAATGCAAAGAGTTATATCAAAAACAAATATTTGAATCAAAATAAGTTTGTTCACCTATAGTCAATACCGAAGACAATTTACAAATTTTCTAGTGATCACTTGTTTGAATAGTACTTCAGCTTCTGACTAAGATCTGGCCTCAGACAGTTCATGTAATAAATGGACAGACACTAATATATCCAAAGTAGAATGAATGTTCTAACTTCTAAGCCAATCAGGGAAAAATCCACTTTTTTTTTCTCATGATTCCAATCTCTGTAATCAGTAATTCACAATATAATGACAGGGATATATCATACTGTTTTGCTAGACTGTTTTGACAAGTAAATCAAGCTGTGCCAATTATTAAGTCAACTGTAATAACTTTAACTTCTCCAGTCATTATGGCCACATAATTATTTGTATGGTCATTCAGTTGTGAAAATAGGTGTGATGTATCATGTACATGATCGTAACAATGTACATTTCTTTACGGCTGCATGGGTACTTGCAACTGTGCACTTGCAAACCCACCAGGCAAGTTTTGTACAGTACGTAACTTTCTGCAAGTATACTGTACATGATGTACAGTATTTATCTCAAAAGACACATGTACCCTAAAGTCATTAGTGAAAAATCTATCACCACGACCTTCCACAATTCATACCTTTCAGTTTAATTAAAAGCAATATCATATCTGGACAGCAATGAATCAATTCTAGTAAATGCACTAAATTAAAGCACACATGTTACTGCTTAATTTGTTGGGAAACCTTGTGATCTGGTTGATATATTCAGTGCTGACTGCAACAAAATCGCATAAATTTTTCCAACAATGTTCTTCTAAATTTATAGTACAATGTCATATATGAAAAGAATTATTTACTTTACACAGCATTATCAAATACTGATAGTGGCTGTCTGTATCTGTAGCTATCTCCTTTGGCCTACTTAAGTTGTTGAGACTCTAACGCTTCACTTCCGTGCTTTCATCGTTGTCACACTCGAGCCCTGACAATCCAGCAAATTCAAAATTGCTAACTGTATACTGTATAATGACACGTTACTGACTTAAGCAATGGATACATTTTGTCAAAAGGTTGGTTTGATTAACCTTAATAAGTGGCTAATTGCAAACAGCAAGTTTTGCATTCTGCGCAAAATGATTGAGGAAGCACAACCTACGGGTACAGTCTGTGCAATATTTCAAATTTGCTTCAAATATAATTATATTCACAAGCTCCAGTCGCAAGTTTTGTTGGGTTACATGTAAAGCACGATGAAATATTTTTCATTCAAGTATTTTACAAAAGAAAACTTTCTCTTTTCAGCCATCCCAAAAACTTTAAGTGGTTTTGGAAGAAGTGAACGATGCACTCACATGATTGAACCTATATGAATTTACCATACTGACCAGAACTACCAATTGTGCCCTCGTTTTCGGGTAGCATCGAGGATCGAAACAATAGATTTTAGGTAGTCTGTAGAAAATTCAATAGATTTCTCAGGTCCTCTCAAGATTAACAATAGACAGTCTATTGTTAAGGTTAGGGTTGACAAAGACGAAACAAAAGAAAGCACAACGAGGTCCTCGGAATGGATGGAAAACAAAGTTGTGTGTGTTGTGGGTATGTGTGTGTGCAGTCAACAACCTTCCATAATCCCACCCTTTCGACTAGCACCACAAACGCAGGTCACGTTAGGTGAGAGAGTACTTCATGTGAATTACCTGTTGCTACGTTTCTCCACCTCTCAGGAAAGTTATCAATGTAACTAAAATTTACTGTCCTCCCTGCAGTTCATGGCTTAATTCTTCCGTTCTATTTAATGGTTTCTCATTCCTGCAATTCACGGTTTATTTGTTCTGTTTTTCTTTCATCCTGCAGTTCATGGTTATTCATTTTTTGTTTAATTGTTAGTCACATCTGCAGTTTATGGTATATTCATTTGTTCTGTGTAATGTATATTCATTCCTCCCATCATGGTTATTCATTTGTTCTGTTTTATGGTAGTCATTTCTGCTGTTCATTTCTTACTGCTAAATGGTTATTCATTCTTACAGTTTAGTGATTACTGATTCCTGTAATATATTCCAATATTTAAATTACAATCATATCACGGCGAATTTAATGGTTACAAATTTCTGCAGGTTACAGACTTTTCATTCTATGTTTAGGCCTTCTCGAGAGGAACAAACCCTACCCATTATGGCATATCTGGATATCACGTCATGTTCTATCATGCAGAAAATGTTTTCTCGAGGAACGATTTTAGCACATTATGTGTATTTTGTGAGGACCAGGTGCCCTTAAATGGTTGACTCATCCTTGCAGTCCACCTTTCATCATTTCTACAGGCAAACTCAAATGCAACTACAACACAGTTCAATCACTCATAGTTTAGTTAACTGAAGGTTGGTACCTTCACAGATATATTGATATTTTGTGCAGTATACACATCATCAGCATATAGCAAGAGGTGCCCAACACCACCTCTCACTCCCCCAGCCATTGTGTTGCTATGAATATTCATTCTAGAAGAGTTTTAGTTTACATTCCCAGAGTTCAATCTGCTTTATCTGCCAATGTAGTTTGACGATTATTCATCACCAAAATGTAAGTTTGTTCTTGATCCACATACACAGACAAGTATCGTTCACTGCATTTTATGTGTTTGCGAAATTGAAAAATCTCACTATACAATAGAACTGCACATGTACACAAACAAGACTGATACATAGGGTGAAAAAAGTAAACAATTCACTGCCAAAATTTTAATCTACGCGAGTTAAGAACTGACGACATCCAAGAAAATTAATTTGGAGCTCTCTCAAAGGGTACAATTAATCTATGTTATCTATTATCAATGGATTCAACAAACATGATCAAGATGCAAGTCGAAAGTCTGCTGAGTTCCCTGAGTAGAGGGGCAATGATTTATTTCTCTTGTTTTTAGTAAAATATTTACAGGTATATTTTTACAACAAAGTAGCTAAAGTGTATTTATCCATCGACAAACATACAAAGGGCACTAGACAAATAGAGGAAACTGTATTGCAGCTAGTGAACATGTAGAAAATTAAATTAGCATGGTAACTGTACTATGTTCAGAAAGTCTGCAGTGCATAATAATTGGCTCCGAATTAAAGTCCATATCTATTGTGTGCAGAACAATGGTATACTAAACAAATAAATTGAATTTGGCAGACTGTTCTTGGTGAACAAACAGTCGAAACTCAAAATTTGGCAAAACAACGCATCTGCATGGCAGAGTCCGTTCTGTTGTCGGATTTGGAGTCCAGACTGTTAATTCACCAATAATAGTCTGACAAATGTAATTTATTCCTATTCTGCAACTTAAAAATTATGGAAATGAATGAATTTGTTACGAATTTACTATGCAAAAATGTTAAAATTGTCAAACCTTGGGAGAATGCAGCAAGTACAATAACTTGTCACCTATCAATCAAATAAAAGCTTAGTATTTGATGGTTTCTAGACCCCCTCACTTGAATTTATTTGTGTGAACTGAAGACAACATAATTGTCACTTTCATGGCAAGATTACACACTGTATGTATGTAAACATGCAGGCAAAGTTCGAAAAGTGGGGTACAAAGTTTATTTCTACACAACATATACACAGTGAGTACACTGTGATTTGTGAACTGAACAGGGAAAAGAACATTTACTCATTTCAATGAGTTGCAAAAGGGTGATATGAGTCAAAATGAATTAATGACTTTCAGAAAGAAAAGAAAACCCAGGTAATTTTTTTTATATGGATGTGTGAATGTTATATCCTTACAACAACCCTGACAAACGAAGGATAAGCAATTTTTTTATCATCCTACAACACCAAGAGGTTTCACTTTCAGTGGTCGCTGACCTAAGTTACAGGCTAAGTTAGTACTGACGTACAGCTAGTGCTGTTGGACCAAGGGTATAAACTTACATTACTAGATCTTGTATTACTTTATTAGGCCTATCAATTGTGGAACTGCTTCTAGATGGCCTTGAGATATAGGCCTAATTCAAACGATATTCACATTGCACTGGCTAGGCAGTCCATGGGCCTCACTTAGGACCGTTTGTATTAGCACTTATTTGTCCTCGAGGATGAGACCTGACAAATGAGACCCTACTTAAGCAAAGTTAGGCCTAGACTCTGAAACTGTCCGACACATACAGTTATCCATAGGCCATAGTCTGTGCTGGAAACTCAATTAGTGATTTGCATATGACTTCCTGATGTGAGGCGACTATATTTGGCCTTACAATTTACAAATAGCCACTAACACGTTTCTTTCATTCGTTTGTAGGACCAGCTTTCAGTAATTAGTCCATTCCTTAGTGTGTGGAATATTTGTGTTGCTCAACAGTACTATAAATCACTGTTGGGTTTTTAAATCAATGTCGGGTGTTGGGACTGTGGTAAAAACTGCCAAAAAGCAGTAAAAATTGGTAATTACCATACTTTTTTATTGTTCTTTTTTTTTCCCTGAGGCTTAGGCTTATATGCACTGTAGGTACATGTATATTTCTAGATGTCAGGAGCATCTAGAGATGTATGCATTGAATCTCTTTAATCTAAAATGTTCCTCTTTTTTCTCATATTTCTGAAACCTCAATCTAACCCTTTATAAACCTTTTATTTGGCCTATTTATATGATTCATCTTGTTATTTGTCAATAATCTTTTGTTCCCCTTCACCTCCTTCCTACCGACCTCCCAAGTCCCCTCTCCCCCCAGGTAACGCTGGTCGTAAGTACCTCGAGCTGACTTCGCTAGACACTTTTGGAACATTTAATTACTGTAACGGCATAAAATTTAATTAGAACATGAAGCATACGTCCATGAAAGAGAGAGGATGTAAATCATGACCGTTTCACAATTTATTCATGAAAAAATTACAGGAAGTTAAAATTTTAATCCCATGTGTAGATTAATGAATGTCCAAGTATCAGGGTGACAAAGCCTTTGGTCACTCAACACTCAGTGCACTCATCTAATACCTTACATTGTGCACAACATGTGCATTCAAAAGAACAAGCACAGATTAACTATTGGGTCGACAGACTCCACACATACATCTTGTAGTGTATCAGATATAGCCTACGTCTTTCTCACCTTGATATTACATTTGCTAAAAGGAATTCATAAAAGACGAGGTATGCATGAATAATTCACGAAGGCATGTTGTACTTAACTATACGTGCTTCACAGAGAGTTACTCCATACAAAAATACCAATTCAAGATGTATGTGCAACACCAAATGAATTGCAGTATCACTTACAATGTGCAACAGTATATATACACATACTAAATTGGTGATCTGGAAGATAAGTCAGATTATATGCGTAAACCATTCAAAGCAGCGATGTGCTGCATTTGTGGGTATAAAGCTGCATAGTGCAGTTATGTGCTATTTACCAGTCATATCTTATATACAGCTCTACCCATTACAGTATGAGGCACCGGTTAATGACACTTACAGGAATGCCATTCTGAGCTTCCGTCCATTTGATGCAAAAATCTCCACTTCAAAGTGGAAACTGTAGCTCTGAGGTACCAAAGAGGAGGAACTTAATATTTCAGAACGGGAAGGAGACATGAAGAACGAAAGGATGTGTGAGTTGATCTGAAGTGAGGCAAGGTTAAGTAACATCATAAAATTATTCATTACTAAACTGAAACAAGCTTGTCACTTTGCCAATAAAAGAACAAAGTCTCAAATAATTATAAGTTATCCAATACAGTAAATGACACTCAGAGGGCTCCCAAATTGTCCATGCTTCATAATCAAAATGCTGACTCTGTATCCTTAAAAGACAATTAGTACTATACTCAGCTATGTATACTCTTTAAGGTTGATGCATGCATGCATGCATTTAATTGTTTCTTGATTTGTTATAAATCTTTTTTCCTTCTTAACGTCCTTGTGCGTCATCTGGTTCGACGAGATCCATCCCATTCATAATTTATCGATTTCATTGGAATGTATGTTTTCTTCTGTCTCGAGTGATTTGACGAAACTTTCAGTATCTTTCTACATTGACTGCTTTTGATTGATGTGAATGATACATAAAACTGACAGATATAACTGCATGTGTGTAATTACAATATTCACTGTTCACGTCACATGACACATATCAGTGCAAATGACGATGATTCACAATACAGTGGTTGCCAAAAAGCCAAAAATTTATCTCGTCACAAAGGCGCAGATATATCACGAAAATTGCTCATGGCATTATCACAGCCTTTGGCCCATCAACTTTACCTACCATTTCACACATCGTACAGCTCATTACAAACCAGAACAAATCAGTATCACTTATTGATAGAATGTGTAGTGTATCCCCTTAGCAGGCAGACAGTACTTAACACAATTTACAATATATTCTCTCGAAAAGTAGGTGCATTGCATATTGGTCTGATCAACAACTTGTTCCACAGAAATTTGCTGGTAAATTTCACGAGTGGCCCTCACAATAAAGAAAGACTTGGGAAAGAAGCGGGGATCGTGCTTCAAGTCATTTTAAATCACTAAGAGCATTTGAACACAGTTAGAGGCCTCAGTTCAGAAAAAAAAAATGGTTGTCATGACAAATGCTAAAAATAATCTGTAAGTTTCCTCCTCCTCCCCTTACCAGCCTCCAACTCCTTCCCAGTCCACTCTCATTCAACTCTGCAATGTAGTAATGCATAAGGTTGTGAATCATATTAGCATTGTAGAAAATCCCTTGGCTATATAAATTGGATTTTTCAATATTCTTACACCTACGTGCAGTAACTATTATACAGTTTCATATTTGTAATTCTGAATTTTTCATCCAGGCAAGTTTAGGTAAATTAGCACAGCATGTGAAACTCTAGAGATATATATTATTGTTCAAATACTTACTGCTGTTGGCTTGGTTTCCTGTCCATGAAATCTCCAGGTGAAAGCGGAGAGTACTTGCAAGGTACCGAAGGGCTTGTCGCCATGGTAATGATCCAGGGTTGTGAACATTTATGTCGCTCTCCAAATCTCAAAACACACACTGTACAATGTACATTAAATAACCTGATGAGTTTCACCGGTTTCTATTGCTGTGTCTTCAAGACTGCTACCGACAATTGCAACGTCACATACGACGAGTTTGACACTGCACACTGTCAGTCACGTGTGAAATTTGCACAGAAACCTTTCTCCCAGATATCTGCCTACACAAAGCGCATTTTCACCGACCAAAACGTGTTCCTGAAACATATTGCAAAAGATCCACAGGTCGGGTGATGTACTCGACTGCTGCCTTAATTGACCAGATATTAAAGCATGTCTAAATTGGCACAAATGACATTCTACACTAGCTATAAAGGAACACAGGTTGTAATACGAACGAACAGAAATATCACCGATTCAAGGTAAAGTTACGAAGCTGGTGAGTGCCCTTAAACAGAAGGGCATCTCACGAAACCCGCTGCAGCAGCTGGACTCAATAGTGCTGGCAGAAATAGTTCACTACGATATGAATCTACCGATTGCAGTAGGACAATAATTGATTACCTTACTGCAGTATATGTATGCATGGCTGCACACACAGCAATAATGTATCCATAGTATAAAGCTTAGCTGAGCCTATACCTATACTGTCATAAAAATTTAATGTACCATGCATTACATTAATACAATATCCTTAATGAAATTCCAATTTTTACTGAAACAAAAACCCTAGTGATAAGGAATATGAAATGCTCTCCATATAGCTTATAGTTAACTTAATATAGATAGATACCTTGCTAATAACCTTTAGTTGAGTTTGAAGATATCGTTTCCCTTGAATTCCCACTATAAATGAAACTATGTCTGTGCTATTATTGTGTTACGATTTTCTAAAAGATACGAATGCACAGCCAGCACTTTTAATTGCAATTAACTGTAACTGCTCCAGCATGGCAACTCCATAATAACCCCTCATTACATTAGATGAGATTAGTGGTTTCAAAATGTCACAAAAAAAGTAAAAGACACAAATGGAAATCTCTATGTGCTAATTCAAAAATAAACTTTTTCATTCCCCCCAAAAAATAAGTCCAGTTTTTGATGAATTAAGGTGAGGTACATTTATTAAATGTAAATGAAGTTGTTGAGAGAATTATGGCACAAGGGGCATTGCTAATCAACATAAAGTTTCAATTAATTTGTCTATTGTTGACGATACTTTGAAATTGGAAAGTTGTTTGAAAATCCAAAAACTAGACCAAGTACAATTAAACATTATGTGACTTGCATTTTATTCTTATGTTAATAAGACATGTATTTATTTTTAGCCAAAGAATTAAAGAAACTAAGTTTGCAATGTGAATGAAAATGAGTAAAATGGAGTGTTTAAATTCCCCAAAACTCCCAGGTTTGGGAACTGGCTAGCGTACTCCCTCACCTCATATACCCCGGCATATTGACCATGGTCTAGCATCTGGCAATTTTGTATTTGTGTGTATCTGGTCATCACCCTACCCTCCATAATTGCCAGCCGTCTGGTCTTCCACCGCCGTCGCCATAGTCAATACGGTAATGCATAGGTTATATAAAGTGAGTGAGTACGCACTGTGAATACACTGATTCTATGGGATATGTGACTTTGTAAAGAAGCAAAACATTCTGACATTGATTTTACAAAGACGAGCAGTGACATGTCAACGAAACGTGCCATAATATATTCACTTTGTCATTGATTAATTACACACACGAGGGTAACATTATGTGATTGGCATGCACACACCCCACACTGAAATGAAAGGAGGGATACCCTCATCTCTGTATGACTTGCCTTCAAAGAAACTCTCTGTATGTGTATACCAATCAAAAGCAACAAATGTTTTGGAATCAAAAGTATGGTAACGTGCACGGAGCAGTGACCGAACACAGATGAGGAAGTCATGCACGTGTTCAGTTCACTCCTGTGCATGATTACTATCAAGGTAGAACTCCAACTGCACCTAAGTTTATGATATTTCCAGAATTTTGTTTTGCCATGAAGGCCAGTTTGTACCTGGAGGCCATTAATTCATACTTACTGAGCCAATTTACTGTCTGATTATGGCCTTGAGCAATACTGTCAAAAGAAAGGTCTAGAAAATGCTAGCAGGAAAAAAAGTAGTAACCTGTATTGGCTATTACTTTGAATCCTAACTCTAAGCATATTATCATTTTGGGCCGATATACAGACATATTTTTCAAAAAGTTAACAAACCTTCACTGATCCATCTAAAACAGTCTGTAAATATCAGCATGAGCATTACGAACTACAACCAATCGCCTAATCTCTCTGGTTTCAAAAGGGACAAGGGTGTCAAAAGTTATTATACATCAACTTCGAAAATCTTCAGGACTTTATAGTTACAAAGCAATATTTCTATGGTCCAAGTTACTCACATATTACACCAAAACTTGTCAAGAAGAAAAAATATGTGTGTGCACATGTTTGTTTTGATTCTACAAATTTATCTAATGTTACAGAAGTTTGCCTTGAAAAATATGAAAGCACTGTCCACAGAGGCAATACTTATGGGAGAGTTTCATGGAAAAATCTCCAAGGAACAAGAAGCAACTGACCTGATCTAAATTCAACCCCATCAGACTTCTCTACTTCCTAGTGACACACAGATTTGCCAAACAGCATGGATATGCATGTCATACCGCACCAACAAACTGTTGATACAGGATTTCCATAAATCCTACAGTTTTAGGTACTCTGATGTCATTTTATCTCGATCATGTTATGCTTCAAATTATTCTGAGGCTATAGATATAAATGGATGCTGGAAACTATATACGAACCAATAATTATGCAAACATCACAAATATCAAGTGAGGCATTGAATTGTGCTGGAGAGTTTAAAATATGAAAAGCAGAACCCACAGCAATTCAGCAGCAAATATCAATCAGGAGTATAGTCCATCAATCAATTATCTCAGACTTGATGAAAACAATGTCCCCCTGTCCACATCGAAGAAAATGTCGGAAACAACAGACCTGATTACACTTGGACTGTCATATATGTAAGTCCAAAACAAACAAACATTGACAATTAATATCATCTTGGCACACCTTGCCATATTTTACTGAGATGTTACATTGATCCCCGAAGTACTTGCTCTAACGCTACACATATCCATCTGATGATTTTAATTTTGCTGTGCATGATTTGTTTGTCTACAGTAGATGAACGAATTACAGTAATAAGTGTCATATATTCTCATATCTGCATGCAGGTCTTGGCGAAAAGCACAAAGTGTCATTGGATTCAGTTCTGTTCTAAGCGCTTTCAATGATTAATACACATGCATCTTTAACACTTTTCCACTTCTTCAATTGATTCTTTCTGGCTAAAATGACGCATATGGGCAATCATAGCATTTAGTGACAGTGGTACCAGCACGAACAAGCTGTGATACAACAATGTTAAAGCTTCTACAGTGAAGAAGCCAAATCGATTGTAGACTTTGAATTTTCTAAAAGCTTCCGTCTTTATAGATCAGATGTTAAGTAAGTGCTGGGGTTTACTTAAGAAATCCATTGAAAACTATCTAAAAAGCCAACATTCATCACATATGACAATTCTAGTTTATGTATTTACAGAACTGTACCTTCATACAACTGGTGACTAGAAAATGCTGGATGCAAAATGTAGAACTGAGTTCAGGTTACGAGAACATGTACCTGAGCCACAAACAAAACAAAAGTAGCAACATCTTCTTTTCAAACTGTTCATCTGTCTCTCATGACAGCTATTTCTTGGACCAATATAAACACAAAGGAGCCCAATTTACTGTCAATTGTAAAATCCTCTCCTAACCGCATCCCTTGATTGCCTATTTCTGCAGGTCTCAAGGACATTTTATCTGTATGGCATCTCATAAGGCAACTCATTCCTCTTTGCAATAATAAAAACTCCCTGAAGTTACAAAGAGCACATGCTATGGAACGTATTGCTGGAAATCAAATTAATTAACTTTCCTTTTAGGCCTTACATCCCTGATAGTTTGCAAAATCTCAAGTTACAAATTCTGTCTTTTGAGATTTTTTCCTTATTTGTAAACTGGAGTCTGCATCTCTATGCATGGTGACTCTCATCTTTGTAGATGACACAAAAGAGGAATGGGGAGGGTTACTAAAGCCTGAAGTATTTCATTTTGTAGAAATGTCATCTTTTGAGGTGAGAGGGATTGGGGAGTATGGTACCATGATCATTATAGTACAGATGTGTGTAAAGGCAAATGGCCCATCAACTTCAAGTTTTCTAGTACCCATCGTGTTCAAACTTAAGCTGTGACTTACAAATGCCACCAGAAACTGGTTACATACTTCCATAACCTGGCAGCAAAAGTGTGTATCCATGTCTTGCCGATATTTATAGACCTAATCTAATTTTATCACTAGCACCAATATTATAAATGCATCACCATTGTAAAAACATCAACTGATAGACCTAATTTAAAAAAAAACAGTAACAGATAATCTGGCAGTGCTTTGCTTAAATTAATTACTTAATTCTGGTACTAACAACTTTTACAGTTTTGCCTCATACTTTTGAATGGACAATTTCATGTAAGCAGTACATGCTAGCCCATTCTCATGCAAAGATATAAACAATTTCTATAGTCCACAGAAAATATTGACTAGATCAACTAATATAGGATAACATAATTGCAGACTTTATGCCTTTCTATATGGACAGAACCTACTGAAAATCTTGTGACATTCAAGGTGTGAGTTTTGTTGAATGGGTTAATGTCATGTTTTTAATTTTCCTTTCCACAAAATGGTGTACTCTGAATCAACATAGCTATGGCAACGTAGTTTGTATGCACAAAGCGGAGTAACAAAAAGTAACGGATCTTGGAAGCGAATTTGAAAGTCAACCCCTGAAATCTTAGTCTCTAAAATCCACAATATGCTAATAAGGATCTACTTACTTTATCTTATTTTCATTTTGTAGATCTTCTTAGATATCATCAAGTTACAAATTCAAGGCTATACAATGTCAGATAACCTCTCTCCTAAAAGGAGCTGATGTCAATTTGTAGTAATCCATTTCCTACTGTTACTTTGTTTACTTTCTTGTGTTAACAGAAGTTCTTTGTTTTCTTCAATATCATTAGGCAATTCCCCTGGAAATGTACCACAAGGTAAGGTTACACAAACAATTTGATTCTGCCTGCTTACTTGTTTATCTGTTTTTCGTTCTTGTAAGTAATTCCCATATGAATGGAAACAGCTGTCGTCTGTGAACAGGATACATGATAAAGCAGAATACAATTATCAATGTCAAATCTACAGTGGCATGTTCTGACTAATGGTATTACTATATTAATTCAGCTAATTTGGTGACCGTTCCCACATCACCGTAATCTGGCTGCTATCACGACAAATTCAGCGTGGCAATGTAGTGACCACAGTCATTTAATCGTTTATCATCCCAAAACTCCTCTGGTTTGGTTATTTATGAACAACTCACTTAATACCAGCTGCCTCAGCATGTAACAAAAGCACTCTTATCTATTGTGCCGGAAGTATTGAATTTTTACTAAACCTCCACACTCGCGGCACTTCAGGATGGCGACATTAATACTCTTGGCATTGGAAATGGGCGTGAATTTGTCATGCTGAGACAGGTAATCGAGGACTGCAGTAAATATGCGATACTCAGTACTAATTTGACATGGTCTGGAAACAATCACAGCGATCCAGCATGATACTAGATTTATCAACGACAGGACTCCACAGTAGCATTATCCCTCATGGATACATAATGCAATGGTAGTTATAAAAAGTGATAAAACTTAAAGTAAACAGCTAAATAACATATTCTTTTATATGAACTTACAAAAAATAAAAAGCAACTGAATCACATATTCTTAGCTCATTACATTGCAATCTTTTACCTATTACCTTTACCTAACCAGCAATCACAATTTATTTAACAATAAGTGCAATAGGTAAAGTATGTCATTCTATTTTTCTAAATTCATTACAAGTGCAATTACCCATCAGACCTGAACCCTGAAATAAAGAAAAAGAGGAGTAACCCACTTATGATGAGAGTTAACAGAATAGATTTACTTGTTGCTCTGAAAATTTTGTTGCATATATATTTTTCTATTTTTTGGTCTTTACTTTATACTCTCAGTTTCTTTGCCTTAGCCTTCTAATTTGGCACCATTCACTGTAGTCAATACCAATTTCGAATGATTTGGTCAAGTTGCTACAACCAAGTCAGTATAATCTGCCTATTATCGCTCATCCTGATATGGTAAGTAGGTCTACTGATACAAATGTCAATCAAGCAGCATTACAAAATGGCATATCAATGCAAATTTGGTCTGGTTACTATGGAAACCATGAACAATTCAGCATGAATGGTCTGGCTACTATCATGTCAATCATCCTGATATGTTTATAGTCTAACAAACAAGTACCAATTTAGCAGGGTGATCTAGTTACTATGGTAATCGATATTAAGTTATCATCAGGGTACAGTTCTTGTGGTAATCAATACCAGATGTGAGTTTGAAGGAATATATACTGATAGCAAAATAAAATGAAAATTGTGATAGCATTAAATTAATGGTTCCATAACCCCCCCCCCCCCCCGGTACAATTAATTGATTGTAACAGCTGTGTGACAAGTACTGCATATTTATGCTTGCAGCCATGTCTTCTATCAAATTTTATCCTCTAATGGAGAGGCATCACCCTATTCGCACATTTAAGCCTACGGAGCATCTCCTTATTTGGATGCCCCTAGTATATGGCTGCCACCCTGAAGTACCTTCTGAGCAATGTTCAAACATTCGTTTCATAGAGCCCAAAACTTGATGACCTTAATATTGATGGCCATCGGTCCATTGAACAATGTACACACACAGAACCACGGAGCCTAGGGGGGTGTCCATTTATATGTTTGTTGACAGTTAATCTACACAGCTACAGGTACGTGCAATCGGAGCAGTGTTTCTCTTTTTCAGCCAATCCCCATAGAGTCTTGAGACTGCATATGACTTTTACGGAACTAAAACGATTTTGTCTCCAATGCGGAGACATGGCGGACATTAGTTTTTCGTAGTAAGTGACTAAAACTTTTGTCCACTACGCAGGGTATACCCACATATTCTTAGGTGTAATACTCATAGCGTAGGTCTACTCACTGAGTTGAAAGTCGTGTGCATTATACTGCATGAATGTGTATTGAAAATGGTATATGTTTGAATTTGGTCTATATGCTCATATGGAAAAATTTATTTCCTCTGTATCATGATAAATCCGAAAACTATTCCAGATAGCATTCAGGGAGAGGCATCATTGCATCAAGAACAGTGTCAGAGCTGTTTACCAGTCACCAGGCACATATAGCCACCCTCAACAATTTTTCAATAAAAGGTCCTGCTTTCTCGGAACACAAATACAGGGGAAAAAATAGAAATCTCGCACCATTTTACATCTAGAACCCTTGAAAAACTCCAACACTGATGTGCCTCTCGAAATCGGTTGATCTGGCTATGTGCCTGCCAGTCAGGTTGAGCATGGTGATTGGAGGTTAAGTCATGTTAAGCAGTAGTGTCTTTAGTAGAGGCAGTGAAGTAAATAGCGGAAAACTACACATGCCACTTTGGTATTTTCTTGTGACTATGGTTTTGTTCACATGAAGCTATATCCACAAATGTCTAATGTACATTTCACAGTAATGTTTCCAAGATGTCCAAGAGTTCTACAAGAAATTACACAACCAGATATATAATGCACATTTCAGTCATCATGTCAGTACACACTTCCCTGATAGAATTCAAGGGTACCCATTTAACAACCAGAAAATAAACGCTACCACACATCATGGAAGGCTTAATCCAATGCATGGTAAGTGCAAGGTCCCATCGGATATAGAACCAGCTTAGTCATTAACCTATATGATTTAACATGAGATATGTAAAGAACAGTTTTAATCTGATTAATATGTATTATGGCCACATGCAATGAGTAATTGGTTAATCATTGTATGGAAACTTTGGAAGATGGATTTACTGAGTCTACAGGATATATGGAAACAATGGTGTGCACATGCAACTATTCACACTTCAAAACTAATAATTAAGAGGTGATTTTAAGTTTAATGAAAATGCAAATATGATGTCTGGAGTGTCGCACGGTCACATGCAGTGCCCGTATTTCTTTTATCACGTAGGCCTACATGTACTTCAAGTTAACTGCTGAGTTTCACTTAGGTAAATAATATCCATGTTTGTAAAAAGGAGAACACATGCATCCAAAACAAAACCCTCAGGATTTATAACATTCAGGCTTGTCCTTGAAAAAAAGGTTACGAAAAACAAAGGATAACATAGACGTATCATGCAAAATCCCTCTCTTGGCATCATAAATTCACATACACAGCCTATGATTATTCATGATGCAGGTATAAGACAGGAAGTTGCCTGTAAATTGTTAACTTTTTGTGCATTTTGATTGAATTTGTAGCTATTTTCAAAGTTTTTAATGATCAATGCAAATATTCCAAAATGTCATTTTCATGTCACACAAGCTTTTAAAATGTCACAGGTACATTGCACAACTTCAAGAAATACCTGCCACTGACCGTCACAGTTGAATTAGCTTCATTAAATTGTATTGGTTCTGCAAAATATTTGGCAAAACATATTATAAAACATTTAATCCTCATATTGGTCTCATATAACTTCCTAAATAGCAAACAATGGTTTGAAATTGACTTGAGGCTCTTCATTGTTACCAACAACAGAAACAAAGGAATGATTTCACTCTGGCAAGATGTTTATCTGGTAGCCGCAAAGTTTCAAAACCTGCAAGGCATATATATCAGTGTATTATCATGCACTAATTACACCACAGGACGAAAAAAAATCGAGCAATTTAACACATTAAAACGATTGAGATATTACATTGATTGAAAATAACGTTTTTGCTGGAGGGATTTCCAAGAACAGTACCATAAAATGTGATTAATTTGTATCATTCCCAGCTGTGCATGTGTGCCTCGAGACTTATTGGATTACCACCTTGCCAATGTCAACAGCTGTGCTCCTCAACATATAGTTGACACACGTAACTTTTACAATTTTGACACCTCGTGCCTGTAAAGTCGCCAAAGCTGAAAGAAATTCAAAACGCCACTGCCGAGTATAATTTCATATCAAATTAAAAACATACTTTGATCATATGTCACTCCTTAGGGGATTCAAGTATTGACTGAAGGAAGGGGTGTATATTCTGATGATGTTTACAAATTAATTAGATTTCATTTATTCTTATATCCATGCAGGATTGAAACTTTTGTAATTGCAGATTATAAGTAATAGCTTTTCTTCCGCTACCCAAGACTATTACATGTCTTTTTTTGGTTGGGTTGAGGGTGGATTACGTGCATTGGGGAATATCATGGACAGATGGACAGACAGACAGACAAACAAACCAATCACTACATGATCAGACAAACATATGCATTGTGGTTGGGGTGCCAAATTTTCCACTTGAGGAACTACACACTGCATAAACTGTTGGGTCGACAGAATGTTAGGTCTAATATCTGGGAAAATTTGACGGATTCAATGCTTTCATGAAAGATGCCTACCACTCCAATTCCAGAGCTCCAGTGAATAGTTGTTTTGCATACATCAAAGAAAGACGACAACTTTTTATTCAGATTGCTAATACAAGATATCCACTGATGATGATTGTGCATGCCATGTCTCAAACTAAAGAGAGGAAAATTAAATTACAAAAATCCAAAACAATAGAGAAAAAAAAGAAAACGCTTCAAACTTCCTGTTTGTAACTCAATGCCTAGAATGTTTACACACAAGCATCATTCACAAGATGAAAATAGATTATTAAATTAGGTACCTAAAGACCTGCCTAAAATGTCTCAAAAAGACACTTTCAAAAATTTTAATAGTCACTGGTGCAGCGTAATATCAAATTGCAAAGAACTGTTCCTAAGGAGACACACTTATGACGAATATTTTCGATGGGATGTGAGCACGCATCCATTGAATTCATCTGAAAGCTCGACTCCATTTTAATTTAAATTATTCAGAGTTGCTTGAGCGTGTCTCATTTGGGACTTATTTTACTCCTTGTCTTTATCAGACTACATGTAATGTTTACTCCCAGGGATGCATTATGTAGAGATCATAAGTAGCAAGCATGTAATGTTTAGTTTGATTTAGTTCCTACTGCCATCATCCACTTGTAAAAAAAAAATGCGACAATGGAATAAAATTGTGGGCAAGTTTGTCGTCCTGACGTGTCGACATAGCAAGAGTTCCTCAGAGACGTGCTTAGAAGATTCAAGAAGGATACAGCAAATTAAAAAACAAGTATAAAATACAGATGCGATACAAAGACACAAGAAATTGGATTTAATTGGTCAAGACATCACGTCTGAAAAAAACAAAAATAAAACTTTAAAAGTATTATCAGAATGTTTGAATAGTGAGATCTACACAACAAACAGATTTTTCCAGGGGAGAAAGCAAGGTGGGAAAATTAATAAGCAGATTTAGCCACAATGGGTGATTTTTCTTAATATAGATCGATCAATTCTGCGGCAAACCATCTTCTGTTTTATTATTCTCCTTTTGGATTTTTGTCTGTCGTCGGTTGCTAAGTTTTAACTAAATGGCAGCAAGATCAGAGTCTCGTTTAAAACTGACAAGCTCACATCATTCAGACATTCCACTTCTTGAAAATAAATGATTCAAATGTGATTTAAATGAATTAAAATGTTTGCCTGAGAATACTTTAAATTGGCAATACTTACCCGACAACATGTGCTCAAGAGACACATAAGTGGTTTTAATCACTAAATCACTTTCCTTCCTGCAGCATCCTGTCGTGTCTTTGTTTGTTTTATTAATGTGGCTTATCTCACATTTATTTCCCTACTAATCATTACACGCATGCATAACTCAGGACAATCACCTTTGGAGTATTTTTCATCGAAATCTTGTACATCGGTAAGTTGGGAATCGGCAGTTATACCTTGTGAGTTTCAGATGACATTTTGAGAGATTTTCATAGAATGTCGATGATGACAACTGCCATCGCATCTGGGATGAAGATGAATGATGACGACGTCAGAGATGATGATGGAGATGACAAACCCAATGATGAGGATGATGACAATGAGGAGAATCAATGAGAAGAGGGGGACTAGGAGGAAGTACAATAGAGTAAGCAGTCATTGATGGAAATGTGTTTTACTAAGGTCCTCGCTGAGGACTGTTACAAAGCCATCAGTATCAGCCATATGAACTTACAAAAATAAACTTATTCAGAATAGTATTTATTCAAACTGTCCCACATTTCACCTGTTGCAGAGGGGATGCGGGTGGGGGATGGGGGTGGGCTGACACAATTGCCAGATGCTGGACCAGAGTCAATACTATAATGCATAGGTTATATGAGGTGAAACTTGAATGATTACACTAAGCCAGTCAACCACTGATACAAATACAGTGAGTTTAAAGGGAGATCATTCGTGCAGTTCACGATTAAATCTTTTACACAATCTCTGTTTACAGCAGTTCCTCCTCATTACCTTCTATACTATGCTACAGCAGCAAATCTGAAAAAACAGTCCTAAAAAATCCTGCTGACATTCCCAACTCAGTTAACCATTTGGAGCAAACAGTTGTATCTACCACAAAATCAAGTATATATGACTTATGTGCATGGTTAATTTGACTGTTTGATTATCCTTCGTTAGTAAAATATCCTAACTGAAGCTTAAATACTATACCATATAGTCCAATTATATAAACTAGATAAAAGTATTCTAATGCATTTTGAACCCTATCCTACCTTAATCCAAAACCAGCAACTTATTTACTTTGGGAATGAAATCAGAATATAATTGTGATGAGATTATATCACAACTCAAAATGGTAAGAAACGCAGGAATCCTACCCTGCCTAAGGCCAAAGTAGCAACTTATTCACCAAGGAAATTTATGTAGGATGTATTTTGTGACAAGATTAGACTATCACTCATACAAAACAAAGTGGCTAGTAGTTGCAGGAATCATATTCTAACTAAAGCCAAGTGTACAATTCTACAATTGGAAAATTTTACTAAGAATACATTTTGTGACAAACTAGACTAACACTCATACACACCAGAACAGCTTGTAGCTGCAGGAATTGTGTCCTACCTTCACAAAAAGCCAGCAACTTTTAATAAGAAAACTTTACTAGGGAACATATTTTGTGACAAGGCTAGACTTTCACCAATACTTGTACCAAAAATGACTTGGTACGTAGCAGTCTGCAGGAACCGTATCCTACTTAAAGCCAACCTGGCAACTTCTACACTAAGAAAAGTTTACTAAGAACATGTTTTGTGACACAACTAGACTAACACTCATACAATCTAAAATGGCTAGTAGCTGCAGGCTATCCTCCTACTGAAGCTTACATAATCTTCATTCATCCACATGAGATGGTTCACTGCCGACAGTCAAACGTTTCTCGAATCCTTTTTCCACATTAACATGTAAAATTTTGTATCAATGAATTACAGTTAATCAAATGCCATGTTTGCTAACAGAGCAGCTGAAACATTAGTTAATAAGTATTGACTTTGCTTCATCCATCTCAAATACTAACTGAGCCTTCACTGCAGTCTCTACATTACCACAATTCCTCAAATCCTGGCAGAAAGCCTCCACAGTGAAACAAACCTCGAAAAAAAATAATCTCCTTGTTGCTTTCCAACTGCAATATCTTCCAGAATGAAAACAAACAAACCTGGATAGCAAACCAAGAGACAAGACAGACTGCTGTGCCTGCTAAGAACCTTTATGAAAAATGTCAAACTTCTAGTAGAAATTCATAAGAAGCAGAGATTTTGTTCACATGCAAACAAAGTAAAACGTGTCGCGGCTCCGTTAGAAACGTAGATAGCAGACGCCTCTCCCCATCTGATGAACAAAAATCCACAGATGCAAGTAATAAGGAAACGTGACTGAGTAATAATGGAGAACAGCTAGATGCCTGAGCAAGAACAAGCATGCAAGCAAATCCCACGGCTGCATTGATCGACTTAAGTGCAAGTCCGGGTTGATCCACAGAAGTTACGCTATCAGGTCACTCAAATTAATGCACTTAAAGTTTACCCAAAATAAGGATATATGTACATCCTCAGCACTCTTAAGGAAAAACTTAAGATCTGAAAGCTAATCATACCCGCATCACAATCAATTGCAGTATATGATTACTGTGGTCATGTCCTTTAACGGAAAGTTGGAGCAGTTTCATTTGGGGAGACGAAGCCTCACTGACTTGCATAGCCACTTCCTCACTGTGATACATAGCAAAAGAGGACAATTTTAGTATTTAAACAGTAATAGCATACATGTGATGTGTTACATTCACCATACTGTTCTCTCAATAGCTTTCACTTGGCCTGCCAATCACTTCCACTTTGCATCATGGAGACCATGGAGCCAAATTTTTAGACAAAATCATTTTAAAGCAATATTTTCTTTCCAGGAAATGACAATTCTTTTGTTTTTCTTTTGTGTTGTAATCTACTTCATCACTACATCCATGCAGATATCATTATCAAGTGGAATATTAAGAGAAGGCAATTGAGAGAAAAAAATTCAACAATTTATCCCGGAGCAATGCAACATAAAATGAGGATTGGCGGCTTATTAAAATAAAACTACGTAGTTGGACAATAGTAAGTCGAATGAGGGAAGAGACGACGCTTAAAAATGTAAACAACTTTAGAATGGAAGCTTAAAATCAGGTATACAGTAAAATAGCAAAAATTGATAACTTTTGCAAGCTAGAAGACTGAGAATATGCTTGAAGCACTTATGGAGACAATTACCATAAATATGAAGTATGGTGTTTGCCAACTGAGGGAATGTGACAATTGAGGAAATAATTATCATAACTCCAGTATAAATTGGGTAGAACTTAATCATACTTCCATTGACTATGAGTTGCGGATGCCTCGTACTATAGAGATTACAAACAGTCTGTGTGCTGAGGTGCACGAACTGCCACATTTCTTTTGCTTCCTTTCTTGCATATGCAGTGCGCACATATCGATAATTGCACTGTTGCAACAGGTCCACAGTAAACTTAACATTCGCACAGGGCACCCAACCAAGGATCCAAAGTTTCACTATTACCCGCATTGAACGTTTGACCAAATTCAGCACCTACGAATGAACCATAGAACGCCCTTCATTGTCATGCCCATACGTTATGAAACGTATTGTTATTTTAAAGGTCGTGGTGACATGAAAATGACATGTTGGAGTACTGGGTGCATTGAGCATTGAAAATGTCAAAAATTGCTACAAATTAAAAGAAAAAAAATCATCAAAGATGGACAAATTTACAGGCATATAAGTCTCTCACAGCTGTACAGTATCATGAATATACATTGGCTAAGTATGTAAATTTGTGACATCAAAAAATGGGCTCCTATGATATGTTCTTTGTTAGTGCGTTGCTTATGTAACCTTTATTTTAAAGTTATTTGAGAATTTTATATGCCCAGAGGGTTTTATTTTGGACACATGTATTTTCTTCTTCAAAAATATCAATATCAGTTACTAATGTGAATCTCAGTAATGAAGTAATTAAGAGACAAAATATATAGACTTAACACAAGAAACACATACACTGTGCAACACTCCAGGTCATCTGTTTTGCGTTTTTCTCAAACTTTGAAAAGTCGTATCTCAAAAACAGTCGTAAATATGAACAAAATTCCAACGGATTTTCACTCAGTGGTTTACTTTGCAACTTCTTCATGAAGAGTGCCCTTTTCTAGAAGTATGTCACATGACCTTTAACAGGCAAAGCAAAATGTTGTACTAAGAATTCACAAAGAACTAGTAGCCTAACAGAAATTTTCTTTTTGGGTCTCAATCAACAAAGGACTGCAGGTGCCCAGGGTCCAAATTTTGCAAACACTAATTAAACCAAGAAAGAATGTTGTCTATGAACTGTTAGGATAAACTCTAAGCATAATAGAACAACTCTGATTTGCTTTCAAGATCGCCTTCGATATGACTGCTGTAAAGAAGTATGGTACTTATTCACTTATTGAAGCAACTCACCCATTCAATGAACCTACAGAGTGTCTTACTTAATTTATGGGGTCGACTGTGTCTGAGATGTTTGGTGGGGCCCCCTGGGGGAGTTCCATGGAAGTTCCAGAGGACTGCTTTGAACATTGTTGAAAGCACTGAACTCAAAAGTAAGCATGCTCTCAGGTCTGGTCAATTAATTAAAGAATAAATGTATCTCTTTGATGGTTACCTTGGAAGAGACTGAGACAACAGTCAGTATCCACATATTACAGGCTAGCTTGTGATTCATGATCACGATATCGCAACATGGTGACACGCATCACCAAGATGGTGGCATGCACCACAACGTTGGTGACACCAATCACTATGATGGTGATACTGTTTATCTTTCCATATGATCAAACAGTGGTTTGACAATGAACATCTTCACTAACCTGGATCGGTTGTCAAGCTGAGACGTAGAGCACGGTGAGGTGAATTAGAAACATTACCGTGATTGGATATGTTAGAAATTTGTGATGTGGAGGACTATACAATGGCACGATCTTCACACTAAAGAAGGCATAGGTATATGCATAATAATAGTATCTCTAATGAGACACTACAGTACTTCATTGCCAAAGTATATTACTGAAGATAACTTACAAAGAAATTAGGGAGATGCTGGTTATGGAGGATGGCTCCTCATAATACAGTATTTATAAATGTTTTTTAACTGTTCAGCTGTTAGAGAAAAGTACTGTAATAATAAAGTACGATGAGCAAAGTAAATACGATGAACGGTGGGATGTGAGTCTTGTAATTTATTCAAAGTATATATCTGAATGAGCCGAGATACCATCTAAACGTTACAGAGACTGCTTGTCTCGTCGCTGACAAGAAGAAATGGAGAGAGACAATTTACGAGTGAACTCGGCTCTAGCCTAAATATTAAAATGAATTTTATATGTAAACATTCCAGAGATAGCAAGAGGCCATGCAGTGTCACTGCTCTTCTATGCAGCTGTAATGGAGTCATCCCTATATTAACATTCATAAGTCAATGTGTCTTCCTTCACAAAGAGAGATAGCCAATCAGCCCAGACCTGAAAATACTAAATCGATTCACTGCAATTCGATGTCTGATTGACTCTCAACTTACTCTGCAAAATTGCACGCACATTACGTTTTGAATCTAAATGGAATTTGTTGGGATAAAGTGGGGTGCGCATCTTCAGGAAATGTTATGGGGACCTGCGGAAAATGTAAACGAATCTCAGAGACAAAGTATGCTGTCCTTGTTAGTTTGAAGAAATGTGTGCAAGAACATTGGTTACCAAAATATTGTAATATTCGGGATGACAGCACTCTCAGTTGATCCACTCTGTCCAATGTAGGGCACTTTTAAGAGCCTAAATATAATAGGGCACTCTTAGGTGCCTAAATATAATGTGGGCACTCTTAGGTGAATAAATATAATAAAGCACTGTTAGGTACCTAAATGGTGCCTAAATGTAATGTGGGCACTCTTAGGTACCGTACCTAAATGTAAGAGGGCACTCTTAGGTGGCTAAATATAATGTGGGCACTCTTAGGTGAATAAATATAAGAAAGCACTGTTAGGTGCCTAAATATAATGTGGGCACTCTTAGGTACTGTACCTAAATATAAGAGGGCACTCTTAGGTGCCTAAATATAATGTGGGCACTCTTAGGGGCATAAAATGTAATAGAGTTACTCTTAGGGGTGCCTAAATGTAAAAGGTCACTCTTAGGTGATACTGATTTAGCTAAAGGGCACCAGTACAAACCACATTAGTTCAATGCCAAAGATATTATAGAGTTCACAAGTATTTTTGGAAAAATTACCACAATTTCTTTTAATTTGTTCCTCTTCTTGTAAATACCACCAAGGGCTCAAGGAGAGATAAAGATTGCCTTTTTCATACATCTGAAGCAAAAATTAAAGAGGCAATATGACATTCCAGCATTACAAACACACCTGCTTAGAAGGAAAACATGCAGTGGAGGTTACAAACAAAAATATTACAAGTAGATTGTGATACTGTTGCAGTTTTTCCACTCAAACCTTCAGAACTCATCGATAACTGAACTGTTTGGCTTCATTCTTTGATATTGTTTATTCTTCTACGCACGAAGGAAGCATCTGTGAAGTTTCAAGTTGACAGCCTTGGCAAACTTCTCAGAATAAGCTGCGAAAAAAAGAATTTGTTGCAGTTGTGCATATCACATCATAACTCCAACACTGAACTGACCCACTGAACGGCGCTTGCATGCTCACTATGCAAATGAGTAGCCTTGTATCCATTGATCTGTACATATTCGCTATGATGTCGTAGCACTACCTCTATACCATCTTTCTTGCATACACACAGCAAAGACTGAGTAACATAGGAAAGGCCAGTAGGGCCCCAAATTAGTTTGTGCATGGTTTACATGAATAATATGTGCAGCACGAATATGAACGGAAAGGTCAATCAATGCTGGACGATATGCCTAATTAGATTACTGTACTGTACAGATCGATCGATTATTTCTTGAATACAGAGGTTTGCAGTAGAACACATTGACCAACCTGAAAACTACAAAACCAGTTGGTACAATAACGGTGGGTATGCTCACCAAACCACGTCATAGGCATTATTTCAGCCCAATGCTACATTATTTACACCGCTGCGCATGTCAAACCACACTAAATTAAGTCATAAATCTGTACCCCAACCTGAAAATTTGCGTCCGCAGACATCGTAAACTGGAGTAAAACATTCAAACATGATCACAAGTCTGATTACGAACAGAAATTTCTCGATTCAATAAACCAAGAGAATTTAGCTCTATCAAATTGTAGACTGGAATTTAATATATTGTTCATGTATACAGAACAAGTCATAAATTACTCTTTTAAAGGTTTAACATACACAACCACTGCATATTCTCTCCCACAAAAATGTAATTGATATACCAGCATTAACTGCATTGCTGGATATAGGGGGGAGGGCCTAATGGGGCCAAAAAAATGTTTCTGAGGTACACAAAAATTTTTAAAAGAAACAATTGTACATCAGAGGGATTCACTAAATTTCAGAACAATTTTCCGAAGGCGAAGGTGACACCCCCTCCCTTTAGGCTCCTCCCCATTTTTTTGTACCACAAATTTCAACCCTCTCAAGGAAAGGATTTGTATCTTCTAGTGATTAACCACTGTGTACAATGGTGCTCACTCCAATGACTTAGACTTCCAGTTGCCATGGTAACAATTATAGCAATCTTACACTTCTGTTTTTTTTTTCTTCCTCCAAGAGTCCTACATCTCTTGAAATTCACACTTACTGAAATGAGGACACCTTGCTAAAGTACTAAAGGTGTTGACACAAACATTACTTGGGCAGGGAAAGAAACTGAAGCTGAATAAAGTTCCTGTTTGAGGCCTGAGGTGATGTAACACTATCACATATTGGTTATACAAATATGGCAGACTTTATTTTACAGGAACAGCATTGTCAAGTAAAAGGCAGACGTAACTACAGTATATTTGTGACATTTGTTGACTTTATTATGTCATAGTTTAAAATATGCAGGACTTAGTTTCTGTTTAATTTTTGTTGTTATCTCTTTTTTTGTTTGGTTATTTTGTAGGATTTAACCATCCTGTCGCAGATCCAGGTGGGAAGGGGGGAAATCAGGTGCACACCCCCTATTTTCTATGATCACAGATTCTTTTTAACAAAATGCAAAGATAGATATGGAAAATATGCTTTCCAGGTGCTGGGAAATCGCATCAAAGCCATCTAGAATTCAAATTGCTTCCAAGATGCTAGGAAATCACATCTAGAATTCAAATTTTTTGGGGGCGTCTCACCATCGGCGCTTGCTTATCAGCCTTCAGTCGATGGTGCGTGCACCTCGTTTCTCAAAATCCTGAATCTGGTCATGCTGCCAATTGTGGTTCATATTATATAAAACCATTCACACATAGACCCATACAGGAAGTTAATGCATACTACAATTACTTTAATAGCAGATAACTTCATTAACCACAAAAATAGCACTGAATGAGACAATGCTTTCTGGTAAAACATTATTACACAACTGGTGCAATATTACATTTGAAAACCATGCAAAGATATTGATACCAAAACATGTCATATATCTACAACAAAGTTACTTAACCTTCCATAATTGTTTATCAAATGCGCTTGTGCAAATAAAGAGATGCACTGTCCTCTAGCATTTTTTTTCCATGTGAAAATACCAAAGTTAAAGACACAAAACATGTAGAAATCAACCGTCTCACAACTTACAGCAGGGAGTGCAAAAATTAGTCCTCTGAAAATTTAAAAATAATCTTGGTCAAGGCCAACATTTTGCATCTTTTAAAAGCTTTTACAGGTTCCTCGAAGGTGCACGTGACAGAAAACACTCTTTGTTAGTTTAGCCAAAATTTATGCTGCAAATTATGCAACCTTGTGTGCAAAATGTCGACCCAGTTTCCTTTGTCGTCATGGCGATAACTCAATTTACAACCCGAAATCCTGCAAGCAATCAAATCAAATCATAGAATGAAAATTAGGATGCCAGAATAGTGCAGAAAAGCTTTTGGTAACTAAATATGTTTCCTCTGTCACGTTTACCAACTTAAAATTGTTAATGGATGAACTAAGCAAAACGACAACCAACCCTCACTTTAAAAATTAAATAAAAAACAAAAGTAAAAAGAAAGGAAAACCTTTGGGGTTTAACTTCACTTTCAAAAGGTGACCCTGTCAACGATACAATTAATAGATTTTTCGACAAAAGAAGAAAACCTCAAAGAATGAAAAAAATCTTGCATCTCTGTGTTAATTATTATACAGAAGCCTTGCATTTTTGTCATGGTGGGACATGAGACTGACCTTAGGCCTAAAGGTCAAAAAACTTTTGCTCTCTGTGGAGAGTTACAGCAAAGAAACCAATTCTTAGACATAAACCCTGAGAAAGGATACATCCAGCAAAATCAATAATACATCTTTGCTAAAACCATCTAAAGCAGAGAAAACTCAATCAATATTTTCAGTTAAATCTTCTCCTTTCCAAAAAGAAAAAGAAGAAATATGGTTGACTAGTTAAAGTAATGAAACAGACTGCTAAAATCTGGCAAGGAGAAGCTATTGACACGCTACTGAGGGCATGCTTCCAGATTAACCACTGGAAAAAAAAATGGAGTGGATCTCTGAATAGAGGGCAGAATGTAACAACTAAGGGAATTTATTTGACAAATGTTACACTCAGGAGTTGTAGAGTCTTCTGAAGCATTTTGCCATCTGGAGTTCTTGCTTTCTGTTTGCATAAGATGGTGATGGGAGATGTCAAAACAAAAAACATCACTAGAAATAGTGAAAGAATTGATAATAAAATTTGATGAAATAACTATTTCCCTATAACATCCTGTGACCTACATATCCATCTTAGTAAACATGTATCTTTGTAGAGCAATGCACTAAGAAAGAGAAAATATTTAAAAGTGTATCATAATTGGTATTACCAATTTATGATTTATAGTTCTTCAAATATTGAAGAGAAAAATGAAAATTTTTGTTGTTTGTATTTAGCATAGTGGAGTAAATAATAGCACATTTGCATCATTTTGTCTTGCACCGATACATCGCCATGCACTTCGAATTTATTGCCTCACAAATTTTGCTATGACCAGGCATGGACACAAGTTCATTTGAAATGTAAGATTTACATAAACACCGAGCAGATTTTGTTTATTCAGCAGCCCATCTGGGGCAGCAGATGAGCACAAATCACCATAGAGAACATTTTTCATCTCTTAAATTATTGAACTTGAGGTAAATGATTGCTAGAACAAGACTGTTGAGGTTGCTGGTTTTGGTCACCTGTCAGTCACATCGAAACTGCGTGATTGTGTAGTTTTTGAGAACTGTGATATTGGAACACTATACACTAAAATACTGCAGCCAATCCATGGTATCAATTATTAATTTTTTATTTTGTTTACTGCAGTAAATCCTTTCTTAAACTGCTCTTGTTAGCATAAATAAATAGCACACTGACAGTTAATGAATACTCCAACCCTGCTAGTGGGCTTAAAAAAAACCTTTTAAACAGTAATTAACAGCTATAAAAGGTATTACATTTAATGAGTGAACTGTGCAGGGTAAACAAATTTGACAATTTGACATCATAAGGGGCATGTTTATATAATATGGTAGCAAAAGGTTCACATTTTGACCAATGTGTGAATACATAGAGCCTCAACCCAGTTTAAGCATTTCTGTCATAGCACATGAACCAATCATGTGAAATATAGTTTAATAACATATTGATGTGACAAGGCAGACAAGTTACATTAAACATGCTAAACCTGCTATATTTGTTTAACTTTCCTTTCCCATGCATCTATGTAGAACCAACAAATACTAAAGAAACAGTTGCATTATAGTCTTGACATACGATGTATGAAAAGTTAACGGGAGCACAAAACTGTCAGCTTCATTCCTGTTTTTCATGAAGTTATCATATGAAAATATGTATGTATAATATTTTTTCATCCTAAGTATTATTAGTACAACTGTTGTCCTAGCTCCAGCTATTAAAAAAAGCATACGTCTCTATACTTGCCACTATTAAAATTAAATATACTGCATTAATGTTGATTGTGTGTATATATGTAGCACAATGTATGCAGTGCTTAAGACAAGAATTACAAATGATTTTTTTGTTTTTGTTGACTGAATGAATACTTGAATTTTGATAATACCATAATATAAGTTTGCTACTTTTACATAACTCATCTCTACATGTGGAGACATCTACTTTGGATGGTTCTTTTCTCTGTGATGGGTAATCCCTCTTAGAACTGTAACTGTAAGATAGCATTCATTGTGAGTGTGTCACTCACATGAATGTTACATGTACACGGCTGACTGCAGCTTCATTGAAAGATTGCTCTGCTAATTCAGAAAAAAAAATTACTTTTGCTTACATATATACATGAATATTGTTACAGAACATTGACTGTAACTGAATGATTAATGCGTATCCATCATCTTTGGATTATTCTCCTCTTTATTCATTACACTCATCACAGATACAATTTAGTGAGTACATCACTTTAAGATGTGTGTATGTCAATTCATGAATATTTTAAAGATGTACATGTTTCTATCTAAAAACATTATTATGTACTCTAGAGGACGGCAAATGACAATGCATTTCTAAGCACGTACAGTCTGACAAAGGATATTAATCTGTACTTAAACCACTTGCATGATTTTCTCCAAACACTAAGGTCATGTCATGGCTAACAAAATGATATCTATTTCATTAAATGAAAGAGATTAAAATACCATGTATGGTATCAATGGAACGGTTTCTCTTAATTAGCAATTACAGTATGTCTGTGTGCAACATGGCATCTGACTGCGTCATTGTAAAAGAGAGATTTAATTTCAATGATCAGTTAGTATCACAAGATTGACTTCTCTGTTAACAAGCTATGCGTGTGGACAACAGAGCATCTTAAATGTGTATCATCAAAGTTTAAAGTTTAAATGTGTCAGCAGATTTACATTTTTGAAAGCCTCTTTTTTCATTTTTTTTTCTTCACTTTAGATGTCTGTAAACAAAACCAGATTCAAGGATTTTGTGTCATTTACCTTATTTGAGTGGATTTTATTCGTTTATTTTGAAATGGTAAACATATAAAAATATTGGCAAAACAAACGGCACATACCCATGTGCACATTAAAAGCAAACGGCTAGGCAGAAGCTGGTAATTGCTTTTTGTTCTCTAATCCTAAACAAGTGGAAATAAATAAACAAATAAACAAGAAAAAAGGAGAAAAAAAAGAATTGAAACAGCAAAGAAAGGGAAAGGAAGGACTTCTGTCTTTATTGTTAGGCTCTGATTTAACATCCATTTCTAACAATAGGTTCCTTTTCCTACGTAAATGTCACTGCATAATGTAATTTCACAAATGCCTACAGTCAATTACATATGATTGTTCTCTGCACATAAAATAGCATTATGACTATTGTGACTGAGGGTGAATCATGAAGGTGACTGATTTCTCATCTACTTTGGATGACAACATGTAGATAATGTAATATCATGTGATGATATCATCTGTATATCATAAATTTCTTTTCTTTCTTTTTCTTTACAATGAACCTCATACTCTGGATATCTGCAAAACATCTTTACTGTAACAAACCCATCACTGTCATGCTGGCTGTGTTTTGTATAACATCTCTGAAAGTACATTGTCCATACTGACAATCAACTGACAAATGAATCAAGAAATTGGAGACAGAAATAAAAGCATCTTTGAAATTTTGTTAAAAAAACTTAGATATCTACAAGCAATTGAGTCCATACGATAAATGTGGACTAAAACTACAGCAACAACCAAGGAATAGTTGGTGCGATACTCACGACACACCCTGAATCAATGTTTATTCAAACATACCTTAATTTGAAAATCATCACAAGTGCAAAAAGTCAATGGATTCACAAAGGAAAATTTACAAAAACATACAGTCTGCCTACATTTATTACTCTGCCAAAAACATGGTCGCAACATTTCAGTTGCAATTAGCCAAAGGTTGCGTACAAGACAAGCACGAAAACATTTCATGCATGATAAACAGAAGCAATCAGACGCCATATGGTTGCTTCAGTCCAGTCACATATTGACCGTGTTCAACTAGGCATAGACTTTTCACAGGCAAGGAGTGGTTGATAAGATGATCACAGCCAGAGAGCTTGTAACTACATGGTCTACACAAAAGCCTTAATTTATTTCTCACAGATTCAGAATGATGTAGAATCAAGTTTTCTTGTAACATATTATGAAAATGAGTTTGAGATGATTTCAGGAAATGAGTTTCACCATAATGTCTTTACACATAGTTACATTACTAACATTTTCACCATCTAGTAGATATTTAACGTTATGAAATATCAATGAATGATGCTATTCCTTTTCTCATTTTCCTTTTTTTTTTTTTTGGTTTCATGTGTTATCAGAAATATTCACAGCAATTCGTCTACCTTATATGCATCAAAGCTATACTTCAGGGGTGTATTTTAAAGTATTAAATCAAGTTAGTACATGCACCTTCATCATAAAATTACAGTGCAACAGTCCAATGTATCCTGTATGTACAGCTTCAGTATACAGCAGATCTTGTGAATATATAATATCAAACTACTATACATTGTTTCATTTCTTCCCATGGCCTCTAAATTTATTTTGCCATGAAACCAAATGCAAATTACTACAAAGTTAAATACTCCCATCCATGTCCTACAGCATCCTTTCAGACAATAATAAAATCTGCCTTTAAAGCACAAATCCAGGTTGGGCTTTTCACTATCCCGCTGCCCTTCTCCCTCGACTCCCTACCCCATCCCCACCCTTCCCAACCCCACCCCCACCCTATCCTCCTCCAACCCCCTCCCTACCCCCCTCCCTACCTCCCTCCCTACCTCCAACTCAACCACAGTGCAGTATACTCTTCATTGTCACACCCATACAAAACAGATTCCCCAACACTCCTAAGTTTGAGAATTCGCAAGTGATGTACTCACCTCACATAACCTATGCATTAAAAGTATTGACCAGGGTCTACCATCTGGCAATTGTGTGTGTGTGCATGTGTGCGTGTGTTTGTGTGTGGTCAATGCCCTTCTGTAATTGCCAGCCTGCCCTGTGAATTTACAATTTGCAACACATCATGCACTGAAATTCTTTTGAGCCATGTAACAAGGCAAATGCAACACTCCGCCAATCAAGCCCTATCTTCCGACAGGTCACATATGAGAATTTTTGCAAAAGTTACCACAACAATATTCTGCAACATGACAGAATACTGGTATTTAATTCTTCTAAAACCAGCACAAAAGATGCCAAATTTACCCACAGCTTTTCAATCATAACAAGACAAACAGACTCAGACTAGCAAGATCTCGTTCTCATGAAAACAAAGTCTAGTTTTTTGCTTTAAATTTGATGAAACGTTTTGTATTTTATTGCATTTTATGATGAAGCATTTTCATAGGTGTTAAACCATCACTTAAGTGAATTGCTCACAACTGGCTGTGTGGACGTTCAGAAACACAACCTACAGGGAAAGGTATAAATGCTTGTCTGTACGGCTAATTAAAATTAACGAACTTGAAGATGTGGTTCAGTTCATGTCTCAAACGTATGTACATACTGTGCAGGATCTAATCAACCATGTGGCTGGGATCTTCTCTATTAAGTTCACTTTCAGAAATGAGGCCCTAGTTGTGATTTTCAAAACTGTACAGTTCACCTTTGGCTACTATATACATAGCGATTACAGTTATTCAGAAATCTATACAATACTTGGTAAATTGAACTGCACTCAAGAACAAGAAATAAATTAAGTACCAGCCTCATATTTTATAATTGACCTTATTATTTATCTTGACATTATTGTCCACACTAGGTGCCTTGGCAGGAAGTCTTTTACATTTTGAAGCATTTTAAAAATGCCAATATCTGTTTTTAATTGTCAGAAGTAAATTATAGAATCTTTTGTTATTGTTGAAAATTACGCTTATTTCCTAAACAATGGCAGAATCAAACATCTGCTTGAAAATTCATGTTATAGTGTAACTTGCATTTGAAAAGTTTTCATGGTTATGAATAGTATTTTCCATCTATCTATGTATGATTTCTTTATAACTTTTATCATTTTCCACAAAGTTCCAAGTTTAAACAAACTCACAGTCTGCCATATTCATGGAGTGAAACTTATATTTAGCTTCACACAGCCTTCACATTTCAAAAACAGATACCTCAGACAGACATTCTATATTTAGAAATTACAACTTTAAAAGTATGAGGTCAATACAACATCGAGACAATTAATCTACCTGCATGTATGGTTTCTACAGCACTTTTATCATTTCATGCAAAGTTCCAACTCTACGCTCACTCAAAGTAATCAAGTGAAACTTATATTTAGCTTCACACAGCCTTCAATTTCTAAGAACAGATACCTCAGGATGTGGCATTCCACATTTGGAAATTACCAAATTGTAAAAGCATGAAGTCAATAAGACGTCGAGAAGATCTCAAAATAACTACAGAACAAAAGGCATCCTGCTATACTTAGAAGTGATCTTTCCCCACAAGAGTGAAAACAAACCACCCACGTGCAGACACAGATTATTAGAAGATGATGTCAGGGATAAATTTTCCTCCTGACTGCGGAATATGGGAGTGAAACTGGCAACCTCTCTTGAAGGTAATTTGGTGCAAAGTTTCATGACGTCCAACCGAGTTATTATTTTAAGTACTGCTGCACTTGATTGTCTGCATGTAACAAAAATAGCATCTATGACAAAAGCCTTGGAGCTCTGACGATGAATCATTGTATTCATGATGTACTAATTACTAACATTTAAGGTCTGCCCACCAGTAAGGCAAAAAGATCTTGCTATATTGGACTATATATTTATCTATCACGGTTGTCTTGAGTTATACTATGATGCAACTGCTCACTGATATATTTAGAGCAAACCATAAGCACAATTATTATAACCATGACAATAGGGGTGGATTGTAGTGGATTGTAACAGCTAGATAGCACTTATGCTACTCGATATTGTTGTCATGGTAACCTGTAGTGCTACCGTACAATATGAACCAATTTGTTTTGGGTGAAATTCATTTTTAATACGTATGTGCCCTGTTTTTGCTTGCTCCCTCCTTAACAATAAAGATCAACAAAATGGCCACCAACTGTGGTGTGCACCACTACAAATTCCAACACTTCGTAACTTCACCTAAGTAGAATTGCTCAACATCTGGTAGTTAGCTGCCTGGAGAAATAAGGAAGAGGATCGACGCCGTTTTGAAAATGCGTCGCTTCGTAATTGTAATTGGTGCTTTAATTCACAGGATACGAATCACACACACGTATGATGGTGAGCAGAATGTATCCCCGGGGAGATGCCAGAAGTGAGCGGCAGAATCCACACCGTGTGATTAATTGCAATATATGACTGGAGGGGAAAAACATAGTCTGGCTGAACCAAACTGACAATACACAAAGATGGAAACACTACGTGTCTGTACAGGCGGTCCACTAATGATCAAAGATAAACAATTTAGCATGTCTTTGTTATTTCTCCACTGCAACAGACACTCAGCTTAAAATGAAGATCAGGAAAATATCAACTTGGACGTTCAACCTAGACTGCACTTTGAATATACAGACCTAATCCTCAGGAGATTAAAATTAAGAATAAATGAAGTTTGATCAGCACTTAAAGCCAAAACACTCTGATTTAATAGTGATTACATAGACTCTATTAATATCATCAGATATAACTGAATTGTAATGATCACTGAAAACGTTGCTCCTCCATTAAAAAGTAGAAAATGTGGATATCCGCAAGCAAACTCCTCAGGGTTTTTAAGGGAAATAGACATTAAGTCTTTGGTTCAAAGTAAAAAAAATTAAAGAAGAAAATTAACACAATAAAACTAAATAAGCAAAAGGAGTAAAACGTAGATTCAGAAAACTTGCTCATTCGTTAAAAGACCTGCGGAGTAAGAATATATGGATGTTGAGATCCAAGTTACAGCATACATTCATCAGAGGCAAATTAAAATTAAAGATAATGATTCATGGATTTCCTTCCTGCAATCACCTACATCCAGATGACCTCATTAACATGTTGATGACCACATTCCAGTTCCCAAAAAATGTTGTTTATTTCGCAGTTATTGCACGATCGAACTCAATGATAGGATGAGAAATGAAAAAAAATTCAAACTGTCTTTTCCCTTTGTTTCAATCATTTAAGTACAAAACGGAACTTTGGGCCTTCACTCATGCCTGCGGGGAATGCATGATCCTCGCAAACATCAACAACATCTACTCGTATACGTAGATAAAGATCACCCAAAGGGGTTTACTCTGATCAATCAACTTGATATCTTCATTCACTCATTTTTAAGTGATGCTTTGAGAAAACAACTTTGAAATATGAACGATGGTGTCATTATTGGTTAATTATTAGCAAATGCAGATGATGTACAGAAGCTAATATGCTTCTTGCATCTCAGCTGGCCTACAAGTAACCAAAATTACATAAGAGATACATATTTGGAAGTCAATGCAACAATAAAAATACAATGCATTTGTATGTAACAGCTGGGATATGACCTGCACTCCATCAGGAGATTTTTAGAATAGAGATTTTTCCAAAAACGTAGAAATGTTAGATTATTCATGACCTTGAGGTGTTTGCATGATCAGCAATGAGATTGCATACGCTGATGGTGCTGATGTATTCTTTGCCTAACGTTCCTAATTATCCTCACTGTTGGAGAAACCCCGGCAGGCTAAAATCCACCTTAGAAAAACACACTGAATTGCAAACGATTGCCAAGTATTGTTGACAGAAAGCACACAAGCCTCCGAGGCGATTCCGTGCTGTCTCCTTCACGCACGTTGTGACGTGACGACAGAGGGTGACGTGTCTTGTGGAAGAAAGTCCCTCATCAGCGATGCCATGTCCAGTATTCAACTGTATGATAAGTCAAGTCATTGCTAATTTGAAACATCACTTAATAAGGTAAGATCAGATGATAATGATCCGTAAAACAGTTCACGGTTGTGACGACGAGCTGATCTGGGCACCGCCATTCCTCTGTTGACTGGGATCGACACTTCACGAGTGAGCGCTTCCTGCAATTAGCAATTCAGCTCAGATACATAATCTACATCTTGAACTGTAACGTGTGCAAGCTGGTAGAAGTTGATCAGTTAATTGCTGAACACCTTTTCTTTTTAACCGTAAATTGTCTTTCCTTGCTTCTGAACGTTACATTGGGACATACAGTAGTCCACCGTTAAGAGGCATGTAAACATAAAGAATTCAGGAAAACAAGGAATTTGGACTTTTTGCACTGTTACCAAAATTTTGATAAAGACATATGATCAATGTAGGAAGGAAAGCACATTGTAAGACAATTACTCATATGTGATTTTACTTGTCAAATTATTTCTAAAGAGCATTTATGTGCTGAAACATACTACATTTTGTGCATTATTTTCTTCTACACTGGACAGCTTCAAACTACCATCTTCATTTGGATATAACTCCCTCTATATAGCTATATTGGCAGCAAGGATTTAGGCCAAAATACCGTAGGGCAACGAAGATGGGTCTTGTGCTGCTAGAATTCAAACTTTGCGCACTGCATGACTTTGATGGATTTATTACACGCTCCATTATTTTGATTATGCACTGCATGCTTCATTTACAGCTGGATGCAAATCACTAAACTCTGCAACGCAAGTGCAATCCTGTAGAAATTTACGGTATGAATGCCCACCAAATGTTTGTATCATATTCAAGAAAGAGGGAGCACATGCCCCACCCAATGTCCCCTCGCCCCTCTGAATGTATGTCTGCAAGCTGATACCCTAGAGAGGGAAAGGTAAGGGGATGCCAGGGGGTCGGTTCATGTCGTAGGACATGAACGTAAAGGGAAGACCAAAATGATTGACACGAGGTGTTCAATACAGATGCATCCAATCCAGCAGCACCCCGAGACATAATAACTTTGCATGCAAATTCGATTTGAAAATATTAATTCATGCAGAATCTTCATATTACTGAATACCACATGGTACCAACAACTCTGTTGCAATGGGGTTAAATACAATACAGCTGCAATTATCCTATGCAACATGCAGACAAATACATTAAACTTTGTGCTAAGAGTTTCAAAGTATGTATCATGTATATTGATCCACGCATGGGTTTTGCACTAATAAAGGCTTCGTTGAGAGGCCTCTCTCTGACTAAATCATTGTATTATTGACCAAAAATGATATTGATTTTCACAAATATTCTATTCCAAAACAAGGGATGGCCTTGAACTCGAAGTTTGAATCAATGTAACCACAGTGTTGTACCTTTTTGGGTTACAGTATGATTTCACGACGTTTCTTGGCTGAATACATGTCAGTGTTGTAAGTTGTGTAATATTTTGACAACAACCACATAAATACAATAAAGTGGCAAGAAGTTAAATCATGGAAGGCCATTTGGAATAAACTGGCTCAATGCTTTCACAAGCTATAGCGCTTAATATCTACAACATACAGTTAAAACTTTCACATATGTATTAAACAGCTTCTGACAGGAATGAGCAATGACCTTGCAGAAAGCTGGGATACATCACACAGGTTTTACATCAAGTAGTGATAAAGTGTAAACAAACCATGGTATAGCTCCAACATGAGGGAAGTTGTGTGTTTTCCATCACAAACATAACAGCATGAACTTGGTGACATAATTGGGCTTACACTGCCCTCACCCAAGAAGATGGCATGAGCTTTATCAAAGATTCCAAAAATAAACAAATTTGGATACTTAAGTTGTTGTCCTGCACACTGCATGGAAGTTTGATTTCTTGTTGTCTATTCAATGATAAACATTAAGATAACTTTCAGTGCATTTTTATCTTCATTTGCTACAAAGCAGTGCATTTGATTTGGACTATTTTGATTCGTGTTAAAGAAACTAAAGAGCATGATTTTGCGTGTAAAGTACTTTTTCTTTTAACTCTTGACATTATGTTTGTAGCCTCCAATAATAACTCTTCTCTCTTTTAAATACCAACATATTTCACATCAATCTGCATAACTTACAACTAATATATCTACAAAACCTTCAGATCTATAGGGGGACGAAAATCCTGGATGGATATACTGGTATATGTTGCTCAAGTTCCATGGATGTTTACAATTTGGCCATAGTGTACACACATACTGACAAATCTAAAAAACCGATATCAATTCATTTCAACAAACAGCAAAATTTTTATTACTTGTTTACATTTATTTCATTTTTCGACCTACCTGCAATTTTTACAAAACTTGATTCAAACAGTTTTGAAGGACAGAGGTAATTTGTTACAGTTGGCGGAGGATCTTCTGACATTTAGCTAATACTAGAAACATCAGAAATTGTGAAGACGCTCCCAAAGACTACAAATGACCGACAGATGATGATTGTCTCTTGAGAGAAAAGTGAAATAATCACAACTTTGAACCGAAGTCTAAGTTTTACCGATCAAGAGAATCAAACGGTCAAGGTATGTCAGTAGCTATGCAATCACAATGATGCTCCAGTCAACCGAAGCTATGGTAGTTCATTGTGCAAATGTGATATGCAGATGTCATTGAGTTATGCATGGCATTTGCAAGCAAGGGCACTCCAAAGGTGGTTCACTTGAAGAGCCTGTGATGTGACACAACTGAGGTACTGTACTTGCCTGGATGCATGGATATACAGTACATCATAGCACGAGGAAAATTGTAATGGATCTGCCTGCATTTATAGTAAACATTATTCATGCAAATGTATCAGCCAAATGTTTTTAATCCAGACTTGACAGAAAAAAGAAAATATGATCCTGTCACTGATTCCCGGAGGAAACCTCATCCATTCTTCAACGACGTGACACTCCACTATAAGTTTAAAGGACTGGCTTGCTGGTCTAGTATTGTAAATAATCAGGGCAATTATTAAACAAATCAAAAACTTTCCAGAAACACACACAAAATTGCCAGATGCTAGACCATGGTCAATACGGTAATGCATAGGTTATATGAGGTGAAGGAGTACGTACACCTTGTGAATTTGGAATTTCCCTGCAGGGAGTTGCAAACATTTTTTGTCACTGGTGAATCTCTTTGTGGGTGTAGTTACTGTGCATGTAAGGTGCAGTGGGAGATGCAACGAGTGGGGAGCGGCTGGACAGAAAAATTTAATTTAATATTATAGAGAACAAGCATAATGGGGAGGAGATGTGATCCCCATAGAGAAACCTTTCAATTGTCAGTCTGGTTGACAGTGCTTTTTTCAAATTTCACTACTCAGGTGGTCTAAATATTCACTTTTTGACTTGGAATTTCATCACACAACATTTGACAGAGCACCTCACCCAAACCAGTATTACCCCATCAGTATTACCCCATTTTTGCTCTACTAACAATTTTTCCCCAGGAATGCTTTTCTTTTTTCCCAAAGATAAACATTTTTCACAGAAGAGAAGCCTTGTGAAACAAAATGCGCTCACAAGCAAGTAAAACAAGATATAGTTTAATGTGTGTTTACATTTTGTTGATTTAATTTTTACAAATGTTGTTTTAATTAGAAACTTTGAGTTGAGAGCTATAGAGCCTTCCTTGTTAAAGTAACTCACCACTTCCCTTTCCAAACAAGCACCCATGAACTTCTAAATTTGAAATAAGTCACACATACACCCTCTGCCCCAGTCAGGCATGACTGCCCCACCCTCTGCTCCAGTAAGGCATGACTGCCCCACCCTCTGCCCCAGTCAGGCAGAGTTTGCAGGATTCATCAATACGAGTTTCTGGTCCTACAAATATCATTACATCAGCTAGTGGGGCCCTGTGAGTTCACAGAGAGTTCACAACGACTGTGAACTTTCTGGAAAAACAGATTTAGGACATGAATGATCATAAAGAATATTTTTGTTTACTTTAATTTGGTGAAATTTCACTAAATTTGGACAGTTTTATAGTTTCTTCAACATTACCGTGAAAGTTTTCCTCTGAATCTGTGGGAACACACCAATTGTCTAATGCCACCCTTGCATCATTCCTGTCCCCCTGCCCAAGTCCCCCTTCCCCATCAACTCAAGTTCATAATGTCATAATGTGACAACTAGCTCAATTGCCTTTGTGCCGCCACTGTGCCGCTACAGTCTCTGCGTATGTTTTTCAGTGATGACATAGCACCAAGTACCTGTCATGATTGAATATAGTATATGAAAAAATACACACAGGAGAGAGGAAAAGATAAGCTTCGACAGTCGACACCTTGCGAATTATTACCGACAGAAAAATGAAAAAATGAAAATGACAATACAAGAATAAAAGCATCATCGAGTGAAAACCCTTAGGATCAATATATGCCTGAAGTACATTGTTCACACTTCAAACTTCATAGAGCCTCAAAAATGATTCTCATGGATTAAAATACTACTTTATCTGTTATTGTAGGAATTTTCAATATGGGCAGGTCAAAGCAAGATTTACACTGCAACCATGAGATCTAGCTCCCACGGGTGCAAAATTCAATTTCGTTGGCCGATTGAACCATCGCTTACAGCATCCAAAGCACAGTTTCTTTGGCTACCACAGAAAGACAAAACTGGCCGTGTGATTGCGTGGTTGAGAAAAGCTGGATCAATGCTGAGTGGCGTACTCATTCACGAGACTATTGAAAAGGTGAATCTGCAGAGAAATTGATAAATTAGCAGTGGTCATTTTCAGGGCTTTGCGATGTCCATTAAGCTTCCATATTGTCACAGTCAAGACGAGAGCACGTCGTGCAACGGTGAATAAAAGGTAATTGAAATGGAGGCTCACAAGCACAATACACGGAAAGGTTCTTTAATCTGACGGTTGCTGTATAGCCGTGCTTCAGAGATATGATACAGAGACCGATTTCGCTGAACTTATGGTCAAGACTATAACGCCATGCGTATGTACAGTGTGCCTGATAGGAGAAAATCTCACTAATAGCCTTCAGAGAAACCTGCTATTAAGAACTCAACGCATAATACCGTGTCTAGTAATCAGCTAGAAATTAAAGTGAGATCTATATAGATACTTCAACTATAGGCCAGTATTTCTGATGTACTTTGAAAGCATCCACTGCACCTTTACAGCAACTTACAACCTTGGACAAAATCGTCGGGTCACTTTGTCGTATGTTGTAAATATAATACCAAATTTTACGTGAGAGGATGACATGAAACCCTGCGCCCCTTCCCAATGTTGCGCTTTAGGAGTGAATGTGCACTTTGAACAGTAACCCTACAGCCAACGTTGAAAGGGGTAGTGGGGTGTCCCAAGGTATTTTGTTCCAAGATTTTGGTAATTAGGTTTTAAATTTATGCAGAAATTGTAAATTGTTTCAGATCGGTTTCACTGTAGGTGGGGGGTGCAACAGGTGCATGTCCCCTCTATTGTAACCTAAGTAAAATTTAACATATAGGCAAAATGAAAAGGAAGAAGGGAAGCAACAGAAGAAAGACGACGATCAAGAGATGAGAACGTGACACCTTTTTGCATCTGATCCTCTTTAAAGAGCAAAGCTTTCTTTAATGGAGGGGAATTCCCTTCCCCTTGAAGCTCTCCAGTGGATGACGCCCATCTGCGCCCCCTCTATTGCAAAATCCTGGGTACGCCACTATAATTGCAACTACAGTAGAGTTCATGTGAGACTTCATAGTTACAGCAGAACACACCTCACTTGACCCCCCTACCCCCAACCTCCCCTGCAGATGTGGATCAGGAACCATATCATCATCCACTGGGGTTGGATTGATGAGAGAGATGTAGAACAACAAGTACGGTGTGTACCATTAACACACGATGCTGACTGGAGCTGCATCCAAGTAGGATAAAGTTGGTAAACAATACACTTTTAGAATCTCCAAGCAAGATGAGGGCAGTCCATTATCAGCATTTAAGGGTAAATTCGGTTTGTTCAGGTCAGCATTTTATTTTTGCAGTCCATGTTGAACATTTTTGGAATTTGTAGTAATAGTATTATTAGCACTATCTCATCTTTTTATGTTAATGTGGGAAAGTTGTCTAGCAATAAACTAAGTTTGAAATGGAACATGCAAAACCTACTTAGTTACTGCTGCAAAAGTACAAATGCAGTATGTGCTCACAGTATAGTGAAATTCTTATATATTCCACACAGGGTCCACACAGTTTCCCAAAGAGACGTTTAACTCGCTATACCCGAGGTCGGGTTTAAATTAAAGTCACGGGAGCAGCTTGGGCCAGAGGAATCCTCTAACAGAATCAATGGTTGAAACACTTCTAGAGGTATTTAATTAAACATGCTAAATCTGAGGTCAGTGCACATATACCATTTACTTTCTCTTATGGAGAATTCTTAATGTGCTGTGCAACATATGTCAAGCAGAGCTGTTTAATAGTTTGATCAAATATCTGCTAGTCAGATAAAAGAAAGAATAGAATGAAAACTTTCAAGAAATTGATAGCCAGCAGTTCATGGAGAGCCACCTTCATTAAATAGATTTAACAAGAACAGGCAACACCATATGTTGTCGATGCAATTTGTTCGTTCTGGTCTTTAAATTTAAACAGACATTTTTATGAATTGAGTCTGACAGTTCTTGTGTAAAATCTTACATGGGGAATAACATTAATGTACAGTAAATTGAAGTACACACAAAAATGTACTTTTGTACAGATGAGATGGTTTTATCACATCAGTCACGATTAAATTTTGCCATGTCACTTATCAGCTTGAGCAAAAAAGTGGTTCCTTGGGGATGCAGTAACCCTTCCACGGAAGAAAATAAATCCAAAGGTTAGGATGGAACGAGGGAGTGATAACACGTGTATCATTTCAATTAAAGGGGCTCACTGAGTTGATATCAAAAAGTTTGTGAGCACTTTGAAGGGAATACTGTACAAACACATGAACAATCCTTAAAATTAGCATAATTAGTGAAGTTTCACATCCAATAGTCATCAAAACTGTCCTTTATTTTATAATTTATGTGTACGACTTGAATATGGCTACAGTATGTGCATATGAGTTAGTAATAATGTAGGAAGTGTCTAGGCCAAATAATTTCAAAACACAAATTGAATCACTAATTACTCACTCGCTAATGTTCCTTTGTAAGTAACACAAGGGGACCTCTTAGTCTGATCTCTTGTCACTTCCACGTGAAATAAATTTGACAGGTTTCAGCAAAAAGTAGCGAATTTTACAAGAAAACTCAATGCACCTCTTTCAGAGCTCCAGGTCCTCCCAGCGAGAGCTCTCTCTTTGAAAGGTATAATACTAGGAGGAAACGCCAGGCAGGGATGGATTTGATTTCAGTTAACAATTAGGATGTGATCATTTAAATACGTACTTATTTTTTTAATTTGAAAGGATTTACAAGCATAAAAGCTATGTGAATTTTGAGATATAGCACAATGCAGAAAGTCAATTAATGTTGCAGTCAGAGATTCAGGTGGTTTATCCAAATTACAGGTATTGTAATTAAGGCTGACATAACTACTACTGTAATTACAACAAAGTTTTCCCAACTCCATTCTTGAGAAAACTTTGAGTCAAATGCAAATTTGCAATCATGATGTCTGTATCTATACAACTTTCAGATATGCAGAATATGTAAAAGAAACAACTATTCTCTTTACTTCAATTATTTCCTTTAGAATGGGATACAATTAATCATGTTTGTTTGTTGTATTTTGTTACATTTTTTTTAGGGGGTTTTGTTTTCATCTATTTCTTGTATTTAATTTCTTTTTTTACATGCTCTTTCTGTTTATACAGTATTTCTCTCTCACAGGTACCCCAGACTATAAAACAAAAGTGCTTGTTTATGATTGGCTGTTCCTCTAACATCAATATTTCTGGGATTTTCTGCAATTTTGTTCACTCATGGATATTGTCCATCTTTAATTTACCTTATGCATCATCATCACTTTCACATCACTTTGTATGATCTGGAATGAACTTCAGCCTTAATTCAAATGTGTTCCTGGAAATCACTGTCTGTGGTTGAAGTTCTTCCTTGGTAATTCAAGAAATGTAAAATACAGTGAGCAACCAATGGAAAGATTTCTGTCTATGCCATATTTCATATCCTGAGCCTAACCATGACTTCATGGGAAGGAGCCACTGAGTCTGGAAAAAAGCAAGATATATTGCTAGAGGCAGAGTTAAAAGGTTACCAAATTAGTTCTACTAACTAGCGCAGTACATGGGAGTGCATTTGTTGTGTTGAAACATGTAGGTCATCGATGAAGTAAACTTTACACCAAGTGACTTTCACAATGACTCCTTGCCAACATCTCCTTTTTCCCAAACATACACAATCACTTCAAACAAAAGCTACCAGTGGAAAAGGGATCAGGGGGGGGGGACCACATGGAAGCAAACAACAGAACTTACACAAGAATGTAAACCACAACTGAAAATTGCGGTAATGAAGGAAGGTAGTTCATAAGTGGATAGAATGTTCTTGACCCCAAAGTGTGTTTAAAAGTCTGCAAAGGCAACCTGGAAAATAACTTCCCTGCCTAAGTATAGTTCCCTAGGGAAAAGGTGACTAAAACAAAGTACTTTGTTAATCTTGACAGGGAGTTGCTGGCAAATAAAATTGCTGATAAAGCTAAAAAGCTATGTTGATGTTAAGTGATTGTTTGGAGAGGGTGCAAAAAATGGGCTTTTAATAAGTTTAATGACTTGAGAGAAAATGAGATCAGTCTATTTAGCAACATCAACATCTATCTGCCAGTAAACTAGTGATCTACGTTTTGGCAAGAAGGGGGGTGGGAGGGGGGATGGGAATGATTCATCCTATTACATTTCAGTGATGACTAGATGTAACACTTGATTTCTTAAAAAATATTACACAATTGCTACCTAGAAGTAGGTCCACAAATGCTAGCTTTTGCTGTAAATACAAATCTCTGAGATTGTTAACTCTACCATTTTAACACTTGACAAAATATGAAAACAGCATCAGATGACTTTCCCAATCTCACATAACAGAGATCATCTACTTATCAAGGGCAACCAATGTTGACTGTCCGAAGTGCTGGGTCCATTTGTTGGTAAGATAACTCCTTTAGTAGGTTTTCATACTTTGCTCTGGTGACCTAAATGACCTTTAACCTCCATGACAAACAATAGGGATCATCTACTCACATTGGACTACCAACACACCACCCATGAAATTTGAGTATCTTTCCCTCCTTGAGGTACTGTGTTTACATGGATTTCAAACTATATCCTCTACTGACGTCACATGACCTTTGACCTCCATAATCAAATGACAGATATTATCTACTCAAGTGGTACCAGTGTTGACAGTTTAAAGTTCAAGCTAAACTCAGCTTCTGAGATATCCTTCTTAATAGATTTTTAGTACTTAAAGCTCTGGTGACCTCAAATGACCTTTAACCTCCATGACAAACAACAGGGATCATCTACTTATGGTGGACTACCAACACACCAACTTTGAAGTTCAAGCACCTTTCCCTTCTTGAGATACAGTATTTACAAGGTTTTCAAACTATGTCCTATATTGACCTCAAATGACCTTTGACCCACATGAAAACAATAGCGGTCATCTACTTACAACAGACTACCAACATACCAACTTTGAAGTTCGAGCACGGTTCCCTTCTTGAGATATCGTGTTTACAAGCCAAGGAGTTACATACACACACACATACACGCACCCGCACACACACCATCACCATCTGATAGATTCCTTGCCTACCTTCGGCAAGGAATAAAAAATGTGTACATTGCACAGTCATAATTAACATATATCAATCAAATAAACATGGAAGTCATCAAACAGAGCTACCTGGCTTAACATATCATGAATGTCACATTACAGCACTGCAATCCATTAGGATTTACATACATAGTATCCTTAAAATACTGTCATTTGTTTATGTCTTGTCTCAAAGACCTCCACCTGACATTTTACTCACTTTCAAGAGTTTCACAACATGTGACTTTTTCTGTCTGCAAATCTTCCATCATGCTTGCATTATTCTTGTAGTAATTCAGATCACGCAAATCTAGCTGTATACAGTAATTAAACTTCTGCACAGTGTTGTTGTCCAACAAATTACAGACTTTAATAGACATGCCTTCTAATTACCATTCACATTAATTCAGCTTGTACCGACAGTAATTAATTCTGTCTTAACCCAACATCAACATAGTGGGTAATGTAGCTTCCAAACACATCACACGTCTGCTAAATTATGGCAATATTACATACTGTACCTTCATGACGCTATGTAAGATTTTCCCCATGTCTGCATTTATAACCACCTGGTTTATCATGTTATGAGAGTTTGAAAGACTTCCCCCATGTCTGCCTTTGATCACCAGTTTTAATGTGTTATTTCATCACAGCTTACCATACTTTACGTCTGCATGTCTGAAACCAACTTTGTACTTTAAATATCATTTCACGACAGCTTTGTATCAAAGATTCCCATCCAAACATGATCTCTGACACATATCTATGAAACCTACCTTTAACCACTAACTTTGGTATTGTAATTTGTTAAATGGCTAACATGCAAGATTCACACCATATATCTGCCATCCATTTCTGTCACCGTGTTAAAAGATTTCAGCATGTCTAAGTGTTGTAATATTTCAAAGGTTTCCTACAGCAATGTATGGTTGCCTTCAACCAACAGAGATTCCACATCCACCTCAAACCATCACATTACACGCTGTCTGATAATGAAGTCTTATATGTAGGTCTGTCTCTAAACCAGGCATCCAATGGCTACAATAAAGAAAACTAACCAAAGTTTCTTTTTTCTCAGTTTCTTCTTTCTTCCATAAATATATATATTCTGTGTTGACTGTCACATGTGACCTTTTCAAGGATATGAAGCATAATAATGAATGTTTTATTATCCTATTTTATATAATTCACGTCAACTCATGTGAAAAACAGACCGTCATTTGTAGATTGGAAATCTCGACTCAGCTTTTGCACGATTCCGAGGTTCAGTTCGACTGCTTACTGGAGTATACACAATGTGACAAATCTTAAAATTTACATCTACTGAGAAATATGGCTTATGAATTCATATGTTTATATTGCTTTGCTTAAATATTTGTGTGTTTGTGGGGGTGTTTATTATTTCTGCTTCAGTTTCAGTTGCTCTTCACTGTGAGCTCAAGTTAAGACAGTGAATTCTCTGACTAAATCATAACTTATCCAATGTCTTATCTGCAGTTTCCCTTATGTGATAACTTAATTCTCTTATGATTGGTGCTTGTACAGTTTTAACATGTACTTCATGCAGTACAAATGAAGATTTAACAACCTGTGATAGCAAAGAATATTATTCGCTGCCAAATCATGTACAGGTCTCTTTCATCAGATGTAAGTGTCAACGTAGAAATGCAAAGTTTATTTTGTTCATTTCATTGAGTTTGGAGACTTCTAGTAAGTTCTGAAATTGACAAGGTAGAAAAAGTCTCAAAGGGCAGAAATAGCCTTATAGCAGGCAGGCACTGACAAAGCAAAAAACAGTCACGCCCCAATCTGTCTTTGTCAAAATGCCCCTGAAGAATATATCGGCCCTTATCAATCACAATAAACTGGCCCTTTTCCCTTTGCCTTGACTCTCCGAGGGATGATTGTACAGTTCAGTTAAATAATACTGCAGCACTATTTTCTGCTTCAAAAGGAAGAAAATCTGGCTTAAAGTTTTGATTCCGTTTTCCTCTGTTCCGAGAAACCCCAAATTCTGCTGTGGTAAAATTACCTGTCATCAGGACAGTGGAAAATAGAATGTTGTCAGTGCTTTCTCTCAGGATTAGTTTTTTGCTTTGTCCTTTGTAAACCTTAATTCCAGCCCTGCTTTGCCCTCTCCATCTTCAATGATGTAAGTAATAGCAACAGCTGCAACTGTTATCCTATCCTTTGTATGATACGATAGACTGTCACTAAAATCTGCAAACCCAAAAAGTACCACACCCAGTATGTTTGTTGCTATGGCAGCACTTATTTATAATATTTGGTATACTGTCGTTGCTGCCATATGACAAACTATATTCTATGTGTTTGCTGTAATTGTAGGTTTCTATGCTAGATATGACCATATCAAGACATTCTCTTATTCATATCTGCTGCAGGTCACATTCAAAACATTACTTTTAAGTAGCAACATTGACGATAGTTCATCTATCTTAATCTACACAAATCAATGATCTTCTGAAAAATACACATATGTAGGGATAGAGACTTTCCAGCTTAGTCTGGTTGTGGAGGCGCTACACTAAAAGTTCGCCTACATGTAAAGTCAGGAACTTGTTTATAGCGAGTAAGGATTTGGGGATCCTACTTTATTCCCTCGCTGACTTTCCATACATTTCCGGTTAGAAAACACGTCTTTACTCAATATGCAAATCGGTGGTCCTATCACGGAGCGTAGTATGGTTTTGGTATGAATGCACCCCTTGTTCCCGGCGCTGCGGAAACTGTCACCCTACGCTGCTACCGCGTCACTCTCATCGCAACTTTCACGAGAGCAAGACCTTGTGAGTGCTGTATCTGAATGCTGTTATCCGAAGTTATTTAATTAGTTTTTCCCGTCTTTGGCCGCAACATTTCAGCTCTTTAAGGTAAATATATGATTCATTGATTGGTTTGCACGGAAATGTTTAGGAATCTAACAGAACTAAGCAGCTAGAGAGTAAATCTCAGTTCGTTTTCCTCAAGAAGGCCGTGCACATCTTGAATGTGTGTATAGTCTTAACGTTAGGCACGTACTGAGGTTAATTGTGTGCTATACGTAAATACTGTGTGTAAGAGTTGTTGCTGGGTCAGAGACGTAATTATGCATGGCGCCCTCGATTTGTCGTAATGACGGTACTTAAAATGGCTGCGCCCTTGTGTCGTTAATCGATGTAGCCTATATATTTTGGTATTCACTTAAATGTACCTGGGCTTTCTGTAACGATCATGTTTAATTATAATTACAACTAATTAGACGGGATGTCATCAGTAAGGCGTTCTTGAGAATTTTTGGGCATTTTCGGAGCGGTTTTATCGAACGTTCAGCCGACGTTGATTTATAGTCCATACAAGTATGTTGTGACACTAGTTATCGAACAGTCATTGAGTTATTATAGGATACTGGTTGTTGTGCTAGTCTGGTTGGAAGGGGCGAGTTTAACATGTTTTTATTGATAGTTAGTATTCGGCAGTCATACTATCACTGTCTTATTTACTTCACTGTTTCATTTTGATTTTATTTACATCATTGATTTTGTTTACATCATTGATTTGTAATTATGTTAGGGCACAAATGTACTTGCTCCACAGTTAGTTAACATATGCAGTTGGACTCTATAGATAATAATTGCAAGGTTGGCATATTTTGGAAGCTTATACTGTAGTCTTGACATAAGATTCCTGACTTCCCCACAACTCTGGTCTCACTAATAGGCCTATATTTTATTTTGTAAACATATTCTGTATATTTTTCATCCTAATCTATGCCCTTTTCATATTTTTCTCATATGTGAATTATTTCTGTTTCATCGTAGTTTTATTTTAATTTTTTAGTCATAGTTGTTATAGATAACCAGTCTTGATGGCCTCGTATTATGTATTTATGAATGTTCCTGATTTCATTCTTTCAGGGCTGTATTGTTTGGGCACACAAAAGATGCTTGCGGAGTGCCAATAAAGATTGGGACAGGCCAGAGGCCTTCGAGAAAACCTTTGTCGATCTTCGTCTTTGCGTTAAGCGGTACCATTAAACCCAGTAGCTCAGTCTAGATTACCCCACCACGAATGTCCTTAACCGCTGGCACCACACATAGATCAGCAGTTGATGACTAAGTTATGCAAGATTATGAGAGGAGTGCATTTGTTATGCTGAGACAGGTAAGTGAGGTGTGCGGTGAAGAATCTGTTGAAAACATTCACAAAATGAGTCACACATCTTTTTGAAAACTGACATAAAAGATACATCATTCCTTTGATTTTCACATCATCAGATGTCAATGAAAAAAAAATCATGCATTAACTTAATCCTTTGATCACATGAAATTAAATTTAATGGAGCTAGTTTCTTTGGGTCAACAACTCTGAGATGAAACACAAGAATGGATGGACATTTTTGGTCATCAGCAGGACTAGTGAATAAAAAAAAAGAAGAAAACTGATAAATATGGATTTGAGTTTTTACCTGTTCATGTACACCTACAATGATATTAATTCCCCACAACTACCTGGTGTGGGTATTCATGAGTGACTATATTTACCCCTTACTTCACTAATGCATTCATTTGACCTTGCTCTAAATGTCCTTGAAACTAATTCTAGCACTGCACCCTCTAAGGTCTAGCCTGCCCTCAATTTGTGTAATGCTCATGATATAATAAAATGATCAAGCATTTTGGGGAGAGTTAATGGATAGAAAGAGAGAGCAGTCTGGCGTAACTTCTCTCAGGTGACAAATTATGCAAAGCATAAATATCCAACTTTTCCTTGTCACACACTCCGACAAAAAGTATCAAACGCAAACTGTATCCCCTGCTTATTTCAGTAGTTTTTTCTAAAGATTTTCTGCACGTAGTTGGTTTCTAAAACATTGTAATCTTTTGTATGACCTTTGAATAGGAGGAGAGGGGGATATGATCCTGAGAAGCAATCAGTCTTTCAAGTACCTCTCCTCTAGAATTCCATGATATATATGAGAGATATTTTTAATATCTTCATGAACTGGAACTTCCTACTATATCAGCCACAGAAGTATCTACATTATGCTATCTGGTCTAGGCTTGTTGCTCAACTCAAAAAAAAAAATTCACTTAAAACTACTCAAAGAGGCAAATGAAAATGTTACAAAATGCAGAATATACATGAAACCTAACAGTGAAGAGAAGAAAAATACTCAAGGTTTGCTGCCAGGAAAGCTCTTACAAGAGGTTAATTCAGAGCACTTACATTGTGTCACGCTGTTGCAGCCAGAGCGAAAGCTAAACAAGGGTGAGCCTAAGGCTTAGAGGGTGTGGTGTCAGAGTAGATTTCGATTGCACTTAGAGCTAGGTCAAACTTAATGCATGAGTAAGCAAGGGTTAAGTACATGTTTACAATTTGAACGTACCTATTGTGACATAAATTAATCAGAAAGCTGCCACTGAGTGTTGGTAACAGCTCCCTAAATTAATACACGCTGGAAATGGTAACAGTAATGTCGACGCTGCAAGACATTTGGCTGCATCAATAGTTGATCTAATTTATCAGCTGTAACATTCCATGCTCCATTTTAATCTTTAGATGTCAATTTCTTTAAATGAAATGTGACTACAGTATCTCACTTTCCTGTCAAATGAAGGGACTATAATCGCGAAATTATACTTACACGTAGAGTGTCATGCATGGTCTAGTAGTGCTCCAAAGATACAGTGAGCACAACCAGTTCTTTTTACAATTGCTTTTCATTTCTTAGCAGAATTGATTCAATGAACGATCTAATAAAATTGGAACACTGTGCTATCTTACATAAATATCAATTTTGTTGGTACTAATATTGTTTGGTAAAGTACTGAACCTAAGAATTATGCCTACGTTGCCATGGTGATCATTGTACTCTGTTTCTTGGCAAAGACTGATCGAATTATCAGCCTAAGCCAAACGAAAATATATGCCTGTGTCTTGATAGATCGGACACACTAGATCAACTGTAAGGCGTAGGTATCTTTGCTCTTGACTCGCTCACCATGGTAGGGAATTGAAAATTTAAACCTATAGACCTATAAATGTAAAGGACATTTATAAGCCTACCTTCTGGCTCACAGCGAGGTTATTAACACTTAAATCGCACTGTGCAGTTGCATATGATTTTCTGCATATGTTAAGCGACAGCTACTGTGAAAAGTAGCTGCATGAGATCATAACTGCAAAATAGCACTATGGACAGTCTGCCCTGGTTGATGCGGAGTGCTAGCTGGTCAGCTAGGATACTCAATTCAGTTCGCGGAGGTAGAAAATGCTAATGGTTCCATAGAGGTCATTACACAGGACGTTTTTATGTAAAATGTGATCGAATTTGCTGGAAGGCAAAACACGAAGATAACTTTCACAAATAAACTGTGCCTGTGAAAAATTGAGTAATTTGAGATAGTTTTCTTACATTTGCACAGCATATATGTATCAAGAAAAATATTAAGAACAGATGATGATAAAAGCAGTCTCATCAAGGGGTATGTGGTCTGAATATCTAGAGTAGAAGAAGCTGCTATGACCCGCAACAATGACAAAAAGGTCTGCAAAGGCCTGCTTGCATCAACAGTAAACTTAGCTACTTGGGGAAGCTGAACAAAATTAAGCAAGTTTCATGAATGATATATGAGGGAGATTTATGTAAGATATATATTTTCATGAATAAAGAAGTCATTATCATTGTTAAAAAAGCAAGTGAGTTATAAGCAGAGTGGGAGAAAATGAAATTGAGGCCAGTTACTGCCTTGGAAGGAGAAAAAAAAAAGGGGACTTCCACCGGGTGTTTACTGATGGGGCATGTACCCCATACAAATTGATAAACTGACAGTTTCTCTTCCTTCACTATAGCATCAAAAGATAAGGACTAGGTATTGTATGTGCTGTTATTGATGAGTGGGTTCATTTTGTGCAACTAGAATAGACACATTGCCAGTGCCTCTACCCCCCCCATCCAAGGATTTATCATGTCCCCTAATGCCTCTCCCTATAACCACCTCCACTCCTTTCACATATAATGAATACCAAGATTGATGCTTTTGCCATTGTGATGATTTGCAGGTAGGATTCTGTCAGTCAACAACTTTCTCAGATTAATTCCAAGCTGCAGTACAAAGGGCACATATCCAATTCCATGTACTGCACAATGAAGGTTGTTCACGACAAAGTTCAGTACCTAACATGTGATCGATGCTGCCAGCCACCGTAGCCTACACAGTATGTTTAATGAAGTTTATCTGTGTACATTGATGTACAATGCGTTAAACTTACATTCAGAAGTGTTGTCATAGATGGTGTGTCATTACAGCTAACAACCTTAATATACGTGGTTCCCCAAATTACGTTGTTTTAATGGCACCGAAACTGTTAACCGCCAGATCTGCTTCAAGCTCATTTATCAGCTTGGATCATAACTTACGGAAGTTCAGATGCGTACTGACTGGCGCCTGACTACAAGCTCTGTTATATTGATGCACGGCCATGCACATCCAGTCCCAGGCGACGAAAGATAGCCGGCACTGTGTTGAAGACAGCATTCAAGATTTGTGACAATAGACGAAGGCAATTACCACCACCGGAAGCCGAATGACGAGACTGATAGATCATTCCCTGGTCTCTTCATTAGAGAGAGTTTGCGGGTTCTGAAATACCGCTCTCGTCAGTGAGACGGGCTCGGAAGTCACATTCTCCAATAGATCTGAGAATCATCCTCCATGAGACATACGGATGCTAGTGTCCTCCATCTGCAGGGTAGCAGATATTTATACCATCCTCTGCAAAACATTGATGCTGTATGAGAAACAAAACTGGACACGAAAACAACTAAAACTCTCATCCATGTGTTTGTATAACACCTCAGCTTAATTAAGGCAACACTATGTTAGCAAGGAGGGCTTCTGAAACATCTCATCTCCAGCCACTCTCCAAATCATTCAAAAGAGTGCAGAGACGGAGTTGTTCGTTAAAAGAAGTCCAGATTTTCAGTCGAAGACACATCTCGTCTGTAGCCGTTTTGATGTTTCAACGATTTGTAATCAGTGTATACACACAGACTGATTAAAGAATCATCATCATTTTCGTCATCATTAATCATTATTACTGTTGTTGTTATTATTATTCTTAATACTACTATTGTTGTTATTCTGGTTATTATTTTATTATCGTTGTTGCTACCGGTACTATTGTTATCATTGTTGTCATTATTATCATTATCTTCATTCTTATCCCTATCGTTAATCATTATTATTGATTAAACTTGTCAAGGAATTTGTGCCCGTAATTGAAACGCATACATTCTATGGCAGGGTCCAACAGGATAGAGATTTTGATTTCATTTATTTTTGTTTCTTCACAATGCATCAACGATAATAAACAATAAAGATAATATATGCAACTGCTTCCGAATGTGACTTTTACACCAACACTTCAGTGAGTGTTAAACATTAATTCAGACAGCAAACACATACAGCAGAAATTGCAGTCACAGGTCTCAATCATGCACACAAGCCAACAGAAAGTTAAACCTCATAAAATATATCAGGAAGGGGTTTACCAACCTGTCACATGTCCAGGGCAACACAGGCTGCTATGTTTACATTGCAGTATGATGTTCATCCATTAAAATGTCACAGGCACATGTAAATTATGTTTCTGACACTCGATCAGAAATCCCCTGTTAGATGTAATATTCCATGAACATATCATTTGATTGGTGATAAACCCATGACGATGATACGAGACATGAGAGTAGAATATGCAAAGACATACACAAGACCAATATTACACGAATAATAAACGGACATTTGTCAGGCATGACCGGGGAGAGCGATGTGTCGGTACAATATTTAGCCACACATCGATAACGAAATCAACATTGAGATATCAGGTTTTTAACATCTCACTTAATTTTACTCTACTAAGATCACAGTCACACAGAAGCATTTTCTCATCCTGTGAGAACACCAGGATCCAGCAGCAACTTGTTCAATTAATTATTATGAACACATTAATTATACATGACCATGCAGGAATGACGGGCATTAATTACCACAACGTGTGAGTGTGACCAGCTGCCCACATATCTAATGGATAAAAATTGGTAGTATGTCTATTAAGTTGGACCTCATTCTATGCATGTATCCATAATGTATGAATATGCACACTGCGAAATACAATGAAACTTCTCATATGTAATTCACTCTGCTTTCTATACACCAATAATGTAGATGCGTGTACAAACGTGGTCAACGCATTATATCGCCTAAAAATGCCTGTTTTTCAAGTGAAAAGTTTACGCAGTTCACTGCCACGGACACTGTCGATAATTCTACATCACAATGATGATGATGATGACAGTCACAAATACATACTTTTCTCTAAATCTAAAACAAATTAAATTGCATGGAAGATATTCAAGCAGTCCATATCTGCAATAGCAATTTAGTTCATTTCCAATGTGATTGAGTTCATGATGTTAGTGACATCTACTTACTCCCCGCAGAACTGAAGTTTATCAAACTCTTCCTGATTGAGGCTTTGTTTATAGAGCGTGGAGCATGAGAGGACACATCTACAAACAATTGTAAGAAACACTTGAGGGAAAAGCAACAATAATCATAACATCTGGCATTGTTCGTGTAATGTCTTCATAAAAATCCAAGCAGCTCATCTCTTTGGGGGTACAGTGCGTGTAAATTATGGGCTTAGAAGGAGGCATAATCAGTACAACATGTGAATTAATGCACTGCACAAGAAAATGTATGCTGCCATGCATGTGCATAATCCAGAAGTTAATGTTTGCACAACAGGTGTTTCATAAAGATACTGCATGTACATGACACTAAGTAAGCTATGATGACCATGTCGGCATGGCAGCAAATGTGAAAATATCCAAGCATAAACACATGAAATGTCATAACAGTTGATTATCATCATTTATTATGCATGAGTTGGGTAAAATGTAAATGATTTAAGGCATCAAGGGATCAAGCCACAAACTACTGTAGAAAGTCAAATGACTTTGTGAGTCTTTGCCGATATTTCATTTTTTCATACACACACAATCACTTACAAACAAAAGCAAACCAGTGGAGAATGGAAAGAACCATATCAAAATGAAAAACAAAAAGCGAGAATGACAACCGCATTCTGCATCACTTAAGGGTTTGATGTAGCCAAGTGCTAATATGAATGAATAATCATGTTATTCACTCGGCTTCGATGACGATTGTGGTCATGAAAGAGGTAACTTACAAGTTGATAGAAAATTTGTGACACCAAATTGTGGTTACAGACATGAGACTGTGCAAGTCAACAAAGGCAATCTGGAAAAGCCTTGCCTCCCAAGGGAGTATTTACTGTGACTAAAACAACAAAGTACTTTGTAAATCTTGACAGGGTGTTTCCTGCAACAGGGATATTCTCAGAGGGCTTAGAAAAGTGATACGAGCTATGTTACGTGGTTGTTTAGCATAGAAAATGGACTTCAAATGTTCCACAAATTGAAAGGGAATGAGACCAAAGTCTATCTAGCAGCGATCCCTGCTATGAAACATAGATCTACATTTGCAAGTTTCAATAGGAAATAAATGCATTATTTTCCTGATATAAGTGATTTAATTTCTTCTTATGTTCACATTCAGGACATGTAAAACTCTCTGAGTATCACATGTTGAACTTCTGAACCCAGGGCAGATCTTTGGAATGATAACTTTGGAATTCATTTCATGTCACATTACAGTGATGACAAGTCTCCCATGGGGAAATTCAAATGACAGACATCAGCTGCTCATTTAGTGCTAACAATGTTGACACAAAAATAGGGATCATGAACTCACAGTGAACTACTAACACACCAACTTTGAAGTTCCAGCGCTTTTCCCTTCTAGAGATACTGTGTTTACAAGGTTTTTACACTATGTCTTCTATTGACGTCACATGACCTTTGACCGCTATAAAAAATTACAGGCATTATCTACTCATTAGGTGCTACCAATGGTAAAAGTTTGACGTTCCAGCAATGTTCAGTTGGCAGTTGCCGAGATATCTCCCTTAATATGTTTTCTTACTTTATGCTGTGGTGAATTCAACTGATCTTTGACTTCCATGAAAAACAATAGGGATCATCTAATTACCATGGACTATATTCGAGCACCTTTCCCTTCTTGAAATAAGGTGTTTACAAAGTTTTGAAAAATGTCTTCTGCTGACCTCACATGACCTTTGACCCCCACAAAAACAAATGGCGGACATCATCTTCTCATCAGTTGCTACCAATAGTAAGGGTTTGAAGTTCCAACATCATTCTGCTGCTGCGATATCCCCCTTGATTGATTTTCATACTCTAAGCTCTGGTGACCTCAAATGACCTTTAACCTCCATGAAAAACAATAGGGATCATTTACTCATGATGGACTACCAAAGCACCAACTTTGAAGTTCGAGCACCGTTCTTTTCTTGAGATACAGTATTTACAAGCAAAGCTGTCATATACACATACACACACACATGCCATCACCATCGCAAAATTCCTTGTCTGCCTTCAGCAAGAAATAGAAAATCATACAGATTCAGTGGCAGAATATGGACGTACCGTAGGCATACAAATGCATAGAAATTTAACTGTTTTCAAAATGAGCCCACTCCTCTGTACCACCTCCTTCCCTGATGCACTGGGTTCCCCAAAACTTACTGGTTTGAGAATTCGCTAGCGACGTACTCACCTTATATAACCTATGCATTTCCCTATTGACCATGGTCTAGCATCTGGCAAGTTTGGGTGTGAGTGCGCATCTGGCCACTGCCCTTCCATGATTCCCAGATGCTAGACCATGGTCAATACGGAAATGCATAGGTTATATGAGGTGAGGGTGTACGCGCTGTGAATCCTGCATTTCACGAGTAATGAATTACAATTGACTTAGTAACATCAGCAACTCACACTTTGGTTTTCCACATGATTTATTGTAGAATATACAGTTGTAATCATAAATGATAGATCATTATAGTGCTACATCGTACCCATTACCCACCTCTTTTACTGAAAGCCTATCCGGAGGGACCCAAATGATAGATAATAAAAGATCAATAGACAATACACATGCTGATAAAAAAATACAGACAAGGTCAATTATCACATATCCATGAAGAACGAATGGAGGAAAAGTAACTCTATCAGTACTTAATAAATTCAATGTTTTGTGTCAGATTGAGATTGAGTTACATTCAACATTTAATGTGACTGACTTCGTCAAAGCAAAACTTACAAAACAGAAAGGCTTGCAGCTGACGTATCTTCTGATAGCATTCAATCAGCAGGTAGGTATACATGACTACATTTTTCAATGCAATAAATTATAAATTACATACGTTCAAATTGTTCACCAGGTTTGATCGCTAAAAATGTACAAAGTCCCACTTGACAGCTAAAGCATAATGGCAATACAATATTAAAATCACCAGGCAATCCATGTAAGTGCCTGGGGAATTGCCATGTGCTGTTTTGAGTCCGAGTCTGTCAGAGAAGTTCCAACACCTGCATAGCTGTAATTCAGTCATATATGCTGATTCATAAATATTTCACGATCTTTACATTATCCTTCAATACTTTGCACTAACCATGAGATGCACCAGCCAGAAAATACAGAGCACAGGGATTAAAACCCAAATGGATTAAAAAAATGACAGAGTATGAAATTTCAAGGAAAATTATGAACGGAACTTCTCATTCCATTGGTTAAGGACGGAAATGTTGCTCTTTTTTTTTTGCAAAAAGAAAAAAAACAGCTTATTCCACTCTTACTGCACATACACTAGCAGTGCAATGCACGTTCTGTGTTTCATAATTTGATCACTTGAAACATTAATTGGCTCTGCTTGTGGCACACTTTTCACTAAAACAGTTGAAACTTTAACAACTTTTGAGTTCAAGATGTAAAGCCAAAAAAGCCAATGTACAAATGATACAATTCAGACTTTCATATATCCACAAACAATACATCATGTTTTATCATTAAATTAATGGCCTCACCCTTGGTAAATAGAGGATTTACTCTGTTGTTCAGTTCATTATAATGATAAGAGATGTAGCGAATCAAATAGAGCAAATAGCAAAGTGCAATTAACATGAACTTTTTGAATTTCTTTAAACAGGTGAATTCTTAAGAATTTCCTTCAAAACATTTTCACATGTTGAGACGGTTGAAGCGTAATTTAGAAGGCAAGATCTTGCAAAGTGTTGGGGAAGAAAATGGAGAATGACCTGTCACAAGGTAAGATGAATTGGTTATCACACATATGATATGTGTGAAGAGAATAGTTCTCTAACAGCTCAGGCTGCTAACAGTAACACATCAAAAGATATCCAACTGAGAAAAATATTTGCTTTCTTTTAACAAACGTCATTCAGATCCCAATCAGACTACATGTAATGATTCATGTAGTGTACGTTTTAGTAGCAAGAGCCTGAGGGCACTGTGGTTCCTTGCACAGACGTAATCCTACGAGGGCGGGCTACGTCTTGGAGGGCATGGTGCTAGAATTAGCTTCGAGGATGATTTAAGCATCGGTCAAATGTATGCATTTGTAAGTATTTGCAAATTTTGTAATCATCTTATTTTCAATGCACTATACGTTAATTTATGGTCAATTACTACTCGGATATACCTTGTGCTGACTGTTTTGGCTCTTTTCAGAAGTGTCGCAAACCAACTTAAAAAACAGGTAGATTAGAATATGAAACCAGGAGGGCGGGAGATGTGGACAAAAACCAGAAGTCTCCCTGTCAAACCGGGAGAGTTGACAGGTCTAGTATCGATCTTAACTTTGCGATTTCACCAGCTGTGCAAGCAGTCATCTAGTGAACAATTTTATTTTGAACAATGTGATAAATTTGTCGATTATGTCACAGTGATGTGAGGCTAGTCGAAGGGCAATCCCGCGATGTATTTTTCTACAATATTAGCAGTTGCTCCTTTAAAAGCATTGTGGGTTCTGACAAATTGGAAAGACGGTTATGTAAAGTCCATTTCAAAGAATATTGTGACAGGCTGTAACAGTTTCTTCCTGACAGGCAGAGGAACACTTAGAAGTTGGTGGGTATTAATGTTCACACATCAATGGAAATCCAGGCTTGTATTTCATATTTCAATTTTTTTTACATCAAAGAATGAACCAAACAACATCCAAGAAAAACATTTGTTCATGTCAATGATGTTGGGGGACCCAAGTTGGTATTAAGAGTAATTGCTCAACAAATGGTAGTTTGAATATATGACCATTTGAAGAGCCAAATAGGAGTTGGTTGGGTAACTTATTAAACCAGCAGACAGAGAGAGACAGGTGGCTAACATTTCCATCAGGGAAATGGTAAGTCGGACCTGTCTGAGAATGTCCAAATCTTATTTATCTCATGGGTGCAGCTGATAAACGGTACATACAGTGATCCTACAGATTGCGGTAAACATTCCACAAAGATCAGTCAAAATGAACCTTCAATGTGAACTCAAAGCTCTCTCTTACTTCCAAGAAGCACAGTATTTCTGACATTTTTTTTTAAATGTCTAAAAGTAGACAAACCTTCGCCAGGAGACTCCATTAATGCTGTCCGTAACATGAACTCCACTTAGTATTCATTAAGAGCTCAGATGTATTACTTAATGGACCTGCTTGAGAGCTTTTCACTCAGACTGCAAAAAAAAAAGGCACCTGACTTTTGAAAAGAGGTAGGTCAATTAGTCCATACAATCTGTGACATGAGAGGCCAAACCGAGACAAGATGAGACTTAGGTCGCTGTCAACCATCTGTACTGGAAGTTTATCTTTCCTAACCCTCTTTATATCATTCACATATACAGCATGAATGTAATTACAATATGCTAACTACTGTATACTATATAGCTGTATGATTTAGTAATATGTGTACAGTAATTGTATATATTGATCTACTGTTCTCATTTCACAATTACATCATACTTGTACAATAAATTACAATTCCAAGTCAGGAACTTGAAGATGTTGTATTTTTGCCCCCCTATGACAAGGACGTACTCATAGTTATCAAGTCACTCACTTCAAATAGACACTTTTTTCCCATGCAAGTAATGTAGTGTGCAGTTGCTTGGATACATTTTCTTTTTGTTCGGCTGCCTTGTCATGATCTCATGCATTAGTTGGCCTCATTACGTACATAGTTTCCTGGTTAGCCCTAAAAGTCTCCTTTGCCACCATAGCGGAGGTCCTCCACTAAAGGCAGGCCAAGGACCATTTGGGACTAATGATCAGGAAATTATAAGAAACTGTTATATTTTGCTCAATAAGTAACATAATTGGCCCTAACCTCTACAGATAAAAAACAGGGGAAAAAAAATAGCATGGCATGATAAAAGAATTACATATCTGGTGACAGAGACAGTGTGTATTGACCTTTAAAGTTGCGATGTTCAGCTGTATCAAGATTTACCAGCATGTTCCCAACAGAATTAATGACCAATACAATCATGTCTCAATGAGGCATTGTACAAACTAATGATCTCAACAAACAATGAGCTCAATAAACTAATGATCAAGAAATTATAAGAAACTTTTATAATTTGCTCAATAAGTAACATAACAGACCCTATAACCTCAACAGATAAAAAACAGGAGAAAAAATAGCATGGCATGGCATGACAAAAGAATTGCATATCTAGTGGCAGAGACAGCGTATAGTGACATGTAAGTTGTGATGTTCAGCTGCATAAAGATTTACCAGCATGTTCCCATCAGAATTAATGACCAACACAATGCCTCAATAAGCAATTACAACCAAAAATCTATCTTTTATTTTTACGGTTAGTGATTCTATTTTTAACTTTTGTCTTAATTGAGATCTCTTCAATGGGATAAGAGTGCCCTCATTATGCACTAGTTGCAGGTTGTCTGGGTAATTCAACCATTCATTGTGCTGAGAATTGTTGGTGATGAAACAAACAAGATTATAAACAAGACCAACATCTGTTATAAATATTGCACCTGATCTGGGTTTAGCTACTTATGAATGACTCACTTACCTGTCTCAAGACAATAAATGCACTCTCATCTACCATGCCAAGGGCACTAGTAATCTAGCAACACCTGTGACCCCGTCCAACCCATTCCAGACTAGGGCCTCCTTCCACTTCTGCCATCCATTAATGTTCTCAGCTTATCAACAGTGAAAATACACATATACTAGCTGGACAAAACGTAATTTATACAAGATACTTAAAGGGAAATAGGGCGTTTAGAATACACCAACATGGCACACAAAGAAAATAGTTTTAATCTTTGTTAAACCATTCAGTGTCATCAATAAACATCTGCAAAAGCTCCATATCTTCAAAACATTATGCAGGTGATGAGTAATGGAAGATGCATCACTTGAATTTTAAAAAGTTTGGGTGAACAAATTATTGTTGAATTTCTATCAGTGAGAAACTTATACCTTGAAAAGAAGGCTACTGTCCATTCTTATTTTGAATGATCTATCATTCTATGTCCACAGACATCAGTTTTAAAAGTATGACTGTTTCTTGTGAAACAAACGCCTTATTTTCCTTTAACAAAGAAACCACGTGATACAAAAGTTGAAGGCAGTGCAACGGCATTTAATGTGATATATTTGGTAAGGAACAGTTTAAGATGGGAATTACTGCTACCACGACAATCAATTTACAATTTTCTAAAATTGCAAAGTAACTACAATGATCTATGTAGTGAATGCATCGTCTTGGTACAGACCAAACAAGGTGACAGTTGCATGTGAGAATACGATCAGATTTTTAACTCCACACAATATTTTAAATGTGGATACAAAGAACTACCAAGGCCGTACCGTACCATGCATTCATCTGCTTTGTACGATGCGTAGTAAGATTTAGAAGGTCTGTCTGATACAGAGTGCAATAATTTATTCCAACTCAGCTCCATATTACAGTGGAAACAGAGTGTAAAACAAAGATTGCAATATAACTGCTAGTCACAAACATTCGGTCAACTGATGTTTGCATGCACTCTAAGGGACCATGCACCAAAAAAGTGAGGGCAGTGTCCATTAGTTACTTAGAACACTTCCTTTCATAGGCTGTATGCTCTCTCACACTTGAATATCTACGGCCTTGTGCTTTGAATATGTTTGGTTGTAAACATTAATCACAAGTCATAGATGTAGGGTATATTATTTATTTGCAAGATGTACCAGGAATTAAGAAAGCATCGTCTGAAAAATTTATACAGATTATTAGGCATTGCTACAAAAATGTTGGGAAAATTGTTCTCACACTCTGTCTCAATCCCAGCAACAGTTAAGGGGACACTTGACTTTTACAGAGTCATAAATCTACGACATACATAAAGTATCAACTTTCTTGTCTACAACAAACATCTTACTAAATTTAACTTCAGTTTGATCATCACAACAAGCACCAAAATTGGTTTTTAAAGGGATTGGCCACTGAAGGAAACTTGATATTTCATAAAAAATAGGACTATTTTTTTTTCTTAATTGATAAAATTGTATGCCAATAGTACATATTATGTTTGGTTCAGAAGTTACGAATTCTTCAAGAAATATTTATTTCAAAATGTCACTTTGCCTAATGGAGAATTTGTGATGTCACAGAGGCACAATCCTTTGTATGTCTTTAATAATCTTGATTGTCTAAAAATAAACATTTGCAATAGTAAGTAACCCAAATGTAACCTTAATTTCCATAATACTTTTAAGATAAATCAATATAACTTTTCACTTAGTGTGAAATTTCAAGGTTAAATGAGGACTTCAATTCCAAAGAATAACAAAGACTTCTTGCAATATTACAACCTTATTACAGGGCATTTGCTATCCTTGGGACAACTAGAAATCTTTCTTGACTACAGAGATGTCTTTCTTCAAACAGTAGTATCTTAAGTTAGGAACAAGACTTTGACATAGAATTTGAAATGGGTGCAATGAAAAGTTCTTCTCATTTATTTAAGAACCCCTTTAATTGTCAGTAAAACATAGCTTTTCAAGTATTTTGCATGCATGCTTTGGTAGTACAGTCAGAATATTAGCCCGGGGTTTCTTCACAAGTACACATTATACATCCCCCAAGGGAATGGGAAAAGGGGACGAGTCCTCATCATCCCATGCTAAGTACATACCATTCGATTTGGATAAGCTGGGAACTAACAAATTAGTGGACAACACATAGTTAACAAACAAAATGGCAGACATCCATGCACTGTACTTGCCAGTTAAATGTTTTCAGGCTATATTGTATGACAAACACCTTACTCTAGATGAGATCAGCTTATAAGTTTTTGCTTCCACACAGTTATATTAAATGAGTTTATATCATAATACACACAGAATATTACCCCTATCATGGGTATATTTATACACCATGGTTTGACTGAAAGTACACCGAAGACTGAAACAGCCTGGAAACTACTGAAGAGCACACTGGGAGAGATGATTGACACTTTGCATGAATTTGAGGTATGTGGGTGTTTCATTCGTTTTGCATGAATTCTCTTTGTTTTCAAATGCGATTCATATAGGCATGCAAACTGCCACCATGAAGACACTTAACTTTGCTTAAAAAAGAAGTGAAAAGTTGAAGAAATGTCAATCATCTAGGTTTGATATAAATGAATGATACGTGTCACTGCCAGCATGCACATGTCCGGTCCACGTCGTCAGCCGGCGCTGTTTGGTTTCGATTACGGCTATACAGCTGTTCCCGAACTGGTGTTTCAGACATCGTCCAATTACACTGTAAATGAAGAAGCGTTATTCAACTTGACGAGCAGAATTTCTCTATTGCTTGCCAGGTGCTAGATCGAGCCGTGGATGCTGTTGAGGCCAGGGCTCAACAAATACGTCTGACAGTTTGACATTTCACCATCAGCATGGCCAGTAAAAAAATACTCTGCAGGGTTTCATTTTGTAGTTTGTCCATCTAATCATCTCCAAACTCCCCCCCCCCAAAAAAAAAAAGAGAGAGAGAAATATATAGATAAAGCAAACCAACACCAGTATGTCTATCTTTGTGCTTTAAACAACAAATGGGATACTTGAACAAGGTCAAGTTATCAAGAGATGTTTTGTTCAATGAAAAAGTTGTAAAAGAACAATGTCTTCAAAAAAAGACCAAGAAAGAGCCAAAACCCCTAAACCCTGAAACCGAGAAAAATCAGTGTCTTCAAAGCTGCTGGAAATACCTGTCAAGTGCATTAACAAGGCATTAAACACTCTCAGACATCAGAACCAAATCAGGCAGACTATATGATTCCACCGCTTCACAATTGTCCGTACGAAGAATTTTCTAACATCCGACTTACACTGCACCTCATTGAGATTAGATATAACCTCAAAAACACTTTGAATAAGACTACTGACACTTACAAAAAAAAACACTGACAGCTGGGGTATCAACACCATGGACAATTTTCAACACAGATCACCACAAAGTCATCTTAGCCCAAGGATCGTAGGATCAAGTACCTTACTGAATTATTAATCTGTGATTAATCCATTTGATCAATACTTGATCAACACAATCTTATTAGGTGATAGTGAAATCTGTTACAGAAAACAGCTATGCTGATTGTTTCCATGAGAGGTCTCAGCTATGATAATTTCATTATGCTTGTTATTGTCCAGGATTTTTCTGATCATCCTCTTTTGCATTATCACACAAAACCACACACACAGACAGACTTTATGCAACTCCACACATGTGGACAGAACATTTCAAAAGACATTTTTCTTACCAAGACTTATAAACATGTTAATTTGTACGATACATTGAAAATTCTTGCCTTCTATAGAAATGCTTGTAAACCGTTTTAATACGCTGTCATTTTTTGATCAACTTCATATACAATATGGATTATGGTTATTATGTTCATTGACAAATTGATGACAACTGCAAAATGCTGCGGTTTCTGATATATATAAATGGCACTTTGATAATACAAACACTTTGCCTCGGGGCACCATGTGAAACCACTTTGTCCACACACTCTAGAGAATAAAATTCTATACACACTGATATGAAATTGGCAATGACGATGAGCTCTATTTTGAACTAAAAAAATTATTCTATAGATATTTCTGATCGAGATTGTTGTTTATCTGAAAGTAGTCCCTTGGAGTAATAGACGTGCTATATATTTGCACTATATAGTATAAACAAATCATTATATGTCACTCTACGTATGTATGGATAACATTATTTTATATATGGGTTGTTTGTCAGTTAATACCCCATCCCCCAAAGGAATTGAAACTATCTCCGACGTTGCTTTAATGATGACAATTCTCAACACTTACTGGTTTGGGAATTAACGAGTGTCGTACTCACCTCATGCATTGTGGTGCTGACCATAGTCTAGCAACTTGCAACCGCATGTGTGCGTATCCAGTCACCGTCCTTCTGTAATTGCCAGCCCTTGTGACTAAACCGCAGCCAAGAAATCTCACATATTTTACATCAATATATATCCTTGTGATTATGCTTTGCAACATTGTCCTTTTGATGTGCTCTTTCTGTTTACATCATAAGAAACATCTCAACGACCTTTTGGATATAGTATCCTTTATATTTTTGGTGAATTTTACCACGGTTTTATTCTTTCCCTGTGTTATTTGCTTGTATAAATTTTTTTTCTTCTGATGTCGCTTTAATGAAGACAACGTCAATTCCTTGCGCATCTTCATTATTCAAGAGATCGTAGAGACATATTGACATTGTGCTAGTGTAAATTAAGTCATGCATGGTAACTTGAACAACTGCAATATCATTTTTACAAGGCATATATATATATATATACATGCCCACGTTGTCATATCAGATGCAAAATTCATCGACAGATTACGACCGAACTCTGGTAGAATCCAATCCCGATCCCTTCGTGAAGAATACGCAAAAAAAAAAAAAAAACAAGAACCAAGGGGCGAGGGAGAATGATCAGGACAACCAATGTGTTTGCGATCAAATCACCATAGCAACATGAATTAACACATGTGTGACTGCAGCTAGTTTGATACATCTTCCCCTGACAGCTGGTGATCTTAATATGAATCTCACACTGTCTGCATACATATCTCACTCTCCTTGAAAATGAAAGCCATCAGATCACCAGTTGTGCATTTAACATTATCTTCATGATAATATTAGATTCTTTGTCATGATCAAGAGAATCTCAGACGTTCATGTAGATTCCATTTTTGCGATAAACTAACTGAAACGTCTGTATTACTTAACAAATGTGATCATAAGAAATTCTTCAAAAACCTTTGACTTTAAACAGTCTTTCAATTAGAAAAGTTTGAATTGAAAACATTTAGGCACATACACTAGAAGGACATTTCACTTTGCAAGCAACGTCCCGACCCTGCCCTCCCCAGTCTTCGGTTTCTGACTTTCCTGAACAAGTAGACATTCTCAGTGAGGCTTCTTTGAACACAATTTTACACTTTACATCAACGATTTGTATCGTGTATGACACTGCCATGATCTGAGTCTGATTCAATGCCGACAGACAAAAATGTTAAAAAATTTCAGAAGAAAAAAAGCCCAAAATGGTAGCCACAACTTTGGGAATCCATTTTGACAGAAACAGATCAAAATGCCCCAAATCAAAAGGTCAATTACCAGTACAGTTTTTTCGTGAGCATGACATAAGACCCATAGTGCCCATAAAATATGGAATCTAGAATTAATATTTTTTTTATGACAGAGGTACTATTAAATTGCTGGAGAGTAAGATGTGCAACTTACAGCATTTCTAGCAAAGTCAAAACTTACTATGAACTTCAAGCAGTGAGACCATTTATCAAGAATGTTAGGTCTTTCAGATCCAAAAGAAATTAGAACAAACTGTCAGCTAAAGCAGTGTTGAAAAGTAAGCTTAAAAAAAAAAAAACAGGACTGCGACCAAGTTCCTTGTGATTAAAATACCACACAAAGTATAAGCTTACTATAAGTTATGAATCATTAACGTCTTACTTCCTGGTTATTTCATTGATACACCTCCACTTCAAAATGCTAGCCTGAAATATATATGTGTTGTAAAATGTAAGGATCGCTCATGTGAGACTCATGTGATGGTACACGTGGTAACGCTAGGGCACTTGCTTGTGTAAAAAACACTGTACGCACACTTGGGTGACTGATATTTTTGGAGTCCAGTACTCACAATCGAGAAGTCGCAACCACTAAGCTACTTGTGACTCCTACTTGGTCTTGCATGGTTTCAATGATGTCATAAGTGCCACCTACACATTTCAGCACACTGTTACATTTTGAGCCCAAATTATTGCACAGACATATGGTACAGGACCCGGGCAGTGTTAGCGAGAGAGAACTGGGATTCTTGCTAATAACTGAAATTGTCAGACCAAATGTTTGATATACTACTAAGGACAACTGACAACTTTACAAGTAAAGAAAAAAAAGAAGTTAATGTGATTTCCAAGTTACAAACCTTGCAAAAAGTACATTGCTTCAAACTGTCAAGCATACAATATTCATGAATCTCTTTTTTTTTTCTTTTCTTTTTTTTTTTCTTTAGCTTTAAAAAGTCCTGCGAGTCATGACTCTGAAGTAAGTAGATTTGGGGAGTCGTTAATCGCGACTCTGAAGCAGAATTGAGTGAGTCCCCCAAGGCCAACTATCACACCAAATGCCCTGAGTTCGCTTTCTGTAACGATTGACTTCATGTACAGGTATGCAAAGATATCAATGGCAGCTTGTGTTTGTGTATACAAACAGCAGATGTAATTGTATCTTACTGGCCTGGGTAGTTATGGACTAATGACTGTATATGTTTACATCATACACTGATTGCCTCCATCCACCTACTGCGTATAAAATCCATCTGCCTAGCTCCTTCACTCAAATTAAGGATCACGTGCTAAACTTAGCGCCATGTAAAGAACACCGTATTGAACAGTGCATATATCATAGTAATGAGGACCCTAAAGCTTTGATCGTTCCAACTTCAATGTCTCCTGGGGGGAGCTACTACTTCCAGTAGGAGAGAGAGATAAAGTTATTGTGACTGCCAGGTATATGTAGTTTACACTAATGCTGTAAATGGCAGTATAATCTGGACTTAAATTTTACCTCTCTTAATAGGGACCAGCATTTCTCCCCAGTGCTCCCCTTGTTACTTTAATCTGTTAATGACAACCACTGAGAGATGGAAATGTCTGCAGCAATTAGACAAACCTTTGTTTAAACTTTCTGGCTCTATCATGTACAATTTAGGCAATTAACCTATACTAGGCCACAAACGGCCGCACCTTGCTGTAGTGAACTCTGCAGTCTTATATTGTTCACCACAATTGAAAGAGGCATTTTTGAGGTGCGAATCGTAACTCCCTTTATTCCTTTATCATGCAGATGGGCAGCCTCCCCCTCATCCTGTCCCATCTTTTGTCTAATATGGCAGAAACCAGACTGTTAAATGCTTACTGCAGAGATTTGCCTTGCAAATTGTACATTACATTGTAATGTCTCTTGTCCGACAATTTGTCCAATTGTGGCGGCTATTTGTGCAACACGGTGTTACTATCAGCACTATTAATGATGTCTTGTGAGGCTCAACAGAACCGCAGTCTACTTCCCAACAACCATGCATGCATTGTCAGTTTCATTATCTTATTCTAGCTCCTACATCATTAAACTGTCCACTACTTCTAAGAGACCACACCGACTGGCACTCAGTTTACCATACAGATCAAAAACTGGAATGATATTGTAACAGCATAGCATCCTACCACACCTTCAGCTTTAAAGTGATTGCTTATGTACTGAAAAACCAAAAAGATAAGATTATGTTTGATCTTAACTTTTTCTTTACTTTTAAATGTACATGCGAGGTTGTACATAAACGGACTATGTCTTTCCATGAAGGAAAATGACAGTAACTAGCATGGAATAAAAACAGTAAAAACAGAAATCATATTTGAAAATTAACGGTTCTTACTATAAGCGCCCACATGATGAATATATGCAACAGTACAGGTCTCACTAGTGTATCAAAACATACTACTCAAGTCTTCGCTCCTTGGTCGGTATCGGGAATTGTATTACTTGGTGAAAGGAAGCACTGTATTTACAAATAACCTACGAAATGAACGCAACATTTAGGCGTCAGTGATCCTGAGTTATTTTGATTAACTGAATATTCAATACTGGTATACCTCCCATTGGCTTGTTCAAAGAAGCACACTGTTGATTTGAATTAAAACTGCCAACCACTACATTATCGTATTCTACACTTTTTTGTCATTATGTTAGAAGAATTTGAAATTATATGGCGGAATTAACCAACGGAAACCTATTTATTTAATTGTAAAATTCAAAGCCGTGCCAAACTTTTGGAGATAAAATTTCAATGTTTTTACTTTTTGCCTACGCCTTTTTGCCAATCACTTTAAGAAATGTTACTGCACCAGTGGCTTCCCCATATTTTCCACTCTATTATGACTTTTGAAGGAGTGTAATTAATACCACCGAACAAATGCCCCCCCTGAACCTAAATGACCACTTGTTGAAAGTGTTGATTATTTTGAAAGGTAGAGATTCATTTCCCGAGGGCATGCATTAAGGCCACAATCTCTGCAATCAGCTGAATACTGAATGTAGAATAACAAGGATACTCATAATTTTGGCTTAGTTTGCTACATAAACAAATTTTAGGAGAGGAAGCACATCATTATCAAGATGGGGAGTCAGTAATTAATAAAATCAGTTTAGAACAATTTTCAAAGCTTACAGGTACCAGCATACACATTCTCTTAAATGCAGAACAGGCCTTGAGGTTAAGAATTTTCCAGGTGTGCTACAAGTCACACTCCTTAGAAAATGAAGGAGCATGGTAGGCATGCTATTTTATTAAATTGTAATAGATTTATGTGAGTTCCCATTCTTATGTAAATTGCACTCCTTACAGTGATTTGAGGTGAATGATGGTGTGCGATCACACTCGCACCCCTCAGAATTCAAGGCCTGGTAAAATCTTGTTATCTTATTACCAGAAATAAATGCATTTTATCAATACAATTATTGTCACTGCTTATCTGTGACAAAAGTGAAAAGCAGCAAAGGATGCAATGGCATAATAGTACATATAGACCTCTAAATGCACAGTACCATCACTATTGTTACAGTATACCAACACCATGTCACTACATAGTGTATAATCTGTGCCATGTGATAAGGTCATGATGCAAGCAATGTAATTTCAGCTTCGGGTCACTAGCTACAACCACTGAATGTTTTTAAACACCATGTCACTAGATACATTGTAACATTACGTGTAGTTTTCATGTCATCACATCTACTGTATCATCACTTCACCACTCCCATGTCATAATCCAATGTACTGTATGTGACTAGGTACAATGTTTCATTACTTTCATGTCATTACATCCAGAGTAATGTTCAGCACTTCCGTGTCACTATCGCTGAAGTGTATTATCAGTTCACTGACGTTACACCCAAAGTATCTTCATTTCCATGTTGTAATATCACTGGATCTTCAGCCTCATGCCACTAAACTGAATTAATGTATTGTCAGTCTCAATTAAACATTTGAACATACTGACAACATACATAAAAACTTTGTCACTTTATCTAGTGTACACATCCTGTCACCATCTAGTATATATACTGTTTCATGTCACTATGTAATGTATTGGCAATGTGCACTATCACTTCATCTAGTGATTATAGCCCGTTATCATCTATATATACTGTTTCATGTCACTACATAGTGTAGTGGGCACCTTGCACTTTCACTTCATCTTGTGCAATGTCAACCATACTATACTTTATACATGATGTGCACTACTGGAGCATTTCAGATACAATTTGCCTCCTGTCACTAAATCTAGTGCATTGCTGCCAGTTTCATTTCACTTACTTCAATGTATATAATGGATGGGTGCAATCATTTCTTTGCTATCAGGGCAATCTGATGTCCTCGGCAACATTTTCATTGGTTCTGTAGAACAACCTCAAAACGTAACACATAGTGCAACTAAATGGAATTGGCCAGTGAAAACGTGTGTTCCAGAGTGAACATAAATTTACTCATACGTAACAAGAGACGATAATGTAAGATTTAGCATTCACAAGTTATATGCAAAGACAAGATCATCCGTCAATGCATAGATCTTATTAAAGGCATTATAAAACAGTCTCCAATAGCCACACTATTACCTCCTAATTAAACACTGCACCACATACATCATAGAAATTGGACAATGTGGTCTAAAACATTAGGTCAACATCCCTGATAAACAAACACAATTCAACACCCAATAAACATCATCAAATGGGTAACTTGATGTGCAAATTGATTTTAGTTTCCCTTAATGTGGTAAACAAACTGTCCAAGCCAACTGAATCCATTATATATGCCTCAGGGTGTTACATTTTGGAGTGGAGTGTGCGCCCATAAATTCTGACCCACTTTATGTGCAGATTCATCACAGTGCAATTAACAGGACTTTCTAGTACACATAAAACCCTTAAATCTCAAAACAAGTTCAATTGAAAGTGTGAGGATGAAGGGTTAGACTGATTTTAATTTTTTTTTTTTTTTTTCACAGCAGGTGGGGAGAGCGAAACATGTTTTTCACTTTACCTACTTCTGAAGTAGGAGGGCATGTACTGTACTAGAAAGGGGAATTTATCAGAATAAATATGGTAATTACCAGTAGCAATGCGACTGAAGTTCATTTGGACATCCATAAATAAGAATACTAGGTCCCTTCACAGAGCATGCACAAAGTGCAATAGCTGGACAACAAAGACTAGCACACACTCAGGTAAAGAGTACAGTCCATCTCATGTAGCCACCATAAAATTAAATTCAAAAACACACAAGATACTAAAGCTTCTGAGCAAGATAACATGATCGAGAAATGTTTCAAGGACATGAAAATCTAAAAGTGGATTTCAACATTGCCTTTGTAGCTACAGTAAGACATTTATTAGAACCTTCAAGCCATTATGTAATTATGACTGAGTTAATGAATTTAACAAATGGGATTAGTACACAGCCAGTAATGCTGGTACAAGGTCACGAAAAAAAAACAGAAAAAGGAAATAATAAGACAAGAAAGTGGTCTTTTCTCAAATCATACTTTAATCAATCCTGCTATACTGTCACCATGACAAAAAAATTGAAACCTAACAAATTAAACGATGTATCATATGTTACATGTCATAGCAAGCAACAAACCAATATACTGTAGGGCCAGAGTTGCATCAATAGCATAATTAAAATCATAAAACTGCATAGGGCCTCCAGAAATTACCTTGCAGTTTAAAGAGTTTGAATACTGTATGACATATCTTCACAGATTTTGTGTTACAAAGGTTGTTAATCTAGGAGTGGGGAAGCAGGAAAATTCATATACCACTCAAAATGTCCTAATTTTCTTGACAAATAATGAGTTTTGACAAATATCTCCAAAATGTCAAGCAAATTTTCAAGTACAGTAGCATCCTGAAACACACCATGACATTCAAAGCTGGTTTAACGTGTCTCATGACAATATTCCTCAATGCCATAAAAATTAGAGCCTTTGAATAATTACTTCTCTCTCCATTGATTCAGCTGCATCAGTCTCAGAAAGAGTCTGACGCGCACGCAGTAGCAGGTGACGACAAAATTGTAGTAAAATGCCAAAAAGTATCGATTCTTTGATCCCGCGAGTCCCAAATATCGTACGTCCCCATCAGAGACGATTTATGACGAACTGAAAAATCGCATCATACAAGCCTGCAGCTCACCACTGGAAGTGGCAGGCAATGGTTTTTGAAGGATCTCGGCCATAAAGATGAGAGAGTATCGTTCTACATTTTCTTGTAAAGTTTGTCAGTGCAATTAATCGAAAACAAATGCCAAGGGTGATAGATCCATACCTTTAAAGGGATGCATGGGCCACTCATCTAATTTTACACTCAGAGCTACCCTCTCACAAAGTTCAACTTTTCCACTATAGCACTGTAGCTGGCTGAAGCTGAGAAAGTTTTAATTTGCTTGAGGAAGGAGAGCTCGTTCACAACTAACTTCTCTCACTTATACAAGGCAATTGTTTATCTTTCATGCTTATCACTGTTACAGTACCTGTAATTGATTCAGTTAGAGTGGTTTACGGTTTTTATGGGTTACTGATTTTTATATATATTTTCAAATCAAGTGATTTAGTTACAAAATAGTGATTAATCCATTGAAATCATGATTCAACAAAAATGTAACACAGATTGGTGATTAAGTGGTCAACTGCAAATGATACTAGGGTATACTGTGACCAAATACTACAAATTGCACAGACTGTAGCTGTTGTAAGACACACAGTCAACATACAATATGGCTGATGCAAGCCTGCTGAAGCAACCACAGCAGTTACCTTGGGTTCACTGGCTACTTGTTACGCGGCATTGTCATTTTTTAAGATATATTATATTAGTTGAAACAGGTGTTTGTTTCAGAGCAAATTTAGTATTGAATGTATTAATTCCACATGGTTCAAAATAATTTCAGAAACAATGTGGCAACACTTTTAATGTTGCACGTACAGACTTTGAATAATTCGCACGATCAATCAAGTTGGCAGAGAACGTACAGTGCACGCTGTCTGCGAAATATATCCGCATGCAGCACATAGCAGTGATGCTTAAAGTGATTGCAAGTGTACTGAAAAACCAGAAGGATATGATTATGTTTGATCTTAAGGATTTCTTTATTATTACATGTACATATGAGGTTGTTCATGAATGGGATAAGTCTTTCAATGAATGAAAATGACAGAAACTACTGTAAGGTACTTTGAAAAGCAATGGGACTGACGTAAAAACACTTGACCAACAGAAATCAATTTAAAAATTTGACCATTCTTACTCTAAGTGCCTACACAATGAATATGCAATAGCACATGTCTCATTAGGGTACATCAAAAACTTGCTACTCAAGTCTTAAATGCTCCTTGGTTGGTATTGGGAAAAATTGTGTAGTACAGCATTTGCTGAAATGAAGCACCGCATTTACAAATGACCTTCAAACTGATCACATCTCTGCCTCATCAGTGATCAGTTGTGCAGACCAACTAAAAATTAATTATACTTCCCACTGGCTTGTTCAAAGAAACGCCAGGTTGATTTAAAAGAAAACTTTCAACCAACACATTATCACATTTTACACTTTCTTATGTTGGAAGACCGAAATCATATGGCAGAATTTACCACCTGATTGACCTGAAGGGTATATTTTTTTTTTCCAAAATTGTCTGAGAGGTGAAATTAAAAGACTAACTAAACTTTTGGACATGAAATGTCAATGTTTTTACCATTTGCATACACATGCCATTGCTTTAAATACTCAGTGAAAAGTGAACTCTCTTTAAATGAAAGCCTCTTCGTTTTGAAAGTATAAACAAGGTGGTGTCATGTTCTTGATAATCCTGTCAACAGTGAACTGAAACCATGTACGTGGGAGAAAGATGAATTGCACCAATATTTTATAACTAATTGGCAAGCAAGCCTCCTTTATTATTATTCAAAACTGGCTGGTGTATCACAACCCCCCCCCTTCTCTTTTTTTTTTACAGATTTCTCTGTCACGTCACGATGGGATGAAAATGTATCCTCCGTTCTAACATTCAGATAATAAGCTGCAGACGATAACACCGAGGAATATTTAACAGTTTAGATGTAGGCCTATCTATATAACTTCAAATTACTGTACTTCAAACAGATATATGTGTACGGCAGCGTTCGACAGACTTGCGAGAGAGGGGACGGTCAAGCCTAAAAGACTGTGAGCAATCACAAAGTTGACCGACCAAGAGGAATTTGGGGATGGGATTTCAACCTCAACCTTAACTGATAATTGACAGGCTAAATGATGCAAACTGGTGCCATTAGGAGACAATTTCTTGCCCTCTTTTGAATTGGTAACTTTTATCCTGCCAAGCGGAGTTTTTGTGACAGTAGCACTTGGAGTGATTGTAATTTCAGGGGGACGGAGCTTTTAACTCAAGTAGCAGCAGTGTGTTGGTCAATATACTAGTTGCTCTGTAATTGAGAGTTACGATGTGCTTTGCTGCACACTGTTATCAAAGTGAGTCACGCAATTTTTATCCTTCTACGAAAGAGAATGAACATGCTGCCAACAAAACACACGCAGCTTATATAGCAGACATTTGAAATGCATGATTTAAAATGAAATATTGACATTGAACTTGAAAAGAGGAAAGAAAACATGCTTCTAAAGCTCACTGTAGCTACAAACATTGCAACCGTATGATATTATACGGGAATCTTGGTAATATTTTGCTTGTATCACATGAACAAATTTACATACCCAACTGGTTAAAAATGAAGAAGTCAGTCCACAAACGTAGACTTCTATAGGGGTTCAGTTGTTCCTATGGTAGAGCACTTAATTCACCGATTATACATGAGATCAAAAGCAATGTAATTAACTCAAACACAGTTTCTCTCCTATCATGCTGAATTTAGTAACACTGACAACACATTAAAGGCAAACCAGAACCAGCATGCAAAAGTGCATTGTGGTTTCGATGATTTCATTATGAGGATTTTTTTTCTGAATTGACATATTTTGTAGGTTATTACCTGTTGACCCAAAATGACCTTTGACCTCCACCAAAACCACAGCATCTTTATACTCAGTGTGGTACAACCACATACTGTACTAAATAGGACATTTGTTCCAAGCTTCCCTTCCTAAGGTATCATGTCTACAAGTTTTCTGCAATTTGACTACTGCTGACCCCAAATGACCTGCTGACCAAATCAACCAAAATCACTGGGACCATGTACTTAATGTGGTATGCCTACATACCAATGTTACATTTGTCCAACCTTTTGTTCTACATACCAAATTCCCCAAAACTAAGGTGGTTTGGAAATTAACAAGTGATGTACTAACCTAATATAACCTATGCAACTCACAAGGGCTGGAAACTGAGGAAGGATGCTGACCAGATACACATACAACTGCCAGTTGCTAGACTATGGTCAATACGGTAATGCATATGTTATATAAGGTGAGGGAGTATGTGCTGTGAATATGACATCTGTCCAAGCTTTTGTTCTTGAGATATCAGGTTTTCAAGGTTTTCACAATCCCACCCCTGTTGACCCCAAATGACTTTTAATCTCTATAAAAATCAATGGGATTTTGTACTTAATATGCTACACTGACATAAAAATGACATTTCTTCTAGTTTCCCTTCTTGAGATATATGTCTACAAGGTTTACACAATTTGACTCCTGTTGACCCTAAATAATCTTTGACCTCCACTAAAATCAATAGTTTTTGTACTAAAGGTGGTACACCTACAATCCAAATATGAGATTTATTCAAGCTTCCCTCCTTGAGATATTGTGTTTAAAGTGTAGGCATCACGGAAATACACACAGACAATCACACACTCACACACACCTGCATGGTCACAATGGCTACAATTATCATCAAATACAAAAATTGAGGGACCATCGAATAAGAACTTCATCATTCAAAGATTGTCAGAATAGGCTAAATGCATATTCAAGGCACCTGCACAGTCCACAGCCATGCCATCATACTTTCTTTTTTGCATGTAAATGATATCCTTGGTGAATAACACATATCTATCACTTTTGAAATTTGCAATTTCAAATAAAGTTAATGGCATCACATGGGCACAAAATAATTTTGTACACAGAGATGGTCCACAAAGTTGACATTACAACAAGCTTTCACTTGACAGCATTAGTACACACACTTAGATGGCTGTTGCTTCCAAAATTTTTCATGGACCCTTTCTCTCTTTACAAGTTCATTTCAACATCTCTTGATATCAGACTTTTATCTTTCCTTGGTGATATTTACAAGAGTGCTGAACAAGCTGCACATTCACTGGTTCAGAAATGGAGTTTTGCAAAACTTTGTGAGTGCATTGTGTGATGATGTGTGTATATATAAAGCAAACTTAACTACCATCCAGCAGAATTGACAAAGATGGTATTTAAATAAAAGTGTACGTGTTTATGCCATCTTGCTCTGTAGTGGAAGCTGGTCTTAAATTGCACCCAAAATCTGAGAAAGGTTTTCACTTTGCAGCACTTGACCATACTCTATTTGCAAATCATGCAAGCACGTCCCAATCTTATTCAGAGCATGAGCGCATTAGTTGGAACCCCTTTTAAAGTGCTGTAACACGAAAAGCCAAGAGGCACACAGCAGTGGTAACATTACTGTATAACTAGTATAATTAATAGACATGTGACGATGCAGCTGCTGTTTGTAGTCACATGCATGCTATGCATAAGAAACAGAGTAGCACAGTAAAGCTCTGTCTGTGAAAGATATCAGCCCCGATCCATGCATTTACTTGAATGGTATACTGATCACAAAGGCAGATTGGTACACATACACATACTGTACATGTATTGAACTTATTTCACACCACACTGTAACTTACTGATGTGAAATCACAATAAGAGATATCAACCTATAGTGAACTGACCAGTTCTAAATGTTGTTAAAATTTGTGTGACATGTTTCTAGAAAAGATCAGCCTTCATGCAAAAGTTTCAAAGTAAAATCCTGAGTGAAAATCAGTTCGAATTTTATTTATCTATAACCGTTTTTGAGAGATGACTTTTCAAACTTTAAAAAAATGCAAAACAGATGACGTGGAGTGTTCACAGTGTCAGTTTTTCTTTTGTTAAGCTTATATATTTTGCCTCTAAATTACTTAATTACTGAGCTTCACATTGGTAAGTGATATCGATATTTTTGAAGGGAAAAATACATGCTTCCAAAATAAAATCCTCTTGGCATATTTAATTCTCAAATGTCCTTGATATAACAATTACATAAAGAAGGATTAACATAAGACAGATCATGTGAGTCCATCTCTTGACGTCACAAATTGCATAATTAGCCAATCTTTATGCATGACTAATGAGATGTGAGATACTAATATACCTGCAGATTTGTCAATCTTTGATGGATTTGGATGAAATTTGTGGCTATTTTCAACTTTTACAAGGCCCATTGGACCTAATACTCCAAAGTGTCATTTTCATGTCGCACAACCTTCACTGATGGGACATTTCCATACATTGCTAGTGCAGAAAAGAATTTTACAAGCAAAGTTTTTATATTCCTGTTAGCCGTGCCTTAACTTGTGTGCATTTACATTAATTCACTCATCTTGACATTCACTTCTGTCAAGTGCCCACATACACAATGTGTTAATGTAAGGATGCACATTTGGTAATACCAAGCCAATGCGAGAGAATGAATCATTCCGAAAGTTACAGTGACGAGATTTGCTGCTTGTTGATTGTTAAATGTAAATTTGTAATCATTCACGAATATCAGATTAATGTTGATCTCATGCAACTTAAATTTTTCTCGTCCCCCTTTTCATTTAATTGGTTTCCTACTTTTCTTTCACTAGAAATTCCTTGTCTTTGAATGACTGATCACTAACATATCTTAGTCGTATTTTGAAAAAAAAAAAAGATTATCTGTTCCACCCTACTTACAAACTGTATTACTCATAATAACCATCGTAATTTTTTTTCCTTTTTCTCATCGAGATACATCTGACGATGATGAATGCCAGCAGATTCGTCAGACGAGAAAGCTGATACTAAATTCCGTCCAGTCGTAACGCATCTCTGTGTTGACTCCAGCGAGTGGTATTAATTACAGCATGAGGTCTTCCGTTCAGTCGTTACTGCTTGTGAACTGAACATCTTCCACTCATAAATCAACAGACTATACACAAGCCCACAGAACTGGATTATTTCTCATCCGTAAGTTTCTTACTATCAGAATTTGTCCATTTGGATCTGCCTAGAAAGTTTGTCAAAATTCAAATCAATCACTGGTGAAATATGTATTGTTAATTACACATCTAGTATATATGTCACTACAGGGAGCAAGATTAAGGATTACTGCATGTTTCATCAGACCTGAGTAGACTGAAATTGACTGTTCAAATACAAATTGATGTAAAATTGAAATAAGAGGTTAACAATCTAGAAACTACAAATCTGAACATGGCAAATTAAGACGAAGCCTCGACTGGCACGATAGAGGTGTTCAAAAAGAACTGAAGTTAGTAGTTTTGGCATTCGCCTAATGATTATTGAGGCCTATGATAGTTCGCAAAATGACGACAGTCAACGGACCATATCCTCTTTTGGGGGGAACATAAATGACCGACATTAGGTTCACAGCAGCAAACAGCAGCTGCTCCTTCTATCCAGTATACATACAGATCAGTGGGGGAAAGGACACCAAAAGGTGATGTTGTACCATACACTAACATTAGTTTATAGTAGGCTATACTAGAAAATAACACGTAGATACTAATGTCTCCTGTGGACTGTGGTCACAGCCTAAAGTCAGTTTAGTGACACTAGTATCACTGTCTATATAGTTTGTTTAATTGTACTAACTGCTAGATGCAACTTTCCCAGCAGTTGAATCTGATCTTAATGTATATTTACCAAATGAACTGGCTGATCAGCTACTGTAGCTGCGACGTTCGTCAGAAGTACAACCGCTATTTTGCTCTTTTTTCTTTTTTATCCTTTGTTCCCAGATAGCAATGGATAATTTAATCCAGTCTTAAAAGTTGAGGTGATTTCTGGTAGGCTACTACTTGATCAACAATCAAATAACAAAACTTTTGGGGAAAACATACAGTACATCATCACATCAAAGCAGTCCAAACAAAGTTGTCTTCCATGACTTGGCAAATTTAAATCTTTCCAACAACTTGTTGATTTCAATGACTACATGGTATATTGTCAAAGTGTGATGTCCTCAAAACATCTCTCAAAACTGTGCTGTGATTTCGCCTGTAACACTGCAGATGCTTAGGATTTCTTTGGCCGTACTCTCTCAAAAAAATCTTTCTTTGACAATTCATTCCCTGTCACTCACTAGACTGAAAAGCGACACAAGCTTCTGACAAGGCCAAATTATTTCAGGGAGTTTGGGAGGATAATTTAGTTTTCTCTTGCAGAGGTTTTGCCTGCAAGACAAAATCGTAACTCACGTAGAGTTATGAAAGCTGCAGATCACATTAGAACATTATTTGGAATGAAACATCATTTAAAAGTTTCAATGACAATTTCGAGAGTTAAAAAAATATTCAAGTCTTCACAGTTCATACTATGACATTTCTAAATTGCATTAAAGCATGAATCAGCAACGATTAAATACTTAATTCTAACGAATTTTTGTGAACACATATTTTCCTGCATTATCACAACATACTGTACATATGTATAAAAGATCGGTAACTGGATTATAAAATTTGCAGCAAAATTTACTGAAATTAATTCTTTCAAATACTGTAGAGAAAGCAAAACCCCTTTTTCTGCTAAAAGGCAACACCACTTCGGTGAGAATTTGACAATCGCTTACGTTACGATGTAAAATGCACCAAAGATTGTCTTGCTTCAAGGCTTGCTTCCTGGTTATTATTAAGGGCAGGTCAATGGTGTGAGAGAGTCTAGAAAAATTCTAAGTCTAACTTCCCACAAGCAAAAAAGAACAGAAAGAAGATTAAGACATCACGCCTCAAACCCTGATTGAGTTTTGATGGCACACAGAGCATGATCCCCATTCCAAAGTATTTTGTGGACAAGCAGTGCAATTAAAAGGAGTTCCTTGAACAGAAGCATTGAACAAACATGTTTACATCGACAATTTTATTTCAGTTAATACAATTATCAAGCAGGGAAAGGTAGATTTTTTACTCATCTTTTGTGACTTTGAGGCAATAATTGCATGCACGCTTCATCTTGAAGAAGAATTGAGGTAGTGCTACTTTATCTTTAATTTATGTAGAATGGCTGAATACTGTAATTGTGCACAGTTCTTCATATTGTATCCACATCATCACAATAGATGGAGTACATTACATCAAGTGCGAAGAAAATCAATGGTGTCACTAATTACATAAACATTGACATTAACTTACCAAATTCCCTCTAAAAGAATACTGCAGGTAGGCCTACATATCTAATACATGCTACAATTACTTGTAGTTGTAGAGTACCAAACTAATGAGGCACGTTTTATTCATATCCATTTAACTGTTGTGTCTGGTTTATAGTGGCAGATTTGTTAAGAGCTCTGAGTTTCGAGGACATGTACTAAGAGCCTGGTAGACGTTCATGGAAAAGATGCTCACAATAGCTGTAGAGTACTTTCACAACGATAACCATCTGTTACATAGTCGGCTGGAAACTTTCATCGAATGTTACAACTGCTGAATATGGGGAAATAAAGAAAGCAGGTCTTTGGGTAATGAAACCTTCCTTCATTTTGTGCCTTCGAGCAACTCCTGATCGAAAGGAGGGCAGGTTGTCATGAAACAGACTTTATATACATAAATTTCTGTGCAAGATTCCTGCAAATTTAATCAGCCAAAAAACATGCACCCCTGCAAAAGGTTATGCAAGTGGAAACCCACAAAAAATGGATTACATTTTGTCTGCATGTGCAAGTTTTCTCAAATTCTACAAGCAGTGCAGTTTGGATCATGTTTTGCCTTACAGACCAAGTGACAGGCATCCACTGCAGGAAAAGAGAACTTAAGCTTCATTCAGAAGTAGCAGAGTGAAATCCAGAGTAATAATCCACCAAAGTTGGAATTTTTGCAAAGTTTGTTGAAACTGCAAAATTGATGGCATGGAGTGTTGCACAGTGTCAGTATTTCTTTTGTTAGGCTTACATACTTGCTATTTGGCATACATTGGTAAGTGAGTGCAATAATTTTGAAGTTCAGACAATACATACTTCCAAATTAAAACCCTCGGAGCATTAATAATTTCCATATCATAAGGCATATCATGTGATTCCCTCCCTCGATATCATAAAATACTCATATATTGGCCAATGTTTCTTCATGATACAATCGTATAACAGAAATCTTATTGTAAAATAAAATGGCCAATATCTGATGGACTTAAATGGAACCGGAGCTATATGCAACATTTTTATGATTCGTTATTAATCAACAGTATGTTTTTCATGTCCCATGTACTTTAAACCTTTCAGTCAAAGAGGTATAAAAATATTCCAATGTTGAATCCGCGATTGATCTACCCACAGACAATCCTTGCAGGACCTGTCTGTTTGTCTCGTCAGGAGAAAGACAGCGAAGGAAGGTTACAGTTACACTCAAAGAGTCTCTCCCTCACAGTGACCACTTTACCTACAGTCCAATCTAGAGCGAATGATGCTTCATCACGCTCCTCACATTGAGTCCCCCTCTTCCCCACCGCAAGGCACATTCAGATGGTACGCATGCTTTGGTTTTTCTCCGGCTGTGTCGACCGCATCGGCCGTTTTCCGGTCGGCGGGACACGTTTAATGCTATTTATGTTCAAGGACATCACTCTCATCAACTGGCAACATTCACGGATCTACGTCATCCGCGTGACATGAGCTCACATTCAGCATGATGACAGAAATTCTTTCGCTCTGCTCTTTTGTCAGCTAGAAGATGCAAGCCTTGGAGGTAAGACACTATCTGACAGTTTTATCATCATATGAGTGAGTGAAAAAAAAAAAATTCCTGTAATTTTTACTCAGAAAGCTAAAGGTGTATGTGACAATTTCTCCTGCAACCATCAGATGCGAACACCTTGTGCAATTATTGCAACAAATTGTTTTCTTGGAGAAGGCTTGTAAAGTTGTAATAACTGAAGTAAAAGTCTTTTTCCTTCTTTAGTATCATATGCACTTAAAAAAAGTGTTTTGGTTTTGGGGAATCCAATTTACACAGGCAGGAGTAAAAATAATATCAGCAACGGTGGTATAGACAACTCCAGGCAGAAAAAGTAATTATCTACAAATATGGAGACACAATGCAGGTTCTTGATTGCAAGCATTGCCGTCATTCATTTTCTGACTTAGCTGAACACAACATGAGACAGGCTTCAAAGAGCCAATGAAAACAATAGATCTTCAAATACTGCAGAACTGTTAATTGCTCCTTGGGGATACTGAAATTGAATGAAAACAAAGTCTTTAGAGAGCTCAGTGACATGCAATCAGAACAATTGTACATACATGTCAGCATCTTCTAATGATACAGGAACTTTGGAGAATTTTTTTTTTTCAGTTTAGGCAAACCAGAAGAAAGTACAGAAATTTTGGACAAAGAATGGATAACAATGTGGCATGATTTGGGTTTGTCAACAACTTTTTGGCTTCTCATTGTAGAAATGAATTTCTTTTCTTAATAAATATAGTCAAAATACTTTGTGTAAAAGTTTCAGGAGGTCTGCATGTGTAATTAACTCCACAAGAAAGTTGTGCTGGGAGTGTTGTTTACCTGACCTTCTGAATTGCAGTGCCAAAAATGATCTTATAGTACATCAAAATGTTAAGGACTTAGTGGCAGCAAATTTTGCAAGCACAAACTATGCTGTTACTCTCATGAACTCACGATGGCACTTCAAAGTAGCTGTAACTTTTTGCTTTTATCACTTAAGCCACCAGTTCCCTTCTTGTCTGGACAATTGCTTCATCTAAAGTAGACAGCCACAGCACACTTGCAGTTATCACACGAATGATCTGCACTTACTATGCTACAGAGTAATGAGAACCAAACATGAGTTAATTAGAATGGCTACAACAAGTGAAAAAAGTTCAAACATCAGACACGACTCAATGTTTTCTTCAGTCCTACCTGAAAGGTTTACGTTTCTCTCAAAGAACTTTAAGTCAGAGGCAAAACTTTGCTTGTGGCACATATTGAAAGGGAGTTAATCATTTTTCAGGTAATTCACACAGCAACATTCAGTTTAGCATCCGCTAATCGAAATGAGTGAATTGATTTAAACACTGACTGGCAAAAAAATTTAATTCAATTTTTTTGTACTATTTTGTCTTGTGATACACAAAACGCTTTTAAACAGATTCCATGCAATTATCGCATTGTTACACACAAAGGAAACACACATGTTACACACTTGTAAGACATCGCAGTTGACAGATTAAAGAAGTCAAAATGATTGAAAGATTTGCCTTCATTACATAAAGTGCTTGCAGCATTCATGAATTCTGAAAACATATTTCCTCCAAGCAAAGAAGTCAGAAGCGCAGAACTGGTGTCTAGGTTATACTGTAGTCCCTTGATTTAATTCACCACACTTGAGTTTACCCATTTTACTTCCACCATATTTACAAGAAGCATGCACTTGCAAATTACCTTCACCTTGAATTCTCATTGTTCAAATTTTTCCACAGTTTGTTCAATATATATTCTTCCAGTCAATTTTACTTTCTGAGGTCAAAATTGTATCTTGAAACATAGTTGATACTTTTTTTGCGATACTTCTAATATCTCGGTATTGACATGAGCAATTTTGTGTATGCGAGTCACTGATGTTTGATGGTGTGGAACATTTTCAATGCTTATCAAATGAAGCTGACTCCCACTGAAGGAACGCACACACTGCACCAACCCAGCTGCAATCTCATGCACCTTATCTTGACTTCCCGTGGGAATGAGTTGCATGCAGATGTGACAGTTGCGTCATGATCAGATGGTACCTCGGTCGAACACTACACCAACACAACTTGTCCTACTGTCCACATGGAGGTCACGTTTTGCGTTTCTGCAACATGTCACCTGATTTGCTCTGTTGTTGGCTATACATTAAATGGCTAATGGTAATGGTCACACAGTACACACAATACAACTCAACTGCAGCCCCCCTCCTCCTGACTCTACCATGAGTACCATATGTTTGATGCCCCTAGTTTTGCTACAACTACGACTGACTGTTGGATCACATCAGGTAGTCCAGAGTAAAATCTGGCCCACCAGACAGGTTTTCAGTTGGGTCACGGTTGGTGCCAGCATGTGCTAACAGATTCTGTGTCTGAAAGGCTGAACAGATTCATCATTTTGTAAAAACCTTTTTGTTTTAAAGTAAAAGTGGTTGTTGTGAGAAACATACATCTGCAAGTTCACTTTTTCTGCGCAATCTTATCCCAAACAAGCTTCCAAAAAAACTACATCCAACTATTAAAGTCATTGAGTGGTACTGAACAGACTATGAATAGCAAAAGAGTTTCAGAACCAATTTGGATGGTCCCATAAATCCACAGGACAGCTTAATTTATTTGAGAATGCTACTTGTAGGCCCTACTTGACAAAAACCTATGACAGAATGTTTACCGGGGCTCTTAAAATGATCTTTAAGGGATACAGACTGAAACTATGGGACATCCAGAGAAAGACTGCTCAGATTGGAAAATTTTAAAAATATTTCATAACTACAGTACTGTTTCTCAATTCTACCTTAAGAGGTACCTCAGACAAATTGAAGTGATGAAGTCTGAGACTTAATTTCATTCTGTAATGTTGACCTAGTACCATGGTGCAAATTGGTATGTTGACCTACAGAACTATGTAGGTGCAGAATCAAAAGTGTGAACAAGAAGTCATGTCTGGTAAACAAGTCATGGGCTATGCATCCACCAAAGTACAAACACTTAATTTAATTTAAGAGTTCTTGACATTTCCACTAGCTGAATGTTGGGGTTTTATACAATATTCAGAACTGCATTTACTTTATATGGGCAATGCTTCTTGCCTATTGTATCAGTTTGTATCAAGATACAGGCCTACACATACACACTGTACCTGTATCCATAGATTATTGGTAAGTTTATAATATTAACTGAAGTTGACACAGTTTAGGTATGCTCTTCATCTTTCTCAGACCACATCTCATTATCTTATTATTTTTTCTTTCCTTTTTTTTTTCTTCTTGTTGGGTAGTAGTGGAAAAATTGATGGCAGTATGTTATGTACCATCAAATTTGTTGTGCAGTATTAAAGACATCATATTACACAACAGTGTTTTCTGCCAAGGGGTGAAGGGAAAATTGTCCCTCCTTCCCAAAAGAAGGTGGGCAAACCCCTCCCCCCCCCTTGTCATACTTAACAAAAATAAAAGACTATGAATATCTTGGTTTCCTACTTGAAAAGAGGATTTTTTTGCAGCAATTTTGAACTTACATAAATAAATGGCCTTTAAAACCCTTCAAATTGCACCTCATAGGACCATTAATTGATGCAAGCTTTTGTCCCCTGAACCCGCTAACTTTGGCCAAGGACAGCATCACTTTGGACTTGGGGTTTAAGAGTAGTAAATTCCCTCCCCCCCACCTTTTTTTTGTGTTTCTGGCAGAATCCCTGCATAAATATATTGAAATACCGGTTGGTTGAGTGTGTATTGCTTCATCAACCATTACAATTATGGCTCAAAGTACTCACAGTGCTCTTCAATGCTCCATCGGTGGCTGTGTAACTTTTCCCTATAAATTGCTACGTGTGTAACAGTAAGTGCGTAAACAAAGATCTTTCTTGGCCACGTTCACTTTCACCGGTACAGTCAAGAGGTTTGCAGGTACAAAAAATTTGACTAAGAGCTACACACTTTACCGATAGGAGAAAAATACATTACCTTTGATTATTGATTGTAACATTTTCATCAAAGAAACTTGGTCATCGGGATCTCGATTTCCATGCAAAGAGCTTCACGACCTATTTGAAATCACGCCAATGTATGGACCATTCTCAATTTAAGAATCTTTATTGATCCCCAATGGTTGCCATGGGTACCAACCACTCCTTATATATTTATTTATATACAGTGTCTCTTTGAATTTATCGATAACACAACAGTGGCTTTCGGTTAAAATTGTGGCATTGCGTGGTATATCGTAGAAAATTCAAGCCATTTTGAATAAAGAGACAATTCAAATAGAAAAAGCTAGAGAACTGCATTTAAGAACAGCGATTCATTTTTATTGTATGACATAATGATATGCAACTGAAGATTAGAGGAGACCGATGGACTTAAGCAAACACACACATTCTACAAAAGTCTTGCAATCAGAATAAGGACACCTTTTTCAAGTGGTGTTTGAATTTTTATAGCTTTAGAGTTTGAGTCACAAACTATAAAGCTACAATGCAACAGCACATAACAGTGGGTGGTCTAGAGGGAGGTAACATGGGTACACAGGCACCACCCCCCAAGTTCAAAAGTTGATCAACTGTGCCTTCACTATTAATTATGAATGTGACGTGCCGTTTTAATACGGATCTTCAAATTTTCTTCAATCAACTGATGGGCACACTTTCAATCTACTGACTCTTAGCAACTATACGCCTGTTAATTTAAAGGCTGTATTGCATCACCCTAAGCTATATTTTTCCTTCCCGGAAAGCAAAATTCTCAACTGGTTCTAAGTTACAGTACTCTTTGATTGACAGCAAATTCGAAAGATGCAGAGCACCTCGTATTACACAGCGTACACAGGGATCCATTGTTTTGATTACACATGTGGAGGAATTTCAGGCAGGCTGAGGGAGGAACTAGACGTTGGTGGTTGGGAGAACTGAAACTGTCTGGGGTGATGAGTTTTAGTCTTTAAGGGTGCTGTGATATTGATGTTCTGAACTGTCCAGCCTTTAGTCAAGACAAAGGCTAAGAGTAAACATCTGCACAGAGTCTGTTGTATGGTCTGTTAAACAACTCTTTTGTCCAGACGGGATTATATGGCCAACACAATCAAGTAAAAGGTGCAGATCAAAGTCGCTGATAGGGGGAGGACATCTCATGATCTCACCATGTTGCTCTTTGCGTCACAGTTTTGGTAAGGAAACTCGTAAATCATATATTGAAATCACTATTTACATGCAAATTACATCAGGCAAAAAGACAGTCTCCCACAATGCAGGAATCTCGCACACACCCCCCCCCCAAAAAAAATTCTGGATCTGCCCAGGCTGTATAATGTTCAATGATGTATGCAATCCATCAAATTAGGATAGACAGGCGGAAAAAGTGTTCTTCTCTTGATTTCATGATGTATTGACAACTTGTGTGCAAGTGCGGTATTTCCTTGCTACATTTATGGTATATCTGGGGAGGGGGGCACCAGAGTTTAACAGAAACCTGTGACAGGATGCTACAGTACCACATACAACAAAGGCACATCCACTTAGTTTTGTGAGCATCGTCCACTTTGTGAGAATTACGAACTGGAGAGACTATATAGACCTGGAGATGAAAAGAGCAAAGTGATCATTTGGTTAAGCACAAATTTACAAAACTTGAGAATCTATATTCAGACAGATCTTGTGACATCAACCTGTAACTAGAACACTTACCACAATGTAATTTATTGTAGCTGGTAACAAAAAAATCACTACAAACAAATAACCACGAACAATTCCAAAGAGCAACTTCAAACGAGTTGCCACATGAAAGATTGAACAAACTAGGTTAAGCAATTGCAAATTTCTGTGGGGCTATTTTCAAAGGTATATTTTAAGAACTAAATGAATGTACAGTCATTGAACCCCAAGCTTGTAGGTTGCATACAGTCTGAGCTAGTCTACCTGTATGCAGCATTACGTAAAACATGCATGTACTTTGTACAGCAAGCAATGTCAGACCTCATTCTAACTAACAACAATCTCATTAAGTTTCCAAACCGCAGTGAAATCACCCTGCAGTCCTGTATCGCATTAAACTTGAGTGCTCTTTCTTTCACCGTCTCCTTAAAATACTTTTCCACAATATCGGCTTCAAGATCTCCTGAATGCACTTTGGTCACTCTCATGTTCACATACGTGAAAAAAGTTTACAAGTTTGAAACCAGGCAAATCATGTAAAAACTTTTCAAGGAGGTATGTGATAAGAACTTTGAAAGTCAAATCAATCAATCAATCATTCAATCAATCTAGGACATACTGTAGTGTTTAATTAGAACAGACATCTTGACAATACAGTTTGGAAAGATGCACGTCATAATATCAGGAAGTGCAGTAGCTAGGGCAAGTGGGTTATTTATTTGTAACCTGTTAACGTGCCTATCCTCAACTCTTTAATTGGCACTTGTTGGCTTTTAAACCTGCTGACATATCTTACAAACAAACATGTGTGTATACCTTACAGTTAACAATTGTTAATTGTCTCACTACTTTATGTTGCATTGGAAACTTAAAAGCATCCATACAAAAGCAATGGCTTTATTACTGTAAGAAAGAGTGGGGGAAATTATGCTATCAGTAAACATTTCCGTTCGCACACTGCTAACTTTGGTGGTTTTGTTCTAAACACTCTCGCAGAAAAAAATTCCCATCCACAGTGATCTGCATGCTGGATTCTGAACACAGGGTTGTTTAGAGAGGGTCTGAACACAGGGTTGTTTAGAGATTCTCTTCGGAAGAGAGCCGACGGGGATGAGTATCAAGCCAAAATGGCAGCCGGATAACTGGAGCTGGCTTGAAATTCACCTGTGTGCCTTAATTCTCAGAGTGGAGGCTCCACGTCAAGCCCAGCACTCAGCACCCGCGGAAGAAAGCTCACTTCTTCAGAGGGTTCTTGTGGGTAAACTGATCTTCTTGCAGGGAAAGAGAGGGTGGTCTGAACAGGGTTTCCCATAGACTTCGACCAAGTCTTTCTCAGCAAATGAATTCTCCTCCTTTGGTACATTCCTCACAGTTTGAGCTGCAGCCCACTTATACCTAAACGAGGATATGTACTCATCTAGTAATCGCGTTGCCCTGTGATTGCCGTCCGCCGGAAAGACTTTGGACACTCAGTATAATTATGTACAAATGAATAGTCACGTTTGATGTTACGGTTAATACATATTAAAATGCTACGTGTTGGTCTCATGAAATAAGCCAATAGCAGTGATCGAACAATAAGCGAAAATAATGGTACCTAGGCTAACTTTCACCCTATCACCAGATTTGCCTACGACAGAAATAGGATATCGCTAAGAGAGACCTAAAACAGTTGAAGGAGAGTAGAATATTACCATGATAATTACGTACCTAATCAGTCGTAGGTCCCTTCCCCATCATCACTCCCATCATTTCTCACGATGGATGTGATTGGCTTCTACCGATTTTGGTGGCGAAAAACAATGGTTTTAGTTAAAAGTTGTGTGCATAATTAAAACCAGTGTCAAGAATCTGGGAGGGCAGCGATCAGTGAGGGGAGTAAACACGCTTCAGGAAGAGCATTACTGTATATGGATGTTCCTTCAGGGGTGGCAGAACCAAGATTAGGAACAGAAACTTTCCAGCCCAAGCAGACTCTACAGAGTCTAGGTTTCCCAGTGAAGCAAGACATGAGGGTTAGTATATGTCTATGGTGTGAATGAAATTTTTCCAGCAAAGAAAGTGTTTTGACATTTTGGTGTTCACACTTGACTGATTCACAAAATGTCTTACAAATCTCAGCATGCAAATTTTGTGACAGTGACGAGAATGAGATGGAAACAAACCATGGATGAACTTTGGTCAATCAGAACCGTCAATCCATCTACCACTTGGTGACTTTATGGCCATGAGCTAACTCCTAAAATTCAATGAACTAAGTTGCTTGCTAATTCAGCTGAATGTGTTTACCATTTTTCTCAAATGCTGTTCATGTTATTAGTTTGGTGTAGATATGGTATATGTGTAGATATGGTATATTCTAGAAGCACTCACACACAGTGTGAGTGCGACTGATTGTAAGTTGTTTTGCGACCATGGCGACTGATTCCTACAAGTGATTCAGGTTCCATATGTTTTTAAGTCCTTATAATATGAGCTACTAACATGTAACTATAGCCGCAAATAAACGTATGTGTTATCTACATGATGTAAACAGGGACTGTTGAGATGGGGGATGGGTGGGCTAGGTAGGGTTAAGCCCCTGCACTTTGATGCCTGAGGTATTTTCGGGGACAGTAAACTGGTAACTGGGTCACTTACACTACAAGAATTTACGCAATGTTGGCCACTTTGATGATTAGGCCCTCACCTATCGTTTCACACACTTCAAAATTGAAGTACAGTGTAGTACTGTACGTCAGTATCCTACAATGTCTATTGTGAGAATTTGTTATCTGTGTTATTTTCAACAGAAAATTTTCTGCGCTATTTTCAACAAAAATTTTACTTGCAAAAGAATGTGATTTTAGAGTTTGCACTTATAAGGTATGTGTATAGTATTTTTAAATAGAAATTCAGTGAGTAACACCTTAAGTGGATGTGGTTTTACTCTGTCAACCAAATGGCGGAGGTTTTTATCACAGTATTGGCCGACATCTTTTCCAATGCAATAATTCCACTATTAACACTTTCACAACGTTTCACAGAGTGACCGAACATTTTACATATACCTTGCGAGTCTAGATATGTACATCACCTTGGTGGACTTAGTGGACTGCATATTTGTTTTTAGCTCACCCTTTGCCAATTTCAAAATTACTGAAATGGCCTTTGCAAATGACAAAAGATCCCCATTTCCAATTTCACGATGACATACCTTTTCAGATGCAAAAAAGGGAAAAAACCTGTGGGGCATTTCTTAAGTCCTACCCAGCCTGCAGGTCTATGGATTAATATGCTTTAAGGTGCATTTACCAGGGTTTGCTGAACATCGGCAAACACTGGTGAATGGATAGTTGCTAAATTATGGCGTTTATAGTTTAATGATAGAGGTAAGCATCAGCCTGATCTGAAGCCCAATGTGATTGTCGGATGATCAATTTTAATAATAATACGGATATTGCATGTAATCAGAATGAAAAGATTCAAGATTTGAATTTTAAATTTCTTGCTTGCTTGCTCTAGTAACAAAAGCCAGATCTATCTAAATTAATAATGTTGCCCTCTGATATAACTTATAACCGTGTTGGTGACGATCAATTATTAAACAGACTATGATTTATACATACAACTATGTCACTGTACTTTACTTACAGTAATGTCATCACACTTAGTCATAAAATTAAAGGTTTTTGACGTACTATGCACCTGAAGGCATTGATGGGATTCACCTTATTATGGATGTTCCATGAACAATATGGCACAAGTTTAAGTGGTGAGAAAAAAACAGTTACACCCAAGGTTCTAATTTTTTTTTATTTAATTTCTGAAGTTTACAAATTCATGTGGTGAAGTACAGTTCAACCAACCATATACTTACAACACTGTAATATACATTCTTTAGCCATGTTAATTAGTTGCAAGTATGTAGCTAGGAAATCCTTCAATAACTACCTTCAATAATTATAGCCAGGCGGGTATTAAGAGCTACTGTATGTTTCACACCAAAATTTTCTCAAACTGTAAGAACTATGTTAGTTGCACTGCAAGCCAAATTGTAGGCTACTGTAGCTCTGTACATTTAGTCAATAAACGTTAAACACTGTATGAGCATGACACCACTTAAGTCTAGTACAGAAAGTTAATTACACAGAGGATCATTCATTACAATGAGACAGGCTTTGCATAGAGCGCTGTAATCAATTTTTACGACAATTAAGTTCAAACTAGTTACACACAGTGAACATGCTGCAAAAAGACATCTTTCGCACAGGAGAATCGTGGCATCACCATGGTAACAAGAAGCTGAGTATATCCTTATAATGCAGGGATGATGACATTCAATGAATCAGAAGAATTTGTCATTGGGATGACCAGAAATTAGGAACAGGGGATCACAATAAATACATAGTTAGAGGTATGAGGAATGAGTCTCTATATGTGTGGAGTAAAGTATGAACACACTAAATTTGCCATCTAGGGACTTCAAAGACGAGACGATGTGGTACGCAGCAGTGTGATGGATGGGTTGGGTGGTGACTTTTGTCATCTCTATAGATGGGAAGGGAGAGGGGAGAGAGGGGAAACTGAAATCCTTCAGGGTAAATGGGATTTTGAAATGCTGCTATCGACGTAGGATGGAGCTTAACTGGACAAAACAAACAGAAGCCTTTTATTAAGGATACGGTCACACTAAAGAATGAGTTTACCTTCAAAGCAGTGACTCATCACCCCATGATGGATTTTTGGCTTCCAGATAGAAGAATTCTCAACTGGTTCTTTACTTTCTGATTGACAGCAATTTCCAATGATGCAGAGTAGCTCATATTACACAGCATACAGAGGGATCCATTGTTGTGCTATGTGGAGGACTTTATGACAGGCTGTGGGAGGGACTAGAGGTAAGTGGCTGGGAGATTTGTAACTGTCTGGGGAGATGATTATTTGTCGTTAAGGGTGAGAAACATCCTTTCACAACATTGACATCATATCTCACATTAAAAACTTTTCAAAATATTTCAGATATCAAATTTGGTATCCAACCAACATGAAGAGCATGTATGACTTTTTATGTCGTTCACTTAAACTCTGTCAACACTGGACCATCACAAGTACCTTGATGATCCAGTGGTATGCCAGCTGCTGCACCACAGAAGAACTCATACATTCAACCTTTCAGGCACCAGCTGTCATGATACATCTAGATTTTTGGTTGAATGACCTTTCAATCTTGATTAAAAGAAAAAGAAGAAGTCTGAAACCATAAAAATCAGCCCTCGGTCATGACGTTTCAACCTAGGGTGCAATGACTTTGTGTATATTGGGTTCTTATCATTAAATGCAAACAACTGTTTGCAAGTGCTTCTGGCAGGTGAACGCTGAAAACCTCTGACACATATCAAGAGTGATCAAGCAGGAAGCCGGCGCTATTCTCCTGAAACTGGCATGATCTCATGAAAATCAGGCAATGTGGTCAATGTATGACTGTGACACCTCCACCATCTGAGTCAAATGAATGTCCTCACTGAACCTTTGAATTGAGGTAGCATCCAATCATATCTATTAACCAATTAGCCTGTTTACAGTACCTCCATGGCTATCGTATATATTGGACACAAGCAGAGGACTGATTCTTCTCTGGGGAATTCAACTTTTCTACTGAGATTTCAATATTTCACTTCTTGTTTATATAAATTTATAAAAGTAGACAAAAAAAACCCATGAAAGTTCAAGGTATGTACAAATCGGAAAAGAGAGCTGAGCATCATCAAAGGTCTGAAATTCTGCTGCATGTTATGCATATCTGCCTCATGCATCCAACATACGGTTGATCCAATGTGCCACATAACTTGAACAGGTCGTGCAGCAGTAATTGTTACTGGCATACTCATTGCACTTGCTGTATGTATAGACCTCTCTTTTCTCAGGTACCTCTGACTTCAGTCCATGAATGTTGTCTGTCATTTAGTGAAAAACCCACTTTTTGCACCAAGCAATTTCATGGTGTGATGCTTTCTATGGAGATTGACTTTCAAAAAAATGTATGTACCAGTATATTTTGTCTAATTAGTTGTGACGCGATTTGTACTCTATGACATTGCTGTCGTAATATTTATAGGGAAAAATTACAAGAAAGAGGGTTTCATTTGCTTGGACTACTGTTGATACAATCTGAATACATGCATGCATAGAACTTTACAAGCTGCTAAATTCAAAAGCCAAATTTTATCATTAATTTCACCTAAAAATTAGTTACATCGAAGATCAAAATGCTGACATCATGTGAACTAAATGGTCACTTAGTTTACAGGGTGGATTTTTTTTATCTATCACGAGCAAATTCTCAATAGTTCATGCACAGTGGACCTGCAGGTACAGCTGGCTACGGTACATACAGTAATTTAGTAATCAGCTCTGTAAAATTTCTGCAACTCTCATGCGGCAATATTAATCAATTCAATAAAGTGTTAAAGGTTGTGTGACCTGCATCTAGAAAAGAACTGGCTTCTCTCAGAAATTACAGAGCGAAACCCTGACTGATGATGCATTAGAATTTTGTTAGATCTGGTACCATTTTTGAGATGACTTTTCAAATTTTGACGAAGATGGATCAACAGACGAAGTGGACTGTTGCACAGTGTCAGTATATTTCTTTTGTTTATTGTTTATACATTCTTTAAATTACTTCTTTATTCGGTTTCACACTGGTAAGTGAGGTAAGTGAGACTGCTATTTTTGAAGAAAATATATATGCTTCCAAAATAAAAGTCTAAAATTCTCAGATGTCCTTGAAATAAAGGTTAAGTAAACAAAGGATTTACATGCAGTCCATCTCTTGATGTCACAAATTTGCATACTTAGCCAATGTTTCAGTATTCATGATGCGGTGTGAGTTAAATTGTCAATATTTGATAGATTTTGGTGGCTATATTCGACATTTTCAATGTATACACCCAATATTCCAACATGTGACACTACCTTTAATACAGCATTTTATTGAGAACTTGGAAAATTGAAACACTCTCCGCAAGTAAGATCGCAAGTAAGATCACTACGATGGAATATAGTAACATTTTAAATCACCCTAAAGTCAATGGGCCATATATCCAATAAGCAGGTAAAAGGTTTGCACAGTTTGCTGAGAAGTACACCTTGCACATCTCTCTGAGACTTTGTCTTGCTCCAAATTTAAGACACTAATGCAGTTTGCTCGGATTACAGTACATGAAGAATATTATGAAAATTGACAGCCAAATTCCGAACACATACCCAAATCCATCCAGGAAGCACTTGGTAAACTTAATTTTTTTCTTAAAATTATTAAGATTTGCACACTTTGGAAAGTTTCAATTCAAAGTGCCCACTTCAGTGTTACACATCTTTGGCTGTTTACAGTCATAATTTTACTCATAAACTTTATGGCTCATTTGGAAGGGAGATAACTACACACAAAAATTAAAATTAAGTCTGACTAAGTCTTCTTCACAATTCCTTCTTCATCAAACCAAAACCAATGTGACTGTTAAAGTACTTTCAAGGAAGTTTTGTACGCAGGTCAATATAATGAATTCATTGTGCTTTGAAACTCTCATGGTTTTTTTTTATGACACATGTAATTATTTCCCTTTAAGTGAATCCAATAAACAGTCAACAGTAGATAATTATGCAGGCATGTAGCCAAGGGGGCCTCCTTTAACCCCCCCCCCCTTTAGGAGTTTTGGGGTGACAAAATTAATGTTATCATATATGTGCTGGTGGGTTCATCCCCATTTCCCTTCTCCCCCCCCCCCCTCCCTCCCAGAATCTGACCTGGCTAAGGGCTTATCAAATCTTGAAACACATATGAAACATGCAACAGTCTATTAAATCTTTCCTAGCTGTATGCATGGTCTACCACCTAATAATATTACATTTACACTAAAATGGACATCAACTGAATAAAAATTCTTCAACCTACCATGCAGGAACTATTATAAGCAAAAGATATGAAATAACACATGTAGGCTACATATAATTTTGTGGAAAACAGTCTCATACTTTGCAAAGTTACTGTCACATAATCACAGCACAGGCCAATTCCAATTAGGATAGAAAAATATCTTCTATGGAATGACCTCATAGAGGAAAATTTACATGTCAGTTCATCAGAGGATATTATTGTTTAGCAAACAGCACTAACTTAAGGTGTTTATATGGTTGATATATCTTGTACGGTATGGCCACAATTGCATGGTTGCTCCAAGAATGACAGTTCGAAGGATTTGATCAATGATTATGAAGCTGGTAAAAATTAAAAACACTCATTTAGATGCAAGCAGTACCTTAAAAATTTAATTATATGAAAATATTTTCTGAGCTGTCTTTTCTCATTTTAAAGGCAGTAATTCATCACCCCAAGCTATATTTTGGCTTCCAGATAGCAGAATTCTTAAATGGTTCAACTCTTTGATTGACAGCAAGTTCGAAAGATACAGAGTAGCTCATATTACACAGTGTACACAGGGATCTATTGTTTTGATTACACATGTGGAGGAACTTTAGACAGACTGTGGGAGAGACTAAACTTTAGTTGTTGGAAGAATTAAAACTGTTTGGGGTGAAATTTCTGTCTTTAAAATCGAGCACAATGTGAACCCAAGATTTCTGCTGTTAGAAGTGTTTTTAGGCACTTAAATTGACACATTTCAACTTTTGTGGAGTCATAAGCAAAGTCAAATGGGAGAGTAGCATTAGCCATGAGGCAAATGTATCATGTAAACTTATGTCTAGCAGGTGGTTCATCATTTTGGAGACACAGTGGTATTTCGAGGTGTATTCTGGGTTGTTTTGCTGAAGTGAGATTTCAAATTAGGATACAAAGCCTAGCCAATAGGCAACTTGGGTGGAGACACTTTATCAAAGAACCAGAAGTGTGGCAAGCTTCAGCAGTAACAGAAATTAAGGAATTATGTCATTCTGCTTTCAATAAAAATTGGTTAGGTTGTCTGAAGTAATGCAGTCGTATGTGGTAGGGGTACGTCATTCTAGTCACTGTGCTTGAGATGCTACACACCATGGCACACATGTCAATACCACACAGAGTACTGGCTCCTATTCTTTGTCTCTTGTCAAGAATATTTGAAAAAAAAACAACTCACATTGGGCCAGTGTTTCCCGTGACTTAACGGTACTCAGAGTCCATACCTAAGTTAGCTAATGCTGCCAGTCTCCAGTCGAGCGCACAGTAAGGTACACGTTACGATATGTCCCTTGTTACTGTCATACAATAAAAGTAAAATATAATCTCACCTGTCCTCGTTTTCACCAAACGTGTCTCCTAACACCAAATCCCTAAACCGATATCGGGGTGGCAAGGGAGGAACAGTGTCACAATCATCCGCCATTTTACTTCCAATTTAGAGAACAAATGAATGATTTCAAGCAAAGAACGTAAACGTTACGCGGTTCTTACCGAACACCCTCTTCAATCATTATATATTTGACACTGACAGCTTCTGTCTTTCTATTTAAAGACAAGTAGCAGTTGTGCCTTTATTACCAATACGTGCATATAAATGCATGCGACCAGTGCAATTGATGGCGCTCTTTTTGTAAATAAAAGCCTCCATTTCACTGGGGAAATCCCTAAACTTTTAGGGATTTTCCCCAAGAAGCACTATCACTTCTATAAAAAAAGGATAACATTCTGCTCTTTGACTGAGGGGCTCAAACTTATAGCACAACACATTACCTTTTTCTATGTTCAGTCACCACAAGAGGTGAGTACTATTCAATACTTTTTAAACCAAAGAGCTATTCGCAGACAAAAACAAAATTGTTTTTCGAAATACAGTTTCCAGGATGTTTTCTAGCAACCGTGCGTTGATGTTTCACTGTAAGGATAATCTTGCTCAATGACTTTGGGGCTGACAGTAATGGAGCACATGTCTTGTCTATTCTCCGATATTACAAGTTTGACTGCTTCTCAACGATTTTAATCGAAAGAACTACTAAAACAGACAAAAAAATATTTCCTTTTCGACATAATGATAATTTCTTGATAATTTTCATGCGTTGATGATTCACTGAGAAGGTAACTGTTGAGTAATGAAGTTAAATGATATGTATGTTCATATATAAGAATGTATTATTAATACATGGGAGTTATGTAATGTACATACCGTAGATAATGATGTGTAATGAATGGGAGCGGACGAGTTGAAAAAAGGCATCCTCACACGTATCTCTGCATTTTCTTTGGTGTGCCGGTTGGCATGTGATTCATTAAACATACAAATTACAAAGTGTAATACAGCCTGTCCACTCCTAAAACAATGAAACGATTTATGAGAATCCTTGTACATTATTCGCCACCACTAATATAACGATAGCCTTACGAAATAAAATAAAATAAACTGAAAATCCGTGTATTATTGTTAAACGAGAGGCCCTCCTATTTTGGCATACAAATGTACAAAATACCAACGTGTCCGGGAGCACAACAGGAAGTGTCTGGAAAATACAAACTATTCACAATGGCGTAACGCCCATTGGGACCCGTAGGGCAGAGGTCCCACGCCAGTAAATTTTGTCAAGGGTGTCAATATTTTCTTTCTTTCTTTTTTTTTTCTGAAAATGCATTTTAAAACCATTCACATGTCAAGTTAATATTGGAAGTTAACTATTTTAAGACAACATATCTCAATGGAATTATATTTGCCCTCTAGCATTGTTAATTCATTTTTTTGCACAATTTATGGAAACTAATTTTTTAATTATTCATCAATCGAAGCATGCGTTTAAATAATTGATTTGTATTGAAATTATTTCTGTTAAATTATTGATAAATTATTGCTTGAAAGTAAACATTCTTTAGTTTAGTTATCTGGAAATTAACTGAAAAATTATAACTGGCATTATCTGGAAATTGTCAGAAAATAATTTGCAAGAGTATTAAAAAATTTTACCAGATTGCGTCTAAGTTAACCTATGAGTATTTCTTTTTTTTTCAAAGGGACAGGAACATCCCCACCCCCAGCATGGAATCACTCAACTCATGCTTTGTCTCTGCTATCAGAATATCCCTACCCACCTCCCTCACCCGGCCTGTCCTCTCAAGTGGGCGGAGATATTGGTACAGATTCCGTATGCAAAAAGTAGCTGATACTGCAAGAAGTGCAATAACGAAACTGGTTATGATTGCAAAGTTATACAGCAATTGTGATCCTAATTGTGGCTACTTTTGAACTGATTATTATTGTTTACCAAGTTTTGACAAAAATACTGTCAGATCATGAAGAAAATCACTAATGTGTCTTATGATGCTCCACTTGGCAAGAGTGATCACTGTGTGATATCTTTTGTAATCGAAGGATGCATTGAAAATTGCAATACGAAGAAGGTCCGGTACCTGTATGGCAAAACTGACTACAAAGCCATGAAAGAGAGACTAACCTGTCCGTGGGAAGAGAAAATGAAAAACCTTGGTGTAGATGATCAGTGGGATATATTTATGAATGAGTTGCTGTTAGCAGTGGATGAATTTGTCCCTAAAGTTTCTATTAAAAAAAAACAAAGGCGGTATGTTGATAAAAAACTGAAGGAAAAACTTAAGCAGAAACAACGATTGTGGAATAGATACACACAAAATAATGATATAAATGCCTTTGATGAGTACAAGAAATTACGGAACCAGGTCAGACGTATGACACGTAAACTCGTTCGACAGAGAGAAAAGAACATAGCTGAAAATGTTAAGAACAACCCGAAGATGTTTTGGAGCTATGTTAGAGAAAAAACGAACTCTAAATACCCGATCTCAAATCTTTACATTGATGGTGATAAGAAGCGTTTGACTACAAGTGACAAAGAAAAAGCAGAAGTCTTAGCAAACTTTTTCACTTCAGTCTTTACCAAGGAAAATGACGTCAATTTGCCACGTGTTTCAAGCCGTGAAAGTATTCCTTGGTTAAACTCAGTGAATATCAATGAGGAAATTGTTAAAAAGAAGCTAGACAACCTGAGAATTGATAAATCACCAGGACCAGATTTTATACATCCTAGAATTCTGAAAGAGATGAGTGATATAATTGCTCTTGCTCTTAGTATTATATTTAATACTTCTATTTCAAATGGTAAATTACCGCACATTTGGAAATGTGCAAACATAACAGCGCTGTTTAAAAAAGGTGATAAAAATGATGCAGGTAATTACAGGCCTGTTTAGCTTGACCTGTATTGTTTGTAAGATTTTGGAGAGCATACTACGTGACAACATAGTGAGACATATGAAGTTGAATAATTTGTTCAGTGACAGACAGTATGGTTTCATTTCTGGACGATCAACAGTTTTACAGCTAATCCATGTTATAGACGAGTGGACAGAGATCTTAGATAAAGGAGGGTGTGTTGATGTGGCTTACCTCGACTTCATGAAGGCATTTGACACTGTTCCTCATAGAAGACTTATACATAAACTGAAAATGTATAATATTGGTGATATTTATTGTAAATGGATTGAAGCATTCTTGAGTGAACGCGAACAAAGAGTTATAGTTAATGGTAATATCTCAGACTGGAAACCCGTGACAAGCGGAATTCCCAAGGATCTGTTCTTGGTCCAATTCTCTTTGTTATTTATATAAATGACCTCCCTCAGTCCTTACAGAATGGCAGTGTTCCCTACCTTTTTGCAGATGACACTAAAGTATATCACTAAATTTCAAATCAGAGCGACTGTGGCGGATATTTCATCGTTATATGAGTGGTCAAAGACCTGGTTATTGAATTTTCATCCAGATAAGTGTAAGATTATGAGAATTGGACAAACACCCGTAGATTATTATGATTACAGCTTGTCTGATTGCAGTAATGGAACGTTCAATCAGTGAAAAGGATATTGGAGTTATAATTGACGATAAGCTGTCCTTTGACAAACATATAAGGGAAAAGGTGAACAAAGCTAATTCAGTAATGGGTCTTATTAGGAGAACTTTTACAATCTAGATCATTCATCATTCAAGTTACTTTATTCTAGTCTTGTGCGTCCTCATGTAGAATACGCTAACCAGATTTGGAATCCATATTTAGTAAAGCATATAGACCTTATCGAAAATATGCAACGGCCAGCCACTAAATTAATTCCTGGATTAAAAGATCTTTCCTATGAACGGAGGCTGGAAATATTAGATTTGCCTACCCTAAGTTATCGCCGGTTAAGGGGAGATATGATTGGAGTTTATAAAATTGTAAGCGGTAAATATGATGCAGCTGTATCTGACCTATTTCCTATTGTGCGGGATTGTTCTACACGTGGACATCATTATAAAATTTATAAAAGGAGGTCAATGTCAAACTCACGCAAAAATAACTTCACACACAGAGTTGTGGACGCTTGGAATAACCTCCCAGCAATCATTGTTAGCGCACCTAGTGTAGCAATATTTGAAAGGAGACTTGATAAATATTGGAAAAACCTTCCTGTTCGTTTTAATTATAAGGAAATCCTCGAGAATTATACCTCTTCGTTATTCACACTAGATGTTACAGAAGAAGAGCTGGCCATATAGGCACTTAAGTGCCTTCTACCAGAATTCATCTATTTATCCTGCTGTACTTCTTTAAGCAAACTTTATTCGTTACATATGATGCAGTCCACCCGCAGAGGTAGCAGAGGTTGTGTAGGGCAGAGGTCCTACACCCGCAAGTTTTGTCAAGGGTGTCAATATTTTTCTTTTTCCTGAAAATGCATTTGAAAACCCTAAACATGTCAAAATAATATTAAAAGTTATCTATTTTCAGACATCATATCTCAATTGAATTATGTTTCCCCCTCTAGCATGGTTAATTCAGTTTGCGGGCACAATTCATGCAAATTAGTTCTTTATCTTTCGATTATTCGTCAATTTAAATAACTGAGTTGTATTGAAATTATTTCTTTTAAATTATTATCGCTTGAAAGTAAATATTCTTCAATTTACTTACCTGGAAATTAAGAAGTGTCAGAAAAGAATTTCAAGACATGCAAAACGTTTTTACAAGATTGCCTCTAAGGTTACCTTAAGTATTTTTTAAGGAACACCCCCTCCTCAGCAGGGGATCATTCAACTCATTCAACAATGTCTCGACTAACCTTCCCCACCCCACCCCCACTCCCCCCACTCCCCCCCCCCCCCGTCCTCTCAAGTGGAAGGAGACATTGGCACGGACTCCGTGTATCAGCTACTTTTGCCTTTCCTATCCAGTTATTTTCCTTCACCAAGTAACCACTTCTCACAATCCCTACACACAATCCATCCCCAAGACATGGTCGAAGAAGCCACTCAGCTAAGTGATAAAAACATCTTGAAATAGACCCATCTACATGGGAGCAGGGAGCTATTACTTTAAACAACAGCTCCCTAATGGGACTTTGGACTTGGTTCCTCGTGTATCATCAGTTTGGAGGTAAAAAGACAGGCAGCTCATTTGAGGATTAGCCGAAGGAATGATGAATATGACATGTAATGCCACTGACTTCACAACTTCATGTTATTACCACTTGACGCGCATGGACACCAACCGGACCCTTTTTGTGATGGGTAAATGTCGTGGGTAAATCAAAGAGGAATAGAGCCACCATATACTTAGCACAGGAGGGAATATCAGTTACGTATTGAAACAATGTGTGTAATAGCAAAAATAGACAGTTAAAAAATATATTTACAGATAATTAGGTATAAATGTAATATTATAGGAGATATGCTTCCTATACATAGGTATTTATATTTTTATGAAACGTAGAATATAATACGGTATAATGTACCATCCACAGAGGCATAGTGATGTTAGTATAATACCGGATACAATAGCGTAATAGGGTATAATGTAAAAAGTTGAGCGGTACGAGTCCCTCACCCGAAATTCTAACTTAAAACAAACCTGAGTGCGTTTGTCGAATTAGTTTATGGTAAAGAGCGGAACTTCCTGAAGGCACTTTTTCAATGATTTGAACACAAATGCGCATCATTTTCTAATTTTGCTGTACTCCGCTCTCACTTGCTCTCATTCAATACGGTATTCTCATTTTATCATTTTGCTGTATTCCTCATTCACTTGCTCTCATTTTATTATTATTTTGCTTATTTGCTCATTGCTCCCATTCAATAGTCTCATTTTCTCACGTCTGTTATATTTCTCTCTCATTTGTTAATATTTTATTCTAATTCTCTCAATTTTGTTATATTTCCACCCAATCATTTGTTCTAAGTTTTGTCCATTTGTGCCTTTCATTTTGTCTCTTCTCCTCCCCCATTCATTTTTATAAAATCTGAATTATCTGAGTGTTCGTTTTGTGTTTTGCCAAATCGTCTATTCTTCCCCTCTTCTCAAGGACCACTATTCGCTTAAATGTAGGTGTATTTCCTTCATTGTGCGTTTAATACAGATGTGAAATAAAATAATAAATAAATGTGAAATAAAGTAAAAATTAGAAGCTTACCTCCTGAAACAAAATCACATTAAACACACTAACGAAAAAAATTAAAAAAAAAAACAATCTCAACTTCCCACAGTTGATCTCAACTATTCCATTCCTTTAGAACCTACATATTACCGTACAAAGCAGAGATTGAAAACAAGAAATTTTTCAAAATGTGACAAGCCTGCCTAAGAAAAGTAAAATCGCAATGGGAAAAATTAGTAAGCAAATCATTACAGGCAGCGTTCTTTCGTGTTACACGGTACATTGAAATCCTGAACGCAAGAAGGACATAGTGACAAAGCTGAAGCACCGTAAAATGGAAGGTTTTTTCTTCTTTTTTTTTTGTTTCTAATGCTGGTCATTGGAACTTTAATTCGTCGGCTCGATCAACACAACATGCCGTCTAATTAAGTGACCGTGGCTTACACAAACGAATTGCGCGTTCAGACATACCCACACATTTAAATTAGATTTCTTTTTTAATTGTTACGATCGATGCTTCAAATTTTACTACGACCAGAGTCGCTACGAGGGATTTTATAAGCCGACGTAGCATTTGTTGACAGGCAGTTTTTGATAGTTGTGAAATGGACACGGGAACTGACTAATCTTTAAGATACTCCTCTCCTCTCATTTACTTTCTCTACTCAGCGTCCCCCACTCTTGTAAAATCTAACCCCCGAACCTAACTCCCTCCTGCTTCATCCCTACTTTGTACGCAAGAGTGTCAACAAACGTCGTGGGACCAAAACAAGAGATGAACAGGCTGTATGGTATATCGTGAAACTTCCAACAGTCTTGAGCAATGAGTGTATGTGCAATTTTGTTCACATTTTCGAGTATTCTACACTGAGCTCATTCTCCCCTCTCATTTGTTCTCACTTCATCATTTTTGTTAACATTTCCCCCTCATGGTTATTTACTCTCATTTTATCATTTTGTTACTTTTCCCTCTTATTTGTTATCATTTTATCCTCACATTACGTATTTTTCTCCTTTAAGTTCATTCGGTTCTCATTTTGAACATTTTCTCATATTTGCTACATCATCTACAGCCAAATGAAAATCTCAGTATGGTGAAAACAACACTTTTTAGGCGACCCATGAAGTTGCAAACGTCATCGTTACCGATTCCATTATACTTCTTTGTTTAATGTTGATAGTCATTAAAACACATAATATGCGGAAGCTTACTCTTTCGCAGCTGTATTTTGGTATTTTACTTTTTGCACCCGAAATATGCATGGAAATAGCCCCACCATTAAGGGTGGGCGCGCCTTTACTGTTGACATTCATGATGTTACGGATACCGAGAAGTGTGGTAGCTTGAAGAAAATGTAATTCGAAACGACAGTTTTTTTCCAAACCCTGTTTGGAAAAGGCGTTTAAGTAGAAGACCTAAATGAGTGAGGGGTACTCAAGAAAAGCAAGATTACAACGCTGACATTAGGTTATATCTCCAAATATGGAGGTGACCAAACATTAACAAGAAAATCCAGTTCACTAAATTGCGCTGTTTAACTTTGGTCGGTCTTCTGCCAGTTTAAAAATGGTACAGCGACATCTTTCTTGAACATTAACTGGGTAAGTTGAGTAAGGGCGTTACACTGCATACAGAATTTTGACTGAAAAACATTGCTCGGTTAACTATTGCATTTGGCTGTTAAATCTACACCAGGGGCAAGACCTAATAACTCCATGGTCACTAAGCAGTTGTTTCGCTACATCATGAAACAAATGGTACTATATATGAAGTTAGTCACACTATGGAACGCCGAAGAGGAAACTTATTTGTTAATATTTATTAGTTACAACCATAAAAGGACCCTATACCGTTGGGTTAGATTATTCAGAGTAAGTCTTAATTTCTCATTTTGCCATGGAGGCAGGATCTTTAACTTTTAATTTCGAATCTGAATGGTTCTGTATCGATAAAGCTATTTTTTGCAATGCGAGATCAAACTAAATTTGCTGTTGCAAATCGGTTAATCAAGAGCGAGAATCTTAAGTGCAAAGCAGGATTGTGGCCAAAAAATGATACAAAACGGCATACAGAATTGTGGGTAACAGCCCACTTGACCTGTTTTGTTCTCGTTATAACAAAACGCGATTGGCGTATCGTAAGGTATGGTGGGCGGCGCGCAGGGGCATAGCCAGGATTTAATGTTAGGGGGCGGTCCAGGGGGAGGGGTCTAAAGGGAGGGGGTGTTCCCCTGGAACTGGAAAATGTTAGCTCACAGAGGGTGCACTAGATGTAAAATGGTGCCACATTTGAAGCTGAATTTGAATTTAATATATCTCCAGGAATCCCTATTTTTCAAGTAATGACTTTAATTTTTCGTCAATTTTGAATCTTCCTGTCCCCGTCAACTTCCTACCCCCACGCGGGAGTAGCGTTTTGTCTAAAGCATCTTTCATTTGTCATATATAAAAGAGCAGAGTATTCAGTTTCAGGATACGTCATGGCAGTGACGTAGCCAGTGACGTAGGCCTATGATATTCCGGTGTTTGTCTGTTTCTCGATTTGGACGGGATTCTAGTCAATCTAGTGTTCGAATTGCCACTAGGGCCTAGGGAAAATTGGGTAGAAGTATCAACCACATTCACTCCACACTACAAAAACATATGCTCAAGTATAAATCGCTACCCCCTTACATAATCCTGTCCTCGATTCCTTCGTCTCTATTCCTCCTCCTTCCCATTCTTTCTCTTTTATTTTTTTTCCCTTAATTTTTCTCTCATTTAGAGGGGAGACCGCCCGATCACTCATGGCCACGCCCCTGGCGGCTCGTAGTGGAGTGATTTATGAAATGGTTGTTCATCTTTTTTAAGCTTATAGTCGAACTAGTTTTAAATGTAGAACAATTCCCGCACAAAAAATGCCCCCCCCCCCACAACATTTGATGAGTAAATAGCACTCCTTTTTATTTTATAGGTTTCAGATCGTCTTAAGATAAATATGTAAGAACTGACACGCGCACTAAGATGGAATTTTCATTTTGTTTAATCCTCGAAAGAACAACAACTAAAGTTTTGTTCTGGTGCGCCCTCCATTTTAAGCCTTTTTTTTAAAATTTGCAACAGTGTAGAGAATCAGCCACAAAACCATGAATGTATTGACCCAACGCTATATTGTAGAGCTTGCGTAAATTTCAGACACAATAATTTCTGTTAGTTTCTTTCTGTTTCTATATCTGTGCGTGAAATATCCTGAATTTTGTTCAATTTCTCACAAAAAGTATCTCTTTACCTTTGCAGAATTTAAGAGTGAACCTCTACTATAGCTAATTTATTACTTTTACTCACATTACAATCTTTGGTCGATATATAGCCAGTGTTTCGATCACGAGGAAAAGGGGGGGGGGGGGGGGGGGAACATGGCCATCTCCTTTCTGGCATTGCACATTTATGAAGATAGACACTAACTCAGTGTCTTTAGCAAGTGCTGTAACATATGCCTGGGTCACATGTAATCAGGCACCACTGGGGCGATTTGCCCGATTTCTAAGCATCAGCAGGTGTTTACAGATCTGAGAAAAATCCGCTTTTAACGCTTACACGGTTACATTAAAACGGGAGTCCGCTCGGGGCCCGTAGGAGGCCCCGGTAGTGACCGTTGGTGATCGGCCTAATTTTCTAGATCGGCCTAATTCTCTATGACCAATTTCATGAACGATCCTCGGTCAGTCTCGGGCCAGTACTTGTCCGACACTCTTCCGATGTCCCCAAGGTGTCGTCAGGGCGCCTACCGATACGTGGGGACCAAACGGTGTCCGGAAGAGTGTAGGTAAGACGCCTGACCATCACCGGAAGAACAACGACCGGAATCCGGTTGGCAGGGTCAGTTAGTGTATGTGAGAAAACATTACAAGTAGGAATTCTTCGCTACTCCGTTAACTTTCCAAAGAACTGCATGAGAAGAGACGAGAGGAAAATGGCGCCAATTTCCTGGGAATTGCACTGAAAACTATCGGCTTTTGCTCGAATCGAGTCACTACGTAACGGGTACTGTGACTACTTCGGGGACAGCAAAGGAGAGACAGGCGCAAAGAAAGACCCACATCCAGTAGAAGATGGCGGGTTCGTACCTGACTGATGAGGTGACGCTGCGTCGCGTCGTCTTCTTCATGTCGTCTGACCGTAAAAAAAATATTAACTTCGGGTTTGAAACTGAATGACCAATGTGCAAAACGTCCATTTTCTCCTATACAGATCACACTTACAGTTCTGCTTTGCAGCGGAAATGTGATTGAACTTTATTATCATCATCATGGTTGCATACTGAGCTTCGGTACTCGGATTTAAACAACCAGCAGTCATTTCAATATCATTGTTTTATTTCAAAGTGACCTCTTACAAAAATTATTGTGATTAAGTGCAGTCTGCTACGAAACAAGGTTTTCAGATTCAGTGTGTGTGTGACGGACAAGGGGGGGGGGGGGGGGGGGGAACAGCAACTAAAATTTACCAGTAAAAAGAAGCTAATTAAGACAGAGCTCGTTAAGTAGACTGAACGTATATTAGTTTTCAGTGAATTTTAGCTTGTGTCTTACTTGCGTTTGTCCCCGTTAAAAGTTTTAGCATTGATCCAAGCAGGCTATCACCAAACTGGTCAGTTTATACCATTTAAGTTGCTTAGATGTACGGCATACTCTCCAAATGCAAACATGTCAGCCAGTCCCAACTCTTTTTTACCGTAAGTACAAACCTACCCACAACTAAAAGTAACATCAGCTGAGTTTTTAAGTTTTAAAAGTTTGTAGACTCTAAGTTATGCTGAGCAAAGGTAGTTTCACACACTGCAGTTCTAGGCCACACCAAGGCAAGATGTTTTCTTTTTGAAGATGAGGCTGCAGTTCTTAAACACATAAGAAAATGATACTTTTAAGCAGTATTTGATACCCATATTCGATTAATACTGTAGTCATTTCTTCAGTTTGTTCACAGACAGGTTCCTTTTAACCTTTGTTACAAACCTTACTGCTTCTTGTCAGCAGTATACAGTTTCCTTTGTTGATAGTAGTCTGCGTTGATCAGTACAGGAAGCTTGAAATGATTACAAGTTTTTTTTTATTAGAAAGTATCAGTGAAGATTACGCATATTAACATCTTGGACTGAAATTTTGGACTTATTAGTACATTTTAGAGGACGACTACGAGTACAAAATTCTAAGAGTACGAGTACGAGTCCAAAGCCATGAGCACGAGTACAGAAACATATACTCGAGTACGAGTGCGGACTCGAGTACCACACGTCTCGTTATAAATGACTACGTTTGGAGGTAATGAATGGCGTTGTCAACAACTTTGTATTTTATTTTGTGAAGTATTGAAGACATGCATGAAGAAAATATACGTGTACAAAAAGACTATACAAAAAGAGTAAATGAGACCTGTAACTTTAATAGAGAGGAAACTGGACATTGACAGAATGTGCTTATGTATTCGTCATTCAATTTGGAGTTTATTGTCTCGCTATTGTTACTCTTTGTATATGTCTCTATTTTCCCTTCTACCACGTATCGCAGCTTTAGCGATAGTGTTTAGAATCACAAGACAACGCCATTTGGGGAGCAGTTTTGAGCAGTTGTAACCACCCAAGTGAGGTCGCGACATTTATATCCATCATGCTACAATCACCGGTGGCCGGGCAGCCATCGGCCGATTTTCCGACCTGTCTCCAGTTAGTCGGTTAATAGCCATGCGGGTATCCCGTACGGGAATCAGAAAGGCACCCGACAGATACATATAGACCAATTAATTTTTATCGACATGGACTCGGCGATATGACAGACGTCCGGCCGATTTGTGGCGATGACTCTGTGATGGCCGAGGTGGGGACTGATTTTAACTCAGAATTAAAATGAACCAAACGCTCGTCCGATTCACGATATTGACCCTATGCTAGGCAAGTGATATGTGCCTTAAAGTGCCAAGTGCCTAAAAATGCGTCGAAAACTAATCGTAAACCCATCGGAACGCAATTGTGACTGGTGTATTAGAGTGTAAGTCGCATTGGAAACTTACAGCATGCTGCTTCTACTTGATCCTATACCTTTAAGGGTACCGCGAATGGCACCGAATTTCCTCATACGTAGACCATAGTCAGGCACATGTCACACTAGTACGAAAACGCTGTCACTTGAAAAGCATCGGTCCGATTAGTAAAAAGTAGCATTTGCATCGGGTATCCGGGTACCCGACCGACGATGACAGGAGACGGATTTACCATTGCTAACTGGAGTTCATCATCTCACTACTGTACGTGTACAAAGTTCTGCATATATCTGAGAACAATTTCATTGTCATGCCCGTACGGGAGATGCATGATCGCATGTAAACTTGCAAAGCAAACTTTCCATATTATGACTTCACAACGGACGCGAAGCCTAACGGAAGTTATATTTTCGGATATCCGGATACGGTTATGAAAGTCGTGTACCTGTTCCGAATATGGACAGGGCGCAAACATTGGTAAAAAAAAACAAACCTCGTTTGTTCAATTAAAACAAATCTGATTGGTCCAAACACTCTGGTTCAGTCTTCTTTTATAAAAACCTCTTCTAATAGGCTACATTTTGTGTCATAGAGAGGTGCACCAACACATTTGGAAAGGAATCCGCGAAATTCTTTGGGGGTTTGAAGTTTGGTGCATCGCATTTGATATTGTGCAGGGGTTCGCGCACATAAAGAGGGACGTAATACAGTAGTCAGGCTCTGCCTAAACCACCACAGAAGTTACATAAAACCTTAAACGCAAATGTCGGGTACTGGTCAGGTATCGGGCAACTCCGCAGACCTTGGGCAGTGCAGAAGTCGGGCACTCCTCAGGTCTCGGGCAGCGCAGGTATCGGGCACTGCTTAGAGTGTCGGGCGGCGCAGGCGTTGAGCGGCGCAGGGGTCGAGCGTCGCAGGTAGTGCACGGCGCAGGGGTTGAGCGGCGCAGGTATTAAGCACTCCGCAGGTCTCGGGCAGGGCAGGTGTCTAGCATTGCACCGATAGGAATAGCCTTTCTTTGGACTTAGGTTCTTGCAGCCGCCCCCAGCACCCGACCCGAAGGACTTCAAACTCTAACAACTTCGGCTCGACCAACCTACTAACTGATTTCACAAATGTCCCGAAAATATGCAAAGACAGGCTTATTTTCGCACGTTACCTGCAGTAAGGCCTCAACCAATCGCCAATATTAAATGTGAACAGGCCTACCGTGAGCTTCGACCAATGAGATCGCATTTCATCCCCGCTGGCTACTCTGTGTGCATAAATATTACGGGAGGAAATCAATACAGAGTAAAATATAACACAGTCTCACCCAGTTTGACCCTAAATGCAAAACAAGACGGCTCAGCTTGGCGGATTTTAGTAAAATTAAATAGGTCAGAGCCACGTGGAACAAAGCGGTCTCCGCTACACCACCTTTAACAATCAAGCAATTGTGAAAATTGACCCATCCACATGCCAATTTATCCGGGCAGCACCTCGGGGCTTTCTGTTTATACCGGTATGCCTTCTGCTTAATTAAAGGCCAGTTCCAATTTCAGTGGCTCTAATTCCGGATCAGTTCTAAGTCCGGTTCCCCTCCCCCGAGTCCTCGATTCCCCTCCCCCGAGTCCTCGATTCCCCTCCCCCGAGTCCTCGATTCCCCTCCCCCGAGTCCTCGATTATCCTCCCCGAGTCCTCGATTCCCCTCCCCCGAGTCCTAGATTCCCCTCCCCCAAGTCCTCGATTCCCAGCCGAGTCTGAATCCAGAGGACCCAGGTTTAATCCATTATTACATCTCGCAATACAAACCGTGGAAATTGGTTACGGGGTGGACGACGATAAATGTTTTTAGCCGAAAACATTTGAAGTTAACACTGGTACAGGAGAGAACAATACAACCAAGATATAAGTTCACATATCCGTTTTTCCATTTACAGCAGGGTAGAAAGCGTTCATGTGATACAGGTATCATTAGTTTGACTCGGCCTGAAATACCATAGGGGCCTTGCCACATTGGCCAATTAGTGTTACTGCTGATGAGATGAATAACACCTGAAAAGACATGTAAGTGGACTCTGTTGGACTCGGTTCCCTGTCCTAGTCCAGTTCCAGTCCATTCCAGGCCAAGGTTCCAGGACCTATGAGTCCTGAATCGACTGCGACACGGGCGTTATAGCCCTGTAGATTTTCTTCTCCAAAACATTCAGTAAACCATAAATGTTGCAAAGATTATAAATAAGTAGAATCTAGTCAAACTTCCTTGTAGTTGACAGACATGGGAGTTTATCTCAGACATTACTGGATTGTATGCTCCACCTGAAAACGTAAAGTCTGTGATTTGGTAGGTCATCAACAGCAAAGGCAAAATTATGTAAACTATCCATGTTGATTCAGGTTACTTCTTCGTTATAAACGAAAAGGGCGTGAAGGGACCTCTGCCACCTCATAGATATTGTATTTGCCTAAATACAGCACGGAAGAGTAAAACGAGCTACACTCTGTCCTGTAATAGTATTTTCAGATAAATAGAAAGTTGGTGGTGAGCCCAGAGGCTTGGGACAGTTATCCGAACCGTTCTGACAAAGAATTACATATAGGACTACCTCAACACCGAGCATGTCACCCCATTTCCAACCGTATCAGTTGCATGAAGTATGTTGTCAAAATTGTCAAGTAATTGTGGTTTGTCGTCAGAGATGTCAGGTAGTGAACACACGAATAATTCCAAACCTTCATCTCGCTTTTTCTATAGCTTCGCAGGTAAAAGTTACGTTCTGACAATACTTACCACAAGAAAATAGGTCTATTTGACGTTTCCATTACAGTTAGGGCTACAGAATGTACCTCGACCACCTTAGCATATATATATATATATATATATATATATATATATATATATATATATATATATATATATATATATATATATATATATATATATATATATATATATATATATATATATATATATATATGTATATATATATATGTATATGTATATATATGTATATATATATGTATATATATGTGTATATATATGTATATATATATGTATATATATATATGTGTATATATATGTATATATGTATATGTATATATATATATATATATATATATTACTACGCAGGGACGAATTGTTACAAATTGACCAAGTCGCTGCTCGTTTACCCCCCCCCCCCCCCCACTCCAAAAAAAAAACAAAGGACACCGCTTTTTAAATCGTTATCTGACGATGCCAAAAGTCAAGTAATAATGCTTCGTTGCCATTCAATACAGTATGTGAAATATTTGAAAATTTAAGTACATATTCATTTGTTCCTCTCTACCACAAAGAAGTGTTATTGTAGCCTATTTCTTGCCACCCTCCTCGCAAAAAGAAATATACGTACGAACTACTGTGATTCTGAAACTGTCAAATTTGCATGCCGGTTTAAAAGTAGCTCAGGTTTTACTTACGGGGGAAAAGGATTATACACGTTGAATGGTTCCGGCTTTGAAGTTCACTCGGTCACCACTTGAAGAAAATACGTAGTCTTTGGCATAAGTATATCGGTGAATGACATTTAAGTATCCGCTCATGTGGTTAACATATCTAGGTTAAGTTGTAAATTTTAAAAGCTGGATATACAGGATATACAAAGGGAAAAAAACGAAGAAATACTGACTACTGCAAAGTTCAAAAGAAAGAATACTTCCCTTCCGGAAGAGAATAATGTTATATTCACATTAATATACTTATCTATTGTGTTAGTTTAATCCAATATGCCTACATGTCCTACATTTGCAAGTTTACCTTGCACATCTGATAACATGCTGCCATTAGTCGGTCTCAAAACTACATATATACAAACACAAATTGAAAATTGCCGCCCGACGTATAGTTCTTCCCCCCCCCCCCCCCACACACACACACACACACAGACACACACCTACCGTCATCTGAGGTGACAACAGTCATTTCAAAAAAAAAAAAAAACGTTTCAGTTCTAATCTGATCTCAATGGATCCTTCAACACAAAGAAAGTGTTTTGAGTCATTCGTTTATCGGTTATCTCACCTATTGAAAGCCGTCTGAGCGATGAATGAAAACAGATCAATAAATACGAATCAATGGCGCGACGACCAGTGACGCTAGGATGCTCACTGTTTGGTAGTTAGCTGAAAAGTGTAGACCGGCTTAAAATTCAACATCGATATTGGACCTACAGTATATTGAAGTATCTTCAACTGCAGAAGTTAATGCAAAGGACATAGGCTCGATGGTAACTTCAAAGTTGTACAGCTGTATCCTGCATGTCCTATTATCATCCCGTATGTTTGTCCTACTATCTGTACCATCTAGCTGTCTAAGTACCGACCGTCTGTACGGATATGTGTCAGTATGTTTGTCCGTCAGTCTATTACAACGTTTGTTTTAATTATTTTTCAACCTATCCATGTATCCGTTCATCCATCAAGATCTATTTACCAACCCTAGCTCATCGAGTACATCTTTCTGAATCTTTTCTTCTTCGCATATTTTAACTCACATTGACTTTGATTTATTTATTTTCATCACACTCTTACTTCGTTTACCTTCCAGTTTATGGAATCCTTTACAAGCAGGTCTTTAATTCTCATTTTTATATTCCCGAGTCCTTTTCTACGTCATGTTCATTGCTGGGACCCTAGGACACCATGGGACAACAACTTAAACGGGTTATCCATCCCCCCCCCCCCCCTTTGGTAAGACACGTTTTAACAGAAATAATGTTTTCATTGTTATTTGTCTTGGGCCTGTCTATGGAGGCTGGCTGCATGCGGCTACTACTCGAGACACCCATAGTTGCGTTGATGAAGGAGGGCCTCTTGAACGCATACCCCATTGGACCCACCTTTCAAAGAGATGAAAATTACCCTTGTTTTCAGACGAAACAAAACTTCTTTTGAATTTATCTTGGCCATCAGTCTATTACCAGGGATCACCGCGCCCCATATATGTATCGCTCTGCCGGGCAGGTGAGTACCTTCTACAAGATGCTCGGTGTGTATAAAGACCTTATATTTTACACTTCTGTTGAGCTTCGTGACGGGCAGGGGCATGAAGAAAAAACACTCTTAAAAAGAGAAAATTGAAGAATTGATCACATTGCTTACAGTTTTGTTTACAATACTACAACTGTTTGAAAAACGCAAATCATTTATCTATGAAAATTACTTTGCTTTGGGGTTTTGTTGCTGGACCCATTAAACAAACCAAATGCGAAGACCAGCCGGCAGTACATCGTGGAGAATTGTCAATGTCAAGGTATGTGGAAAGTTGGTAAGTTTTTAATAAGATTTCCGAGGATGTTTTTGATACTTTTTAGATATTTCAGTTATACTTTAGCTACCAATCCTTTTGGCACTCATCTTTGTAGGAATTTTTTTCCCTCTCGAAGTATCAGCCTGGGTTTGTTCCAACTTGACCCACCACTTCTCAAAACCAAATGGCATGTCATAATAAAGATCAAAAGACCAAAATATAGACATGTTTTCATTTTTAAAAATAGTAACAAACTTTGCAACCAAACTTGTGAAAAACAAAGGTGCATTTGTAGCCTTCTACAAAATCGTGCATATTTAATGATATAGGTTTCATGTCATTCTTACACTCAAACTGACTACGTTGTTGGTGAATAACAGACATCTATATATTGGAAATAATGATATTTTTAAAGTGTTTCTTATTCTTTAAAGGGCGCAAAGACCGTGGTAGGTATTAATTAGTTAATTAATGGAAGAAGCAACAAATCCAATGCTTTGTACTAAGAATCGATAAAAGTCTTTCTGTCAGGCCTATCCCTCCAATCTACACCATTCAAAAATTTCAAAGCATTTTCAAGTTTGAAATATTACATCTCAATCGAGAGGAAGGAGAAAAAAAAAATGAAAGAGCAAAAAAGAGGTCTTCAAGCCAGCAGTGACTACAATTGTTTGGGAGCATTAAAACAAACTGTATTTCAAGACACGCTGAGTGTTGGTTGTGTCCAGACTCGAAAACCATCTAGGGTCTTGGTGATAGCAAGGAGGTTCTACAAGGACCCCCTTGATGCCAGTCGGAGCATGACTCACAGCCTTCTGATGAATTTCTGTACTGTTATATGGCAAAAGATCAATAGAACACAATATAACATTAATGTGTATAATCCCCTCCAAGTTTTTACTTTATACTGAATACCATATTGTGTAATGTATACCGCAGATATAACAAGTGCCCAGTGCGTCACGTTATGAATGGGTGATGGAACGGAGTGGTTCACAGTGAGGGGAGTTACTTTTAAAAAATAAGTGCTAGGGAAGGGTCAGATGTATAACAACTTTCTGTGGTTAGTTTGTAAGTCTAAGTACACTTCACGTCTTATTACGCGTGACAGGTGTCTCATCGTGACAGGTGTCACACGGATGCAATAGGTCAGTCTAATATTTTCTGTAGATATTCCCCTACATCGGCTTCATCCGTTGTCAGTAGACTGTCCATTTTTCATTTCACCGAGCTGACTTGTTAAAAAGAATTATGTATGTCTCTAGGATTATTTTTTCCTACGGCCCACAACTTAACCTTGATTATCCTTAATAATCCCATAAAAGTTAAAATGGCAACACAATCATTTTATGACCGTAAGCACTGTTATCTAGGTATTTTCTGCTTGCGTCACTATAGCTGTGCCTCTCATTTGTGTGACCGCGGTGCACCTTGATCCACCGGGATCAGACCCTACAATGGGAACGCTCATTAACAACACTTCCCTAAAGGCCGTAACTCATCACCCTAAGCTATATTTTTACTTTCCGGAAAGCAAAACTCTCAACTGGTTCTGAGTTACAGTACTCTTTGATTGATAGCAAATTCGAAAGATGCAGAGTAGTTCATATTACACAGCGTACACAGGGATCCATCATTTTGATTTCACATGTAGAAGAATTTAAGACAGACTGAGGGAGGGACTAGACGTTGGTGGTTGGGAGAATCGAAACTGTCTGGGGTGATGAGTTTTTGCCTTTAAGCTCAAAATCCACAGATCCTGTTGCCCAATTTTGTTTCAATTTGCATCCGCAGTTTCTATCAAATTCATACATGATTTTTCCACGACTCTTGCAAGTACCTTCAGCATCCGTGATGAATATATCACATGCATCCGAAGGTGTAGGTTTGCAATGCCTGTAGTGAAAAATTATTCAATTTGCAAGGAACGTTCAAGGTTAATCGAATATGTTACTGATAAGTGAAGGGAGTGAACAAGTACAGATATTCCAAGCTCCACATGTCGATATTTTTTTTTTTTTTCTGAGTCAAGATATTGCTGTTTGAAGAAGAAGGACTTCGCCGGTCAAGACAGATTTCCAGTTACCTCAAGGTTACATAAATGCCAAATACAGGAAATTGGTGCAGGAAGTCTTTCTTGATCTTTGACATAAAAGTACTCATTGAAAATTGAAATTTGACACCATGAAAATTAAGAGTATTCCTGACGTCACTTTGTTGTTGAACGAAGGCGGGGTCTGACCTTAACCTTCTCCTTCCCCGAAGGTACCGTAACCTGGTTGCGAGGAACAAATAAAAAAAAATGGGAGGGGTTCAGGTTGAGTTCCCTCCAGGACTATCTAAACGTAGCCCGCCATCGTTTGGCGCCGAGCGTGCATGAAAGTTTTGCAACCCCCACCCCTCTATGTCAGCACTTCCCAGGGGTTCGAACTAAATGTACACAGTCTTTAAATAGGGATCTCATGCCTGCAGTTCGCAGTAATGATAAAAAAATCAATCTATAAAAAATAGTAATACATATCAGATGGGTTGAGATGATACAATAATCATAATTGAATTATGTATCGTCTTTCATTTGTTTCTGAAGCACTTGACAAATATTTTGGACTAAACTTACTCCGATCTCCCCCCCCCCCCGTTCCCACACACAAATACCGTTCTGTCGCCACTGGTGTAAGCAGACTGAGCATATAGGACTGAAGTGGTGGGTCATATGATGGTTATATGATTTCTCTATATGGACTTCATTAGGTTTCCTATGTAGAGATAGGAACCCTAGACGCCATCAGTGCGTACCGCCCCCACTATTCGAAAATTGCAAAAGGTTTTTTTATATATATGCCTCATAGAAAACATGACGTTCCAGTCTTTCTGCATGTCTTAAGTTGAATTTTCTTTATTTTTAAAAAGACAAGTCAGGAAATTTACACTTCCAGTTAGAACAATGTACTTTGATTTTTGTTTTTTTTTACTTTCAGGTTACAAAAAGTGTGTGTGTGTGGGGGGGGGGGGCAAATGTGTTAGTGTTTCCTTCTCTCAAAAGAACACTAACACAGTCTCTCAAAATCCACGACAATTGGTTTACTTTAAAATATTGAGAAAATTAAGAGAACATCTCTTAAACTGTTGCAATTTTCTTTCAAGATAATGAAGACTTTAATGACATGTAGTTGGCCTATGTAGCATCAGATTTAACTTAGTGCAATGGTCCATTTTGACTTTCAAACGGCAGATATGGTTTTCACCGATAAGGAGACAACAATGTTCTTAACTTCTTAAGTTCTTATTTTCTTTAGTGAGCAATTCCTTTCAGTTTTAAAACAATAACAATGACCTTGAAATGGACAGTGAAGGCTTCGGCAATAAGGGTCTACGAAATTACCCATCAGTGACGTGTGCTTGACGCTAGACAACTTTTGTTCCCGTACTATTTTCCTTCTTTGTTTTCGAGGGGGGATTGTTTCATTTTATTTCAATGTAGGTGCTTACAGCTTGTCAAATTTTAAACAACAGACTGCAACATCCTATCAACTGCTGGTCTTTAAACGCAAACTTTGATGTGTCCATTTTTTCCAGGGGACCGAGGAGAAGGAAAGCTTTTGATAATCTATTCCACCAACGATGATTCGGTGTCACGTGGCCACGCAGTATGTACAAGATGTCTTCCAGATCCTATCGTTTTTGGCCAGTGGAGAATTTTTACAGCCTCTGAAATAAACTGTACCACAGGAAGACGCTAACCGAGAAAGTTACCACATCACAGCGAAGGTGTCTGCCAGTGATTGTCCAAACGCAATTCTTGTTTCTTATAAATATCTGCAGTACAAGAACTGTGTTTGGACATCGGTAGCCGACATATCTAGATCACCTGTTCTTGTCCTGTTTCCCTCGACGTCGGACGATTAGTTGTACGTTCAGCTTATCCCTACAAGGGGCCGCTGAGGTAGGAGGCCGCAGCCAAACAGGCCCTGTGCAGGCTACAGTTCTACCCGATGCTGAATGTTGACGGTCACCCAGAGACTGGAATTATTTGTACACTTTTGGAGGTTCAGCCTTTACCTACTTCCGGGAAAGACTTTTGCTTAATCTGAAACATCGTGAATAACGAATTCGATGACGACTCACGCCATTCGAACGCCACTCACGCCCCTTACGCCCCCACTCGTCCTTGTCGAATAATCTTGGGAAAGTAACTGTAATTATTACAGCATTATAAATACCAAAACAAATTTGGTCCCCCCCTCACCGCTGACCACCGATTCACGCCCATGCTTGTTACCATCTTTGGTGTATGATAGCAATCCGCAAAAAGTGTAGCAGTCGCACCGTAACCTTTTGATGATATCAGCGTCATCGTAGAATCTTATGACATATAATTAAACTCTGTATTTCGCATATTCAGCTTCTTCGAATTCCCGCAAGTTCCCGATTTCCTCCTGCACCTTTGAGATCTACAGACTCTAGATTCCAAATATCAAAATGTCACGGCTTTCGATGATATAGCTGGAATATTAGTAATAATAATATGAAAAAAGCCTGATAATCGTTTGGTTATCTACCATTGTTCTTTCTCAGTGTTTCAAGGAAAGAAAAACTTGAGGAAATTATCACTTGCCACAAAATCTGAAAGAGAACTATACACTCATCTTCCAGATAGTTGAAAATGAAAATTGTCTTGACATTTTTGTAAGCCCTAAAAATTCAGACTCTCCAAGAAACCATAGCAGTCAATCACCGTTACTTGAAATCAGCCAGACATGGGGCTTGAACAAAGTTTTTTTTGGGGTGACTATGACATATTCCAATGAATGTGACTTTCACTTACAAATTTTCAACTCATATTCCAGCTATAAGGGCGGAAATTGCCCTTTTTTTACAAAAGAGCAAGGTGACGTTGAAGTTGAAGGGGTAATTACTCAACATTTACATTAGGCTTCCTGGATCAAATATGAGTAAGTGCCACGTAACAGAATTAAGTTAGTGTATAATACGCCTCCGATTGCCGTCAGTGTAAGGGGTGCTCTTACGCCCCTTGAATTTGTTGTGTCTCAGAAGGGGTTCAAAAGCAAAAAGATGGAGAGTTAGTTCAGCTTTTCCAACCAACATTTCACATTTCTGACAGACTTTTGAGATAGAATAATTCTTTCAAGTTTGATTGTAATGTTTTTCAATGCTTTTCCAACAGTGTCCTGCACACTTCTTCAAACCAAGTCTCTTACTACACGGTAAGCATGGAAGATGCTCTTCGAGAGAGCCCGGTTTGCACCATAGGAATGAAAGCATTATGTACGAATGTCGACCCTCGCATTACAGTGTGTGTATATCAAGCGATAAGCCCGAGGAAACTGTGGGGACGTTTCTGTTGTACTGTAAATCAGAATGTGAGATGTCTCTATACCTATATTCTACATTCAGCTGAACTGCCACGTAATTAGTCTCTTCTGTCAGTTACCAAAACTAAATGTGAAAAAAAAATCTTCTATCTGCTCTATTTTTGACAATTTCGACAAGCAAACTCAGTTTTAAGTATTACCATGCCGAGGGATTTAGGCTGACCATATAGCTATTACATAGTTCCATTGTTTGACGGAACCAGGAGTCATATAGGCCACACACGAATACAAATCGGTTTTACCCCACCCCCCAAAAAATCACAATCTCCTGGACGGTAAGTCCGATGATCTTTAAACTTGGTGGGAAGGTGTCTGAGTAAGTAGTGTTCGCTCGACCGATGACGTCATAGGTCAAAGGACACTGTTAATATAGTGCATAGTACAGTGTGTTAGGTGCTGGTAGTGAATAGTGTTAACGTTACTTCTCCATTTTTGTCTTTTCCTGAATGTGACACGGTATTTCAATCATTGCAACATATCTAGTAGCAATGTCATTTCCATGTGTTGATAATACCATCAGTAGCACTCAGTATACTTTTAAAGCGTACACCCCTACTACATAATTGGACAAGAACTCGAGATATTTACGCACTATGAAGAAACGCACAATGCACTTTTTCAGGGTACGACAAAGCATCCAACGTGAAGGTGATTGCGGCCGGATCTGAGGAACACTTTGACGTGCACTCATTTCTGCGATTACTTGTAACGCACACTCAATTTCTAAGCACACTGTGTACGCGCATGCATGCAGGTACTACTGGCGCCATTGACGCACATGCGATGTATTTCCGTACTAGATCCATAAGTAGCTTCAATATTGAGCACATCTATCATATTCTTCGGTTGACCTTTCATGGTGATCTTACAATCTACCCTTTTGGAATTCGATCAGGATTAAAATTGTAGCTTTTCTGCTATTCAAAATGTCATCTGAAGCCGACAATGGTCGTTTCGTGTATTGGACCCGTCAATGTAACAGAAATACGTAAATTTACCGAACAAAAAATGATAATAATAAAGAAAAGCAATAAGTCAAGAGCTGTCGAGTTGTTTTCAAAAGTTAACAGCACTTTGGGTCTGCTTTCCTCTTATTTTTCGTTCTGTAATTCTAAAACAGTGTGTGGACATTTTTACAGCGTTCCTTGATTATTCCAGATGATTTTTGCATTCGTGACTACTTAGTCTTCACGCTGCATGGTTATTCAGCAAATGATATTTGGGAATAATCAATATCACGAAATGCGATGTGTCTTCGAAGTTTGAATCTAAAATCGAAGGTTCAAGGCTAAAAGGAATTGTTTTTTTTTTCGATACTTCGAAAAACAAATGAAGAATTTGACAGTTTAAATTTCCTACTAATTTTTGTCACAGTTTTTTATGAATACCTCAGTAAACGAAGATAGGGCGTTGTGACATGCATTTTACGTAGCGTTTTGCTTTTTCCTTCTTCAAATCCGGTATAAGCATGCATATCTAGTTAACAGATTTGTGCTAAATAATAATCTACAAATAGCAAATTCTGTCAGAAAGTGCCCCAGTATTCAGAAAAACAAAATCGTTAATTTTTTAATGTTTCTTATCTTGACGTCCCCTTGATGAATATTCATGAGCATGTGTTTTTGCCTGCAAGTAATGTTGTTAGTCGAAGGTCATCAGTGTTTGCTTGCATATTCAAGATAAACATTAATGATCTTCGACTAAACAGCATTCTTTCTTTTTTCAAGGTAGGGATAGGGATAAAACATAGGTATATACCCATGAATACTATCAAGGGGACTCAAGAAAAGAAAATATTAAAGATAAACGGGTTTTTTCCCCATGTTGGGGCAATAGATGGTAAAATGTGCCATTGGTTGATAATTGTTACCACAAACTTGTTAAGCTGATATGATTATACATACATGACCTGGAGAAAGAAAGTGCAAAACGTTTTGGAAAATGTATGTTTCAACTACCTATTCTCCTTTAAAATAATTTTGAATAATCGCAAGAACTCTTTTTTTTTTCTCTCGTGCAAACCGATAAAACATCATCAAGAGTATAGAAGCGATCCATTACTTTTTGTTGTTTTATACGAAACAATAATTAAGTTTCATGTCCGGCAATTTACGTTTGAACTATTTCACTATATATATTGTGAATTTTCTTGTCATCTAAGTCTTGTGAATGAAACAGAAAAATCCAGATTTTAGCCCGAGTCTTACTTCATGCTATCGTGCACTATTCCAAGGATTGGTTCTTACTTGGAACCACAAAAAAAAAAAACCTTTCTATAGCGTTTCCTATTCTATTATGGTTAGCACTTTATTTCTGGTTTTTTTTCCTACTTGATGATATCTTGTTGCTTTGTCAGCTGTACTTTTGATGACTGCAGACATGATCGTCATAGCGTGAACATATCCTGACATTTTATCTTACGTATATTGTTTTCCTTTTATTTAACACACCGATTAATATTGCAGGTTGTCTTTTTTATGTTTTCTTCTTTGAAATACTAAACAGTAAAAATTATGAACACTCTTTGGAACCAAATCAAGTGATCCACCTCATGAACTTCTAAAAATCTATAGAATAATATATTTTATAAGAGTAAATATGTATTACTTGTTAAGTTGCTATAGTCGAAGCACGGTGATAGCCATTTTGTTTGCGCGCGCGCGCGCGCGTGTGTGTGTGTGTGTGTAGGAGGGGGGGGGGGTAGGGAAATCCAACCAACGTTACCATTCTTGATCGCCATCATCCTGAATGAGAAGTGTAAATTTATTGATGGTCTCGAAGGGCTTAAATGCAAACTTTAGGCTACATTTCGTTTTTTTTTTCTTTATGATAGATCCATGTGCTGAAAATGTGCTGATTTTATTCTTATTTTTTCTCTCCCTCCTCTTGCTGTTTGTTTTTCCTTTGCTCTCCTTCCTTTTTTTACCTTGAACCACAGCGTCACCAAAATTTGGGTGGTGGGGTGGGGAAGGGGTGGGGAACCCTTGCCATTGGCTACGATAATGAGTCGAAGTTTCCACTCGTTTACTTACTATTCAAAGAACATCGAACATTCAATAAGCAAGTTGCATTGACGTCAAACAATGGCGCCCTCTTTGAGGCAAATAAACGAGCAGAGTATAAATAATGAAGTTTTATTCGCCGGCGTAACATAAGTCATGCATAGTCTATAGCGCCTGTAATACACACACAGTTTGGCTCTGGTGTAGAATGCACGGAACAAGAGGCTCAACGAATCTCTTAAATCTCAGTACCTGAATTCCGGGAATCTCCTTGCTCTGCCTCCAACCCTCAGAAAGAGGGCGCTTCACTGTGTCACTGTGAGGCCATATGCAAGGGGGGGTCTATTCTGTTCTAGATGTCTCTACTAGTGAGTCAAGAATCCGGAAACTCAAAAATATGAATAATTCCGTGCCTTTATTGTATAAAATTCTGAAAATGTCTCAAAGTGACTCCATTTCGGTGCAGCCCCCGAACCTCAACTTTGAAAATTTCATGAAAAATCTAACCGTTGTCGAAATATTTGATTTTTTTTTTCAATTTATTTTAACATTAGTAAACATACTCTGGTATCTCATCGTACATGGTAATGTCGAGCTTCTACAGACTGTGCAGTACGTCGAAGCAAAGAGACATCAAACAGTATTAAGTTTTTGACGAGACGTCTTAATTAGCAACTGTTCTTACGCCACCACATTGTATGGAATCAGTTTTTCGTGTAACTACCACCAGATCGTGCTGTTTCCGTTAGACTGTGGGGTGGTTATTACGATATTTTCATAATTTTCTTTGTACAACCAGTCGTAGAGGGCAAACCGCGTAGCAGGTTGTACGAATCAGAGAGCCAAGAACCCCGTGCTGACCTTCCACCCATTTTCTGCGAATGAAAAAAGGACCATAGGTGTTGGTAATAGGCAGCAGTATCACCGTACGGTATGGCGCGTATGTGAGCATGTTGTCTTGTTTTCCATCCAATCATTCGTTCCCATGGGGAACGTGACGTGCCTGCAAAACCTTTATACCACGATTGACAACCTCCACTTTTTGGAATGTAAGTTGTGAAATGTGATTTCATTTTAGCACAGTTTGCCACTTTGAGATAACGATGTTCCAACAAATCCATTGCAACGGTTTCTTTCTGACGTTATCCTTGGTTCAAAGTACAACTCGCGCAGTGCAAGTCAGATCAACATGATGACGGACATATCCGCGGGAGTTCTTTTTGTCAGTGAATTTCACTGTGCGGTGAAAGTTGAGCTTATGTTTCAAACATGATCCTATTAGATATTACCTAGATTCAGCTGGTTTGCTATTTTTATTGCACGGATGGATAAATTATCACTGTTGCATTCTTCATTTCTGTCACAAATAGAAATAGCAAAACGAGATTTCTATGCTCAGAACTGGGGATGAAAAAAAAACTGGATTTGATTCATCAAATTTTTGTGAGTAATTACACACTTATGCTTCTTGTTCTTCTTTGGTATTCACGCTTTGAGGTTCGGGGTTACAGCTAAAGGAACTTCAACTTTCATAAAAGAATATTTTACTAAGAGGTTAAAACAAGAAACTGAGTACTCTTAGATTGCTTTCCATGCAGCTATCCAATGGCATTTGCCATACTGAAATGATACTTCTGCATGCACATATGGACAATAACCGGACAAGTGTCTATACTACCGCATCCATTCTATTTATTACACATTTTTAGAACCAGTCTGATGGAGCAAACTAGTTTCTTTTGCGGTGCTTGCAGGTTGTCATAAACTTTGAGTGGCCTACGGTGACAGGCATTGACTAGTCCTGCGTCTCCCGTCCGACAGGCTAGCTCCCACCCCATTCCTTATTTGAAATCCCCCCCCCCCTCCTTAAGTACCACTGTCACCACATTTTCTTTTTTATAAATGAGGCCTATCACTTGATCTCCACTTCACTAGGCAAACTTGTCGTACATTCTCCTTTACACTTTAATGATTTGATTACGTAACAAATTTTCCGAGCCTGGCGAAGAAATACCCAACGGTAATGATCTCAAACGGTGTTAATACAACCAGTGATGCGCTGTGCTCTCCAGTTCGACCACAGGATGAGTTTTCAGTTTAAATGGTGTTTTTCAACGCAAACTATGAATAAAAGAAATTTGAGTACACGAAAAAAAAATAATAATCTGTCTTCGACCAACTGTGACGACCAACTTTATTGCTATTGGATAAAATTTCCAAAAAGTTAGTTTTTAACTTATCATAATATTGACAAAAAAAAAAAAAAATGCGGCGAGGAAGAAATGCGAAATTCAGTTTTACGTAGGACTGGAGTTGATTATGAGTGCATTTGTGAGTGAGAACAGGGGACGAAATGAGGAAGATTTTGTCCGATGTGCAGTCAATTTGGCTTTTGACGGAGGGCCAACCTTAAACAGTATGTAAACTTACTCGCATTATTGATCTCCATATTATACTAGCTTATAACATATATTCCGGATTAAAGTCGTATCATTATTATAAAATTATTGTAAAAAAGACAAAAGCAACTACAATTGTAAAATAAAAAATATTAACAGGAAAACATGGACGTAGACTATATTAAATACATTTGTAAACCTTTATACAAAAAGGAAAAACAAAAATAATATTGCACTCAGTATTGTAGATAAACTATGTATGTATACCCACTCTCATCCAGACGAGGGAAGAAAGTGTTGCTTTTTCAAGCATATTTCCCTAATAAGGTCTTTAAATAAATTGACGACGTAGAAATTGCGTTGAGCTAGGCAAGTGGCGTCACAAGGAGTATTATACCAGACACGGTCATCGTATTCCACATTTTCAATCCCCTTGGAACTCATCTGAATAGGAAAGAGGGAAAAAAAGGTTACCAACCAATACAGTTATTCTACACACGGTTGTCACCGTCACAATTTTTAAAGGTAGCAGATTTGGATGTTGGGGATTTCCCCTCGAGTGATCAGTGTTCGCCGCCTCTATGAAAGTAAATTACGCCAAAGTTGATACTATTCGATATTTTCCTAATTTGGGTTTCTATGCAAGTTGAACATTTGAAGTGCATGTATGAAATGTAAAAGCGGATGCAGTTTATTAAATCTTGACTAGTCTATGGTAAGTATTGTCTTTTAGGCTGACGGGGGAAAGAAATATTATGTACACTCACAGAATTATTTACCTAAATTATGTAAAATAAGAACTCCATAAATTTTATGTAAAATTAATGTAAGCAGTATTTCTAAATTCTACATAATTTTGGTTAATTTTACTACATTTTAGTAAAATTGTTATATCATAATGTAAGACTTACATTAACTGTGTGTAAAATTTTACCAAACAGTTATGGAGTTTTTGTGAGTGTAAGGCCCTCTCATTCACTTTGGAAAAGTTTTTTGACCTATCAAGCAAATGTTACCCACCCTTACGGAAATCGAAAGATCCATAAATTAGTCAGCTTTCCATGGAGTGGTAGGTCATATATGGCGCAAACTTCTACAAGGCTTTGTTGATAACATTACTTGTAAGATTTAGCGTGTAAGTGGGGTATTCTACTTTTACCTTAATAGGTAGTTTACAGATAGAATGTGAGAAAGAATGAAACATCTATTCACTTCATGGGGCAGCGATGAAATTTTCAGGGCAGAACGGAAAGCTGACTCCTTTATTTTTTTTTTCAGTGGCACAACTATAGGATTTCACTTAGGTCATCAAAACTAACTACCCATCCACAGCAAGCGTGCTCATTCGACAGGCCCTTTGCGAGGAGGGACGGGGGGGGGGTGGGGATGTAGAAAAGGTGGTTCTCTCCCCATATCTTGAAGTAACTTAAAGGGATTCATTGAGATGGTATCGTTTACTTTGTGTAAGTATGAAGGACACTATTGCATGCCGTCATTGCTTCTTACTACCCTAATTAATCATGTATTCATTCCTACGTAACTGAAAATGTGAGAAATTGTAGTTATAGTGATATAGTGTGCAGGGTGGCTTAGGAGGTATTAGGGCATAGGGCAAATACTATATGTTACAAAACGTCTGGTCACAGATTTGCAATGCAAGTGGTTTTAATCGTTAGTTACCTTATCATCTTTGCTTCAGTTGTGTGTAAGATGTTAAAAGAGTCACTTAGCTTGATAATTTACCATCAAAACATGCGTAGTACTAAACCCCTGTGACGACATATTTGTTAACCCACTCAATGAGTCCCTTTAAGGATTGAAGGGGGCGCTCTAGCTTGTTATATGACAATGAGGTTTATCTTATATGTTATTGAATTAGTTTCATCCGAGCATCCATTCAACTCATTCCCTTGTTATGCTCAAACTGTCATCATGTGTCATCATTTGTAACTTGTCATCATTTGCCAAATGTTGGTTTCCCGGGCAGATTCGAGTACAAGTCGATACGAATATGCATACAGAAACTTCAGAAGGCCACTAATAGGCATAAGAGCAAAGCTTTTAATTTTTTTTTTATAGGAACAGTTACCCTTCCCATGCCCTCCCGATAGCCAGGTCAGATTCCTTGGAGAGAGGAAAGGACAATACAGCAATAGTGTACTGAGCAGTCCAACGGACACCAGTGAAATAATATCAATAATTTTGTCACCCCGAAAATTCCGTGCCGACCATAATATTTCAGGGGGCTTCGCCGCTTCTCCCTCTTAATTAAGGGATCGTCCCGCCCTTCCCCGAACCGATGGGTTTCCAATTAATAGCTACACAGAACCTGCCTCTATTTCAATAGCAGAATGATGTCTCTTTCCTGTAGGCGTAAACGATTACGTAGTAAATGAATATCAAATAAGAAAAAAAAAAGGGGGGGGGGGAGGGAAAGAAAGAAAACATAAGTACCCAGTTTCGTAGGTTTCGTGTCAAGCTCTCCAACTTGCTATTTAGGGTAGTAAGACTTCTTCCGAAGGATACCAGATTAGACAGATTACTTATTTCAACCTCTTTCGCTATCACATGTGAAATAGCAGCTGTAAAAAGTTGGCAATAACGAGAAACGTTGCGTATCCAAAGACCCTCATTTGAAGCGTTTAGCTATATAAAGACAAAACAGACAGAAAGTTTAAATGATTTTCATGTGACTGATGCGTCTTACGTGCACAAGCTAATTAGCCAGAAAGGGAAGCCTAATTAATGTCGGCCATCTTACAGATACAGTATCTCCTTTGATCTGCTTTCACTCATGATGAGAAAATGCGGAAACATATTTTTTAAGTTGGCACCCTCGGCTCGCATCTTCTCTCACTCTTGCAAGGAGATGTGCGTTTTCGTCACGCACATTATGTAAAGTTTACTCAAAATGGACCTTGCATTTAACTGGAGGATAATGCACGATCGGAGGTTAATGCTATCATCCCTGGATGCATTCGGACTGCGCCCTCGTGGATCACTTGCATAAACCCCGAGAGTGCATTATCCTCAATTGATGAACGTATTAAGTTTGATTGACGTTGATCCAGCGTTGATTGACCATGTTCATTCAGAGACGGCTTGGTAAAAAAGACGAAAACGAAAGAAAATAATTTGAGTTTGTAACTTACAAACGAACCCCGACAAAAGGTAAACACGATTCACCACATGTTAATAATGTTCGTGGGCAATACGAAAAGTCACCGTTTTGTGTAGGGCAGCATACCGGACAACACTGTCAATCTTTGTCATTATTGTATTCATCCGTCGGATGAATTTTGCCCCTGAATCTACAGGTTTTTTTTATCAGTAGGATAACGCACAGTCACCTGACTGCAATGGGCCAATAGGAATTGGGGGTTCGTCCCAAAAATGAATGAAATGCAGGAAGAAGCAAGCGTTAATGCTATAACCCCGATTGTCCATTATCCTCATGATAGTTAACACCTGATCTATATTAACAATCAATTGTTACTCGGGGCTTGCCACCTTGTTGTTTGTGTTCATCATGAAGCTACGTGATAACTCCATAGTTATAGGCTGGCAGCTATACATGATGTTCGCTATTACTATCTACGTTAGGTGAGTGAGTCTTAGCTTGCATGACCAGCTCTATCAGGGCCAAAGCTAGGGTCCCATCTTAAGGAGGGAGGGGGGGGGGGTGTGAAGTCCACAAATTCCGACTGGTTGGGTGTTTTTTCCAACTACAAGTGGCGACCCCACCACGATTCTTTCGGATACTAGAAATACAAAGTCAGTCAGGAGGGGGATGAAGAACTAAAGGGGCACCGCCTTCAAAAAAGGGCATTATCAGATTCTGCGAAACAAGCAAAAAATATTTGCTGAAGGGGCACGGGGTGAGTAACGGCAAAACTATCTAAGCGGAGGGCCTTTATATTTTTTTTTCACTGAGAATAAGAGAAAAGTTTGGCTCTTCAAAGCCCCCAGATGGCAGGAAACGGCACCTCCCGGGTGTCCTTGAGGTACAGAGGCGACTTTTCGTGAATGTGTTTCAAAATTGCAACGCTTATCACTTTGATTTGTACCACCCGATCTGTATCTGCCATTGTTACTTTATATGACACATTATATGATGCAATAATTTTATGCTACTACTGTACTATTGTAACATGTTATCTCTCATCAAAAATTTGGATCGTGTATCAAACACAAATTTCCACCAGAGGTATAATGGACCACTGGCGTTCCTATAATGTCTTCCCCGTGCTCCGCCCCACCGTCACCCCTTGACAGAGAAGTTGTAAATGTGTGTCTTATGGTCCTCACATAACTGTCTCATTGCATCAAGTATTTAGAAAGCTTACTGAACTTGATGATAGGAATATGGTAATAAAACGATTAGGATTCATCCCCTCCCTCATATTTTCCCTACCCTATTTTTCCTACCCCGTTTTTGGCTACCCCCTCTTTGTCCGTACCCCTTTTTCTAGGAAAAGATTCCAATCAACTGATTATACATAAATATTTGCTTGTCTCTAAATTTGTTCATGATCCCAATGAAATATTATGTCCCAGTTCATTCTGGGTACACAACCGGGTACGTTTTAGTAAAAAAATGCAAAATGTACATGGTCCTCCCAGGAGAATTGATTCACAAGCAGTTTCTGTAACATTTTATAATTCCCTTTTGGATTTTCAGCTAATCTGTTGTTAAAACATCCGGCAGAAGGCCTCCTCATAATTTTTTTCGTACTTGCATTCTTCCTTTTGATTTTTATCAGTTTTTAGGCTTTGTTTTTGCTTTTCTCTTTCTATCATATACACGATATAAATATTTATTGGCATCCCATACCTTCAAGTTTGTTTTTAAAAGCTCACAAAAGTATCGCTCCTCTGTACACCTCTACAAGAATAATTTCAAAGAGAGTGACGCGATAGAATGTTAGTATAGGCTATTGTTACCTTTTATACGGTATTTTCAGTAAGCTACTTATGCTGTCAGATCAACACAAAGATGATCTTTATTGAAGCATTCCTGTGATTGGCCAACCCCTAACCTTCGTTTATAAACAATGAATTCGGTGCCACCGTCGTAGTGTTAACCCTCTTTTCGCGTGTTACCAATGGCAATGGGTCAAATGTCAACAGGCCATAGGACGACTCAGAGAGAATGGAACTGAGCCTCTCACAGTACCTTCATTCAACAAATCTTCTTCAGAAAGTCTCACCAAAGATATCCATAATTTAAATTGACAAACTTAGGCTAGTACGTTTTTCTTACAAGCATGCGGATACAGTGGGATGGATGCCTTAATGATATAATATTCTCCTCTCATCAGAACTTGAACTCACTGACAGAGGCCAAAAAGTTCCACGACCTCTTGAAATAAACGTTCTACTTGCAAGACCCCTAACGTCCAGCTGGGCAGGGTGACAACTCGCACCAGGTCACAAACTTTATGCCTGTGTTTTCTTACCGGTGCTAAATTTTGACCCACAAAGGAATTACCGTCTGCCAGACATGTCTGACCAAGCAAAGTTTAACCAAGATCTTTCTCATTTTTTCTTCTTCTCAGAGTTTTCCTCCGCAAGATCTCTCTTGACTGAACCTTTCAAGAATCTGGCACCATTAAGCAAGAATAGTTCTTGGACGCCTGTCAAGAAAGGAGTTCCTTCTTTGAAAACATACTCTCTAGTATTCAGCCAATCAGAGGACTGTCTCTTGGAGAGAAGACTTGGCCACCTTTCAAGACATTTGAGCATTGACTTGCCTTCCATTTGTTCCGTAGTGATATAATCACCAGGACAGCAAACAAAGGATCGGCAGTGATTACAGAAGACCAAAAGGATTGCATCTACGAAGCTACGGTCTCCATTCTGACAGTACGTGTAATTACAGTCTTCAGTATTCCGAGCCTGTTTAAACTTTCTAGAGACGGATCAAATCGACTCCAAATTACCAAAATGATCTATGCCTACAGAAGACATCACAACTTTCTGGACGTCCTAGTGTCCGGACTATATAAGTCAGTTCCACATGGAACTCTCAGATGTATGTACTTGTTGCTATGTCGTTTGCTGTAATATTATCGTTCATACGACTTGAATTCCATCAAATGCCATACACTCACACCTCAAGAGGAAAGATACCACTACTTGAGAGTATCGAATGACTTCTACCTTATTTCTTGACAATCTGCGGCATTCACCATGTCTGTGAAACTAAAACCACTCTCAGGAAACATTTCAATTGTCACAGGGTTCAAATTCAACACCATCAAGATAGAAACTCTAGTCTGAAAACACATTAACCGTTCCAACAATCACATGAATGGTGTGAAATTTTAGAAAACCAATCTACAATATTCGACAAAAATACATGGGACACCTTTTCCCTTTCAATGTTGAAATTTGAGACAACATTGCTCTAAATGAGTGAATGTATCATGTGCTCACGGATACTCAGTGTAGCCAACATTTTGAAGGGGAGCGGGGTGTTCCAACCAAAAATTTTGAAAAATTAAACCAATTTCAACATTAAATGGGAAAGGGTGGTCACGTGTTTTTGTCGAGGATTGCTTGAACTCATGTACACAGAGCTATGAGAGCATACGAATATACATTGGTGCAGAGAAGTGTCCAAAATTTGTTGGACAACTTCGGACAACTTTAAAAGTCGTGATAGGAACTTCGCTGTAACCTATAATTGAATTGTGGACTATTTTTATTTTTCATTTTCAGTGGACTATTTTCAAGGATCGTTGATCAATTACATATGGACATGAAGTATATGGCACCTGGATCACCATGGCTATTTTTTCTTTTCTGCTTAGAGCCATTTTCTGCTTTTTGGGATAAATTTCTCTTTCAGTTTGTGTGTGCTTTCCAGTAACTGTGCAACTTCATCCTCACTGTACATTGGATGGACTTCATGCTTCACTTCACTGAATGCAATTTGGACTTCCAAGACTCTATTCAAATGCAAGTCCACACTATTCATCCCGCACTAGTCCTATTGTCATGACTTCTTCCACTACAGCTTCTTCTGCTTGTATCAGGTATAGTGATGAATGTCTAAGGGGTTTACAGAACTGTGCAGTTAGTGTAGCTTGTCCATTATCAGAAAACACTTGTTCAGCTTTACAAATTAGCTAAGTTGCAAAAAGCCTATGCAAGACTCACCATTTGCCAGGCAAATATAAAAGACGGACCAGAAGGGGTACAAGAGCTGATAAATGCGGGAAATCCCCAAACCCATCTTCATTACATCACAATACCGTTTTTAATGATTCCAGAAACTTCAAACTTTGTATTCTCAATACTCAATTTGTATGTAACAAGACCAATCTTCTTACCGATTACTTTATTGAACATGACTTTGATTTAATAGCCTTAACGGAAACATGGCTATCACATCTTGATAAGCATAAGAGAATTATTGGTGATCTGTGTTTACCTGGATATGACATTTGCCATATGCCACGCCCAGACAGGCCTGGTGGAGGTGTTGCTCTCTTATACAAGGATATTATAAAACGTAGACCTGAATCATCATACAATGGTTCAATCTTTGAAAGTCTATGTTGTGAATTAACTGTAAATGGGACTTTCTCACCGATTAAACTTGTTATAATATACAGACCTCCATATAGTCCTTTGAACGGCACAACCCCCAACATGTTCCTAGATGAATTTTCTAACTACCCATCTCGACTTTCTACATCTGTGTGTAAGCTGTTACTTGTTGGCGATTTCAACTTTCACTGGGATTCTGCCAATGACCCAGACTCCACACGCCTCAAGGATTTGTTTGAAACACTGAATATATGTATGTCAAGAATCTACTCATGTCAATGGCCATATTCTGGATTTAGTATGTGACAATGTTGTTGATTCTGTAAATGTTGCATGTTTTTTTAACCGATCATGCAGCCGTACACTGTTCTTTGAAGCTTTGCAAGCCCCAGACTAGGAAGCAGTGTATTTCTTATCGTAAATATGCCTCTATGAGCCACGATGCTTTTGCAAATGATCTTTCCCAATCTGAACTTGTAACTAATCTATCCGATGACTTACAAATTATTGTCAATCAGTATGACTCTACCCTCAGAACCATTCTCAACTTTCATGCTCCCCTGAAAAACTGCACTAAGACCATTCGTCCAGCTAATCATCGGTTCTCTCCGGAGATTGCAAATGCTGAGAAACTTTGAAAGAGACTTGAAAGACTTTGGAGAAGATCTAAACTTGTAGTTGATAGACAGAGATTCTGCGCTCAGCGTCGTCGTGTTGTGAATATGATAAATGAGGCTAAGGCAGCCGATTATAAGAACAAAATATCTGGTTGTGACAATCAAAGGGATTTGTTCAAAATTGTTGAATCCTTGCTCCATAATAAAGGAAAACCCAAATTACCAACACATAGTAGTGCGAATGAATTGTCAGAGAATTTTAGCGACTACTTCATCTCGAAAATTCGCAAATTGCGTACCGAACTGGATGCACCAGATTTTTCTTTTAATAATTTGGTGGACACTGAAAATCCTTTTTCAGATGTCGCTTCGCTCGAGACATTTGCTCTTGCCTCCGATGAAGAAACCTCAAAATTTGTCTCATCATCACCTTCCAAATCTTGTGAAATCGACCCCATTCCTACTTGGTTACTGAAGAAACATCTCAGTCTGATTGTTCCTGTCATTGCCAAGATTGTTAACCTCTCACTGAGCACCATGACCTTTCCTAGACCCTACAAAAATGCTCACGTTACGCCACTTTTGTAGAAAGCAACCTTGAACAAGGAAAGTCTTAAAAACTTCCGCCCTGTTTCTAACCTCTCCTTTGTGTCTAAGATCATCGAAAAGGTTGTAGCGTCTCGCCTTCATGAGCATTTGTCTCAAAATATGTTATATGAGCCATTTCAGTCTGCATATAGACAACATCATGGAACTGAGACTGCCTTACTCCGAGTGATAAATGACATCCTTCGAGCCATCGACAGCAAATATGGTGTGTTCTTAGTACTCCTTGATCTATCTGCTGCCTTTGACACAATAGATCATGGAATCGTTCTTTCTCGGCTTCGTTCTATTGGTATCAAAGGTACAGCTCTAGACTGGATTAGATCCTACATAAGTGACAGAACTCAGGCCGTAAATATCAACGGCACATTATCATCTAATGTTCATCTTCCATTTGGTGTACCGCAGGGTTCGGTTCTTGGTCCCATATTCTTCACTATCTACTCTGGACCAGTCATTACTATCGCTCAGAAACACGGGCTTAATGTACATTTATACGCTGACGATACTCAATTATATCTTTCCTTAAATTAGATGATCCTCGTGCTGAACATTCCGCCCGCCATTGCATTGAAAAATTTGTGTCTGATATAAAATCTTGGATGACTTCAAATTAACTGAAAGTTGAATGATGAGAAAACAGAATTTATTGTTGTCACTTCTAGACATAATCAAGCCAAAATACAAACCCAACAGATGCAAATTGTGACTCCATTATTAACCTTTCATTGCTGCTCGCAATCTTGGTGTAATCTTTGACAATACCTTGTCCATGGAAAATCATGTTAAGAAGCTCTGTCAAACTGCTTTCTTTCATATCAGGAACATAAATAGTATTCGCAGGTGTTTACCTGATGATTCAGCGGCCTTAATTGTTCATGCCCTTATAACATCCAGGCTTGACAATGGTAACTCCCTGTTGTGCGGTATTTCCGACAAGTTGATAAGAAAGCTTCAGTGTTTTCAGAATGCAGCGGCCCGGATTTTAGCAAGCGCTGGAAAACACGATCATATTACCCCCATCTTGAGACATCTTCACTGGCTTCCAGTCCGGCATCGTATTGACTTTAAAATAATTTTACTCACTTGGAAAGCGTTAAATGGCAAAGCACCGGTTTATCTAACAGAACTCCTCAAACCATATTCCTCAGGTCGTAATTTAAGTTCGGTAGGAAAAATCTTCTAGCCATCCCAAGAACTTCAGGAGCTGCTGGCGACAAGGCCTTTTCTGTTGCTGCTCCCAAACTCTGGAACTCTCTTCCATTGGACATTCGCAGTTGCACTTCTGTACGTACCTTCAAGAATTATCTTAAAACCTATTTGTTCTCTATTGCTTTCAATTAATCTTTTCTTACTAGTGTTTTTCCTATATATATTTTCATGTTCTTTGTGATGATCCGTACTTTACCTTTTTGCGCCTCGGATTATGTTACATACATAGATGGCGCTTTATAAATGCACAATTATTATTATTATTATTAATTGTATTATTATCAACACATGGGATTACCAGTCATTGGTTTATGTCGAGGATTGTAGCTAAATGCGTGTATGGGTTTGACGATAGCATTATCAGATGCTCGGTATATCCCACATATTCATGCATGATTGAGCTCTTTGCATAAATTGAGACGATCTCGTTCAATTCAAACAAGGAGAGATTGAACAGAGCATGATTGTGTTTGGGTGTGTGTGGTAAGTGTGCCGTGTTTGATTGACTGATCCGACCAGTTTTTATCTTTATTCAGGTTATTTCCATAACTGCAGTTAGTTGTTGGTGAATTCCATAAGTGCATTTAATTGTTGGTGAAATCTCTGTTGTGACACACATTCATGTTTGTAACTCATCAAAAACACAGACGGCACTGCTAGTGCAAGACACTAGGTAATATATATGGCTCAGAGCAACCATTTTGTACAGTGGCTTAATGAGTTGCATGTGTACAGATGCTGTGCTGACGTGGAGAAAAAGTCCCACGAAATAACGTCATTATGAACGAACTAGTTAGTTGGCCATGGTAAACGACTTTTAGTTTCACTTGACTATCAAATATTATCTTGTCATATTAAAACTCAGACAGACGCTGTGGCCGATCGAGCTACAGCAACTCACCAGACCGAGTGTTTGCGTGTGGACGGTCATTTAAGGCGTGTCGATATTGCAAGGCAATCATCGGTCTTCGTTTGTTTACACTTGTTTGCTAACAGAGCAACTATAATAAATAGGCTATTTCATGGTCTTGTATTGTAAAATGCGGACAGTACTAGTTGTGTCCCATAATTTTTGTCGAGGACTGTATAGTTTATGCAGGGGGAAACTGTGGATTGAATGGCTTCACATCCATCAACCATTTAGGATCAAAATACCACAGACATGACCCTTTCCTCTTCTCTATCCCTCCTCGTTTTATGTCTCCCTCTTTGTTCTTTTTTAATCCTTTCGTGATCCCTGTAGTTTATTCGACGTTTTTGATGCAAGGTATTTTAACGTTTCTCTCCACTTTTCTTCAATCCCTCCAAAATTGATGCTCCCTATGCTCACACTGCTTCTGTTTGTTTTTTTCTTTTTTTTTTAACAATTGTGCTTCGCCGAAGTTCCTTCCTTACTTCATTGCAAATGAGATAAGAAAAGGACGTCGTAAAATTCAACATTGTTGCATGTACATGTGAGTGAAATATTTGGGTAAATACATGTTTACATTGCGGTAATGGAATGCAACAGCGAGGTAAATAGAGTTATGTATAATGAGTCTGTATCCTAGTAGACGTGAAGAAAAGGCAAAAAAGACGATGGATAGAAAGTCTTCCATAAGTTTGGTCTAAAAACTTACATCTATTCTCAGATAGTTAAGATTGGTTACTATCGGATCCAGTCCGTTCACTCCTGTAGCATTTTGTATTCGGTTGGCGTTTCCCTATGAAGAAAAAACAAATCAAGTACGCTATCTTCCAGGTAAATTTCAAGATCATGTGCAATCGGTATCACGCTGTGAGCAATGTGGCATCACATTATACACTTATCATCAATTGTCTACCAAATAATTAACATGTCACATTTCATTAGTTAAATATCGTTTAGATGAGTATCATTTACAGTCGATATAATATGAAGGGCAGTTAGTAATGTCAAATACAGAATCATATCATGTGCAGCCATCATATCATGGGCAACGACTCTAAGATCATGCGAAATTATGAGATTTTGAATAGTCAGAGTGAATCATATACATTTAGTAACAATACGATAGACAATGCATAGCATATCACTTCCAGTTTGTAATGAATTTTACACAAAACAGTATCACGTTCAACCAGTATCATGTAATAGGCCACAATTCCCAATTCATGCATGGCCAAGCATTGTATATTCTTGGTCAATAAGCATTAAAGCATGCATACATTTAGTATCATACCATTGAGAATTGGTATCATATCATGCCCAGTAAATATCACATCATGGCCAACCAGAGCGAAAGCACGGACAACTTGTTAAATCTTAGTCACCTAGAATCAATCTGTCGTGGACAATCGGTATCATGCATTGACAATTAGCATTTATGGGCAATCGGTATTGTTTCATGTGCAATCCCAATATCGTCTGTTGTGATCAGTATCAAACCATAGGCAATAAATATACTGTTTGCTTGTTGTTTGATACTGACTACTGATCACGCACCATCTAGTACCAAACCACAGTATCACCTTATGGGCAATCATGCCAACTTATATATGCTGTCATCAGTACCACAGGACAACAGGATCATCTCATGGACAATCACCCTATCTTATGTTGTAATCAGTATCAAATCCGGACCTCTCTGTATCATTTCATGATAACGTAGTATAAAACCATATTTATTTAGTGTACAGTACTACTGGATAAAGAAAAGTAATGTGTTTTAACCGGGTACCTTTATAGTTGCCAATTTCGTTTTATTTATGCATGTATGATGACTGCCAATTTGATTTAAATCGAAGAGAGCGGCTGGTTATGTGAGGTTATCATTTCGATTTACATTAAAATACCCTACCATGTCGTCTGTTAGTGATATGGACAAGGTTTGCAGATCTAGAGCGTTGCTGAAAGTAACAAAGCATTCCCTCATTGACCTCTTCACTGGCGATGCAGATACAACTGGTATCACATATAAGACAAGAAGAAAAGCGAGATGCCTCGAGAAATCTGGAAGTGAGAAACAATAATGACGAAGTTTGTATTCAGTTGTGAAAACTGCACATATGTCGTTGCAACCGTTGTCACGGTATATTCTCATGGCATGATGAAATTTATGGTACTATATCGACCCACTCTTTCCGTACATCTCACAGCTATACGTGCTACCGATTTACAATATAACCCAGTAGTTGTTGTGGGACAACTGTTGACAATTTAAAGTAGTGAATGTAGTCTCTGTGTGATTCTGTTGCATAATCTTATTTAATATTTTGTTGTGCGAATATGTAACTACCGATTCGATGTATCTGAATGCGTCGAAACTATGATCAGAACACAGTTTAGCTTGAATGAAACACAATTTTATTTCAGTAGAATAGGTACTGAAATCCCATGAACTACAACACTTTTTCCGTCAGCTCCAAGTAGTGTGGTGTAAATAACGTACAATTGAACTTAAGTGCAATATTTTTGCACTGAAATAAAATATTATTGAGAATGTAACTGAGGCTGAAAAGCACTTCTCCTTCAGCTAAATCAAATTTTACTCGAAGGAAAATTAAAGCGACAAGTCAATTGATTGTGACATGAAAATCATATTTTTTTAGACACTTTAAACACATAACAGCATCTTGTCTATCTGTTCATAGCTCACAAATTTTCAAGTTTCAGTTTTTTACTGGCCGAAGGCAATTTTGTCACGTTGTTTTACGTATAATAAGAGCACTTTACTTAAGCCTATTGAAAAAGTGATTCGGAATTGAGGTGTATGTTAAAAAAGGGGGTACAGTAAACCTTCATGGGTATTTGTTTCTTATGTTGACTTTACGGGGAACTCTGGGATTGCTGTTGTCAAGTGAATAATGCCCAAGCTAAGAGCCAATAGGCTTCACGTAAACTTCATCTTTCTATGTCTTCTTTCAAAAGTTGTCTGGACAGTTTATATAAATTCATTTCATCTGAGTAAAATCATAAAAAGTATAAGCTTTTATAATATCTAAATTGCAATAAATCTGAGTTTAAAATGATGTTATAAAACTCATGATTCTATCTACTTTGGATTGGAAAATAAACATGGGTACTTCAGGAAGAAGGATCCTGGGAATGTGTAGTAAAACACAGTTGGCCACTTCCTTCAAATCGGCATGAATTGCTTGATGATCTCTTTACGGATGCTTCCTTTTGTCTGGCCAGGGAGTTGTTATACGAATTTAAAACATCTCCCTAGACTGTCTATCTAAATAATAGAAGTGTATAGGTCAGAACAGGAATAAGCTTCACTTATCCGAAGAGACACTTAGTTACGCAATTTTGACATGGTAGACAATTACCATTGCCACAATACAGTACTTTGTGGAAACTCGGTTACTACAGATGAAAAACAAAAAACAGTGTGTGTGATGTACTATAGTCAGAAATGTGAGGACTCACTAATACGACTGATGTATACCATGACTCAATAGAGTCGAATTTAATATGAAAATATGGGGATCTTTGTTGTTTTTGTTCTTTTTTATATGCGAAAGTCCAAAAGGCCACGGACTATATTTTTGTTGTCGTCTGTTGTCGTTTTCTTTCATTTTTTGTCCCGACAACGTTGTCTTTTTGATGATAGGAGTGTTTGTGTGTGTGTGTGTGTGTGGGGGGGGGGGGGGGTATCAGCCTAGTAGTAGTATTAACGTGATGGCCGTTTACATTATAACATTTGTGTTGGTATGTACGGTCTTCCAACAACCTTCCAAGCAACTGTTGGTAGTGCACCGTTTTCCAACTTACATACCCCGTATTACGAACGCTGTCTGTTAAATGCAACATGAGTAATGCACTTGCTGGCTATTTACATGCATGTATGTGTCGTATGCTTCTACGAGCAAAGTATAACATGCTATTAATTCAATAATGTCTGAATGCTAAATCTCCCCAGGATCACCGTCTTGTTTACTTAGTCTCAGAGTCTCTCCGTGATAGCTCGTCGACAAGTCGAATGTCCAATAAATAGATATTTCAAGATTTTGGATCGACAACTATCTAGGAACCAGGTTTCTCTCAGGATAATCTAAGATTCTAAGATTATTAAAATAACCTTGGACTCCCGAGAGATAATCCAAGGCCATTCATTTGATATATCAGTCCACAATCTTGTCTTATCCATTAACAATTATGAAAATATATTTTTAATAAACCTGGTTTATCGGAAAAGACGCCCGGATTATCAAAATTAACTTTTTACATCGAGCAATAATCCAAGAATGTAGGCGATAAGCCTGGATTGTCGGTTGATGATCTTGGACTATCTGTTGATAGTCCACGTTATTTTTTCATAATGTCGGATTATCCCGTGATAAACCTGCTTTATCATAGATAATCCTGAAGAATCAGCTGATTGTCAAAGATTGTCGATTGTTAAACCAAGACTATCACAATTTATTTTGATAAATTTCTTTTGTATATCAAGCGATAATCCAAGATTGTCGAAGCTAAACCTGAATTGTCGGTAGATAATCTTGGATTATCTGTTGAAAGTTTATTGATAATCTTGGAGAATCTCGTGATGATCCTCCTGTATCATAGATATTCTTGAAGTATCAACTGTTAATCGTTCACTCTCAACTGATAATCTTGTATTATCGGTGGATAACCTTAAATAATTTTTGGTGGATAATCTTGGATCTTCTGTTTATTGGACATTTAGCGTTCCATTAATCATGTACATTATCGTGTTTCCATTTGCAAGGCAACAGGATGGTCGATAATCCAAGCTTCTCGACAGACGATATTTGATAAACATGCCGGATTCTCGACCGGGTAATGTAGGATTCTCGATCGATAACCCAGGTTTATCCAAACACAATATGATAATCTTGAATCCCCCCCCCCCCCCGCTCCACGGACAATCTTGGATTATAGAACATTATTTTGATTATCGGACAATCTTCAATTATAGAACATTATTTTGATTATCGGTAGAGAATCCAAGATTATCGGTTGATAATCTAAGATTATCGGTGGAAAAGCTTGGACTATATCGTGCCAATTGTGCAAGAAATTACTAATCCATGATTTTCATCTGATAAACAATGTTTGACGAGCCAAATGTCGAATAAGAAGATAACCGAAGACTATCGTTCGATAATCTTGGATTATCGATCGAGAATCGAATCTGAATGGTGAAGACGACAAACATGCGCCAGTCATGTTTATATTACAAGTTATACGAAAAAGAATTGAATAAAAGCTAAGCTTTGCTAAACAAGTAAAAAAAAAAAAAACATAACAGTCACAGGTTTTAAGTTAAGTTCCCAAAAGAGACAAAGAAAGAAACCATCATGGATACAGAAGTTAACTGGAGTTGACCTTCTTTAACGGAAGTAATTTTATTTCCTGCTTACATTTATAATTATAACACGGTTCAATCATTTTAGCATATGCTATATCACAAGTCAATAACCTTTCTTGCGGGAATCATTTATAGTCCGATATGTACAAAAGACTGATATGAACTGAAGAATAAAGTTTTCACTAATTTAGACAACAGATTTTCAGCACCATTTTCACATTTCTTGAATATCGTTGTCAGATTTATTGGAAGATTTGTGAAGAAACAATATCAATATATGCCTACCCCTAAATCCACCCTTTTCCTGGAGTGACGGTAGAGATTACGAAAAAGTCTGAAATCTTTCCTTATTTCGGTTACTTGTGAAGATGGCTTTCAACAGAACCACTGGTCACATTCCTACACAGAAGTGAAAGTATCCTATCACACTTATATATCTTGCTGATACTTTCAATCATGCATCACCCGCAACTGATCCCATCCATTCCGTTGGTTTCAGAAAATGAAAATAAGTAGATTTTTTTTCATTGCCTTATTACTTACTGTACAGGTACCATCGTTCAGTAAACTCAGCCAATAGTGAAGATGGCCTAAATGCCGCGCACCGTATTTCCAATAATACTTCACAATCCACGCCATAACCCTGCTCCCATCCCTTAATTTCAAGAGTAAAACTTAGCGCGGATGATCTGTTATTCTTGAATTTTTAAAAGTGCACCAAACAAATGGGTCTACTTCTTACAAAAAAAAACAAAAACTATAGGGCCTAAGAAGTAATGCTTCGTGTTCTATTTGTCAAAAATTGCAGGCGTTAGAATCAGGTATTTTGTTGTCTGCAAATGGCATTCAATGCTCACAATACGGATCACAAATGTCACAATTTGACTTTTTTTGTGTGTCTAGGCCCATGATAACCTAAACTCTGGTTAATGGTGCAATGGAGTTGTGCAATACTTTGCATCTTTTGAAGTGATATTCTTTTAGGAGAAATGATCACTGGACAAAATGGCGCTATACGTTTACCTGCAGTGATTGTTGTAAATCACAGCCACCCTATTGAGAAGAAATATTCGAACGTAATCTAGTGCAATATGATGATCATAGACTGCGAATTAATATCGGTGCAAATTTGAATTAATACCGGTATTTATTTGAATTATTGCTGACGTAAATGGTCATTTATTTAGCTTACTGGATGCCATATATGTAAAGTGTTTGCTAATTGTAGCAATTACTTTCTCGTGGACAACTGTTTAACGACAAACTCTAACAAACCAACGACACTTCGACCAAAAACAGAAATCATTTCCTAATGTTATGAAGTCATTTTCAGGTTTTATGTGCAAAAAGCTCCTAACTGAGCCGAACAAACTACTCGTCGTTCGTTAGTAAGCGATATCTGATCTTGGTTAAGATAATCCGTGTAAAAATGTGCCTCTTACCTGACATTTCAACCAGCATACCCCAACGATTGTTCAATTGTTAACAAATCTCTCAACTGCAGCCTTTAAGCAATTCAAGAAAGCGAATACTCAATTCTTTAATCCGAATCCATTTTTATATCACACCAAAAACAGAACATGTGCTTGAATTAGAAGGGAACCTTACCTAGAATCCGGGATGGGGGGTAATGTGACCGAGTTACACACTATTCTGAGACCGGATAATTGATACATGATACTTCTTACAGATTTGACACTATGCTGTTCACCATAAATACTGTCAAAGAGCGGTCACTATAGTTTAGGGCACTTAATTGCGATGCTTCCACGCATCAACGTCATTACCATATACACTCGGTTTACACGCAGGAAATACGTTTACTCCGTTTTTGAATGGTTGACATTCAACTAATACGCAACCTAAACACACACAAAAAAAAAAGACCTAAGGTTGCTTACATACAGTCATCCATAAATACAGAGAAGACAGGAAGACAAACATACAGCATGAATACCTTTCGATATGCCACTTCTTAAATAGAAATACGGCGTTTGTTGTAAAACGAAAAATCATGTTTTTAAAATCAACATATACGGACACAGAATGAACCATTATTCAGAATAAGGAAGGATACATATTTATATATATATATTTTTTTCAAGAATAACTTCCTTTCAGATAGAACTTCAGTTGTTTGTTGCTCTAGAATAAATTAATCACCTAAATTTTCAAAAGTCCAAATGCCAAACAAACAGCATCTTCTGCCATTTATCCTATGTATCACTGTTACTTGAAATCAAACAGACCAATGGGAATGGATACGAATATTCATGTATGCAAAAACGGGGTTTAGACAATGTCTTCTTTTTTTTTCTTTTTTTTGTAGACACTGTAACATATTTGACTTTCCGTGGCAAAATATGACAAATTTTCAACTCATAGGCTATTCCAGCTTAAATTTTTGCTTATTAATACAATTCTTTGAAGCTTCCTTTCACAGTTTGATAATGTTATTCAAACATCCACTGTGTTTAAAACAAAGCTTACACTATATCATTTGCGTTGCAAAAATGCGCGTCAACAAATTTACTACGACAGGGAACTCGACAACGGTAAAGTCGTCTTCTAATTCAGCAAATTTCGAATTCGTTGGTTTCATTGACTGAAATCAGATTGATTAAGTCTCGCAAGATTTCATCTTTGCTCCTCTGAGTGCCATCCTACAACACCAAACACTTGAGTGAGGAAAAAGGAAACATTTTCTAGTCCTCTGAGAGGTGATAGAGTGTCCGTTGGATATCATCGTGTATGTATGACAGGCGGCTTGTCTAAGGGCCTTGTTACGGTCCTTTTTGTGACAACTGACGAAACTGTAACAACTTTCTGCCTAAAATGTAACAACTATGAAACTTGGTCCAAAATGTAACAACTTTTAGAAAAAAATGTAACAATAATGAAATTGTGTTCAAAGTGCTACAACTTTTTGCCCAATATCTAACAATTAGACGGTACTGAAAAAAAAAAATCCAAGATATTTAACTTAACCGAACAACGAGTATGTCATGAGAAATTAAATTGTGCAACTCCGAGTGCGATACGACGTTGTTTGTTTAATTTAATGTAAACAACCTTTGCCAGAACAAAATTACAATTTCCAAAGAAAAAGAGATATACCATAAAGATATAAGAGATATCAGATATTTATTAAAATCTATACTTCCAACACTTTTAAATTTAAGAATAATCAGGCGTTCCTCATCTGAATGTACAGAGTGAAATCTTGAACAAGGAAACCTATCACAGATCAGTTATACGACATCATTTTATTCTGTGGTGTTAAAAGGGAAAATCGTGTTGTTTTACAGAAGAAAAAAAATCATGTATTAAAGCCAGTATTTATAAAAATAAAATGGTAGATTATTCAATATAGTGTAGGACAGCAGCCTTCTTTGCAAGAAATAAGTTTCTCACAAGATAGAAATTCGGTCATATGTTGCTCAAGAATAATTTGTTTACCCAATCTGTATAAATTTCAAATGATGCACCTTTCGCGTATCCATAGCCAATAGTATGCAAATGTTTTGAGAAGATAACGTTTAACAACGATTTCATTTATTTCATCGTATGCCGTGCATGTCGATGGATTTTGAACGCATTATTTCACTGACGTTGTCAGTGTAATAATGTACCTGCAACCGTGTACATGGTTCCACGTGCTTACACACGTGTCTCGCCGAGGCCACGATAGCGGGGAGTCGTGCGCTGTTCAATGTCCACCTTCCTTTTACAATGTTCTTATCTACCATATACCAAGTTCATCTCAAGCAGCCTTCTTGACCTGGCCTCATGATGTTAAACTTACAGTCCTGTCAATGTACGTGCCACACTGCCCTGCCACATATAGAGGATAACCTGAACTCATTGATCTCACGGACATCGAATTTCGCAAAATCTGAAACGAAAGAATCCTGGTCAGTAAGGCCTCTGAAACAAATTTAAGGTATTCTTATTACCTTATATTGCTAAAGCTTCCCCCACCGTGCTCCCCCCACCCACGCTCGCGGTTCGCGCATGTGACTAGTGCCACTCCTATATGTTCCTAGCCCTAACCCACCTCTGAAATCCTGCACACGCCACTGGTCCACAGTGTACGAAAAATACCCGAAAGGAACGGGACTGGTGTGGAGAAACAAGATAACCCCCAAAACAAACCCACCGCCTTGCTTAGTTTTCCCATAAGGGTTCAATGAAGCACACGTCCAAGGGTGGATGGTAGCCCACGAACGCGGAACTCGCGAAATCTGTATACCCAAGAGATGCCGTCAAACGGATCTCTCAGTTCATTGAGCCATCGTGTCTTATCCGGTGGATATATAAAAGGAAATCATACCATGAAATAGGATTCAGACTTAATGGTGACATTATTGTAATTGCCTCAGTGTATGATGTAAAATTTATGATAGGCCTATTTTTTTTTTCTTTTTCTGCGTTCAAGTCTTCGTAGCGTCTCTTTGGCTGCTGCCCCTATATGGCAGCTGCCCCAAAATTTTTCGTAGCGAGTAGAAGAATGAAAAACTCGTCAGCCATGTGGGATTCTTTGAAAACGGAATGTTGTTGGTTTGAGGTCATTAAAGTTTACCTGTAGGGTTCAGACAAACACTGATAACCTTCAAGCAAACAACATTTTATGTGCAAGCATTAGAAGAGAGGGAGAAAGGCATAAAATGCATACTCAAAAATATTACCTATGGGACTCAGCATAAGAAAAAATCGAAAAGTTAGAAGCAATGTCTTCTCTATCCATTGGGGCACTTTGTGGCTGAATTTGCCATCGGCGGATCATTTTTACCACAAATCTGTTACCCGATTTGAAAGAAGAAAATGAAAAATTAGACGCAAGAAGTATGTTACAACTACGTATCCTCCTTGGAGATTTCTGTACTAGACGCGCGCGTCCATCGGCGAAGGCGCATTGACCTCTGATAAAGAAAGTCTCCTCCCTGTCGACTATGAAAAAATACGTGCACACGCAGGTACGGTCTGACATGGCAAGGAGGTTGGGTTACTGCAGTGGAAACGGACTTTAATGATTTCTGCTTTTGGCTGAAGTCGTCCTGATAATTTTGTCTAGATAGAAATGGCTTCCTCGATACTGATTGATAATCCACTGTTTCATCTTTCCTATGACATACGTTTTCTCGACCCTTTTCCAAAGTTTTTGACTATTTCATAGTTGCAGCAATGAGACACTATAACATCCGGCAAGAACTATACCCTTACCTCTATTCGCATTGGCATTTGCGCAGTGGATAGTTTGACCTTCAACGCATTCCCACGGGGAAAGCATCTTTCGAAACGTCACCAAGGCTCTAAATGTAAATAGAGACACAGGCAGTGTTTATATCGGTATGATGTGTTCCATCTATTCAAATAATGAAATTTTAGACGATTCTTTTTCCTTAGGTTTGTGATGGTCTAAACATGAAATTCAAAATCGTGGGCATAGGCTTACAGTGCATGGAAAACTTTTCGGGATTATGGGAACACTTGTTGGGGAAAGGGGGGGGGGGGGGGGCGACGTTTGCCAGAAGAAATCCTAATTCCTAGGAACTATGTGATAAAACTGTGCTACTGTCCCGCAATGAGGACTTGAATTCTCGATATGTATTGTTAAATGATTTTACCCAAGCGTTTTTTCTTCATAGACATAAGTGTTTTTTTCTTAGAAATAAACGATAGCAGTATTGCAATTAATGAGGCAAATTGTTGGGAGGTATAAGCTTTGTGCACTGTGAAGTTCGGTACATTTCAAAAATTGTAAAGTGTCCCTAGCTTACAAGAAGAGAAATTATGTCTTCTTTGGTGTTTCTTATAACCTTTTAATTGCAAACAGACAACAAAATTTAAAAGTTTCATTAATTAGAGAATATCGTAATTAATGATACGTCGTGACGTACGGGGCAACAAAAATGTATTTTCTTTTCTTCAAAATGTAAATCAAAAAGTCTCTGAGAGTAAAAGTGATAGAATTCTGCTTATACCACTAATGTCTAGTCCAACACTGATGTTGTCATTTTGCAAAATGTCAAGTAAAACACTTGAGCGGTTGAGTTACAATGACAAGTTCCTTAAGAAAAAATTACGCGAGACATGTAACGTACAAACGAACAATTTGTCCATATAGAGATGTATTGCGATAAATCTAATTTCTAGTGTTTTCATTTTCTCATTTAAGGTGTTTTCATATTTGAAATATGTTATCAGATATGACCACAAATTATTTACCATTATTATCAATGAAAGGAGCGTGATCGGAGTAGGCACTAGGGACGGGAGGGGCGGAAGAAGAAAAGGTGACAGCAAACTCAGGCACAAACACGCTATATGACTTTATGAGCTTACACAAATCCTCATACTTTACGGCAGTTACTTTGTAAAAATTACAGTTTAGAAAACATCCCTTGTCTTCTCACAACCACCCAGTTCGCGCCCTGCTTCTACTCTCACCCCAGTCACCTCTGGGCTACTTGTACACGCCTTCCATCAATAATCTATATAGAAGAATATATCCATGGGTTAAATGTGAGACATAGCTTTGGTTTTTACTGTGTCCAAACCGTTCTTACTGAATAGGTTTGCCTACATTTAGACTTAACACACTGAAAATTATCTATGTATCAGTGTCTATTCTCTTAATCTCTTGTGAACAAATTTAATGAATATGAATTTTCTGAAGCCCGATCCACAGTGCATAGACCAAAGGTCAAGTCCAGCAATTGTATCATGAGAAAGAATATGTTATGTTAAAGGTGGATTTCACATCCTCGAAATCATGTCCGTTCAGTGTCTGTGGAGGGGTGGGGGGGGGGGGGGGTCCAAAGACTGTCTTTGAATTAAGAAGTCTAACTTTTCACTATCTTTCCACTGCCAGTTTACAAAGTTGTCAATTATATATAGACACATACTGAATGAGAGTCAAGTAATAATTGAGTTAGTATCAAGACAATTGAACCTATACATTGAGCAGCCCAATCACACAGGAGACATGACTGAAGAGTAACTCGCGATGTTTATACACACCCAGTACACTTACCCAACAGTTGTGTCGACGATCGGTCAAAAGGATTACTTGATACTAGATTTATGGCACGCTATTTGTGCCAATTTACGTTGACATGACTTCTGCATTTGACGACGTACCAAAGTCATTTCGATGACGATGCACACTTATCATTTGATGAACGTGTGAAGTTAACCACAGGTACATGATCAAGTCTTTTGATGATGTACACTCATTATTTGATGAAGGCCTATTTGGGCTGTTTCAGGCATGTACTACAAGTGCTACCAGTGGCATGCCATGACATGCACACGCTGCACAATACAACAATTTACAAGCACTGGAATGTTTCCAACAAATGTCACAACGGAAGCTATTATTTGTCACACACATGTTGCGCCGTACGTCACATTTTGTCCCTTACGTCACATTCTTTAATTTGATTCTGGAATTCATAGTGAATATAATTTCAGGATTTTTTCTTCTCTACATCTTGTTGAGCAATGCCCTGAATTAGAAGTTAAGTGAACATCACAAAAAGAAAATGAGTTTGGTTCCACATATCAAACCTAACAAAATGCATTGAAAGTTGTGACGCACGGGATTCACGGAACATAGCTATTTTGCTCACTACGTGTAATGAAACTGAAGGAAATAATATTTCAAATTTTTTTCAAAGAAGACCGTCTAAGGTTCCACATAACGCGTATTCGATCGGCTCCTGTTGCTGGCAGGGAAATAAACTTCCAATGTCCCGTACGTCACTACTATATATAAAATATATGCACCCAGCAAACACAAAAATGTTTATAAGATATCAAGAAAACATTTGACCAAATGTTGCGATAACATTATGAAAAACGTTATTAAAATATTAAATGTTGAGTCGCCAGAATAGTCAGAAAACATTTTCGCGATGTTTTACATAACATCATCTGAATGTTGGCAAAATGTTTTCACAACATGTCAAGATAACGTCGTGTTTAAATGTTATTAAAACATTATTTTAAAATGTTTTAAAAACGTTAAATGTTGAGTCTCCAGAAAGCCCAATAACATTTTGACCATGTTTTATATGACATTATTCAGATATTGTTTTGATGTTTGTACAATATCACAGACGATGTTTAAAATGTTATGAAAACATTATTTTAAAATGTTTTAAAAAGGTTAAATGTTGAGTGGCCAGAAAAGCTCAATAATATATTGACGATGTTTTACATGACATTATTTAGATATCATTTTAATGTTTGCACAACCATCACAGACGATGATTAAAATGTTATGAAAATATTATTTTAAAATGTTTTAAAAACGTTAAATGTTGAGTCGCTCGAAAAGCCCAACAACATTTGATGATGTTTACATGACATTATTTAGATATCATTATGATGTTTGAACAACATCACAGACAATGTCCACGAGATATTAAATAATATCTTTTATAATAATCACAGAAACGTTTTTACAATATCAAGAAATGTTAAAACTCTAAATATTAAGTTGTAAAAATGGCGAAAAAATATTTTTTAGATACCAGTTAAATATTGTATCAACAATTATTAAACGTTAATAAAATATTAAAAGAATATTAAGAACAATGTCTTAAAATCGTCACATAAAAGCGTTTAAATAACATGAAATGTTAAGTCATAAATACGACAAGAAAATATTTCATAATGTTTTAGAAAACACCTACTTTGACATCAGGAAAATACTTTTACAGTATATTGATTCACTTAAACGTTAGCAAACTGTCAGAAAAATATTTGGTCGAATATCATTAAAATATCACATCATTTTTTTTTAATGTTGAGTCATGGAAAAAACTCCACTAAGAAAAAAATTCCTTTGTATAACAGAAGAATATGATGATTTTTTTCAAACGGTATAATGATGTATAATAATTCAAGGACGTCACAAAGAAAACGTTAGTAACGATTATGTTTAACGAAATGTCCAAGATCTTGAAAATGCCTTGAAAATGTTTTCAATTTAAACACTGTTGATACTACAGTAGCTACACCATTAGGTAAACTACAGTATTGGGAAAATCATATGGAAAATATTTAATTAAGGGAAAAGTTGACTTGAAGAATTGAGAATACATTTTAATAACTTTGAATGAAATATTATTCTATGTTTAAAATGGTATTGAAATATCAGAGAAATTAAAGCAATACGTTAACAAAATGTTGCATACCAATGTTGTCATTAAAAAAAAAACAGGGAGGGAAGAAATATGGTCAATTATGTTTAAGGCATTACTGTACTATTATGAAATTTCTTAAAAATATAGTGAAACTTTCACATACTACAGTACCATGTAAAAAGTTATCTCAAATTTTAAAATGAAACCTTCCCACAGTACTGTTTCCTATAGAATACACAGTAAATCGGCATTGAAACGTCCTGCCATCCGGCCAAGAATGATGAAACGATACGAAGGCGCTGTTGATTGATGTCTCTAAACATGGACTTACTGTATGATCATTTTGTTTTTCTGAGATAATCGTTGCACTGCATTCAGTCACAAGTGAAAACAACTTCTAGTTTTGTATGAAATAAAGTTATATTCAGTAGAATATATGAATTATTGTACAGTAACACCCGCACGACACTCCACTGCTCCATGTACTGTAGTTTTCGGTAGCCAAACAGCGAACATCACAAGAAAATTAAAATGCTGATTAATCTTCTGACTGAGTAACAAGCCACGATCAAACTGCTGACGGTCATTCCACAGACTAAATAATCTATATAACATGTACTTTCTGTTGAAAAATGTCCTCACGTTTTCTTCGTGGTAACTGAAACAACTGTTTGCCCAACAAGAAAATTCAGTCCTTTAGGGTACTGCAGCTGCCTGTCTCCCACGTCAAGAACTTGTGGTATTAGAATTTCATTCGAGCACCTTAAATTCCAAAAGTGTCATTGTACGGTACAGTTTTCCGATTTCTGTTGATCGATGCATCGCTCGGGTGTATTGTCTGTGTGACTGCTGTCACTAATTTACTATCCAAATTTGAAAAGTAAAATAACTACTGTAGGTGATAAATGCAGGTTTGATGAAAAAGAACTGGACTTGTTACAAACACTTTCTCCTCCCTTCCTCCTCTCTTCTCAACAGTTGCGCATACATCATAAAGCACAGTGTCAGTTTTGAGTTGTCTAATTGTGAATATTGTCATTCATTGTTGAATTGTTCGACGATCTGATGAACAGCACCAACGGCAGTTTAATAACAGAAGCCTCAGTTGCACAACAGTGGGTATTTCTCCAATAAATATCGGTTACCTAAGAGAAAGAAACACCATACTACAGTAGTATACAATTGATTTACACAGTATATGCTGCAGAAGCACAAACAAGGGCCCCGAGAGCTTATCCGGGCCCAGGTTTAGACACACATGAGAACAGGCCGTTCACACGTACTGTAAGTCACATGTTCACATTCACACAGTTCTCAGGAATGAGGGGAATATTAAGAAAAGTATCGGGAGGGGACTGATTGCCGGCAGGAATATCTAAGCACCATTGGTTGACGCAGATCACACAAGAATATTTTGTAGGCTTTACCCCTCCCCGACCCCAAAAGGTACTGTAGGAAATGGCACTTCCCGGATGTTCTAAGCAGCGTGTCAGTCTTAAAACACTGATCAAATGGGTGCAATTACAATAAATGAGAAAAAATATGTTATACAGTATTTACATATCAGATGGGTTGAGGTGATACAGATCATGAAGAATTATGTACTCTTTTTCATTTATTCTCAGAGCACCTGTTAAATTAGGAAGGGTGACATGAACACACCTTTAGTCCCAACACTTTTCATTCGGAGTCTGATCCTCCACAGTCCAACCCCCTCACCGGTTACCAACTATTCATTCTAGTTAAAAATTAAACAAGCGAAGCGACTTCCAGTCACTGCAGTTTAGCATGCCTGGGGCATCAGTGCTAGATTTAGCCCACCTGTACTACAGAACTCTGTTCATTCGATTTTCTGTTGTATGTAGTCATTCACAAAGACTTGAATGTGCACCATACAGAGTCGCCTACGGGAGTCAGGCTAAATGACTGCTGTAACGCTAAATTAAAATGTGTGCAGTAGAAAAATGTTTGCTTGCCATTTAATTTCTGTTTTATTTTATACAATGTTTTGTATATTATTCTAGCTTTGACCTACTTTTGCAGGTTCCCCCAAATTACACTAGCAACCCCCCCCCCCCCCTTCTTGGCCGAAATGTGTTCACCAAAGAAATATTAGTAACTGAAACAGTAACTATTTGAGCCTCAACCATGTAATCGCAGAAAATTTTTAAAATACCATCTAGCCGTTTAATGTTAGAAAGGAAATATTGCAAATCAAAGGTAATGACTAATGTTATCCAATCCTCCATGTACTTTTTTTCAACACTGTAGCTCTAAATTAATAAGAGGGTTATTCTATACTGCTTTAACCTGACAACTGTGCAGAAACAGTGTTGCTTGCATAAATAGGTAGCATAACCAGCTAGTTATAACTATACAGTACTGTAGCCATGCATTGGTGCAACTCAGTTTCTCGGGTATATTTCCATTTTCCAATGAATCAGATATGGATTGACCTTTCCCTTACTCTAAGTCTGACGTAATTACTGTAAAACATATACTGTAAAGCTTAGTCTCATTTATCGAATAGACAGTTACTATCCTTTTGTAGTTCAAGCAAACTCGACAATACTTACTGTACTAAGGTTCATTTTGAAGGTACATTACTACATCATATTTTCTAGCCTAATCCCATGACGTAACCTGAAAGAAATGCCCATTTGCCCAATTGTCCATATCATGATGTAGGCTTATTTATTTAGATTTCTAACTAAAAGTACTTTGTGCCTATTTCCGCTACAGTGCTTTAATCAGGCGCCACATACAGCTGCTTGCATCACAGCAGTATCACATTACATACCTCTACTCATTCCTCAAACTTCTACCATTATGGTGTCTGCTTTCTGCATGCAGTTTTCTTCAATTCATACACAGAAACATTCAAAATAAACCACTGGAATGCTCATCACTGCCTACTGACATTTCTGGCAACTCCCTGCATACAGTACATCAACCACAGAGTAACAAGCCATTCTTTTGTTTCCAACGGAAATTGACCTTTGCACTTTAGTGAGTTTTGGCAATTCCCAACCGGACGGCTCTCACCTGTTCAGGCCTTGGCACAGACATATACAGCAACTGACTCATAGTCATTGAACGACTGTGGAAAGTGAGCCTAGGCTAAGCCTACACCAAAGTGCAAACCAATCTTTGTTTGTACCAGATATTCTAGTAATTGGATAGAATATTTAGACCTACAACACAAAAGAACGTATTCATATCATGTTCATATTTATAAATCATTACATGTATGGTTTCAAGAGTTTACTTACCTTGAATTTTAGTAAGACAAATCATGGCGAGCGGCTGCAAGCTGTTGTGTTCTCCGTCAGTTTTCAAATTTGAATCTGACATGTGTTGCCAAGTGACATATTGTACACATCTAAATAACAAACTTAGGAATAATAACCCAAAAAAATGTAAAATAAATCACTAAAAAATACCAAGGATATGTACAAAATGCATTTTTTCACGAAAAATATTTTTATAGATTTATGCAACTAATTGTTCACATTTTTTTAATTATATTTTTTTCTTCGAATTGAAGTTTTTACAAATATTTTAAAAACATTTTTATAACGTATTACTTTTCGATTAGAATATGATCTCGCAAAGCGAAGGGGCTGATGTTAGAATTTCAAGTATCCCTGTCAATATGAAATAAGATTCAAAATTACTTGTAATTAGATCATCAAAACTTTTTCCGTTTAGAAAGAAAAAATGTTTGGATGATATTTAAAAAATGGCATTAAGTTGATTTGATAAGGTTTGACCGTTGTGTGTCATATTGCATTGGTGTTAGTGATATTTAAGGAAATGTGCTATAACATAACATGTCACAGAGAAAAATAATTTTTGCACATAAGCGCACTGATGTTTTCAATGACATTGTGACAATATTTTTAAAACATAAAATAAAATGTTTCAATTCCAAATGTTGTCATAACATCAAAACATTTGCAGTTGAGAATAGGCCTACCTGTTTGACAATTTTTTGGTGTTTCTTTCTCTTAGGTAATGTAATTGAGCTTTTCTGGCAACTCAACATTTAACGTTTTTAAAACATTTTAAAATAATGTTTTCATAACATTTTAAAGACTGTCTGTGATATTGTACAAACATTAAAATGATATCTAAACAATGTCATATAAACCATTGTCAAAATATTATTGGGTTTTTCTAGCGACTTAACATATGCCGTTTTAAAACGTTTAAAATAATGTTTTAATAACATTTTAAAGATTGTCTGTGATGTAGAACAAACATCAGAATGATAACTAAATGATGTCATATAAAACATCGTCAAAATGCTATTGAGCTTATCTGGCGACACAACATTTAACCTTTTTGAAACATTTTAATATAACGTTTTCATAACATTTTACAGATTTTCTGTGATGTTGCACAAACATCAAAATTATATCTAAATAATGTCATGTAAAACATCGTTAAAATATTATTGGGCTTTTCTTGCGACTCACCATATACCGTTTTAAAACGTTTCAATATAATGTTTTCATAACATTTTTAAAAATTGTCTGTGATGTTATGCAAACATCAAAATGATAACTAAATAATGTCATATAAAACATCGTCAAAATGTTAATGGGTTTTCCTAGCGACTCAACATTTAACGTTTTTAAAACGTTTTAATGTAATGTTATCATAACATTTTAAACAGCGTCTGTGATGTTGCAAAAACACCAAAATGATATCTAAATAATGCTATATAAAACATCGTCAAAATGTTATTGGGCTTTTCTGGCGACTCAACATTTGACGTTTTTAAAACGTTTTAAAACAATGTTCTCATAACATTTTAAACATCGTCTGTGATGTTGTACAAAACATCAAAATGATATCTAAATCATGTCATGGAAAACATCGTCAAAATGATATTGGGCTTGCCTAGCGACTCAACATTTAAACGTTTTTAAAACGTTTAATAAATGTCTTCATAACATGTTAACACCACGTTATTGCAACATCTTAACATGTTGTGAAAACATTTTGTCAACATCCAAATAACGGTTTTTCTATTTTGAAAACTTGTCAAGTGCATAGAGTGATACTGGTCGGAAAATCATTTCTTTACTGGTGGCCGGTGGAAGTCGCTCATGTGTAAATAACCTAGTTGTTGAGAATGTGCAAGGATGTATGATCAATAGTACTACGGTAACATAAAAATAAGGTTTTACTACTCAATCACATTTTAACGATATTTTTAAAACATTGAATAAAACCTTTGCAGGAAAATGTTTTGTAAACAGGATTAAAACATTTGCAAACTGAGAGCAAATATTTTAATGATGTTTTAAAATATTAATGCTCCCCCTTTGAAAATAACGGCTAAAGTTTTACATGACGCCTTTAAGAACAATTTACGTCATTAAAAAACTTCCTGATAAGAACATTTCGATAACGTCCTTAAAATATTGTTTTGTAAATCAAAATATTTTTGTAACGTTTTAATAACATTGTGCTACTTACAGCAAATTTCACCAATATTTTAATCACATTTACTTTGATCATATCGAGATATAAGTGCTGAAGCAACATTACGTGAATTTGTTTTCATATTTCACTTTTTATGTCTTTTTATGTTGTCTTCAAAAAATATTTTTAAGACGTTAACAAAACATGTGAATAAAATGTTACAACGACAACATTTATATAACATTTGCAAAACATTACAATGTTACCATGCGATATTTAAATAACATTTTTAAAACGTTTTACAAACATGTTTTCAAATGACATTCTTACGCTTTTTCAAAAATGTTGTAAAAATGTTTTGTGTTTGCTGGGCAAATGAACTGGCTGCACATTAACAGAATTTAGAAAATCTGAAAATAATAATGTATGAAAATATTGCATTTGCATATGAATTAAATCGGACTTGTCGAAAATGCAGGCATCATGGTGGACTGGTTGAGACAAAAAAATTGCCAATAGCCTGATACCACAGATGAAATTGCGCTTCCTAGGCAACATAGTTGAAGACTTTCACACGATGAGCTCAATCGGTTGTATTCGGTTGTACGATACACATCACACTGCACACAGTGCATATACGCTATATGAAGAGTTGATGTTGAGGTTTCGAGTCTTTTCAATGATTGCGAACACAAATTCTGCGTTTGGTACCGTGTTTTTCCCTTTGTATTTTAGAAGTATTTCCAAAATGTAAACTTCAGAGGTAAGCCGGGGGGGGGGGGGGGGGAGAGAATTTGCGGCAAGTTCTTGTTTCTAAATATCTTCTTGTATAATAAAGTTCTTAAGACACTATAACCATGTATATCTTACATAAGTGAGGATCTGATACCCCCTTTCCATGGCCCCCGGAGCCTGAAACCGGGGAGGGGACACGTGTCCGCTTTTTTTTTTTGTTGCAAATATTACGTAGATAACGTCACGCAAAGATATTAGTTCTGCTCGTAAAAAATTGCAAAATTGTAAATAGTCTGTCGCTGAACAATTTCTAATTGAAATAAGTTATATATTTTATAACCGTAATTGTAATTTGACTGATCTGGCCTATTTTGGACATAACTTTCAATGCAATTGAATGATCCGGTCTATTTTTGACGCACACTTTGCTAATACACGAGTCAAACAGTACGTCTTATACACCTGGCTTGAATTGTCTATATGTATGTGTATGTACACGTACATTGTGTAGTCGGCCTATAACCGGCAGGAGTATTAATGTCCAAATGCACATGTACAGAACCTACGTCTAATTGAACTACTATGCAGGAAAACAACGCAACGAAGCAATCAACAGTTTCAAGCTTTGGTACACCTTTTATAGGAGGTAACTATTTTTGTCATCGTTGCTTTCCATTTATTCGGTAGATTGCAACGTAAGCATTTCTCAATATTCACAAGAGCCGACAAAAACTTGATGTAATGATAGTCCTGTAGAACTTGAACCACTTTGCTTCCCGCCATACACCAAACAAGAACGGTTTGGGGAATTTGTAGCATCTGATGACTAACTTTGAATCTAGCAACAACGAAAGCTTTGTGACCAGGGACCAGTTAGGGTTGGGCGTGTCATGAAAGAACCGGTACCAACAGTAATGCGCACTAGATACCGGTACCATCTCAAGTACCGCTTTACACAACGGTATGCTAAAGCCATATTGTACTGATAATTAAAAGGGGTTCTAAAATGAAAGAGATTAATTTTTCGGTGAAGGTATTTCAACCCTCACGTCAGTATCTGGTTCAACTCAAGATATTGTCTTTTGAAGAAAGACTTCTCTGGTCAAGACAGATTACCAATTCTCCTCAAGGTTACAAAATGCCATGGAACAAAATATTGCAAGAAGTCTTTGTTTTCCTTTGAGATTGAGACCCTCATTTCAACATTAAATTTGAGAACAGTGAAAGTGTAGATGACGTATATTGTAGTTTCATCTTAAAATATTATAAAAAATTAAGGTCACATCCCTTAAGCTATTGCAGTGGCTCTTTAAGGACAGTCAAGATTGTTAGGAAATAGAAACGGTATGCACGGAGTTGTGGCGTGCGTTACATCACAGATTTGCAAGAGTGAACCATTTAAACTAGATATTTTCTTTAAAATTTATGACTTCCAAACTGGAACATGATATTGAGATATGGTATTCACCAATAAAGAGAGAAAATATCCCTAAGGAATATCGATTGCCTTCAGTGGCTAATACCTTTCAAGTCGTTTAAAAAATTTCACCCCAACATGAGAAAAAAAAAAGAAAGTTCAATACTGTACTACAATTTTCCTGGATCAAAGATCTTTGAGTTATTTACATAATGTTTATTCCGAGTTTGTGGGACCTAATGTGCTAGTGAAAATTCCATAGAAGACAAGGTATTGGACTAATTTGTTTTAGAAAACATGCACAAGTTGGTCTTCATGAGTCTGGTTGATTTTCAAAAAGAAGAGTTATTGACTTATCAATAGTTGACGGTATATATTTTATGGGACCAATTTAAGATCACATTTAGCCAACAAATCATGATTATTTCAAGATCTCCTATGGGGTTCCCCCTCCCCGGATCTCCTCTCGATCCACATTGTCAGCTAACATTCACATTATTCATATATAGCAGCCTTTTACAAGGTTGGCTTTGTAACTTTCCGATTGAAGTTTTTTAAAATTGTACTGGTCGATCCAAAGTGTCCATGCATCGCTTGATCCCTTGAACTTTCTTTGGGGTACTTTCCATCTAAAATTAGCCAAATACCACCAAAAAAGTTCTGAGGCCTAATTAAAGGACGCAAATATGCTTAAATCCTGTAGCTTGCGTGGTGTGGGGGGGGGGGGGGGGAGCTTCGTCCCCCGTTCCTCTACAAATGCTTTCGTCATTGGTTTCAGTGATACGCAGTGGCGGAGATATTGGGGGCGCCGGGGGGGGGGGGGTTGGGGGCGGAGGGGGCTATTGAAACTTTCGTAAATTTGCCATATGTCACACTGCTGGGTGCGCTACTGTCTGGAATGGAGGAACTGGTCCCCTCAACATTTTTAGAGAGACAGGCCTATTGTTTTACAATCACGAGAAACTGCGTTTAAGCTATAGATTTCTGTAGGGGGTTAGTTAGGTGCTCATTGTTTAAATTGGAAAGTTAGTTCTTAAAAAATCATATTTCCCCTACGCAGAATAGACCACTTGGAATGACGTCATATGAACAAACAATGGCGGCCTCCTTTAGACAAACAAATGAACATCTTGTAAGCAATGAAGTTCTGTTCTCAGGCTAAACGCTGCAACTTATACGCAAAGTCTATCGCCAAGATTCCCGGAACTCAAGCCCTGGGAAAATCTGTGATAGTTAAATGCGTCACTTGAGCCTCTTACTCCGTCTGTAACTCATTTTACCCCCTCCCCCACTTTTCAAAAAAAAAAAGAAAGACGTTTACTAGCAGTGTCAGACTGTCGGTATGTTACGTCAGATGTCGAGCTTGTCTGTAAGATGATGTCGTTTGGAATTGGAAAATATGCAGCAGAAAATCATGGAAAAGTGACAGATACTATTTACCAGAAAAATGAAATGAAAGACCTCCATATTAAGCTACAGTCATGAAAATTATACCGAATATCTGTATCCGGTGTCGGCTCGTCAATCCCGGATTTATACTATTGGATTAGGATGATCTTTTCAACGTTTTTGCTGATACAGAGAGGGCAGAATATAGGGGTGGAGTTTGTAGGTCTACGATCTGCTGGGGTTAAGAAAAAAATTGGCTAATCCCACAACTAATTGATCAAATTATTTATATAAGCTACTATTCACGTTAATTTTTTTGGGGGAAAAGTAAGCTTTTGAAACACGAGACCTTAAAATACGAATGTTTGGATGCCTTTAAAGAGGCACGAAAAGGGCCATTTCCTGTAATCTGTGGACTTGTTTTGGCAAATATTTCTTGGCACGCTAGCACCAACTGATGGTGGCGTTCTGCTTAGATGGTAAAACGTGAATTATTATGGGCGGCCATCAGGCCAAAAAGACAACAATGCGAAAGGTAAAGACAAACCTCAAAAGGTAAAGATATCTGTGCGAAAAGGTGAAGATAATTGTCAAAAGAAAAAGACAAACCTCAAAAGGAAAAGATAACCGTCAAAAGAAAAGGACAAACGTCATAAGGTAAAGACAACACAAAGCCAAAAGGATACCGGAGGGCGTACTACTATACTAAGTCAGAAAGGTACTATATATAGTGTTTCTATCTATGGAATAGCCGTAGAGGTTTACGGCTCTGAATTCACCAATGACAATTTGGTACCCTGATGATGGCGCTTGGTCATTTAATTGTGTCACTTCATTTACAAAATGAGACAACCTCCGGCTAGCTTCAAGTAAAAGGTCTATCACTCCATCGGGGATGTTGGTAATCTAACGCATCTCTACAGAGACGATCTAGTCGATACTCCACAGAATATATTTCCTGAAAATCATGTTCAGATAGTTGGTCTCGGTAACGCAGTATTGCTGTCATCACTTGTTCCGTCCGTCGAGACAGGTAGGAAATTAATGTATCGTGTACATGTTCTGCTTGTTCTCCAAGCATTAGGCCTACCTCGGCCCCAGGGCTTGGGTCAGGCTGTCGCGACTCAGCCATTTTGGAGTGTAATTCTAAAAGTACATTAGTGTGTACAGTACATGGTAATCAAACGGCCTGTGCGCTATGCTCGTGTATTGAACGTGTATTACACTTTGTAGCTTCAGCCCAGCTCTGTACTCAACATCGCTCGCACGCGGTTGGTTGTAAAGCCAAACATTTTCTTTAACGCTCCGCGCCAACTGATGGGTCCGTTTAACCCCCATCACCTGCTGAAAATCTTGAACAAAAGCCAGATCACCCCAGAGTAAATGTCTTCTTTATTTCACCAAGCAAGATAAAAAAAAATAGAAAATTATTGCTGAAGGAGTAGCAAATCCTAAAGATGCAGTTAAAAAATCTAGGCATAAAAGATAGCACCGTATAGTCCACCTCATATGAGCAAAAATTTGCCAAAGGGGAGCTGAGGAGCCCCCCTTCCCTGGACGGAGATCGGTCATCAATTCCATCAAATCACTATACAGACCGGCTAACCCCATCCCCCTCCACTGATGTCTCCCCCACTCCCAACATCAGCCCGACACTCACGTGATCCTGAGAAGTTTGGCTCAAGCTTTGAAATTTGTTCCCCACACCCGTGGAAAATAGCCTACTTATGGTTACATGTAAGCCATACGTTATGTTTGTAACTTGCCTTGCATGAAGCCGACGGTTTCACTATGCAGTAATGCTCACACTTTCAAGGAGGATAGGGAGTTGTAAAATACATCTTGCATAAACTGTTTGCACTTTCTTTCTCCAAATCGGGAAGAAGCATACCTACTTCACAGATTTGTGGTAAAGAAAGGATCTGTTCGTGATAAATTTTGTTAGAAAGCACCACAGTTGAGAGGAAAACCGTTAATATTCCAATTTTCCTATGTTGTGAACCGCTAGATAATAATATTCAGGAGTACGCTGTTCATGCCTCCCCCCCCCCCTAGCTCGAACATGGAATGTTGTTTGGTCGAAGGTTATCAATGTTTACTTGGACGCTGCAGGTAGATATTATTCTTCAACCACAAATATTCCTGCTGCAGAAGAGGGACAATGCAGTCAACCAATTGGTTTTATTATAGCCCCGTATTCTAGTTCATGGATGGCGCTTCTGCATCAAGTTACAATGCTTTTATTATCGGGTTGTAACTTGTAACTTAGACAGCGTACCGTATATACCTTTCACTAAATTCATGCAAATTATTTGTTCACTTTGTACACAAAATAGTTTGAATTACCATGAAAGATACTTTTATGGTGAAAAAAAGAGGAGATTTGTCGGATTTAGCCGATGCTTGGGGGTGACTGCTTATTCCCTTTAACGAAAGGCAAACACTGGATGGGAAATTCATGAATTAATAGTTGAACTCTGCACACTGAATCATTTCAAACAGGTTTCCCTTGCAGAGAAACTGAACATTCGATTATCACCTGTAAAACAATTTCGTTTGTAGGTATATTGTATTGATTGGCTGGTGACAAAAGGAAAAGAAAATGACATAACAATGCCGTTGTGTGATTTCTTTTTCAATTAGCCCAGATATGATAGCTCAGATTTAAGGATTGGTCAACTTTGGAGAGTATGTGGTCTAAAAGGAGAAAAAATAAAATAGTCAACTCACCACCGGAAATGGCGAGTGCGGCCTACCGTGGGCCTACCCATACCATCTCCCCGACCTCTGCACGATTTCCCTTGTCCTCTTTCAGACAGCGTATACCGTATGTACCCTTGTGACAACTACCAGTAGCACCGATAAATTTAGGCGGTGCAGACATGGCTGGTGAGTACGGTATCAAAGCGTCCAAAGCATTGCCTTGGGTATCGATACAGATAAGAGTGAGGAACTCCGGATGCCATCAAGGTTAGGTCAACTTATTTCCTATCTCAACTGTCTTTATTTTGTACTGTACGCAATGTGTCGGTAAAAGAATTGAAGAAGTATTCCACGTGGAAAATAATCGGTGTCATTCCACGAGAAATTTCGACGCGTACAGTTTGCCTTTCGTTGGGTGGGTATAGATTTGTAATGAAGGTTCAACAACAAAAACAAGAACATATTGTGCTTACTTATGTTCCGGTGGTGTTTTCTGTTGAAGTTTCTTCTTCGCTGGAGGAAATATAACATCATGCCAGTCTACACAAGCGCATCACCGTCACACACGGATGAAGTCACCACTCATTTCGACTAGAAAACATATCACTTCCCTATCACGACGACTCACGGACAGTTACACGTGCTTGCTGTCACGTCCGAGGCTCTCCGGCCAGTTGGATAGAGAGAGGACCCTCCTTACCTACATCGTACATCTATCTGTCATAATCATAGGCCAGTTGATTCACTCACCTCAGTGAGGTGAGACTTATACGTTTTATTGCTCCCATGAGGCAAAAGCTATAAAAGCATAATCAACCCTTCACAAGGTCTTCCCACTTCACTGTTGATTTCCCCAGGGTATCCTTGGTACAACTCAACTACAGCCGGCTATATCTTGCGTTGTATCCGGACTTTTCTGGAATGTTCCTCTGATGGTGCATGTATTGTTGGTGTTCTACCGACCATAACCTAAGTCACTCAGTAAAGACTGATCTCGCTGATTCAAAAACGAGTAAAATACATGACCCCATGGCGGTGATTTCTTTCCTTTTCTTTCCTTTTTCGTTTGATTTGATTTATTCAAACGTTTTAGTGTTCAGACGACACCGATCAATGTAACTTCATTGGTAAACTGGCTATTGCGGCAGATTCTATCCTGGCCAAAAACGAGGTTTGATGAATGGCGTTACATGCTGATCACCGTGTGACGTCATTGCGCGACGTCAGGGGACATGCTTAGCCTGTAGTAGCATTCGTAGGGTTCCAGGAACTTATTCACAACAACCGAAGTTGATTTTCCTTCTTCAATTGCGCATTCAATTTACAGGTTTTATTAGTTTAATTTGCTGGGAAATCACTGTGCGAACTTCAATTCGAGGGGAGGGGGGAGGGATTCCTGGAAAAGGCTACAAACTGAGTATGCGGAAAACCAACAGAAGCGTATAAATTGAGGTATTTAACCTTTCTTGAGAATAACCGGGACTTGACGATCGGACCTTGGCGCTACTACGTAATAGCTCCATTATCGGACTGAGCATGGAGCATCATGTAATAAACAATTAGACAAGTGGGTGCATGGTACACTGCTCGATACCAATACTGGCTATCTGGTATCTAAAGGTGCAGAGGTGTTACTTCGAAAGCAAACAGAGCCACCAAGTACCGTTATTCAATTCTGAATATGAGTTTCGGTGAAACGATGCTGATAACTTCTCCTTGGTCAGCTCTGATTAATTCAGTAAACACAGTGACTTATCGTCCCAAAACAATTCCACTGAATTTTTTCAACTACTTACTTCCAGTTCCTCCTGTAGCCTAAAACTCATCTTGTAAACAAAATCCGTGTAAGCATACAAGGATCACATAATTTAACTATAAAATGTGGTTACGTACCGTAACCACAGTGAACAAGTCTCCGTGGATGCCAATGTAGGGTGAGGATAGACTGCCTGGTTAGTCCGACAACAGGGACGTAGAACTGGTATGTGGACGGGGGGGGGGGGGAGTAAATATTTTCAAAAATCCAACATCCTGTCAAACCCTGGATCGTTTCCAGGACCGGAATAATCTATAAGCAATCCACCACACACACAACCAAACATAAACACCCTCTCTTATTGGCAACCACACTCAAAGTGACGTGTTCTGGAACCCCTCCGTATCGTAAAATGTTATTATATTTTGTTTATTTTGCTTGTTGTTTGTATTTTAAATCTGTCTGAATTATTGAAGCCTGGGCAAAACAGTACGATTGTTCCCCCGAGTATTTCCAATGGGGTGGCAACTGCCCACCTGCCCCCCCCCCTCACCCCGGATTGCAGCACGCCCCTGTCCGGTAAGAGAGGAGTGCAACACGTTTTTTATGAGACTTTGGCTCCCATATTCAGAATAGGCCTATAAGTGCCTGGAATGAAGTGAGCCTGCAAGTGTACGTACAGTTAATGTACTCCGTTTTACGTTTTGACTTCAGCTCAAATGTATACATACGGTAAAATACGAGATTTGCATCGAAAATTCGGACTTGGGGTTTGATTGCACTTGCCTTCCGTAGGACGTTAGAAATTCCTTTTGTTAATTACGAACATTTACGTTAGAAAACTAAGTCGTGCAATTGCTAGCATTGTTTGTACAGTGACTGCATGCAATAGACCGCATACATACTGGCTTTCTACTGATCGCTGATCCGCACCCGCGGCCTGGCTACTACTGTACACATATTGTACTTTCGTAAACTGTATGCAGTTCAAACGACGAACGGAGACATCGTAGCAGACCGCTATGCCGAAATTCCAGGGAAATGGCAGAAAGAATTATACATATTTTTTTCACATTTGTACAGATGTCTTCATAACATTTCGTAAATCGATTATAAAATTAATTTGGTAACCAGACGGTTCTAAAAAAAGGATTTTGAAAATATATATAAAACGGTAGCAAACACCAACAATCTGGAAAGAGAGTAAGATCGAAACCCAGTCCACATAGGACAGCATCTTTCGTTCATGACTGCGTCATGTGTAAAGTACCAGGCCTAGGTGTATTAGCCTACTTAATATTGTAATTAGCCTACTTAATATTTAAATTTAGAGCATTTGAGGAAAAACTCTACCGCATTTCGTAATTAGCGACATTTTTTCACACAATCTTGTCACATACCCGTCGCCTTTGCTGTAACAATCTTTTCCCAAAAGATCGGTTTGTTTCTTGATGGTAGTCGTCGGATAAACTGAACGAAAGAAATGTGGTCACGTGATCATCAGAAAATGCGACCAACCACAATAATGGACATGCTGACATGTCCATTAATAAAAAAAAAAACATTCGACGTCTCCGCTCTATGTATGCTGTGTAGTATGATCTTTAGTTTTCATCAATTTGCTGTCAGTTAAAGAGTAGAACCAGTTGAGACTTTTGCTACACGGTCAAGAGTGTAGCTTGGAACGATGAGTGACTGCCTTTAAGGGTAGGATGTGAAGGGTATATCCACTTTTTTCGACCACATATCTGTTCATATTTCTTCTCGTCGTCCCTTACGTGTTTAGGACCTCAATATTTTTCTGTAACGTCACTGTTTTCCATTGGCCATCCACGATCTTTGCCACATATGCAGAATGAGTCAGCTCAATTGATAACATGTACCAGTGTGCAGGCAGTACACTCCAGTGGTGGTGGCAACAAGTTAACCACAACAAACTGAAGAATATAAACCAGGTCATCTTTTCTGGACCTCAACGATATTGTTAATGACGGAACTAGCCTGCATTTATCAAAATCGAATAAATAAGTAAATATTTTTTTTTGTTTTTTCCGCATAGTTCGTTAATCGGTGTGCAACAGTAATGTAAAATGACAAATAATATTTTCGCCCTATGTACAATATTTGCAAACAAGGTAGCATCTTAAGCTTAAGGTATTCAGTCCCGAATGAAACGGTAAAAAATGTAAAAAAAAATAAATGAATTAAATAAATAAATGTATAATGTATGAAACAAACAACATGAAATAATCAGTGGTGATTCTATGGTTGGGAAGATATTAACGGAAGTGAGTCAAGTCAGTGCCATCAAGAAGAAATTTATTTTCTTGTCAAAGTGTGCAACACATGACTATGTATATTCCCAATATTGCAGTCGACACCAAATCACTGTCTTGACAATAAACCACGTGAAATAAATGGAATACAATGATATGGAATACAGACAAGGAGGGGGATGAGTGCTAACGAGGATACACATGCACGTTATCAAGGTTCGCTTAAAGCTGGAATACGAGTTGAGCTGGAAATCGCCTGGTAATCTATTTCATCAAAGTATAGCGGGGAAACGTCAACTGTCACAAAATCTGAAAGAGAACTACTCACTAATCTTCCAGATATTTGAAGATGAAAACTGTCTAGACATTTTTGTTGGTCCTACAAATTTCAGACACTCCGAGAAAGCATAGCAGTCAATTACCGTTACCTAAAATCAAACAGACCAATGGGAATAAATATGAAACAAAAAAAATCTGACAAAAACAGTTAACACCAAAACAGAGGATTGAACATAAATTAGGAAAGTAAACTTGAGAATGGCTTAGTCAGAAAATTGGAACTTCTCATTTCTTCGGAATCCCACTTTAACGAATGAACTTGCAAATTCCGTCCTTGTGATGAGTGCTGCGGGTTGCATTTACCATGCATCAAGACACGCTCGAACTTACGGAAGCTTTAAAGTGCCTTCAAGGTAAGGATATCTTTGCCTCAAAACATTACAATTTTCTGCCAAATGTCTAGACGACAAAAAAAAAAAAAAATCACTTCAAGAAAAGGAAAAATGATAAATTGTTTAGTTGTGCTATTTCAACAATTCAACAGTTTTCTGCAAAATATTCAAATGATAACTTATTATATATTGTCAACTCAGCAATTCTCTGCAAAATATTGTCTTGTTGACTTCTTTTTTCAATGAACAAGTAAACAACTGCAAAATGTATAAATGACACTAACTTGCAGAAAATTGTCGAATTGCTCACATAGAAAAGCAGTAAATAAGTGGGTATTTTGCAGGAAATCGTTGATTAAATTGCTCACTAGCCCCAGTGAGAAAACACACACACATACACACACACACACATACACACACACACAAAGTCAACATTTTGTAGAAATTGTTTAATTCTTTACTTAGAATGAGAAGAACAGTTAACATTTTGCAGAAAAATGTTGAATTGTTAAGTTAACATGACTAAACAATTGATCATATTTTCTATTCTTTTTTTTTGATATATTTTCTTGTTGTATAAGTTATAGGGCAAAGGTATTCTTTACTCGATAAAACCTACAAGTTAACCTACCCAGCTTACCCTTACAGCCACAGCGGCTCCACGCAGGCCATATGTACCATCATGTCTGAACGGAACACGTCTGTTTCTAATATATTATTTCCCTAACATTTTTAATCGTCATTGTGGTACCACTGACATGCCTTGATCGTAAATTCAGTTACATATTCAAATGTATATGCATGCGTCTGTTAGCTCTGGTGTATGTGTCACGGTGTATGCGTGTGTGTGTGGGGGGGGGGGGGGGGGTAAGGGAGGAGCGAACTTGAAAAACAGTAAAAACCAGAAGATAGTCAATTGACCTCATGCATGTCAATTACAAAACATAGCAAACTGAAGATTCTGTCTTTCTGTCCTTTGTTGATTGATGGAGGAAGCTAGACGGAAATGTTTGGAGTACGGTTACACAGTGATCAGTCTTTTGTATTGTTCTTGACATCTGGGGCTAATCAGGGAAATAAATAATTCAGCCTTTTGACATTCGGGGATTCGTATGGCAATATAACATTTAGGTTGTATGTCCAAGCATGGAAAGGGTCTCTATCTCTTTGTTCAAGATTCCTCCTGAAACTTCTCATTATAATTGTCAAAAATTAGACTCCTAGCCTTTTCTGCTCATTTGTATGCTATCTCTTTTAAAAGGAAGAGGCTAAACAGTCGTTTCGAGACTTCTGGATTCTGCTCTTAAAATGTTGCAAGGTGGTGCCAACTCTTACATCAAATTATTGTTCTGAGCGAGTATTTCTTTTTGAATTAGTTCACTGACTTACATGACGTTGTTCAGCGAAGGATATTGACCTGGAACCGTCGAAAGAAAAAGGAAAAATAACGTTAAGCCAATTACTTCCCAGCTTATTGTCATCCGATTAGGTGGGTCTTCTAGTCTTAGCATTCAATTATAAGTACGATTATTACCGTTACGGATTTTACAGAATTGTACGGTAATAGTTATGTAACTCAGTTGCAAGCATTACCTGGCTTGTGTGAGTTTTCTTTCACTGCGAAAAGTTTCGTGCAAGTTTCGTGTGCATAGGTTCCCGTATGTTGTAGATAGTAGATACTACATATATCGCACGGTGTTGCTGAGCGGATCAGGGCAACCAGGGGATGCAATCTATGTGTCCACAATCCCAATGGGCTTCAATGTTCTTGCATGCAAGTTCAATTCTAGTTAAAACGTTGCGTTCACAAGACATTTTTTTTTCACAGTTGACTTTTGTTAACCTCAATTGACCTTGAGCTCTGTTCAGCTTTCTCGCTTTTGATGAAGAGGTTGCTCCTATGTTGCTACTTTTAAACTTTTTGTTTTGAAATTTACGTAAGTTACAGGTTTTTAGGACCCTCTGACCGAATAGTGTAGCTAGGATTTTTTCCAAAGTCGCAAAGTTGCGAAAATTTCCCGATGTCTTTTCAAGATCACACGGGGCTGTTTTGACTTTGAAAGTGAGAGTGACATGGGTAGGGGGGGGGGTGGGGGAAATTGGTCTTTAGAGTCTTTATAAGTATGATTTAGGTCATCAGAATTCTGATATAATGGAGCTGATGATTGATTGCCTTCCTGATGGAGGGGTCTAAGGGTCAGGCCTTGTGACAAAGTAACGAAGTGACAAACTCTGGTGGTCGGTTGAACAAAATTACGAATTATGCATGGAAATGTCTCACGATGTCTTATAGTAAGAAAATTTTGAGAAATTGAAAATAAAACATCTTATTCCCCAAATTTCCTATCTTTTTTTCCTGGAGAGTTGCAACTTCCCCCTCCCCCCTCCCCAAGTGTACGTCACTCAGACTCTGACCTCTGCCAACCACAAACAAGATTCATCTCCTTTGTAAGCACTATACTTTACATCAATTCATTATGAACTGATTGCGGTTTGAGTTTCATCTTCATATAACTTGTAATATTTTATGAGATATCTTGTTTAGAAGACTTTCAGACGTTGACCTATGTTTATCTCAATTGACTTCTGACTCATGTAAAAGAACGATGACCATCTTCCCTTAATTATCATGTTTCAGGTTCATGAAGTAAATTTTCTGCAGGGACTAAGGTGTTCACAATGAATTCAGTCCCTGAGTTTTTGTTGTTCAACTTAAAATACTGCTGACGTCCATGCATGAGCAAAAAGGGATGACCTAGTCTCTAAAGTAACCAGACATGCGCATGAGGTACAAGAGATGTTTGCCTCTTGAGACGATGCATTTACAATAAAAATTTATCACCTATGGGAAACCATTGCGATTGAAACTTAGTAAAATGGCAAGCAAGGGAAGTAACTGTTGTCATTGCTTAACCATTCAGTCTCACCACTAACCATTAGCAATAGCCTCGATCGACTTCTTAAAACAGTATACATAAGACGAGTGAAGGAAGATGCATCAATTGAGTTTTTGTAAGTTTGGGCATGAAAACCGACAAAAAATAATAATAACTGAATCTACGTGTGCGAAACTTACGGTATCTTATGAAAGAAGACTTTCGTTATACTTTATTTTAATTTTTTCCCATCAATATCGGCTTTAACATATGTTTTCTCTATCTGTAAAACAAAAACAATTATATTTCCCTTTAAAGAGGCACATTGGGTACGTTTCATGACAGACACTATATTTTCCTTGTCAAGCTTCCTTCCCATACGTATTACAAATGGTCAAACAAAGAGGATCCCTATGTGTCACATACAGAGTAACATTAATGAGTGAGCCTCCGATTCAAGTCAGGGTAAAAAATTCAAAATTTTGACAGTTTTCATAACTATTTTAATCTGAAACTTGACTTATTGTGCTAATTATAAGCATTTCAATGTGTTTGTAACCTTCAAAATCCTCACAAAATGATCGATATCAACTCGATGGCCACTTTAAGCACATGAACGGGTACAGCCCAGTGCCTTGGCCTGGCTATGGGCCTGGGGTATCACTCGACAATACTGGATTTTGTTTTTCAAGCTCCCCAGATGGACGGAAACAACACTTTCTGGGTGTTATAAGCTGCATATGCAAAGTCTTGCAACAGCGATCTCATGTTTGCAATTTCTCAAATTGAGGAGAGCAAAATTAAATCTATGCAAATGCTAATACCTATCAGATGGGTTGAGTTTATGCAAGAGTCATAAATTATGCATCCTTTTTCATATATTTCGGACAACTTGGCAAATATTTGATTGGGATGACCATATCTTTAGACCCACCCTTTTTTTTGCACTTGGGTAGTGGAGTCTCATTGATTGTTTGGAGGGGGCCAAGAGACTCCCCAGCATTGTTTGGAGCGAAGCGTACCAAAAAAAAAAAAAAAACAGAAGAAAATACATCAAATATCCCCTAGATTTCCTGAAATCGCCCTTCCCAGGCTCATCAAGGAAGCACCAGAAAATAGTAAAATCGTTGCCATTATTTTCTTGCCTTTCAGTGTGTGGAGCCCATCATGTGGTCGTAAGGGTTTTCAGTAGTACTCAGGGTTGTGTTTTAAAATCTGGCTAAACTGGATTTGTGATGTTTATAGTATCACACGCCCATTGGATACTTGTTTGATAGGATACATCCCTTACTTTTGTCATAAATTATCAATAATGAGAATGATTCTTATGGGCAAGAAGGCGTTTTTCATCCCAAATTTACTTACAGTGATTGCGTGCCTAGGTAATTAGAAAAACATTAAAATTTCATGTCCAAAAGTTTGCTAAGGTTTTAATTGCTTCATTCAGACGATTTGGGAAGAAAAATAAGTTTCAGGTGGTTAATTCTGCCATATGATCTCAAGTTCTTCAAACATAAGGACAAATAGTGCACAATACGATAATGTAGTGGTTGACAGTTTACATTCAAATCAACAGCGTGCTTCTTTGAACAAGTGAATAGGAACCCATTGTTGAATACACAATAAGTCAAAACAACTCAGGATCACTGATGCAATGATCATGTGATCAGTGTAGGTTATTTGCAAACACAGTTCTTCCTTTCACCAAAACTGCAATTCCAGGTAGGCTACCGACCAAGGAGCGACGACGTGAGTAGTATGTTTTTGAAACTCCAATGAGATCTGTACTGTTACGTATCCACTTAAGAAGGCGCTCATAGTAAGAAACGTTAATTTTCAAACATGATTTCTGTTTTTCACTGTTTTTTTTTTTTGCCAGCCTAGCTCGTGCAGACTTTCTAAATAGTTATTGCCATTTTCGTTCATTAAAAGCTGTAGTCCGCCCTTGTTCAACCTCGTCTGTGCATTTAAAAATAAAGAAAACTTAAGATCAAAGATAATCTTATCTTCTTTTTATTTGTTCAGCACACACGCCATCACTTACATTACAGGATTTATACTGGTAGGCCTATATTCTCTCAGCTAAACGCTTTTTGGAGCTGCGTGTCGATCACAGGTGTAGCAGGTGGGGAAGAATTGTTTTTTCCGATTTATAGTTTTGTCGTAAACCTTGTGATTTGGGGCATGACGTAGCCCTTATTTTGTGGAAATTCCTCAAATTATGACGTCACAAAATTTTGAAAAGATCAAAAGTCATGTATTTCCAATAAATATTAGCAGTTAGGCAGAATGGGTTGTTTGCAAGTAGACATATCATTTCGAAGCAATAGGTACAGATTTAGAAATCTCAGTATAAAATGAGCAAATGATCGCTTTGTGTACAGAACCTTTCGATATGGATGGAAAATTAATCTTTTTCCTCTGAAAAAGTCTGATCAAACGTTGCGCTTTTCATGATAAATACTGTACTTGATTGAATTCCAGGCAGGCAATTGGCAATATTATTATCATTTCTTGGATATGGAGGGCCCTGAAGTGATCAGATTTGCATTTGTTACCTTTTCTTTTAGTTCCTCTCATTCTTATCTTCTCTAACTTTTTTTGTTACTTTTTCTCTTTAGTTTGTGAACTTAGCTCAAAAGGGCGTCTGTTATCCATTTAAGTCCCCTTCTCTGACCATATGGTAGCTCCACCACTGGCTATGTCTAGAATCTAAATTACCAGATTGTGCTTTTGATAAACGTGGTTGATCGGTTAATCCAAGATTATCGATTAATTTGAAGTACTTTGATGAAAAGTATTTTGATAATCTTGGATTCTAGATTGGTATATAGTTGTGACATAACTTTTCAATCTTTCTTTCTCCAAAATCGGGTATAAGCGTGAGGTTTGTGCTAGAAACTTATTGTGACAGAAGTGATGTTAAATTGAATTTGGAGGTAAATACAGCTTGCACCCTGACTGAATCCTAGCCTTCTCTCATAGAAATCGTGAAATCCTTGTGATAATGAAAGCTCTAACTTGCTTTGGATTTCTTTGGGGTCTCTCTACTGATGTCTTTTTCAACAGTCATATGAACGCAGCTCATTGATTGGTCCTTCGACTTGTTTACTTCTTGGGCATTTTTTTCAAAATGGCAGCCCCCTTCAGCCTCGGAAGGAGAAGTGCTCGACTCTGATTATGAGTTTGAAAAAAAAGGGAACCGGAAAGTCAATCCCTGACCAGCAATTTGACTCCACAACAGTTGCTATATGCGTAATTTCAGGTCTGATTAATGAAAATGCTCATGTAATTCCATTTCAGCGTTTGATAATCATAGTTTCACTTCAAGGAAGACTGCTGTACCGTGTACGTGTACTGTGACTTTAGTTGTAACATTAGGCTTAGGCTATCCTAACTTTACTCATACTCGACTATTCGTTACGACTAAGAGTAACGTTATCGTGTAGCGGGATAGAAATTGACAGTTACAATAACGATACATACTTAAGTTATGAATACTATCGTTTGGCAAGGATTTAAGTGAGACCTAGCCTAAGTGAGGCTTAGAAGGTAGCCTGTCACTGTCAGTAAGTTTTACTGTACAGCAGTATGTACCACCCCATTCGTATTTCTAAGTTAGTGTCAAAGTAGCCTAGGCTAGATTACTTACTATTCTAGGCCTGCCTAACCCTTGAACATTGCTGTGCTTATGTCGCACTCCACATTCACAGACATTGCGCTGCTAACACAATTCTTTTGGCACGAATTTTTAATCCATGACCACAAGTGACGTTAACAAGCCAGATTGTAAAGTTTGGCCAGACTGCCCTGTTTTCCCATCCGCGCACTTATGCAGTTTTTAGTGAGATCCGTGCACTATTTTAATCGATATTAAGTTGTTCCCTACGTGCAGCCCAGTGCAGCGCAAATTATTCCTAGATTAAAACATTTCATTGAGAACATAAACTTTTCATCATTAAAAGAGTAATTAACATCCTTTTTTGAGTTGTAACTTGTGTTTTTGTGAGTTTGTTCATACTTTGCTTTGTTATTTTTTTCGCAGCGTTTAGTAATCTCCGCAAAATTAATCTGAAACAATGGTATTCCAGGTTTTTCCCACGCAATTTTCACATTGCGTTTTTGCATTCCCCGCGCACAAAAAAAGAAGTTTACAGTCTGGTTAACAAGTGTATCAAACAACTAAACAAGTGACTAAGTACAGTAATAGGGTCTGTACCTTATTTTATTTTAACTTTTTCAAGGAACTTTTTTTCCTTTTTACCCCACAAAGTTGTGGCTAACCTATGGATAGAAATGACAGAAGTTAAACCTGCGAAAGGAAAGAGGTTAGAAGAGGATACGAACCAACACGGGTACAGTAATAGTCGCATAAGTCCTAACCCTAACCCACTACGCTATGAGAGGAAATTCGGTTGAAAGGTGTTCAGAGATATATATACATCCTCTAGCCCTGTAATATATACATATATATATCATAACCCTATAGTGCATACGCTATTGCTGGCAGTACATCAAGTGCTCATTCAAGCATATTGCGTTATACTGTGTGTGACGTGCTTGCGTGTTTTCATGGATTCTAAATTTGAGTCATTTTTTTAACCCATTTGAGCTTTGCTATAATATGCCCCCATAATGGCCGTAAAAGATTCTTACAGTACTAGGTTACTTTTATCACAACTTGGTCTAAATCTTAAATTTGATCACTCATAAAACTATTTTTGGTGACCATTCAAAGCATAAAACAGCAAACTTCAGCATCATTCACCGACTCAAAGACTTCAAATATGGTGTATATCCGGACTGACTTTGTGTGTTACATTCAGTTTTTTTAGTCAAAATACATCCATTTCCTCATCATGGGTTGGTAAAAAGATTATGCAGAATGGTGGATGTGGTGTCAAAGATCATTTGTGTGAAGTTAGGTAAAAAACAAAACATAACTTTTTGTGAACATGAGTGATAATGACCCTGACCCTAATCCTCATTAGCCAACCAAGGATCGGCTAATGGGTCAAATGTGTGTGTTCCCACAGGCACTTGAAAATCCTCAAAAAAATGTGCAGTCCTGGAAAAGAAATTAAATTCGTATATTTCCCAAATAGTTTTTGAACAAGAAAAAGTACAGGAGAAGTCTTGGCAAAGTCCAGCAGATATGCAAAGTACATTTGTCACTACTTGGCAGAGTAATGATTCTATTTCATTATATTATATACTATAGAAATGTTTAATTCTTGAATTACCTCAAACTGTTTGATGAACTGTGGTATCTGCACTCATGCAGTTACCTACAACATGTCCATGCATGCACACATGCATGCACACATGACTGTCTGAGTATTGGTCATGTACTGTAGGTTATTCTGTTACCACAATCGTGAAGCTAGTGTAAAAGTGTCCGAGATGTTAGGACTTTATAATTTAAGTGGGTCGGCAAATGTTTACTCTCCGTCCTATGAATATGAAGGTTCATGGAGGAAAAGCGAATTCAAACTGAAGAAAAAGACTAACAAAGATTTCTCCAAGGTTACAAATTATTTAATTGCCCATGCCCATCCCTACAATGTCTTTCTCAATAAAGCTTACAAAATTATCTGAAAAATAAAATAAACGAAAGTCAATTATTAAATTTGGCAACCGATGAACTGAAATTTATAAAATAAACGTAAAGATAACTTAGCTCTTGTATTCCTTCCTGAACCTTCTTAATCAACATTCCCCAAATCACACACACACCACGGACGTCCGACCTCATTCAGCTCAATTCTACCAACTGTTTCATTCCACGCAAGTAAACATTTTTAAAATTGAATTACAAAATTATTGCGCAGAGACGCAGACTGAATATAGTATTGAATAAATGCAGAAAGGGAATCCTCTGTGACGTACTACATTACTCATAAGGATATTACATACGTCACAGAGAATTCACTGCATGCAATGCATTATGCGTACACACGCGCCTATATATATATATATGTAGTACAATATTAAATAACATTATATAGTATACGCACACCGCGAACCGTCACCCGTGGTATGTCCGCGAGCGCTGGAATTAAAGAATAGTTTGTACGCACTGTAGGCACTGCAGACACATACATGGCTAGGCCTGAGTCCGACGTTAACCTAGCCTAGACTGTATACTGTGACCGTTAGTAATTTAAGTTAGTGATCATCCTAAGGACAGGTTAAGCTACGTAATACGACCTACTTTACACCAGCACAAAATTTTGTATTGTGTGGAAAACCGCCATAGTCATTACTTGGTGTTCCAATTAAAAGGAAATAATCTGAGAAGGTCCCATATGTGGGAATCTGTGCCACCCTCTGATTGGCTTGAGGATCAAATGTTGATTTGACTTCCAAGAAATTGCTTGTGCAATCCATTTCTGCCTCTGCTGGTTTGTTTTGTATTTGTTTCTTCTTTGAGCATTTAAAATGGGAGATGACCCAACTCATCTGTTTAGTATTTTTAGATTTTTTTTCACACTTTGATATTACTTTGAATGACATTACTTCTGAATTATTCACTGAATTACTGACTTAACCTGTGTTTGTGTGCTTGCTGAGAGGTACCAGCAATGAGGGAGATGTGCCTGGCAAGTGATGTTACCACTGGCAGGCAAGCTATGCAGCACTCAGATACCTGACAGTGTTTTTGAACTAGAAGCCCTTCAAGATATAGTTGAATTCCACTGCATTCTACTATGAAGGGATCAAGGCCTGCTAATTCACACTCATCACTAGGCAATGAATAACTGTCTACTCCATCGTCAGCATCATTCATTATAGAGCAAATGATACCCATCGCGTCTGCTGCGAATGGTATTTAGCATGTGATGAATGTGTTACTTTGGATCACGATCACATGTTCACTCTGCGTTATAGTGTGCTGGATTGCGCATTTCGTTGTTTGCATCACTTCATATCTAGACTAGTGGTTCTAAACCATTCCGGTCTCATTATTTCCCCCCCCCCCCATTTCAATCTGCCATATGAGACTGAGTACACTAAGATAGGTCTGGTGCTAATTATCATTCCATCGTGGAGAGCAGTCACTGTAGTAAGTTACCAACATTACCCCCTGAGCATGTGCAGCGTGAGCATGTGGTTATCCCCCCTCCCTCCCTTGGTTAAGAACCACTGATCTAGAGACACTGTTGCAGGACTTTAACAGATCTACCAAGTGACCGGCATTTCACTCGTTTTATCCACATTTGAACACCCAAACTCACTTAGTCTGCTGAAAAACCTGCATTTTAAAAAATTTCAATATCCATAGAGTCACAATAATAAAGCACTGTACGATAACTCCCAATTTAGTACAGAAATTCCCCCAAATTACTCATTTCTACGGTTTCATGTTGACTCATTCCCTTTACTTAAAAATTGCTACCATTTTGTTTAGCATGCTTCCTGTGTGAAAATTTCAAATTTTCAAGGTGGGCACCCCTCCCGCAGGCTGGCGGTCCACTGACGGACATGTCAGAGGTGGACCCGCATCTTTTGTCTCTGAACTTGGGAGCTATGCACCAGAGTACCCTCTTCTCATAGTGCAATTTTGATCTGCTAGTAGCATTGTATCAACTGAAAACTGAGCACGTCAGTTTGTGTTATTAATTCCACTGTAAAGCCTACAGGTGAGCGGTATATACCCAAACAATACACAGATGTTCACTTGTTGAGAACAAAACTCGCCCGACTATAATTCACACAGAGATGTTACAGATTTGCTCTGATTAGATAAGATCATGAATTTTGTTATTTTGACATTGTTCTTTCCCTATTTGGTTACACTTTTTTCAGGAAATCACAAAGATGTCTTTAGGTACCAAGAAACTGGTAGTACCCAAGCAGACTCTCAGAGCGAGAGAAAATGATACTTCAGAAAGAATCCTGCCCAAAGTCCCAGAATCTGAAGCAGTAGCAGTGTCACAAGAGAGCAACTTACCCAAATATGAAGGTAATGCAATCATCACGTTGATTGATGAGCTATTGTTGAAGGTTTGTTTGAAAGTTCTTCTCTGACTGAGTTCTTCGAGTCACTTTACAGCATGATTGTACAATGCACCATTGATAATTCTCTTATATACTGATAATGCCCGCTGCGCATTAAGCCCCAGAATCCTAGTTAGACGAGCGGAGTGGAAGCCAAAGCATCGTCATCGCAATAAAAGGTCAGCCAAATAAACGACATCGTGGTCGTAGCGGGCAATCCAATATCTAGAAATAGTTTTAGATTTCAAAGTGATTTCAAAGAAATAACACATCAGGTGGAGTTTATAGCTTGTGGTTTCCCATAAAAGATACATGCTTTACATCAATAAGCGGTGCAATAACAACAAGACCGGAAAAGTGTTTGGAATGTTGAAGTGCACGTGGATGCTACGACGCCCAAAATTTTCATGTCTATATCAGTATCCTCATGATCATTTATCCATATGTGAGCAAAATCGTGAAAAGTAAAGATTTGGTACGTTCCCAAACTGCCACCTTTGTGTGTGGTGGGGTCGTGTGTTGAATCGTATGAGTGATTTGCAGATGAGCATCAATTCTTTCAGCTGGTGCTACAGTATCAATTTAGTAATGCACTGATCCATTAACACTCATAAGATGTTGGAGGTGGTAAATGGTGGGTGCAGAATCATTTGCAGATTATGCAACACGGTTTGCTTGACGTTTTTACTTTATTTTCAAACAATTTGATTGGATGAAATCGTCATTGATATGTTCAAATATGATGCCGAATTGCCGATGCCACGGGTTGCTTGTGCACCTTACAGTGCATCCTAATTACAAGGTGATACATGCCTCTTAAATTGTGTTGGTGTATTACATTCTACAGTAGTTGATGGTACTGTGCCAAACTTCAATTGTGCCTGCATATGACATCAATGGTTAGTTACAAGAGAAATGCTCAACATTAATTATCGCTGCACGTCATGTCCTAGCTGGCAAAGTTGCGTGTGCTTATTACATCCAAGAGTAAGGGAACGTGATATAAGTGCTTCCTAAGTTGTACTATGCACTTTGAAGAAGCTTAGTTCATATTAATACAACAAATCTCCACTTGTGCCTGTTTGTACATCTTAGTTATTTGTCATGTGCACATCTTCAGTCGCATCTGCAAATTAAAAAATATGGTAGTTACTAGGGTTGGACGGTATCCCGGTAGAATACTTCGCAGTACCGAAATCTTTTTGGTGACGGTGATACCGGTACCGCCTCCAACAAATAAACAAAAATTGTTTTTTTCGAATGTAGCGTTAATAGTTACATATCAACATCAAAATGGACCAAAAACAAATTCCAAATCCTTTTTAAAACTCTTCATTTCAATATCTCACTAAAACAAACCTCAGTGCTTCTGAAAGTAAATGTATTCATCGCAGTAACGATTGAAGTTAACCTAGTACACAGTGGCGGTCCCTGCCTTATGTTTAACAAAGCAGCTATCTTCCCTAACGTTGGTAAAATCATTCAAACCATGCAGACTAGGCCTACACATATTGCCCATTTTGTTAACACTAACCTGATGTAAACGACGAGTAAAGTACCCGCGTGTTATACTAAACAAAAGCAAACAGCTCAGCTATGTAGAAGTGGAAAGAGAAAAAGTTACGTTTAGGCATAATTCCAGCGGTGTTTTTTTTTTTTTTTTTTGCGTGCCTCCTTGACGTCTGTCTTTGTATATTTTTTGGTCCCTGGCAACCATTTACGTATGAAGTGGCTCATGCAGTTACTCCAGCGGATTTGTAATGCCACTGTCACGGGTTCGCTCCCCTCTCGGTTTTGCGTTTACCCTTTCTTTTTTTTTCTCTCTTCTTGTCGAACGTATTGGTTTGAAAACCTTGACTCACGTTCCTAATTCGCCGCAAACGCCATCTATCATTTGCTGGTTATAACTGAGTCTGTATCAATTAATAGCGATGATGAAGCAACAAAAAGAAAAAAGAAACAACAAAGATGAGCTGTTTTTCTGCAGCCGCCCTTCGTCTTATTCAAGACATATTTTATGATCTTGAGATGGAATCGTGACTATGAGTTGCCTTTGGGGATACATATCATGATACTTACTATCGTATGTAGGCTATAGATGCTCAAACATGCTACGTGGGACTAACTTTATGGAAATCAGGTTACTTGGAAATTTAAAAAAAAAAAAGTTTGAAATGTTTGAAAATTGTTTTTTACGGTATTTGAGCACCACGTCGGTGGCATTAATATTGATGAACTGCTGCTGATCGGTCTATATTAAACCATGTTCATTATCATAATAATTCCGACGATCCATTTAGGACAATCCCAGCCAAAAATTTTGCATCAGAAATGTGTACTAAGGTAATTTCGTGGAACTAGTACACATCATCATAACTGTGTCGGATTAACTCCGATTAACACAGAAATTGCACAGACAGAAAGATCATACCCAAAATACTTTTTGAAATTTCCTCAACCAATGGAAAAGGTCCGTGTCTCCTTCCGTTATCGAGTTATGAGCAATTTTGTGTTTTAAAATATTAATTTAAAGTGCTTCCTAAGTCTTTGGCGTAACTTTTTTAGGTTATCCTGCTGCTACAGCTACCCAATGTAATCCAGTTTCATTCATTACTCAATCGATGGGCTTATAATGACTATAATCAAGGTTACCAGTTTGTTTGTGGAGTAACCCGCCAATTTTTTACCTGATACCAAATTACCTGAAATGAAAAAAAAAAAAACTCCGAGCAAAAACTAGCCCCTACTTGAGGAAACTTGACCCTGTCTTTTTGTACAGTGTAACACTTGTCGAAGTTTTCAACACACTGCAATATGATATACATCATTACATAATCTATGTTGCTACAAGTGGAGAGAAAATTGTAGACCCGTGACCGTCCCACTCGGGAAACTACTAAATCGGGGAAAAAAAATTCTTGATATGTCGCGATAAAGCGGGTGTTTTATACTTATTTCAATTATACCTACAAAGCGCCAAAATGCGTGCACTTTCTAATTTTTACTGGCCCACAAAGGTAAAAAATAAACCAAATTTGCCCCTTTTGGCGTTTAAAATGCCATATGGCAACCCTGATTACAGAAATAAGAAGGCAGGCACACCCGGTGGAAAAGAAGATTTCCGGCACTAATTAAGGTATGAATTGCGACAAACGGGGAAATTTTTACCTCACTGAAGTGACGCCATTAATAATGAAAATTTCATTCACATCACTGCATAAGCTGGATTGGGAATTTCCACGATTCTTGAATATACTGTAAGCAACATTCCGATCCTGCCTTGCATCTAATTATGAACGTAAGTCATGCCTGCCACAAGCATTTTAAACTCCTGATTGGCTGTCTAAAATCGCGGGAAGTAAAGTCTACGAATCGATCTGCAAACTTGTACACAATATATTTCAACTCAAGGCTGTCAGTCATTTGAAACTGAGGTCTTTAGGGCGGGGCCGGGCATAGACAGCTTACTCAGCTTGGATCGGAACTGAGGAGGTGATCAACAGGTGAAAATTTCCCGTTGAAATAATACAGTGACTCGCTCGCTTCGAACCTCAGTACTAAACGATGCACATACAGTTGTCTGCTTGTATCATGAAAGTTACGTTGTTTGTGTATATCACAGGTGGTCCTAGCGTTAAGTATACACTATTAACTACATAGGTGTAGTTAATAGTGTATACTTAACTCTAGGACCGCCCGTAGTGTATATAAGCGGCAATGAAAGCGAATTTGTCTGTATTTCTGGTGAGAGTAAAACAAAACAAGACAAGGTTTCAACGATTTTGTGTGACGAAATAATTCGTAAGTAATGTACAGTGATCAGATCACCTGACTTAAGAATTTTTAGGCCGCAAATGGCGACTGGGTATGTTGACAAATGATCGCATCGGCAAAAAGGTGGTCGCCGATTTAGTTGCTGCATTCGGTGCTGCTCTCAAACCCTGCTAAAGCTACACAAACTTTGTACCTCGTCGTTTGATGTTTTTTTCAATGAATTTACAGGAAGACATGAATGCAAGTTACTGCATTACCACCACAATATATAGAGCTCAAAACCTGTTGTTTTTGTCACGTTCAACAAGACACAGAAACTTTTGTTTTTAGCACGTTGAACACGTGGTCAATCCCGGTACTTGCGTAAATACCGGTACTGATGCGCTGCGAATACCGGTACTGATTTTCCTGGTACCGCCCAACCTTAGTAGTTACAGGAAGATCTATGCACTCTGAATTGTGTATATTGCATCCTAGTTTGGCGCTTTATACATCTTCAGTTGTACCTGCATATTACATGATAGAGTATTTGATACTGTACTTGTATTGTAAATTGTGTTTGCGTATTAAAGGGAAAGGGGGCATTTGTTTTACAGACAACAATCATATTTTTAAAACCAATGCATGTGGACATAGAATGATAGATTATTCAAAATAAGGAAGGACAGTAGCCTTCTTTTCAAAAAATAAGTTTCTCACAAATGTTAGTTCAGTTATTTGTTGCACAACAATTTGTTCACCCATACTTTTCAAAATTCAAATGATGCATTTTCCATTACTCATCACATGACACATGCATGATGTGTTGAGGAGATGGAGCGTTGGCAGATGTTTATTGATGAGACTGAATGTCTTAACAATGATGTAAGATATTTTCTTTGTATGTCATTTTGGTGTATTCTAAATGCCCCCATTTCCCTTTCAGGCCATGTTAATGTACGTGTTAAGTTGTGTCTGCTTGTTGACACGAAAGAGAAAGTGCAAACGGCAAATCATCTGGTTCAACCGCTCCCATTGTGCAAAATGGTATGTGCAAATGTTGCCGAAACATTCTTGTGCCTTATAGACAAACACTTCCCACCCAGCAACCTGTTTACACAAAATTTTTAACTGAAGTACAGTTAAGGTAATTAAGCTACAGCTGCCTCTGAAATGTCAGGTCCAATATCCAATCACAAAATAAGAAAATCATATGGAGCAGTTCACCTAAACCAGCAACAGTAGTAAGTGAATGTAATTGCAGGGTCAAGGCAGAATGTCCAGTCGACAACAACTGCCTGACCTCAAATGTGGTCTACCAAGCTGACGTCACAACCCCAGAAGGCACCATATCATACATAGTAATGACAGGGAGCACATTCAAAACCTGGTTCGCCAACCTTGCAAAATCTCTCAGACACATGGAGTAAAGAGTAAGTATAAGAATATCTTTCACTCATGGCCCAATGAAGGTATCTGTGAAATGTTAATTATTCATTCAATCTCTTTAGTTGCTCCAGTCTGCAAAATGTTTAATATTCAATTTAAGGGGAAAAAAACTTAATCCATTGTCTTGCAACAGAAAGAGTGGAGTTTGCTTTCACAGTTGATGCCTTTTCTAACTTTACAGTATCTCTTAATTAAATAATCCCAGCTACATGAAAGCAAACAACATTAATGCAAAAGAATCCCAACCTAACTACTAAATACAGCAATATCTACTTGTGGCAGCTAGACCAATGGTGGTCTATGTTACCATGGGTCTAAATAGAAAAATCTAGAGTTCCTTAGAGTATCATTCAAACACTCGTTTGTGAGGAGCTTTCCACTTCTTCACAAGGAGGAGTGGTAGTTTTGACATACTGCACATTCTACATAACCTTTTGCTCTTTCTTATTCCAAATCGGATATGAGCATATATGTGTTAAATAATGATCTTACACTTCGCCAATTCTGTCAGAACTTTGCCCCAGTGGAGAGGAAACACTGTTAATGTATCTCGACATCCCCTTGAAGAATATCCAAGAGTACAGTATGTGTTTCATGTCTCTCCCTAGCTTTGCCGGTGGAATGTTGTTAGCTTAAGTTCATCAGTGTTTACCTGCAGAGTTTAAGGTGAACAGTGGTGACCATTGGCCAAACACAACATTCCTTATTTAAGGTACTGATAGGCGTAAAAGACATACTCATAAATAAGCCCAAATAGCATTAAATGTCATAGCACACCTCCACATAGCTTTCTGAGTCAATCCAAAAAGTAAAAAATAAACACCTTACAGATTTTACAGGAAGTTAGTGATCACTGAGGATACCGAAAGCTGTCGGCCATTGCAAGCCCTGTGATGTTAACTTTGTGCAATGTGTCAGATCTATTCTCTGACTTGGTTTTTTCATCCTGACGTGTCATTATGTCATTTGGCTCCTTCGGTTTGAAACTGCTGCAGTAATTGCTCAGTTGGCTGCTCCATGTGGCATGGCTTGCTTTGCCCGTTTAAGGGCGGAGTGTATTTACAAGAGCAGTATTAGCCCTTTTTCTTCTGGAACAGCACAAAAAAGTATCGTTGTTTAACACTGGTCGTTTCTCTCTGCCATACACGTTACCTTTGGATTGTGGCTCTTTCAGGTATCACTGCATGTAATTACAGTACTTTTTTCTTTTTTTTGCAAGTAATTTTTTTTTTTCTCTACAGTTTCAGAGTCTCCTCAGAACCTGGTGAGATACATCACAGAAGATGCCATCCAGAGAAGGACCAAGAAAGATAACTTGAAAGATGTTCTAGTTTTAGATCTCTCTCTACGAGAAGGGGAAAAGAAAATTAAGGCAAGAATGCATATTTACACTTTCAGAATTCCGATGTGTATCAAGGGGTTACACAGGGGTCATGTCTGTGTGACCCTCCCATTTTGCACTTATGTGAGGAAAATATCCCTTTCAGATTTCTTAGAAAAAAAATAAACATATCACAGTGTATCCTCACCAGGCAGTATCTGATGTGTTCACATCCCCCCATACCCACATCAAAATTTTGAGTGTGGTCTGTGAAGTTTTCGAGATTCTCAAGTGTGTATACAGTACTTGCATTTAGATCAGATTTGAAGCACTTTCTTCACATTGGGCAAACAAAAGCTGCAACTCAGTGTCCAATGATTTCATTAAAATTAAAACCTTCTATGTGACATTGATGAAATGCATTTGTAACATTGCAAGGGACGTGGCACAAATCTAACCTAAGATCATCTTAGGTCCACAAAACTTCACAGTGCTTCTCATTATGCAGCCTGCATATCTCACCTGCTTGAATGAACACAGCCGCAGAACCCCTATGAACGGAGGCCAGGAGATGTGTGCACTCATTACTGTCTGGTTGCTATCCTTATTACACTGGTAAGCCACAGCTCATTGGAAGATGATCTTCGGTTATATTTGTTAGGCTTCCCGGAATACTCATCTAGACCTCAACAAAAATGTTTATGTTTGCATTTATTGTTGAAAGTGAAACAAGACCACTCAAGATAACAACAGCTATTGGTTTAATGTAGTAAAGAAAATAGACTCTATGATGGCCAAAACAAAAACACCTGTTTTCAGAGCACAAGTTTACTCGGAGATCAAATGCCTACTCAAAATTTAAGCTAGTAAACATTTTAAGGTTTCTCTGTACTGTCTTTCAGTATTTAGAAAAATTGGAGAATTTAACAAGGCTGCAAATTCTCCGTCTTGGCTACAACCAGATCGAGAAAATCGAGAATGTGAGCCACCTCACCAAGCTGAGAGAGTTGGATCTTAGCTGCAACTGCATCGGTCGGATCGAGGGCCTGGAAACGTTAGTCCACCTTCAAGTACTCAACATCTCCAGCAATCTGATCGAAACCATCCCCGGATGGCTCGGAAAGAAACTGAAGGTGTTGAGGGAAATAAATCTCTCAGCCAACCTCCTATTCTCTGTAAGTGCGACACTCTGATCTGCAGATGTGTATGGTGCATCATTGTTCCAGCCTGAAAAGGGGTACTGCCTTCCTTGCAAAGTGAAACAGGTGCATCAGAGGTGGTGTGAGAGTGGTTGTTTTACAGTCGATGCTTCAGTCGACCGTTTTACTGTCGTCCTGTTGCTGCCAGTGTAAAAACTTGATCAAAATTTTTTTGCTTTACTCTTTGAAAGTATTAGAGCCATGAGACACAAGGAAGAAAGCATCATTGTTTTTTTTTTTTCAAAACTGTGTAACTTAAGCAGAAAGCAATATTTATAATTAATGAATTTATGGGGAAGATGTTTGTCAAACACCTTTGCTTCATATTATACAGAGCTCTGCCAAAGGTTTTGTTCGCCTCTTAATCAGTCTCTCTGTTTCACTGTTTTTCAATCCACTGTTTTATTCTGGGTTTTTCCCTGATACAGAGGGTGATTAGATTTTCCTCACTCTTAATGCAGTTCCCACAAGTCATCATGCCATTTTTTCAAATTGTTGGTGTCCCCATCTAGCCAACCTTCACAGGCTCCTCCACCTGTTTCTTCCACATCTTCTGTAGATGCTGCCATTGCAAAATAGGACACACACTAAGTCATATCATTTGCTTAACATAAGGGAGATTTAACCTTCCCGGCAGACCATAGCAGGTATGCCTTATGCCTCCTTTCAAGAACACGTGTCCCACTTAATATTTCTTAATACAAGACTAGCATGTGGTAATGTAATTGTACCTGATAGTAAGTAAACTAAATACTTTTTGTCTGTAATTTTAATGTTGTCATCTTCAAAGCGATTTAATTTTCTGATACCACAAACAAACCCTGCTTCTACTGAGTTCAGTTGTGTAAGCTACCGTGAGCATTGTTGCGCTAGTTTTTCTTTTGATATGTTATACCATGACCTTCCAGCATACCTATCCAGCTGACAATAGTACTGCATTTCCATCACAACCTTCAACCTACGAAAGCAGTCTTGATTAAATTACATGCAGTTTTGGAACTCTTTTAGTTTGGGAATCCATGTTTTATCTGGTCATTTAGAAAAGTTTAATTGTCTTTGGAATTGTTCGAGGCCAAAGTCGCAACTTTTCACGTAACTCCTCAACGTTCCGCACTTTCACACAGACCTTTGCATGAGTATCTCAGAAGGTATGACAAAAGGTTGTGATATTGAGATGTATGTAGGCTCACCATAATGTTTGTTTCACATCTGCTTTTCAAGATGAGTTGACTGCTAACCAACTCAACAAAAACTGCTGATCAGTTTGTTCACATCAGTTTGTTCACATTAGCTTTTCCTGTGCTCTTTGTCGTGTGTCAGTTGCTCTGAAATCCAGAGGTCATGTGTGGTAATTGAAAGCAGTCTGTAACCATAGTAACAGCTACCTCAAGAGATTTCATCGAAGGGTTTGCATGTTTCTCTTCTCTTTCTGTCTGCAAAGCTGAATGACGTCTACAAACTTCGCAGCTTGAAAGACTTGATAGCATTCTGGATTTCTGGAAACCCCCTCTGCGATTTAGCTCATTACAAACTTTTTGTCATCTTCCATTTGCGATACCTGACCCACTTGGATGGTGAGCCCATATCTGCTGCCCTTCGCCGTGAAGCCCAAGCTCGCTTTGCACAAGGTACTGTCGAATGCAGAGATGAAGGAAGACAAAGTTTGTTGCAATTCAAATCTTTTGAGAAGATAGATGAAATGGGATACGATGTCAGATATTGAGTGCTTGTCGTTTATGAATAACTAGATGGTTTGGAATTCTGCCCTGCCTCAAAACCTTGAAGAAGGGGCCCCCCAGTTTCTCAACAAGATGAAACTTCTCTTGAACCATACTTTCTGACAGTTTACAGCTTTTCAAGTAACCATCTTTACACTGTCTTAAAAGACAATTTCTTGTTCTTGGATTGAATCTTTGTATAAAATTTATTTATGCTGCCAGTAGTCTTAAAACCATTCAAGATTTAAGTTGCTGAATGAATAAAATTGATAGTTGTTTCTTAAAATTGAACTGAATACATTCCTTTCCTACCCCCCATCTCTTACAACAGAAATTCTCTTCTTTTACAAATTGGTTTTGTAAGCAGAATACATTATCAAAATGCAATGTGGCCTCATATTGGTGGAGGATTTGCAACAAAAGTTGGTGATGGTCTTTAAAATGCCAAAATGAACCTTTACTTGCTGCATCATGTACAATTGCATTGTAAGAAATGTGAAAAGCAAACTTAACAGTAGCGCAGTTGCGGTTCAAAATTCTTGTGAGTTAGGATGTTTATTGTGTGAAACATTTGTGGATATGTTTCCTGATATTTAATAAAACAAAGAAATGTCATCCAATCTTCCCTGATTTTTGTTTTGTGTCTTGTCCTAAAAATTTTCTGTCAGATGAAATTGAAAATTTTGAGATGCAGCTGGAGAAGGAAGAGAAAAAGTTACGAGACTTGGAAGGGGATCACGTCAGATCCTTAGCAGATGTGGATAAATCGCAGAAAAAAATCAAGAAATTGGAAACCAAGGCAACCAGATACCAAGAGAAGATGGAGGTCCTGCAGCAGGAACTAGAAGCCAAAGACGAATTAGTGAGTTTCAGGAGTTCATTAAGTTGATATCGATACGTTTGTGAGGTTTTCAAGAATGTAACCACATGACAATGCTTATTATGAGCATAATTAGTCCAGTGTCACATCCAATAGTTATCAAAAAAAAAACAACAACAACAACTGTCAAAATTCCTGATTTTTTTACCTTAACCTGTGCAAACTGTGAACTATGAATTGGTATTCATGTGAAAAGTGTCTGGTCACGCATTTCCAAAAACCAAAGTGAATCGTTAATTTCTGACTCACTTAATGTTCCTTTGTGTGTGACACATGGGGGATCCTCTTATTTTAACTATTTGTCATTGGTATGTGAAGGAAACTTGACAGGTTTAGGAAAATTTAGTAGTGAGTCTCACATAACAACTCAGTGAGCCTCTTGAAATTATTATGATGTTGTTGATCATGTAAAAGGAAGAACAGGGATACATTTAAAGCAGGATGTGTTTTGATTCCCGCATTTACAAAAGTGTGACGAACTGGCTTTAGCTCTCACAGTTATAAAAAGCTATAAAAACTACTGTACTGTGGTCTATCTGTCTGAAAATAAGTAAATTAGAATGACTACTCCTGCAACTCTTTGGACAGATTTTAGCAGCCTATCATTCTGTAGCATGGGGTGATGTGTATATAAAGGGGACGAAACAGATTGTTTTTCTTTTTTATTTTATTTTTAACTTTGGCAGTTTATGAAATATTCTTTAATGTCTCTTCAACAGCTGAAGAGAAAGACAGCTGAATTGAATAAAGCTTGCCAAAAACAGTTCAGGCTAGAGCAAGAGCTGGCATTCCAGAAGATTGATGCTAAATTTGAACCTCTTGGGAATCTGATGGAGGTTGAAGAGGTGAGTGAAGCTGAGTGATTTTCCTTTGCCCCTTAGTACGACCTTCTATTTATGCTCTTTATGCTCTTGTCTTTGTTCCAAACCAACAAGCTGATGTGACACATTACAGTTTCATTGCATCATGGGAGTTTCGCAAAATTCATGTGGCGTATTTGTGCAAAGTTGCAGTTGCCGGCTCCCTGGTTTCTTCGATAAAATGTTTATCTGGTTTGAAGGCCTGTTCAGGATTTCCTTCTAAATGTAGCATTTTGGTCCAATATGGATCATAGTGCCCCTTAGTCGATGTCTGACTCATACATGAAGTGCCAGTAGTGCATGTTGATACTGTTTGGAGGATTCCACCCTTAATTCCACCCACTGTATTAACTCAAATTGATGATTTTTTTTTAATTCCAGTAAAACTCACAGACAATGTTAGAACTAATATAAGGATACTGTCTAATGTACAAAATTAGTAATTCCTGTGGAGTATCCAACTACTCTGATACCAACTTTTCATGTCATTTTTAGTCTTCAAAACTGGGTGACGTTGTGTGTCCTTAGGTCAGTTGTCATCTGAAGGTGAGAAAAAGTAGGATAAAGTCTTTGAGGTGAAAGGCACTACCACTTTACATGAAACATGATTTTAAAGGTGAGCAGAGTTTCATACCGTCGTTTACATGCTTAGTATGTCTCTTCGTTCTGGGTTTTCAGTTGGTGGGCGGAACAGATGAGAGTAGTTACATCGGACAGGCAGGGTACAAAAGAACGCCACTGGTGAACCCGTACCCGACTTCCAGAAGCAAAACTCTCGGTGACCACCTGTCCGGCGACATCAGCCCCGAATCGCAGATGGCGCTCCACAGAAGCTTAGACGAACAGCTCGCCAAGAAAGAGAAACATGTGGAGAGAGGTAGAGATTGCACATCATCAAAATAAAAAAAAGTTGATGTTTTCGAGGAATGTCCGTATGCAACCGGAATAGACAGGTCATTTGTATGTGAAAGGAAACGTCATGAAATCCAAAGATGTCCACAGATATTTGTTAGCACTGTTGAAAGTTAAGTTGCTTATCAACGTATAGACAGTAGACATCCACAGTGTACGCTGTAGATATCCTGCACAGAATTATGTTGTTTTTTCAAAATGTATGCACAGTATTTAACTTTTATGTTTTGTGTTGCCATACCATACACACTCTTGCAATTGAATGTTGAACAAGATAAATTCAATGTCTTGTTTGGTGATTTACTGCCAGACACCCTGAGTAAAAATATTATATATGGTTATGGTTAAATCTCCTGACTGAATTTAGTAATCTGCATGACAGGCTTATTACAGAAAAGATCGATCACTTTAAAGTTTAGGCATCCCATTTAAGGAGAAAGCTGGAATGTATCTAGCTGGGCAGTCACTGTTTCAGCTGCATTCAGGAAAAAATTGTGTGATGTCAATCGCAGTCAGTATATGAACAATATGAAGTAACCAATCACTGATTTGAGCAATGTGACTATACGATGTTATGTTAAGCAGCAAGTAACGGTGTGGTATGAGTTGCAGGTAGTTGTATGCTGATCATGTGAGCAGCATGCGGTTGTTGTGAGTATTTGGATGATGGAATGTTAGTAGCTGATGACATGACAAGAGCAGCAGCTGGTTTCATGATGATCATGTAAACAGCAGTCAGTCATATGAGCTATGCTGACAAGAAAAGAGCAAAAAAATATTCAAAGGGGACAACTCCTCCCCTTTGGATTTACTTTTTGCAGCTGCAGTATGCTTAGACGTCAAATTGTGCAATCTTTTTCCCCATATTTTAGCAAACTTTTGCAACTGTATGTTTTTCCATGAAAGTTTCATTTTCATTTTGCATGGGCTTTTTTTTTTAAAAATGTTTCACCAATTGATCATCTTGCGATTTGCTCTTCATGCTGATTGGCAAGCGTCAGTGCTGGCCACAGTCAGCCATCTCTGACCAAACTGTCTAGAACCCTGGTCACATAGTCCTCACAGAATTTCTGTAATGTGCTAAAATGTAGTTTCAAGAAGACCTTTTCTGCATGATAGAACATGACCTGATATCTAGACATACTGTTATGGTCAGGTTGTGTCTGTTCAAGAGGGCATAAACATGTATGATATCATGTGAGGATTGGCTGCCCTGGTGAGGATTAAGTTTCATATCCATCTGAAGAATTTGCTAATTTGATTAATTTGATCATGCAACAAATTTTCACTTGATCTTTCTCAGCCACCCAAAAACTGAAAGAACTCCAGAGTGAACTCTTTCAGACTGAAAAAAATATCCAGAAAGCCAAAGAACATCTGAGGAAGCAAGAAGACATCTCACCACATGATAAGGTAATTGTATCAGATCCCTGAGACAATGCTCTGTGATGAAAAGAACCAATGGCATTGTGGTCTTGTTTTGTTGTTTGTTTACCTACCTGGAGAAAGGTCTTGTGTATCAATTTAACTTCAGTGGTATCAGCGGTTTTAACGGGGACCTGCCACCAAGTTTGAAATGATATTTGGCCCTCGCTTCTACTGCATGGACATGCTTGTTGTAGCAGAAATTGTCCTGACCCTACAGTAGTAAAGGTGTTACGTTTGACTGCACATTTCAGCCTGACGACTATACTGGCCCAGTGAGATGACTATGGAAGACATATGATATTTCATAAAAAAAAAGAAATCGAAGATTTGCTACGTGAAACCTAAATGTAGGGAATCGTTTTGTTTAATGGCGTATTGGGACTTGCTCTTTTTTTTCTGTGTAATGGTTGTTGCTCAGAGTGTTTTTTTTTTTTGCATTTATTTTTAGACAGTTACATTTATCTTTGCATGTTCAATGATATGGAAACATCATTCAGTTTGTGTAAAACTATGCTCTGAAAGGCATTCTCCAACACGTGAGGTTTTGTGATCTTCTGAATTAATAATGTATGTAGTTGTTGAAAAGGTTATCTTGAAAATGAAAACAAGAAATAACACTAATAAATATGTCGCACTTTACGCTTGCTAGTTTTGGATAAAAATTTTGATGCAATTATTCTGATTTTGGTCACTGTATTAACCCAGCTGTTGTTCTCTATAGTGGGCCTTTCAGCCCCAGTTTTATCATGCTACCTCAAAAAAAATTTTGTGCAATCACATTGTTGATCTGTGTCGGGTGTAATGTGACCCCATGAGTTTTAAAAAATGTTAGCCTGTGGCGACTGCTTGTTGTTTTAAGCCCCTGGTTGGAAACACTCTGTTGAGCACAGGTAACACGTGTCTGCACATACACAAGTGGGTATAAAGTGCGTATCACATACACAACTGTTATCATTTATTGAGTAATACAAATAAGCCACTCATTGAAAAGAAGGTCTGCATTGTGTAATATGTGCTAAATGTGGGGCCAACGTGGCAGACATTTAGTCACCGAAAGCTGCAAAATTGTTAAAAGATGATACACAGACTATGCGAACCTCAGAGAGTACTGCACCATCACGACCCCTGTCACACACGAAGTCAGAAAAAGCCCTAGTGATTTATTTTATTGAACAGAGTACCCCTTGTGATGAATCTAGATGATTGTGGTTGAGACTTCCAAATTTATATTGGTTTGTTACATCCTGCTATGAGCTTGAGGTTTTTTCTCAGAAAAGAGATTTCAGGTTACTATTTATCAGTTGAGCGAGATGCTGTGGGTGATAGTGTGCTATTAATAACTTGAATGTTTGAATTACTTGCAGGTAAGTTAAATCTGTATCAGGAAATGGTGACAGAAAGTTCAGGATACTATAGATAGTACATCCAGATGTTATTTTTGCTGGTGAAGAAAGACATAATTCTTTTTATTCGGTGATCGTGGCGTAGCCCTCGTATCATCGAAGCAGAGAGAAAAACATCCCTGATGGGCTCAAATGAACTTTATCTGCAGAAAGAGGTCCCCCGTCACCTGAAGGAAGATCTCTCGAACAGGATGAGGGTCATCTCAGACCTCAAAGATCGTGTTTCCCAATTGGAGGAGGACATGCAGAGGGCACTAGACATGGTAGAAGAGAAGGAGAAAGAGTTGGAAGGTTTGAGGGAACTCCTAGCAGAATCAGAACAAGGAGATCCAAGATATGTAAGGCTCCTATGACATGTGTGTGTACTTCTTTTGTCTCCAGGAGAGGAATAGTATAAGAAGGGATGTTTTCCTGGAACCAAAGGGAGGAAGAAGGGACAAAGCCATAGGGATGTATTCCGGAGGAAAAGAAGTGATCAAGGGGAAATGTGAAAGGGCAGAGAAGATTAGATTAAAGAATTGAGAAGAGGGAACAGATGTAGGTATCAGGAGCATACTTGATCCTATGGACAGGAGGATGAGGATTGGATACATTCCAAGGAGAGGAAGGATCAGGAACGATGTAATGTGAGGAGTAGAAGAGTAGGGAAATGTTTCATCCTAGAACCAGAGGGATGGAAAAGATGTGATCCGCAGAGTAGGATTGGAAAAGATATGATCCACAAGGAGGGGAAAAGATATGATCCTAATGGTAGAAGGACTGGAAAGATATGATTATAGGAGCAGAAGGATAGTTGCAAAACATTTGATCACAGAACCAGTTTGTTTGCGAAGATACGATTATAGGAGTGGATGAGTGTGAAAGACAATCCTAGGAGTAGAGGGATTTGTAAAGATATGATCCGGGAAGTACAAGGACGGGAAGAGATATGATCTCACAAGTGGAAAGATTGTAAGATACTATTGTAGGAGTAGTAGGAAACTATGTATGATCCACCTAGGAGTAGAAGGAACAGAAAAGATATGATCTGAAGGGTAGAAGACATTTTGGTCATAGAAGAAGGTTTTGAATTATGTGATTTGATCCTAGCAGTAGGAGACAAGAAAAGCTCTGGTCCTAGGAATAGACAGATTGGAAAGATATGATCTATGAGTAGAAGGAGAGGAAAAAGTTATCGACCTACAAGTAAATGGACTGGAAAGATGTGATTGTAGGAGGAGAAAGAGACTAAAATATATGATGCTAGGAGCAGAAGAATTAAAGAGGTATGGTTCTAGAAGTGGAAGGAGGGAAAAATACAATCTAAGGATTGGAAGGATTGCAAAAGAATCTGATCGTAGGAGTAGAACAATGACAAAAAATACAATCTTCGAAAGACATTTTTAAAATAATGGAAAAGATTTGTAGATATTGGATCATGGAGACAAGGAAGTCTTGACCTTCTCGTAAAAATGTGAATGAAGGATGTTACGTTTGGTTTAGAATTTCAAGGGGGTGGGGTAGGGGAGGAGATGAAGATATGATCTAAGGAGGACACTGAGAGGGGAGAGTAAAGGAATGGGGACAAATAGGTGATGAGTGGGGACAGGATTTCAAGCAAATCAGCCGAAGAAAGGCATACATATCAGGTAACTTAAGAGGGTGAAATATAATGTAGGAAGTTGAAGTCATAAGCCATTGGATATGGGTCAAGGGATGGGAGGCTTTATCATTGCTGAGTTCTGTATCATTAGCAAATTCATTCTGATCAAACCAATTTGCTCGTAGTCATTACTTGACTGTTACTTTGTGTTTTCACTTTTTGCTTTGTGTGTGTGTTTTTGTGTGTTAGCCAGAGTTACAGGCTCAATTAGCCGACAAGGAGCTGCAGGCTGCTCAAGCGCAGGAGGAACAAGAGAAGCTACAGAGAGAGTTGGAGGACAGCTTGGAATTCTTAGCCGACGAGATGGAACGAGTGACGCAGCTGGAGGCACAGATCCGAGAAGGTTTGCATCATTGATCTCTGAAAGACTGGTACTTCTCTGGTGTCTGAAAGAATGGAGTTTGGGAGGGGATGTGAGGCTGAGGGGTTCCCTGACAGACATGTTTTAACCCACCAAATTCTTTTTTATCAAGTTTCTGAGGAATGTGATGTTGCACAGTGTGGTATCAGTTACTTCCTTGAACTAGTTTTGAATATGAAAATGTAATCCTCTCCCGTCAATTGTTAAAGAACACTGTTTATGCAAAGGACTTTTGGGAAAAGAATGCATTTAAGGTACAACTCAATATTGCATATGGACGAACACTGGTATCCACCCCAACTGTCCCATTTAATTTTAAATTCCCTATACCTATATTGTGCCTGTTTACCCTCTCCCAACCACTGTGTGCTGCTCTTTATGTTTCCATGACAACGATTACCTTCCTTTCTCACTTGCCCCCTCCTCCTTTTGCTTTTTGATTCTTCCAGGACAGATGAATCTGAATGATGACCTGAAGGATGAGTTGCAGGGCATTGTGGGTAATCTAAGCGAACATTTGAACCACGTCAAAGAGCAGGCAGCTCAGCAGAAGAAAACCTGTCATCTTCTCCAGAAGGAGAAAGAGAAACTGAAAGAATTGTTAGACGATGCGGAACAAGACGCCCTCAGAAACCGAAAACAAAATGAGGATCTGGAAGAGGTATCAAGAAACTTGTGTGTTTGTGTGTTTCCATATGTATCAGGGTTTTGTCATAGGGTTCTCATTGGCTGCTGTGGTGGTTTGCCAGGATGGTGTGTACAACGACATATGGGAGGGGTTGGCAAACACCAGTATGGGTCCTTACCATCACTCACCGTCTTTCGTAGCTACAACACTGATGGGGGAGCAGGGACCTACTAGAAAGTCTTGCTTGCAATATTAGTGGTGATTTGGGACTGAGGGTGAATGTCTGTTTTCTGTCAAATGACCAAATGAACTTGTGGATTGTTAATATTGCAATAATATATGTCCTTGACTTTTCAGACATTTCCTCTGGAATTTTCGTTGAATATTGTGCTGCTAGCAGCCTGGCAATCTGCTCTTATTGGTGTGGGTCATCAAACAACAGTGCCGGCTTCAGATATCCATCACCAGCTGACATGATCAAAACCTTGATGTGTGTAAAGTCGGAATAGTAAATAGCAACAGTTGCAAACAATGTGCTCTTAACAGAAGTATCCACCAGGGATGCAAAGCAGTATCTTTCATAATTAGAGAGAATAAGAACGCAAAAAGACATGAAGAGAAAGAAACTGAGCTTCTGTTATGCTCTGTAGGGGAAGGGGTCTCATTTTTGAAGGGGCAAGAATCTCATTAAGTTCCTTTGTTCTACAAAAAGAGGGAATAATAGAATTTTTGGGGAAGAGGTCTTTGACCTGAGTACAATTTCCTATCAAGGGGTAGTGTTTCTCTAGGATTTTGGAGATATGAGGAAGATGCAGATTAAAATCTAAGACAAGGGGGTATTTCCGTTAAACGCTCTTGTTGGAGGGGCTAAGTAGGCATTCGCGACTGGTGTCAAGCTTGCTTTATGAAAGCTTTTGTCAATAAGTATGACTTGGTGTGTAAATATATATATATATTGTTTGTAAACATAAGTCTTGGTTGTATTGTTTAAGCAATGTCATATATTGCCTCTTTTCTTGTTATGTTAGTTGTATCTTCTCCTCATTCTGTGATGTCATTTTATGTTTTTAAATAGTTCCCGGTTTGTGCTACAACCTTTATATTCTGCCTGGATGACTTAAGTTCACACCTCTGAATTGCACTTTAATTAAGTTGGTAATTTAGTTCACACGTCTTTTTCGGTGAAATGTCCCTTTATGATTTAGTTCACATCATTTTTGCTCTTTTTCTCCCGCCCACGGTAACTCAGGTGACATCTTTTTCAGTTTAATGTTTCTTTACAACTTAGTTCACACATGCTTCAGTGTATTCCTTTTAGGTGACTTTGTTGACACCATCACAGTAAAATCTCTGATGACTAAATTCACATTTAGTGTTTTATTCCTTGGTGACTTACTTGACACCTTTCTTCAGTCTTACAGAATTCACACCTTTCTTTCTCTGTTTCTAGTCCACATATTTTACAGTCGACTGCTCGCTTTTTTTGACAGCATATCAGTCGTGAGACAGTCTGTGGGCTTTCTTTAAAAATGACACACAGGAAGCAACCAGCTACGGGTTTTACTCTGCCGTCATTTTCTTGACGGAAGTACTTAAAGTATCACTGATTTTTTTTTTTTGAGTAGTCTGGAAACTTTGATGAATGCAAAAAATTCTATAATCGTTATCTGTGGTTTTACAGAATGAAATTAACCAAATGATGAACATTTGTGGAAATTTTATCCTCTTCAGTGTACGCAGCATGCATTTCTCGTTCTGTTGGTCTGCCTTTTTTTTTGCATCATATCCCCTCCTTATGTTACAGCTTGGGAAAATGAGTTGAGGCATGTGTTGTAAAAAGCATTCAAGCAAAGGACCTGGGTTTTCTGGCTTACTAGGTATTAATTTCATGTGACATACATCAACAGGTATCAGCTGACATATGGTAGCCCTACTTATTTAGCTTATTAATATTTCTAAAATCCTGAGTATGAAGATGCATTGATTCTCTTTGTCAGACCTTTGTCTACCATGTTGGATGGTCCTCTTATGTTTGGCTTCTTGGTCGTTTAGAGTCTCTCCTCGAAGTGACACATTGGGTTGATGTGGATATAAGATTTGTGATGATATTCAAAGGGTACCAAATGACAAGGCTTATAATTACCATAATCAGTCAACTTCCATTTCCAATACTCAAGAAAACTAATTTTTTCTTTTTAAATTTTTATCCTGGCTTGTACCAGCTGAGTGGATAGGAGTTAGTACCACTGTGCTGCAATGTGACCAGGTCACCTATTTTCAAAAACCACATCGAACCATTAGTTGCTCCCTACCTATTCTTCTTATACATTGGGATCCTCTTAGTTTGACCATTTGTCATTGGTATGTAAAGGAAACTTGACAGTTTTAGTAATGTGACAGGTTTGAAAAATTGAGTTAATTTCACAAAGCAACTCAAAGTGCCCTTTAAGGCATTCAGTTTTTAGTTTTGTATCCTTCCGTCTCTTGTCCAGTGTGTCATCTTTTAGTTGAACTGTGTTATCCAAGCTGAAGTTGTGACCCTTCAGAAACCAGAGTATTTCGTATGGTTTGCCAGGTCAGTGATGTCCAAGCTGATAACAAACACTTGTGCTCGTAAATTAAGTCTGTTCCCTCTACATCGCAATGATTCTACCCGACATCAGCAACTGAATATGATGACATTTTCGTCTCATTCCTCATCAGAAATTGACAAACGCAGAAGAGGTGATCAGAGGCTTGGAGGATGAGAAGGTTCGATTCGTTGATGCCTCGCAGGGCCAGGATTCACCGGATATGGTTCAAGTGGATGCGAAGATTAGACAAGCAGAAGAGGAGGTCGCAGAACTGAGGGCAGCATTGGCAGACAGAGAAAAACAGTCACAGGTATTCAACGGCAGTCAGCCCTTGTAAATCAGTCCCTTTTAAATTGGATCTGTGAAACAATGGGTAAATTGTGAAAGTAACGTATTCTGTGAAAGGCTTCACAGACATTGTTTTTAACTATAACTACCTCTGGCTGGAAAAGTTGACTGATTGACCCCTCTCATGGCGTTTTCTGCGTCTCTTACTATGTGTGGTTTGATATTTAGGTTTAGGGCAGTGATCTTTTTAGACTTCTTCCATTAGTTTAAATCCACTAAAGGATCTGACTTACCGGGAAGGTTTCAAAATATTGCAAAATTGTCAATTCATCATCGGTTTACAGTGAATCCATTAGTAGATTTCTTTTATTCTGAGCACAATAGCCAAAACTCAACTTTTTGTCCATGAGTCCATGTCTGTTGCATTGGATACCAACCTGGAAACAACATCCACGCCATGTTTCTTTCGGGAGAAATTTCATGAATTAGAATGTTAATTACAGAAGAAGAAGAAGACTGATTTGGTTTATTAAGCTAAATTCTGTATGTTTTGGTGATTCTCACAGAAGGTCCATACATTTAAAATTGAAGTTTGTGGGAAATTTGGTGATTCTTTTATTTTCATACAAGGCATCATCAGTGTGGTCATTTTCATAGCTATTAATACCTTTAAGACTTCAGTCAGCCCTTTTGTGCACTTTCAAAACTGTGAAATGCTTTAAAGACCATAAAGTCTTCAAAATTGCTTCAGTTACCTCCATTTAAATACGAAATATTCTTCAACTTGGAAGTCCCCATATTCAGTCCATAAAAGATGTACAGTAAGTTTAAAAAAATTGTCAAAAACTGTCAATTCACCTCGGACAGTAGTTTTTTTTTGGCCTTTTTGTCCCCCCCTTTCTTATCAACCACTTTAGACGTTCTTCCCCCCTTAAATTATGTCAAAAGTTACACTGCAAGTCTTGACTAGGGTATAAGGCTTGTACCAGTTTCACAGATAATTTATATAGATTTTCCAGCACACTAAAATGAGGCATGTCTCAGTTCGGTGCAGTTACTACAGTGTCCAATCAACGGACTCAGGAGAAGAGTTTCAGAACTACAGTAATTAAAACAAAAAACTAGACAGGATCAAGGATCAATAATTACCCTCCTCCCATGAGATACCAAAATTTCTCCCCAGGGGATAATAATCCAGTGGGTAAGAACCACTACTTTGCCTAGGAAGTATAGGATATTACAACTCCTAGTGATCACAAAGACCAATCCACTTTGATCGTTCCACATTTACAGAGTTAATCCAGACAATGAAGTGAACCTTTTGTGGTCAAAGGCTTTTTTTCACACTTTGGACCGAACCATTAATCCTTCTTCAAAAGAATTAGTTTGTGGTTCGTGAATCCACAAACTCGACCTCATGCTTGCATACTTTTTGTGACCGACAGACCTATACGTAACATCATTTGTGTCATTTTAGAAAGGGTTTTAGTCACATAGCATCCGTGAATGTATCCTAGTGGTACAGTGACCTTCAGTAGGCTTGACTTTATAACTGCATTTCCTTGTGCGATAATTTTACCGCAAAGGTTAGACCTTTGATGTCTGTCAACTTTATCAAGCCATTGGGGGGTATGGAAGATGCTGTCGGTGTACCGCCTAAGAAATATAAATGCACTAATGGATGGGATGGCACCTCGTATCGAAATGGATTACACCTACATAGGTGAGCTGAACACAACTGTGAGTGGCAAAAAAAAGTGAAGTTAAACGTGATAGATCAAAATGCCCTGTCAGGCAGCCTAAATATCTTGAAAAATATTCAACAGTTATGCAAGTCCAGTTTACTCCCTTAATCTCACCTTCTGTGAAGTTTGAGTCTTTATTCATTTCGTCGTTTCTCATTTGTTTCTTTGGTTCGCAATTCAACGTAACTTAGCCTAGCCAAGTACAGTATACATTTAGTTCGTCGGTATATGTAACACTAATACTGTGTTATGATCCATGTAAATTTAGTGCAGTGGCGCACGTTCAGAATTACTAATTTACTACTAATGTTATCAATACTAACTTAGATTTAGCCTATACTGTAGCTATGAGTGGGAGAAGATCAGGCTAGAACCAGTTGGAACACATGTAAAGTTGCTTCACATGTTCATATGTTTAACTACTTCAAGTTGTTCAGATACCAATGAGCCCCGTCGGAACATGCCTCATGTACTACATTTGATATGACTACTCATGGGCGTGTCTTCTGACTTAAAACATGTCCTGTTGGTTGAAAACTTTTGATCTGGTGAGCGTTGGGCTGGGCTTGTAAAACAAAAGTTGACCGACATGCATAGTCAGTGACAACACCCTGATAACAAAACTTTGGTCTGCTGCTTAAGGACCTGGTTCCGGCTGGGGTCCTGATATTTACAACTTATTGGTTGGCTTGTAAAACAATGTTAACACTGTTACGGACAAATATGCAAATTTGCAACCTTGTTTTGAGAAAAGATGCTGATACAGAAATGCAATCATCAGTCTGCAGTTACTCTCAGGTTTGAAATAAGAAACACCTGAAAGTGAGTGGTCTAGTCCTTAAGTATGCATAGCTCATGAACTTCCCAGTGTATTCCATTACTTACAAGGGGGAACTCATTATCACCTGTTTACGCCATAGCTTACGTCACATTGTGCAAATTCTGTGAGAGCTTTCTCTCAGTGTGTTCTAATGTATAGAATTGTCACGTTGTAGGCTTGACGCTAAGGCTATGTTGTAAACGAGCAATAGTGACTTATGTTCGGTTAATAAACGTTCTTAATGGGATTTGTAACACGATTGTGGCGTAACTTAAATTCAAATCAGGTACAGTAAAAAGAGAGAAAAAGTCTTTCTTTTCAATGCCAGAACAGTCATTTCTTTCAATGTCAGAATCCAGAAACAGTCAATTCTTTCAATGTCAAGTTTATTGCACATGAAGTATAAGAGACATTTTACAACATAAGTTGTAAAATGTTGCAAATATTGTTACTAGACTGCAACACAATGCAATAGTAGGCCTACGCTTTTGTGTGTGTGTGTAAAAATGTTACCCTTATAGTCATTTTGCCTACCCAGCTAGAACATTGTCGGGTGGGTGCCCGCATATCTGGGTGAAAACAAGGTGAAAACACTATAAATGTTACATCTGTACTCATATAAATAATCTTCTGGTATGGCCGGGGTAAATAATATCCACTTTGGGGTAAATATAAACCAGGCTTTGTTTGCCCCAAATATGTGTTTCTTTCTGGGGTAAAAACTTACCATGCCATTCCTGGAAGAGATAATATTGAGGGGCTACTTACACTATTATATCATGTAGAGACACCTAAGAAGTAGATGCACTGAGGAGATTAACTCAGGGTAACTGACAGATTCCATGTGAGGCCAAACTTCAAGCTGAATGACGTAAACTTCCTCCAAGCCATTTGTATGCATTCTTGCTTTGAAGATGCATTTAATCAAGACGAGCAACCACCTCTCCTGACATTATATTGTATTATACTGGAGATTGCTGGCTACATTGCCCTGTAAACACTAGTCTGAAAATCAACTTCCCATGTGAGGGGGTGCTTCTTTTTTACCCCAACTACCCCCTGTTTTTTTTTACCCCACTTTACTATGATTGAAAGAATTACGTTAAGGCTTAGTTCATTTGAAAGGGAAGTATTGCATTTGGTAAGCACTAACATTAAACCATTAATAACACCATTGTCTTCAGTTTCACCTGTAGACAATGGTGATAGTTTCATTTCTCAAATATTATGCATAAGTTGAGTTGTGGAAGATGCAACATTTGAAGTTGGGTGAACAAATTAGTCTTGAATTTCTTTCTGCAAGAAACTTGAAAAGAAGACTACCGTCCTTCCTTATTTGGAATAATCTATCATTCTGTGTCCACAAGTATTGCTCTCTGTGAAACAAAGTGCCTTATTTCCCTTTAATGTAAATTTGCTCCATTTTTGTGGTTTTTGACCATGATTCAATTGTCAAGGCTGCAGAAGACTCATTTAAGAAGCAATTAGCTAGACAGCAGAGAAAGCTCAGAGACCTGGAAGATGGTCAACGCCAAGCCGTAGAGGACCACCGAGAAGATTTACTGGACGAAATAGAGGCCTTGAAAGTGAGAACTTGTTTCATTGATGTTCGTGGAAGTATTTAAGACGGTTAATGTACCTACTGTCCATCTGTATGTTAGAAACACAGTTTATGGTCATGTAAGTTATTAGTCATCCTTATTACATGAGCATTTTACCTCCACGTGAGTGTTGTTCCTTTGTACGTAATAAGCAGTGCATAGTTGTGTGCCTTCAAAAGTCTTTCTTGATATAAGACTTGTCCATGTAGTTTGTCTTGCATTGTACTGTTCAGAAATTCAGTTTGCGTTTATATAGCTATTGTTGATCAATGCATCATGAGTAATCTTGCTCATTTATGCATTATGAATGTCTACATTCATATAAGTATGTTGATTATGTATCATGATCAGTCTGCCTTCATGTAAGTAGTATTATTGATCTGTGCATCATCTGCCTTCCTTTATTTTTGATCCATGTATCATGGGCAATCTGCATTCATGCAAGTATTGTTGATCCATTCATCATGAGCAGTCTACAATGATATAAGTATTGTTGATCCATGTATCATGAGCTGTCTTGTTAATCCATGTATCACGAGCAGTCTTCATTTGTAAAACCAAATAAATGAGCAAATACAGACCAGAAATTTTTTGTCAGGCATTTTGAAATGCCGACGTTTACGAACCTCTCACAATCTTCCTGTTCAGGCAATATATACAAACGTTTGAATCGTACAAAATATACAATATATACAAAGAAAACAACTTGACTTTAGACCGTGGTATTCATCAGTAGACAGTTACAAATAGAGTCATAAAACAGATAAATTATATGATAAACCATGCTGTAGTAATTGCATGTTAAGTGTAGGTCTGTATTCCTTGATTAAAAATGCTTTTTTATCTTAATTTTTGAAGTCAGAGTTGCCAGAAGGTAAAATGGTGAACAAATCACTAGTGCAACTTCTGCACTCTTACAGCTGAGAAGTGTAGAGTGTATGCAAAGCATTTATGTCATTTGTTCCTATATTTAATCAGGCGGAAAATAAACAACTTGAACTGAAAAAGGCCGACTATGAGAGGAACTTAAAAGATGTCCTTAATTCATCTGTCAATCCAGAGGAAGTGGCTGAGAGAATACAACAGTCGGTACAAAGTCCACCTCAGCAGCTCCACCACTCTGTGAGTAAAACATTGTGTGTGTGTTTGTTTGTGTGTGTGTGTGAGACAGAGAAACCAACATGTGACTATTGTTAGAGCTTTGTGTGAGAAATTGGAATCATTCATGTTTCTGTAGAAATCTGGTTTTCGTTTCAGTGAGAAACCAATATGGAGAGTAGCTTGGGCTGTGAAGGAATGAGTTAACTCTTTAAAAATCAGATATTTTACATTTTAACAACACCTGCTACTTATATTGCATCATTGCATATGGGTTGGGCAGTATCCCAGTACCCAAGCCAGTACTGGTATTATTTGCAGTACCCAAGAGAAAATTTTTTGTGCCAGTACCAGTACTTTGGGATACTTCGCAGTACCTGGGAAAATTCTTGGTACCTGTACCTGTATCCAACAAATCAACAGAAATTTGTTCTTTGAAATGTGGTGTTAATAATCACATATCAACATCAAAATGGTTCAAAGGTAAATTCCAGATCCATTTTAAAACTTTTTATTTCAATATCTCCCCAAAAAACAAAGCTCACAGCTTCGGATAGTAAATGTATTCATTGACGGAAATGATCGTGGTTAACCTGGGACTCTATACAGTGGCGGTTACTGTCTTATGGCTAATTAAGCAACTTTTTTCCATTAGGTTGGTAAAATCATGCAAACCATGCAGGCTAGGCCTACACATATTGCCTATTTTGTTAACACTTATCGTAAAGGAAGAGTAAAGCATCCGTGAGTCATACTAATCAAAAGTGGACTAAAAAAGAACAACTCAGCTGTGTAGAAGTGGAAACAGAAATAGTTATTCCAGTGGTGTTTTTGATTTATCTTTTTTACATGCCCCCTGGGGGCTTATCTTTGTATATTTCTTTAGCTTCATGTAATCATCTAAGTACAAAGTGGCTTATTCAGTTACTCCAGCAGGTCAGTAATGTTGATGTCACACGTTCAATCCCCGCTTTTTTTTTTCTTTGTTTTTCTCTATTGTTGAACCTATTGGTTTGAAAAAGTTTGCTCAAGTTCCCACATAGCCATAAACCCCGTCCCTATTTTGCTGATGATAACTGAGTCTGCATCAATTAAAAACGATAATGGAGCAACGACAAAAAAAAAAAAAATCAACAACAAAGATGAACTGCTTTTTCTGCAGCTGCCCTTCGTCTTATTCCAGACATTGACCTTGAGTACGAGTTGCCTTTGGGATACATATAATGATATTTACTATCGTATGTAGGCTATAGATGCTCAAACATGATGCTAGGTCTAACTTTAGAGAAATCAGGTTGCTTGGAAATTAAAAAATAAAAATAAACGGAAACAAAAAGCTTTAAATGTTTGAAAATTGTTTTTTGCGGTATTTGAGCTCAAAGTCGGTGACGTTTGTAGAGCTGAACTGTTGCTGATCAGAATGTTAACTTTAACTACCTCCTGCTTCTGTGACATAACTTTTTTAGGTCATCCTGCTGCTACAGCTATCCAATGTAATCCAGTTTCATTCATTACTCAATCGATGGGCTTATAGTGACTGTAATCAGGGTTGCCAGTTTGTTTGTGGGGTAACTCGCCAAACTGCTGAAAAAACGCCAAAGCAAAACTAGCTCCTACTTGAGGAAACTTGACCTAGTGGTTTTTGTACAGTCAGACAGTGTAACACTTGTCGACATTTTCAACACACGGACGTACGATATGCATCATACCATCTTACCATTTGCAGTTTTTGCAAATTATGTGAGTTATGACCGTTGGACCCTTGCTAGGTACAGTGGTAGCATATTGTGTGAGTTGTGACCATTTGTAGCGGTACTATGTTATGTGTGTGAGCTATGACCTATGGACACTGTGCTAGGTGAACCAAAACAGGATTGGTTACATATATGTGTGCGCAGTGGCAATGAAACCTTAATCAGAATTAGTGTTAGGAAGTAGCACGCATCTCATCTTCAGGTTCCATTGTTTTTCATCTCATTCGGTGTGTATGCCTTTTTCCATCGTCTGTGTGACTTTATTTTAAAGAAGTTGCGACAAGTCTTTGCATTCGTGACGACTTAGACGTATTTAACATTTCACCATCAAATAGAATACCAGCGATCCTGTCGGGCAGTCACTCGCCCAGTTGCACAAACATTATCAAGAACAACTTGAGAATGCCGAGAGGAAGGCTGAAAAAATGAAGAGGCAACAAAAAAAGGTAAAAATCTCATTTGATGAAAGACTGATCCGAACTTAGAGCAGGATGTGTCATTATTCCTGCATTTTTAAAATTTCATAAAATGAATGTAGCAGAGCTATTTCCTGTGGTCAAGGACTGAACCTCATGCAAGTAGTCATGTTTCATCTGCACACAGGGAAATATTAAAATCTTCTTTCTAGATACTGTAATTAGCACTGTTATTTTTGAAATTTCTCCTGAGAAAAATGTGATGTAAATGTATCCCAGGTTCACATTAAATGGAAGAGAAAGATGGAAAATTAATGATAAAGATTTTTTTTTTTTTTTTTTTATCGAAAAGCACATCCTGGTTTAACATTATCTTGAAAGATCAGTCATGGCACTTTTGTCTCTTAATAGACAGTTTGCATTTATGAATACACTGTTTTATGAGAAAAATATTTCATTCCATAAAGTTATTTGTTACAAAATCAACTTTGTCAGCCATGAAAGTGATATTTGGTGGGTGTGCTACACTGAATAGTATAAATAGACATCCTTGAGTTGATATTAGCAAACACTTCCTGTAAAAGAGACCAAAGTCATGCTTCTTATAAAGTGAACCATATAAACCCTGTCATTAATTACCAGCGATTTCTGTTGTTTAAGTTTATTTGTCTGGTCATACTTTATGCAGCACCTAAAGTTGTAAAAGATATTTCAAAAGAGCTAAATAAAAGGTACCAGTATAACTCTCATATGAACTTGAAATGTGCTGAAAGTTCTCTTGTTGTTTCTTTTGCCTACCCTACTTCCCCCTCTTACCCTCACCTCCTCCTCGCTTCCAGTCTTAGTAGTTTTGGAAGTCTTCTGAAGAGTTTTACTCGTAAAATGAGCAAAATTAGCTGAAGCTAATATGTCATTGGAGCACTTGATTAACCAGTATTTTGAAGTGAGGTTTGGAATCTGGTTCATATCATGCTGAAGTTTTGTCAGTTGAACTGTCCATCTGTCAATTGTGGCCCATCTTTGTTCTTTGGGTCATCTGTGTCCCCAAATTTTCATTTTTTTTTTCAAAATTCTGTATCTCCAATTTCCTAGAAGCTACATGCACGGGTTAAATGCTATGTAAAAGCTTTCACTCTTTTTCAAAAATAGAAATTTTCATGGGATTAATATTTACTTTGTTTGTAAACAACTAATTAAAAGTTGTTTACATCAAAAAAAGTGTTGCTCAATCTGTTGCAAATGGAAACTCTGTTCTGTTACTTCCTTTAGTCAGAGGATGACACTGCAGCATTGAGGAAGAAGCTGAGAAATTTGGAAGAGAAGAAGAGGCATAAGGTGAAGTAATTTTGATTCTGATTCTGATTAATGTTTAAAAATAAAACACTCAAACAGTCATGAGGTAGTTGTTTATACAGTTTACATATTTACCGTTGCATAAAATTATGGAAGGTTTGCATACATTTAGAGGACTATGTAAAGTTTTAATGGGGAGCTCATATTTCCTGTGTCCTAAATGTGTTGGATATAGTAGATTCTGTATTTGACCCATGGCGTACTTGATGGCCAGCTTAGCTCCCTGTTTGACTTTGTGTCTAACTTAAATACCTGTTCAACTTACGCACTACCTTAGGTACCTGTTGGACTCTATTATAGCTTAGCTACCTTGTGGATTTCATTTAGCTATCAGTGCTGTAGGCCCCTGGTTGTTTTATAGCATGTTGTAGATATTTCTCTGTCTCAATGAGAAATGTAGGTTACCTTTTTTTTTTCATTACTGGATTAGCTTCATGTTTTTTGTTTTTTATTACCACATTCAAGTGTGTGTCTTCAAGGCCATAGTTGGTTTGTATTTTTGTCTTGATGCATACTGTGGTCCCTTGTTGGTCTTCATGCTGAGTTGGTGTTATGTTTGCTTTTCGTTTGTCTTGATAATTTCTGTGAACACTTACGTTTTGTTTTTGCATGTGGTTGGTGCATGCCTGTTCCTCTTTGTGATTAATCAAACACATTTCCACGGCTCCTTGAAACACTTAAACGCAATGCTTTTCTTTGTCTTTGGTTTAATCAGCTGGAAGCATCCATCCCTGAGATCAGACCGGATTCTGTCCACTCCAACGTGGCAGAGGAAGAACTTCAGAGACTACGAGATGAATTGGAACAATTGAAGAGTGCATTCCAGGAGAAGGATGCTCTAGCAGCTGAGCATGTAAACATTTTATAGAAATGTTGATGAATAAGGGGAAACAGCTGGGTGTGTGATGATAGAGTGATGGGCCAGATACGTTCAAATTACAAAATGTCATCTTAACTCCACTTCTCAAGGACTAAAGATAGGAGGGCTTTATTCGATGATGAGGTAGTTGTGAGACAGGTTTGTTGGGAAGATCGTGAATGGAAATGGTCTTAAACAGTTAAAAGTGTGGCCAAAAACATTCTTAATTGATGGAAAATGCAGGTTAAATTTCAAGTTTCCCTTAAACAGTTTGACACACCTGTTGAAGTTTTGAATTTAAACCATGTTTTACTGTTATGTCAGCTTTTGGTTCGTGTTAGGTTGCATCTAGTGTTTCTTATTTGATGATCTGTTGCTACGCACAAAGTATAGTTGGGGTAAACCAGTACCCAAGTCTCTACCGGTATTGATGGTACTGAGACTGGAGACTGAAGTCTGACATATTTGTAAGTAGTACTAGTACTTTCACAACATACCTGGTTTTCCTGAAATTTATATCAGCACCAGTGCTGAGAGATGTAAATACCAGGGCAGTACAGTCAAACATACAGCAACAGCTGCTGTGTAGTTTAGGGCCTATAACTACTGTAGTTGTATGTCCCAGATAAGATATTGACAGGAGTACCACTGTGCAGAAAATACTGAGGTTGATTTTTTTTTGAGTCACCTGACCCTAACACAAAGACTTGGACTAGGTTGAGTTGTTGATGTGTTGTTTCACATTAATATGAGTTTTTTTTTTTGAATAGTTTTATATTGTCTGGACTATTCTGTTAACTTTGTATCATTGACTGTCAGCCTGCCCATTCCTAAAACCAAATGAATGAATGTCATACTCCACTTTTCAATAACCATCTTGGTAGATTATTGACGTTTTTTTTTTTTAAAAGTGACAAATTGTCACAACAGGAAAGCAAGAAATGTGGGATAATAATGTTATGTTTTGTTTCTTTAATGAAGCTGGAGGAAAAAGACCATGAGATCGCTGATCTTCTGAGCAGGCTGAAACAACAAGAAGAGGAAATTAGGAACGACTTACCTTCTAGGATTTCAACCAGAGATAGGTCAAAACAGAAGCCACCAACAAAGGTTTGATGTCTTCTCATGTGTTTGCAGTTGGCATTTACATTGTGCAATGTTTCCTTAGCTTGGTCAATTTGAATGTAGAAAACATAAAGGAGGAAAATTTACTTCTCCTCTAACTTACTCTTGTGTGATGAATGAACTGCTACGTGGTCAAAGGTATAGTTGTTGATAAAAATATCAGTTACGTAAACATTTTCATTTATATGCACCTTACAGCCTGTTGGGGGAGTAAAACAAAATATTTAGAAGTCATTTCCTCTATGTCATTTTGATGGGTCGTTAACAGTTTAACAGGATTTGTGTGGGTGCAGGAATATGTGGAAAATCAGAGAAAAGTAAACAAATAAATTTCCAGGCTTGTAATGTCAGAGAATATCAACCCGATAATTTTTCTCAAAAGTCCTACTTAAACCAGGTAATTGTTAGAAAGCTCTTCTTTGACCCTATTAATCATCACTCTTTTTGCCATGTGCTTGTTCGTATGAATATTACACTGTGGTAATAGTTCACCTACCAGAAAAGATAAAACCACCAGGCTATAGAATAAGTATAGTGTATTACTTGTAAGCATGATATCTCAAGAAGGTAAACCTTAACCTCTTTGGAGGTCACCAGAGGTCAAAATATGAAAACCTTACAAACACAATATCGAAAGAAGGGTAGTTGTGACGAAGGTCATGCTTATTGTGTGAGTTGGTCATAGTGAGTAGATGATCCCTATTGTTTTCGGTGAAGGTCAAAGGTGATTTGAGGTCAATAGAGGTCACACTGACAACATTTTAAACATGATATCTCGAGAATGGTACTCTTGACTACTCTCTTACTTGGTGTGTGGGTTGGTTATGTTAAGTGGATGATCCCTGTCCTTCTTGGTAGAGGTCAAATGTCGTTTGAGGTCACCTGAGGTCAAAATGTGAAAACCTTGTAAACATGCTATCTCAAGAAGTGTAATCATCACTAATTTCATACTTAGTGTGTGGGTTGGTCATCGTGAGTGGATAATTCCCATTGATATTCTGGTGGAGGTCAAATTTCATTTGAGGTCACCAGAGGTCAAATTGTGAAAACATAAAAAACTGCTTAGTACAGACAGTGGCAAAAGAGCTTAGTGTAGGCATGCTTTATCTTGAATGATAAGGTGTTTGAATTTCAAAATTGGTGTGTAGGTGTTGTTCTGTGTTCTTCGTGAATATTGGCAAGGAATCACAAAGTGCTTTGACTTTCTTGTTGTATTGTCTTCTTTTAAATAAGAATAGGTTAGCTTGCAAAAGCTTTCTGTACCTCTTTTCTCCAAATGATGTGTATCAGCCTCAGGTGTTGTATACTTTCAACGGAAATATATTTTACATCCACAGAAATCTCAATTTTGGCACAATTCTTTAGTCGAAGGTCACATCATGGTTTCAGTCATTGTTTCCGTGAGTATGTTTGCAAAAATGAAATTCAATGTTTTGCTCATTGATAAAAATAGTTTAATTTCCAAAATAGTTGGAATTGGCTGCTCACAAAAGACTGGCAGAGGCTGAGAAAGAACTTGCAGATACGAAGGAGGATGTCAGAGATTTGCTGAAGGAACTCGAGAAACGAGAGAAGCAGCTTCGAGAAGAGATGGTGAGGTGTGATGCTGCTGATGAAACTGTCGGTGAGCATTGCTAATTCCTCACCCCTTCTGCCTGTTCCTACCCCCCCCCCCGCAATACAAGAGAGAGGTGTGATGCTGGTGATGATACTGATGGTTGGCATTGCTAATTCCTCACCCCCTGTGCCTGTTTCTACTCCTTACAATACAAGCAAGAGGTGTAGTCCTCCTTGTAAAACGGTAAAACTGTCTGTGAGCATTGCTAATTCCTCACCCCCTCTGCCTGTTCCTACCCCCCATAATACAAGCGAGAGGTGTGGTCCTGCTGATGAAACTGTCGGTAAGCATTTCTAATTTTTCACCCCCCTTTGCCTATTACTGCCCCCCACCACAATACAAGCGAAAGGTGTAGTCCTGCTCATGAAACTGTCGGTGAGCATTGCTGTTTCCGCACCCTCCTGTTTGCCTCCTCTTCTCCCTGTACACTACAGTGGGAGGAGTTAAGTCCTGCTGATTAAACTGTTGGTAAGCATTTCTAATTCCTCACCTTCTTTGTCTGTCTCCCCTGTCCCCACCACAGTTCTGTGTGATGCTGCTGCTACTGCTAATGAGACCATCAATGAGCCTTGCTGATTCCTCATGTACTTGCCTGTTCCCCCTCCCTCACCAAAAACAGTGGCAGCGGTGTTTTCTAGCTGATGAAACTATTGGTTAGCATAACTACTTCCTCACTTTCCTCAAAACCTTTAATTGGTGGACATAGCTACTTTCTCTCTGCCAGCCACTTCCCATAATGCAATGGGAGAAGTGCAATCCTGCTGACAAAACTGTCAGCAAGCTGTAATTTCTCCAGTCAAGCACAGTTACTTTATAAAACATAGTCCCTTTTGTTTGACTGTCCCAGGCCCCCAAAATTGGTACATTTATCACTGTCCCGTCAAGTGTCTGGCTACGATCCACTACCCTGAATGACGTTTGCAGCAACCCGAGCTCAGTTCATCACACTAACCTTACAACTCTGTGGCAAATTGTACTTGTTTTGATTGCTTTTATTAACTGTAAACTGGCACTACCCTAAACACGCTTCGGACCATCCCTTGGCCAGTGGACTTTCATATGTATTGTTCGATGCCCTGGTCTTCCCCACCTTCTCATCCATGATTAATTGGTAAAATGATGAGTGCAACTGATGAGTACTGTTGGGCGATGACTGCTTTCTCTTCTCACCTGATGCTACTGTCATTGTGCCTTCGAGGAATAATAAACCACCAGGAAAGTACATGTATCGATGATCTATTTAAGAGAAATCATAATAATGGTCCACGTCGGTAGATAGTCTCTTCAATTTAAATTTTCATCAAAAGATGAAACGTAGAACCGGCATTTGTAATTTGATTTCTTTTCTTTTTGTCTGAAGCTGGACAGCAGGAAGAAATCAGAGCTCTTTACGACACCCTGGAAGAACAGAGAGGAGAACTGCTTCATCTCCAGGATGCCCTGAACAGATTGTCTGAGGGTAAGCCCCATCTCACCTCTGTTTTTAATAGATAGACATTAAAACCTGTTGGCGCAATTGGAAATGGGCAAAATCAGTTCGCTGACATTTCTTCACATACTTTCTGCAGGCCCACAGGATGAAGAAGGGATTGGACATATACAGGATGAATTGCAAGCCATCCGCAACCTCCTTCCAGGGTACCATCATCCTAGGAGGCAGATGATGCCCTCACCCATTAAACCCCAGAGTGGAGGAACTCACTGGAATCAGAGGAGGTATCCCGTGCAGCATGGAGGAGAACGTTACAGTAAGACAACCACCAGCCAGCCATCACTTTAAAGGCCATTTATGCTTCCATTGATCATTGGAAGAATTCATATTAAAATGTAAAAAATTGATTGCAAACTGCCTGCTGTAGCAGATGTGTTGCTGTACAGTAGGTGTGTGTACAGTACAAAGTGTGTTGCTATTGCAGCTGTTGCAACTAAGGCATGCGAACAAAAATTGGAGTGAGTTATGTGTATTTACAAACTAGTTCTTTTTTAATCTTGAAATAGCTGTCAAATTCATGATGAAATACTTTATAGAATTGCGGAGTGAACTCATGAGGCAGAACTGGATTTGGTTGGTTTACAGCCTGCCCCAGTTTCAAGATACTTAAATTCTTTCAGGCAGTCTTTGACCCGTGGCAACCCTCTTCTAGCAATGTTTGTTTGCATTCAAAAGCTAGTACCAAAGTCAGACTTGAAACAAAAAAAAATGATAATTTCTGACTCATCTGTTGGTTATTTTAGCAGGTTTTTACTGTGCAGTGCATAATGCAGGCATCACCTGTTGAAGGACGTGCATTCGACTAAAATTTTGAGAAGAATATAAACTTTTAGAACATTTTGGTTTCTTTGGTTTCTTTTCAGTGCAACCCAGTCAATTGGTAAACCACCCTCCCACTGCTTCTTCTCAGTACCAACCTCCTCCATCTGCTCAGGTACAGGTACCGTTAGAGAACCACACAGTTCCACAACAATCCCTGTGGCAAACACAACCACACCCATCCACCAATATGGTGCAGCCACCACACCAGTTAGCACAGCAGGTTCCCTTTGCTGCAACTGATACACCAGTAGCATCCAATCAGCATAGATATCAGCCGTTCCATTCAAACTTGCAAGTTCCACCGTTCGCCCAAGGAGGGTGGAACCCTGCAGGTCTTGGATCAGTCGGGCACGTCCAGTCACAGCCAGATGGTCACGTCACGCCTGCCTCTCGGCCAAATGTCGGTGGGGTAGATGAAAACGGAGCTGCCGGGACCCGTCGTGATTCCAGGAGGTCTTATCGGTCATCGGTGTCACCTAAGAGGAGGAAACAAAAAGCTGGCGATGATGTTGGAGGAGGCTTGTTCTGCAATGTCCCAGGCCATCACCATCTGGTCAGTATATATATCTAATGTTCAACTCAAGTTATCACATAAGCATCCATGATATGAAGTTCCAACTGTTCCTCCTCAGTGGAATGGTTTCCAGTAGTTAGTGCAGAGGGAATGAAATTTTAGAGCATTTCCGACATATAAGAGAAATATCTGGTAAGGCAAAATCGGAAGCCAGCAAATTCAGCATGCATGCCAACCACACCAGGTTATACCGGTGTGTAGAAAGAGACTACGGCAAAAGTTGGAGACACATATTATGAACAGCTGATGTTCCAGGGTTTGTAACCTATGGATACCCTTGGTATGCTCAAACACCTCTTAGATCAATATCGTATTGTTACCATGGTAACTGGGTTAATCATCTTCCTTTCACCAGACAAATCTCTCAAAAAAAAAGAAAAAAAAAAAATCAGACAAAAGTTTGTCTGGCAAGAATTCAAAATAGAACACACAAAGTTTGATTTCTACATAACGCTCAACAAAATGAACGATGCAGTGCTTGTAGCCACCACCACTTGAGAGACTTTCGTCATATGTCCCTTTATATTACAGGAAGATGAAGTATCAAGACTTGAAGAAGAGCTACACATCTCACAAAGAAACAAGGTTGGTATGCACAAGATACTCTCAAATGATACTAAGTTGATATGAATATGGCGGGAAAATCTAAGGGCAAATAATAATGAGTGACCTCTTTCATTTGGATGGCGTTGCAATTTCGAAAGTTTCATTGACGGTTTGTTGGTGAACTTTGAAAGACAAACTTAAAATAATAAGGAGATTTCTTTTTCTAACAGATCTCTGAAAATGTGTTTTAATGTTACACAATTCTTGCTAACAACATAGGTCTGATTATCATATATTTTGTTGGACAGAACTTGCAGAGTCATGGTCAAATAGTGTCACAACTTAACTGCTTCACTTTAAGACTTTGCTTTATAAAGATAGTGTCACTATAGTAAGGAAGGAGCAAGCATATTCAAACAAGGATATTTTACATTTCTGAGAATTGGTCATAATTACTTTCTTTGCTTAATCCTCAACCTATGCTACTGTACGTGTATAAAAAGGAAGATATAAATAGGAAAATATTATCTCTAAATTTTCCCCAGTTGTATATTTGTATAATTTTTAGTGCGAGTTCCCTCACTTATTTTATGCATATTCTGAGCTTGAATCCACAAAAATCCAAAATATTTTTAAAAAAAAGTAATTTTGTGATCCAGAAACATTGCTGATTTCACAAATTGATTCAGTCTTGACTTAAAAACATTTTGATGATTAGTTTTTTTGTCACTATTTTTCTTTTCAGAGTAAAAGATCAACTGGAGGTCTTGAGAAGATCAACAAATCTTTAAAGGTAGGGTCAACTCAATTCAGAATTCCTTGTTCATTTCCATCATATGCAGTATGTTATGCAATTTATAAATATGAAAAGATATGAACATTTCCAAAACAAGCCACAAGAGAAAAGAAGGTTAAACTGGGAGAGTTAGTCAAAGCAATTAAGCATGATGTGTGATTAAACGTATGACACACTTAAAGGACAAGTGGCCTCAATTTAAAAAAAAAAAAACAGTTCGTTTAGCTTAGACACCTTCTTTTTCAATTATTGATACTTAAGCAGCAGCAAAAGACACCAGAAACAATTGCCAAGTATAAAAACTGCAATTAGCTGAGCTCCTTTGTACAGTTCACGGTCAAAACATGGTCCTCTCTAGAGGTTTCTATTGGCAACAGCTGCTTCTGTCAAATCCAGGATGCATACCTTTTAAGAGACTAGCCTCTGGTTTTCTCTGAAATGGAATTCTTTATCATGCAAACTAATTGAGCTCAAATTTGGCTTATACTGCAAGCCATATCATGTTTTGGGCTACAATTTACCCCTTCCTTATTGATGACATGTTCAAAGACTGAGGACCTAAACTGGAAGTGTCCATTTGTTTCCAAAGCAGCACTTCTTTTTCTTGTCGTATGAAATGCTGTGATACTCTGCAGGTCAAACATAAAGAACTAGACGCACTGGAACATGACATTTTGACGAAGAGGGAAACTTTGAGAGCCTTGAACAGAAAAGAGACCGAGGGGAGACACAGAGAGGCGGAGATGAAGGACAGACTAGAGGACTTGAAAGATGCAGTGAAACAGCAAGAAAAGAGGAGGTAAGGAATATAAAATATTCTCACAGCATCACCATCAGAAATACATCTCCTAAGGGGTGGCAAGGAGTACCATTATTAAACATCACAATCAGAATTGCATCTCTCAATAGGAGAGAAAGAGATACAGCTAGTAAGCGTAGCATTGCAATCAGTAATCCATCTCCCCAAGGGGGGGGTAAGGAAAACCCGCTATGAAATATGAAGCATCACAGTCAGAGATCTGGATAGAGGAAGTATATAGCATCACAGACAAAAATACATCCCCCCTAGAGAAGATAAAGAATACAGCTGTTAGCATTACAATCAGAATCCCATCTCTCCAAAGGTAGTAAAGATCACAGCTATCATGCACAGCATCACACTGAGAAACCCATCTCTCTGGAGTAGGTAAGGATTACATTTACTAAACATAACATCACAATAAAAATTCCTCCCTCTTGAGGAAGTGATGCATCCTACTCTTTAACACAGCATCACAAAGGGGAACCAATGTCTTTATCCCACTTCTTTATACCGTCCACAAAAGAATGTGTTTATACATCTTTGAGACAGAGTAATCGTTTGTACTATGCTGTCTCACACATTGTTAGAAGTAGTTTAAAAATACCTATGCCCATTCTAGAGGTGGATCATCGAGTCTGTCTGCCTTTTTGCCACTAACTCCAGGGAATTTTTAGAGGGGCATATCCACATCACCCCCGAGGAGGAGGATTTCCTCCGTGAGCAGAACCTAGTCCACCAGGATAGCCTTCAGGATGAGATACACTGCTTGGAGGAAACCCTGGCCAAGAGAAGGGCAGAACTAAGACTGGCAGACAAGTTACTTCACGAGTGCCAGACAGAGTATCAAGAAACGCAAGACAAGGTTAGCCGTGGTTTCTTGCTTACGTCGTATTTTGTTGTTATCAGTGAACAGGAGAGAACATTATTAAAGCCCCCAAAGTTTTTTTTCTTTAATCAATTTCTCAAGGTGAGATGGGTATTCAACATCACAAGACAAGCTTCTAATTGGTCCTTAGTCCACCTTCGTACAATCATGCCGTTGTTTGTGATAGTCCTCCAAATTGGGAATCTTCTTGTTATGTTTGTGTTTACCCCCATAATCCCCTTTCATATTATAGTGATAGTTAAGATGACAGGCTTAGTAAAAACCAAGCATTCATTATATTTTGTGATTACCCCTGTGTTGCCTTGGCACATTGAAATGATACTTTAGTCAAGCATAGTCAGAATTTGCTATTTGTATTATCATCTCTGCTTTCAGTCACAGGATGCTCTAGCTCGTTACAAAGATACCCAAGTCAGGTTAAGTCAGGACCAGCAAGATGCAGAAGAGCTTGAGAAAAGAGTGGAGGAGACGGCAGTAAACTTAGTGAAGGCACAGGAACGTCTAGCTGGACTTAGGGAGCAGATCCATCACTTAGAGGGAGAGCAAAGATCAAAGGAGGAAGAAGGGGATAAACTCCAGGGCATATTGCAATCCAGAGAAAACGAATTCAGAGATTTGGAAGAAAAAATTGAAGCTTTCAAAGACGAGTAAGATACGTATGAATGGATAAGAAATAAAGACTAAAAAATACTGTCAATGTCACAGATTTGAGTAGGGTTTCATTTTCATTTTAGATTCTTTGCGTATATAATGTTGATGGAAAATTATTCAGAGGTCCAGATATGATCTTGGTGATAAGTTTCATATGCAATGTGTCCTTAAAGTAGCGTTTGCTCCAGATTCAAAGTCCGGACCCAGGTGCTCGTAGTCCATAGTCGGTCGAATTCCTGGTTACCCAGAAATGAAGCTTTCTTCTTTCCTGGACTCGTTGTGAAGTCATGATATGACTGTTTACATATTAATACATAACGCAATTTATCTTTTTCCCAGGGAATGACAATGAAGTCTTCTCAGGTATGTGCGCTGAATTTTGTCACTCCCATTACATACGTCAGTGAAGCTTTGGATCGGGGTAGCAATTTCCAAACCAGATCCTGACACTTTCGGTCAGGTACCTGGTGCAAACACTGCCGTATATCTATCACCTACAACCAGTACTTTCAAAGGCTTACGTCATTTGTGACTGTAGGCTCTGGGTATCACCCAAGAATGGCTTGACTTCTTCAAATAATTACCACCTCACTGCGAGTCATTTCTGTTGCCTCTGTTGCAGTTATCCTCAGTATCTACTAATCACATTAGGATGTAATAAATAACAAACTTTGGCAACTGAAATTGGAACGGTAATGGGAAACAAAGCCATCGCAATGGCACACAGTAATTTGTAGCTGTAGCTGCTGGAGTCTACTGGATTTAACAGCTGTAGCATTCAAGTTGAATTTCTTTAAGAATATCAGTGTATCTGATCGTGAATATACCTTCTTTTTACCACTTTTCTGCAGGTATGAACATATGCAAACAGAGATGGTTTTATCGAAGAAAAAAACAGAAAAGCAGGCCACATTGATCAGGGAGAATGAGCAGCTGGTAGCAGAAAAAGATGTTGAATTGAAGAAACTACTAAACTTGGTAATGTGAACCTTGTACACCTCTCTTAATCAATGTAAATTACAAAAATGCTTATTGAATGGAAGAGAGCTTCATATCAGATGAATAAACAGTTTGTCAAGATCTCCATGTACCTATCATGCGAATTTTGGGGTTCGTTATGAAATTTATGCCTTCTTGGTACTCGTATGTCTCAGATGGCAGTCACCCAGGTTTCCTATGGCCAGTAAATGTCATAGAAAAGTCATTAAATTGTATTTTCATTTTCTATGCCAGAAGGTCATGGAAAAGTCAAAGAAATTTCGATCAGACTGCCAATTTTACAGGATTTGTAAAACTTGACTCTCACAGTGATTGCACTATCAAATTCAGTCACGAAATGGTAATGTAAAGGTCATGAAGTATTCATGGAAAAGTCATGGAATTTCATTTTCTTTCAGGTGCTGGATGCCTGTTACCTCTTTGAGTGTTTTCTGTCTTCAAATCATCCTCTTGTTTTTGTTAGCAGTCACTAATGTTCTCTTTGTTGCATCATGTTTTTTTTTTTCCTTTTTTTTTCATCACAGATTGAATTCAAAGAAGGCGAATTGGAGAGCTTAGAGAGACAGAGGTCATCCAAAGCCGCTGATCTCGTGTCTTTGACCTCTGACATCGACAAACATAGACATGACCTCATGCTGGCTCTCCATGAAGGTGAATCGGAGGTTTCAAACAAACAACAAGAGATCAAGGTTAGTCACTGTCATGTTTTTAAGTAAATGCAAAAGTTGCGAAGTTTTCCAAGGTTTTCATTTTTCTTTTTTTTTTTCTCTTACCTCTTTTTCTTTAGTACCTAGTACCATGCTCTTTGATGAATTGCTGTAAGTTTCAAATGTAATTAAAGATTTCAAAAAATGTTTTGTATCAGACTGAATAAATGAAATAAAATGAAATTGATAAAATAGGAACAACTGCTATGCAGTGTTTTATAAAACTTTATTGGTTTAATATGACTGAATGCTAGTCACATCTGCAATTTTAAAAGCAAATATGTCATGCATTGTGAGAGATGTATTTGTATCAAACATTTCCAGTAGAGCAGGACAACATCAGGGCACGGTATTGAATTATCCTCCTGTTTGAGGATCAGTACAACCAAAGTTATATGGTATGCTGCTTAGCATGGTTATAATTTTGTGGAAATAAGAATAATAACTGGTCATGAAAAAGATTTCACAAACACCTCTCTTTGAAGTTTTTCTCTCGATGATGTGTGAATGAGCTTAATCCTTCAAAGATTGTTATCAGAAGCTGATTCAACAGCAAACATTTGGCAGAGTTTTTTTGCAAGTTGATGAACAATTTTTTTCAATTTTCCTTTATTGTGGCCTCCTGTCTTTTGCTGGTGATTGAAGGGAGTTTCTGGTCCAAACTCTCTGCTGATGAAGTCATTAGCTTCTTGTACTTTTTAAAAGGATACCTACATTCATAGCTCATCTGGAGGAACACTGCTCAGAAAATATACAAAGTATCTATCCTCAACTTATTTTCGATTATAATTTGATGGATGGTTGACTTTCAATTTTAAAGTTTCCTTTATATGTCAATATATGTTTACATAGGATTTGAAGTCCGACGTGGACAGGCTTCACAAACAGAAACTCGGTGTGCAGTCGGATCTGGCCGTGAAACGTTCGGACCTGGCGGAAGTCCAGCAGCAGGTGGAGGCGGCAGAGAGGAACCTCCATGGTATCACATCAGATGGAGACAAACAGAAGACGGACTTGAAACACACTCTGGAGATGGTTCAGATCGAAAAAACAGAGCTGGAGGCACTGAAGATGCAACATGAAAGTAGATTAAAAGAATTAGAAAAGACCCAACTTAAAGTCCTACAGGTATATTCTTAAAATTCAAATGTCTACCTTCCAAAACATGATGTAAATGATTGTGGTGGGATGTTCATTCACATGATCTGAGCAGTGAAACCAAATAATAAGGACAGGTTCAGTTTTTCTTTCAAGGTAATTTATGGTACACAGGTAAATTTCAAGCAGTAGAATCTACATAAGGAGATACTCGTAGGTGGGTAGATATATATATGGTGCCGAATATACCAGATGCATTGTTTTCTGAGGTTCTGATGTGGTAGATCTTCTGAGATCTTGAGTAATGTGTTAGAAAGTGTAGATATAGTAGATCTTGTGAAATGGTTGATAACTATATCTTGAAGGTTGTCACAAAGAATGAACCTTTGATGGTGGACAGTTTAGAATTGAGGTGCCGTGTAAGGTATATTTATGGCGCTGGATATGGCAGATCTTTTAAGGTGCTGAATAGTCCAGATCTTTATTGTTGCTGAATGGATTGAGAGAATTCTTCACAGTGTTGGATAAGGAACCTTTACCTGAAGCAGAGAGCTGTTATTAAAAGGAGATTGGATGGAAAATTTGATTACTGTTGATACTTTAAGACCCACCAAATCAAGTGAAGATAAGCTGTGCAATAGCTCAAAGGTATTTCATTCCTCTATTGTGCAATTCCAGTTAGGTATAGTTCACCTAGCAACATCATTTAAGTCAACTAATCCTTAAACATGTAGCTCACTCAGAACAATGCTTTGACCCCTGGTGTTTGGCCGCCAACGTTTTCAGAGAAGGTGGCACACAACTTGAAACGACTGTTTCATTGACATAAATATGAATGCATTTATCGTTGTCGTTAACATGAGATCGCATGCAAACAAATTAAAGAGGTAGAAGTCTAATATTTTGTCAACATGATGAGAACTTTCCTGAAGTTTCTTGAAATAGCCAGATACCGTGTTTTGACATGCAATCTAAATGTTATACTGTCATACACAACATCGAGTGACACCGAGGCAGGATAATTATTTTCTCTTGATAACTGGCAATGTTGTTTCAGTACAGAAATCCTCCTAACTCAAATTGTCACAGTATCAGAGGACACATACCATATTGCATTTACATTCAAATCTTGTTAAAGACCTATAGAAATGTGAAAAACAGTACAAAACACAGATAACTGTTTGATCTTGGCAGCTGCACATATGACTCCAAGGTGTTACATCTCCTACTGATAACAGCTCCCTGCCTGAAGGTGGTGGGTAGTTAACCTTCTTGAAGCTGTTGGACAGGGCAGGTTCATTTAGGTGGTGGACATCGCAGATGCTCTAAGTTGCTAGACTGAGGAAATTCTGTAAATTGATGCACAGGGTAGCTATTCAAACTTTCTAGACTTGGGTGGCTGCTATGCTGCTGTATAGGCTACACATCCTGTGGGCTAGCATGATAAATTTCTGCTGATGGTTAGGTATTCTTCGGTACTGGATATGAAAGTAGATCTGTGTAGTTTGATGGTGCAGATCTCCTAAGGTACTGGACAGTAAACACTTCCTGCTCTGAGATTTCCAAAAGTCACAGAGTTCAACATTAAAGGAGCTCCTCCCACCTTTACTTATGATCGACAGGAAAAAGCTTCTCTCGAGAAGCTTGTAACGGAGACACAAAAGGCAATGTCAGCACTGAACCAGGCCAAGCAGGAACTGGACAGGGACGGATTTAATCGAGACCAAATGACTGTAGAAAGGAGAACGTTGTCTGAGAGTCTCGATGTGCTGAGAAAGGAAAAAGAATTACTGGAAGACCAACACCGGAATCTTCAGGATAAAGTGGAAGAGTTAGAAAGGCGAGATCATATAAGATTTTTTTTTTTTTACAGTGGTGATGCTGTTACATTCTTTCCTGTTAGGGCTCTCTCTGTCAGGTAGATGTTACCATGGAGGTAGCTCACTTGTAAGGTGTTGTTACCAAGGACTGACAGTTTGTCGCTTTGCAGAGTAGTGCATGTATTCCCCCCTATGCTAGATGATGGAATCTTCTCGTTTGTCGATGGTTTACAAATTTGCTTCATCTTTTCAATGTTGGTTATGTAATACTCTGCGACCGGTTACTCTGCAAAAAGTTTTTATGCAAGAGTAGTAAGTTATCTCTGAAAGTATGAGACACACAGATGGATAAGTTGATGTATGCCACAAACAATAGTAAAAACATGTAATCATTAAGTATGATTCTCAAAATCTTTGCCTCAGTACATCCTACAGACAATTATAATGCACAAATGAGATACTCGACCTGATAATACAGGGCACCTTGCCATCAAAAAAATATGATTTCATACTTTTTTTTATTGTTAACAGTAAGCAGTGTATTTGTTGTTATACATTGAATATAAAATACAAAAGGTTTTACCACAAGCAGTAGCCTTGATTAATTCTTCAGGTGAGTTCAATAAGTAGTAAGACTGAATACATTCCACAGGCAACAGGGTGAGATTCAAGATACCATTGAACAGAACAGCCACAGAATGGACAGGTTGGAGCAGGATGCAGACAGTTTGGAGAGAGCAGTCAAAGAGCTCAAAGAAAAGAAGCAGATTCTAACGAAAGAAGCAGAAAACTTCAAGGAACAGGTCAGAGGTCAGATGATTGATCATATTCTGTGTTTCACTTTCTTTGTCATTGTGCACTGCTTGTTTTTTTTCTTTTATTTAGTTTTTTTTAATTTATTTTTTACTTGTTGTAAATAGTTGATGTTTTCATTACCAAGTGCATGTATATGTCTTGACAGGGCAAGGTTTGGATCCCTACATATCAGTGAACAAGAAAATATTCTGTTTGAGGCCTGTTTCTTCATCAATGTCACTGTTATGATTGTTAATGATTGGTGGGATTTTGTGTAATTTTTTCGCTTGTTGTTATCTGAGGAACCTTTCTATCTTCAATTCTTAGATTGCAAAACTGAATTAAAATTAGTGAATGAAGAGCTGAAAGAAGTGGAAAAGTCAAAATCTCAAACTGAAAAGGTGAGTATTTCATTCTTTGTCTCACATGGAAAAATTTTAATGAGCAGTATTTTGAGTTGGCACTGTATACACAATGTTGTGTGTGCACAAAATAATCTATTTAAACATAAATTACCTTCATGCACACAGACTAATGATGTATGTCCTTTTTATGCCCATCAAGATGAAATATTTGCTGTGCTTACTGACAACCAATCATATGCTGTGCATACACACAACCAGTGAACAACGATATTATGCATTTGTTAATAATTAGCTATCAACAGGTGTTGTTTTTATGGAGAAGCTGTGTGTATTTATTGTAGTGATATGCAACCAGATGTGTTGTGCCTATATGCAACCAGTCAATATATCAGAAAATTACATGTTTGTTCGTAACAGGCTGTCCACAGCTGTTGTGCTTTTTGAATGGCTTTGCATATTTATCATGCTGATACAGAGTCAGGTGTCCACATGTATGGAGCCCAGATGCAACCAGCAAATAACCCTGTTGCATGTTTGTTCATAACCACCTGTTCACAGGTATTGTAAATGGAAACGCATGCTGATGCGCAGCCAATCAGATGTCTAGATGTAACGTTCATTCACAGTTTGCCAATTGTTCGTGTTAGGATCCTACATATATAGGATCTTACACAATCAACTGTCTGAAAGTGCTATGTTTGTGAACAATCAGCTATCCACAGTTGTCTGGCCCATGCACAATTAGATGATCCTATGAATTAACATCCCTACACAATCAGTTGTCAGTATGTGTTACATTCATACTCAATCAGCTATTAGGTGATCCTATGAATTGACATCCCTACACAATCAGTTCACTTAGATGATTCTATGAATTAACATCCCTACACAATCAGTTGTCAATATGTGTTACATTCATACTCAATCAGCTATTAGGTGATCCTATGAATTGACATCCCTACACAATCAGTTGTCAGTATGTGTTACATTCATACTCAATCAGCTGTTAGGTGATCCTATGAATTGACATCCCTACACAATCAGTTCACTTAGATGATCCTATGAATTAACATCCTTACACAGTCAGTTGTCAGAATGCATTATGTTCATACTCAATCAGCTATCCACAGGTGTTATGTGCAGTTAGTTGACCTCATGAATCAACTTTCCAACATAATCAGTTTCCTACCTAAGTTATGTACTGACATGGACAAGCTGCTTTTCAAGGCTGTTATCTTCACATGCAATGGAGTGTCCAACCAGGTTTTTCGTTCATACACAGCTTGTTGTTTACATGAGCAAACTTACTCATGAACATTTTACAAGAAGTTACTATTTGTGCTATGCTGTCCGATATATTCAGAATAATGGGACTTAGTTTGATTACCCTCCACCAGGAATTAGATGGCCTCCTTCGGTCAACCTCAAAGACGTCCGAGGAGTTGAGAGGAGTACATGAGAAGCTAGAGAAGTCATGCAGTGCTCTGGATGAAATACTACAACAAGAGAGAGACGGGAAGGAAAGGCTGGAGAAGGTGAAGGATGAGATGCACAGGAAGGAGAGAGAGGCAGAGGAGAGACAAAGAGAGATTCTGCTACTGAAAGAAGAAAGTGAACATGAACAAAGGAGAGTTAACAAGGTAAAGAAAATTAAACAATGGATGACAGGATGCTTGAAAAAGAAACAATTGTAAAGAAACAATGGAAAAAACAGTACAAAAGAAACCAGTGAAAGAGAAACAAAGGAAGTTGTCAAACTAAAACAATTGAAAAGGATACTATTGAAATGAAACAATTGAGAGGAAATACTGGAAATAAAGAATAGTGGAAATAAAGCAATCATAAGAGAAACATTCCAAGTGAAATAATTTGAAAAAGAAACAGATAACATTAGATAAGTGAAAAAGGGTAGCTAATGTAAATTGTAGTTACGATGTATTTATGACACTTAACGTGAACATAACTTTAGACAAAATCAGGAATGAAATGCAAGTTTATTAGAAGAAATGTTGACATGAACTTGTCATTGGCATTTTTTCCTGCTCCATAGAGTGCACGAACAGGTAACCTTTGTGATTCATAGGACCGTTCATAATGCTGATTTAGAGGCTCAAATCTGTACGGTACATGGTTAGAAGGTTGCCAGGTGGATGTAACACGGAATTGAGGTACATACAAAATGCAGTATGATGATGTACATTAGCACCACGAGTGTCATTGAACGAAGTTTGAAACTAAAACTTGAAACAGTAGAAATTTCAAAATTGGTGTGTATATTCTTTACATGATCAGATTGTGTCAAAATTGTCAAAAGAATGGACTTTGTGTTGTGCTTTGTCACACAAAACAATCCAATGTTTCTGAAATGTTTTGATATTCTTCCTGAATCGTAATCCCCGCTCTCTTTGAAAGTAGCCGAAGAATGGAGAAGGAAGTCGCATCATTAAAATGGTTTGATTCAAGACAAATCTATCCCCCCATAATGTGACAGTATTATCTTTTTCAGGATCAGAAGCAGATGGATGATTATATCTGTTTGTATGTTTACCAGTGGATAATCAAATTTAATATTTGCTTTAGTATATCTAGCTCAGCAATTCGTTCAAAAACTGTCTCTCATTCTCCAGCTGACATCTAAAACTGGTTCTCTCCAAGAAGAGGTCCGTGTTCGACAGATTGAACTGGAAGACCTGCAGCGGGCCCTCGAGCTTGCTAAAGTAGAAACAGAACAACGAAACATCAGCCTGCAGAAATTTCAAGCCCAAGGAGAAAACTTGGAGAGATTTAGTAAGTTACCCAAATTTGTCTAAGTTTGTGTCCAGTAAAGACAAATACAACAGTAACTGTGTTTGGTTTGATGGACATACTGTAAAAACAAATATGACTGTATTAGCTGCAATTGAAACGGATAGTAAAGTCGTAGTGAAAATTGATAGTAAAAAGCAAACATCTTAAAGATGTAAGAATTCCATAGTCAACAAATATTGTTATTGAATTGGAAATCGGAATCTTGTATGAATATTCATGATTGTTTGTTGTAATATTCATAGCTCATATTGTCTCAGTGCCTTTCTGTGAAGAAAAGATAATAAACCCCATGCAGATTTTCATTTATTTGTGCCATTGTTATTTCATACTATGAATCTCACCTGTAGCAAAACAGACAAGACAAAACATTTGTAACATGATTTGTTTACATAAATTTGACAATTTGTTTCATTTATAATTAAGAAATGCAACTGCAGCAAGCTGAAGATGAACGGCAGGGATCTCTCAAGGACTTAGAGGGAAGGAGACGAGAAATAGAATCTTTGACAAAAGTAAGCTTTGATTTGAAAATATATTCACCGTGGAAGACTTAATTCATTTCCACACACAATAATTATGTCTGTGTAATTTTTGAGTGTATGTTAACTATACTCGTTGATTTTGTCTCTTCTTGTTTCCTTCTTCAAGTTTTTAAAGCTTACAACATATCTACGGTGTGTGATGTGAAGTCATAATCTTTTCAACAACTTTGTAAATCTGTCGTGTTATACATGGATAGAACATACCGATGTATCATTTCTGCCAAGGAATCTTCTGGTTTTGGTTCGTTCATTCTCCTCACCTTTGGAAGACATGCTATTTGATAATGTGCATTACGCCTAGGGCTTTCATCTCATCAAACTTTGATTGTACCTTTAAGAACTAGTTTCTTTCGGTCAGCACTCTTGTTGTGTCATTTTTTTTCTGTCTTTTTTTTCTGCAGGAAAACTGTAAATTATCACAAATAATGTCAAGACTTGAAAGTGATGTAGATACTTGGAAGCGAAAGTTAAAGCAAGCTAAACAGGTAACTTTTGAATCCTGTCAAACGACTGTCAGACCTTAGTTAAGGTCATCCATGTATTTGAATGTGCTTTTCCTTTCTTCTTCTTTTTTTTTGTGTGAAATTTTTCACTGAATGCTTAATTCTTTGTAAGTATTATTCTTTGCATATTCTGGATCTTCTGGTGAATAGGTGTTTGTGATTTTTTTCTTTTCTTTTTTGCAAGAGATCATATTTTCACGTAGGACAAGAGTTTTCACTGTCATGAATATGTGTATGTGGGGGATGGACAGTTGTCTTTAATGAAGTTGAGGCAGTAGATACATCAGGAAACTAGACTTCTTTCCTATAAGATTTTGCTGATGTTTTATGTGAAGGGTATTTTCATATAGTGTTTAAGAAAGAGATATGGTTCTAGGTGAGGGAGACAAACTTCTCAAATTTCATAAACAGGAAAGCAAATGTTTATATGTAGATAGAAGAAAAATGACCTCAGTTGAAACTGAAAACTAAATTAGCCAGATTTTCTATGTAAATATTTCTTATTCATTGATTTAACCTTATTATGGCAGCATCATTTGTGGCATAGACAAAGAAAGGTGACTTGAAAAATTACTAGTTTTTAGATTTGGTTGGATATATATATAATGGAGAATTGTCCAAAGGGAAGTGAACAGGTATCCCATGAAGAGAAGGCAAAACTAGTGAAAGTATTCATTATGAATATGGAAAGAAGTATACAGGAAGAAGTGAAAACAGGCAATGTGTACCTTTTTTCCCTTTCCATGCCTACTGTTCAAAAAAAAAATATTTTTTTTTGTGACAGAAATATGATGCAGAGAGGCAGAGTTTAGTTGGAGAAATGTCCAGGTTGAACAAACTGGCGGACAGTGAATCCAGCAGAGCTGATGACCTGTTTCGGGAGCTCAACCAGCTTCACCAAAAGCATGCTAGACTCCAGCAACAGGTGAGTGATAGCCAACTGGAATCATTCCCCGTGCACTCATGGAATATCTGCAGTTAGTTGTAGGTTAGTATCGTCGATTTTGGATTTAAATATTTCAGGTATGGATTAGTGAGTAGGATCTTGAATTTGGAAATGACATTACTGCAAGATTTATTCTCCTGTTTCATGTGTTAAGTTTTAGATTATAAATCAAGAATAATTTAACCCTGGCTTAGCATTGCGATTTCCCAGCCACTACTGCATCTTAGTAAATCATCTGTTTTTTCTTAGTAGCAATTTCCTGTGATACAAGTTTCTTACATTTTTTTGAAGCTGAGAATGTTTTAGTTCTGGAACAATTTCTTTTCATCACCATCTTAGCTGCAGTGAATCATTTGATTGGCCTATTTGGGATTTTCCCTCCAGTGACTGCTTTTGTGACTAACTGTTATCAGTTACCTGCTGATATCCTGTTGATAAGTGGGTACTGTTCGCAATTTGCACCATACAAGCAAAAGAAAAGAAAGGGAAAAAAATCAATGCTCGATGATCACTAGAATGTAGTTTTTCCTTCTCACATTTTCAAATTTGTTGTTAGTGCTAATCAAGAAGGAAAAGAAAGTTGATTACTTAAACTACACTTGTTGACAGCATTAACCTTAACTGCCGCTATGTGCTGCTTTTGCTTTACCATCGTCAATTGAAGGTAATTTTTGTTACCTTGTCATGATTTTTACATTGCTTGAAGGTAAGGTTTGATTTCTTTTAGTGATTCCTGTGGTTCTTTTGATGTACCTTCATCTTTTCTGATCGAAGGTAAGTTTTAATCCCTTATCGTAATTTCTATGGTTCTTTTGATATACCATCGCAGGTGGAAGGTAATTTTTTAGTGCTGATTTTGGTCCCTTCAGTACTTTTTAGTGAAGTTCCTTTTTTTTTTGTCACATATTGTGATCTCTTTCATCTCCACCTCAGATCGCTGAATATGAAGCTGATAAAAAAGAAGAACTGGAAGCCAGCAAAACATTGCAGCAACTCAGATCAGACATCAGATCAGAACTGAAGGAGAAAATGGACGACCTAGAGACAACGAGGATGGAAATATTGGACGAGATCAGTGAATTAGCTGATGAGAAGGGGAAATTAGAAGCCACACTACTTGCTAAAACAGTAAATATGATAAGAGAAACCTTGTCTGTGCAATTAAGTGGATTGGTCTGATTTTAGTTAATGTTAGATGAAATTTGTTTGAAGTATTTTAAGTTGATAACATACTTGTTTGATGACACTGGTACTATGTGATGTAACAGGTTGTTATATGAAACCACGTTCGGTGATATGTATTAAATTGTTGATGTGTAACTCACACTATGCTCTCTTTCTATTAAAACAATCTGGACCATTGTATTGACTTTCTTTATTGCAGACAACTACAGAGAGTTTTTCCAAGTTTGAAATTGAATTTCAGAAATGAGGATCTTGCATTCTTTTAGTCGTAAACCTATTTATTACCTCAGTTAGATTACCTATTCTTTACTTCACTTAAGTTGCCTAACTGTCACCTGACTTAAGTTTAGCTATCTACTACTTCAGTTGATCACCACTATCGTTATCTCAGTTGTAATATGCACTTCATTACCCCGGTCACAACACATATCCAATACCTCTGTTATATTACCTATTCATTACCTTTCTTAAATTATCTGTCCATTTCCCAGTGTGTTACCACCATCATTATCCCACTTCTAATACCTATCTGTTACCTCACTAAAGTTACCTACCAATTACCTGTTAGAATACTTTTTCATCATTTGACTTAAGTTACCTATCCATTACTTCAGTTGGTTACCACTATCATTGTTTCAGTTGTAACACCTATCCATTACTTCTCTTATGTTACCTATGTATCACCTTAGTGGGTAACAACTATCATTACTTCAGTTAAATCACCAATCCCTTACCTTAGTATGATTTTGTATTCATTACTTTAGGTGAATTTACATTACCCGTTTGCCAATTGTTCAATACCTATCATAAGGTACTTATGATAGGTGCTTGTACCTGTCATATGTCAAACTTAAATTGATTTGATCAGTTAACTCATTACTTTTGTTCTCTTTCTTACCTTGCAGGGGTCACCTTTCTACCCTAGAAGGTCTCAGGGTGATGAAAACACGCACCAAAGTTTTCTGGCTGAGCAGAATAAGTTGAGAGTGAGTAATTTTTATGAAGAAAGAACATGCACGATGCCGGGGTGACAGGATATTTAATAATTTTCTTTTTATTAATTATTGAAACCCAAAGATTAATTGAAGGAATGAGCTCTTTAGAGACCTAGCCATGTAGTTCAGAGTTGTCTTTTTTCTGTAGCTCAAAAGCCAAACCCTTAGAGCTCGGAAATTGTGTTCCCTTATGTAAATAAGTCAGTTCTTTGAAGCCCAGATTCTTAGCCTCGTAGTTCTGAAACTTTCCGTAGTTTAGAAACTAATACTTCAGACAGCTCATGGCTCAGATCTGTAGTAGCTGACAAACTCAGCTTCATATCTAATCTGTGGCTGGGGGTTTAACTGTATAACTGAAAACTCCATTCAAGTGCTGAAAATTACTGCAGGTAAGATAAACTGATCATAGAGTGTTGTTGTTGTTCCAAATCATGTTTAAAACTCTTTTTTTCTTTGTTGACTATACCACAGTTTTGTCCTTTAATTCTTTGTATTTAATTCAACTCTACATAGAGCCAGATTGAGCAGAGAATGTCAAAGCAGGCACACTTGTTAGAAGAGAGAAAACAGAATACCATGACTAGTTTGGATGGACTCCACCAAAAGATGCAGAGGTTGGAAGAACTGTTGAAGACCCGATCAGCAACAATCAGCCGTGACAGGAATTTTCGGAACAATGAGAATGAGTTAATAGAATCATCGTCTAGAAGGAAAGATTCAAGTTCTACAGATGGAGTTGGATCCAGCGATGAGGAGACGAGAGACGATGGAAGCAAGAAAAAGACGAATCCATCTCAAACTGAACGCCATCCGTCATCTCATTCTTACTCTGTTCATAGGAGAGCCAGATCTCCGTCCTCAGGGCAAAGATCGGTTCATTGTAAGTAGTCGACAGTCCACTTATGATAACTACTATAGTTTTTATCGGTATTGTTATAATTTTTGCGTTTTAGTTTTGCAAACTGGTTTGGCTGACTGCAAGCAGCTTAGGCTCTGAAGGTTCAGAGTACAACCATGTTTAACAACTATCTTTGATCGTGACTAGAGTTTATGCATTTTCTATACGACTTTGATATGTACCTCTCAGATTTATGATTTTAGAAGATATTTGTGATGAGTCTAGAATTTTGTTCACACAATTCTATTACAATTCTGTTTTGTGGAATATCTGAAGGAGAAAGAAAGGAAAATATAACTCTTTCTGAGGGGTATCCAGAACAATTTGGAAATGTTTATTTTTATTTTAAGGATTCCTTGATTTTATGTCATTTGTCACGTCACATCGGGTAAAATTTCATTGTGTTATGCTGGTGGGTGGATGGGTGTTGTTTGATTGCTATGTATGTCTCACATTTTGTGCAAAGAAGTGTAACTGAAACATGCTCTATACTATTCTGTATTTTTAGGGTCCAATTTTGTTCAATCACTAAATGAGGCTAAGGAGGAAGCTACGATGGAACTGAGAGGGAAGGGAAAACCTGACCTCTAGGAGAAGAGGAGCGGAACCGAGAGATTAAGAACATGTAAACTTCACCAGAAAAGAAATGTGCAGTGGCCGTGGGGGCCGAGGAGTAACCGGCCTCCAGAAGGAAAAGAAGATTCGTCGGTGCTGAGAGTTAGACGAACACTGAACCTCGTGAAGTAGAAACACAAGGGAGCAGTAGAGATGAGAGGTAGAAGAACACATAACCACCTGGTTCAATGAGAGATGAAGCTGTGGTAATGCTTGGAGGTAATGGATTAGCAGACCTCTATTAGACAGGAGAACACATTGGAGCTAAGAGGTAGATGAACACTTGGCCTCTGGCACATATAAGCTGTGGGAGACTGGTTTTGGAGGATGCTTCACTGTATGTGATTGTGTGTAACCAACAACTAAGGGTATTTGTGAAAGCTACCAGAGACTTTGGGAATTGACACGAGTACCCACGGTATCTGATGATTACATGTGGTGAATGGAGATATTCTCCTTTAATTCATTAGCTTACTTGTTAAATAAACGTGGTATGTAAAGATGGGCCCTCTTGTATCAGTATACCAGTGTAGCATTCCCTTTTCACAAAAGGTAAGAGAAAAACCAGGGTTTTGTACTCTAAAGAAAACGTAAAAAGAAAGAGCACAAATGTTATCCAAAAAGTATATTTTACTTCAGTAAATTTAATAGCATGGAAAGTGACTGTGCTCTTGTGTGTGATGCACAACATACTACTTAACTGCAGAGCAGTGCTTTTTAATATTCATATTGTCAAAGAGGCCTGAAATATGTAACAATGCAAAATAGTTTTGTAGAATTTCTACTTTTTCATGATGCAATTTTTTTTTATTCCAAAGGAGTGTATAGTTCCTGCTTTTTGCAATTTGTATGAAACCTTGATTATAAAGAGGTATTTTGTAAGAGACTGCGACATATCCCACAAATGGCGTTAAGATGATGAGAACTTGCCCATTATGTGAATACAAGTAACAAGGTTGCAGTCTTCCTGTTCATGATGTACAAACAGGCCCTTGTTTCCCAGAGGGCAACTCTAGTTTATCTGTGTTTACTTTCCTAGTCAATTGGTTCCTTTCTTCCCTTACTCACTCAAGCCATAACATAATGTCATGCATTTTAACAAGTCTGAAGACTTGTGTTCCCTGACCTTTACTAACGTCTCTGACCATAATCTAACCTTTGTCAGGTCTATCAGGTATGATATGTATGTCTCGAGACACTGACATGAAACCTAACAAAACAAAACTATTTATTTGGTGGCCTCATCAAGATAATCATGAATATGCAATGAGGTGGAACTACTTCGACAGGTGTTTGTCAGTTACTTCCTGCCCTTTGTTTACACCCTGATAAAAGCTGATTGTTAGAACAGGAAGTTGGTGTTTCGTAGACCATGGCAACCAAATGTTGATCTTTTAATATACTTGTCGGGATATGCTTTGTGTTCTAGGAGCATTTGGGATTTTTCATGACATGTCCTCCACGTGTCAGCAGAAACTAACCCTTCCATTAATCGATTTTAGGTTTGTGAAGCAAAAAATACTTCAGTTGTTCACAGCTTGTCCGTTCACTTTTCATTCGTTTGTGTCGCTAGTTGTGTGATCATGTGTTTCGTTCTACGTAATAGTCAAACAGGTAACAGAACCAATAGAATGCGTGGAAGGCTTTGACACATCACTCAGCAAACCAAAATTAAAATACCAGCCATTTGTCTCAGTTGATGTGTTTTGATAATCAAGCTGTATCTTATGAGCATATTCTTGGCATGATCATCATTTTTCTGTAATTTTTTGTGTATTTTTTTTTTTTTTGTTAGTGAAATTAAGTTGGTCTTTCTCTGTCTTCTTCGTCTTTCATGTTTGTCAAGCTTCGAAACCCCCCCCCCTCCCCACCCTTCAATATTAATGCCTGGTTAAGTACAGACACATCCTGTATTAATACAGATGTACTCAAATGGATGTCATTTGATAAGAGGTCGTGTGGCTCACAATGTGTTTTCATTTTTTTCATTTTAGGTCAAAACCCTTCTTGGGCATTCAAAGTTAAAGATGCTTGCTTGAAAAAGCAATAAAAAAGGTCTTTAAAATATGTCCATGGGGTCAAAAGATGACATGTGAGATAAAGAAATACCACCTAAAACTTTAAAATTATCAAAATCGTCTGAACCTATTTGTGCTTACATATCAGTATTATTTGTCACATTATCACGTATAGTGTTATTAGACCTCACTCTGTGTAACTTGGCAAGAATTTGATCTTTCGTGAAGATTCCTTCTAGTCTAACAAGGTGTCACTGCATCTTGCATACCACTCTATGCCTGCTGTAAATATATCCATGGTGGTTTTTGGGGTGACATTTTGAGATTGTTAGTGAATTACTGAAAAGTAGCCGAAATATTTTACGGATACATCGATGAGTAATTTTCTGGAGGAGGATCCCAGTTTGCTCCTCTGCATGGTAAGAAAATAAGTGGCTCCATTACCGGGATGGGGGGGGGGGTGATGGTGGTTGGGCAGGATAGATGAGGGGAAGTTTGGGGAGGTTAACAGATGGGGTGCTGCACAGGAAATGTGGAAGATGAACTTAAAGTGGGAGTGAGGGGAATAAAAAGTGTTCTCTCTTTAATTTCAGCAGCTGAAACATGTAATGTTACAATGTGTGTTACTCTAATACAATTGTTGAAAATTTGAGATGAAAAAGGCTGATCTTTTTTTTTTTGACAGGTACAAAAAACAAGTCAGTAGTTTTATGTAACTTATAGTTTGTGGCCTACTCACCTTAAGGTAATTCTTGCCCTAAACTGGCTGAAAAAAATCTGTAAAGACTGGCAAAGATGTTTGTGGAGCACTTAATATTATGAGGACAACTGAACCTCAAATCATTTTCACCAACTCATAGTCACCAAAACACTTTTGTGAGTAGAAAAAAAAATATACACACAAAGTTACCATCGGTCAAATGTTTTACTTATGTCTTATGTTAAAATGTTGACTGGCAATATGCATTTATTGATGAGCAAATAAGTCCATCATTGAACACCTTTGCTGTAGGAAAGTTTGATGAAGATGTCAGTGAGGAAGCATGCCATTTGACCCACCTTAACCAACCCAGAGAACGAGTCGACATGGTTCACTTTTTTCTTTCATTTTTAGTGATTGATATTGACTGTCCATGTTGAACGTGAGTCATTCAGTTGGCAAGTCCTTCAGCCTTAAACAGTTCTGCTAGGTACAGGTATTTAGTAGCATCAGGAAACGGGGATTTTAATGCATGGTGTGAACCAGTTAAGTATTTATTTGTATTTCGCAATATTACTGTATCAGTCATTTTATTCGCCTTATTTTGACATTTTTGTAAATAAATTGACAATAGGAGGTATTTAAGAAGAGCATCTTCTCCAGTGTGTCATTTATTCCATCAGTACTCAAGGTATGTCAGTTCAATTGGAAAGGCGAGAAATCAATGACATGTGAAGGTATGGAGGTTGACTCCTACACAGACACACAAGCATTCTTAATAATTGTGATAACGTTAATAAAATTGTCACAAATATTGTCTCTTCAAAGCTGGAACTAGACTACCCTCTCACCTCTACCATCTACATACCAAGCAAAGGACTTGCCCTTTCCACATGATAGCTGTATTCCCCCCTCCCTGAGGGTCCCTCTGTTCATAACCTTCTACAGTGCCTTTCTACATTTCAGGTACAGGTACAATAAAGGTTAACTTTCATAATACATCTACATGCTATTCATAAGATTTCAATTGATCTTTTCTGACATTTTTTCATCACAGAGTCTTTGCCAGCCAATCAAAGAGATTATTTCCATATCTCAAGTCTTTGGATTTGTTTCTATAGAATTCTATTCTTACTTTGAAAAAAAAAAAAATGCACCGAATCGTCCACTGTTTCCGGCTCTGTCTCATCTCAAAAGCCACGCTTTCGCTTGTCAAGGGGGCATAGCAGTTCAAATCATGATAGGGGTTCAATAACCATATGACCTATACATAGTGGATATAGCTCATGTTAGTGGTGGTTTTGCTTTTGAAGTTCTTCCTCTCATTCATTATCCTATTTCAGTGGTACAATCAAACGATTTTACTATAATTTTAATCTCTAGTATGAATAAAACTGACCATCACCATGTTATAAGAACTCAGTTGTTGGATAAACTAAAGCCAGTGACCAACATCCAAATAAGGGGTAGTTTCCATTCTAGTCCTCAATTTGTTCCTATTGAAGTATGTTGTGAAATACTTCCAAACTATTTCCCCTGGCATATGCTTTGTTCATGCTTCCTCCACTCTTCTGCCAACTGTACCCTCACCGTGACAACATCTGTTTAAACAGTCTAACCAGCCTAATACCACCTGACCTGTAGTAATTACTGCGTATTTACTTTTGAAAGTCCCCCTGGTATATTGTCTATCAAATATGCTTTTGTATCAAATATTAGTTCATGGCTGAAACATGACAAAATATAGAATATTCTAAAAACATGTGAATTAAAGATCACCCTGAACATACACATACCATAAGGGTAATATGCATGGCAATAAGGTACCAAACTTTTGGTTAGTGTCTACAGAGTTTTCGTATTTACATGCAAAGTCCTGTTTCTGGTTTCACTACATAAGGGTTGGTTTAGTTTGAAACTAGACATTGAGCCCTTACGTTGAAAAGAGCGAACGTAGAAAAGAGACAGCAGTAACGTTGCATTGCCGATGAACTAAACCTAAATAGGGGGCGTTCTTTCTCACCGGATTTAGAAGGCTCCTGCATTGTTCCCCGTATCTCTGATTACACTCAAACCCGCATCTGAAATACATTACACAGATTATATCGTTCAAAGATTTAAAACAAAAGTTGCCCACGGTCCAGTTCTTCTGAAAAATGTCGGCGCAAGGTTGAAACAGATTTTGCATAATTCGGTATATTGATTAACGGGCACAAAGTTTGGCCTTCTTTTAACAGGCCATTTTCCATCACTAGACCAAGGCCAGCATAAGTTCACTGATACATCGAAGTCCTTTGTTTTGGGGAGGTACTAAACTTGTGGCATGGACTAGTGATAGGAGGGGGGGGGGGGGCGGGGAGGGAACGGTGGGCTTTTTCATTTTCTCTGTATTCTCTGAACTCCCCAGATGCGATTTGGTGCACAATTGTGCAGTTTCTTCAACTCCCACGTTCCCTTTATCCGGTGTTGTAAAAAAGGAGTAAACCGCGACACGGATACTTTTAACCTCGAATAAATGGTCTCGCCCAGTAAATTTAGCTAAGTTGAGAGATGACACTATTTATCCTCCCCCAGAGGTCTACATATCGTAGTTTATTCCTTAATCAGTGAAAAAAAAAAATGCCCCACGTTTGAGACCATGACCCCCGTTTCCCCCGACCCCTCTCCACTTGGATCCAGTATAGTGCATAAGTCCCGCCTAGCACTACGTGTTTTGCACTGTAATTTGTGCAATGTAAAGTTTAAATTATGTTGAAAGCTAGTGTGCATGGGTAGAATCTTTTTTGTTTGTTAGTCTGTTCATGTGATCCATAAAACAAAGACCTATTCTCATCGATTCATCTAGCGAAGTATAACAAAACCTTCGTTGTACAAACCGTTCACAGATCTAATCAATTAAGGTACACAAACATCAAACCGTGTAGGCATACATGTTCCTTCCAACCTCATCACATGACAAATATGTACTAGCGGTTTATTGTAAACTGAGGTGTTCTGTGTGGCGGAAATAAAGCTAAAAATTCAGATAAAATAAGGCATTACTTAATTTAAGTTTTAACTACATATAACTACAGTTTGAACTTGAATTGTATCTGAATCAAGTCAAATGAACACAGTTTCACTCGTTTTTGAAATGAAATGAATCAAGTACAAAGTCTGCAGAGAAAAAGCAGTACGCTTACTACACCTTTCGTGGTAAGAAAAAAAATAGCAGGAGTTCGTCGAACCCGACGTGGAACGTATTGGTTCAATGACTTTTAAAGTTATGGTGATCAAGGTCTTTACTTTGTTGGGAGTCGAAACGTGAAATAAGTAACGAACTTAGGCTCGGCAGTGTGGTACTATAATACCGGTACTCATGCACCTCGTTGAGCTTGCTATTTCCAACTATATCGTTAACTAACCTAAACATGTGTTACCACACTTCTAATAATTATGTCGTAAATATTGGAACGAATCTTGCCAACAACATATCCCCTACATGGTAACTTTAAAGAGTTCTCCCCTTCCCTAATTAAATCAAATGAACATTAATTTTATATGACTCCCGCAACTGCCGCCACCATCCATTCTTGTATTCTGAGCCTTAAGAATTTAGTTTCTGGCAATTAGGAAATGTCACCTTACAGTGATTAAAATGGCTTCTGATTTCATGGTTCAGACCCTCACATGCCACACATATTTGAACTTGTTCTTTAGCAAGTGATCAAGTGCGAAGTCTGCTGGGGAAAATGCAGTAGGCTCACTATATAGCTTTCAATAAGTGAGAAAAGCAAAATTTAAAATTATAGGCCTATTTCACTGCGACAATTATTCTCTAACATTCTACTTAACCAAGCCTCACTTATGAACATTGTTTTTTTTTTCTTATGAAGGTCAACGACATAAAATTTATTGCGGTTTCCTTGAAATAGTATTAATATTTTTGAAATTGGCAATGCTGCCTGGAGGATTTCATCTCGATCTTTCTAAGACATTTATTTGATACTCTTGGTCCTAACATTTTTTACAAACTCAATCGCTACTACGGGATATCGGGAGATCGTGACTCATCTTACTTTGTTTAAAGTAATTTCTCTGATCGCTGGAAATACGTCAACTGCAACAATAGCACGTCCGGTTCTAAATATATAAACACAGGGGAACCATAAGGATCAATGTTTGGAACACCTCTCTTTGTTTTCTGTATAAATGATTTACCGATCAGAAGCAAGAAACGTGCTTGTATTTCATACGACGACACAAATATCATATCGAAGGAATGTGTTAATGTCACTAGACTTTTCCGCAACATTGATTCTTAATTAACAAATGTATTGTCAAGGTTCCGTTATAATAAGCTTCATCTTAACACAGCCAAGTTTTTATTCGTTGCAGCATTAAAGATTTTAATGAACGCTTTAATTTTCATTTTACCATCTTCTTTTTTCCCATCCCATTCTTGTCTCGTCACTTTGTTACATGATGCAATGTTTCTTCTGTATTAGTTTGCATCATTTTCTTTTATGACTTTTCTTTCTTCAACTCATTGCTTTCTCTTCTTACGTGTTTACTTTGCCTTTCAATTTATTTCTATGTTTTCATCGTTTTTTATCATTGCTGTATTTCATACAAGCATGCAACTTCTTCCGGAGATCCAATGAAGTTTTACTTTATTTCAACCTTTACAGAGACTGTATGTGCAGCAGCTATATTTAAATATCTGTACCAACCGTATTCCAATTTCAGATGTATACTACAACATTCTGAGGGATTAAAATCTATTATATTAATTTATCCTAGATTCCTCATATCAACCACGTTCCTAGGGAGCACATTTTTCAAAAAGTATTAGTATCGTTTATCAACTGAGGGGGTTTCTTGAGTTTTAATCACTATTTATAATCCCTTATTTCATCCTCACATTAGTAAAATTCTCACTCGCTGCACCTAAAAAAATTATTTGCACTACAAAAACGAGTTTTAGGAATGATTCACAGTGTTTCTGTCAGAACCGAAATATCCCACCTCTTAAATCAGCAAAAACTTCTCTCAGTTTTTGATGATAACGAAAATGGGAAGTAACACATTTATGTATTAATTTCATAAACAATTTGCAACTCAATATCTCCAATCCTCTATTTACACGTATACTCGCTCTTATAATTATTCAACTAGAAAAGCTACTCAAATCACATCAAAGTTTTTTTGCCTTGCTAGCAAACAGAGAGGTCTCACTTTGCATTGTCCCAAGACAGTGTGACTCTCTTCCTATACCAATACTAAAAATGTAGTAAAGGTCTTTCAAAAGGACCTTGAAGAAATTCATTCTCGATTATGATATCGACAAAGTTCCTCCATTTATTTTTTTTTTGTTTTCTTGTTTGTTTTTTCTTTCATTTCTACGTATTTTGATTTTCATGCTTATCTTTCCTTCTTATCCGTATTGTTTTAAAAGGGTACCATAGCTCTTTGCCCCCCCCCCCCTTGACCATTGTCTTACACAGTACATTAGTTAAATTAAAAGTTGTTCCTTGAACTGGTTCTTTGTTAAACTGATTATACTACTCTCACAATTTTTATTTTGTAAATATTACAATGATATATAAGGTTATAATCAATTTCTGAATCAACCAAAAGGATTCGCCAATTGATCCGTCAATGTTTAAATGATTTACTTTTACACTTTTTGTGGTAATTTTCGATTTTTTAAAGTTTCATGAATTGCATTCGAAGGTATTGATCATATTTCTTCCTCCCCCCCCAAAAAAACTGTTTGCCTTATGTACATCAAAACCCCTTTCAAATTTACCACTCTCCAGCGTTTTTAATAATATTAATTTGACTCCAATTTTGCACATTTTATTCTGTTTAATTCCCCTCGAAATACTAAATAGCATTTTGCATAACAGCAATTATAAAAAAACCCCGTATCTTAGATTAAACTGAGAAGTGCACCAAACTATATTAGTAAAGTTCTCGTACATTCTTTATGTAACTCCATTTTGACAATTGCATTTCCTACTATTATACTCTGTAGTTTTTGTATAATAAAACATTAGCATATTGGATACACTCTCATCTTACGTGTATAGCATCATGTATATGTACCGTCTTACGTCATCAATTTTCCTTTTCAATTTTCGAAATAAAGTGGTGTTTAATCTCTGCAAAAGTGATAAATAAAAATGGAATGAAATGAAGTCCAACTATCTCCTTGCTGCTGTGCGGTTGGTAAGTTGGTATGCCCTAGCTCAAACACGATTCACAGGTATCGGTATTACTGGATGGAAAACAAAACTTACTGCCCACACACATAACATACGGTAATGTATACTTGCTTTTCGAGTTGTCTGGTTATTTTCCTTCCAATATGATTACATTACAAAAGGAATGACGTCAGGTGCAAAACCTCTATAATATGAAATACACTGACCTAGTCGTATTCAGTCTTTGGGTTTTTATTTTAGTTTTTTTTCATCCATCTGCGACTGAGCTACTGAGCAACGTCAGGAATCTTAGGTTTCCTACATATAGAGATTATCTAAGTGTAGCGCCCCACTAGTTGCCGTGGGGCCTATAGCAAACTTTTGGCTTTTCACACCCTCCAGATGGTCGGAAACGGCTTTTACCGAATGTACTTGAGCTGCATGTATCCGACCTTGAAATAGAGATATCATGTTTGCCTGTCCTCAATTCATGTAAAGAAAAATCAATATATGAAAAATGGTAATTATGCACATCAGATGATTTGAGGTGATACAGGAATCACAATGAATTACACATACTTTTTTTTTTTTCTCTTGGCAAGTATATGGGGATGAACATACCTTTTGTCTCCCGCTTTCCAACTTTTACAATGAGGGGATAAGAATACCACTCAACCCTCCATTAGTTTTGTCTTGACTAATGAATATAAATATAATATGTATAGAGCCCGAAAATTGAAAAGACAGTAAATACGAAAATTTCATGTTCAGTTGGAGGGGGAGGGATCTATTTTGAAGGGGACTGAAATGAATCATAAGACGGTGATCTCCACCCTAGGGGAAGGTTTTCTAGGGGGAGGTTGTTCCCCTCACCTTGAGAGAATTTTTCTACTACCACGTGACCATGAATCTAATTTTGTATCTTTTGAAGTCAAAATTTTTTCCCGAGAAATCCAGAAAAGTTTCCGCAACAATTTTTAATTTCTGACGACAACATCTTTTTTTTATTCCGAGTTGCTACAATTGCCGATGATTGCATAACAACGTGAAGCTAGTCTTTGTACCGCGAACTTTTTTTTTTAGCCATCTTGATGGAAAAAGTTGACGCAATGGTATATGGACAGGTGAATGATAGTATATGGTTAGTGATGGCTGGCCTGGGGAGGGGTGTAAGCAGATGGGCTTGAGAAATTTTCACCTTCTATGTACTGTAACCTTAGATAACCTAGTGTAAAAATTTAGCCTCTTTTGAAGTCATAAAATGTGATAGACTGAAATATGAAAATCCCAATCGGTATTTTAAACTTTCCGACTGTGGTCGCGCTGACATACTTTTTATTTGTGTGTGTGTGTGTGTGTGTGGGGGGTCTCTTCGAGCCAACTATGGGGGCGCTCCGAGTAGGTCCTTACTGCTTCCCTACACTTTAACCCTTTGCTCCCCTTCTCTGAATCAAAAGTCTGTTTTAAACTGAGAGGACAGAAATTTTAGGCCAAATCTACCAAAATGTGTGCTTAACGATATCTTGGTGGTTTTTCCAGAGGTATTTTTCTCTACCAAAGTAATAAACATTTGATACATGAATTAAGAAATATGAGGAAAAATTATTACAAATTAAAACAAAAAGTTTGGTGGGTCTAAACAACATGGGACCTCTAATTCTAGAAAAGAAAATCCAAACTGAACGAGGGACAGCCCTCCCCCTTGGCGGCGATCACAATTCATCGAGTTCAACCCCGGGCCCGGGCCTACAAACAACCCACATGCAACAGGTGGTTTGGAACGAAAACTGTAACAATAAACTACTTACAGCATCACATTCCCAGTCAGTGACTCCGAACGGCTCCGTTCGGTTTTCTGACAATGGAAGGGTTATCTTTATCCAATAATTTCTGGTACTGGTACTAAGCTCTTGGCCAACCGCTTAGATAATCTTCTCACACCCTCCTTCCGCACCCAACAGTCTATGTGTTCAGCCTCCCTTCCCCCTCCTTTTCGAGATGAGTGGATCGCAATTCAGCCAGTGCGGACTTGCTCTGACAAAGCACCATAGACATGTGGCCTATTGATAACTAACTACTTTTGTGTGGGATATTAGTTCTAGACTTACGAAACATGCCAGAAGAAACATTTAAAAACAGTCTTTAATTTTTTGCAGAAGTTCCAGACCTGTATTCAGGGGGTTCCCTCCCCCCCCCCCCCCACACACACACACACAAGATCTGGAGTCAGGCTGCTCAGCACGTTAGCAACATAGATAATGAATTTTAATTTTTTTTTTCTTTTTAACTATTCATAACGAGACTGAAATAAAGTTACAGTTACTCACTTACTTGGTCACAATTGTCATGAAAAATGTTCTACTTGTGGTAACATCAAACCCCCAACTGAAAAAGTTGCAAGCGGGCCTGAGCTCATAATTACGTTGAATAGAAGAAGCCTTGTGAGTATTCTTACACTGAGTCTTGCGTGCATTGCGTATGGCCGAATGTGACACTGAGGCACACGTGGGGCGGTCATCGATCAATTTACAAGGCACTGTGCGTTTATCGTTCATAGGTAATTCCCCTTCCTGGCGTTATGGTTATTCATGAGCTTCCGGTGTCATTCTTCAGTTAGGATCAAAACATTGATTATTCGCACATCTGGCTGTTGACTGCACAGGACAGGGAGATACTACTATACTAGTATTAGTAATGAGATTTCTGTACAAATACTGGGAACACGTCAGTTGCACTATATTATTCAATCTAAACTTGCGCACGCACCGAAGGAAGACAGCACGGATTTATCATTAATGTTGTAATAAATGGTCAAGTGATATGGAAGGAGGAAGACAGAACTCAAGCAATATGTCGGGTAGGCCGAACAACAAAGATTTCCAGAGAGTAGATCAGTCAGAGGATGATGTTACCAATGGTATGTACCATGTGTACGTTATGAAACTTGCGTAGGTCTTGCTTAGGCCTAATAACTACTCGCTAATGTTTGATTTGGAACATGCGTATTGTGTGTACAAACATGTGTCTAGTCTAGAGTGTGGATTGTCACAATTAAACTTGTTAGCGCGTAAAATTAATTACTGCAGGTACCCATTAATTTTGATGGATTTAAAAATCATTGAGTTAAAATAATGATGCAGTAATTCTATCATCGTACTGAGTGTAGGCCTAGACCTATAGTCTGGACCAAGTTTCAGGGCTGTTCAGTCAAAACAACTGTTTCAGACAAAAAATTCCCGCTTTTAAGAAAGCCTGCCGAAACGCCCTCAAAGTGCCAGATATGGTACCAAAAAACGTCCCTGCATATATTTGACACATACTTGATGGAATCATATTGAAACTAAGTTGCAATTTCAAGGAAACTTGTGAGGAATGTAAAAATGGAGCATGAAGTCTGGTTTAAAGTCTGTATTGTAACGATGGCTTAGATAACTCTAGTTGATTGATCTGTTGGTTGTAGATGCTTAGCAATTGCAGTTATTGTGCAGCAAGTAGGCTACTGCTGCTGTAGCATAGGCCACTTATATTTTCATAAAACAACTGTACAATACTGTATCATGCAATCAATTGTGTTTTGCAAGATTAGTGCTAATAAGCATGAAACCCAGGGATGGTTTAGCATAGAGCTGTTTTGGCACAAGGACAATTTGATGGATAGCGGGATGTTTCGGTATAAGGATGCCTTGGTTTGGAGATGTTTTGACTGGAAAACAGGTCAGATTGTTTAAAATAAACTAGCTGGAATCAGCCACATCACACCTACTGGCCTAGGTCCCCTCTCCCAGACAGAAGAGCCCAGTGTGATCATTTCTGGATCATTTCTGATTTTAATTTCTGTTGATGATTCAGTATAGCCAATAACACCTATATCCTGCTGAATGTAATATCAACTGCGGTGAGTGCTAACTTATCCATGGATGAATGCCTGCCAACCTCCACAAATTTGTAGCTTTAACCTAAGGTGTAGCAGAAAGCCATAAATTACTGTGCCATGAATATTGTGCATAAATTCACTCACTGTAACTGAGGTGGTTTCAATATAGTAGTTACTGTAGTACAGTTTAAAATTTAAAAAGAACCTCATTTGAGTAAATTTCAGAGTCTGGAGAAAGAATAGCATGTTGGACTATGTGAATATGTATATTATACAATATTCAGGAGCTAGCAAACATACAAGTTACAGGAAATTGATTTAGTATGTCACACTTCAGTGGTAAGATTAAAGTCTAGTGTTTTAGCTGCCTTGACTATGGTAGAAGTTGAAATTATATGGTCACTAATAGACAAACTTTGAGGTTTCACCACCAAAAAAGGGTGATTTTTTTTTTTTAGTTCCAGCCACTGATATTTACTGTTCATGTACTCTACATTCATTTCTGTTGACTTTTCTCAGTCAACATCTGGAAGGTGATTTGAGTTTACAGTTGAATGTATTTTACTACCTTTTCTAAATTTTCTTGAATCTCAACAAAAGGGATCTTAAATTTTTACGACAATGAAGTTAATATGTATTTGGTTTTAAATAATATATCATTTAGGATGATTTGACATGAAACAATTTGTACAACATGTAACACAATTTTTTGACAGTCTGAATTTTACAGGAACTGGGCGATGGTTGTCTTGCTTTTGAAACTAAATACAGAGAAAACTGTTTGTCCCAGACTACATTTTACCCTATGTATATTGCCTTACTGTATATGCTAAAAGAATCTTTATTGCAAGTGCTGTGGAAACTTTTTTTGTACGGCATAATTTCTGGCTTGTTGTTATTTGTCAATTTGCAGTTCATTATAATTATATAGTTCAATGTTCATAGAATGTAATTAGGAAGTTTTCAGTGTATGTATGCCCAGAACTTGCAATCTGAGAATTAAATTTTATTGCAGAGTATTCATTACTTAGCACTTCTTTCCCAATTGCTTGTAAGTTTCATTTACACAGCCAAAAGTTAGAAGTGGTAATTTTGCCATTCATTGTAGTCCATGTTTTACGTCATACTCAGCAGTAGATTTTAGACCAAGCTACTGTATCTTCATTATATAATACATGTGTTACATCAATCAAGTTACTGGAATTTTTATGCATTTGAAAATACTTTACTCTAGTCCTGATATTCAAGCATTCATCCCTCTCCTCTACTGGTCTTCCTTCCAGTCTCCATCCCTCCCAGAAGCATTTACCACAAATTTAGCAAAACACTGAACATATTATGCACCTTCAACCAGAGGTCGAAGACCATGTGGATGGTGGCTTGCAAGTTATGAGTATAAGTGAGAAATTTCAATTTCTAAGCAGCCCTGGTTTTAGAGTTGCAAAATATCAGCGCCTTATCTGACATACAGTAGACATACTGTACATGACAGTACAGTACTCTGAAAGTTTTGTATGTACCATACCATACAAACTACCTTCCCTATCTGTTTTAAGGCATTGCAGTATGAATGATAATTTAATGCTGTGTTGCCGATTTGCTGCCATTACAAATACTGTACGGTAACACTCATCTCAGCTCTATCAGAAGTTGTCACTGATTCTGTGAAGTTTAGCCATAGTACTGTAATTGTTTAAATGTGAGGACGTATGCCATTTTAAGATTTTATCGTAAGAATTAAGCACTGTTGGTATACATGCATGTACTGTACAGTAGTGCAAGTTGACTGTACAAACAGTGTGTCTACCATACAAAATATATTTTTAGCTGCTATCATAAAATCCATTTGTAGCTTGTATTTCCCTCACTGGATATCATTACAATGAAGTAACAGTTACGTCAGTGTCAAACATAACACCATTGAGACTATATGATCGTCCCTTTGTGTGTCACAAGGTCAGTATAGGGAAGTACAGTATCTCCCAGATTTACTGTACTTGTCTCATATGTGTACATAACCTCATGAATGTAGGCAGTGCAAGGACTCCAATTACTGTAAGTTGAATTCCAAGCACCGCCGATCTCTAGTGTTGAGAACACTCAATCTTTAAACATGTAGAGAACTTACCACCAACTCTCTGATCACTGTGTTTTGTGCTCTAGATAAACTGCACAGTACTGCCAAGAGTGAAATAGTTACCATCGATAGCTTCATTGCATGTCTATGGCATTGAGCACTGTGACCTTTTGTAAAGTGAGCCTTTTTTGTGATCATGCTACCAGTAAGAAGGGGCACTTACAGTATGTTGTTAAATTATGAATGCATTTACATGTACACTAATAACAGTGACACTATTAAGTGACTAGATAAATGTAAAGATTGTAATACAGGTAAATACCACAGTCAGTGTGTATGATTTGTTTACAACATGTCCTACATCAGAGCACTGTAGCAACTCCATAATACTGCATTTAATTTTAAAATTTTTTTTAAAATTTTTTGGTAAGTGATATCAATATTTTTAAAGAAGACAATATTAAAAAAAAAAACCCTTGTGGCATCTAATTGGCCCTGAAATAAGAGTTATGTAAACAAAGGACAACATATTTAAAAGACATATTGTGTAAGTCCCTCTCTCGACTTCCAAATTTGCAAATTGAACCTTTGTGTATTCATAGTGCAGTTTGAAAACAGAAATTTGTTTTTAAAATGGTCAATATGTGTTGGATTGCGATGGAAATTGGGGCTACTCTCAATGTTTTTGATGATTTGTTCGATTCATTCTCCAAATAATTTTTCTGGTACCTATACAGCACCATAATGTGTACTTAATACGTACAGCAAGTACTGTAAAAAAATGGTGCAGTAGATTGTGGTACAGGCAAGTGGTAATTAGGCAAGTGGTAATTATTAAGTGAGTCCTTTATACTGTGTCCCAAAATGGAAACAAAGTGGTGCAACTGGCTTATACAGTGTTTGAGGGATACCTGGCAAATAGGTGGCACAACTGTCTCTATTTGTGATGATTGCATATGCCGTTCTACAGTCTGTAGTATACATACAGTATTTGTAAAGGTTGCCTGCTTCAGTGTGGATGCAGGGATGTTATTCATTATTAAAACTTCACTGCGATTGTAAAGTTGCTCATTATTAAAACATTGCTGAATTAACTTTGATGTTGTTCATTATTAAAGCATCACCGTGATTGGATAAATACTTACAGTACTAACCCTCTCCTACAATGCATAAGTAAATTGTATTGATGTCCACAGTCATAGTGACAGTAAATTAATGTGTTCTTTTCTGGTTGTGATGTCAACCATGGTAGCTTTTATTGTTTTCATTGATTCCTAAAACTCAAAACTGGGTAATTTTTTCATCATACCTGTTGAGTACTGGTAGTGTTTTCTCAGGCAACCTGGGTACCCAAATGGTGCTTCATTAACCAGATCCAAAATTAAAACAGTCTACCTGATTTCTTCATATGTAGTAGGGAAAAATGGAATGCTGAACACTGTAGATGCTGATTCGTTTCTACCGTCTTTCATCTTCTACTTCAAACTTCCATTTCTTCAGAGAAAATCAATCCAGCTAGGATTTTCAATCAGAAGAATCATCCTATTTACTGGGCATATCGTGGACAGGTGGATGAAACATCCGCTCCATGCGGTGTCACTATCCCATGCACCGTCTGCTGTTTTCTTTCCCAGTACAACTCTTCCTTTCACATTCAATAGACTTCAGCATTATTACATCTAAGTAGTGAAACTTGGAAGTTTAGCTTGCAAAGAATGAACTGATACAACAGAGCCTAAATATATAGTGGTGTAATTACAATCGGCACAGTTGTGGCATTTCAAGAAGCTGAGGCTCATCCATGAGAAGGAAAATCCAGGCTTATCCAGCTGTGAGTTTTTTCTTTTGCATGGCAAGAATAAAGTTTGGAATAAATTTGCAAAGTGGTCCCATATTGTACCTACACAGAGGTGAAGGGGGATAAGGTCACAGTGGGGGGAGGGGTGGGAGGTTTGGGGAGGATAAAAATTTTGCAATCAATCAAAAGAGAAATGGCATTCTTCAATGAACATACTGCAATGTGCAGTATGTCATGTGCTCAACATTTATATTGTAACTTTGCTCTATATACTTCTTGAGAGAAAATAAGAGCATGTGAGTTTAAAAATGAGAGGAGAGGGATGAGGTATAGGAGGTGTTAAATGAATGGTGGTTTTAATTGACATTTGTTCATTTCCTTTATACATTCGATGTTAATGATGTCTGAAGGGGTCATCTGAAGTATGGAAGGTTGATCTGAAACATTTAATCCACTCTGTCTCTAAAGCGGCATGTTAAGCTCAGGCCTTGATGATTTCCTAATTTCTGAGTGTAAACTGCCGACAGTATTCAGCTCATTAAATTACTGCCAGCTGAGTAACATCTTGTTCGTTGTTTGTCATAATTAAAAACAAGTGTTTCATCATCTTCTGTGTCACTTCAATGCTTCATAGTTCACTATTAAATGTATCAGTGTGCCCTGTTTCCTGAAATAGTGGTAGCATGCTCTGGAGTAAATGCATTCAGTGGCAACTGATGTAGGAATGCATTATGGAATGTTACACTCAAGAAATTTTGTTTTTATAAACCGTAGAGTAATTAAGAGGTGAAAACATATAATTAGGGAGTCTTGCAACCCACTTTACCCACATACAGTATTTATGAAGTAAAGGGGATTTACTTGAATGCAGATTCAAGTAGTACTTTGCATAACAACTAGTTGTAAATGAGATGACTGCCATAGTTGTACAAGTTTCAAGACCAGTGTTGCAAGACCAGTGCTTTAATTACCTTCTGACTGTTCAGTAAATGCCAATGCACACACTTTAAAATGTACCTCTTGAATGGAATTTCCCCTCTGATGGGATGTAGCCAATACACCCTTGTGCAACTCATGCGGTCAGAATACGGAAGAAGACCACTCGTAAAATGTAAAGAATTCCAGAGTTTTGTTTTGTCAGCAATGCCCTTCTCTCTTTTGCGGTGTAATGAAGAACCTGATCAAGTCCCATTAAATTCCCAACTAAACTCACCGTGCGGCTCGCTGTGTAACTTTTAATTGAAAATTCTTCATTCGTTATTTTTCACGTCTGGGGAAATTAATCTGCCAACATAAGAGGCAATGTATGTTCACCCTCGAGAGAACTCAAGGTACTTGAAAGTGTGTGCCTGTGACTCACGTTAATGTCATCAACAGAACTAGGGGGTGTTTTCTTTGTAGGTTTATATTGTGAGTTACATTTTAGAAAAATGTCTCAGCTGATATATCAGAAGAAATATAAAAAGAGAAGGTCAAACAATCTAAATCACAGGTACTAGCTTGTACACTGCAAGACGTATCTCCTTCAAGGTCGTACCAGCCTGCAGTTTGTATGCACGTGTCACTGTATACTTACAAAAACAGATTGTCTACATTGTCTAAGATTTATGATTTAAACCGTATAACTGTAACTATATATACCTGTATATATAACTAAAAATATTAAGCAGACTTTGTATAGATGGAAATAGCTACAATCTCATTCAAAGACCTACATTAATTTCATGCATGGTACATGTTTTGCAATTAGCAATAACATTGTTGTCAATCTGTACATACTGTTTGTATGTGTGTATGGTTCCTCTGAGTGTGCATGAATCTATACATATTAACTTAAACTATGTAAAAAGGATCGGAAACCAAATCTAACTATGGATCTTCTTGTCTTAAAATCAGTAAATGTGGCACCAAAGCGAAGAAGTGGGAGAAAATGCCAAAAGCTGGCACAATATTACTCCCCTTGGGCCAGTCCTTAGATGACCCTCCCTAAAGCTGTCGTCACAAATGGCAAGCTAAATTGTTGCTATCAGGAAGAGCTGATCCTGGGTTACAAGACTCTATTTCAAGTAAGTTTCTCATGAGGAGAATCTACCTAAATGGCAAGGCTACAACTATGATATGTGTTAATAGCAGGATACTGTAGCACCACATAAGACATGGTGCATATCCAGTCATGTAGTCACTGCATACAATTTGTATCAGAATCATGTCCATTTCTATTTACTTATAATTGTATTGTGTTTGTTGATGGATCTTGTAATTAAAAGTGGAGTATGTTGTTCAAGGTTTGCATAGTTTCAATGACATGACTGCACTGTACAAGGAAAGAGATAATTTAGCTCAACCACTGTATTATACCCCAATTGTAACGATTTTCAGAAAAAGGAACTCTCTTTTGACAGTTTAAAATTTGAATGTACCCAATGAATCAGCCAGTTACTAGTTTGTAGTGTATTTGGTAGACTCAGGTAAAAGTGTTTTTTATTTTTTGTAAAAATTGAAGCTGTTCTTGTAAATTACAACAGGGCTTCATGCATTTTTTCCTTTTCCCGAACATACACACATAGCTCAAGGAAAACCTTTTTTTTTATTCTTATTGAATTTCATTTGTAAATTCATCTAAGTTTGAAACCAGTTAAAATTGTCATTTTGAGGAACGAACTTTCTGGGTTCTAGAAAATCAGACCCATTGAAACATGAACTTAATACAGGAACTGAGCCATAGTTTTGCATGACAGTAACTCTCATTATCTTGGTATATTAGTATCCATGGCAACAACATTGTCCTAGAGTAGCACATTGATTTAAATAACGGGACGTCTACTTCATCAGCATGTGATATCCATCTTAGCCCCAAGACATCAATCAATAGTGACCAAAATATCACCTGCTCAGAGAGTAACTACCCGTGGGAAATCATGATTTTTGTGTTGTTTCTGTGCCAGAGCCATAGGATGACATTTCCCTCGGATACAAACTGTGTGAAATCTGCATCCATCCCCACCACGTGATGGGAGCTCCTACCAAATTCAAAATGATCATGGGGAAACAAATATTTGTTCTTGTGTCAAAAATTTGTAGCTCATAATCATGTGATCAATATTTAATCAATTAAACATAAATATTCTCCGTTTTGTTCATGTTCAAACATATAGGAAGGCCGAGCAGTAATCGCTCACTGAACTTGCTGTTTATTTACAGATCCGGCACAGTAAGGCACCCTGCACCGTTTGAATCTGTTTGTAACAAAATTGATCGTCGTATATCAGATAGTAGACTGCATGCTGCAGTCATTGCTACATTTCAGTTAAGCTGGCATAATGTAATAAAAATTAAATGTGAAGGCGTACAGACCACAGCTCACATCATCGTTGGAACTGAATGTACAGTACATGCAAACACTGTATAGGTAGGTTGCAGTGGTACCGTAGTGTGGTTTGTCTGCGGTGCCCTGTAACATGATAACCTTCAAGGGAAGTTTCTGCGATTAGAGCGAACGGTTACCAATATAAGAAACTTGTGCTTCATAGCTCTACAAGAAACCAAGCTTCAGAATTTTAAAAAAGGATGGAACAACAAACTTTGGCAGCACAGAGATCCTTGATAGACAGTTTTCTGCAAATGGATGGGGTCTTGTTACTTATATTGCAAAGAACTGGTCAATTTCTAATCCTAAAATAGGTTGTACTATATCCACACCTGACATGGAACTGATTGCAGTAAGATCAAGTCCACATTTTCTTCCATGCAAAATATCGAATATACTCTTTCGAATGTGTGTATATGTCCATCGTCAAATGTTTCAATAGCAGACAAAATTCTCAGTTCTTCTATCAGAGATGTACAGAAAGAAAATCCCTGAACATGTTTTGTTATTGTTGAGGATGTAGAAAGAGACTGCATAGATATACTTGAAACTATGGATTTCAGAAAGCTGGTCGATAGCACCACTTATCAGTGATCGAACTCGACACAAGATGCAGTGTATGCTAAGGGTGGTCATAAGTCTACAAGGAGGTTATGACTTCTAACAATTTTTGTATCTTAATACCCCCAAATTATACTGAACATCATTGTGTTCTTGTAAAACTAAGACCTAAAGTCAACCAAAATCTTTCAACAGAGAATATGGAAAAAATGCAAGATATGCTTTAAACTACTGACTTGGATGTTTTTCATGAAAAATTGTGGAACAATTTCAAGCTGCATTTGCTTTCCAAGGGTGTATACCAAAGAAATGCTAAAAACATGATGAAGTGAATATCTGCTGATGGTAGAATTAAGCATCTTGAAAAGAAAAAAACAGAAAGCAATTAAGGATGGTAATAATAACCTGCAAAATAAAATTCAAAGGACAATAAACAAGTATGTTCATAACATATAAAGTGAAGTGTTTGGTAGATTAAAGCAAAATTCTGGTGACTTTTGGGCTATAGTAAAATCTATAAGAGGGCCAAAGGATGATTGTAAAATGACAATAGACTCAAATTTTGGAAATGAATTGTTTGATCACGTGGACGGTTTAACAGCTCACGTGATAGGGGTATTTCTATTTCTCCACTTCCTGCTGTGGGTCAATTTCCTTTATTAAATGTTAATGAAGTAAGTAGACAATTTCAAGAAGTAAAAAGTTGGTGTTGCCTATGGTTCTGACAGATTACGTTGGTGGATTTTTAAATTTTTTCACACTGAATAAGCACCTGTTTATGTACATTTTTCAAAAAAGTTTATTAAAGAGTGATATACCTTGTTTGTGGAAGAATGCTCTTACAATTAACCCCTGTTCCTTAAGTAAAGATTGCTTTATGTGTGAATGATTTTAGGCCGATTAATCTTGCCAGTATTGCTTTTAACAGTTCACAAAAGGTTTTGCTCCCTAAATTAATAGATTATGTAGACAAAGTTGGAGACGATATGAAATTTGCTTATAGGAAAGAAGTCTCCTGCAGTGATGCCATTCTTGTACCAGCCCACAATATTGTTTTAAATTTGAATAATAAGGAAACAACAATATCAAATGTACTTTCCTTGACTTTTCTAGTGCATTCAACACTGAATTACCGAATCAATTATTAACAGGTCTATCAGCATTTATTGACCAACAATGGTTAATACTTCACTGGTTACAACAATTTTACAGAGATGGGAAAGACAGGTAAAATTTGATAAAGGGTTTTCAGAAGCTTCTGAGATAAAGGTTGGTGTTCTGTTCCACAATGACGTCCTTTATCCACTATTCTTTTTACTATTTATACAAATGAAATCAAGTCTAATGAATTTGCATCAATTATAAAATATGCTGATGATACTGCATTGTCTTGTAACATTTCAAGAAATACCGTGACCAGGTGTCAACTTAAATTATCAACAGACTTTAAATAGTATTGTTTCAATGTGTAATAGAAACAATTTAATACTTAATTCTGAAAAATCAAAGGAAATGTGTTTTACTAATAAGAATATCAAGCATGAAAGTTTCCTTGTGTCTAAGTCACAATGTGTCAAAATTGAAGGATCAGAGGTGCAACGCATCACTAAAACCAAATATTTAGGAGTATGTATTAATGAACGATTGACTTTTTCTGATCATGTTTCCAGTATTTTAAGTCAGATTAGCATATCTTGTGTTTTTCTTTAATAAGGAGGCTATATAAGGAACATGTTTTTAAATCTGTCATGCTCCCACATTTACTCTATGCAGTGCCAGTTTGGAATCATTTTATTTTGTGACAAGGACAAGGACAGAATGGTAAGATTTTGAAATATGCAGCAAAGATTCTACACCTATATTTTAATTACCTCAAACTTACTGTGAGTGTGTGTGCCAAAAATGAGTTTATACGAATGGCCAAAAAAATTAATGATGATCATAATCACCCATTACATAACTATTTCAAAAGTCTTGATGTACAATCATAGAAAAGTCTAAGAAATCCATTACTTTTACCTAAGCACAGAATGACTTTACACAAGAATTCCTTTGTCTAAAGAGCAGTCCTTTTCAATCAGTCTAAAGCTTTAGATGATTTGTAGTAGACTTATAGACCTTTAATGGTTTAATGTGACCTATATTGATGTACATACACTGTCTTACTATCTTATTTGTAACCTTATTTTACTACTCCTCTCTATAAACATTTTTTATAATGGGATAAATAAATTGAATTGAAATTAAATAAACTGAATCAACTGCACATTTAAGTGGTGCTCTGCATTCTACAAAAGGTGAGAAAGTCAGAGGTTTGTGCACCACATTATATAGTGACAGTATGCAACGAGAAACGTGCACTGTCCATGCATACTGTAAAGATGCAGTTTTTGAGTCATGAAACTATTCATCATTTTGCTCATTTCCCTTTTTTTCCCCATTCTATATATATGTTAATAACCTGTTCGTCATGGACTGAAAAAGACAGGAAATGAAACAAAGTATTACATAATATAACGTCCAAATGAATGTAAGCTGAGAAAGAGTCTGCGACACAGTATTGCACCATAGGTATAATACACACATGGTGTATGATGTGTGAAAATTACATAGCACTGTATATGTCTGCCATACTGTTTGCTGTTTCCTGATTTAAATATCGTACTGGATTTGACATCCAGCTTCGTTGTTAGCATTTATTTATTCATTTTTCTACTCTAAAACATCGACACCCGATGTCTTCATCATTTGACCTCATGTGGTACATGTCTTTTGATTTTAGAGAAATCATTCACAAGTCAGTTGAATATCTGATTGTGGATATGACTTTTGTGTGTGTCTGTCAGGTTTGCATTATGTTGTATCCACAATGTAAAAAAATGGCAGCTTTTACACAGGTGTGTTTCAAAGCCTTGGCAAACTATGTACTGTATGCTGTTGTGTGAATCTTGTACCCTATACACTTTTGTGATTGTAGCACTGGTTACTTTTCCTTAATCTGCAGTGCACTGGAGAAGCTAGAACATACTGACTTTGCAACTTTTTGTAGTCATGAAAGTTTTCTGCAACATTCTTGAAAGGAGTAATTAAGGTGACAGGAACTTTGGTAGCTGTTAATTACCCAGTTGTGAATTTCATGGTATGGTTTTTATGCTAGCTGCTAATTTACTTGTCTCCAGTGGTAAAAATGCTGCACCCCACACAGACAACATATCAATCTTTCAGGAGGCTTAAACCCAAAGGAAATTTATTGCCAATCCATGCTACCATATGCACGTCAGCTTTCGGCTGCTGGCTGCCTTGCAGGAGTCATTGAACCATACATCACTCTGCCAGACAGACAAGCAGTGCCTGCTATCTTTTGAAGTGGATACATTATACTACTGGATGTAATTGTACCATGGAGGTAACTTCATTCCAGTGTACAGTACCTATAATTGTTTGTAATTGTTACATGTATGTGTGATTTCCACAGATTTCCCTGATACATATTTTTTTTCAAATTATCACTGTCCAGTACTCTCAGTGACACATCAGAGTGTGCACCTTGGCATCAAACCAATGTAATTTAAACACTTTTAAGAATTCTGTGTGTTCTACTTTAGCTTCCACTGCTGTAATGCCCAACAGGTTTCCATACTCTGTATACAGATAGATAAATGGACTGCTTTGTGTGATTACAGCTTGACACATTTTAACTTCCTTTTCACTGCCATGGAATGTCTTGACTTAAAGTATGCCATCTCCAAAGGGTGAATGTAGAAACGTCTACTGTACATGTGAAACATTATCCATTGAAGCACCAATTTCATTACTAAACTGTATATTCAGCCAAATATATTGCCTTATGAAATTGTTGAGTGTAAAATGCATACATTCAAATTTATGCCATATATCCGTTCAATGTGTGACTTCCATTTAAAAAAGTGGTGAGTGTAGTCACACCCAATAGATTAAACATGACATAGATCTTAACTGGATCTTCAACATTAGAACATATTACACCTTGCAAGCAAGTTACCTCTCTACTCTAGTTTAAGGGATACCCATCCGTTGAGCACTCTATGGTGGCCTGGATCAGCTACTCAGTGTGAACATGCATCTTCAGACCCTTGGTGCCACTGTGAGCTCAAAAAAGTTTCACAAATGCAAAACATTTTTTTCCTCTTTGCTTGAAACTTAACCAAGATAGTGCAGAGCATATCTCGTGATTTTTTTTTTCGAGGAGATTCTTGTTATTTGTGTAATTTATGAGCTGCTCAGAGTCTCTACGGTATCTGTCCCATTGTGATTTTAAGTCACTCATGTGTGTCTGAACGTATGATACTGCAGGGATTCATCGCAATATTCTCTCAAGGATGAAGGAACTGACAAGACGGAGGCGATGAAATCATCGGTAGATCTAATTGATGGATCGGTATTTATCTGTCCTTTTCAGTCGCTGATTCCTTTTGGAGGTGAACTCCGTCCTGGAGGCTTGCAGGGATTTACAGTGATATCTCGTGCAGATCGGCATGCATCCACGGTCAGTGATGAAGTGCAATTCTGGCGCTCTGACAGTTAGAATAAACTATCATGGCTTGCTAAATTTTTGAAATCCCATGACCAGACAGTTGTTTAAATTAGCAATGTATGATATATATGTACAGTTTATCTGTATATCTATGAAAAGTTCTCTACCCCTGTTGTCACTTTTGTGTGTGTACAGTACATTTGTGTTGCATTTCTTACGTATTCACTCACCCCGAATACAGTGCAATTTTCCAACAGATATTTTTAGATCCATATGTACTCTGTGCAAACTTCTACTTTACATTGTCATGATCCAAGTACATTTGCACATACAATATAAATCTGCATGGTGCAATTTAAGTAGTGCTTGGAATATAAGAGTCATCCAAAGAAGATGAATCTCAACTAGTTGTAATGAAACTATATCACGTTTGTATTTGTGTATGTTATTTGTTCGTTCATAAAGAAACTGTGAATTAGTTAACCCAACTTAAGTCTGTATGTGATTTAACTGAATGCGTACTAATCACTCTTTAAATACATCTTCCAATATATTTTGTGCTATGGGCCTTATCACTGGAGTGATTATAATATGTATGCAGCCCTTCAATCTCTGTCTTTCGCTGCTCAATTTACCCAGCAGATTCAACACTGCACAAAGTTACGTCTGCTGTGGATGCATTGGTGTGCGAATGTTTTACTGTCATCAGAAAACCTGACTGTCACTGAATCACTGTTTTTATAGCTTTTATCAAAAATAAATCTTCTCAGCACAATCTATAGAAAGCAATTTACACAGATGAGAATTTCATATTACAACATTTTGCGTTGTTGCCTAACTTTTGAACTTTTATGGCATATGTTTATATTAGGAGTTGCTAAAACCGGTTCTGTTGCCATAACTAACAAAGAGTTTGGGGAAGTTCTTTGGCATTATGATGTATTACTGTTACCGTAAATTTCTCCAGGATCTGAAACAATAACATAATATATTGAGCCTGTAGGCCATTCATTACATCAAAGTCTCAATGCTCTTCATGGGAGAAAATCGGAAAGCCTGGTAATTTATTATTCAATCGAGCTGTGTCCTACCAAAATGTTTGAAATGGTTTACGGTTACTGTACACTCCAGACCTATCAGTCAGTTATTTTGGTTAGCCGATAGCAACGTTGAAGAATGCATGATTGGTTGTCTACCTGACCTCAAAAGGACAATTAACAACCATTTCTGTGATTGCCTGCAGGAACTGCAGATGCTGATATATTAAGTCAAACAAGGCTGGTTATTTTCCATGGTCCCTTATCTTCGCTCAGCATCATTCAAGAGAAGAGAACCATGGCCCATTTCAAAGACGTTTGATGGGTTGCTTCTCCGATTACTGGTTTGAATGGAATGAAAGTTTGTTTTGATGTATGGAAAACATAACATCTGTCAAAGGCCCTGCATTAAGCCTGCAGACTGCAGTGCTCAGATAATGTCAAGACAAGCATATAAGCTTGTTTTGTTTGCTGCTCCTAGAGCGCGAGGACAAAAATGTCTGGACTGCAAATCATGCCTACTGTACGTGAAAAAATATTGTATTTAACATTTCAGTACAGTGATGACAGTCTCTGTGATAGGCACTGGAGTATATCGCTGTCTAGGATTTGTTGGAACACAGCTAAACAAAAGTGTATTTATAATTACATGTTGTAGATTATTCTCTCGCTTTTACAGACAATATTTTCTCTTGAGAGGCTAACAAATAAGTCATTATGATATGGTGCAGTTTAGCTGCTGTTTTAAGATTGTCAAAACACACTTATATAAAAACTGATGGAAAAGAGTACACTATTTCATGATTTCGGAGGTTCCAATGTGTATGTTAATGGGAATAAAGTGTCTTCTTTTCCTGTTTTATACACTCACTCACAATTACCCATTTGGTTTTTCACAATTATGTTTCACTCGAAAGTTGTATTTCTGATCTGTTATAACTCTGTCGTTATGAATATGTTACTAAGTTGTAGTCAACGCACTCATGGGTACAGTATGTGTAATCGTAATGGAATATTAACATAACTTGAAATTGCTTACATTGATTGAATGGAGATTACAGTCTGTACAGCTATGAAAATGAAAGTTTCTCATCATTTCTGGCCTGCATTATTTTGCTTGGCCAGTACGGTAACCAGTTCTAGCTAGCAAGGGTGGCGACTCATTATTGACAGTGTCGGGATATTTGTGAAGTACGGAAGTGTGACCTGTTCATTGGACGCTGTCCTGGCGGAGGCGGTGCCAAGGGGAGCAGTGGCTCATACATAATGGAGCTATATTTGGGAAAACTTTACCGACAGGGCAATATTAGGCTATACATGATTGTTCATAGCACTTAGAATTGTTAGTATACTAGCCTGGAAATACATCCAAAGAGCTGTAAATGCATGATGATATGTACATATAGGCAATGAAATTATCTTGGCTCAGAGAAGTACAGCATGGGAGACACTATGTCGTAATATGTTTCATTCTCTCAATTTCATGAGAGGGATATATCTACTATTTTCCCTTTCCCAGCATCGCTGCCTTTGTCCTACAGTATGCATCTTGCAAACTCCGTAATCCATGTAACCCTCATCTGTGAATAGTGGAAGGAGTGGTGTAAATTCTCCGATGTGCATAATCTTGTTTGCCTGATCGACCTTTCAATGCCTGACGTAAGTCAAGATAGAGACGGAGCATGATCGCTTTTCATTTTGTTATTACCAGATATGCAATTACAGTTCAGAGATTACATAATGCCAGATAATCATTCAATACAGTAGTTTGTAATCACTCTATTAGGATTGTAATGACATGAATTAGTCATGGAACCTAAATCACCAATCCAAGTTGTCAGATGGAGCCAGTGAAGATCACACCCTGTCTGGTGTGCATAAATATGTCAATGTGAGATATGTATCTCCAGCATACTCTGTTGTCATGGCTGTAATTGCAACTGATCATGAAATGGAATTATAGACCGCAATGTTTGCCGTTTGAAGTTCAGAACATGCTTCTTCATGTCTTGGTCTGTTTGTTTACAATCGAGAAGCAACAATGATTGGAGGGGGTTGTCAATTCTTATGATATGTTAAGGATTTAAAACGTTACAAAATCTTATAATTCATGAGTCACCCATCTGTCTCAATATATCACATCTTAGCAACCACTGAATGGCACCCTGTGTTGATGTTGATGTAGCTGTAAGTTCTACTTAGCTAAATATTAAATCTGAAAAACTGTACTGCATGTACTTGTTTGAATATTTTTGTGCAAATCTAGTAGCATATTTTTCTTGATAACTCTTGCCTGTGCCGATGGTCACTACCTGTAGTTGGCTACATACGCTGCTAATTAATCTCCCCCAAAGGAAAGGATATGAACAGATACTCTATTTAACTTGAATTTAATCATTTATTGCTTTTCACCAAGATGTAACACATATATCAGTTGTGTACTGTATACCGTACACTTGAAGCGCACATTATATCATAGAGTGAAGAATTTAGTGTCTGTGACCCAGCTGTCACTGTAAATTGTATCTTTTGTGGAGCTGGGAAAAAGGGGATAAAGGGCATAAAAAATTCAAAGCATATACCTGCAGAGGCTTCATATGATATTACATATTGTACTGCAGCTGCATTGTGTATTCATACAGTGAGCCGTGTAAGATTCTGCTCTGTGCGCATCATCGAAAAATTTGTGAGCATCAGGTGTATATGCAGTAAAATGTTTGATGTACATTTAGGGAGGATTGTGCATTGCTATATTAGAAAGAAAAACATGTAGTGAACATCACTGGATATATGAATCTTGCAGTTGCAGTACATTTAGCTACGGGTATATCAATCCTGGACACTTTCTGAGTGATGTTCCCATACGGTGTCAAAAATCCTCCAGCTGCTTGATTTTTTGCGATCACAGTATAAATTGTTCAGAAAATACTGTATTCTTGCTGTAAAATTAGAAAGGGGGTTAACAGGATGTAAATGTGCCACGTACATCTACCTTGGATGTATCATTGCTACCTCTTTCATCTTTTCCTTGCACCATGTACTGTCTTTATACTTTTAATTCAGTTTTCATTTACTTGAGTCACTTCACTATGTTATATTCTGCTCTATTTTGGCTAGCTCTTTTTTTTTTTTTTTTATGCCAACACAGTAGTTTCTACAACTTCTTTTTTCTCCCTCCTGGAGCAAATGAAGTAGTGGTCTCTTTCAGCCACACTAGATACATCAACATAATTCTGTTTTAAAATTGTAGGGTAAAAATTTCTCCCTTTTCCAATAAAAATTTCACTATTAAGATTTAGAAAATTCAGGAAATGACAAACTGTGTCAGGTATTGCCTTTTGAATGATGTAGTTTTGATGTGCTAAGCTTGGCTTATCAAAGGTGTATAACAGCTGTTACAGACCTTCATTGTACATCAATAAAAGGTGTCATGTTTGACGGCACTCCGTCAAAAGCTCCTATTTGTGTGAAGTATGGATCTGCATTATGGCCACCATTTACAACAACATAATTGGACAGAATGCATTTCACAGGTTTGCATCTGTCATTACTTCAGTGGTACATTGAGCATATTCTAGTGTGCACTGAAAGCTGGAATATGAGTTGAAAATGTGCCGATCAGAGTAAACTTCTAAATTAAGTATTCTGTAAAATTCAGAGTAAAATTCCGAATATGTCATAGCTACTACAAAAAACTTTGTTTAAGCCCCATTTTTGCATCAGTGAATATTCATATCCTTTTCCATTCCCATTGGTCTGCTTGATTTCAAGTAACTGTGACTGACCACTATGCTTTCTTGTAGAGTCTGAATTTTGTAGGGCCAACAAAAATGTTGAGACTACTTTCATTTTCAAGTATCTGGAAGATGAGGGCATAGTTCTCTTTCATATTTTGTGACAGGTGATCTTGTTTCCTACTCTGTCTTTCCTGGAACACAGACGAACAATTTTGCAGATGACCAGACGATTACTAATACCACTCATGTTCCAACTTTAAGTCCAGTTGATCTATGTAGTGCCTGAAAATTTTTATGCCTTTTTGCCAAGTACAGTACATGTGAAGTGTGTGTTCATGTGTTAAATTTCTGTCCACATACAAGGAAAAAATCAAAACAAACTTATAGCTTAACTTGTAAAAAATTAGTATCAATTCACATTGTACACATGTATACTTTTACCGTTGCTTACACTCATGCACACGTGTGCAACCGATAAAATGATTTAATGAGATGTTATGGAGGAGAGCTTGATATTAGATAATTTTCGTGATGGAACTTAAAATGAATACAAAGAAGGCAAAATCGTCAAAGATTTATCTTTGGAAGCTTCCCCTCTGTAAGCATGTTGAATGTTGTGGTTCTCAAACGTTAAAGACACTGACTTAAGGTGTAGAGGGCACCGTGTTAGATTTTATTCTAGGGTAGAGTGGGATTAAACAATGCAATTAGTGTGTTCAAGGGTAAGGTGTAATCGCTTATGAATGCCCATACCCCTGAGATGTGGGGATGTCATTGCTTTTATTTGTTTGTGTGTTTTTTTGTTCGTTTATTATTTTTTTTCCTTTTTCTGTCTTTGCTTGCTATTTCACTTTGCATCAGTCAATTTGTACTTGTTTTAATCGTATTTTCCCTTTATTTGTGCAATAAACATCAGTACATGAAAATTTCCTTCTCTTTTAAATTGTCCCTTCCCTCTTTGATGCTTCTGTTTAATCCAATTCCCACATCCACCTGTCCTAATACAGTACATCATGACATGAGTTTAGTTGGTAAGAACTTCTGTTTTGTTTTCAGTCACTCATGGTGATAAACAAAGTGTAAATATGAATCCCTTCCCATTCCCTTCCTGCCCCCCCCAAAGTGACCTTCTCCAAAAAGTGACCTTTCTCCCAAAAGTGACCTTCCCCAAAAGTGACCTTTAAGCTATTTTCTTTATTATTGCCGAGGAAGTGCCTATATATATATATATGTATATACATACATACATACATACATACATACATACATACATACATACATACATACATACATACATACATACATACATACATACATACATACATACATACATACATACATACATACATACATACATACATATTTATGCAGCAAAAAGAGGAGCGAACGAGATATAAGCCAAAAAAAAATAACTATCACTTTCATAGAAATGTGAATTTATGTACGTAGCATTTGCTTGCAGTAGAAATTCTGAGCAACGACATATTTTAACAAGGTTACAAACGTTTTCTATTTTTGAGGTAATTATAACATTGTCCCTGCTTTCAGTAGCTTACAAAGATTTTGGTCTAGTGACATTTTGCAATGTAATTAGAAGATATCATGAGGTAAGAGTGGTCTAATCAGCTTGTTACCATGGAGATCGATACTGCAACATAATACAACTCATCTGGCTAAAATTAGAAGGAAGTGTACCCAGGAATAAGTGGATGTGATTTAGTGTTTTTTAGCTAGTGTATTTGGTATGCTATGTATTGCATTCTCTCTTGGTAAATTTCTGCGGAATGGTTTTTCCCTTAGTGTAAAGTGGCAGGATGGCGTGGCAGGATGGCGGAAGGAGGATAGCAGAACATGCTGGGAAATTAGTTTCACATAATGCAATCTGGTGTGAATGGTGAGCGACAGTTAGGCCGTACCTGGCCAGCTTGAAAGCTAGTGAAGTTAATGAAACATAGAGATCATCATTTTACTTCGAAGTAGAAGTTGGCATAAAAGTCCAGCATTTGAATATGTTTTCTAGAAAAATGGAAAGCTTTAGTGTAAGCATTTAGCTTTCACACCAAGCTCAATTCAGAATACAAATACCCTGTCATGCCAAACTGGATGAGTAATGCATACAGTATTGTAGCTGTGTAGCATAAAATAACATATAATTGCACTTAGGCACCAAGATTTCTTTCCTAAAAGCTTTACCTCGAATAGCTGTGAATATTTGCTTGTAATTTTGAGCTTACTTTACACACAGCAAAGTTTTCCAAGCATAATATAAGTGACTGATTGCAATCATTGTTGAATTGATTTCAAGCATTTTGCCAGATATTGCTTGTTACAGCTCCAAGCATCTTGAAACTTTGCTTTACAGCATAAAACAACATGCAACCAACATGCACTGTACTGTAGCCTGTTCGGTACTTTAGAAATTGTACAATGAATACAGATAGGGAAGAAATTTGCATGACAAATATGGTTACTTCTTTGTATATCTCTGTTCGCTCTGAGAAGCATTTGCTTCTATAGCATTGCTATCATTTTCAGGACACCGAAGCACTTGGTGCCATGATAGCTGCACCACTGCATGATCTTGATTCAGCAAAATTAATCTACAAACTTTTTTTAGTCACCAAGCTTTATTCGGTAAGTTATGTAGAGCATTGTGTATTTACCCCAAGTGAGCTTAGGTCTACTGTGCGTAATTTGTATTTACTGCTGTGCTACTGCAACACACCTGTACTGTATGTGTGAATAATATACTCTAGCTATTTGGCCGGCACACACTGTAATGTAATTACTCTAGATTAAAGGTTCATAGTGTGGTATAATGATGATACAGAAGTCTCTCTATTAGCACCATAGTAGTTTGGCTCGTAACTTACTACCACAGCAGCACTATACTCACCATCCAGTCAGTTTAGGTTTACTATATTTTGTTAAAGTGAATGTGGGACATAACGTTTTAAGACTAAACTGGGAGAAAATTCTAAGGGCATTATAAAACAGACTTTCATCTGGTAGGGCTGCGGGGAGAGCGGGGGTCAAGGTTTAAAATGGAATAGTCAGTGATGAAATTACTGTACATAAGCAGACCATCATTGGTGGGCACACAATATACAAATAATTGAAAATTGTTTTGATCACAAAGCCTTTCAGATTGCAGGAAATGTCATTTCCCAGTCTCTCCAGCTGGTCTTTTGAGTTTCACAAAGTATTCTTCATATTTTAGACCACATGTTTGGAAATTTACACAGGTCTCAGCTATGAATGTTGTTTAGGAGGTGATAAGATGATTTCACACATATATAATTCATTGATGCATTGGTGGTTCAGAAGTGCCGACTTTGTGATAAGCAGATATTAAAGTGAATGAATTCTTCCTGTGTAAGCAACGAACATTTTACAGATTATAACATCAAATATAACAACTATAGGGACGACTTATCTTACATATACTGACCGAGTGATCGGGACACTCTCTCTTCTTTTAAAAAAGGGACAATCTGGATTAATCCATCATTAATCCATAATTAAGTTTTATACAAAGATAGCACACACAATTACTTACATATATTGCCACAGTTGATAGAGTATAATTCATAACTACTGTATATACATACCAATGACCTCAGGAGCCATGTGACAGAGGTCCATTAATGGAAGTTGTGAAGTGTAAGTGTGCAGAGTACGTAGATTTAAAGCTCGGTTGCAACCAGACACAGCATAACTACAGCTAGGTATGAAGCTTAGTTAGCTCTACACAGCATACATGTTACATGATACAGCATGCATTACTATAGCGTCAAGCTTTGCTCAACACACACAACAGTAGTCTATGTTAATTTCAGGTGCATCAAGCTTTAATTATTTCAGGAATTACGTGATAACTGAATCTAACTGCAGGCATGTATAATTACTGCACAGGTTTTAATTAAAGTGGTAGAGTACACAGTACTATAGACTTTGATTTGGAATTGCTTGTATCATTGTTCACCAGATTGCAACAATTTGTTCTTTCCTATCTTCCTCACAAGTTGCCAGAGGACATTTGATAAGTTGAAACAAAGGATAGTACATCAGCTGCATTGTCATCATCCTCACCCTAGGACCAACAAACTGCATACTTGGTAGCTATTTAATCAGGGTACGTCAGCCTCTTTATGTAGGTCGTTCTTTGACGTCACACGGCCGTTTGTTGGTTGAAAGTCACCCTGGAGGAATGTTCCATCTCCGATGCGATGCCTTTCATCTGGATTCAGTTTTGCTATCGACTTTGTTACTCTGGAGTGGCAAAGAAAACTCTTCCCCTTTTGGAGGAGTGTGCCTCTTTTTGGGTATGGTTAAGGCTATGAACGACGTACATTTGAAATCGCTGGCAGCACTGTAGGACATCTGCTTGGATCAAGGATCCTTGACCAGATTTGAAAAGACAAATTGTCACCAAGTTTCCCTCAAAGAGACAGGATGGGCAACAGCTATGCCACAAGGGAGTCAACTGCTTGAACTTGCAAATACATAACAAGCTCTACTCAATACACATAGGCAGTACTTTGTCAATGAGCTCTTTGCTTAAAGTGCAAGTCTGGTAAAGATGCTGCATTGATAAAGTTGTAATAAAGGAATTCTGTTCAAATTTTAGGAAATGTGACTTTTACGGATCTGCAGGATGTACAGTGCAGTATCTGGCGATGTGTTATGCTGCATGTGTAGTGGCACAATATATGCACTGATGTAATTTCTTGTATCTGTTCAATAGCTGTCATAGATTTTGCAAATGTAGATGCCCTCAGTCAGTGCTAAAAGTGTCCAGAATATCATCTTAGTTTTAATACTGTGATTTCTGCAGTTGTAAAGTATGTTATGTGCCCACTGGTGCTAGTACATGTCACCATATTAAATTGCACCATATCAGTTCTAGCCATATCAGTATACCATACATTCACTGGCCCCTACAATAGATCGTAATGCTCCATATTAATTAACGCAAGCTATTTGACCACGTGTCTGCCGGTCCTGACACCATAATGCACCATATCAGAACTTGCTATAACTGTCCATGGTTTCTGTGGTCCTTACAGTACATGTTCCCATAGTGCTTCATATCAATAGTGTGAGAAAATGCTAACCGCAGTCCGTAAAATTGATGGCATGAGTTCAAAGAAACTGAAAACATAGCCATTTTGTTTCTCATGTTTTTCTCTATTCCTCAATACCCCACTAGTGCTGTACGTAGTTCCCTTAAACTATGCATTGACCAAAAAGTGATACTGAAAGTTTCTTAAACTCACCGTAAAGATGTAAATCAGGGAAAATTTGACGTTGCACTGAAATAATAATAATGATGCTAGCTATATATGACCACACCTACTGTACAGTATGGTCCCGCACACTTACAGTAGTCATCTTGTGTGATCTGAGAAAAATCTGCCATGATTTATGGCATTCTGCTGTACGAGAGTACTTAAGCCCTGAGTTCTCTCTTTAATATCAGATCTCTTGCTGATAACTTGTTGCTTCCATAGTTGAAGAAATGAAGAAGTGAAAAGCTGTAATGTTGAGACTATTAAGTTTCGTTCAGTGTACAAACATTCCACAGCACTTCTCGATGATGTACAGTAGTTCTATGTGTAGGTGTACAGTAGTAGCAACAATATATTGTACAAGACATGTTTGCATTGTGGTGAACGACCTCAGTCTGCTGTTGTGTTGTAAATATGCGTTAGTCCCTAGAGCGCTATCTTTTCATTGGCCTGTTCAGCTAAGGTTCGTTGTGAGTAAGTTTTGTCTGCAGCACATTTTTAGACTTCCTCACAATTTGTCGATATATCTGCTGAACCTTCACAGACTTTGGATGGGCTTTACAGTTTGAACCTTAGCGTAGTTTTCCTTTAATTATTCACTGTGGTCCACTCAATCAAATGATAATAAAGTTGGACATGAGTTATCTGTGGTGCAGTTTCTTCAAACACACACAATTACACCATCACTTTAAAGAAAGTATTTTGGTTACATATCAGCTGCTGACCGTATGTTTCAGATGACTTACCCTTGGCCTGTTTTGTTGCTGATGTTATGAAGTACCAAGGAGGCCATGTTACAGTAAACTGATTTGCCCACAGATGTTTGATGATAGCTAAAGATAGATCTTATTAACTGATGGCCTTTTTGATGTGGACTTCACCACGTGTATAGGTAGAAATTGTATGAAATTATTATGTACATATTCTTCTCATTGATAACTGTGTGATGCTTTTCCTATTTTGAAGTCACATACACCTTGCTGCTTTGCATATATCTGCATAATACTACATTGTGTACATTATCAAATAAATGTTGTAAAATGGACTTACTGTGAACTTAAGATCCCTTTACCATTTGTGCAATGACTGAATAACTGTTGACTAATGGGTTCCCAGCTAAAATACTGTTACTGTATGCTCTCTGGTGGACTAGCAAACACATGAAAATGAGCCATCAGCTGAGTATATATAGTCTCATGTCTGTGGTTCTACCATTTCTATGAACAGGGATGAAATTTCAAGTGATACTGGAATTTTAAAGTTGTTGAACAAATGTTGTAATGCCTCTATCAAATTGATAGGGCTACTGTATTTTTTCACAGTTTTAGTTAATTGGGATTATTTGTATCATTACTACTGTAAGTGCAGAAAATGTTCGGAATATAATGACATCATGCAGTAGTATTGTATTGTTTGGATTATCATCGTGTAGTTCAGCTGTGTATATTTACACCTTTATCGTTACTCTGCTACTTGTATGCTGCTTGTATGTGGATTTATTTACCTGTATGCCATCGCATTTCTATCATCTAGTACACAGCACAGACCTGGGTACAAATAGATGGATAAACATATTAGTGAAGTTTGTAATTTTGACTGGTTTCTATTACATTTTTAATCTCAGGATGATTAGAGAACATGTCTGCTAAAACTATGATCACCTTTTTACATTCATGACTTCAGCATTGGATCGTTAAAGTATCATCCACTCTCTCTACTGGTTGCCAGTTGAATTCAGAATTAAGTTCAAAATACTACTCATCGTATGTAAATGCATTCATGGTATGGCACCCTCGTATCAATATACTCACTATACTTTACAATTTAGCAACACACATACTGTACCTTCACTGTTCCCAGAACTAATTTGACAACCTCCGGTAATCGTGCCTGACCGTCAGCTGGGCCCAAGCTCTGGAATTGTGTGCCCTTTTCTACTAGGAGTTCTCCTTCTCTTGTACAGTTTAAGTCACGTTTAAAGACTCATTTTTTCGAGTTGGCTTTTCGTAATGCTTGTGCAGTGCTATTGAAAACTTTGTGGATTTAAGCGCTTTATAGTGCTTCATACTGTAATATGAACTAATTGCATCCTCTAGTCCAGCATGTATTTGGTCTGTATTACTATTGACACATACAAGTCTACTGTAGTATTTAAATTTTTGTATCATCATTTGTAACGGTATACTGCATGACTATTTGCATTAATTATATCATAATATCTCTATCATCATTAAGTGACCAGCACAGTACAGTATGTATAAATATGCATCATGTTATCCTCTAGCTCAGTATGTATTTGAACTACATAACAACATTATTAACTGTGGTGCTGTTTCCATTTGGGTTTTGTATCATCATTTGCTTCATACTGTGCAGTGCTATCATAGATTATTTACACTGCAGAAAGTGTGGTCTGGTTATTTTGAAAGATCAGCATGTACAGTACAGTATGTGGATTAATCATTTAGCATGGTATGGAATTACATCATTGTTTAGTTGAACTGTACGCCAATGGACCATTAGTTCCATTTTTTGTTTACTCTTGAATATTATTTTTGTAATTATCAAGATCACTAGACTAGTCACATCTAGCTGTCATTGGATCTTTTGTGTCATTTCACATACCTCGATGATAAATGATACATGTGTATAGTATCTATACTGTATTTCATTACGTTTAATTTCTCTAATAAGATCATTGTAATAATTTTTAATTAATCATTGACAACATCTATAATTTAGTCTGGAATATCAACATCATTTAGTATTTTATAGTACCATCTCTGCTGTCTATGCCATGCATTGCTCTAAGCAAGATTCTCTCCGTATCATCCAGGCTGTGAAGAATGTCAGTGTAGCATCCATTAGGATTCAGCCTACTTAATTATGCATAACTTTCTTTGTTATGATCCTGTAGTATTGTTTTATGACTATCATTTGATGACAACTTTACAATTCTGATATCATTTATAGTACCTTTAGGAGATTACATATCACTGTCTGTGGCTCATGTACACAAGAAATCTCATTATCCCTCAATATTATCAAGATAATCAATAGACTGTCAAGAAGACTACTGTAGGCTGGTGTAATAATTTAAACTGTCTAGACTCATGTAGTATCTTTGTGTATAAATCTATAGCTCAAGTAGCATCATTTTCTATATCTAAATATTTACATCATATTATAGTATCATCATATATTTTCTTTGTCAAGGTTTATAGCCATATTAAGCTGTATTGTGTATTGGTGTGTAGGTTGTTACTGTCATTTGCTATCCATATGGCTAGATTCTTCTTTGAAACTTATCATTTACAAAGTTGCATGCATTAATACTATGTCTGCATCTACCAATATTCGAGTCGTACCAATATTCCCATATGTGGAAATTTTTTCTGTAAAATCTACTTTACATTTCCTAATATTTGTGACTCTGCTATTATTTTTAACAGTCTATATCAATCTAGTTTATCATTTCTAGACTATTAATATCATTTCATATCATCAGATAGGCTTTGTGGACTGTTAATGTAATCATGTTTCCAACATCTATACTGTTGCTACGATTTTTATCATAAAAACAGATAAACTTAAACTAAGTGTTTTTTTTCAAGGTATTCAGAAAACTGTAAAATGCATGCTCCTTCCACAGAAGTATATATTCAGTCGTAATTTACACCAGTCTGGAGAACTGATTAAATGTGCCCTTTGATTAATACCCACATTCTGCACCCTTTGAAAAATTGTACACTCTACCTCTGTACATCACAAGAAAACAGTTGCCTTTATCTTCCCAAGTTCTCTGTAAGGCTTACATATCTGTTCTTAGAAGAAACTGTTTATGTAGTAGCCTGTAGGTTGTACTTACATTAGACATCTATGGGAAAGCAATCAAACGTGAGATCCCTGCGGATGCCATCAGTTAGATTGCTTAAGAGGGCCGTTTTTCATTACCAGCTAGGGGGTCCTGTAGAGAGGGCTTTGCTGTATGTATCTCCGAGACAAAAAGTGAATAAATATTTCCGGCTAATACAGTATCTGGTAAATTGGTTCTAAGAATTTTTGTGAGAAAAAAAGGGAAAAGATCATGGTGAAAAGCCACAGCTACTGAATTGTACTTGTAGGTACAAAGGGATTTCTACAGTACTGTAAGTGTGAAAAGAGGGGGGTGCATTTCCTTCTCTAAGGCTTGTTGATGCTATAATTGTATGGTTTGTTTCCTATTGAAGATGGAGAGTGCAAGATCCGATTTCACGAGAACTTATGACATCTAAAGAAAGCTGACATCCACATTACAATAGCATTCAGTGACACATGCCACAAAAATTCAATGATAAAGGGAATTAGATGCTATCTTAGGAAGATGGCCAAAATGTGCACTGTATTTGCACAATCTAAGAGGATATCTGATTAAATGTACCTATTGATTTGATAAATTTTAAAATGTTTTTTTTTTTCGCATTTTGTCAATGACATTATGCCTCTTGTGAGTTGCTCATGGCGGCAAGGCTAAGATTGACTTAATTCATAGTTAATCTGTCTGCGCACAAGCTTTTCAAAATTTACCTGTCTCCACATAAGTTATGCACTTCCTCCTACTATGAAGTGATGTGTAGCCAGTAGTTGCAAATGGCTTAATTGTGGATTATGCTGTACAGGAGTTGACCAATCGCAGGGTGTTTCATCTACCATTGATTACTATACAGGAGTGGTTGATTACGTTTATGTATGTCTAATTCAAAAGAAATGTGGTCTCTATTTTTAGCTTTTTTAATGCCCACTGCATTGAAGCTGTCCTTCTTCAACTGCTTTGGAACCTCATCAAAAGTAAACCTGATTTGTACTTTTGTAGTTCATGCCACTTATAGCAGAGTGTAATTAATATCTTACCATGCGTGGATGAATGTGGTGGTATTATGCCAGGGGTATGACTTCCTCGCTTGACAATCAGATCGTTTGGTCCCTGTTACTTCCTAAGAAGGTAATTAGCTATGTGGGTGTACACGAGATGACAGCACCATGAGCCGCTATAGGTTAGGTGATGTGTGAAATCTGATAGGACAACAGATGAAGGTTTGACATCATCAAATAAAGACATCAATGATAACCATTCATTGATGTTAAGTTTGGCGGAAATGAACAATGTATTCTCATTATATGATGGTATTAAGAACGGTGTCATTGTGCGTTGATCTCGTGTACTTCACTGTACAGGGTTTCAACTCTCTGTGGTCTCGATGGAAGTATAAGATGCTCTAAAAATATGGAAGAACAAGAGTAATATCTTGCAAGTATTTTTGGTATCATGTGTACTGTGTGAAGGATTTATTGGGGGAGTGGTGTAAATATCTCTGGAGACATAGAGCTTAACAAAACAGGTGACATACTGTATATATCGTGCAGTAAAGTGAAGAATCACCACAGAAAACGCTACTAAAGGAAGGCATTTCAATCTTCAGTGTTCATCTGTGGTACCCAAGGCTCGCATAAAGCTCTTTACGACTGGGGGAGAGTAAAGCATTAACTCTGAAGAAGTCTTATTACATGCAATGAGGGCACTTTTTGTCAAATAGGGTACTGTATCTAGAAATTGGGGAGGGATAAATATCCCTTAACACCCTGGCAGTCCTGGCCATGGCATCACAGTTCACATTGGGGTCAGACACATCATGTTTGACTTTGCTAGAAATTAACCATGGAATTGTGCAGTAGTAAAATGCAATAATTTCAATTGGTGTTGTGCTGTATCTGAGAAATGTATCGCAGAAAGTTGCATTCAAATTATCACCTGAAATCTTATTTTACAGGATATATAGGTATCGTTTCACGTACACCTCGTAGGTATTGTTTCACATACACTTCGGTTATATCAATTTTTAGTCTGGGATTTTCACGGAAGGAAATGTGAATTTATATTAAATGATGTACCTAGACAGAAGAAAATCAAATGCTAGCAGTGTCTACAAAATAATGCATTAAAATGAAGAAGTGCTTGCAACAGGAAAATTAGTTGTTGATGACATAATTTACACAAACAAAAACTCATTGTGAGTAGATAATATGCACTTACTGTGCTGTTACACCAATGTGAAATACAGCACTTATATGTCGTTGAACGCACTATAGGCACGGTGACAAATTTATTTCAGTAATTGCATTCAATGATGAAAGTGTGCAGTACAGTATGTGGAAACGTTCGAAACGAGCACATTACTAAATACATGCACCGTTCTTCTCTTGATTCAGAAATTAGATTGGTCCCCATTTGTTTTTCACCACTTGTGCAGACCCATTGGGGTTTCAGGTAATTATTTCAAATTCTGAAGTTTGTTTCTCTCACTTGCCCATTACCCATTTTTAATTTTGATGTTTGGGCACATCCTGGTAACAAATGAGATGTCCATAATGCCCAATGCCTTTTTAGCAGATCTACTTAGTCAGTGATCTTCGCCTGCAGTCGATGGTGCACTGCAGCGATCGTTGCCAACTCTGAGAGACTAAAGCCAATGTTGCTTGAGGTTAAATGTTGTACATAGGCACGTGTTGTAACGGTGTCTAGAGCAAGTAACGCCGAATAATACAGACATGTCACAATGATTCATATATCACCGTTGAACTAACAATCAACCAATCTTCTCTCCATGGAGGTGTTATTGACATCTGTTGCCGATCGATCATCTCGGTACGTCTCATGAAGATGAAGAAGAAGAAGCAGAAGATGCCCGAAAAGCTGAGAGATTGGAAGGTGCTTGATCCTGCTTGCAGCTTCCAGCATTATGCTATATCACTTTTACTTATTGATTACCAGGAATAGTGATTAAGAATCCAAGAATGCCAAGTCTGGAGGTTGCTATTACATCGGCACGTTATCAATTTCTCATCGATTACACGGAATTAATTGTCAACCTAAAATCACAGGTATCATCTTCCTCTTCTGGTTTCAAGTATCACGGTGCATATCAATTAGTCTTTATACAAAGGGGGAACAAATTATCACAGCTACAAAAGATTTGATGAAATGCAATCAACAGTGGCCTGTAGGGCCACATGTGGTGATTAATATATCAAGGATTCTCCTGTAGAAAGTTACCACTGAAATCTCTCTGACCTGCAGTTTATCATCTGCAGTTGTAGGAGAAATCGCTAGGCCAGTACAAAGTTTTTACTTTCCTAGCTTGGTTTGAAACATCAGTTTATGATATGATGACCATCACTAAAACTATCAAAACTAATGTATGGCAGACTGTTGTTTGCGGCAGTGTGTGAAACGTAGGACAGTAATGCTAAAATGTGCGATGCATCACAACACACCTCAATGTATTTAACATTTGTGCCAGTTAAAGGGACGACATCAATGTTTGACAATTGGGTTAGCAGTAATTTTCTCATTCGTTTCGAAGCTGAGCACCCTTCAAGGATTAAACATTGGATTTAGAGAGCCATGCAAGCCAGGATGCCATCAAGTAGTAATCTAGTGTGGTAGAGAGCCCAGCTGAGGTGCCATGTTTAAATAGCATTTTAGTCAAACATTTTACTGACATGTTACATGCAATTATCTATAAAACACATCGTAGGTATAAAAATATCAAAATCAACAGATGACCTTGTTCTCTACATTGAATGACATTGAGACTCTGTAAAATGGAATTTACTTTGCTTTTCAGTTACCTGTCTCCACACACTACAGATTGTCATAAAACCAACTTAAAGGCTGTATTTCATCACCCTAAGCTATATTTTTACCTCCCGGAAAGCAAAATTCTCAACTGGTTCTAAGTTACAGTACTCTTAGATTGACAGCAAATTCGAAAGATGCAGAGCAGCTCGTATTACACAGCGTACACAGGGATCCATTGTTTTGATTACACATGTGGAGGAATTTAAGACAGGCTGAGGGAGGGACTAGAGGTAGGTGGTTGGGAGTGATGAGTGTTTGTCTTTAAGCTATGAAGTATTACAGAGGATTTAAAGTCTGTATACTTAAGCATATAAATTACTCAAAAACAACCTTTTCCACGTACCTTTTCCACCAACAACAATGACTTATAATGATCACCTGGCTTGTCAGTGTGTCAAGTAGGCATCGCTCGTCGCTTGACATGAACTGCAGCGACCCGACTTCCTGGCGAATTGTCGGATAACCTGTCAGTCAGGCACGTGGTTTGAGGGTTTCGAATTGTGTGATCCAAACTTACATTCATCAAGGCCAAGGGTCATGAACCTGATGGTGAACTTGTTCTTCTGAACGGAGTGAAGAATTCAAACATTGATGAACATTCATGATATTTTGTCACATCTGCTGGGTACTGCTCATATCGTGATGGTAAAATGTTAAACCAAAGAAATTCTGAACAACTGCCACATAGCTAACAATGTTAGGGTAATGAATGATCAAAATGTGTGATTTGAAAATCTGTGACCAAACAATTTTTACCATAAGGTATTAAGCATAGGCAACCTCTGTGCATAAAAACTTCAATTTACTGTATCACATTTTTAGTAACCTTAGGAATAGATACTGTATGTGACTAATTGAGTCTCATTAGAAGTATTGCCATGCAATATGGTTTCCTTTTGCAAACTCATCTTAAATAAATGATGTAAAATGAACAAGCCCCTGTAATAGTTTAATATCGTCTTGATAATTGTTTTAGTCTTTTGAAGTCGAAATGGAAGTAACTCCCAGTTCTGATGGAATTTGACCTCTTCGTTAGTTGCCGTGGCGAAATCATTCATGCACATACTCCACGGTGTGGTATTGCACAGTTGTTAGAAGTGCTCAAACTTAGAACCTGTTCAGACATACCTGAATTTGACAGCACCTGATGTGGTAATGAAAGTCATTATCTAAACCAACAATGAGAACAGATAGAAATGAATTGTTCTACTTGATGACAGTTTCATTACAAACGTCTTTATCGGTGATTTATGGACGTACTTTATGTTCATTTTATGAAGTACTATAGTGTCCCCTCTATCATTAATGTATTGACTGATTGCCCCATTAGTTAGATCATTGGTTTGCAATAAAAATACTCATAAATGATAGTTTCATGAAACTCGTCTGTAAGAACTACTTAAAAGTGACAATATTTTCTTTTGTGTGTTTTTGAAGTTTGAGAGATCATGGTCCTTTAGGAGTAATAATTCTTTATGTACATAAATAATTGTTTGATAAGAGTAGTCTGTTTATCAAAGATGCCAAAGGATTTACTAGTATAGACTAGTAGTAAACCCCCCAGCAGCTATCATGTAGCTTCTAATTAAGATTTTATTGTCCTTTAAGGCCTTGTTAAATCATTTGTTATGGTCACATGTTGCTAGGAGACGAGTGTATGCAATCAATCTTTATGTATCACTGAATGTACAGTGTGTGAATTTGTCTGTTTGTATAATGCCCCATGTTTGTAGATACTTTGCGTTTTGATTCCCTGTAACTGGGAACGATTACGCTGTGTTTTGAGTTTGAGGTCGAGGATTATGCATTGAAATGTCAAAGATCATAACTTTGCAACCCTCTGAATTTGATCTTTATTTGGTTTTGGAAATCAAAAGCATGTTTTTGTCTGCAAAACCCCAAAAGTGTTAAAACCCCAACTTTGCAATTTGCTCAATCATCATGCATTTCTTACATTTTTGCTGACACAGCTCAGTATGCTGAGCTAACAAAGAAATAAATAAAAACAAAAGCAAATTCAAGACAATAGCAACCATCTGTGTGCAAATAACCAGCAAGTGAGACAGAGGTTGTGGTGTTCATGCATTCCCACAGCATTTTTAAAGAAATTTCAACCAGGTCATTTTATATAACCACACGTAGACAGTGTATCTGTCATGCTCCAATTTTTTTAAAAAACTTATGGAGCAGCAAAATATTGTGGAAAACAACTACTCATAGTGTCTGTGTATATAAACACTAGTGACCAGGCCTCTGGCTAGAGGATTCTGAATGCTGCACGGTTGTAGTACTTTGTCAGTGTAGTGTGAACACCATCCTGGGAAGAACTCTTAGGGGAGGAGATGTTCCCTCCTCATTTGCAGATGATGAGATGAAAAATGGTGCAAAGTTGTCTTCAGTTTCTTGAGCTATTATTGCAATTAAACCTTCATTTTTTTAATATTCTGTAAATTTTGTGATGGCCAGTAATATGGAGATTTACTCTTTATGCCGGTCAGCAAGTGTCACTGCTGGCTGCAGCTGGCATGGCTAATATCGTGGTATTGACAGAGACCATGCAGTTTGTCATCAAAGCAACGCTCAACAATCTCGATGGCTCTGTGGTTGCCATTCCCAATTATTTTCAGCTTTTTCCAAATATTTGGTTGCCAAAATTGCAAAGGTATGTATTCGCCCAGATTGGAAAATGGAATATGAATGTCCCATACTACGAGTTAACATACTTGTATTCCATGCAGAATCTTTACACTATTGCCCACAGCCCAAACAAAAAACAGGTGTACATTAAAAATTATTACCTGTCATAGGCCTCAAAAAATGATATAGTAAACAGTTGATAGTTTACTAAGAAAAAGGTCAAAAAGGGCAATATCCTCATAAAAAGACCCTGAAAGAGCAGAGATCCCCAAACCCCAAAATACGAAAATAATCAGAATCTCCCACACTTCTGAAAATATTCGTCAAGTGCATTCTTAAAGGCTCACTAGAACAATGGTGTTAGCAGTTGATGGGCTGGAATACTATGATATAAAACATTATTAAGATGACTGGGAGCATCTCTTGGATCTAAGTTGTGCAGTTCTTGACAGACAATGTTGAGAAGCAAATGAGAGAAAGTGGGATTAGGAGTTGTCCGTAGTTTTCAAACAGCAATTATTCTGGACATGCAAGGCATTCTGAATATTCCTTCTCTGATAGCCTGCAATTTGGTCTCCAGATGAAGCATAAATTATTGGGGATTGTATATTGCAATCAAAGTCGTAACTTCTTAAATTTTTGTTTGCCAGCATTTAAGTTGTAATCACCAGGGTGAGACAGGGGACAGAATTGTCAAGCACTGCATCTTATGTTGTTTCCTTAAATGTATTGTAAATTAGAACTTAAGTGTTGTACTCCCATTTGTGATTTGCATTAATATATCAACTTTTCATAATTGTTATGGCAGTTGAAATTTTTTTCGCAGTACAAGGGAGAGCTCAGTTCTTCAAAAATTGAGAGTGCTTTGGTCTCATCTACAGTAGACAGCAAACTAGGTTGTTTAAATCCAAAATGTAAAAGAAAACCCCACAGCATGTTTATTTTCAAATATGAGTCCCTCAAATTTTCTGGATCACAAAATACACATAAAGAGTGTCTTTGAATATTGGTGATTCATTTCTCCAATATTGTTGTATCTGTGCTTGTCGTCTGTGCTACTTGGCCAGGGCAATCATATCAGAAACAGGATTTGTTTGCAAGAAATGGTGTCAAATGTCTTTGCCGTTAGGGCTTGGAGTACCATCCAGCTGCCAACTTGCACAAGCCAGTTCTCCATTAGGATCTTTGTGATCACACAGGGAAAAGGCAGCTAGAACACCTCTGTTGTCAGTTTGAATTTCATTCAAATAGTGTCAATGGGACTTGATAAATTACTGTCTACTTTCCTCAGCAGGAACTCGAATCAACACAATGACTACGATGGAGGAATTCAAAGGGTTCCAAAATGTGCATCTTAAAGGAACATGAAACACCTGAAAAAAATGTGGGCTATATGTTGATAAGCATTCCAGGAACAAAATAGGAGTCTGTCTTAAATTGAATGAATGTACTTGAGATAATTAAAAACATGTAGCATGAACTCATCATTGAAGAATGTTAAGGGGTTTTACAAGTTTATTGATGATGACAGACATTCTTTGCTGCTATTATAAATGTGTTGTTGTCCCATCATGTACTAAATAGTGCAATATGTAGAATTCCACAGTCTCAGTTTAATGTTGCCTTAAATGTAGCTTAATATATTATAAAATAGCTAGCTTTAATCTTGTAGCTTGTTTTTAAGTTTTGCAATTACTGTTTAATTGCATTTCAGTAAATATTTAGTGTATCAGTTATTAAATATGTTGAGCAGACATTACCATTAAAATGACATGCACTCACATAAGAAGACGATGGTATAGCCTAACAAATAATATGGATACACATTTCATGACCTACCCTACCACTTTACAAAAAGATACTAAAAATAGATGCGTACAGTTCAATGTTACACCCTTTGTCATGCTCAATTTTGGTATCTAGTCACTTTCATAGTTACAGACTATTTCTGGACAATGGATTATCCCTGTGTGATGTTTACCATGTATCAGTGGTTATGTACATCATTGAGGAAGAAACAGTTTAATGTATGCTGATTGCAGTGGCTCAGGGATATCTGAGACTGAAACTTTCATTTTCTAGTTTGTCCAAGCTTTAAATTGCTAAGGGCAAGGATTAAACCACTGTCATTTTGCCAGAAAGTTTTAGTTAATGAAACTTATCTTTGGGCTGTGTACTGAATTAGCATAAATACAGCAAGGTGGTAAAGTCTACATGCATGCACATTTCACCAAATTTAAGTCCCTTGTTGGTCCTTTAATGGTCATTGTGAAAAAAAGAAATTTTGGGACTGGTGAGGCTCAACTTTTGCATAAATGTCAGTTCTTCTGGGTTGTGGTTATCGTCACGTCTGTGGGAGGTCTGCTGTTCTTTGATGAGTAATTTTTGTTGATGGTAGTTTCCGAGGGAATGGATGACCAGCATTATCCCTCTGTTTTGTCTCTCTTTGCACCTGATGTTCGATGTCTGATGTTTAAGTTTTTACAAACTGAAATTGCTGTTTTATTTCATTTTTCATGTTTTACGGAATGTTTCCTTTCCAAAGTGGATTCTTTTAATGACGTCATGTCTCTGAATTGTTTTCAGAGGTTGCTGTCTATGTTGTTATAGCATGCATGCAGTCTCAGTTGCATGGAAGTTGCAGGTACTCACTAAATTCTGAAATTTTCCACTACCTTTCAGGGAATGTCGATGTTCATGGATAGCTAAGTAGTTTATCAGATTATTTAAAAAGTTTGGCAATACAAAACCCTGTATATCGATGCCCCCTTTAGCATCCGAAAATGCTTTCCAATGCATTGGAAAATAAGTGATTTACTTAAGTTGTCATTTTGTATTTAGTTGCACTTTTAACAAAAACAGTGCTTTTATAGCAAAATTTAGCAATTTCCTCTGAGAGCACATGGATCATAGATCAGTCAAAAGGGGAACAGACGCTCATAGCTGACGTCAGAGTATGTTTGATGCTGATGGAAGTAATGTACGTCTGAGCAGTGACGATAAACGTGATATGCAATGAATGTAAGACATCCGAAGAAGTTAAACAGATCTCGGAGATTAAGCCAGAATCATCTGTTCAAAGCATTATGCAGGCTCACCACTGCTTAATAATTCTCATTTAAAATTTGCAGCTCTAGATATGTCTGTCATGTAAACAGGCAGATCATTAAATGCTCATGAAATGCACGATGGATAGAAGGAGGAGATAAAAAAAATTCTGTCAATTTATTGGACACCTTGTCAGCTAGACAGTCTAATGTTTATGTTCGATAAAATTTAGGATTCCTGTTCATGAAAAGCGAGAAGGTACACGTCCGTCAGCTGCTATCTTCCATGTTATGTTTGGTGTATGCAATATTTATTCAGAGGGGCATTTTCCTCTGAGGGCTTTATTGTCGATATTGATGCTGAGGAGAATTATCCAGTGCTATCAAATCCAGCATCTGTCTTGGGGACATGAAGCTATGTAATGGGAATAATTTCTTTTTTTTTGGGGGGGGGGGGAGGGAGCTGCTTCCTGAGGCTACTCTGTTTTCTACAGTATCTGTATACGCATTCTTGCACCTAACTATGTGAAAATTTAAGGTTTGGTGTGGTATACGGTACTGTTCATTTCATGTTGATCCCATTGCAATGGAGCACCAAACTGCCCCCTCCTGTGGCATGCATAGGAAATTAGTGAAGTAAAGCAAGAAAATTGCAAAGAATGGCTTTGCCCTCTTTTTTTTCCTTTTGTGTATTTGCAAAATGTAATATGGTTGTGATACTTTAATATTGATGATACCTTAATATTGATGATACCTCTTTCACTGTCATCAGTTTTGGTGTGTCATGTATTCATAAAACTGAAATCAGACACATTAAGGCAGTGAAAAATATTTCAGTGTCATATTCACAAATTTAAGACAGTTTGAGATAACTTCTCAAGTAGCCAACAGATGACATTTAGGTAGAAGTGATCAGTTTCAGGGCTATTGGGTACAGTATAGTAGTAAATTCAGTACTTTGTTGCAATGATAGTTGAAGACGGTTCTTGATTTGTTCAGCTTAGAAAAGAATCTGACAGCCAGTTTAACACCACACCTTGCTGCAATGTCTACAACTTTACGTGTTTTGAAAGTCACATTCTAGGTTGGAGTTAATGGTACACAAGTTCAAGACCTGAATATGGCTGTCAGTTCCTGGTGGGTTACGTTCCTCACAGGAATGATAGGTGTGACACTTGTGTTGATATATGTGTCTAATTATGCATCTTTGAATAAATGTACCATGCACTAGTTATTTCATTACTGGGCTGACTAGGTTTACTTAACATGCTAGTGCATGAAGCCCTCCTAGCTGTACATGCATTGAACTCATAGATCATGTATCCATGCTGCCTCAGTATTCAATTCTCTGCATTATTGGCAAAAATATGATACAACATGTATGGTATCTGTTGAGGAGTCATTAATATGTATCCAAGTGCATGGTATTAATGCATAAAATTTGAATATGTATGGTATCACTCAGACCTATTTGAGATATGAAAAGAGTGATACCACATCCTGTTGCATTCTGTTTGGTAGAAGTGTATGTTTTGCATTTGTGCTTGTGTGTGATGCTGTTCCTAATACCATAAGCTCAACTGAATGTGCATTGACAGGGTTTCCTGAACTGCGAACTGATGGTGTAATGTAGACATGCTTTTCTCTCTCCAGAAAGTTTAAGGTCATCAAATTTGCATAATTTGAAGTTGTCTGAATATTGCCTACAAATAAACTTCTTTAAATTGTTAAAACCTCAGCTCTTTTACCATACACTATACGTGGAGAACTCTAAAATTTGTTTTTGTGGCAATGAACCATCTTAGCATTCACAGATGTATTCATAAAGCTGACCTAAGTATAGTATTGTGGTTTAAGCCTAGTGGCTCTGTTTCACCTTTCTGTAGACAGGGGCACAGAAGAAGAAAGGAGGGGGAAATGCCAATAGAAGACTACCTAAGCATAGAGACTCAATAGGCTGGTGCAAAGTGTACAAGACAAATGTACGTCACAGATAGTTGGAAATGGCACTTCCCAGCTAGGCCCTTTTAGGCCCAAAGTTATAAGCCTACCACATGAAAACATGGGAAATATTAGCAATGCCATAAAAACATTTAACCTACAACAAATATGCATGGGCCAACTCAAGTTCCCCCCTTTGCCCCTCATCCTTGGCTCGGTGCCTGTGTGTACGGTGTAAAAACCTAGTGACTCCACCTCAGTGTACATTATGAAATGTTTCTCTTATGTGTTTGCGTTTGTGCCTCTCTTTGATTCACATGTACAGCAGAGCCATGTATCACCCATTCTTTATAGTGAACTGCCACTTTCAACGAGTGTATAAAATTAAGCAGTTTGACAGGAAGAGAGGCCTACTACTCTCACAAATGCCTCTGACTTGCATCATTATACATGCCCGAGGGTACGTCCGTCCCACAAATGAGGGGCACGAACCTGCGCAATTGCCCACTAAATACCTTTATTCACCTTCTATGTTATTGTAATTGTTCAATACATGTCAAACTTGTTCCTTTCACATTAACAGCTAACAGGTAATTCACTGTCTTATTAAAGTTACCGTCAGTTTGAAACTTTCCAGCGCTGACAGAGAGAACACTTTATAAGAATCAAATTTTGAGGAAATGTAGTTTAGTCCACACATATAGCATTCTAGTTTCTTATCCATAAGAAAAAGTTGATCTCATCTGTGCTTGGAAAATAAGTGAGATTGTTTTTTATGTGATTGATAAAACCAGGACTTTGTGTAAATTTCCTTTTCCATAATATAAATGGACGCAGATGTCTCTGAAAACTTAATTTCTGCATGGTCTGATGGGAATGGAAAATAAACAGCTGAGTATTTAGGGGTGTTGTCTGAGTAGTGAGGATCTGAGTAAAGTCTTTTTTTGGTCAACTACAAGTAGCTAAGACTACTGTCTTGTCAGTTTTGTTTGGGTGAGAAAAAATGTATGTCCACTTTGAAAAGACACATTTCAACATCATTCCTGCCCAAGTGCTTATTTTTTTTTGGGGGGGGGGGACGAGGAGATTAATTTCTCAGTTGTTGAAAAGTAATTCTGAATCCAAAACACTAGAGCAAAATAGGACGGTAGAGTCGCTTTAACGGTTCCGTTTCAAAACAAGCTTTTTGACAAAAGCAGCTGGCCCCCTTAGCCTGTCAGATTGGTTTATTTTATACACTTGTTGAAAGTGGCAGTTGAAAAAAACATGTTTTTTTTTCCTCTGTGGGAGGATAGTTTTCTGCTTCAAGGAGAGATTTTCCACTGTGAATTTCTAGTTTTTCTCCCGGTTTTAATTCAGTGGATATAGAAATGTAATATCAGGCAGGTACATGTGTAGAGTTATCCCATCTCCGCATGGTTGTCTGATGGTTTCAGATAACTATTTTAGTTTTAAATGAGGATAGGCAATTATGTCTTATACAACTGCTTGCACTTTTTGTGGGTATGCACATAACCTCCACAATAGATTTCTGGTGTTAAAAGGGATCCCACAATGGCAAATTTAGTCAGAGGGTACCCCAGTGGACAGAAAAAAACATTCCTTTTTTGAATTTTTCTAATGTTGACATCCCACAGGTAGGATCGACGAGTGTGTCTTCTATGGCTCTCCATAGCCTTGAACGTGAAGTATCGTTTGGTGAAAGGCCATCAATGTTTACCTGAACTCTGCAGTAGGTAAGCAATGGTAACTGTTGATCAAGCAACATTCTATGTTCAAGCTAGAGTCATAAAACTCATAGTAATGCATGAACACAATGTGTGGGAGGTCAACATAAGAAACAGTAAAAAAATCTCCTTTTTTTTCTGTCTACTGGGCCTTTTCTGGCTGAATTTGCCACGTCGTAGAGCATTTCTTACCACAAACCCGTTGAGGAGATATGCTTATACGGGATTTGGAAGCAAAAAGTGCAAAAAGTCATGTAAAGTCTATATGACAACTACCTATCTTCCCTTTAAAAGAAGAAGAATCAGTTATCAACATCAGCCTAAAATACTGATCTGCTCTAATTTTCTTTGTCTCAAGTGATTAATACAGATCGGGTGTGGATTATAATGTGAAGGCAACTCTATATCCATGACCTTGGCTTGAGGCACTGCATGAGACCGGAAGTTCCAGTTAATTTTAACACTTCTAGAGGGATCCTGTACACTTTCTTAGTGTCGTTCGAGGAGTATGAGTGAAGTTTTTAAAGTTTTTATGAAGGTTATGTTTGTTTTTGTTTTAAGTTAGTATGTTTTCTTAAGGCAAATCTGCTACATTTAAGAACCACAAGAACCATCTGATAATTCTGGATGTGGCATGCTGTGGTGGCGAGCAGCTGCGATGTGGTGTACACTTGCAATGTGTGGGTGTAGTGTCTGTGTACAAAGACATGTCAGTACACCATATCCATTCATGCTACCAGTCGCTTGTGAAGTGGTGGAAGAAAATATTAAGTCAGTCAAGGTCAGATTTTAGCTAACCTGTAGGGTGATTTTTACAACTAGGTGGATGCATATTTCACTCATCTCAAAGGCAGGCAGGTACTCATTGACCATGGCAGTTCCAATTCTCCCAACCAGTTAATTCTAGCCCCTCCCACATGCAGGACCTTGCCTGACTAAAACTCCTCCTGATGCAAACACAGTCCTTAATTAAAGGCAATCAGTCATCATCCAAAGCTACATTTTGGCAATGGGTGAGCAAAATTCTCAGTTGGTTCTGCTCTTAGAATGCGTCAAATTTGGAAGATGCAGAGTAGATATTACACAGCATACACAGGGCAGAGTGTTGTGATCCATGTATGCTCACTAGGATTTGCAGAACTTTAAACTAGGATATTGTGCTTGCACAAGGAGGAGTTCTAAACAGGCTGTGGGAGGGGCTAGATGTAAAATGGGAGAATTTAAATTGTCTGGGGTAGTGAGTCACTGCCTTTAAGAGGAACATATCCTGGTGAAATATATTATTCAAAATAAAGAAGGGTGCTTATCTTGGAGAAATAAGTTTTTCAGAGACAGAAGTCCAGTGACAAGTTGTTGCCCTCACCCAAACTTTCAAACAGTTCAAATGATGCATCTGCTGTAACAGGTCTTGTGCGTACTGTTATGAGTAGATGAAACTCTTGCAGATGTTCACTGTTATGACTGAAATGTTTAACAATAATCAGAGGCATATGTTCTGGAGGGGGGTCTCACCGTGAACCCCCATCAGGGGTCGTAAGACAGGCCCCTGGACCCCACCCATTATGGACTTCAGGCTTTTCTCTCCCTGACACAAGGTGTGCACGGTTTCAGGAATCTCAATTGATCACCCATCTCCCCAAAGTTGAAAGTAATCTATGCCCCTAACAATGATTGACTGCTATTTTCTTTGTGTGCCAAGTCGTCACATTTTTAAAATCCTCATTTCCGAATAAAAAATTAAAGCTTTTTTAAATCTTTATACTCAATTGCCCAAATTACAACCACTGGCAACTTATCCAGCAACTTCAGGAAACAAACAAAATCAAAGTTCTTTCATTCTTCTCCAAATATCACTTCCTCCTTTCATGGGTATACACCATGAATAGAGAAGTGTGGATTTAGTGTCTGCAGAAGCAGCTTTAATGCATCAATTATACAGTCTCACTGCATTGATGTATACGCTTGAGCCATATCTCGTAGCAACTAACTTTCGTTCACTATTAATTGATGTGCAGTAATGCAACACAAAACCAGTTTGTCTGTTTACCTTCAACTAATTGATTTAAGATAGTGCCAATCGTCACATAGCCTCTTTGAAGTATAGGCCTTTCAAATTGAGCCAGTGGAATTCCTGAAAAGTCAGACGCCTGTTTTAACTCTTTTTGCATTCAACTCTTTACAAAGTTTGCAGGTCATGTTACATTATTCAGCTCTGTACTGGTTTAAAGTTGGCAATGGCATCTACATTATTCCTACATGCTGCCCTCTAAAATTGAAGCCTGGTAGATACAGAACACATGATTCCATTAAGTTTAAGAATATTGCCCCCACCATAGAATCCATGTGAGGAACGGTACCCCAACATTTGTGAATTACCATTTGTTTATCAAGTGAGTTTACAGAAAATGTAAAGATTGCTTTCATTGTAGGGCAAAGTGCCGTGCAACATGTGTGTCATAATTCTTACCACATTTTATGTGCAACTTTTTTAAGATTTAGAATCTAATGCAATGTTTTAAACAAATTTGATACACAAGTTTGGCACTCAGTAATTAACTTTGGGGGTATAAACACGGTGTGATGCATCACCCACTGCAATTCACTTGCCATAGCAGCAGCTGAATTTGTTGTGTTGGCTACCCTTGTAAGATAGATAAGATGGGTCATGCATTCGTGTCTGTTTCCTTTTTGCATCACCTGATGATGTAAAGACTACATGCAAAGGTTTTTTGTGAAGGCATCCATGTTGCAAGGCTGACATTTCAGACATCAATTTGGTGCAATTGTCCTGACAAGACTATATCACTTCCTCCGTATGTAGGGGTTTAACCTGTCCTGTCTGTTTGTTTTTCTTTAACATACAGCCATGTGAGGATCGTATGAGGTTAAACAGAGGCACCAATTTTTGTTTATCAATAGTGATGTTTTTCACTTTAGATGAAGGTTAAGATGGTGGTTACAAACCCACAACATACTTGATACTGGTCTCAGCTTAATATTTCTTTAAAATGCTGTAAGTACTGTACGTACCTAATTGTTCTTCGACTCACCCATGGAGGTGTGTGTACTATCGATACCTGACAACGACCCTTAAATAGCCATGGATGGCCAAACTGAAACATGTAGTGATGTCTTACAGTTGCAATCTACATCATTCTTACTAAAGGTCCAGAATTACTGCAAGAGTTGGGCCTGCTGCTGAACAATTACCCCTACCGCCATTCATGAGATTTTGTATCGTACCATGCAGTCTTGCTATGTAAGGATATTGATATTATAGCCCTTGTCTTCCTTTGAATCGAAAACATTTTGTTTTTAGCAAAGAGAAATATCCAGAAGAAGTGCTTGACAACTTTTATTCAAATGTATTGATGTATGTGTGTGATTTACAGCCCAGATCTTGAAACTACAATTGCTAAATGACAGTATAGGATTGAATCGATACAATGCAATGAACAAAAAAAGGACAGCAGTATGTCTGGTTTTATTTACACACATGTTAATGGTATGGCAAGCATGTTAATAGGGAAGAAGGATATTTAATATCAATCTTTTATTCCTATGGCATCTTTATCTGTGATGCAGAAAAATTTATACCCAGTCAATCAACATATTTATGAGTTACATTGATACCACACCACACAAGCATTTTCCTGTAGATTATTAAAATAATTTTATCCCACAAAACGTTCATTTTATTAGTGAAGTGAAAGTAGAACAACTTTACTAAGCTTGAAGTGGCTGCAAGCTAGTGCAACAACCTTTGTTCACATATCTGACGTCAATTAAAATTCATTAAGGATCTTTCAAGAAACCATCGAGAAACTTGATCCCATTTATTCTGACGTAGAATGAAAGGCAAAAATTGCATGCAGGGTTGTCTGCTAATTTAATTTTTCCTTCTTTCTCTTAACAATACTGTCAAAAACCCTTTTTTTATCAAGGTGTCAGTAAAACTGTGCATGTGAAAGCTTATACTTTTAGTGGAGAGTTGAATTACTTTGAGCATGAATTAAACCACCTACTTTTTTTTAAGTACACAAGTAGGTGTTGAGCTTGGTCATTTGTGAGTTAATCATTTTCAAATTTCTCCACCACCTCTCCCCCCCCCCAAAAAAAAAAAAGTGATGGCAAATAGAGATATGTGTGGAGATTAAATTAGCTGGAGAAGGAATACTCACTTGGGATTTCAGCATAAATTTAGGAGTATTCTCACATGCAATATTTTTGCTTTGAAAAGAGTTTTGTTGATCTCAGAATAATTAAATTTCTCCATGTTAAGAAGATTTGTTACCTCCCAGAGTTTTGTGACTTGAATTTTCATGATCAATAAATGTCCCAAGAAAATTTAGTAAATAGTAGCAGAACTGTCTAAGAATCCTTACTACCTCATCCCAAAGAATACAAGGAGAATTGGTTAGTTGTAAGAAAGGCTTACATAGTTTTCTATTCTGTCCTCCATCGAAAGAAAGGTAAACATTAACTATGCACAAATTGTATTAATCATGCACTAATTACATTAATCATACACTCATTACTTAATCATGCACAAATTACATAAATTTTGCACATATTTCATTGCACATATTGCAATAATCATTCAGATATTACATTAAACTTGCATAGATTACACATTGTACATTCATGCTCGTACTGCAGTAATCATACAAAAATTACATTAATCTTGCACAGATTACATTATTCATACATAAATTACATTTATCACACATGAATTACATTACTCATGCATAGGTTGTATTAGTCATGCACTGATTACATTGTCATGCATTGATTAAATTAATCATTCATAGGTTCTGTTAGTCATGCATGGATTAAATTAATCATGCATAGATTACATGAATCATGTGCATTTTACATTAATCACATAGGTTATCAATCATAGGTTACAATTGTCATGCACAAATTACTTCAATTATACATAGATTACTTTTTCTCATACACACATTACAATAAACATTCACATATTACATTTATCATGCAGTGATTACAAAGTAATGCATGTTCATGCTCAAACAACATTATTTATACAGAAGGAATATTAATCATGTGCACATACATGAAAGTAGTCAGACATGATTTACATTTAGCCTGCATGATTACATTATTTATGCATAGTTATTAGTCATAAACTGATTATATTGATCATACTTAGACTACACTTTTCATGCATAGGTTACATTAATTATTCATAGATTCTATTAGTCATGTGCTAGTTACATTAGTCATGCATAGATTACATTAATCATGTTATATTACATTAAACATGTGTATGTTACATTAGTCATGCACAGATTATGTGGCATATTTCACAGTAGTGTTCAAACATAGATTAGAAAATAAGTACCCAATAAAATGTTTTCGAAGAAGAGAGCTGCATTGCTGATCAAAACCATGCTTTAATTGTGACAGAAAAAAAGCTATTTCTTATTTCCATTCAAGATCATGGAATTATGGGGGTAAATCCAACCAAAGTGTGGCACGTTTTGACGGACAATAACTCCCAACAACTTATATGAATGTTATAATCAAGGAATAACCACGGAATTTAAATAATTTGTTGAGCTTGTATATTATATTTATTAATTTGGACATGTAATGAATACAATTGATACCATTTATCAGTCAATTGTTTTTATAGTCTGTACTGGCAATTCGAAGTTAAGTGCTCATTTTAAGCATTAGTGTCCGTTCACTGAGGGGAAAAATTTGCAGGTTGGAATAATTCCTAGATGTTGTGATCTATAAATATTGCTCATGGTTGGTTATTTACTAGAAGTGAAACATTCATTACGACTAGCGTAATGTAACGTTCGTTCCATTTGAGTGTTACATTAGCAACAATTAATGTTATCCATTGATCTCCAGATAAAGTAATTCACTTGCATGTACTTCATGGCACATCTTTCCTACAGTTAAGTAAACTTGGCAGAGACTGAAGGTCTTCAGTCTTTACCTTGGTTATAAAATTGAGCTTTTAGAGATATCCATCCCCTAGTTTGCAAACAGTTACATTAGCAACAAACAATTTAGCAATAGTTACGCATGAATTAATTTAGACCAGTTGTATAGCGTTGCGAAAAATGTGTAGGGCACATGTATTGACACATTAATAAAAAACTAACTGCCATTCATGTCCAAATATTTATATAAGACTATCAGTTTTGGAAAGAAAAGTTAGATTAGCAACAATGGTGCTATATTTTCCATCCAAACTGACTTATCAGCAATAATGAGGCATGCATCATATATTTTTTTAATTAATGTATCACACTATTAGATCAATGCTACTAATCTGACAGAGAAATGAAAGTTCGGAAATGTTTTTCCCTTTATTGAATAGAGTAATGAAGGTACTGTAGTCATAGTGTTTCTTATGTAACTCTACATCATTTCACTGCAACACTGCAAGTACTGTAGCAGTATTTTGGTATTTTTGTACAGCAAAAGCAGCAATGGGGAAAAATAAAGGTAAAGTACTGTACAGCATGATTTTAGTCCTGAAGAAATTATGCCTTTTTAAACTTGCATTAGTGCAGCATTATTCATCCAAAATATCATTGTTCATCTATTCTTGCTGTTTTGTCCGTCCAACAGTTACATTGGCAACATCTGTAAGTTTCATAAATACTTATCTGAAAACGGGTTGTTTTTTCATTTTCACACCTTTTATGGAGTCCCTTTTCACAGTGTGAATGGATTATTGCAAATTTAGGAACTGTCTTGAAAAATAATCTGGAAAATTAAAGCATTAATGGGATGATAAGTTTCAATTTAGTCTGTCCAAAAGTTACATTAGCAATACCTTGTATGTCCAACAGTTTAATAGAAACAATGTGCTTAAAAAATAACAAAGTCAAAGTTATCTTGAAGGATGTAGATTTTTGATCTGGACACAATGACAATTATCACAAGCAAAAACTTTCGGACATAGCACATTTTTGGTGCCTTGTGGGAGTAAGTGGAACCTATTACTGTGAAATATGTCTACTCATGCAGAGGACGAATTAATCATACATAGATTACACCAATCATGCACAGAGTTAATCAATCATTCACAGAGTGCATTAACTGTGCAAACATTTTGGGGGTTAGAAAGTGACTTTAGCAGTCAAATAAGTGAAAAACTGGTTGCTCACTGTTTCCTGGAAGGAGAGTTCAACAAGTTCATGCTCTTAAAGCGCACTTGTGCCACGATGTCAACGAAATACGTCAGTACATTCATTTGTCCCTGGAAAACTCAGCCAGGGTCTGCTCATAATTATCCTGGTTGGAGAATGAACAAACTGCACAGGAGGTTATGAAAAGTCTTTCTCACAACTTTGAAAATTTCTTTTTTTCAACTCCATAGTCTGCAATCATTTCTTAATTACCCCCTTTTACGAAAAAGAAATGGAGACCTCACACAATCTAGTGTATTTGTCATGCAATTTTGACTGTTCCCCCGCCCGGGGCCATGATTCCTGGAAGAAATCTTACGTGGATGCTGATGGTCGTGTTGTACTTTTTGGCGCCGTGCCAAGTATGAGGTGAATGATAAAAAAAAAGTTGCGTTTGCATGCGTGGGGATGACTGCATTTGACTGCATCTTAAGAGTTAAAAAAATTTTGAAAAGGTCACGATAGAGCAGTGATGTTCGTTCATGAACTTCTGTAAATTCACTGCTGCATAGATGTTGTAAGTAAAGACTATTTTTAATGAAGTTTCTCAGCCACTGTGAGAGAGTAGTGTTAATTCACACAGTTGACCATTATGACTGTATATTTTGCAGCATGTTTGACCAATAAAGTCAAACCTACCCCCCCACATCTCAATTTTTTTGCCGGTAATTCTCATTCAGTTTGCGATGCTATGCCCACTATCCAAAGTGCTCATGAAGAGGAGAATATCACTTTTTTTACCATACCAAAATGAGGAGGAAAGAGTATAATTTGATGAGCTGTCTAGTCAGAGTACATGAATTATTAGTCTTAAGTTACAAAGCGTTCATAATATTTTTTGATGCAAAGAGAACTTAGAACCCATTCATGGTTGATTTAGCTATTGAAAGTAAAAGATTAGAAGCCTAAATACAGTGTGAGGAGTTACTACTTGTGTGTAAAATTCCAGACAGTATTCCAGGCCTTAGTTAGCCCTGGCCATGTACAGGTACAAGCTTCAAGTCTTGATATATTTACTGTTATGAATAAAGATGTTTTGATGGAATTTTGTAACTAGTATTGTGGCATATTGCAGTATTTACTTCACTCCTTACTTACCTGTGTCAACACAACAGTTGCATTCCCATCTTCCATCCCAAAAACACTTGCCTGTAATCATTTATCAGTGCTGTTGGTGCCAACCTACCGGCACCTTCTGATACCTGACTAGGCTCATCCTTTTCATTCTACTATCCTGCACTGCTGAGATTGTGGAAGTTTCAACAAATTAGTCGTAGCTGTACCGTACTACCTTATCTGTTGCCACTTCATGGACATCAATCCTCTCAGTCTTCAATGTATGCATTGACTGTAACATGTAATGGTATCGATGCATTCATTGCTCTACCAGCAGAATATGTATACCTTAAAGGGAAAGAAGGCATTTGTTTTGTAGAAAAGCATAATACGATGAAAGCCAATATCTGTGGACACCGAATGATAGATTGTTCAAAGTAAGGAAGAATTTGTGGCCTTCTTTTCAAGAATACATTTGTTCACACAAACATGCAAAAATTCAAATGATGCATAAGTCATCCTAAATGGATAATGTTTTGATGATATGAAGCTTTTGGAAGTGTTTTTTTTTAACTAATCTGAATGGTGTAACAATGATTAAAGCTATTTTCTTTGTAGGCAATGTTGGTGCATTTTAAATACCCTATTTCCCTTTAAAGATTTCAAAAGACACGCCTAGCGAAACTTTTTTGTCACCCCATTTTGTATTACATTTACTGGCATTTTAAAATTTAATTTATTAAGTGTCAGTGCATTTCCCTCATTGTTCAGTTTTTGCATATACACTGCAACTCTAAACATTATTCATGTGACTGGGTTTCCTCTAAGGGTGTTAAAGGAGGATGGGGGATGGGGGGGGGGGGAGAGAGGGAGAGGGAGAAAAGGATAATTTTACCTTCTTCCTATTATTAAATGAAAAAATTATGATAGTTCTCTCTGCCTTTCCGTTCCTCCACTCTCCAATAACAATAATAATAATAATGAGAATAATAATAATGAGAATTATAATAAGAATTATAATAAGAAGAAATTAGTGCTTGCAGAGTCCTTTATTAAATTGTGTACGCTTTGAAAGTGCATTTGAAGAAGATAATCGCTCTTGAGTGCATCTCTGCAAGCCGTGCAGTATGTTACAATACGTGTCTGAAATCAGAAGGCAGCAGCATTGAATGAAACAGTCATCAGAGCATGTCTAGTTAAGGCTCGAAGTTAGGGCTCGAATCTGCCGGGCCTTGTTTATGGTGTAAGGATTCACTCTTTTAAGGATTCTCCTGCTCAAAACAGCTTCTTATTGGGTCACAATGTCCTCAATTCTTGTATAAAAGACAAGGAAACAGCAAAGCTAAAACAGATCAAATTTTCTTCACTGAATGTGTGCTTCTTACAGCCAAGAGGGAAATGAATATTCGAGAGAATGAATGAATGAAGGCGAAAATAGTTGTCTGCTGCCATGTGTGCAGAAACTTGCGCAATGATCACGTACAAGGTCAACAGTTCTGGTCGAAACACCCGTAGAACGTGAAAGTGAGAGTCAACTGCAACAGTGCAAAACCTGAAGCAATTTCCGAAATTTTTCGGTGTTTCCAGGATAGCACGATTTATTGTGTACTTTTAACTTTCTGTTGTGTACAGTACAGTAGCGTTCTTTTGGTGGAGTATATTTAAGCAACAGTGAACTGGGAAAACACTTGAGCTGCCTAAATACTTCAAAACAACAGCGACGCTGATAGAAATTTGCTACCTGTGAGAGTCATGACTGAAATGTTTCTCTCATTTATTTGCTCTGAGGATCTTTGCCTCTTCTCACTGGCACTTGGAATTGGGAATGTGAATATAAGGAGTATAAATCCAACACAGTTTACAGATTTTCAATGGATTGGGTCAGCCACACGTGAAGCTCACAGGACCGTGAGGCAATTGTCACCGAGGGGTTTGATGGGAGGGGGTTAAGCCCCATCTCTAGAAATTTTTGATACTTGAGATGAATTGATGCAAAGTGATGCAACTTGGAGATAATGTCTTACTTTATTTAAGGAGCTTTGGTAGGTGAGGCAGCATATAGGGGGATGGTGGCTACTATAGAATGGGGGAGGGAGTTATTTTGATGCAGTGGTGGACCACGTTGTTGTGAGAATACAGATTAACCACAATAAAACTACATGTCTTCCTGAATAACTAATGTTGTTACTGTGCTTTTCACATCTTATATACTCTACAGGATGGCCATCCAGTGATCTGAATTATGTTTCTACATTTTGCATCAACCCCCCCTGTCGTCGTCTAAAGACAATGTCACCACCAATGGTGGATGAACATCTCTGCTCTGCCATTGATGAACTCCTCCTTGAGGATCATCTTTGCACTGTGTCGACCCCTAGCCAAGACTGTCACAACAAGCACAATACGCAACGTTACACACACAACGGAACACAAAATGAAAGATGTGACACTGTTTGCTCAGTCACATGGTTTGTAGTAAACTCTAAATTGCATTTACAAAGCAGCAAACACATAGACAATTATGTAAGGCAAATACTGAAATATAGCAGGTTGATTGTAAGCCAAAAGACATTTAACGATGAAAAGTACCAGCGACGGTGGAGAAAGTTAGTACAAATAAAGACATCCTTATGCTAGAATCTCCTCGATAGATAACACCATTGAGAAACCCACCGGATGACTGTCAACCCTGATGAACCAAATTTGATGGATTACATCCATGAGAGGCAGTATCAATGAGGAACCAATTGTTCTCATCCGTAGAGAACAATAATTACTTGCTGCAATTATAGGAAATTACTTATTACTTGGAAGAGTACTGTGAAACAAAATAGAGGAAAATAATGAAGCTTTCGACTTTGAAATGATCTTTGGAGCGATATAAGCTAGTGTGAATTTTATTTTGTTCTTTTTTGTCAATTTTAGTGGTCATTAACATACTGTAGATATTGTAAGAAAAACCAAGCAAAATGGATGACAGGCATTCAGTACGGCAGATTAAATCAGGAGGAATAAAGGGGCCGAAAATGGAATCTCAGGGTTTATTTTTTCCCCTCCCTTATTAAATGTAATGTAATTCATGTTTTCGTTTTTGTAATGTTAGCAGCAGGCTGCTCGTTCAAGCTAATTCTTCTTCTTGCAAGTCTCCACCAATTCTTTCATTTCTTACACATTTTCCTGAGAAAGGTATATGACAGGTGGTTTGTAAGTGTTAGCGCGGGTGACGTAACTTGTAGGAAAAAAGATAGTGCTAGAAAGGTTGCAAAGCACAGGGAAAATAATACTGCATGGTGATATCTCGACAAATTGATTGCCACATTCGACAATTCATGCTGTATGTTCATGAATTTGCAAGACAAACTAGCTACTGTATACCAGCATGAAATAATTTATATTGCATTTGAGTTTTTTGGATGCTGGACCTCCATGTTCATAGTTTAGTTTGTTTTCTGGAATTTGGTTTAAAAATACGGAAGCACCATCTGTGCCACACAATGTAAATAAAACTCTTCACTCTGATCTTCTCGTCAGCCAAGGTTTGTGACAAATCCAGAGATGTACCTCCATCAAAGAGACCCTTTAGAATGTCCAAAGAGATCTAGCTGGACACACTGTCAAACAGGTGAATATCATCACTTGTAGCTATTGTGCTGGATGAAATCCCAATCTGTGACTGAAAGAGAGAATTACTTATGAGACCTTGCTTTGAGAAGACAGTGTGTGATTGGTTTAAAATATCAAAATTTTTGTTTGATTGATAGATTGCATGGTCGTTTATAGTGTGGGAAGTACGTGGAGTTGCCAGTTTTTAAATGGCAAAGGTGAAGAGAGATATTACGTTTTGCTTGTTTATGATAAGCAGTGTTGCACGATATCATATGAACGGTCAGTTGTTGGTTCAAATCTATATGCTCTGGTTGTTGTGTTAATTGTCATAATCATCTACAGTGGATGACTCTGCTATTGTCACAGTACATTCTAGTTTTCTGTTTGTGATATTATCTCAAGTACATGGATAGGTTAATCTCTGTTCATATATGTGTCAAGATGAATTTCAAGCAAACCTGTCACACAAGCATCATTTGATGACATAGATTTGCTTTGACTCCCTGATATTCTCTTAATAACAATTTTTCATTTCATTGCAACTGATTTTCTTGTGGGTTTTGTGGGGATACGGTACACTATTTAGTTTTGTATCCTTTTCTATCTTGTGACAATTACACAGTCTTGAGTTAGAAAATTTAAGCTCTTTTAGCTGACCAAGTTTAACTCTTTTCCAAAAGATGAATGACTAAATAATTAGCCAACTTGGAAATAGCCACTTTTATAATAAAACTGGATTAAGTCTGAATAGAATGAAGCAACATGCTTGTATTTATAGCACACCATGGTACAGTGTACTGGGTCCAAGTACTGATTTTCATATATCCATGTACAGCTGTATTTAAAGTTTGTATATACTATGGAATAAATCATAAATTAATCTTAAGAAAAGCTGCAAGGGCTCAGACAGGCTTCTTTTTGTAATGTGTGTTTTCAGCCAATAATTAAATTTGTTAGCAATTAGGTGATTTCTTTGTCATTGTAGGTAGCTTTCGGAACCTCCTGAGTTTCTTCGGGTTGCATACTTTGCCAGCTATTAGAAACCGCTGCACAGCATCCAACTGAAAAGTTAGCGCACATGGCTGTGAGCAGCAAGTTTTAAAGCGCCATGCATATGCCTAAATGCATTGACATATTTTCATGGCTTGCATTATGCCATTTGGGCTTTTGATACATCCCTCCCAGAGAATGCGAGAGGCAGGAATTCAGTCCACCTGGTGGGACGTAAATCAGATTAGGGAAACGACGGCATTGGATGCAATAAACTCTGATATTGTAGTTTGGTAGGTGATTAACAGACTACAGCTCCATGGTAAGCTATAAAACTCTATAGATAAATAGATTAACGTTGTTATACTATCAGCATCAATGCAGAGCATTGCTTCTCTAGCCAACTTTTTCGTCGGTGGTAGTTTGCCTCTTGGGCACTCTTTCTGAGCGACGGTGGTAGTCTGTTTATCTTGTTATTTTATTTTTTTACTTTATTTATTTTTGTCTCAGCCATTGGTTGTGATTTGTTTGTTGGTTTATGAAGTGAGTTGTTTCCAGAGTGCCATCTATGTTCTTTGGGATGTGAATGTCCGATTGGACTTTCTGTCGAGTCTAAAGCCGACATTGAGTGTCATCAGTGGCCGAATCCGTGCCCTTGTCGGACGATACGTCGGGTTGGTTCATTCACCACTTTTGTGTCCAATCCCTCAGAGGATGTCATTCGCTCCAAGCGACGTTATGATGATGAGGAGACAAGATAGTAAACAATACAACAGGAACAGAAAGAAACCTGCAACCTCATCTCTGTGCTTTGTGCCTAAAGGTAAGATGGGATGATGAGGTACACTGAGGTTTGATGAGGTTGGGAATATGCAATACGTGAAAGATTCACAGATTTTTTGTTGCACATTTTGAAGGTGGCAGCATCCTTCTTTGTTATAAGTAAGCCAGCCTGTTGCTAAATCCTGTGTAAAAAGGAAAGAAAACGTGTAGAAACAGTCTACTGCATGGTCACCTTCGTTGCATCAAGAGTCATAACAGAGCATTTTCTACAAGACATATTAAAGGGAAATGAAACTAGCTTCTTCATGAAATGTAATGCTGTTGTTTTTGCGTTTGTTTAAATGTTAGAATGCATTTTCTGTAGACTTGATTTCTAGAAGGAAAGCTATATTTATTTTTTGCACTGTGTACCAAGCAGCATACAACCAGTGTACTCTGAGTGCTGTAACCTGTATATGTATAAATTTCCAGTATTTGGTGGTGTGACTGCCATTGTAACTGGTTTTATTTCATTTTGAATTACAAGAAGTCTAGTCTGCTTTTCATGTTTTTTTCTCTATTTTTTGTAGACTTTTCTTTTTTGTTTCTTTGTGAGGGTATCTTTCCAGATCATTTAACATGACTAACTAGCTGTACAACAGAAGCAATAAGTAGTTTGTGACTATCATAAACCCCGTTCAGACTCCTTAAACCTGCATCTTTCAAAACCTTCACATTAGAAGGGTCTAAAGACAGTATGATATTAGTGATACTATAGCCTTCCTTGAGACACAGAAGCTGGTGCACATTGCCTATGATTGTAGCTATTAAATATTGTAGTGCTTTGTAAATTAAATTTCTCAAAAGAGGGTAAAATTCAGGCAATAAATAATTGGGAGATGGAGTTCATGAAAGAGGCAAATGAGGGTAGCATCAACCATTTGATGAATATCGTTAAGAATAGCTATTTAACAATTGTCAACATAGACTCCTATGAGGTTGTGCAATATGTGATAGCAATTATCATTAGCTATGCATATTTGTTTTTTATTTTGTAAATTCAAGTCAGTTTAGATTGTAACAAACCAAGAACAGGAGATCATATTGTTTGTGACTGATCAATTTTTAGTACCAAAACAGACAAAGTACCAAGAAGCCATAAATATTGAACTTACGGACTTGTTTCATGTCATTTCAAAATGGCCAACTGTGAGAACATTTCAGGCCATCGCTGTAGTTCTGAATGTACCTTTCAATGTTATAAATTCAGACGCTAGAGAAATTGATATCAACATATTCCTGCGAGAGACTTGTAGCTCCTCTCCATAGGGAGCATTGCTGCATATGCGGAGGTTTGAAATAATCCAGAGACCTCTGAACGCTTTCGAGTCTGAATAAATAATGTAATGTATCTCCCCGACGTCAGATGTTGTCTTGCTTTTAAGAATGTTGGCGGTTCTCAGCATGCTAGACTACACACCGAGAAGATAAGGGAATAATTGTAAATGAAGCGTCACAGTATATTGACGCTTTTAATACTGAAATGGAAGATTTTGTTCAAAACTGATGGAAAGTTACATTACGTTGCTCTTCAAATCATTCCCAATGAGGACATTGGGATGAGACGAGAGTTGGGGTCGGGGTTAAATCATTTCATGGTTGAATGAAGATGAATGAACTGCTGGCTCCAGTATGATTGATCATGAGGTTTACATACTGAAGCATGCTCCTGTAGACATATATCATCTGAGAACAACCAAAGGGAGATTTACAAACATCGTATGGGTAATGGAGGATATATGTTCTCCACTAACCTGCTTTTACAGAGACTGCGGTGTATGTTAAGTGTGGGATGACGATTTCCTTCACCGTCAGTACTGAGAATAAGGCATCATGGTGTTAGTGGTAAGCAATTTGACCGACATATATGTTACGGGATATTACTGTATCGTTAGTTTTGAATATTTCACGACAGAACATACGTTACTATGGTGTGTTTTATCACATGCAACACTACCTTTGCAGTCAGTGTGGAGGGTTATAATGGGGCAATATAAAATATTTTTCCTTAGGTATATTAAGGTTTACTGTATTCATGCAGTGGTATGATATGTCTCTTTAACTACACTGATAGGCCTACAGAGTATCTCTTTCGTGTCTGTCCCCTTCCAGTGACATTTCCTCTCTTGTCGAACTCTAAGTCAGATTTGGGAGATCTTTCCAAGAATAGAACAGCCTGGTGTATATTTGATGTTAACTAGCAAAGAAGTTTCTCCCCTGTTGGCTTAATATCTTGAGTTTGTACAGAAACCCTCACCTGAGTGTTTTTTTTTTTTTTTTGTCATCGTTTGCTTTTATAGATCTTTATCTTAGCTACAGTACCATTATTGTACATCAGCCTGATGATTAAATTCAAGCAATATCTCCTTTTTTCTCAAATGGACCAATACATTCTGAATGCAAGTAGTTGCCCTGTCAAATTAAGTCATTGTGCCCGAGATTGCGTCATATATAGTGTTGCGAAAGAAACATTTGACACACATGCACACTGTCTTTCTCTGTACAATCAAGTTCAAATTCTTTTCCACATTTTATTACCGTAATTCAGATATTTGTAAATAAAATGCACATGTGAATGATGTCTTCAATTTGAGTTGTCTATTTGAGTTGTCTATTAAAGATGACTTTATCACAGCTACTGGGTATTAGAATCTTTGCCAAAATTACAACTTACCTCATTCACTGACTTACACAGTCATATAACACATACTGGATGGATACGCAAGTAATAAAGTAAGGGTACTTTTGTCAAATGGTGGGGTCAGGCTGGTTGACCATACAAATATGTCTTGGGAAATTAGGGAGGGTTGCCACCCAAGAAGGGGACAAATATGAAACTTGTAGACATATCATTAAGAACAACTTCAAACTGTTTACTTCACTCTTCACTTACCTGTCTCAATACAACAACTTCACTGCCACCTATCTTTACAAAGACCACTAGCTTATGGAGTTGGGTCATGATAGGTGAGTTTTGGGATTTCTGTGAGTAATTATTCCATCCTTTTCTGTCATGACCAATTTAATTGTCACCCATCATTAATTCTTTATGTTCATTTCATGGTCATAGTGCTTTAGCTTAATTGGGTGTCGATGAAATGAGCCACATTCAATTCCTGCCACCCTTCAATAAATCTGGATCTGACCATTCATTTATAGGGGAAAGTATCTTGCATGGCTGAATTTCTCCATAGAGATGAATTTAAAACAGTGTAATAATAGGCCAATGTATTTACCACATGAAGTGACTGTAAATTCATTTCAGAGGTGGAAGCATGACTTGGAATAAAGATGGCTGGTTGGTTGTTTAATTAAGTATGCTTTTGTAATTTTCATTCCATTTTTACTTCCCTGCCAAAGGCAGACAAGGAATATGTGTGATGGTGATGGTGTGTGTGTGTGTATGTGTTTGGCATGCACTTGAAATTTTTACTGGCCCACACAGGTAAAAGAAATAAGCCAAATTTCCTATTTTGGCATTTAAGACACCAAACTGGTAACCGTGACTACAACAATAGGCAGGCAAGCACACTCGGTGGAATATGACAATTTCATTGACATAAATGCATAAGTTGGATTGGGAATTTCCACATGCATGATCACACTATAAAGCAAATTTCCTGGCCTTGAATCTAATTATGAACGTAAGTCCTGCCTGCCACTTGCATTTCAAACTCTTGATTGGCTGTCGAAAGTCGTGGGAAGTAAAGTCAATGAATCAGTCTACAAACTTGTACACAATATTATTCATTTGAAGGCTGTCAGTCATTCTCAAATTGATTGAGGTCATTAGCACATGGCATAGAGAGCTAATGCTCAACTGGGAACTGAGGTGGCGAACGACAGGTGAAATTTTCCTATTGTTGAAGTAGTACAGTGACTCGCTCACTTTGAGCGACACAAGTACCATACGATGCGCATACAGTAGTGTGATTGCATCATGAAAGTTACGTTGTTGGCGTATGTAAGCGGCAATGATAGAGAATTTGCATTTGTGGAGAAAGGTTCAACAAAATAAGACAAGTTCTCAACGATTTTATGTGACAAAATAATTTGTAAGTAATGTACAGTAATTTGATCACCTGACTTCTAGAATTTCTAGGCCACAAATGGCGAATGGGTAAGTTGATGATCGCATTGGCAAAAATTTGGTGACTGATTTAGTCGCTGTATACAGTACTGCTCTCAAACCCTGCTGAAACTACACAGATGGAACTTTTTTCCCAGCAGCTTTGTGGTTTTCGGTCAATGAATTCATGTGAAGACATGAATACAAGTTACTGCATTACTACCACAGTATATATATAAGGGTACCCACCCCTGAACTATAATTTGTAAGTTTCGATGGCTAAACTTGAGGGCGTCTTTACTGATGTTTAATTTAAATTCACGGTTTTTGGCCAAACCTACTCGGTATCAGGCCAGTAGTTGTGAAGCAAGATACAATTATTTAGCTACAGAGGTCGAACCAGCACCAATACATCTGCACACCAGGCTAACACTAGCCAGCACACAGCACACAAATGGCCGTATCACCCAAAGCCGACAATACACAACTCAACAGGTCTTAGAAACTATTGCTAGCCTAACACTACGTTTCACACACACACTGACTCAGCGCAACTTGGGAAACTAAACATTGTTAGCCTAACACTAGTCCTCATAGTACACAGCAGTCATCACACACTTGGGAGCCTAACTTCATAATCAATATATTACAATAGTATGCAGTACTTCATGTGAGTCACATTATCATAAAGGTGCAATTACAGTAATGTTAATAAGTTTCATGGGAATGTGAACACACTTTAAACGTATGAATACATCATGACATTTATTATTAACTTATACCTAGACTTCTGGATCCATCACAGAAAAGGTAAGATACCTGATTTATCTTGCCACTTCTGGCTTCTCAAAGTTCTTTGTACTTGGCTCATCGGCTTCGAGTGCTCAACATCACATCAGTCATCCAGCGGCAGGCTGCCAAGTGCCATACACTACCCAACAGAGGGGTAATGGATGGTCTCACACAGGTTGCCTGACAGGTAATAAACTTGTTCTGTCAATATTGGAAAGTCCAGATGACTTCTGACAATAGGTTCAGGAGAGTGGAATAATTCATTGAAGGGATGACGACGAATTACGGTGAAAACGCTGGAGTCAGGGAGAGCAATGTCTGCACCTACCAAGTACTTCTCCAAGACTGACGCGTGCATCACAGGGGTTTCCACATCTCAAAAGGAGGATGCTCCGGTGTCGGGTTTCACTGGATCAATTTCCACAGAACAAAAAACTTTCGTAACTTTTAAAATGAGGGCAGCATACTTTCACAGTTTCCCAAAGCTGGTATCCTTACGTATAGGGCACAGAACCTTTTGTTTTTATCATGTTGAACACCTGACCAGTGCCAGTACTTTGAGTAATACCGGTACTGATTTTTCTGGTACCACCCGACCCTAGTTGGTATGTAGGTAGTCCATTGTGAGTTGATGATCCCTAATGTTTTCCAGGTAGGTCGAATGTCATTTGAGGTCACCAGAGGAGAAACTCTCAGAACCCATTAAGTATCCTATCTCAGCAGATAAAAGTTGCTGGAACTTCAAACTTTTAACATTAGTTGCTTTTGATGAGTAGATGAGCTCTGTCATGTTTTAGGGAGGTCAAAGGTTACATGAGGTCAGTAGAGATCATAGCTTAGAAAACTTTTATTTTTTTTTAGTTTTTAGAAGGATATCTCAGTGACTGAATTGTGCTGGAACTTCCAACTATTTACATTGGCAACTCTTGATGAGTATATGATCTCTGTCATTTGTTATGATGGTCAAAGGTCACATGAGGTCATCAAAAATCATAGTTTGAAAACCCTGTTGTGTAGACATGGTATCTCAAAGGGGGCAAGGTGATTGAAGTCCAAACTTGGTATGTTGGTTGTCCTTTGTTTGCCATCCATATTGGCAAGGAATCACAAAGTCCTTTGACTTTATGATGTTTTTCCACTAGTTGTACAATGTGACCTGTTACAGTTAAAGACATGTCAGGATAGAAATGGAAGGAAGAAAACCCCAACGCCCTGTTGAACTTGAAAGGCAAGACACCTCTCTGTTGAGAAAAATGAAGTAAAGTTTCATAAGGAGAGAAAAAAAAAGAAAAAATGTACAGTGGTAGAAGTATTACCAAAACAATTGAAAGAATTACTTACAGATTTAAGTAGAAATCACAAACCAAAGAACTCTTAGTGCTGAAGATATTGCTATCAGTTTACATCCAGCCTACCAGTATGTAAACATGCTTGGAAATATGGCATTTCAAATCCACCAACATGGGATACAAAACAAAATAGCTGGTTATATCATTGTTAAACCATTTAGTCTCACCTGTAAACATCGGCAAATGCTTCAGTTCCTCAAACCGTTATGCATCAGATGTGTTACAAAAGATGCATCATTTGAATTTTTAAAAGTTTGGGTGAACAAATTATGCTTGAGCAACAAATAACTAAATTTCTAACTATGAGAGACTTATTTCTTGAAAAGAAGGCCACTGACCTTCTTTTATTTTCAAAATTTTTTATCCTGTGTCCATAAATTTGGTTTTCAAAATGTAATATTTTCCCGTGAGACAAACGTCTCATTTCCGTTAAAAAGAAAATTGAAATAAGTGTCACCTGGAACACTTTATTATACTTGTAAAAAAGGCAATTTAATACATCTCAATGAAATAATTGTGGTTGTAGGTTCCTTGTAAAGCTAAAAGTGGGCTGTTTCTATTTTAGAAAAATATGTAGGTGAATTCAACAAAGTGCACTTTACTTTTCAGAGAGATTATTTTTTATGTAATTACCAAAAGCTGCATGTAAAGGTTGTGTGACATATATCTAGAAAAGAAGCAGCTTCATTCAGAAGTTGCAAGGTAAAATACTGAATGACAATCTATTGGAACTGCATCATATCTATTACAGTTTTTGAGATATGGCCTGTCAAAGCTTGATGACAATGCAAATATGACAACATGAAGTGTTGCAGACATGTTTCTTTTGTTAAGCCTGCATACATACTGTCTTGTAATTCCTTAATGACGGCAGGGTTGCCTTTTAGCAAGGGGTCTCAAGTTAAAAAGGTGAAAATATATGCTTCCAAAATAAAATCCACAGGGCATAAAAAATTCTCAGTTGACCTTGAAATAAAAGTTTAGTAAACAAAGAATAGGTCCATCTCTTGATGTTACACATTTGCATACTTATCAAATGTTATGTGCTGAAGGTGTGAGATTGACCACACCAATTCATTTTATCCCCCACCCACTTTCTGTAACCTGCCCCCATCTCTGACAGTAGTGGACTTCTTGTTTTTGAAATATGTGACAGTTAAAGATATCAGATATCAGATTTTCTGGTATAGTGGTCATGATTCGTAATGGAAACATTGGTAAATGGTGGTGAGAGTAAGATTACTACGTTGAGAGCGATACACAAACTTAGCAATATTTATGACTTGTGAGATTGGGGTCAAGCTTGAGCAGATTAAGAAACTTACAAGGTTAATTTGGCCTCATTATGACCTTATAGGGGAGAGAGAGGTATGAGTTGCATAGTTCTCTATTGTTGAAGTTGTAACCTGTTCAAATGTTGATGACGAGTACCTGACCAGATAGTACAACAATATCAGATTGGGCATGATTAAGTTTGATACATACAGACCTTTAAAATGCCTTGGTAAAGTACTGCATGTTTTAACTGAGACAATGCACCATGCAGCACCCTCTGCCGCCTGTTTTTACACTTGACTGATAAGTTCACTCCATTAAAGTTTTGATTCAATAAAGCACTCCTAAGAAGTTTGCTTTCATTCATGAAGTCTATCTGCTCTGCCTGTCTTAATTCATGGCACTCAAAAGATGCTAACTTGCACATATTTTTGATAGTTTGAAAGGTGTGACATTTGCACTAAAAGAATTAATTATCAATGAAAAATTTGTAGCCACATGAAATTAAATTTTTCTGTTGTTTCCCAAAGTCATTTATGATCATGAAATATGAAAAATATATCATGGGATGAAAATCAAATTGTGTGTTATTATCTCCAAAATTTCCTTTGTATGTGTGCATATGTAGGTGAAAATATTTACCATTCAGAAAAAGTAAGTGAACAATAATCCTCAAAATTATGTTCCCAGTGTGACATGACTAAGCTTATATCCTAACATGTATTGTCATTGAAGTTATGGCTACTGTACAGGAAATGGATGGTACACTCTTTAAACTTTATCCCAGCTCCCCAGATTATAAATGATGGTGATGATGATGATACACCTTTACTCATGCATAAGCACCGTGGGGACATTTGAAGTGTTGCTATGGCTACAGTAACAACATTCTACGCAGCTTTGCTTCGTAATCAATATAATTGGTCAAAGCAGTGTTATGATCATAGCTAAATTGCAGATAATTTTATCACATGAGGAAAATGTTTAAAGAGGTTGGTAGTCACAGCCAGGCAGCCTCTAATTATCGGAATGTTCATCCACTCTGGATGACCCTGAATCTGCCGAAAGCAGCACAACCAGCAGCAACTGGCAAGTGTTGATCTCAGCAGAGATTAACAGAAATTATTTTATGATTTGCAAGCCCAAGGAATGCACCACATTTTTCTCAGCTGCCTCAAAGTCTGTCCAATGTAGATGTAATACACCAACCACAAGACTGAACTGCTGCAGAGAGCAGTGTGCATGTCATATTTTTAATTAAAAGGATGAAACCTTAAGAATTGCGGGAGTTTGCAGAGGACATCTCCGGTAGCTAATTTTAGAGACAATGTGGGCCTCCAGGGGATTGCGTTTCTTTTCTTTTTTTCTTTGGCAGTGCATTTCACTTTACGTGTACACATAATTAATTTAGAATAACAAACAGTGATCTACACAGTTAAGGATGAACAATCATATCTTGGAAATAAGTTGTAAGTTGTTTGTATGTAGTTCTAATTGTCTCAATATAATCAGGTGTGTTGTGGGATGTATTTAAAGCCTTTAATTGTAGAAAAATATGTGTGTCAGGTACATACGTTTGATAAAACATCGGGGTGTTGTTGTTCTTGTCATGAAATATGGAGGAAAATGTTCATTTTACTGCACCTGATGATACTGTATATTTATGGTTGGAAAGTCTTTATTCTCACTCATTGCACTACAAGGAATTTTATGTCATTTATTAACTCACCCCCCTCCCCTCTTCAGTCATAGAATCTCATAGATAAGACCAGGCAGCTTTCTTTTCTTCAGAAGAATCCATGTTGTTTTATCACTTGTCTCGCTGGCAGGATTGATATGGAGGAAGCTGGATACATTGCCAGTCTTGACCGAACCAAACCTTACACTTTGTCATAGTATTTGTGCAGTCTGTCTCAGATTTAACCAGCAATCTCAACCCACCTTGCCAATGCTGCAGAAAGACAAGTCATGAAGGGGGTTAATATGCAGTGTGGGCTTTAAACAACGTCATATGATGAAGGGGTACGGTGTCCGATTTGATTTTTTTCTTCAAGGATTTTTTTCTCTGATGAAAATACTTTGGTCGCAGTTTTTAATGGGAGGTATCACTTTTTTTATCGCCTGGTAATCATTAGCTTCCCCTCTGGTTTTGTTTCAGTAGATTCACTCCAAGAATGTAAGTTGGTCTTGGATGTTGTCAATCATTTGACAAGGCTGAGCGAATGTTTTCAAAGTAAACGTTTGTCTTCACCACACAAAACCATGTAATTGCGAATGAGATCATGAGACAGCTGTCCAGAAAAAATAACTAGAACTTGTCCTAAGCGAGTGGAATGTGCCAGACGCTCTCCGGTGCACTATTTGGGTATTTATCCATCATACATTTCTTTGTGCAGAGTTTGTTGTGATGTCTGGCATATCAATTACAAACATTGTCGCTGTGGATTTAATCACCCTCGGGCAGGCGGCAACACTTGAAATGTTATCACACAAAAAGCATTAGTGTACAGTTCAGGGATTAATGAACCGTAAATCTATTACAGTTTTCCATGTACAAAATTTAATATATGGAACAACTTTTTGACTCGTAGGGCTGCTTTTCTAAATGTGAGAACAGTTTATTTATTAAACTGTTCAATTGTCTTGTGGGAAGCAAATATTACATATTGTGGAAAATGAATATTGATCAACATTTGCCCATAGTGACATGGGTCTTATAGTTTGTTTCTGTCAGTAATTCCCATGGCTTTCTTTGGCCATCATAACAGCCATTCTATGATTTTATGACTCTTCCAGGCTAATTAAGGCTAATTAATTCCAGGCTAATTCCAGGCTAATTAATTAATTTTTTAAAACATGGAAACTCTTCCTACATATTGTTTTTATACTTATGCTGATTAATCGCAGGTTACTCTAACTGCTCTCCTTAGTACATGGAAAGTCTTCCTTTGTGTAGGTTGATTTCCTTCTTGCATGTTACCACAGTATACATTCAAAACACATGGAGAGCCGTCTTTAACATAGCATGCAATTTAATAACTGCAGATCAGTGTCAGTGCCATTCGTATTCTTGAACTTTAGTGTTTGCATTGGTATCCGGTTACTCAGGTACCCGACAGATGATGCCAGGGCCCGCTTCTAATGAAGGAAGTTTCATCGACGTCCACTGTATGTTTGGCAAAATTCAGCATGTTCGCAATATAACATCGATTTCTTTGTCATGCCCATACCTAAGAGTCATGGTTGGTACATTATCGCTCTACACAAAATGTCGTACTATGACTGCATGATTAACTTGAAGTCTATAGCGCAAGTTACATTCTCGGCTAGCTGACCGGCTGCACAAATCAGGTACCTTGGTTCAAATGTTGGACCAGGTGCGATCATTAATGAACTGCGTACACTGCCTGTAGACTCATAAGTCACTACAGGTTTAGAAGTTTCTTTCAAAGTAATAACAGGATGTGTGTGATAAGGATGTTAATTGCTTACGGCTCTGTCTAATAGGTAACAGTAGTGTTATCATGTGCAACACATTGCCAGGAGTAATAAGGAAATCTATGAAGTTGCTTGTTGATAAGATGAGTTAATTGTAACATGGGTAGGATGTGCATGTGTTGTTACCATGGCTCCTTTTATTGTTAAACACAACAGTTATGGAACCAATTATCATAGACGTGACAGATAAGTGTATGTTTTCATTTTTTTCCCCCACCATTTATAATATTTCAAAGTTATTCACAAGTACATTACAAAAAATAAAATATTGCATATATATGGTCAACTCATTTCTGAAAGTACCAATGCTAAATGCTCATAGAGTGAGGGCTTTGTAATAGTTGCTTGAATCAAGGTGTTCAGAAGAGCACTACAATGAGCTCTTTGTGAAATGACTTCCAATTGTCACGTAAACGATATTAATAGATCAATGATGTTTTTGCCGTTAGTCAGTTGTTCGCAAAGTTTGAGATTACTGAGAAAGCAGAATACGTATTTTGTTCCACATACCTTTAAGCACTTATTGTCCTTGTATAAACACATTAAGTTAATCCCCAAATTGAAACTCAAGTTTTGATTCTGCACCAGCACATAATTCTGATCCTAAATATGGTCTACTTACTCTCCAGCCTATATCTTTGATCCTGAGTGTGGGATCAGTCTGATCACCACTATTTGGGCTACCGAGTGTGAGGTCAACTCAACCACCGGCATATTTTTTCATCTTGAATGTTTTAGCAGACCATTCATCAGCATATAATTCTACTTCTGTATGCAGTCAACTTGACCACCAGCATATATTCCTGATCCTGAGTGCCATCAGCCCATACCACTCACATACACTCTCAATCCCGATGGAGTGTGGGATCAACCTGGCCGCTGGCATATGTTTGTTAATCCGAGTATGGGATCAACTCGACCACCAGCATGTATTTCTGATCCTGAGTGTGGGGTCAACCTAACCACCAACTATATTTCTAACCCGACCACCATTGCAACATTGAACTTATGACCCTAGACCAGAGACTAACCTCATATAACTCTGGCATCCAAGCATGCATTTGAGCTGCAGTTAACCAGTGAAGAACATTCTATTTTAATTGTTTTGTCAACACTGATCTGTGTTTACACAATGTACATATTAAAGCAAAAGCATGAAGTCCAATCCCCTCAATGGTCCACTGCTCAAAACTAGTCAGCACTGTACTTGGGATGTTACAGACATGTCTGGCCTTGACCTTGGGACCAGTATAAATGTGGTCCTTTTTTGATGACTGGTTTTTGAGAATCAGAGAAATGGCAAACAGTAGCTTGTTCTGGTAGAAATAACTTTCACATTCTTAGTGACTATAGAGTTGACTCACAGTCACCTTTCCAGTCCCACAAACTTTTCACCTATGATGTTGACTGCATTATTTTTATCCTGTTAATACCACTTCACATCAAAAATATATATGTAATTGTAAATATCCGACAGATTGTGCAGATAATGTAGCCTGAACAATGGCCATGTTTGTGTAAACAGTTCTACTAACAAACCATTCCATGCACCATTTAACAGTGGGTCTAAAACCAAAGCTGGTACTTTTAAACCTACTGAGAAGATCTTGTTACCTTCTCGTATCCACATACATTCTTCCTGTGTTCTTACGTTTTTGTGATGCGGTGTTATTGAGATTTATTACTGTGAGTGCAGACGATAATCCTTCGTTTGTCTATTCGAGATCTTTGTCAGTCGCTTGAATAAGTAATTACTCTTAGACCTCGGACAATGATCACGAGAATGAAGAGAAGATGTTGAGAGATACGGATACGTGATGCGTGCATTCGACAGTTGCAACCTGCTCCTTAGTGGCACCAGATCCTCCTCCAGGGAAAAGTTCCTGCTTCTTGTCTCATCATCTGCTCAAGTTATCTGGTACGGTCTATTTGTCCTCAATGTAATCTTATTCCTCTCATATAATGTTTGCCTGCTGAAAAAATGAAGTTGTGGCAATGCATTGATACAAATGTGAAGGAGAATCATAACTTCATAGTGTCCATTATAACTGCGTATTCAAGGAGTACTATATATCCTTCAATATGATATCACAACTCGGGTTGAAATGGAATATTGTTACTGTTGTCTTTAGGAGTAAGGATATATTATCAAACGTATGTCTGGCTCGACTTCACAGTGGCACCCATGTTTGTGTCCTGTCTTTATATAATCAAAATTTGGTAGATGATGGGCATTGTTGTCACATTATTAAGCCTCTACTGAACAACTAGAATTTTATAAAACTCCTTTTTCATATTTTCCAATCTTTAAAGTCTTTGAAAGTTCTTTGAAGGTTTTTCAGACTCGTCAGCTCAGAGAGTTAACATAATTGTTTTTTTGCTACATCACTCGGCACTTTGCCCACAAAGCACAGTGTTGCAGTATGGTACAATTAAGCTTACAATATCAGACTATATATGACAATCTAGGACTTGCTAACAGACGTTGAGTCTTACGGTGAGTTCTCTTTAATATGACACTACAAGATGCAAATTTTAGTATCAATTGGTTATCAAAGAATAATCAACCAGTTTTGAGATCATGAAATTGCTTGGCTAGGGAAGCTGTGATTTCAGATGCCAGATGAAAATGCGCCGAGTGTGCTGCCGTTTGGGACTGTGACGCTAGATGCTGATAACGGACTACATGTCGTGAATCTGTAACACTGTCCTCTTGAGTGACACAAAGGGATGCATTCTCTTCAGGGATGTGGAACAAGAACAGCACTTTTGTCGAAGAATTTGGAACACATTTGGGAAACATTAATGGATGATGCAGCGTAATTATTGGGCACTGAGTGTTTCAGGTCGTACACGCATGATGAAGCGAGTTTGAAAGGGGTGACGTTCCTTTTCTACCAGACAAATCAGTGGAATCAAGTGCACCACAAACAGATATATTTTAACTTAACTGTTGTTATGTTTCTTTTTATTGCCAGATGTAAATGTTTGCAAACAAGGTGGTAAATAACTGTGCACTATTAAAACAATCAAAGGCTTGTCTGATATTTGCTCATAGATCCTCATCATAGCAATTGTTATCAGTTTAATATCACAGATATCTTCAGCAAACAAAAGCAGTTTAAATGGTCAGTATATATGATGCCAGTTATTAGAGACAATTTGATACGTATCAATACCAATTTTCAGATACTGTGGTCAGCATATATTCAAAACCAGTTATCACAGATACCTTGGTGAGTATGTGGTAGTGGCCCCAGTTGTTCACAGATATACCTTGGTCAGTATACAGTACATGTTGTTATAGGATAGTACTTCAGTATCAGTTATCACAGATAACTTGTTCAGCTTATGGGGAAAAGTGTAGTAAAATTCCTTCTGTTAGCATCACTATATATGCTTTAAATTTTTGATCCATTTCATGTGATATATGTTAATTTGCAACTTCCATCAATGTATACAACTTGAATACAATACTTTTGTCAGCATTACAATGGAATAAAGTATAGCAATGTATGACAAAAAAAAAGAAAGAAACATCACGCAACCTTTCCACGACATCATATGAGAGATTCTACAGTAGACCAGAAGATGGCCAGGACACTCGTGCCTAAAGAGTATAACCAGAAGTACAGCTCTGTGAGGAATTATGCCACTGTCTCTGTTTTCATTTTTTTCATTTTTTGTTTATGAAGAGCAGGAAGATGAATTTCTGACCATTTTAACATGGTTTTGTGACACTCCGAAAATAGTTAACAACCATTGGTAATCTCTGTCTTAGGATATTTTAGCAGCTATGTAGCATGAGCCAATTCAACGCCTAGCTGTCATCACCAAATTGACAATACCTTAGGCATACTGTTAGGAACGCTGATACAAGTTCTTTCAATGGGACATTAAATTAATCAATTCAAACTCCAATTACCAAGGATAATTACCCAAATGGATGATCGTACGCAACTTTTATGCATCGCGGTGCACTTTCTGATGGATTATCAGCAACGGTAGTGACAGGTAATAATTCTGGCAGGAATTTCGCTTGCCACTTTTCCCATTCTGGGATTACGTGTCATTCAGATCTACCATTTTTTTTTTTTTGGTGAAACTGTAACAGACCACATTTTGAAACTTCTCTCAGGAGCACTGTTGCACAGAAGCACTTACTGTGAACAGTCACCGTGAGATAAGTAAACGAAAGGATGGACATTAATTCAATTGAAAATGAAATGACTGGTGAGGGAATTAACAGTGACATGAACCCTGTCCCCCCCCCAAAAAAAAAGCAGACAAACAGATATGAAAATGATCTGTTCTTGAATCCTGTTTGAAGCACCTTGGATGGAGATCTCTTCAAGATTCCTTCTATTTTTTTTAGAGGCACTTAACTCCCTAGCTAGTTCAGGTAGTGAGTTTAAATGTGATGATGGCTGGTATTCGTGAGAAAGACTTCTTCATGCCAGCCGCTAGTATCAAATATGCATGTCCATCGAGCCAATCTAATCCCCCAGAAAAATTGCCGAATAGTCGGGTGCAAATTTTCCTTGTTTTGTTGTTATGCATTCCTTGTATGATAAACAAGCCATAGAGCATGTAGCCCATGTACAAGCATACCCTGTTCGGTGTAATCACGTTTTGCTTCATACACATTACATTGTGTTACTGAACTATGTGTGTGATACTAGATCTCTGCATTACAGTGTATGAATGCCCAGCTGGAAAACTATGGCTAGATCGTGCTATTCAATTTTAACCTATGAATGACATCGTCTTCCCTCAAATGAGCCAAACATATTCACCCCTGTTAAAATGTTGTGGAATATATATAACTGACAAACTGAATTCCAAGCTTGTTAACAAAACATTCTCTCATTTGACAGGAAAAATTGTTTCCTGTTTTTGATAAAAGGGAACTTTGGTCAGAATTTTGGCAATTGATCAAGTCCATTGGTTTTGTACGCAGGATGCACGTGAAAAGAATAATCCAGACCATCTCCAAAGCTCCTGTCACGTTGGAGAATGTTCAATAATGATCAAGCAAGTCATTTTCCCATAAAAGCATTACACCTACTTGATCCATAAAATATTGAAATCACAACACATAGTGTGATAAATTCTAGACAGCGTCTTAAATAATTCATAATCACAGCATGATGTCATAAAAATCTCATAGCAGCTTTCTCTTTTTCTTTACATTCTTCTTTCCGTGTAACTTCATAGGCAATTGCTTGTCATATTCAAAAAATTTTTAACACTTACATATGATTCCTGTGAACACGCAAAGACTAAGAAGAGCAGAGTGGCAGTTGTTAACATGTTGTTTCATACCATTATAAAGATTCTGGGAGAATATTCTCCAGAATATTTTTCATCGGTTCACTATAAAGCTGATGGAGACTGCCCTGAAGATTACATGTTAAAACTTCCTCAAGACCGTACCCATAATTCTCCTTCAATGGAGCTCAACTGCTACAGTACTATTGCAAGTCCAATCAAGCTATGGACATCAAACACAAGATAAAAGTTCAAGGCACAAAATTTGACCCAAATGATTTCTGATGCCGGCCACCATACTGTGTGATTTTTTTTTATCTTTCTCAAAATTGATGGCTTTTTCCATCTAAAACTTTCTCGCCTGGCATTATTGGAAAGCAATTCTTATTTTGGAAAGTAATATATGAACCTTTTATTTGAACAAGTCATGGTAATGCCTTTAATTTATGTAGCTATTGACTATTAGGCATGATGAAGTATAGTATATATGATATATGTTCATATTAATAGAGAATTATTATTATTGTCCCAGGCATTTATGTAAATGTCTGTCAATACTCTTGCCAATTTTTGAGTATTTGATATCTCAGTAATGCCAATCAACATGTTATTGAATACTAATGAAGGAAAATGTTCCTCCAGCCAAAATTTGAAAGAATACCTGACCGAACATCAATTGTCACTAATGTTAAAAGGTTTTTGTCCAAATTGTGAGTATTTATAGTGCCATCAATGTAATTTTGTTCTCAAAATGAAGAAATTGAGCAAATTCCTCAGACAAATTAGTTGTCTAAAAATTTGCTTTAAAGTGAAGGGCACAATTAATTTGGCCTAAGCAAAACTGATGATGGTGTTGAAGATTAATTTGGCACAGAACTGTTCTCATTGACATTGTTCTACAGCTAGTTCAGTAATGAAATAAAATGGATCAGAGGTGATAAGTCCCCTGATCATTACACGAAGAAAACCCCCTAAAACTGTTGAATCTCTAATGTTCTGCAGCAATGACCTTTTAAAATAATACTGTTACCAAAACTGCAAAAGTCTGTGAACAACAAATAGTCATAACTGTGAACAATTAGTCTCAAACCTCCATGAAGTCTCCTGGTTGATCACTCAAGTAATAATCTCAGTTAATTTTACACTTTTTGCTGGTCCAAAATTCTGGACTGTGAAATGAAAAACATAATTTTTCACATAGCTTTGAGACATTATCAGCAATAATCTGAATTCTACACAATTCTAGTCCCAAGATATTTGTTACTGACTTGGTCTAAGCCAGTCCTTTGTTTGGGACTTGCAAAACTGGTAGGATGATAATAATATGAAACGAACAGTAATTACGTTACAAATACATGCTGAAGAGAAGCAAAAGGAGGCTGATGAGAAAGACAACAAACAAAGTAAAACTCCAAAATAAGAATAGATGAGTCTTTGCTAATGAGTTAAATTGAGACGTACTGTGGACTGGGCTTGTTGAAGTTCACTGGAGGAGGTAGAAGATGGAACAAACAATTACTGCCAACTTTGTGGAGACAGAAGGAGAAAAAAGTAATGATCTTGAATTGGAGCCAAGACATTGAACATCAGTTTGTTCATAGATTAAATTGACTCATGCAAGTCACTGGGAGCAAGTTCATACATTTAACCAAAGTTAAGCCATTTAACCAAAATATTGTTGAAGATGAAAAATTGGAGTTATATTGGTTTAAACTACTACATACAGTACTTTTCACGTGCAATCTAAGTACAGAATCTTGACTGCATTGTATTTGTTCAAATGACACTCAGGTAGCCATACAGTAATTGACAGTACGTACTCCTTCATCACCTATAACCTATACATCACCGTGCTGACCATAAATCTACAGTGGCAACTGGCAGTAGTGTGTGCGTGCATTCACCATCCTTCCATAATTACCAGCCATTGCGACTCGCGTAGGTTGAGGTACATGAGTACGTGGTTTGTTAATACCCAAACCATTTAGTTTGAGGGAGCAGCTGCTACAATTATCCACGCAGAGTGATGTGGGGGAGGGGTACGTCTAAAGTGAGGGTCATGTACGTCTCCCTTCCCTTGGTTTTGCTATAACTGAATACTATACCCTTATATTAGAAGTGTACAATTGTGAAGTTGATTTTTTTTTTCCAAAAGATGTGTTTTGCTTTATCTATTGCAGTCAGTCAGCAAATTTTTGGAAACAATTTTTTGGCCCACTTTTAGGTTGGGCCAGTGTATAGGTTGCCAATCTGAGATCTCTATTTGAAATTTGGACAAATCTCAAATAAGGGGTATGTATTTTGATTAAAAAATTTTCATACCTGTGAGACACCCAATCCATAACATAAAATCATGCATTTTGACAAGTCCTAAGACTAATCCTGTAACCTTTTCTAAGTTCTCTGACCATAACCTAACCCTGCCAGATCTGTCAGATATATAGTCATATTTCGAGAAACTAATGGGAAACTAAACAAAACAAATCTATCGATTTGGTGTATGAGACACTCTCCTAATGATCATATTTCAGGGTGGAGGGTAAGCTTGTTGTAGGCAGTGTTTGTCTTGCAATATCACTAGGTCCCCGGATCAAATTCTGGTGGAACCACTTGGAAATTTTCTGAGGACTCAAAATTACTTGTTCAGTAAAGCTGTTTGCAGTGGTGCTGATCGACGGAGGTTGGTTATTTGGTGATTTCAATTTGGGTTCCTGTTGTCTGATTCAGGTATCGTCCCCATCAGGTTGCTCAGTACAGCTAGTGGACTGCTGAACTTGGCAGGTCTTCCACGCCTAGTACCCGCCATTGGGAAAGTGGCTAAAGACTGACCGATGCACAGCTTTTGTCTGAAAGGTACTGTACATACTGGGTAAATGGTATGAGTGGCAAAAGTGCCTCAGAATCTTGGGACTTTATAGCTGATATATTGAAGTATGTTATGAATCATCATGTTCTGTGGAAGTTTCGTGTTCGTAAAAGTTGGAGGCCTTCGTGGATTACTAAAGAAGTCAGGTGTGCCATTAGACAAAAGCGGAAAATGTGGAGGCGTTATACACTGTAGGATGAGTAACTCCGTTTCTGACCGTTATAAGGTAAACATTCACCAACTTAAAGTGAAAGAGTTAATCTCTAAAGCTAAACTGAATTTCGAGCAGAATATAGCTGATAATATTAAGGACAACCCGAAGGCATTCTTTGCTAATGTTAGGTCTAAGCAGAAGGTTAAGGAAAGTGTTGTTTCTCTTAGGGATCCTAATGCAGACAATGTAGTTACTGACAGTGATGATCTTGCAAAACTGCTTAACAATTGTTTTGTGTTAGTTTTCACACAAGAAGATTTGTCAAATCTGCCCATAGTGCCGTCGCCATTGGAAAAAGTTTTGTCCCAAGTTTGGACTCTGTCTTATTTTCTAGTGAGATAGTTCTAAAAGAGTTGCTTTCTCTCAATATTCGTAAAGCCCCAGGCCCGGATGCAATTCATTTCTGTGTTCCACTGTCACTGGTCTTTAATAAGTTTATGGTTGAAGGTTATGTTCCTGAGGACTGGAGGTGTGCTAACATCAATCCAATTTTTAAGAAGGGAGATAAGTCACAGCCCTGTAATTACAGGCCTGCATATCAGTCTCACTAGTGTTGTTTGTAAGGTCATGGAATCTATTGTTAAAAAGTCTATGGCTATAGTTTCTTCAGTAGTTATTCTTTAATCAGAAGGTCTCAACATGGCTTTTGTCAGAAACGGTCATGCCTTACCCATATTTTGGCGTTCATGGAAGACGTTACTAGTTCATTGGATAGGCAGAAGTATGTTGTTTTTCTGGATTTTCAGAAAGCTTTTGTTAAGGTTCCCCACGTACAGAGTCTTTTGCTTAAATTAAAGAATATGGGTGTATATCTGTGGTAATTTACTGACATGGATTCAGAATTGGTTATGTACTAGGAAACAGAGTGTGGTTTTAAATGGTTGTGCTTCTTCTTGGCAGGAGGTTACTAGTGGGGTCCCCCAGGGGTCTGTGTTGGGTCCTCTCCTGTATATTGCTTTCATTAATGACATTGATGCTGATATTGTGTGTAGAGTCAAGAAGTTTGCTTATGACACCAAACTGTATTCTGAGGTCTCCTCTGAAGGTGATTCAAAAAGTTTGCAGAAGGATTTAGACAGGGTTTTCACTTGGTCTCAGGAGTGGCAAATGCTGTTCAATATTGATAAATGCAAGGTAATGCATATTGGCAATAATAATCCTATAGGTATTCGTACACTTTAAATGGACAGTCACATGCAAGAGGTTTCTGTTGAAAGGGACTTGGGTGTTCACATATAGACTCTTCTTTACAGCCAGCTAAGCAGTGTGTTGAAGCAGCTAAAAAAGCAAATAGGATTTTAGGTATGATTAAGAGAAATTTTAGTTTCCTTAAGCAATTCACATTGTTGTTACTCTATAAGCAGTTGGTTAGACCTCATTTAGAGTATGCTGTTCAAGCTTGGAACCCATATTTTTCTAAAGATAAGGAGTTACTTGAGAAAGTCCAGCGCAGGGCTACTAGATTGATTGGGGCTTTCAAGTGTGTCCCCTATAACAGCAGGTTACGTCTCTTAAATCTCACTTCACTTGAGCTGTGAGAAGATTATGTGGGGATTTGATACAATTAATTGTCTATAAGATTTCATGAATTTGATAATTTATCATTTTCTGATTTTTTTCAAGTTTGCTAATAGTAAAATTACTAGAGCTGGTCATTGTCTTAAAGTCCTTAAGGTTCAAAGTAGGATAATATTCGTTGTTATTTCTTTTCTCAGAGGGTAGTGAGTGAGTGGAATATGGGTTTGCCTGAGGATGTGGCAAGGAGTGTAAATGGGTTTAAGAATGCACTGGACAAGTACTTTAGGCTTTATGAGCGGGTTTGATTTCATTGTATCTTTTTTTTTTTCAGGGTCATTGATGGGGACTTAATTGTCCCCCCTGATCCTTTTTTTAAACTAAACTAAACTATCGGATGGGGACATTAAATGGTGATCACGGTCCCAGGAGCAGGTATGGATTTGTATGGGATTGTTGGTTCACCCCTACTTCTTTACCCTCTGAACACTGATCAAAAAGAGCATTGGCGAAATATGGCCAGAGTTCACCCACGATCAACATGGTGTAGGATCCTTGATGAGTCCTCAGACTTTTTGATCCTCAAATTCTAAACTGGGTATCAAATGTTTGATCAAAAAGTTGTCAGTGTGCATATATGGCCTATTTCCCTCATACTTTAGTAGAACTTTGGAAGTTTTCAAATTGTCGCAAGTTTGTTTTATGAAATTGATGCATCGTTAAACTGGTCACGGTAATTTTGTCTCATGGGCACATTTGGATGCCGTCCAAAGTAAAAGGTAGCAATCATTATGGTTTATTTTTGATGGTGATGGATTTTTCCAACACTGCAGTTTTCAACCTTGGATGAAATTCCACACCCATTGATAGGGATCGGGAGTGTGTGTCACAGAGTACACACTCTGCCAGATTCCATAGAAGTTAGACTACCTCACCTATAATTCTTATTTTCGGTAGGATTTCCAGTAGGCCTATTTTCGTTGGGAGACTTCATTTCATTTACTTGTTTTATCACGAAAAAATGAGAGTGAAGTGGTGGGTGAATCCATCAGCGTGGAGGTTAAAATTTTTTGTAAGGAATTGCTCTCAAATTTTCTCTACTGGACTGGTAGGAGCACTTCCAGAGGAAAGAAACGAAGGATTTACAAAACCATCCCCACACACAAAACTTAAAGGACCTAAATATCGGTCTCTGTGTTCTCCGCCAATGTATTTAAAATATGCACTTTCCTCACTTTTGTAGTGCTGATAAACAAGATAAAAGGAAATTTTGTCAACGAAAGGTTCCTTACTCGCTTGTTCAAATCTCTTTTTCTAGACTGTTTTCATAGCACATAGACGTGGACGACAGCCCCTCAACTGTTATCCGCTTTTATACCATCCATCATTATGCTGATCTTGTGAACAGATATCTGTGACGGCGTCTGTTTACAGTGCATCCGATTTTACTATACACGAATGCGTTGTAATTGCGTCTATGAACTATTATTGCGTCCTTCACGTAAAATACTTGGGATACGAGTATACGATCCGATGTGCTGGTGTGCAACTAATGCATTACTTCAAAGATAAGCTCGCAGTTGAAAACGTTTTGTTTCGTTCATTGGATTTTATCCATTTTGGATTAACGACCAATGTCCAGCTAGACGTTGCTGTTTTTATTCTCTTTCTTCGTGGCTGTTTGATATTCCGTTGTGTGTGCGTAGCTATGTGTGTCTAAACGTAATATACAGTAACTGTTAGTGTTACTCGGTAAAAACTGCGAATCTTTCAACGAAGTAACAACATCGTTAGGCTTCACAAACCTTGGTATCAAAATAAACGAAGAGGCTTTTTCCAGTTTCACTGCAGTAGCAGTGTATTTACTTTGTCGTGCCTTGAGGTTTTGGGTAATAACATTCCTGCCTGAGTTGCCTTGTGAAGTGTAAATTGTAATGGCTGAGAAACGAAATGATTTGGAGATGGGTGGTAAACCCGATAATGCGCCTCAAAGAAGTGGAGAGACCCTGACAACACAAGGTATTGTATGTCGATGTTACTCTGTAGGCCTTAATAACCTACTGTAATTTGTAATGTAAAATTGCTCAGAAAATTCAGAGCAATCAAAGAGTCAGTCGCAGTCATACCCATACCTCAAGTTTTCGCCTTAAAAGTGAAACGTTTACCTTGAATTTTAAAGCAAGTGATGTCTGGTATCCTGCAGTACGTTGTCTCGCTTTGGCTTACTGTAGTGTAACTTACTCTGTAGGCCTAACTTGATGTTGCGTAACAACATTGATGTCAGTGTTGCACAACTTCATTTAATTATAATTTAATTGCAATTTAATTATAGTAAGCATCGGTGAAACTTATCGAGATAGTACTATAAATCTACGCAAATCCCCGGGGAAGGGGGGGGGGAGGGGCTGTTGACGTGACCTGAATTAGATGTGCCCTTTTCCTTAGTATGGGCCAGAGAGTTGATGAAGCCTACAATTTAATTATCCTAATGAGGAATAGACACAAATGCAAGACACCTAGCAGTAGCACAGGTTCTTTGATACTCTGGGCACTTTGCCTCAAACGAATACTTGTAATGTTAGGCAAGCATATCTTATGGATCATAATTAGCAGTTTGTCACCTTACGTCTTGGCCAGTCTGCATTTTGCAGGTAGGACCTTGTTTACCATAATTGGTCAGAGATCTGTCGGTATGATAGACATTAACTTGGTGTGCATATTGAAAGGTTATTAAGGGTAGGCCTATGGCAAAAAACAATGAAAGATTGGTGGATGTTGGTATGATGATATGTAATGGGTTGACTGTCGAATGGAAATCTATCATTCTAAGTTTGTGACAATTCCACCAACAAAAGTCGAAATGTTTTATTATGAATCTGTATCGCTTATAGCCTATATGTGTTCATCCAACGAAAAATTGTGTCACAGACTATGAAATTATTTTGCTTTCTTTACTACAACCGGAAACAAAATTAGCTATCCCCAAGGTGCATGTCATTGTCCTAGTGTATATCATGCTGTTGACGAAGTGCAGAAATGACAAAAAATGGTGGCATGCTTCATTATTTTAATTTGCAAAACCTAAACTTTCAAAAGTTGTGATTTGGAATGTTAGACTAGACATGCACTCAATGGGCCAACACAGTCAATGGCTACCTTTCTATAACTAGCATTTTTTTCCCTTTGTTACAACCATGGCAAAATTGAAAACAGCTCATATTAGTACTCCATGCATGACTAATGGCACTGTTAAACAAACTGTAGCATCTACTGTAAGCAGATTGACAAAAGCTGCAATAGCATCGTAAGTACTGGAAATGTGTTCATTTTGTAATCCTACAATACATCCATTATCTTGTTTGTCAAATGTCAGCTTTCTCATGTACTTTCTGTTGCCCAGTTGCAATAGGCTACCTCACAAAAGTGTGCCCTGGACAGTGCTGGCCATGTCCAATGCCAGACAATTTAAAAACGGATCCAGTCGTATGTGTATTGTATTGTGAGAAAGGGAATTTATATTGCGTCACCTATTTTGTGACCATGTATGCATCTTGTCAATATAATGCATTCGTAACCAGACATGCAGTATTAATGCAATGTTATTGACTACAGTTTCTCATCAAGTGCTGGGATCTTTCACACAGTGCAAAATATAAGCTTAGGCCTGTAAATACAGTCAGTCTGCAGAGTGACTTTGAATTGCAAAATAGCTTGCATTTGTACAATTACTGTAAATGCTTACTCATAAAAGGAGAGAAATCCTGAGAAACATTGTTTTGCATAATATTGATGTGCAGCACTTATCAAGCTGTTTTGTGAAAAGTTGACAAAATTATGTACGCTGACATACTTTATCTCCAAACTTTATTCCTAACATTATACTAACTTCAGGCAGCTACAGAAAAGTGTCATACTGTAAATAATGCCGCAAAACTTTACACGGTTGAAACAGAGTAATACTAACATCTAAATATAGCTTTACGTTAGTTATTGCTTTACGTAATTATACTGCCTATTTGTGATTTTAAGTTAATGTGATGAAGTTCTGGCACTATTCATAGGCCTGTCGTAAAGATAACCCCTATTGAATGTTACCTGTCACCAAAACTGCAGTAGCTGAGAACCATAGAAATAAATACACATAATGACATTGGGCCTGAAGCAGCAGGTTGCGGACAATCCGGGTACATATGCATGGGGAGGAGCGGGACTGTTTTGCCTTTAAATAGAGAGCACAAGGATGCCACCAATTGTGTTCGACTTCATAACTGTGTGAATAGCTTGCTTTTAGTTTACCTATTTCTATGTGATGTTGAAGTACTGTAATTTGCAAGGATACTTTTATTTTTTTAATGTTGTGCACCAAACCAAATTAATTCTAGACAGTTTGGTCCAACAAACATTTGTTGGATACGTACCAGGTATCTTTCTGATGCATGTTATATTGCAGTACCAGGAAAAGGTGTTTTGGATTTTAGAGAGCTTGAAGTACATGTTATATCCTGTAGACTGTTGTTGTTTACATCGAGTCTTGAAGTTTCACATGTACAAAATAGCCGTGTTAAGATTTTGAAGCTGATGTTATTTGTGTTAGGCTCAGTAGAATGGTTGTAGGCTACAACAAAACATCAATGTTTTGTAGGATTTTTAGTACTTGTTGGCAGCATCATAATTTTAGACAATTTTTGAGATTAGAAATGTTAGACTTAACAGCACATTTCAAGGACAATTTCTGTTTAATCTTTTAAAATGGTACCACTTTCTATAAATGAATTTGGTACCCGAAAGCCACCAGCTCAGGTAGTTCCAGTAATAGTAACTGGGTAGAACCAGTTCCGGTAATACCGGCACCAACTTGAGTACCGGAATACCCCCCAACCCTACATGATGCATCCACATCGTGGGGTACTTTGCACCCGCATTGGTGAAAATGGTCAGCTGGTATGTTCATGCATATTCAGTGGTAAGCTTCACATCAGGTACTTTCAAGGGAAATACCCTTGTAGAATCTCATCATTGAGCTGTAGTGAGAGTACCATAGGTCTTCCTGGCATAAGACATTAACATGAACCTCCTCACATTTCAAATTTCCTGCCATAAGAGACAAAAACCTAGACTGGTAGGAAATAGCTGTACACACAGTATGTAAATGTCATTAATTGATCAAAATCACAGTTTGAATTTCTCGTCAAGTGTTTCCAGGACCCACAATGAACATTTGGCTCAAGTGGACACAGTTCACTGACATTCACAAAATTGCTGCAGCACTGATAATCTGCTCTGTAAGTCTTTACAATTTGTAAAAGTTTACAGCCTATGGCTAAGACTGCCACACAGAAATTATTTAATGTCTTTTTCACAACTTTAGCACATTAAATGGCTGCAGTACAGTACTGCATTATCTACCTTTACATATGCCTTTTAAAAGTACTGTACAGCACTTTAATCAGATATGTTACTCTATTTGATTGTTTAAAAGTCTGACTCCTTCTAGTGGCCGTTTATTGCAGATGCAGACTGGTTTGTAATTTTTCTCGCTTTACTTTGTGTCAATTACCACCACTGGTGAAATCCCCTGCTCTCAAGTAGCTACTCCCTGCTTGTTGTCACATACAGTAATTAAAGGTTGTGTGACATGAAAACAACAGTTTGGAGTATCGGCTGCCTTAGTCGTTGAAAATAGCCCCAAATTTGATCAAGATCTATCAGATATTGACATTTTTACAGGCAAATTTCTGTACAGATTTGTATTAAAAAAATGATCTATTCATCTGGCAAACACTGTCCGAGAGTGATGCAAGTAGAGAGAAAATCTCTAAATTTGTGAATTTTTCTCATCTTGATGTCCCTCTTGTCCACTTGATGTTTTATTTAACTCTTCCTAGCTTTGTTGATCTGATGCTACTGGTTGAAGGTCATCAGTGTTTATCTGCAGAGTTGAGGTAAGCTTAAATGACATTTGACCAAACAACATTCCTTATTCAAGGAAGGGATGGGTATGAGACACACTCATGCAGATTTTTTAGGGACATCAAGATGAGAAAAATATAAAATATTAATATTTTCTCTCTCTACTAGGACACGTCATGAGGGATTGTGCCATCGGTAGGTCATTATTTAACACAAATCTGTCAAGGTGATATGATTACACTCGTTTAGAGTTAAAACATGCAAAAAGTTATGCAAAATGTATGTCACACCTACCAATATCCTTCTTTAAGATTTAAGGCAGTATTCATTGTGTATGAAACTTTGTTCCCATTGTTGTATAGTACACAATGTTAAAGGAATGTTCTGTGCTATTTTCTCTGTATCAATATCAGTTTGGGTCAAGTGCCATTGATACATAGTAAAATGTTTAGTATCCAAAATGGGTATGTATTCTTTGTTAAAAAAAATCTGTATGCCATGCAACGTACATGCACACACTGTACATGTACTCAAAACTGTATGTGTATCTCTGCAGATTGTTACTAGTATGAATTCATATTTCTCCTTGGAGATGACGGTTTACTTTTGCATTAAATTGCCAAAGCTCTGCTTGACCCAAAGTAAATATACTGTACTCAGACTGCAACTCTAGTCCCAAGACTATTTCAAAAACGCAACTAGCAGTACACTATAAGTCTTAATCTGTGAAATTAATCTAGCTTATCTATCCACCAATGACAAAAGTGGTGAACACCTATGGGGCTTCATAAGAATAGACCAAAGCACTGTAAAAATCAATGTGTGTTTTGTCTTGGGATGTGGAAATTGCTTTATTGCTTTGCAGTCACTAAATTGAAGTATTGCATGTGGTTACCATGGTAACATGTTATTTTTCAATTTTTGTTCCAGCAACGGAAGAGTGGAGAAGAAACATGTTGTTTGCTGTTGTGCAGTAGTGGAAGAGTATTGTCATTAAAGAAGTGTCAGTCATACAGTATATGTAATAAACCACAAACATGCAAACACAAACAGTAAATTCAAGCTTGAACACTTTTCCTGAAATATTTAGGGCATTGATTGTGGTTAGTGATCTATAGTTGAAGGTTGTTCCTTGTTATTGTTGCAGTTGCATCTCAGTCGGGTTATTGTTACTGCTGCAGGTTGTTCCTGGTTATCGGTATGGGACATTCCCAGTTATTGGCTCAGATCCTTCCCATCCCTCTGGGTGTCGTTGCAGGTCGTTACTGGTTATTCGTACAATTGCATCTTGATCCTGGTGCTGATTCAGTTCCAGGTCAATCCTGGTTATTCGCTTAGTTGCTGGTCGATCTCGGTTGACGTACAGCACAGCACAGTACAGTACGAAAAAATTCTTTATTGTTATATGCCTTACCCTAGAATGTCCAAATTGTGGTACAGTAGCATATCATTTGTGAAGCACACTGGTGTAAACCTTGGGGTGTTTGGCAAAGTGTTGCAATATGGGAAAAAGCTATGACTCTGTACCATCTAGTCGTGCAGGTTGCATCCCTGTGGTTTGACACTCTCATGTTCCTACACATCCATTACATAGTACTCATGGCTATGTACTGGTACTCAGAAAACTTGAAATTCAAATACTGTACTTGTACTTGGATATTGTACTCGTATTTGGCATTTGTACTTTGTGCTACTTACTTGTAATTACCAGACCCTCAAACAGTGCTTGTACCCATGCTCAGGATTTTGCAAGTCTTGTACTTTATTTGATTGTACTTTGGTACAAAGATTGAGTTCAGGATGTTCACCTTTGTAATTCGAAATAATGCATCCTGTGTACTGAAAGAAAAAATAGTTCATTTTTTGCACTTTGTAAATTAAATGTCTATCGCAAATCCCACCGATGTTTCATACAGCACAGTATGTCAGGCCCCAAATGCTTGTTCAGCATTCCTGTAGGTCCCTAGTTTGTGCGAGGACTGTGACTGTATGGCTATATGTTTGTAGGAGGGGGTATGAAAACCATTAATGCAAGTTGTTGTGATCAATGTTACTGTATGTAAAATGCAAACTTTTCCCACCATTAAATGTTAAACCTGGCAGAGAGAATATAGGGCAGTGACACGTTGGACACGACATCAAGACAGGGATAAAGGGTAATGTACAGTATGCATTCGTTTGTGATCACTCTTGTAATGACTTAACAGAGTCATTGGCTGCCATTGCCCAATTAAAATGATCACTTTCATTTTGCTATTGGCAAAACAGCCAAACACTATGAATTTTATGCAACCAATATTTAATTGGCAGAATATAGAAAAACAATCACCCCCTCAGTCAGAGTTTGTGTATACAGTCAAAGGTCACTGATTGAATGCTGTATGTATGACATTATTTGGATGCAAGACTAGAGCTGTGTGTATAGGGTACATAAACTAATGAAGACTGCGCACATGATTGTGTACTGTATTGAGTGTGTTTTCACTTTTGATGTATGTATTGACTGTTGTGCATGCATGTTTGCCTGGTTCCTGCTTGATCTAAAAGTGCCTGTACTGCTGTACTATACAAAGTGATAATGTTAAAAAATGAAAACACTATTGGTGCCTTCTCTTGCTTGAGTTTTGGCAGCAGTGCCCTTCTCAGTGGATATGGTGCCCTTCAAATCTAACAAAAATTGACCGCCATATGACTGTGCCCTTATTGAATCTTTTGTCCCTGTGGTTAGGTATTTATCAAGTAGAACTCCTTCAGGAAGTGCACATTTCATCACCACAGTGAACAGCAGCCTATTTGTAAATTGGAGACTAGTAAATAACCTGTTTTCATGATACTTTATTGTTTGTTTATTACACCTAGTGGCTTGGAGATATAAGTTTGTAGAGAGGTACTGTAGTTTCCCCAAGGATTGTGTTCACTAGGTGTGTTTACACTCCACTTGTTCTGATGGTTACAGTATGTTTCTGTAGTTAGTGAGTACCCATGGGGAATACTTGGTTGTTTAGAGGCATTTTCGAGGTACTTTTGATGAGGGCCATCTTGATAATTTCATGGAATTTCACAGTAAACTTGGTAATTTCATGTATTTTCTTTCTAGACTCTTGCAGCAATGTACCATGGAGGCATATATGTCAAGAATCTTGGCCATTCATGAAAGCAACAAAATAGGTGGCCACAGCTGTGCAGCTGGACTATAAGGCATGGGGTATTAAATGTGTACATCATGTTTTACAGCAATTTGCAGCAGTTCATTTGATATCGAATAAAAAGTTTATGGGACAAATTAACAAAAAATAGTGAAGTATGTGCTTTTTGAATTATGTTTTACTACTCAATCTGATTAGATATGACTCTCAGAACTTTCTCCAAACATTTGTTTCTTTTTTGTTTTTTCTTTCTTTTTTATTTTCTACTGCTTTGCAAAACCATTGCTCTTGTCTCTTGGCCTACTTTATATATTTGAAATGATCAACAGACAGTAATTTTTATAACAGTTACAGTAGATTGTGTTGTGTATACCGTAGTTTGTCACTCATACTCATTGTACAGTAGGTCACTGCTGCAAGTCAGTGCAAGCTATATTCCAATCAAATACACTAGACACAGGTTGTAGAAAATCATCAAATAGATGCGAAACATTGCGTGATGTTGTAAAGAACCATGAAATATAGTGCAGCTTTGTAACCTGAGGATTTGTGGGGGCCATGAGAGGGGGAGTTCTCTGTTTTGCTAAGTAACCTTCAGTAGAATCTTGTTTTGTGGCTTTTCTCAGCATACTGTACACTTCCCACCCCAAAAGAAATTCCTCGAGATACTGAGCAGGCATCCGTATACCTGAGCAGTTACTGAAGGGCTCTCATTACTTAAGGTAAGGGTCAATGGCTGTTTAAAGGATGCTGAGAATACTGACCAATTGCAAAGTGTGTACTATTGGTAAAAGTACAGTACTATGATGTTCATTAAATACAGTTGTGGCGAGACTGTCGTGAAATGTTCCAAGTTGTATGCAGGGAGGTTACTACCTGCTGTGTCAGTGGTCAATGCTTTTGCACACGTATAGGAAATGGGCATGATTGAATCAGAACAAGAAAAACCAAACATTTTGTTTTTTTGTTGCCGTGAATCACAATTACACCTTACCTCTGCCTCAGTGAATCTATTTAAGCAGACTGTTATTGTGTTGCATTTCCTGTGTGTCTCCCAGAAGGTTCTGAGAAGAAATTTCCATAATTTACAATAGCCCAGAAAGGACCAAAAGTATGCAGCAATCTCCTAAGTGAAGGAGTTTAAGAGGCTCATTGATTTGCTTTGTGAAATTCACTAAGCTTTTTCCCTAACATATCAAGTTTCCTTCACATACTACGGACAAATGGTCAGACTAAGAGGATCCCAATGGTCATAAATGAGTGAGTGATCGATGATGTAATTTGGTTTTGAAAATTCTTGACCATACACTTTTCACATTGACATTTTATTGACATGCACACAACCATATAGTAAAAGTAACGGTCAAAAATTTGAAACTTTTGACAGTTTGTATAACTATTTGATGTGAAACTTGATTAATCATGATAATTTTAAGTATTGTCATGTGTTAATACCCTTCAAAATGACCACAAGCTTCATTGACATCAACTCAAGGAGCCCCTTCAAGAAGTTTGGTCTGTAATTTTGTCAATGAAATTTTCTACACAAGTCGTCCATTTGATACTGTTTTGAAAATTTTCCCTTTGTGCTTTCTTGGCCCTTAGTCAGATATATTTGTAGCTGGTAAAGCCATTCAACGGATACCACTGGTACAGTATCTGTGTTTTGCTAAGACGGTCTTTGCACATCTATAACACAAATAATCTTTGGTTTTTGCAACATTTTCTTAAAGGCATGGTGTGCAATATCAGCCTCAGTATGTTTAAAGACAGTCATGTTTGATCAGTGTTTTTCTTTATTTTAACCATAATCTGATTTTTAACATGTTTAAACTGGGAAAATTTGAAATATTGATTTGTATGTTCAACTCTCTCGTGCATTTTCAATCAAACCACATTAGCAAATTAAGTATAAAGCCTGCATTATTGCGTAGTAGATACACTGCACAATTACAAATATTACTGAGTATACTGTACCTGTGTGTCACATACATACAGTATTTCACCCAAATGGCATTCCATATCTTAACTGTGCCCTGCTATCTATCTTTAGTGCATCATTGACCTATATAAACATCACACAGGAACACAAAAACCAATTTTCTCCAGTGCACCAAATTAACAGACCCCGCGTAAAAAGTCTTGCGTTGGCTTGGCAGACATTTTGGTTTCATTCTGTGGTGCTTGTTGATTTAATCTTGTCAAATATTGACTGTCCACAAATGGCAGCGGATTAGCAATCTCAAAGGTCGGAGTGCTCGCAGTCAGCTCACAGTGGAAAAAGCCCTAACTAACTGCTTTATGTCATAGATAAAAATAGTGTGCTATCACAAGGTCTCCATCAGTAGTGTACTTACAGCACCGTGCACTACTGTATGTGGTGATTTGCTCATGCACACTTTGTGAAGCCATTACAGTGATTATACAACTTCAGGTTCCAGTTGCTCGTTGAGAGCTGTGCGTTGTTGTTTGAGACATTCTTGGAGGTTTTATTATTCAATCACTTTGGTGACATGTTACAATAGAAATAACTGTACCTCTTGTGCCTTTGTACTCCGAGTGGGAATTACTCCATTGATGTGAGTTGTGTTGTGACCCTCTTGCATGTACACCTGTTGACTGAGAGATACTGTAAAGTTGCCAAAATAGCAAGACAGTTAAACATGGCAAGTAATAAGGATAAAGCCAGAGGACCAACTGATTCTGAACAAGGTCTTATAGTCCAGGAAAGTAAGTAGCAGTAAAGAAGAGTGCAGGCTCTCCTTTGAGTGGTGGGAATTGAAGTTTTATTCATAAGCCTTAAGGTACTTGCATATGTATGTCGCACAACTTTGGAAGCTGCATACATGTATATTGTGTCTAACTGTAGCCTACTGTAAGCTTAAGTATCATGTTCGGCTTTGTTCTCACAGCATAATACTACAGTATTGATCCATGTGCTTTTGCTAAGATCAATACATTGGTGGCAGATATATGTAAGCGTCAGCATGTGTGGCAGCACACAGCTTCATTTCAGCTGTTTGGTGTGTATGACATAGGGAATGCTAGCCTGACAAAACATCTATTAACAAGACTGTGCTCAGTGTTTATTTTTGTGAGTGTGATGGTGTAATCTTTCTTAAACGTGTTCAATTTTTTTTTTTTCATTGCAGCTTTGTCGAGAATACAGGTTAAATGCTGGCATTAAACATAAAGTTACATGGTTCAGATTTAGAATCGGTGATCACACGTACACACGTTACACACAGTATACCATGATATGCTTGAATGAACACTGGTTGTACTGCCAGCAGTAGCATACATACTACAGGGTTAGGACATATATTACAGGGCTAGGGCATCGGGGAGGTTTTGTACAAATATATCTTCGAACACGCGTCAGCCTAATTCCCTCTCATAGGGTAGTGGGTTAGGGTTAGGACTGTTATGCGACTGTTACTATATTCGCGTTGGTTTGATAGATTGGTAGATAATATTTCTGATCATGTCAACATCAGACAGTGACGTGGCTAGGGGTGATGGGGGGCTGCAGTCCCCCAGCGGCAGTTTTGGCGCTCACCACAAGAGTGAAAACTAAAAAGAGATCTGCAGAGCCTGGAAAGGCGATTTCTGGGACAATTGAAAGTGTATCTTTGTATCCAAAACTTTTCTGCTGCACCCACCAGTTGATGGTGGTGCTGTATTCAGATAGTCCTTCCACAATTTCAGCTGTCATGTATTATTGATGATGGGTGCTGCTTGGTCTTCGGCCCTCGAAGAAGGATGCACCCATGCCACTAGTGACATCAGACTTTGAAGGGTAGCTATACTTTGCTCATCAAAATTGATATATAGTTAGTCACAAAAGATAGAATTTGCATCTAGAACAAGACAGAACATCAGTATTCTGCTGCATACTTACAGAGCATGTATGTTAATTCAGTACCATTTTCAAATTTGCTCCCATCTGTATTTTTCATTTCCTCTGTAGCAGATGTTTGTAGTATTTTGGAAACATCAGTGCTTATACAATAGATTTGTACATGCTTGTTTTCCTTTCATGCAGATACAGGCCCACACAGTCCCCCCCTTTATTGTTCCATTTTTTGGAACTTGCCTGTTTATAGGGATCGACTGCGTAATCGGTTGCATGGGCTTGGGATAATCTAAACTCTACTGGCAACAACTCCAATTTTTTGAATGATGATCACAATTTAGCAAAATCATCAGAACAATGTGACCTCATTGTGATCAAGTCACAGGCTGGAGAGTGATCAAGAGTGTGATGACTAGTAGTGGACATATTTCTGTTGTCATGATCAACATGTTTACTGCGGAATATATATTAGTGTTTTCATAGATTCCCGTATCTCAGAATTGGGTTATTTTTTTTTCTCATGCCCGTCGCGTACCTGGGTACCCTCCCAAAAGAGCGGCTTTATTGTTAACATTGGTACAGTATTTCCACAGTACCGTACATCAAATTTGTGTGAAGGAATATTATCACTACAAGAAGTACACTACCCTATGCCTTCTCATGAATAGGACCACCCACAATGTTTTCCTTGAGCTACGAATGTTACAGTAGGTGAAATTTGGCAATCTGACACAATGCGGTCACCAAGAGGTTGTGTCGTTTTTCACGTTTTGAAGGAATCGTTAAGTAATTTTGATCTGGGGTATTTTCAGGTACCCAGGTTACCATTGAAAACACTATATCAGCTCATGTTTATTATGTACTCATTGTACAGCAGTAATGTAGCTCCATGTGTAAATGCAGTATACATCTGCCTAATGATACAATTTTGGCTTAGCTGCAATTTCGATTCTCATGTGTTCTTAAGACTTTACTTGATACAAAATGAAATTGGTAATTACTAAATGTAGAAGCAGAATTTGCTGGGTGAAAGGGACTTCGTTGTTGCTGTTCAGTATTGGTTTGGTGAGATCAACATTGTTGTAGCACTGTGTTCCTGCATTAGTCTATTTTTTGCCATATCTTAACATACTGTACACGTATATCATCACAGTGTACGAGTATGGATTCTTTGCGATCTTAGTGGTAACATCCTACGCTACTGTGTGACTGGTGCAGAGTACTATAAAGGCGACTTCATCGCTTAACTTGCCTGTCTTTTTTTAAAGTTGGCATTTATTGTTGCTGCTAATTTATTAAATTGAAAAAGTGTAGTAGATTCAAAACGGTTTCTGACCTGAGAATTTTCTCTTACTTTTATTTCTTTTCAGATGAAGAGAGCTTGGGATGCTGCGTCTACCTGCTGGTCTTCTTTTCTTACATTCTGGTTTTTTTTACGTTGCCGTTTTCCCTCTGTGTTTGTATCAAGGTAAAGTCAATTACAAGTAAAGTAGTGATAGTGTGCCATCCTCCATGGATGGTGGAATCGGTTCAAACATACATCAAATTTTGTGGAGGTGAATTTATTTCTCCCTCACTACGTAATATGCGTGGCTTGGAATTACGGTACTTTTGAAATTTAATGGATCAAGAACGATTACCACAACTCTGCTAATGAATAAGAAGCTCTCCATCTGGCAAGAGATGATTTAGGACAACTTTTTCAATGTCAGAATGAAATGTACTTCATCAGTTCCTCTTATTAATACAGTAGGAGATGCAGATACTTTATGCTTCCATCCAATGAGCATTTACAATCGCTAGTGTGTCAATTAGCATGGCAAAAGCACCAATTAGGAATCCATATTGAGGGAGCAAAAATTTCCAAAAGTCACTTAGAGGGTATTGTTATGTTTACATATTATTTCTTAAATTATTCGGTAAGTTACAGATGTGCTTCAAAAGTTGATAGATATCGGCAAACTACAAATTTGTTTGGTCGGATCTGCAGATTTTGTGGTAGTTGAAAAAGAAAATAAATATAATGGTGTCTTCAGGTGTCTTTAGGAACAAATTTTTTGCTGATGTTAGTAGCAACCGATATTTGTTACTGCAGGTTAATATACGTGGAAAACTGAAAGCTCTCTTTCAAGCCAAACTGTGAAAGTGTTAGCTGAGGTTCAAAATCTTGTGTTTTCAATGAGATATTTTTTTTAATTCGTTGCCAAAGGCAGGCAAGGAATGGTGATGGCATGTGTGTATGTGATGCCCTGGCTCATGCAGTAAACTGGATCACAAGAAGGGAACGTTGCTTGTAGTGTTTTCACCGGGTGGAAATTTAGTACCCAGGTACCCGAATGCTATTACCCTTTAGGTACCTGGGTAACTGTCAATGTTCGACTTTGTATGTGGCTTTGAAATTGTACAGGCCTAAGCCTCCAATTCACAAAACAATCCACCGCTTATATCTCTACAGGAGACGACAAAGTATTGAATGCTTTAGGCCTACTTCACAGGTTATTGTTGTTGGATTTTTTTTCCCTTTTCGTTTTTACAAAAAGTGATTAGGGGTATATTGCCTAAACAAACTATAAATGCACTAATGGACGGGATGTCACCTCGTATTGAAATGGATTAAGCCTGCGTAGGTGAGTTGAACACAGCTGTGTGTGGCAAAAAGAAAAGTGAAGTTAAAAGTGATACATCAAAAGGCTTCGTCAGGCAGCCCACGGTAAATATCTCCACAAATATTCAACAGTTACGCGTGTACAGTTTACTCCTTTGATATCATCTTCTGTGAAGTTTGAATGTTTATTCATTTTTTCAGTTCCGATTTGTTTTCTCGGTTCACATTATTCAACATAACTTAGCCTAGCCAAGTACAGTATATGTCTAGTTCTTTGGTATACGTAATACTATTACTGCGTATGAACCATGTAAGTAAGTACAGTTCCTCACACACAGAATTACCAATTTACTACTTATGTTACCAATACTAACTTAGGCCTACAGTAGCCTATGCAGTAGCTATGAGTGTGAGAAGATCAGGTTGGAATCAGTTCGGTCCTTTGGTCTTTTGCTGGTCTGCTTTGGTCTGTTGCTTGCAGTCCTGGGAGCAGCTGGGATCCCTATTTGTTCACAACTTATTGTTTTGCAGGTGAACAAAGTTAACACTGTTATGGACACATATTCGAATTTGCAACCCAGAGGAAAGACGCTGATACAGAAATGCAATCATCAAGCTGCAGTTACTCTCAGGTTTGAAGTAAAAAACACCTGAAAATGAGTGGTCTAGTCCATAAGTACACATAGCTCATGCACTTCCCCATGTATTCCATTACTTACAAGGGGAACTCATTCTCAACTGTTCCCAAAATAGCTTACGTCACTATGTGCACATTCTGTGAGAGCTTTCGTTCAGTGTGTTCTTATGATGTAGAATTGTCACCGCGTAGGCTTAGCCCTTAGGCTATGGTGTAAGCAAACGACAGTGACTCTATGTCTGGTTTAAAAAAACCATTGCTGTTGGGATTTGTAACATGTTTGTGGCGTAACTTTAACTCAAATCAGGTACAGTAAAAAGTCAGAAACAGTCATTTCTTTCAATGTCGTATTTATTGCGAAGAAAATAAAAGAGACATTTAACAGCATAACTTGCAACATTACTAGGCTTCAAACCAATACAATGATAGGCCTAAGCGTTTGTGTGTGTGTGCAAAAGCTCCCTGGGTAGTAACTTTGACTACCCTGGTAGAACGTAATCAAGCGGGCACCGGGTGGAAACACTCGTTGGACCTTCAAACTTTGTGTATAAGGTTGTCCATTGTGAATTGATGATCCCTGTTGTTTTTCATGGAGGTCAAGGGTCATTTGAGGTCAAGGGAGGTACAAGTTTGAACCCCTTTTAAGGAAGATACCTCAGCAACTGACTGTTCTGTTAACAGTGGCAGCTTGTGATGAGAACATGATCTCTGTCATTTGTTATGATGATCAAAATGATCACGAGGAGAACAAAAAGTCACAGTTTAAAAACCTGGTAAACATGGTATTTCAAGAAGGGTAGGGTGATTTAACTTCAAGATTGCTATGTTGGTAGTCTGTTGTTCTTCATAGATACTGTACTGGCAAGAAATCGCAAAGTCCCTTGACTTTATGATGGAGATTCACACACTGCAAAAGGTTGTATATCCTTTGTTTTATTTTATTCCTCTGCCATGTACAGAGTGATGTCCTTCCTGTGTGTCCGTGAGTGTGTGAACATGTGCATAGTAATAAAAGGGTCATATGGGGGGATATTAGTGACCAACAGGAGGATGATTAAAACCTTCCACCTCCCTTTAGATTTTTTCGACAATCATCATATGACCTATTAGCTTTTAACTGTTTTGTGTGAAAAGCAGCACTGTCAAACAGTCCAACCACAAAGTTTCTCACTGAGGCTAAGTTATTTCATGTTTTTGGAGGAGTCAGTTAGAAAAGGATTTATCTATGAAATGGGTTTAAAAAAGTTGTTGATCAGCAAGTATTATGTTCAGTGGCACTACAAATAAGTACCCAATTAAGGTGGCAAGTTACAGACTCATGTCAAGATACATACAGCACAGTCATGTCGTCTTGCCATCATCCCAAATGGGCTACTTACACTATTGTATCAGTAGAATGACATTAACATTCTATTTGTCTTTCATTTGGAGTCAAAGGTATAATTTGTAAGTCACAGAGATCTAAGTGTGAAGATCTTGCAAGCAAAGAATCTGAAGAACGAAGTATGTCATACCGTACCCTCTTCCTCTGCTCCCTCTCGCGTTGCTCATCACATATTTCCATGTTCACCCTATCATTGCCCTGCACGTCTCATCGTTACACTGCAGTAATGGTTTTCGATCGTCATTCGTACCCTATCATTACAGTACCTAATATCCCATCATTAACCCACACTTGTACCTCTTTATCCTGACAGACTTCCAGTATAACATAGGGTAATGCAGAATATTTTCAAAAGTAGTGCAATGTCTATTGATTTTCAGTTTTCCTTTCACCACTTCTCAAGAAAGAAAAAAGCTTCCTAACAGGAATATTTCACATGCCACTTTGAACAACATGTACATGACTGTGCATTTCTCTCATAAAGCTCCATTACAAATTCAGCCCCACTAGTTAATTACCTTGTTTGTCAGCCGTTTTGCCCTTCGGAACGCTTTTGTTGGCTTTCAATGGCCAATTAGTACACTTTGCTATACCTGTACAACAGCAGCATAGGCTACACATAAGTAAAACAGAACATCATTATTTAGAGATTGTTCATTCCTGCTGCTTTGTAAAGTCACACAAGTTTGTTATTTTTTTTCCTGACGGGGGATTTCGGGTTCCGTCTTTTTAATCTTTTTCTTTGAATTTGCCACATTTTGGCGACTGACATGAACTACTTTCCAAATAAGGAAAAATTTAGAGAAGACTGGGTAAAGGTAAAAGGAAGGCTACCTTAGTGTATCTTTCTTCAAAGATTTTTTTTTTTTCGGTGAAACAGTGAAAAGACGATAGATTGCATCAACTGGAGCATAAAAGTGGAAAGAGATCAATGATCTATACTCTAATGAGTGGAACAGCTACAGTGATAGAGAGAATTACAAAGGTTTCTATATGGCATCATCTTCGTATAAAAGATACGAAAGTACAGTGGACTGCACAGAGTATGAAGTGGAACTGACTCTCTGTTGACATTTTTGCCAGAGCTCTGCAGGACTTCTGCAGTTGACCTGTGTTGTGTTTCCTTCTGTCGCAAAACACTATCTTCTTTTGCTGGTATTCAAATGCAAATAAAGACAACCCTATCCCTTTCTTCTTTTGCTGTTATTTCATCAAAAGTTCAGATTTTTAAGAAGTCGGTTACGGTAAGGTAAACTTACACCAGTACAGTACAGTAGTTCAACTTGATCGGAAAAAAAAAAAAACGAACCAAAGAAAAGCGTCAAAATCAGTCACCAAACTTCATCAAATAGCCAAAGATACTGTAGATTGAAAAAGTAGTGGTACAACCTTTCAAATATGTCCAGCAGTGCCCAACAGGTGTGGTTTTTCAGGAGGATAGATCTAGGTAGTTGTGATGTAGGTCTTTCATATAACTTTTTGCACTTTCTTCTCTTCTACTAAAATCAGGTATTGGCATACCTTCTCTCCGTAACAGTGGTGTGACATGCTTGGAGAAAAGAGTGTCCTTCATTTCAAAGCTGCAAAGTAAAACCCTGAGTGAAAATCCGTTTTTGAGATACAGTATGACTTTTTGATTCCTTGCCGAAGGCAGAGGAATCTATGCGATGGTGATGTCGTGTGTGTGTGTGTGTGTATGTATGTATGTATGTGAGTGTGTGACGCCTGCTTGTAAACACGATATCTCAAGAAGCGTAACTCTGAGTGATCTCATACTTTGCGTGTAGATTGCCCTTATTGAGTAGGTGATCCCGATTGTTTTTGGTGGAGGTCAAAGGTCATTTGGGGTCACTAGAGGTCAAAAGGTAAATACCTTGAAAATTGCTTGTAAACACGATATCTCCAGAATCGTAACTCTGAGTGATCTCATACTTGGCATGAAGGTTGCCCTTATTGAGTAGATGATCCCTATCGTTTTTGGTGGAGGTCAAAGGTCATTTGGGGTCAACATGGGTCAGATTGTGAAAACCTTGTAAACATGATATCTCAAGAAAGGAAGGTTGTAGAAATCTCATGTCTAGTATGTAGTTGTACCATGTTGAGTAGAGGAACCCTATTGTTTTCAGTGGAGGTCAAAGGTCATTTGGGGTCAACAGGGGTCAAATTGTGAAAACCATGTAAACACGATATCTCAAGAGGAGAAGCTTGAGCAGATGTCATACGAATTGTGTAGGTGTATCTTATTGAGTGCAAGGGTCACCAGAGGTCAGAAGGTAAATACCTTGAAAATTGCTTGTAAACACGGTATCTCCAGAACAATAACTGTGAGAGATCTCATAGTTAGCGTGTGGTTTGCCCATATTGAGTAGATGATCCCTATTTTTTTTTTGGCAGAGGTGAAAGGTCATTTGGGGTCATGGGAGGTCAAAATGTGCAAAACTTGAATCTACAATATTTAAAGAACTTCTAGTGAATTTGATACTTGTAATGTAGAATCCTGTTGTTGATTTGAGAACTTCTTTTAGGACATACCAACATAGTCTCTTTGATAACCATAAAGAAAAGATGAACTCAACATTAAATTTGGTATCAAAAATTATTATTTGGCAAACCTGCCACTGTCCTCATAAGGACATGTGAGCATTCATGAATTGTAAATTGGAATTGATTAAATATACCACAGGTTATTAGCTTTATAAAAAGAACTAAATTACTGATCATTTGGATCAAATACCCTTGAGCGTGTATGAACTGTGATTGCTTAATTGAATGAATCAAATTGTAACTGACCCACCTCTGTTCAAATTGGTCTCTGTTATCTGACATAATTTATCACAGTTGACTGCCAGTAGAAACCACAATGTCCAGAATAAATCATACAGTCTGTTGAGCCAGGTGCTTAATGGACTTAACCATTTACTTTATAAACAGTGTCTCTGTTTAGCCCTTAAAGGGAAATAGGGCGTGTGTTTTACGGAAAACAACCATATTTTTAAAACCATTATTTGTGGACATAGAATGATAGATTATTCAAAATAATGAATTACAGTAGCCTTATTTTCAAGGAATAAGATTCTCACAGATCAGAAATTTAGTTATTTGTTGCTCAACAATAATTTGTTCACCCAAACTTTTTAAAATTCAAATGATGCTTCCGTTACTTATCCCATGCATAATGTTTTGAGGAGATGAAGCTTTGACAGATATTTATTGATGAGACTGAATGGTTTAACAATGGTTGAAGCAAATTTCTTTGAACGCCATGTTGGTGTTATTCTAAACGCCCTATTTCACTTTACAGTAGTTCAGGTAAGCTTTGAACAAATGACTACTGTGTATCAAAGCAGGGAAACATGTACTGTGTGTTGTGTCTTTAAGTAGACTAAAGGCAAAATTGCAAGTCATGCTAGATTCTGATTTAATAGGATTATCCGTTTTTGCTAATTTTCAAGGACCTCATAGCCATTGGGAAGGGCATCACGCCAAAAAATCAAATACGGAAGAGCTGCCACCAATAGCTGTAACTCAACAAAATAAAGTGCTATCATTTTGATTAAATAAACATGTTTACCTTTTTATCAAGTTATTAGACACGACAAAATATAATTTGTACCCCTGCAGCATCTTATCCGTTTGGGAGTTTTCTCATGTTTGTGTAGGTCAAAGGTTATTTGGGGTGACAAAAGGTCAAAACCTTGTATACATGATATTTTAAGGGTGATAAATGTGAGGGATGTTATACTTAAATTGTGAATTGTTCATATTTAGCATGTTGATGGCCATATAGGGTAGGTGATCCCTATTGTTGTAAGTGGAGGTGAAAGGTCATTTTGAGTCACGAGATTTCAAAAGGTTTTGACCTTACTAAGATGGTATCTCAAGTAGGATAACTGTGTGGGATCTCATGCTTGTCGTGTGGGCGATTCATGTTTGTTACAATATATATCATGAGGCAAGGAATCACTAAGCCTTTTGGCTTTCTAGTCAAAGTTTGAGAAAATGCAAAACAGATGACATGGATGGTTACACAGTGTCACTTTTTGATTCCTTGTCAAAGGCAGAAGGAATCTATGCGATGGTGATGTCGTGTGTGTGTGTGCATATGTGTGTGTGTGTGCGTATGTGTGTGTGTGTATGTGTGTATGTGACACTTCTTGTAAACACGATATCTCAAGAAGGGTAACCATGACTGATGTCGTACTTAGTGTGTGGGTTGTTCATATTGAGTAGATGATCCCTATTGTTTTTAGTGGAGGTCAAAGGTCATTTGAGGTCACCAGAGGTCAAAACGTGAAAACCTTGTAAACACAATATCTCAAGAACGGTAACTGTGTCTGATGTCATACGTGGTGTGTGGGTTAGTCATATTGAGTAGATGATCCCTATTGTTTTAAGTGGCGGTCAAAGGTCATTTGAGGTCAACGGAGGTCAAACTGGAAAAACCTTGTAAACATAATATCTCCAGAAGGGTAACTGTGACTGATGTCGTACTTGGTGTGTGAGTTGGTCATATTGAGTAGATGATCCCTATTGTTTTTAGTGGAGGTCAAAGGTCATTTGAGGTCACCAGAGGTCAAAATGTGAAAACCTTGTAAACACGATATCTCAAGAACGGTAACTGTGTCTGATGTCATACGTGGTGTGTGTGTTAGTCATATTGAGTAGATGATCCCTATTGTTTTTAGTGGCGGTCAAAGGTCATTTGAGGTCAACGGAGGTCAAACTGGAAAAACCTTGTAAACATAATATCTCCAGAAGGGTAACTGTGACTGATGTCATACTTGGTGTGTGAGTTGGTCATATTGAGTAGATGATCCCTGTTGTTTTAGTGGAGGTCAAAGGTCATTTGAGGTCACCAGAGGTCAAAATGTGAAAACCTTGTAAACAGGACATCTCAAGAACGGTAACTGTGTCTGATATTATACCTGGTGTGTGGGTTAGACATATTGGGTAGATGATCCCTATCGTTTTTGGTGGCAGTCAAAGGTCATTTGAGGTCAATGGAGGTCAAACTGGAAAAACCTTGTAAACACAGTATCTGCAGAAGAGTAACTGTGACTGATGTCATACTTACTGTGTGGGTTGGTCATATTAAGTAGATGATCTCTATTGTTTTTGGTGGAGATGAAGGTCACTTGGGGTCACCCTGAGTCAAACTGTAAACACATTGTAAACACAGTATCTCTAGAAGGGTAAGTGTGACTGATGTCATACATGGTGTGTGGGTTAGTCATATTGAGTAGATGACTCCTGTTGTTTTTGTGGAGGTCAAAGGTCGTTTGAGGTCCCCCGAGGTGAAAATTTTCTAGCACATTATCTCCAGAAGAGAAGAGTACCCATACTGGGTAGGTGATCCATATTGCTTTTAGTGGACGTCAAATGTCATTTGAGGTCACCAAAATAAAGGTTATTTGGGTTAAAGGCTTATTAATGTGGTGTTTCAAGACCAGTAACTGCAGTTGATCTCATACTTGTCATGTGAATAATTCATGCTTGTTATAACATAACCATGTGGCAAGGAATCACAAAGCCTTTTGGCTTTCTGGTTTTTTTATTAAGCCTATACATTTTGCCTCTTAATTACTTAATTGGTGAGTTTCACATTGGTGATATCGATATTTTTGAAGAAGAAAAACATGTGTCCAAAATAAAACCCTCCTCGCATATAAAATTCTCACATGTCCTTGAAGTAAAGGTTAAGTTTTTTTAATGATGACATCTCACATATAATATTCATGTGTACAGTATGTGTTCACTCCTCCATACAGTACTTTAAAAATGGAACATTGTTTGGTCAAAGGTCATAAGTGTTTTCTTGTGCAGAGTTCAGTTACAATATCTGCAGCTGAAAATCTGCAACATTGGATGTCTTTCTAAGGTTGTCAGACATAGTTTTAGTTTGAAAAAAAAACAAAAAACATAAAATTACCAGAGTTATATGATTAAATATTCACACAGCAGAATTCATGACTCCGCAAACTTGACACAAATTATTTCAGTGTTGATAGCCACTGCAGTCTGTCGCCAGATATCGGATCCTCGGGTTTTGTCGTCAAGTGGCAATTTGTATCTGCAGCTCTGCTTTGGCAGCTACACCATTCATATTTCTGATCTCACAGCAAAGACGACTTTACCATACTTTGTACATAGATCTAGGCCATGCAAATTGTGCCGCAGATTTGGTGTAATGTATATATGGGACATATTAGTTCAGATCATTTGCAATGATTTTGTGATACCCTCGGGCATTTGAGACATTTCTGACATGGTCTTGATTCAGACGCACTCTGTCGTCAGCAGCATTTGTTTTTTTCCCCCCCCCCCCATCTCGTTAACTGTTTGGCCATTCTTGCAGCTTAAGTGATGCGAAACTAACACAAAAAGTTATCGATCAATAAGAGATCATTCCTATCAGCACTCACGAATTTGGAATTCACGCTCAGTTACGTCAGCTCACAACAACAACAACAAGGACAGCAATCATGGCCCTGAATGACAATGATAATGGCAGTTTAGACATCTACATTTCCACAGCATTGATATGACGTAACCTGTAGCTTGTTAAAGCCCACTATTGATTTCATCCATTGTGCAGTATACAGTAAATACTTAGTACTGATTGGCCACAGAACTGTTGAATACTAGTACTCAACAGATGTGTGATATTAACTTCCAGTGTTACATGTGTTTGTTTTCGTACCTGCACAGTCTTAGAGGATTTGTTATGTAGGGTGCACTTGTTCCATTCTCCAAAATCCAATGTCATAGCATGTACTAGAGAGAGCGACATGTCAGTTTATATCAACTACATCCACTGTACACTGGTGGGTGGATTTAGCTTCAGCTGGGAAAGCTGTTGTTTAATTTCATCAAGATCCGTAGAATTTGTGGCACTTGAAAAGAAATTGTGTGAAAGAAAATAGGGAGTAGTTGGTAGTGCTGATACACTGATTCCATTCCTTACCTCTGATGTAAGTTTGATTGAGGGGAAGTAAGGCATTTGTTTTACATAAAAACAAATCATATTTTTAAATCCAATATTTGTGGACATGGAATGAAAGATCACTCAAAGTGACAAAGGATAGTAATCTCCCTTTTTCTCAGAGATAAAAATTCAGTTATTTATTGCTCAAGAATAATTTGTCAATGCAAACTTTCAAAAATTCAGATGATGTATCTTCCATGACTCACGTATAATGTCTTGAGGAGATAAAGCTTGTGTAGATGTTTGTTGATGAACCTGAGTAGGTTACCTGGCATACAAGAAAATATCTTTAATCATTGTTAAACCATCAAGGTTCATCAATGAACAAAAGTTTCATCTCTACTGTAGTCAAGGCCCATGATCCTTCAGGGGTGTTGTCGCTATTAAGACAGAGTGACATCCGTGGTGATTCTGCTGCACCTACAGCACCTTTCGACCTGCTGCATGCAAGTTTAAAAAGTGAAAATTTTATAAGCCCATTAACCATTCCTGATGAGCAGTTTAGAGTATCCCACAGTTCACCCGAATGATTATGTCATTTGCAACCTGTACTGCCTTTATCTCCCACAGTCCTCACATTGCAGCAGTCGTGTGTGATGAGATGTACTGTAGGTTTGTCTGGTAATTAAATATATATATACGGCAGTTTATAGCATCATAGGAGACATGCACTACGATCTTACAGTGCTAGTTTATACTGTGAATTACACAGTAAGCTCTTGGACAATTGCTGTTTGTTACAGCACCAGGCCATTTCTGTCACAGGATTAGAAAATATGGCAACTGATTGCTGATTTGATCTCTTAGACTTACTGTGCACAGTTGACCAACCACAGCTTATTAAAGCTTGAAGAAGGGGGGGGGGGGTGGGTATGTGCTTTCATTGGTAGTTTTAAAGAGCTTCACTGAAAATGCCAGCTATTGGAATAACCTCTGCAATATCATGGGTAAGGGTACGTTGCTCTCCCTTTCTTCTGACAGAGTCATTGTGGTAAAGGTTGTTCTGTTTTATATGGTGACATTTTAAAGGAATTCTCCCAAATTCTATCACTTTTCTCATTTTACAGATGGTTCAAGAATACGAACGAGCTGTCATCTTCCGAATGGGTCGCTTGCTCCCTGGTGGTGCCAAAGGTCCCGGTATTTTCTTCATACTTCCATGCATCGATAACTACGTGAAAGTGGACTTGAGAACAATATCGTTTGACGTACCGCCCCAAGAGGTATAATCAAAACTACTGCTATGTCATGTTGCATTGTGCTGATACTCATGGCTGGCAATGACCTTATTTCCCCATCTACAAGATACTAACTCGAAAAGACAGTCCATTCCCTCTTGTGTTCATAGATAGCTTTAGACGAGATGTTGCTGGGACCTTCTTGTATTTCATACTTTTCCGTCCTGCCACGTCACTATTTAAAAGCGATACTCTGCATCCATGACAAGTTAGGAAGGCTGAAATATATCTACAGACATTGCAAGATTATCTAATGATTCGTAGTATTTGAAACAATGGTAACTGATGAAAGTTGCACCTTTCTACTTTGCATTTTGGAAGCTACTTTCGGTTACCCAGTTACCTTAAACTCAGCCAATGTTATCAATTTAAAGAAAACTTATCAGGTCAAGTAAGTAAATTGAACCAACCTCTGAAGTTTTAACAATAGCAGTTTCCTCCATTTTGCTTGTATACTCTTGAGTGTACCATGCTGTATTTGTGTGCATAATATCGACAGGTACCTAGGGTTCTCACAGAATTTTTGTAATGCGTCAAAATTATGTCTGGAGAAGACTTTTCTGCATGATAGAACATGACACGATATCTAGTGTTGAACCGATTATCAGTGAGCAGTACCGGTATCGGCCGATAATGGCGTTATCGGTAAGATGTCGGCAAAGATGATTGTTGTCTCCGATAGTGGCAACCGATAATAAGCGCTTCATCATTTCCTTACACACAGTGCTTTACTTGGTTGTACACGAAACATTCCAAAACTTGCTTGTAGACAGTAATAAATGTTTCCAACTTCTTCCCGGTCCACTTTGAAGTTAGCACTGAATTCCAGCACAGGCTTTGCCAGCACAAGAGAACTGAGCGAATCTTGTGCTGTGATACACTATTTAGCAAATCCTGTGCTGAACGAACATGCTGGAATCCTGTACTAGCTTTAGACTGGTCTATAAACCAGAGATTCCATAGTAGGGATCAGAAAACATGAGGCACTATGGAACCTTTTTGCCGTATACAGTACTGCATAAAAGATGAAAACCACTTCAGCATGATGAAAGTTCATTGGTATTGCTTCAGAATCGAAATCTTCCACAAAATGTTACACATGTCATGTAAACCAAACGATAACGTAAACTACAAGCGTTATGCTCCGTTAGTACGTGTATAGGCTTGGCCTAACTTTAGGCAGCAGTACTCATGTATCGTTAGCGGTACCCAGTCGATAGTAACTTTGGCTTATCGATTATCCGCAATTTCGGATATAACCACATCGGTTCGACACTAATGATATCCAGACTTACCATAGTGGTTAGGCTGTGACCGACGTGATACCATGTGAGGATTGGCCGCCGGCAGGACGTGCCTTAGGGTCATCCATGATGGAATCTAGTTTTGACGTTGCTCATGCTTAAATATCACATCAGTGATCGGTTGAATTTGAAACAGTGATTGCATTTGAATCATTTCAAGCAGCTGTCATATTCAGTGGGCAATTTGCCTGAGAATTGAAGTAATATACCTCAATTACTTGATGCTTGAAGTTTGCTACTGGGAGTAAAGTATTTGTCTCTGTTCGATGGTTCATGTCAGCATTGCGTTGCAAACTGCATGGACGTGACAAAATGGCATGAAATGGGTGTTCAAGTACAAAATAGGAACGTACAATTTTGCATACATTGTTCGAACCTGCCTCATGTGAACTCTCTGTCCTTGTGGCAATACAGCAAACAACTAGTAATGTAATGTTAGCTTTTTCTGTCTCAGTAAGCTAAATCAAATTTCCTTCTCTCTCCCTCCTCCGATCCCGAACAGATCCTGACCAAGGACAGCGTCACCGTGGCCGTGGACGCCGTCGTCTACTATCGTGTTTTCAACCCGACCATCTCCATCACTAACGTGGAGAACTACCAGCGGAGCACCAGACTCCTGGCCGCTACGACCCTCAGAAACGTCCTGGGAACCAAGACCCTCCAGGACGTCCTAGCAGACAGGGAGAGCATCAGCTCTCAGATGCAGAGCTCTTTGGACGAAGCTACAGATCCTTGGGGTGTCAAAGTGGAAAGAGTTGAAATGTAAGCCAAAATTTAAGATCTTACTTCGTCGAGAGATGTTTCAAATCTGCCTGTATTGCCTCCCCTTTCCAACCTCCTCCCCTGTATCCCAATTATGCTAAAATTTTGATTGTTGACCGTGTTAATTTGTTCAGCACAAGAAAAGTCAGGACTCCAGAAAATGGTAAATGGATAGGTGAGGATTGAAAGCAGTGTGTATTTTATCTGCAGTCCCCCATTTACCCCACCCCCATGCCGTTCCCAGTACTTTTGCGTTTCCTCTGTCTCTCTTTTTCACTATCCTACCTTTTATCCTCAACTGCTTCCTCCTGGATGCAACCACAAACCATTTTTATTACCTACTTGCATTCAACCAGGTCTACATATGAGTGCAGTTGATGTTCACTTTTACACTCCTGTCACGCACTAGATACAATGTTGACTTTGGTTTGTTTGCTCTAGAAACACTTTGTTGTCAGAATGCTGTAGAGGTGATTTGTCAGCTTTTCGTGGGGCCTTGAGAGCAACCCAGTTGTTTACACACATTATCACATAAAAGTTTAAAGGTTGCTCTGTGTTGTAATGATAGATGAAAGCAACCCTTTTATGTTTAAGGTGTGGATGGAGTTGTTAAGCATCCATTGAAATCTGCTTGGTCTCACTCCTGAGATGAAACTAAAAGAACTTGTTAATCATTGGCTTTTGTTCTTCAAAATGTCAACCTGTTGATGCCATTGAAACATCTCTGCAGCCAATGCAGTCTGTTTGTATTTAGCCACCGTCAACACAAGCTGGATAATTCATGCTAAGTATTTCATCTCGCATAATGCATCGCCCATCCATCTTCCTACAATTTTACCTGTGACAGGATATTGATGGTAACCTGGTAAACTCTGAGTTGAGGCGAGACTGAGGATACGTACGATGGTGCCGTAAATGTATCCTGCTGTACCAACAGCACAATCTGGAAGTGTCAATCCTGGTGTAGGTGGCCCACAACAGCATCCCTCGATTGGACGTGTTCAAACCATAAAGCAAATGTTAGACATAGCAGGATTGATGTATTTGAAAGACAACAGAGGCATGCCGCTAGTTACTATGGTAGCATCACATCCCATCTACAGAGGATTCTGAGTTAAACAAATTAGCAAAAACTTGACAGAATGGTGTAGTGTGTCCTTGTAATACCTGGCTGTGTAATTGAAATGAAAGGGCTTTCTTTTACGTACATGAGATTCCTTATCGGTAGGTGCATGGATTGCGATATGTGAGCTGCATCCTTCTGCTTAGGCTATTACATCCCTCCTCCTCAGTTTAGACTAATGACAGAATGATGTTCTCAGTCATTTCTCAACCTAGGCCTTTTTCTCATCATCTTGAGCAATAAGTGAACATTCATTGACCTAAAACAAAGGCAGTCTGGTGTCATTTATCGGCCACGGCTGTAGTACAGATTTACATAGATATTTGCTGTAGCAGCATACAGGGCATATTTCCATCACTGTTTTGTTACTTGTTGGGTTCTGCAACTGTTTTGCTGTCCATCGTACATCGGTTCTTTTATCCTCCCTAGATGCAAAATCAGGGAGTTTCATTTTTCCTTCCATTTTTGTACTTAATCCAAGATAGCACTGAAACTATCCTCTCATAGAAATGAATATGAAGGCTAGTGAGTGTGCATGTTGAAGTTGTTTTTTTTCTTGCCTCACTCTGGCGTTTCTGCTCGTTTTTTTGCCCCCCGATATGTATTTGAAGCTAGTTTGATCAGTAAGACTCTAATACCTCAGCTGTCGCCAGACCACCACCTCCACCGCATTTATTTAGTTGAGAAGTGAGGCAGATGTTCGTTTCTGTGACTGTTTCTTGCATATTGCTTGGTGGAACCATGAGTTGTTGTAGACTCCTTTGCCATTTTAGCAGTCTCACCCAGTCCCAGCAACAATTCATGTCACCCCTTTTGACAGGTGAAGAGCTTCCTGGGTACCTTATCATTGTCAACCATTTTTCAACAGCTTCTACTTTCGCATTGATGAATTGGCTGTGATGCATATGAGGCCCCTAACAATCCTCGTGACGAAGCATTGTTATTTGCTTCTTCCTCTGAGGTTATTATTGTTCCCATAATTGAGCAGGATTCTACCATTTTTTTGGAAAAAAAGTTGTCATGAAATTTATGCCAATAACAGCAAACCAGCTAGAGCGTCAGTACCTGTTATCCTCGAGTTATTCATTGTACTTTCGTATTTCTTGCTCACCAACAGCAAAGACGTGAGACTCCCGATGCAGTTGCAACGTGCCATGGCCGCAGAAGCAGAGGCTGCCCGTGAGGCCAGAGCAAAGGTAAGCTCAGAAATGATTATCCAATGATTGGGACTACTGCACTAAGTGTATTGAATGTGATGGAAAGGTGTATGATGCAAAGGTATGTTGTAATGTGGTGTAGTAATTAGGTGTATGTCCTAAATCTCAGGAATCGGCCAAGTCCCAAAGGTTGTGGAATGATAATTGCAAGAATGCAATAATTTGCATTTGCCAAGAAAGTGGCATTCAGACAAAGATAGATGATATTGTATGATAGATACATGGTATTGTAGATAACATCATGAAAAATTATGTAGATTGGTGGTGTTATTGATCACATGTTATAAAAGAAGGTATAGGTTAGTGGTGTTTTAGATCACATTACATTTAAAGTAACATAAATCGGTGGTGTTGCAGATTACATTACATTTAAAGTAATACAAATCAGTGGTGTTGCATATCACATTACATTTAAAATAACATTCATCAGTGGTGTTTCATATTACATATTTTGAACCAATGTACTTTTTCTGAAGGGCATGAAACATCCATGTGCTTGTTGACCTACATCACAATGATGAATTTGTATTGACCTTTTCCCTGAACACTGCTGTGTTTTGGCCAAGGCGGTCAAATTTTTTTCACTTTTGTAAATAACATCGAGGAGAGAGAAAAACCAGTCCCAGGCATTTACCACTGATCTCCTTCTGCTAAAATTTTTTTGTTTGGTTCAAAAATAAAAAAAAAAAATTGGCTAGCTGCAGGGCCAGCCACCCCTGTTAAGGATATGGTAGGATTGTGTGGCCTTGTAAGTAGGCATTCAGTGACTTTACAGTGGGACAAAGGGACACCGATGCATTTTACAGGGCTGACGTGTCGATGTTGCCCACTTAATAGAATTGAAAATTTGGAAGGAATCATCTGAGCTAGGACAATGTTCTAGAATGAGGTTACTAAACTGTCTGATACCAACGCTATGCCAAAACAGTTAAAACTCTCAATACATTACATGTATAGAGATATTGTCATGCTAGCTCAACATTCTGATATTTTTTAAATGGTGTCAGGGTCTTGGTCCATTGTCAATGTGTATTAAACTTCTCTATCAAACTATTACTGCTTCTACTATAAGATCCACCAAATCAAACAAAGATATGCTGCTCAATTAGCTCAAAGGTATTTCCTCAGTTTATTATTTGATTACAGTTCAAAATTATTCACATAGCTACAACATAGCAATTTGGTTGCTCAGAACATTGCTTCGATCCCTTGTGTTTAGCTGCCCACATATTCAGTGGCAAAACTCAAATTATCTGTTTAATTCACATAAATTAGTGCATTTGCCTCATTACATTGTTAACAGGGGAAGGCATGCAAATAGAGAGGCAGAAGTATTTTTCAACCAGATCCATCAACCCGATACATCAACCCGATACATCAACCAGATCCAAACATCTCCTCTTCAACTCACAATTGAACTGCTTCTAACATGTTCAGAACTCAAAGTAACATTAAACAACCAGTAGTATTGAGACTACGCAGCTTTACTGCTCTAGTTTTTAACATGTCGAAGTAAAATGTTCTCAATTGCTTGCCATTTCAAGTATCTCATCCGTAATAAGCTATGTGACATCCCTATTTGCCCAAATTTTGTGCACTCATTTGGACATATGTATCACTGCATCCACTGACCGTCTATTCACGGTTTGTTTTCGCAGGTCATCGCCGCAGAGGGTGAACAGAATGCCTCCAGGGCACTGAAGGAGGCTGCCGACGTCATCGCCCAGTCCCCATCTGCATTGCAGCTCAGATACCTGCAGACTCTCAACATGATTTCTGCCGAAAAGAATTCAACCATCATCTTCCCTCTGCCCATAGACCTCCTCAACGGCATAGTAAACAAATAGTTGTTCTGTGTTTATTATGGTTAAAAAAGAAAATGGTGTAGTATGACATAATAAGTACGCTACTAAAGGGGCACATTATTTCAGGGTATCCAACTAATATCTCAAAATATATACCAATGAGGATGTCTCTCAGTCATAACAAAATTTTAGATATTGGGTTAGTTTTAAAACACCAAACATTTTATCCACAGTCAAGTATCGAAATTGCTATCCAGTGTATGGTCTGTGCACAGCCTGTCTGATAAATTGTCCCAGGAACCATGAAAAGGGACCCTGTACTCGGAAACACAATCAACGCCAGCAGTTCGTTTCACCTGAAATGGAGGATCCAGCAGTGAGGCTGTTGCTGCAGTGAAGCATCGTTTTCCTTTTTCCGACAAGGTAGATGTTTTGCCCTTTGTCTGGCTTCTGCCTTTATCCTTCTAGGAGTGTCTGACAGCTATGAGGCAGCTAGCAACCTGCCAGCTACCTCGATGTCAGAGTTATTCTCGTCACAGATTTAAACTTAAAGAGTGGATAGTATGGGATTGTTGCGAGTTCGTTTTCACCATCTTCTTAATGAGATGAGGAAGTTTTCCAGGCTTCAAATTCTTCCTCCTTTTTTTTTCCTCCGCGTGTGATCACTTTTTTTTTTCATTGATATGTGTTGTATAATATGACATTTACGTTAAATATGGAAATGATAAGTATGGAGTCAGGTAGTCCAGGTGTCACAGTTAGTTGCTTCAAAAGTTTATGTAAATAATATCACTTTTTGCATCCTTCTTGAAGAAAAAAAATTTTGTACATGAAATTAATTGATTATATTCTGAGATAGCATTTCAAGCTTTTTGTAGCGGGTGACATATCCTCGTTCAGTTCGTGACCTGCCATAGAGTAGTGGTAGGTCTCTCCCACCAAAAAAAAAGAACAAAAAAGAACAAAAAAAAAAAAAAATACCATGTCAGAAGGACCAAATAGAAAGAGAGAGATAGCTTAGGGGTGTACTGAAAAATATGTAAGTTGAATCTTGGGAAATGGCATCTTCAGTGGAATGTTTTGTTGAGTTTGTGGGTAAAAAAAAAGAAGAAAAGAAATGATAGGCACTTACTTGTTATCATAACGTCATACAAGGAGTAAGTTTTTAAGGTGTGAAGGCAACCCACATCATGTGATCTCATTGGTCGACCACCTGCTCTGATGCATCTAGTAGCAATATCCTGTGTACCTGTGTATAAGTCTGTGAGACTTATATACCGTCTGTTGTTTAAATTGGCAGTCAATATGTGATGGCTGCTCACTACTCTGCAGACGATTAATTTCGTGGAACCCAGTTTCGTGAGACTTCAGTGGTATCTTCCTAAACACATTTTCCAGATATATCCCCAGCAGTGGAGTGGTACGAGTGATGGAATAGCCCACTCTTTGAATTTATGGAATGCATATTGTCTTTGGCTGATTTTTACTATCAATTGTTTTATTTGCTCTCGCTCTCCAGTATTGTTTAATGTTCTTTGGAGACATTCATCTGAGGACTGTTACGTCTTTTAACGTGTTTATAATTATTTCTATGAAGTTTCTCGTTGGCATTGTATTGGACACCTTACCTAACCCTTTTTTGTTTTTTTTTTCTTTTGAGGCATCTTCGTTGTATATCTTTATCAGCAAGACAGAAGCAACTGTCAGATTGTAGACCTTTCATTTACAATGCAAATTATGGTAGCTTCTAAGTAACATTTATACTGTCAATCTGTTTTAGGAATTGCTTTAAGCACGTGATCCACCAATCAGTGAACTGTAAAATGGTGCGTTGTACGGTCCGTGGAATAAATTGGAAAATTCGTCAGTGATAAAGGGAATCAAAGGGTCTGCTGACCTTAGATTGAATATAGTCTGTACACCTTTGTCCATAATTCTCACCATTTCACCAAATGGGTCATCCTGGCCCATTTCTGCCCATTTTCCTCAAGAGTGCTTGAAGCTCCTTATATTTTCGTCCAAAGAAGCCCATCCATAAAAAACGATGGGTTACAGGGACCCCCGATTTCATCGGATATTGGCCTGAAAGGAGGGTCCTTAGGTCCTCCCTTTGTTGTTGACCCCGTTTGGTTTGGGGCTCTCGTAGTGCAATCTGTAGCATTTGTATAGAAATTTTGGTTTATGTTGCGAAGGTGAATGTTTTGGGCTACAATGTGTTCTAGCAATTAGTTTTTCATGCTTTTTTACAGATTTCCAGATTGAAAAAGTAAGAAGCAGATTAACATCAGTCCAGTTTAGCCTAAAAGGCAGGCACCTTTATGAATTGTTGTCCCTGCATGCCGTGAAATGTCCCCTTTTTGTCAAGTTTTAAAATGAAGATGACAAACCTAAAATAACGAAATAAAAGAAAAAGCTAACAAACACTATACTGTTTGTTAGTGGGACAATATCTTAAAAAACGTTTAAGGAGTTGTTTTTAGCAACCCCTTGCAAAGCGCAGAAAAAGACTATTGTCATATCAACCTTATCAAGACTTTTCTAAAATGGTAGGTGTTATATACCCCTTGTATACATTTTCATGCTTCTGACTGGACTGGTTAATAAAGTTAGAATGAGGTCAATCTCACTCCTTGCAGCAACTAGAAGTCATTTGCATTGTAGATTGAGCTTCGTTCAAGGTCTTCCTCGGCTTGACGTTGCAGTGATTCGAGAGTCCATGCCTTATCTTACTGTTCAAACTTTTTCAATCTTCGACCTAACTGCTTTACCATTGGCATGCTGAGCATTACATTAACCCCATCTGAAAAGATGTGAACATTTATACCTACTATAAAGGTTTTGCATGTCATGTTTTTGAATATATATATAGCTTTCATTTGCTGGCAAACACCAACCCACTGCCCTTTCCTGTTGTCCGTTAATCACCTTATCATTACACAAGGCAAATGTAGCAATATACATTAGTTCTCAATTTTATTATATTCTGTATCTTTCTGGTGGTGTTATGTCATTTTGTAAGCATGCATGTCATGATTTTCTTAAATATTTTGTGTTATTCATGGAAGAAAAAAAATATAATAATTTGTGTAACCTTTTCTGCCAGAAAGCCATCTTTGCATCTGTGTTTCTTACTTTGTTCTCTGAATTAAATATCTTTGGTATGCTTGCAGTATCAATCAAACAGTAACGATACTGTAAAGGAAGGTCCGCAAGGTACTATATTTATTTGAATCTCACATATGTGGTGAAACTGAAGAAATGAAACAGCTTTGCTTGGAATTTACTGAATCCATCCATTCTACCAAATTCTTCATCGCAAGAAATGAAGAAGCTAGAATGAAGTAAAGTGGCGTTTTTTTAAACTGTTGTGTATCTTGCGGTATATTTAAAAATGCAAAATAGGTAGTATCATATTACAGCTGTCTGAACACCTGCACACCTGAAAAGCACCATAGACATCAATATCACATACTTTGCCTTGAAGACCCAGGAAAGAACAAACAGATGAATGAAGAAGCTTTCTTTTGTGGTCCTCTGTTACTGCTCCATTGTCCTAGCACAGGGGTGGGGAACCTTTTCCCCAGGGGCCACTTTGATGATCACAGCATTGCTCACGCCATATGAGGAGACAATCTAAGTAGAGCACCACCATGGGTTGGCGCGGAGCGTACCGAGAAAATTTTTGTTTCACAGACCCCCTCAGATCGCAGGAAATGGCCTCTACGACTCTATTTGGACCCATTCGAAACCCTCTCAAAATGCTATTTTTCCTCACTTTGGAATGGACAGGTGGCCATTACGTTATATTTCCGTTGTTTTGAAATTAAAAATTTTATTCTGTAGCTCGCCTCGCGGGCCGCATGAATTTGGCTTGCGGGCCGGATCTGGCCCGCGGGCGCGAGGTTCCCCACCGCAGTCCTAGCAAGAAAAAGTCGGGAAGCTATGCCATCACATCGATATTTCACGCCAAGGTCATGAAAGTAACATTTCAAGAACTACTGACCACTTTGAAATCAGCACCTAAGTCGTCCTGCTCTCTAATTGCCCCATTTGCTTTCATTGTCATCTTCGCACATGTATGTGAGTGGTGTCAAACGTGAAAAGAGGTCCCTGAGCGTTCATACTGAAAAATTGACGTTGGCTGTCAATATCACCGCGAACGGGTGAGCCGGCTAGGCGTAAAAATGAGGGCAGTGTATCCAAATTATGTCCAGAGCTGTCTGTACTCTGCACTGACATTACACTTTGGTCGCCATAGAAACAATTCCCTTGCCCGCGACACTGCTGTCAACAGTTTTCAGAAGCGCAAACTCTGGTAACGGTTCACAGATAACATGAATTGCCCTTTAAGCCAGTTAAGAGTCAATGATATCATAAGGTATTGTAACATGATTCCAACGAAGAAATACGATTTCGAAGTGGTAGAAACCCGGGTTTGAACGACAACACCATTTAGAGTACGACTTTTTTCCCTTTTGAAACATTCTTCGAGAAATTTGCTAATTCAGAGGACGCAAAACCTCGCAGATATTACCCACCACACATAGAGCAATATTCGTATCAAACCGGAATCATTTTTTTTTAGAGTGAAAACTGCTATAATAACTCTATGAGAAATCTAGTGTCTCATTTGTGTTCTCCAACACGTTTTCCTTCCGAGCATGCGCAATAGTTACTCTGAACTGGCTTACTACTACCGAGAAACAGTGATTTACTAAGAGATTAACAGAGCTCCAGCAAGGCCAAAAGAACGGTCACATTAAATTGCATGTTTGCGCTTAACTTTTTATCTCTGTAGAAAAGGTTTGTGGTTTTTGTCTTGATTCTGTTCGAATACAAAAAAAATCCACCGACAAATCCATTGGTAAACAAGCACAAACCAACCTCATTCGAGGCAGTTATATATTATAGTTATATGTTGAATAGTTATATTTGCCTTACTGCCGCGGATTGTGGTGAAAATCAAGCACTCCACAAATTTCTCGGGTAGGCGAGGACTTCGAGAGACAATTGGCCTTGCAAATCTAAATTTGGCAAAGTATACATTAGACATAAAAAAAAGGAAAACGATTGAAGTAGAACACTTACCACTTAAAGAAAAAAAAACTAGGCTGTGATGACTAGATACAAACACTGACTGAAAAAATTACTAGGCCAGCTAATTTATGAAAATGGCGTTAAAAGCATATGGGTTAGTCAAAACAGCATATGATAATCATCCTGAATAACCAGACGCTTTTTAAAACTACCGAAGATTAATCACAATGAATAACAACATGCACGGAAGACCATCATCTAAAAGCCATCTGAATTCAGTCCCTGACAGTTGTCAACTTCCCTCTCGGTTACAAAATTTCTTGCTTTCGTTATCTTGGATAGATGCAAAACGGTGATACGTTTGACGCTAGACTTGAATTGAACATACCTTTTGGAATTCTTCAGTCTTTTTTTTTTTTGGTGAAGTGATTTTCAATTTTTCATTTTGCTAAGTGGAATATACACTTTTAGAAGCTTTTTTGATTAATTCAAAATCACAATGTGATAGGTCGGTACACGCCATTGAAAATATTGGTAAGTCTGTAGACCCCAACCCACTTCCCTAAGTTATCCACTCTGTCATGCCTAGCTCACACTTAACCCGATTGACGCCCTGCCGATTTGTCCGATAAAGGCATCGGCCATTGTTTACAGATACAAGAAAAATGATAACTGATTACGTTAATACGGTTACATTTAAAAGAGGCCCCCACGAGATGAGCACGGAATGTGGGTAGTGACCGGACGGTGATCCGTTGATTTTTCAAAAAAAAAAAAAATATGCCCAATTTCATGAACGATTCACGGCCGGAGTCTGGCCGGTGCTGGTCCGACACTCGACCGACTCTCCTCCGATCCCCTCCCCCCTCCTCCCCTCTACGATATTCGTCAGGGCGCCGACCAAATTCTTGAAGATCAGACAATGTCCGGACGGGTATTGTTAAAGCGCCTGACGATTACCGAACAACGACCGAAATCCAACGGGAGGCCCGGGGGGGGGGGGGGGGAATGGATCAATTTATGCATGTGAGATATCATTACACGTAGGAACTCTGCGCAACTCCATTCGCTTTTAGCAAAGAAATCCATTCGAGGAAAAGGGAGAGAAAAATGACTCCCATTCCTCTAAAAGCCCTGAAAATTGCGCTGAAAACTATCGGCTCTTGCTCGAATTGAGTTCTTCGTAACGGGTACTGTGACTGCTTCGGGGACAGCAAAGGAGAGACAGGTGCAAAGAAAGACCCACATCCAGTAGAAGGTGGCGGGTGCCTACTTGGCCGATGAGGTGACCTTTGGGAAGGTCTCCCTTAGACCAACCATTATGCTTTTCTAAGAAAAAAGAAAAAAAAAAAAACAGCTCGTCCATTACGCATCGTAAAACAGAGGTTGTATAATGGCCGACCCGGTTGCTGAGATGAGTTTACGTGTAGTGCCACTAGTTTGACGCTTCTTTTTAATGTTTTCCGTGCAGTGTTCCGTGCAGAGGGAAATTCCCCTTTACAGTTATTTCTGACAGGTGCCCCTCAGTTAACCCTGCGCTACGTATAGCGGCCGAGTGGAAACTTCTCAGGTGTTTGTCACAACGGCAACTGCAAGGGGAAGCTCTCGAAAGTTTGAGACTGTCTTTCTGGGTGAACTAATTCCTTTCATTTGTATATCCTCCCAATTTACCTATCGGATGTGCTAGATGGGTTGGTAAGGGGGGGGGGGGGATTTGTGGGGCATTCATTTCCTCACTCTGAAATGGGAGAGGGATCTATAAAGGATGGTCCCGTCCCTTTAGGAAAAAGATCGTATGAAATAATACTGACTCAAAATGGTGCTATCTGTGACTGGTTTTTGATTGTGTAGAATGGAAAAATGCATGCCATTTTCACAAGTTTTTTTGTTTTTCAAGTTTGAAAACTAGATAGCTCACCTCGGAAGAAACAAGTAAAATTATACTGATTAATCATTTTCCCTGGACCCGTAGGTTGTTGAATTTCCTCCTGTTCCACCAAGCCCCAACCTTCACCCCCCCCCCCCCGGTTTTGTCCACGTCACTGTCAAAGGCTGACACTGATTAATCTTTTGCTTTTCTTCATCTGTTCATGTTTACATTCGCACCGAGACAGAGTCATGAGGGCTGGGGGTAGGCCAGAAGTCATAAGGCCAATCACGGTTTGATGTATATAGGCCGAAATATGGTTCGGAGAATGCCAGCGAAAAAGGTGCTTTGGTTACTTCATCAGAGCAAAGGAAACAAATGCACAATCATGGCTCCTGAAGTAACACTTAGCAGTAGTTGCCTTTATCTCGGTAACGCCCGGCAAAGTTCACAGTTCACGTTATCCACACTATCACAACAAATAGTGATTAAATCAGGTGGTTTTACGATGACAGCTGTTTAGGTTTCTTTTCCGTGAAATAAACGGACAATGTCTGGAAAACCTTAAGCCTTTTTAAGTCAATGTTTGTCCACTCAAAGTTTGTCCACCTGTTTACCCCATTATATATGTTGACCGCTTCTACACTGGTCGTCATTTCTGTGTCCTTTCGTAACGTCGGGCGCAACTATCTCGAAGAGGGTAAAAAAGAACATTTCCAAGCTCAGACTTAGCGATCAATTTCATCCGATTTCATCATGCCAGTTTCCCTTTTAATCATCGGCATAAGCCTATCTCTCCTACTATTGCCAGGTAAGGACTTTAATTAATCAGTAATGACGATCAAGTTATTTTTTTTTTCTTGCAGTCTGTTTACAAATTATAATGTATGCAATGTCATTAAATCACATTTGTAGTTAAGGGTTGTTTCTGATAGGTTCTCAAAATCTAAAGCAACGTGTGGCTGATGAGTTCAAAGCGCCAGTCCTACACCTCAACATGTCGATATATGCTAACGAGATCCCCTTGTCGAGAAAAATCATGATATCGGCCCTTGTTTGAAGAAATATCAGTTTGTCGACGTAAACGTCAAGACCGTATTTATCACATTCCTTTTTATCTTTCCGAGTTTTTGTTACCTCCTATTGTTGTCATATACCACTTCAGAAGACGGCTTGATGTCAATGTAATATAGTCCATCACCATCACGTTTTTAGTGATACGATGAACGATACCATAAAGTAAATTTCGCCGTGTTGATATTCCATTTGGCATGATGAATTGGACTCCTTGAAACAATTAAAAGTACTTCCCTTTCAATTACACATTTTAATCTATGTTATGACAACTATAATCCCCTGATGTGATTTGAAATATAGCTCACGTAAACCTAGGCATTTGAATTCTAATTGAATGTGTAATTGTTTGCTACCGGGGTACAGGATAAAATCACCTTGAGGTGAGAAAACTACCTAATACGATGAGTTTGGTAACAAGATATACCACACTAAACCTTCGTCTCAGTGTGGTATTAAAAACAAAATTTTTAGCTTCTGCGATTCAGTGTGCAAGATCATGTATGCAAGATTCAGTATGCAAGATCATGACGCCATGTGTTTTTGTTTTTTTTTTTTGGGGGGGGGGTGTTATCAAACATGTTTAGCCGACATAGTAATTCATAGTGGACATAACATCTCTGTTGTGTAGATGCAGTCTACATGTCTCCCATTTCTAATGAAATTCCGTCACACAGTGCGGAAGAAGCGTCAACCATGGTACCTGTAAAACTGGCTCTTCTTTCCTTACTAAAACACCATTCCTACCTGTTGATATGTTTGACCTGGGACAGTGACATAAGAAGGAAATTTCCCCCTCTCACTATTGACCCGTCTTCAGTGTTTTTTCCTTCCTATTTTTTTTTCTATTCTCCTTTTCCTTGTTTCTCTGTTTCTATTTTTTTTTTTCTCACTGTTTCTCATCGCTTCTCACCTCTTCTCTTTATTGACTTCCTCCGCTGACGTGCATGGTAGACAGGGGTATTCATCAGTGCTAGCACACGGTCGATCCATGTCTTACTTCTGCTGGTAACTAAGGCGAACTGCAGGCTTACACGACTCCTTGCCTCTGCTTCTTTCCTGTTTCATTTAGGTACCAGTGCTCAAGTCCCAACCGCCCTTGCCTGCGAAGGTAAATCGGTCTCAATGCACTGCCCGCCGAATACATACATAGATGTCAAACACGCAATATACGGAAGAGATCGTGGGCCATCGGTCTGCCCTCACCCTTCGATAAGAGTAGGCTAAGTATACCCCGTTTTACTCTTTTATTTTCCTTACGATTGGATTGTAACTTTATGTGGACGTAGCTATTGCATTAAACCGTTAGACTGGAATCTCATTGCTACAAGCAGCCATTTGCTGGAGCTAAAAAAAAAAAAAAGGAAAAAAAAAAAGACGACGACGCAGATTCAAATTGCTTATACCAGCATATCGCCACCAGCCTAACCAGCATATCGCCACCAGCATAACCAGCATATCGCCACCAGCCTAACCAGCATATCGCCACCAGCATAACCAGCATATCGCCACCAGCATAACCAGCATATCGCCACCAGCATGTTCCACTCACGACAGAAAAGTTGTTCAATTGCAAAATTTAAGATTTTTCATGTCCTTCATGAGCTCCGATTTTTTTGGGGGTTCTCACTTTAATACTTTGAAGGATACTACATGGTGTGGTTCAGAAATTTGTTTACACTTGAAGCAACACATGCACCCACTTGCACTCACTGCGAGCTATAACATCGTTTTGAAGTTGAAATGCTTATCTTTAGATAGTTTGCTTTATGGAGGCACTAATAAATTGCTTGCATTTGACGTACCAATATATTGCACGCATTAGTTCAAAGATAAATGTATTAAAAACTTAGAAAATTAATATCACGATATGCAGAGTCAAAAGAAAGATCTACAACTTGGAAAATTTTCAGTTATAATTGTGCACTGCAGGATGTTGAAATACTATGGGCTTTCACATCTGTAGCTGTACCAACCTAGGCTATAGCAAATTGTGTGTACTTAGACCAGTAGCAACAACATACCGTCTTATTACTACCACGTATGGTATTGCGCTAATAATAGTCTTGCCCTTAGAGCTATACCAGTATAGCAGGCATCTTTTTTTTGGGGGGGGGGGGTCAGGGGTTTCGGACGATCCCCCTCCCCCACAAGATCTGAGTTCCGATCAGCCTATGGTAGTAGGTCTACGTTACTAACATACATATAATGAGTTTTAATTTGTTGGTCATAATTGTTCGGTAAAATGTTTCACTTGTGGTAAAAGCACTTTAGTCAGTGGACATACGTATGGGTTTCATGGCTTGCTGACAAATTATGTAAGAAGCGAATCTGTGTAAAAAAGGTAACCTTTATTACTGACTGCGATCCCTGGGGTCATATAACATTACAAAATGTCTTTTCTTTCATAGTCTACATTCTTATAAAGTACAATGCTTTTATTTAGTGATCTCCTACTACTAAAGGCATTGGCCACAGAAGAAAAGTATAATGTTAAAGAAAATAGGAATACTTTTTTCTTTGTATTTGTGAAAACCGTATCTCAATAGCATATTCCGTTTCGAAGTCATTAACTTGTTTTCCAGTAAAGTATCTATTTCAAAATAGTAGGTTACATTGCATTATGGAAAATTCGTGTTGTCACACAGGCACCTCTAATTACATACATGTCCTTCGTATGTCTTTATTATTCTGACTGCCTTGAAGGTAACGTTACGACAGTTTTAAGGATATGATCTTAATTGCCATAACATTTGAACGTAAAGCTTTCACAAACCATATCTACATTTCCACTGGTGTCAAATTTCAAGGTTAAACCTCAATTTCAAAGAGCAACTGTAAAACAAAAAAAAAACTCGCAATAATCGCATTTTGCTAACCAATTGAGGCAACCGGAAATCTTTCTTGACTATAGAGAAGTTTTAAATTAAAAACCTCTTCAGTTTTCGGTGCGATATTTCCTTTATAAGGCATGTGAGGGAGTTCTCGGATTTACATTCTATGACGTAATGTAATGGTCAATTCGACCAATCAAAAAAAAAAACAAACAAACAAAAAACAATTCTGATACACTCATTGCAGTGGTCGTAGTCAGCTGGTAGTGTGAGTGATCAATTTGGTCATAGATAGGACTTAGAACTTCACTAATTTAAGGAGAAAAGCCATTAAAGATCCCTCAATTTCTTTTTTTTTAATGATAGAGCAGCTCATAACAATTTTCATATGTTGATCATAGTGTCCCTTTAACGATGCATCACATTTGTTGCAGGTTACCCATGGGTGTTTATCAAGCGTTTCTTTGTCTCGAGTATGGTCTACCTGTCAAGGGAGGTCCAGTTGTGGCATTTCGGCAAGCAACAGTGTTTTTGGAGATCCGTGTGTCGGGACTTACAAATTTCTTAGAGTGGAATACGAGTGTGAGTACAAGTGGTTCACTGAAAACATTATTATTACCGTTATTAGTGTTATTGACATTATTATAATTATCATTATCATTATTATATTTGTCTCTCCTGTTTCCTGTCTTAAAACTTAAAGACATCAAAGACATTGACCAATTGCATTACAGGTTATGTGTTTGGGTTTGCATATGTGAAATGTAACTCTATGTGAATACCACCTTCACGCCAAATAATTGCCCGAAGGTGTACATATATGATTCAGCTAGTAAAACGAAGCCACGAAGTCCTTCTGCAAGTGGAGACTCAGGTGCATCAACATTCGAACATCTACTGTGACGTCAATTTGTGAAATAGGACAAAAATGCATCTCAGACTCAGGTCATTCCTTCATACAACATGCAGGCATAGCTGCGAGAAAAGGATCTTGTTTACCCACATCCCCCACCCTCCTCCAAACTCCAACCTTGTATGTTCTAAGAAAACTATTTTCTTTCCAATCTCCACAATATATAGATTTTGGTGACTCCTTTTTATGTGGAGGTTTTGCCCTATATGAATACCCCCACCACTTTCCGATAACTTCCATTTATCCACTTATGATTGTATAGTAGCGTTTTCATTGTAGTGTATGTACAGACATGTTGTAAACTCAGGTGACAGGGGGTACTCGTCGCTCCCTTATCGGGCATGGCATTTGAATAACTATTGAAATTCCTTTATACCGTATCTAATATAATTTTACCGACCTTAGTTATTTACATAATGCATTCAAAAAAAGTAATCACAACACATGGTAATTGTGATTTTGTATCGTACAGGTAGCGCTATTCGAAGGGCTAGAGCTTGCGAATCTAGTAATTTGGACCTCCATTGTCCCCAAGGGAAGGTGATAAATACCATCCATGCTGCATATGGCCGCAACGCCGGAGTTGAAGTTTGCCCTTCACCAGATATCAGGGTAATGTTTTATTTTAATGTTTAATTTGGAAGTGAAAATATACATAAAATATTTTAAAAATTTGAATGTATGCATATAAGAATATTTGTCAGTCACTCTACAGATACATTATTACCCCCACTGGCTTTGCCAGGGTTGGGCAGATTGTCACCCCCCCCCCTCCCTCCCCACGCACAAACACCGAAATTTTGGTCACGCGATGCACGATATTGAAAAATTAAAAAGAAAAACGGTGAGAGGAGGGGGGGGGGGTGGAGCAAGTTGGTTGATGGGAAGTTTCCTTCGTAATCAAGTTACGAAGCAATTGACTTGACTATGGAAGCTGGATGGCAGAGATTCAACACCTTTTCAAGTTGGAATTCACTTTTTTCCCATTTATGAGTTTCCTTGACGAGTCTCATCAATCTTGTCCATACCATGAACCACTTATTTGTGCTCCGTGAATGTGTCGTAACTGCAGTAGTAAGCAGTGACAAGAGAGAACTTCTCATATTGCTTTAAGTAGTATTCTTTCTATTTATTGTAATGGTGGCGCCTACAGGCTACGTACAACCGCTCGAGTCAGTAAAGTATACAATGCTCTTTCAACATTTAGGCCTATGTATTGTAAACTTGCAGACTTGTACGTCATATTTCGTCGTTCGTCAACAGGACTGCGGTCAGGAATGGAGTAGATCTTATCCTCTTCCACACACCAGAAACCCTTCTATGTCATATGCAGGCTTGCCCATCATATTTCGTTTTCGCCAAAAATTAGGAATTAATATTTCACTGATAGAATGAAAATTGGGATATTTTCATCACATGAATCTAGTTGACAAGATGCAAATTGTGGCACGATTTTGCATCTGAGTCCAGAAAGTTTTACAATGGAATTGGAAGGACTGCGGGTAAGAATGAAGAATGAGTCAAATGTCCCCTTGCTTCCACGAAACACCTGGCTATCCCCCTGTAAGGTTCTATAAAATTTGCATGACATATCGTTTGTCGTCAAAATTAGGAAGAAGTATTCATTGGCAGAATGAAGATCAAAACGTTTTCAGCACATCGATCTCATATATAAAAAAGTATGTTATGACACTATGTTGCGTCTTAAGTCCTTCGAGACAGGAAACAAATTTTAAGGCTCAGGTACATGCATCTTGGAACACCCGTGAAATGCCGTTTTCGACCATCTTTGGAATAGGGGACGATGTAAATCCAAAAATTCTCTTATACTCTACGTCCCAACCGATGTTGGCGCTCCACTTAGATAGATCTGTCGGAACCCCCCCCCCCCCCCGCCACAAATCTTTCTGTTTCCCCGGGCCTGTATAATGCATTAGCATTAGTCAACAGTTGGCAGAAAAACACACAAAAAAGATGAACTTAGAATAAAAAGGCAAATTAGCACAAATAGGACCATAGCAGATAGCACCATTTGACATCTCAGATCTTCGACACAGCAAACAATTTCAAAAGGCCCTACACCCCTCCCCCAGGACGGAGGTCAAGAATGGGGACGATGAGTTGTCTTCCCCCGACCCCTTGCTGCCCGTCTATGATTGAGTATCTTCTACATAGTAATGTATGTTCTAATGTACGATTGTTTTACAGCAAATCAGCAATTGTCGTTCCCCTTCATCTAATGCGGAGGTTTCATCTCGATGTGACGGGAAATCCAGTTGTTCCGTACCAGCCAACAACGGAGTTTTTGGTGATCCATGTGTGGGTACCTACAAATATCTGGAAGTCTCGTACCGTTGTAATTGAACGAAAAGATTTCCTGTCGTAATGTAAAAAGCAGTTCGTTCCTCATTTTTTTTTTTTAAATCGATGATCGATGTAAAAATTGCTGAAAATTTTTGAAAAGTTCAGCTAGAGCAAATCTACTGGTTCACCATATTCACATTATTCTGAATAGCCGCCATTTTGACCGAACTTAAGTTTCTGTTTCCTACATACGCACATTTCTAGTGTAAGAGTACGGATGGAGGGGAATTGCGGCTAGTGACCAGTGTGGGAATCACGCCATAGGCAAGAAAATTAATGTTGGTATATTAGAGAACTGAAATGTGATCTTGTTTTTAGCTTAAAAAGCAAATTAAGCAGTTTTTAAGTACTATAAATTAAGCTCGATGGAACAAATAGGAAACAGCTTGTTACAAGCCAGAAGATTGGCAGGAATCATGGTAGGAGAACCAATCCCCCCTCCCCACCCCTTCAAGATCATCGTATCTATTTACCTTTGAGGTAAGCGGGTTGAAAAAACTGAAAATCAGAAAAAAAAAAACACCGATGATGCCATAGTGAGCCATCGTTCAACCAGCTGGATCACAAAGGTGTTTTTTCTTGCAACCGTTGTAAGTAACATTTCGTTCAGTGTCTAAAGTTGTAACCAATGTAGTAGTTCAGTCTGCGAAGAACAAGTAGGACTCACAGTCCACGAATCCTTATTCTTTGGGTTGATGATGGTGTTTTCTGCATGTCGACTTAGTGATTATCCTTTGCTCATAATCTTGAGTTTTTTACCTACTTTCTGCAATACGTCTGTGTAGCCTATTTGAAGAACATAGTTGTCAGTTGGCCCCAATATTCCCTTACATTTACCACAAAAGCCGGTTCTGCTAAATTTATTATTTGGCTTAAAAAATATCTAACCTAAGTGGCAAGATTGTCAGGGGTTAGGTCTGAGGGGTTAGGATTAAGTTAGGTATTAGTATAGCTAAGTTCATCAACCATGCAGTGAGACGGTTGCAGCACAAGTGCATTTTGACAAGTCTGCCGTGCCAATCAGCCTTTCTTACCTATGCAGAGGGGCTGATTAAAATGTGTTTAATTATTCTCACAACTACCTACCCTTATGCATTTAAACCAATAAATTTCAATTTTTCATCGTAAATATATTGAACCAGAGGCAACAGCGTGATTGGAATTTTAAACCTCTCATAGGCGAAAATTGATATGAAAGTTTATTTACATCTGTTGTGTAGACATAAGAATTTTTCCTACGTTTAGCCACCGTCCATATAGGCCCTACCTGCGAGCAAACAACTGACCGACATCTAATTGTGAAAACTCTCACAGGCTGAGTTAGTTGCCAATATCTTATATAAAAAGCAATATATTTTAAATATTTCACTTCCAGTTGTAAGATGTATTGCATGGAAAGCGATAAAAGTTTTTCCAAGGTTTTATCTTTTTACTTGTTTCTACCACTTGATTATTACGAATATATCATTTCCAATCTGTGACCTTTGTGTACGTATTTTATTCTTTTTGTCCCTTCTCTGCCATATAACTTCAAAGTACTTCTTCCTTTTTTTACATGGTATTCTCGTCAATCTATTTGAAACTTACGATCAGCCTAGCCTTCTAACCTAACACTGAGTGTCCTCTTTGCACGTATAAGACGGTATGATACAAGCCCATAAATTTATGTGCGTATTTTACTTGCTAAATTCTTTTTTCCACCTCACCCCTCCTCTCCTTGTTCCCATAGCAACCAAGATCACATTTTTTTTGTCAAACACTAAATAGGCCTCACTCAAAATAAGTCCACACATGGGACAAATCAACCCAGAAATAATTCTTTTGAAAGAGTGTAAACGACGGTGAGTTTATTCTTATGTTTCTTCAAACCCATTTAACCATCACTTCCCCTCTCTCGTAACGACGAGACATTGGAGGTTGTCAGGTAAGATACTGTGACTCTTCCATAACCCCCTCCCCATTTACTCCTAGTAAGAAATTGCTGAATGAAATAATTATCTCGATTAGTCTGGATAGCTCAGTTTCTTAATCTTTTGATCGTTATGCTCACATCCCCTTATGGCCTGCCAATTTCGTTTGCAATCAAACCCCGGTCAGTTTTCTACAGAGGAATTATCCCCGTTGATATTCTGAGAAAGCCTGTCGCACATGTGTATGAGTTACAGTCACGAAAAATTTTGATAATCGTGGTAAAATAATATTCACAAAAATGAAAAGTAAAATCCTCTTTTTTTTTTTTTTTCAAGTCGTATGTGACTGTGCAATCCATCGTGTGATGCTAACAATAAAAAAAAAAAGAAACTAATAAGGGAATTTCCCAAAGTAGTCCATTTGGTTCCTGGTTATCGAAACAAACAATAAGTAGTGACCTTGAAATGACCTCTGGTGGCCAAAGTACCCCTCATATCAGATATTTCGTACCTGTCATGTGATAGCCTGCGTATAGCGACCCCGAAGAGCTTGCCAGCTATAGCCAAGAATTTCTCTCACATACGAAGTTGATGAACTCAATAACCATGGGCATAAACGGCCATTGGTCTGCTACTTATGAGGTAGGCGGTACTCAATAACTCCAATCATTGTTAGCTATTAGTTGTCACTGTACTGTGTATCGTGAAATATAGCAATTTTGGCTATGAGTCTATAAATTCAGAGTTTCGACAAGAAGGGATAGACGTTACGGTGGCGATCCTTAATCTTGACAAGACCAAGATACCATCTGCGACATCTTGGATTTTCTAAAACAATTTAATTTTCCGTCTATCGTCAAAATGTTTACATCATTCTGTTCTTCAATTGGTATCCCCTTCGACATCCACGTAACAAAATTTGCCGATGATATTCCATTTCTATAGCATTTTCATTTCATTTCTATAACTTTATTCCAAGCTCGATTTGACCGTACGTGATACAACATGGAATAAGTACAGAAACGAAAGATATTTATGAGCGACAGACAAAGATGACTAGTGATGGATCCCGGTGGCTTATTTTTAGCATCTCACTCCTGAGGAAGGTGAACCTTTCTTCGAGGGTGCACATTACCCAACAATGAAGCGCTGCAACAGTCGCTTTACTAATCATATTAAAAAAGAGGGCGCTTTTGGTGTGTGTGTGGCAAAATTATAGAAATGGAATGACTAGAAGGACGTTAGACGGACCAGTCACATGTTAAATAAAGGACGCCAAACAGTGTAGGTGGCGTCTTTGCTTTGCATGGCGAAGATTCCTTTACAGGAAACCTAGTATTGCAAAATTGCTCAGCCTTTTAACATTGCCATACATAATGCACGTACGGCAAGAGAATGTCTTTAATCGATATCTAATAACATCTCTGGGGAAAACAAAGTTTAATGTAGTTTAATTTTTGATTTTTTTCTATGATAACCTGATAAAATTCAGCCTGGGAAAACTGCGTTCCAACGTTTAGCTGTTGAATTTTTCCGTTGGACTTGTGTTTAGCGGTTTCACGAGAACGCCATCTGCATAACAGAGTTTTGGCTTCAGCTGTTGTTCACTGACGTCAATATACGACGACGACCATATATGATCATCCATTGAATGCGTGGCATCAAATTTGTGTGACATGCTTCTAGAAAAAAGAGCACCTTTCGTGCAATAGTTGCAAATTGAAATCCTGAATGACAATCCCTTAGAATGTTGTTTATATCTTTTACCGTTTTGAGATGTAACTTTTCAAAGTTTGAGAAAAATGCAAAGCAGATGACGTGGAGTGTTGCATAGTTTCATTATTTCTTTTTTTAAGCTTACATATTTTGCCTTTGAATTACTGAAGTACTGAGTTTCACATCGGTAAGTGATATCGATATTTTTGAAGGAACAAAAACACATGCTTTAAAAAAAAAAAAAAAAACCCTCTGCATTTTGGGCATATACAATTCTGAAATGTCCTTGAAATAAAGATTACATAAACAAAGGATTAACATGAAGACACATCAAGGGTCCATCTCTTGAAGTCACAAATTTGCATACTTAGCCATGACACAGCTGTGAGACACTAACTTGCCTGTAAATTTGTCAATCTCTAATTGATTTGGATGGAATTTGTGACTTTTTTGAACATTTTCAGTGCTTAAATGCACCCAATACTCCAAAGTGTCATTTTCATGTCACATGACCTTTACCTAGCGTCCCGTGACCGATTGTGTCGCTGATAAGGATACGAACAAGTACTTTCGAGTAAACGTTTGAATACATGAATATAACTCTGAGTCTTATGTTGTAGAAAAGAGTACATCCGATGAAGTGTGATAACTTTTAATGAAACCTGTCAATAGTTTGATTACGAATATCTTGATATCTCTTACTACAATTACACGAGTAAATATTTTGACTAGCTATAATACGATTTCACCTTTGTACCTCTGTGTACCATTCTTTTCATATACATAAGAGTTGGTCAAATACGCAGTCTTGCCGAGTGAGCAATGCACCCCCCCCCCTCAAATAAATACATAATAAAGGCGAAATAGCACGATCGTGATTGTTAAAAGCGCAGTCACACAATTTCTTGGAGCTGAACAAGTCGTTTTGCTAGGCGACAATACTGCCATGTAAAGTTTCAATGTCTGTAGTAATTTTCAGGAGGGATTTATTCCCTTGTCCTATCTTCCACAGCTGATCAAGCTAGTGCACTGAATCTGGCATTGGCGTTACTGTATACGTGTTAATAAGTGGTTGAAACAACGTGTTTTGGCCCACAGAAGTCACATTGACTGACAGTTGTATATTGTTGAAATGTTTTGAAAAAAGACCATGAAAAAGTTGGTAAATCTGAAAAAAACAAAAAAAAACAAACTTGAACAAACGCAACTTGCGCCACTTTTAACGTCTTCCCTCAGCGCATCCCCACACGGGCCAACGATGTAATACTGAGATGCAAGTGTAGCGCAATGATAGGAATGCATTTGCATCTTGCAGTCAATAAATTGTTCAACTTTCCGTAACTCTCACTTGGATATGTGCTTTTTATTCTGTCGACATTTTGCTTTTTCATGCCTTTCCCTGTTCACTCATTTCAAATCACACCCTCTAACGACGTAAGTGCCGACGTCACTTACAGCTGGTCGTTTGAGGCATACCGCGAACAATATCGTACATGAAATTCGACTGAAACTTGCTCTTTTGTTTTGGTATCATCGATGAAAATGATTCCAACATTGACCCACAAAAGATGGTGCTCAAACAACCACAGATGAACACCAAAACAGCCATCTTACTAGGATCCTGTTAATACCAAACAAGTCAGCTGAAGACATTAGCAGTGAAAGGTGTCGCTCATAATTTTGTCCAACACTCTAAATTCACTATGGTCAAAATTGACCAGAGACTAAACTGATGTAGCACAGATTATTTGCGTGGGTACCATCTGTGCTGGTTTTACGCCACCGTGTCAGATTAGGACTTAGGGGTAGCGGGGTTCAGCTCTCTGTACACGAGTCGCCTACCTTCGGGAGGATATCTGAGATAACATCGAGTACACAAATAAATGCACGGGTACACAATTTAATAGAGGTAACCCCTTGGTTATCAACAACATGTATTTACAAATATAGCATATCAATTAAGAGAGTGATCGGCTATAAATCCTGCGACTCTTGGCATCGCAAGACTACCAGTGGGCCAGGGTCATCTAGGGTAGTGGGCGTCAACCGGATAGTCTACGGGAAATTAGCCAGGTCGTCTACAAAGGGGGCATTAACCGAATAGCCTCAGGGGGTCCAACCGTTAATCCTTCGGAGCATCAATTGGATCGTCAGCGAAAGCCAGCCAGACCATCTACATACCAGGGGGGTCGAAAAGGGGTCATCCACAGGGCACCCGTCATCTAGGTACGAGGGACACTCATCATATCGTCTACGGGGGCATCTGCCGGATATGCGGTATCGGTGCAGTGATCTATCTGTTAGAAACAGCACGTACAAACTTGATTGAGGCTCTGCCTTCAGCCTGAACAGGGATGACAGCTGGAGATGTCTTAGTGAATGCTCACCATTAAATATTTACTAAGTTAACACGTAATTACGAATCAGCATCAGGGGGAAGGGTTACCTTATTTTCTCAAGAATAAGTAAGGCAGGAGTCGTAAACAGAATACAGAAAGGAAAAGTAAAATAATATGTGCAACGGCCGAATTCAAATAACCAAAGTCTCCTGGGACTGTACACACAGCAATGATACACAAGGCTAGGAATCACACTTAGTGAGCCTGATCAGTTACGTCCACTTTGATTACTATTCCGGCAATCTCAGTATGGAGAGAGCCTACGGTAACTAGCTATACTTATCCAACAAAGCTACACTTGCGTGGACATGAACAATTGTCTCAAATGTTTAAAACAACTCCATTTTAGTGACACTTTGTTGTACATGCCTTCACTTACATGACAACATTTATACAAAATAACTGCAATACATATTGGGGTTTGCATACACCTCAGTAGCTGGCACAGCAACATAAAATAGTAAGGGGCGCTGTGTGTACTAAAGCACCAATTACTCTAATCAAACTACAGCTTATCCCCTATGTCCCAATAATTTTGACAATAGTGCTAGGTATCAGGGGGGAATCCCCAATATTTGCACAACTTAGCACAGTACACACGCATTGATTTACACAATTCTGTGTAATTACTGACTGAGGCCACTGGTTACCATCGTTACTCACACCTTTTGTTAGGCTTAAGTTCCCTAGAGTACACCTATCATAGCCCAGTGCAGTGTCACTAACAGTGGCAATAAATACACAAGCCACTAAATACTCTCAATAAATCCATGTCACTGTATACTCGTGGTGTGGCCGTGCCACAACATAAGAACATGTGCTTTTGTGCACCAACGTGAAGGGGTATCTTTATACAACTCTTGGTGTTTGGGCAGTGCCACCGCCACCCCTTTAGTTAACAATCAGTTAGCTTCAAGGGGGTGGAATACAACGAAATACAACAATACAACATTTCTCCCATTCTGTGTGCCTTAAGCCATCACAGATATTAATTAAAAATATTACAACTCACGAGTGCAAACGCCCAAGACATGGGGCATAATTAAACTGGATATCACAAGGAGGGGTTGTTGATTCTGGAGACAACGCATAGTTATACATTAGGTAACACAAATCTTACTGGGGACTGGGGCAACAAAGATGAACTCTTACATGTTAGAAACAGTACGTACAAACTTGATTGAAGCTCTGCCGTCAGCCTGAACAGGGGTGACAGTTGGAGATGTCTTAGTGAATGGTAGATTTCCTTGCAAACATGGATGTTTTATACAGCATGGAAACAAAGAAAGCCCCTATGAGGGGTCACTCACCCACCCTGTCAGACAAGGTATTACTTTAGAACTGACCATGTGTCTCCAGGAAGTAAGGAATCATTTACCCAATCCCGTTAACTTATTCCACCAAAGATTAGCCAAGTCTTAATTAATCTAGTCCTCTGTGTATATATTAATGAGAATTTAGACAAAATAGATGTCACAAACATCCTGAATACCAAGTAATGGGAGGTAGGTAATAGGAAATGTTTACATCCATTCCTCCTCTCCTGTCAACCACCTTGACTCAAGGAACATCAACAAGGTTAAGCTTTTTCTTAATCTACGGACACAAATTACATAAGTAAACAGAGACAGTGTGTACTCTGCATTAGACCACCAGTGTTGGTAGTTTGCTCTTTGTTCCCTTTTCTCTGTAAGAGAAGTCACGACAGTCTCTTAGGGAGAATCAATGATGTCACTCATACAGGGTCATTCAGCTACATAGGACTAGGATTGGTCAGCAGTGTCAATAATACAGAGAGGGAGAGGAAGAATGGCAGGGGGAGAGAGGGGGCTTCTTACGGTACTCTGACATATAGCAAGCTCCTAATGGTACATATTATGGGTGCTACACTGACTATAGTCAATTTTGACTATAGTGAGTTTAGAGGGAACCAATTTTGACCATAGTGAGTTCAGAGGGAACCATACTGTCATAACCAGGGTGAAAGACGTGTGTGAGTGTGCGTGTGTGTGTGAGGGGGGTTGGTGGGTACTGGTAATTCATGGTGTAGGAAATGTTGATTGCAGGCGTGCGGTTCAGGGGTGCCTTTCAGGGTCTAGCTGGGTCAAAGGGCAAAGTCATGATGGGGTCCAAGGGTGAATCCCTCGAAAGTTCCTGGAGTTAATGGAAGACAAAGACATACATTTGGCCAAATATATACAAAACTACATTCAGACTGTCTGTAACATTTTCCTAATTAATATATCGCATGGTGTGTTTTTGGTTTCAGGCTATGATAAATATTTTTCCGTCTCAGAAAAGTGGGGTGGGGGACGTGACCACGCGGCTGATCGTAACATAGTTTAATAGGTTTAGACATCGGTTAAACATATATTTGAAATAGCTCAGAATACGGTCGAATGGGCTTTGGAATGACATAACAACTCATAGGAGCTGAAGAAATATTGAAGACATATAGAATGGCTCACCTCCAATACCAACTCTGAATGTTAAAGGAAGTAAAATCCCAAGGTTTAGTCAAGTTGTGTAGAGATTTACTATAACTCTCTGAAACGAGTGGCGCCATCGAAAATGAGCTCAAACACTTACCCTAGAGAAAGAGGTAAAGACTTATCTTCAAACTCAAAGAGTGACTTTTCGTTAAAAAGAAGAGAACATTTCCACTACTAGGTAGAAGTAAGAAGCAGATTAAACAACCCAAACATGCACACCATTACCATTCGAAACAACTTGATGGTAAGACTGTAGTGGTATATATGTAAATATGGCATTTGAAAACTTGACCTCCTTTTCTTTACGAATGCTCAGACAAACCTGCGTCGATCCATCTACTGTCGGAGACACGGTAAATGTTTGTCTGAGAAATGAGTCGCTTACCATAATCATTACGAAGGAATCGTGATTACAAACTTGAACAATGACTAACGGGGGGAATCAAAGGTCACTTTGAAACTCTTGAAGTAGGACTGTTTTTTTTTTTAATATTGAGTTGTCAACCTTGATGATCGTGAGAAAACGACTTAAGGGTTACAAAGTTAGAATGATGAACTTGGGGGATCCTGATTAAAACCAAGTGTATGATAATCAAAGTAAACATCGAACTTTATTAATCCTAACATCTGGATTGATTCACTTTACATTAATAACACAAGGATCAGATAGACGGGAAAGAAGGAGAGATGTAGTCCACGCGCGTGTTTGGTAGCTGACAACGGTTAAGGATAAAAGTTAGGTCTGATTCATAACTACATGTTCAATGATTAAAACAACGACAGACTATGAAAAACACGTCTGGCGACACATGAATAGTTCTAATGTCATCCCTCCGATAGATGATCTTTCCTCTTTTTCATGAATTACGATAGCCCCCCCCCCCCCGGCCCTTTTCTCTCTGTCTGACTTCCAGAGAGTAACCACCTTAGCAACGAAGTCGCAAATAAGAGTCACTCTTATACTTTCTTTTTCATCCGGTAGTTGATACTATGGTCTTAAAGGAATGATGGCATTCACGTGTCTTAGGGTTCACTATAATCATGACGTCACTCCTTGATTAGAATTCAATTCGTCGCCGGCTAATTAATAACGTAATCAATAAACAAAGACTTCATTTTTATCGACCCTGAAAGATACAACACAAGTGTATGTGACGCTGTCCTTCATGAAACTTGTGATGTAGCTGAAACAAATATTTAACCGTCAGTCATGTGAATTCTATATCTGATGCAATGTTTATTTCAGTGCGAGGTCTCTTATCAAACACGGTTGTCTGCTCGATTGCAAAGCTCACTCTCTGCAATCAGACAGCTCAGTGTTCTATCTACACCAGAGGAAAGGTGAACTCATGACATTATTACAGTTCCTCTCTTTTGCTTGCTAACACACCCGCACAGACAACTGTACATTGAACAGTTTCTCGCGGAACTAGACCGGGAAGACTAGTACATGGAAGGAATAAAAGTGATTAAGTGTGTAATCGTTGGTGATAGGTGAGTTTTGAATTAACAGTTTTTTACACTCATATCTACTGGTAGGCCAAGTCAATAACCGTTCTGAATTAATTAATACTTCTAAATAACTAATGATCCTTTGTATTTAAGTGTTTATGTAGTTTTCTTTTAAAGGAGTCTCAAAACATATGATGGAGTAGTGGAGCTCTTGTAACAACCCTCAAAACCATTGTAACTCGATCCAATGGAACAAATTGAACAATGAGTCGCTGGTGAGATGTTATGTTTGTACAGATTTGGCTTCGAATACCAACTTCGAGCTTACAGCTTAGTCAACCATGTTGAAGCAAAAGTAAATTACACAATAAACTGTAAAATACAGGCAAAGGCTCATGGAACAGACCACGATAAACTATTGTGAGGAGTACTGTACAATGTGCACTACCACTTTTCATGTCGAAATTCATGTAGCCTAGCTATTGTAACTCCTCTGAGCCAGAAAAACAATACGTCAAACCAGAGGACAAGTGTTAGCCAGTTTACTGTTCTGACTTACCTATGTAACCAATAGCTCAATGAAAACAATACAATTTTCAACTCATAAATTCAGCCAAATGTGACAGGGCTATTTTACATAATATGAATATTCAAACTTAGATTAGGATTACTACTTATTAAACTAATAACAAGAAAGTACATATCCCCGACATAGTCATCAAAATTGAGTTTCGGAAAAACATCGTCATCAGTTCATTAAAGCCTTATAGACATTTGTCAGATTTGTTGTTACTAAGAAGGAACGAAATGTTACGAAACATCTGGATTTGTAACTGTCATGCTCATCGGTGTAATTTTTTCCTTTGCCTGAGCAAACAGAAAACAAAATAGAATAGACAAACCTAAGCCAAGCGAAGTAGAAACAAACGAAACTGCCTAAAACGTTGACCAAAGTCATCTCCCAGATGACAGAAGAAAGGTAAATTGAAATTGTCCAAAAGTTTGGTTTGTATTATATAATGATGTTTGTTAGTAAGGAAGTTTGACTTACCAAGTTAAATTAAGTAAATACATCTCTATAAATACCGTTGGCATACTCTCTTCGAATTACCGTTTGGAGTGGACCATAACTCTACTTATGGTTCCTTAAATTCGTCTTTTTATAAATTTATGATTATCCATTCTTCACAGTACCGTCGGGAAATCATGTCTCCTGGTCAGTTACATCACGAATGCATTTCACGGAGAGTATGTCCCAACTGTGTAAGTTTATTGATTAATCTGCATTTTTTCCGATTTTTTGTTTTGTTTTGTGCAACTGTCAGTGGATATCGCGTATTTAAAAAACGTATCTTTGAGTTACCTTACAAGTAGCACTGCCAGTTTCTGGGTCCAAGTTTGTTCAAAGTGATTCTATTTTTATCAAAGTTGATTGCTTCATAGAAATGCGTTCATTTTCCCCACTCGTGCAGAACAACAACAACAACAACTACACCTTGATAATACATTCAGTTTTGAAAATGACTCTTTTATGCTTCCTTGGGAATTATACCGACAGAAACAAACTGTGTGCTTGTATTGGGAAATCATTTTGCATTTTTTGACATTTGAAGCCTAATTATTCCAAAATAAAAAAGCAATGACGATTTCAATTTTCCAAGTTCGTAATCGTCCAGCGCTTCTCATTTGTTGAACTTATTTCCTTTAACTGTTTGTCCTTTTTTTGTTTTTTGGTCTGTAAGATATTCGTGGTGTCTTTAACGACCTTTAACGTGTGTTCTTGTCTTTCTTAACTTGATCATTATTCTAGTGGATTGGATTCACTTAAGCCTCGTGAAATGAAAATCTTCCTCCAAATGCAAGTTACCATAATTATCGACGTTAAATAATCTTGTCAAGAGTCTTCGACATAATGAAAACTTGAGAGGAGGATGAAGTTCATATTTTTTGGTTGAGAAATGAATGTATGTTTATCGAAAATTTTCCCTGAATGTTAGAATATTGCATATAAAGAGCTCTGGTAGCGGTAACTGGTTGTAATTTAATTATAGTTTTTATCTGAGTCACAAGTGTTTGAGTTAGATTTGAGTTTCTTAGGCCTGTAACTTGAAGTAACTCACTGGTAAAATACTCACTTCCAAATACCGTAATACATATGATGCACTAATTAGCTTCCCGATTCTGCCCCTTTCAATTATCTATCGTCGTGAGTAAGTGAACTGCTGGGTCCTTTCATACGTTGAGAGGTGAAGTATTGTGTTTGTTTTACAGAAATGGGAAAATTTTTAAAACCAATATGGAAACACAACGATAGATCATTTGAAAGAAAGCAGGACCGTAGCCTTCTTTTCAATGAATAAGGTCCTCACATAGAAAATTCAGTTATTTGTTGCTCAAGAATAATTTGTTCACCCATACTTTCAAAAATCTCAGTCTTCCATAACTCTTCTTATGCATAATGATTTGAGAAATGAAACTTTTGATGATTTCTTTTTTGTGAGGCTTGAATGGTTTAATACTTATTACATTTATGTTTTTGCATGCCATGTTGTTGCATTTCAAACAGAACATTTCCCTTTGATGCACATTAACAAATTGCATTATGGGAGGAGCAGATAAATGAGGCAGTGAAGATAAAATCTAATTGAACACTGATACTGGCAGAGTGTATAACCTTATGTATCATCAATAGGTAGCACTTGGAAATAACGACGTCTATACAATGTTATTAGTCAGAACTGTCATCTTACGTTAAGTTAGACCCCTACACTTTTATGATGGGTAACTTCATTGTTGATAGTTCAAAATCAGGAGCCCCGACTTCTGGAAGCCCCGGTCGGTTATGACAACCGTTAATAACTTACTTAGGCCCCATCAGACACGATCATACGTTTGTCAATGAACATTTTCATGTAAATGTATGGCGTTGTTCACTGTTACCCATTCGGAGCATGCAGCACCGTGCATCCGTGTACGCAAATGTTAGTGTGCCATCTAAACAAGTCCCAAACTTCTCAGACATCAAGTTGTCCAAAAATAATTATTTTCGACGACTATACTATAAATCGACAAATACGAAAGATTATGAGACTATTTCTCTTACCAGGACCGTACATAATGAAAAAAAAATGATAAAACTAGATGGAACGTCCACTGGTATTTTGAACATTTGTTGGAAAGATGAAAAATGCAGCTAAATATTCGAACATCGTCATACCGTCATGTTGGACGTTGTTCAACTCGCAAGATTGGGAAACCTGTCTACACGATCATACATGTTTGCTTGTTTGTTCAGTTTATTTCCATATCAACAATACAAAACATGAGGTTACAAAATCAACATAAAAAGTAAAAATAAAAGAAACAATTAACGATCATACAAAACAGAAATACGAGAAAGAAAAGGAGAGAGAAGAAGTTAAGAAAAACTTATATGAATATCTCCCCTAAATCAATGTGGTGATGAACGTTGTCATACGAAGGGCACCAAAAGTACAAAAAACTTGCATTTACATTAACCTGTGTACTCTTATTTTTTTTCTCGTTCTCTTTGTCTATCTTCATTTTGTCCCCTCCCCGTTTCTGGGAATCCGGACGGCTAACTACAGCAGTATGCTAATTACTGCGTATTTGTTGTTGACGGAGGAGGGGCTGAGAGCAGGAACCGCCCCTTGCTTCTTTGCTTGAGTCACCTTTGGCTTCCCCCATATCCCTCTTCAGCAAGCTCTATACTCCGCCAGACTCTTGTGCAACACGTTCATACTCACATTGCTCTCCTCGTACGGTAGGAGATGGTGGCATTTATTTCTGGAGCTGGCTTGAATCTCCAATGGAGGTAGGGGGCGGTGCTGCATTACAAGAAGTATATCCTGCTACTCCTCCCATTTTCTCTTGACTCTTATCTGGGACTTCAGAATGGTCGCCTTCTTTGCGCCCATGATGGTGTCTTCTTCTTCTTTTGAAAAATGGTGAAACATCCGAGGACATTGGTACACCACGTACGCGTCGTGAGGTCGGTCAAACCCTCAGTGAATTTATAATAAACTCCACAGGCTTATGGTGACCAACAGACCTCTCAATGAGACAGCCAGGAAGATCATTCCAATCCCGAATAGTGTTTGGTATAAAACTGTATTTGTAGCAATTAGTCCTAGCAGAGGGGGTGCGGTAGTGTAAAGCATGCACGTTGCGAGTAATGCGAGTGGGTTTACAAAGGCCAGACAGAGGGATATTAGCTTGACCATGGATACCTTTAGCGAGGATTTGAAGCCTACAACGCCTACGGCGATCAGATAAAGTGTCGAGACCAAGATCTTTCAAAAGGGTAGTCATCGAACCAACTTCACGGGAGTACTCGTTGGCAATAAACCGAACAGATCTCCTTTGTACTCCCTCAAGTTTATCCTTAAGAGACGCCTGATAAGGATCCCAAACGGAACAAGCATACTCCAACAAAAGCCTAAGTAAACCTTTATAGGCAGCCAATTTAACTTCCTTAGAACAAAAAGAGAGGTTCCTACGTAACAAGCCGAGAACCTTGTTCCCACTATTACAAACAGACTGTATATGATTTCCCCAATTGAGATTCTTGGTTATGGTCACCCCCAAGTACTTAACAGAATCTGCCCTCGTCAGATCAACCCCATTGAGGGTATACTTAAAGACTCTTGGATTGTGTTTCCTAGTAACAGACATAACATTACACTTTCCAGGATGAAATCTCATACCCCAGGTTTTGGCCCATTGGCCCAGGCAAGAAATGTCTCTCTGTAGCTCTTTACAGTCGTTATGATTTTCAATGACCCTATAACAAACACAATCGTCAGCAAATAACCTAACTTCAGACGAAGCAGCATCCACAATATCATTTATATATGACAGGAAGAGGACTGGTCCCAGAACAGACCCCTGAGGAACACCAGAAAGAACCGGAGCAGAATCAGATCTAGTACCATTTACAACAACAGATTGTGAGCGATCAGAAAGAAAGTTATCCACCCAATTAATGACTTGACCAGAAACCCCTAAAGAATATAACTTCGTCTTGAGGAGTTCATGAGGAACTGTATCGAAGGCCTTTTCAAAATCTAAAATAAAGACATCAACCTGTTTATTTTTATCCAAGGCAGCGGCCCAATCGTCAATAACAGACACCAACTGCGTATCACAACTGTAATTCTTTCTGAAAGCATGCTGCTTAGTGGAAAGGATTTTATTCTCTTCATAGTGATCCATCAGGTTTGAGCAGATAATATGCTCCAACAATTTACAGCAAATACAAGTCAGAGAGACAGGGTGATAGTTGGATGGGAAGCGAAGTGTCATTTTTCTTAAAAATTGGACAGACATTTGCTCTTTTCCAGTCCGTGGGAATGTGACCACTGGTAATTGACTGCTGGAAAAGGTGACTGATCATTGGTGCCAGATCAGTCGCGAGCTCCCTAAGGACCCATGGGTGAATGTTGTCAGGACCCATGGCTGTACTAATCTTTAGGTTCTTCAACAACTTTTCAACCCCGAAGATGGAGATAGAAATATCCCTCATTTTGCTACAAATAGGCCTCTGGAGAGGAACAGAGTCGAGCGGCTCTCTAGTAAAAACACTACTGAACTGACTATTAAGGACCTCGGCCTTATCCTTATCACTATTAGCAATTTTACCATTCAAGGACTGTAAAGGGGGGGATACTATGTTTATCCTTCCTCTGACCATTAATACACTTCCAGAAGGGTTTGGAATCATGAGTAATATCATCAATCATGCCATTTATGTACTTCTTATGAGAATTTAACACCTCCTTCTTGATATTAGCACGAAGGTCCACCCATTTGTTGTAAATATGGGTTTTATTGGTCTTCTTGTACAGAGCATGGAGCCTGTTCCTTCTCTTAATCATCCTACAGATACTATCAGTAACCCACGGGAGGGATTTCCTAGTTCTCAATAGTTTGGAAAGGATTTTTTTTCCACAGTTCTCTCAAGAAAAGACTTAATGAGGAGCCAGTTTTCCTCAACAGTACGGCTACCTTGTTTGCCATTGAAGTAACCAGTGGCAAAAGCTCTGGTTTCTGACCTCATAGTGTTATAATCCCCTTTGGAATATTGTCAGACAAGTCTACGTATTTGTTTTGGCCTACGGGACGAGCACCTCATCTTACAACGGACAACATCATGGTCACTAAGTGAATCAAAACTGCTGACGTCCGAGTACAAGTTGGGAGTGTTGGTAATGACTAAATCAAGAGTATTGTTGCCCCTGGTAGCAAATTTTACAAGCTGATCAGCGGCAAAATCGTTAACAATATCAACAAGGAGTTGACCATTACCATTGGTGAGACACATCTCATTTTCCTTATTCAGTCTAGTCTCCCAATCAATGAGCCTAAAATTAAAATCACCTAGGATGTGGAACGATGGGTTTTAATTTCTATGTTTAGTCATGATGTTGTTCAATTGGTCACGGAGTAAGGAAATGTGATCAATATGAGCATCTGGATCCCTCTACCAGGAGGCAACATAATGCCGACTCCCATTTACCAAAAACATTGCCCAGACTGACTCAGACCCATTTAGAAGGAAACTTGCACCTGATGGAGTCAAGTAGTTTTTAATGAGGAGCATAGTGCCACCACCTCCTAGGGTGCGGTCATTTCTAAAAACAGTGTAATCCAGACAGTCTGGGATTAACTCCCTGTCAGTAATAGAATTATCAATTTTGGTCTCCTGTAATGCAACAACGTCTGGTTCGGTGGAATTTAGAACAGCCTGGAGGTCAAGTTTTTTCCCTCTCAGGCCATTAATATTAATGGACATAAGGCATAACTCATTCTTATGAGGTGTCTCACTCGGTTTTGGAGGCTGACGTAGCGAGACGTTATAATGAGATAAGTCAGGATCAAGGGTATTAAAACTATTGCTTAGCTCAAGATCACTGTCCGCCCGGGACGTAAAAGAGTTTACATTTCGAGCTAAGTTACCATTATCACACTTTGGACAGATCCATACACAGCTAGTTGCCTGAACATTTTCGTACAGGGGGGTAGAGACTTGGGAACACTTATTATGAATCCACGATTTGCAAGAGTCACATTCTATAGCAGGGTCACTATCAAGAACAAGCTCGGAACATAAACCACACGGTGCAGAGCAATTACTACAAAACCACTTATCATCAGAGTTGGAACATTGGAGTTTACTGTGTCCAAGGGATATTGTTAAACTGCTGCAGCATGCCTAAGATGGCGTTTACAGGCGAAATAGGTAAGTACTGCTGAACTATGATGAGTTCATCCCGAGCAGCGTTGATGAAGCAGAAACACACCAAACACACCGGTAAACGTTCCAGACACCGCTCAAGAAAACATCCTGCACGTAGATACAAAACCCCCGAGGGAGCCCAGCCAACTCAGTGGGAAATTTGTGAAATGTAGCAAGACTATTCACTTGCCAGTGTTTTGTTTTCTAGTTTTGTTACTTTCTTCTTCTTTTTTAATTTCATTGAATCTTTTTTTGAGGTTTTCGTGACTTTCTATCATATTTTCAACTGTTGATGAGAGTGAAGTAATCTTCGGCCATTGTGAAGGACGGAGGCTTATTGTTTACACTATTTGTGGTTTTATTAATGATTCATTCTTCTCGGTAATATCACAGACTTTGCCCTGTCATTGATTATAAAGTTTTTCAAAAGAATGGATGAGAAACTATCTAACAGACAGTAATTCCGCTTTGGCAATAGTGCCAACACTGCGTGATCCAAACAAGTTTTAACGTAAGTGCTCCTCATGGTTACCGCACATTCTATGAATCATTTCTTGTAGTAACTATTTACGTTATTAACATGACTAACATATCTAACAATATGCCTTCTCTTGTCTTGTTTGCTGGATATCACCAATATCTATTCACCACGACACCAGCCCACATTAGACATTCCCTTGAGGAAACAGTACCGTAATTCTTGAACTTAACTGACTGGATTTTGATTGGTTGTTTAAACTCCGTAATTACAGTTAGTCTTTGTATGGAAATGAACCGCAGTAAAATTGGATTTCAGCAACTGATTTTTATCAAAAGACTGATATATACAGTCATTATGACCTGTACTCAATAGAAGGTCAGGGTAAGTGTTTTCTCGACAACCAAATAAGCGTAACCATAATGGTATGAAAGTTACCAACGAGTTCGGAAGAAGTGGGATTTCATTTGGGGGTACGCAGATATTTTATACACCATCTTGAGCAACAATTCAATTGCTTTACTGCTCAAACCTCCATTTTGCGTAACAATATGTTGATGACGTATTTGTGATCTGGCAACATTTTTCTTTTTTTCTTTTGTTTTTGTCATCGAAATATGTTTTTCTACCTCCAGAGCAAATTTAAATTTACGTTCAAACTCAAGGATATTTGGTATTTAAGTTTTTTGTTGCTTACATTGAAAAATGAAAATTTCGAATGATAAATTAGGAAGTTGTACGGATGTTAAAGCATCTGTTTGAATTCCCCCCCCCCCCAAAAAAAAAAAAAATCATCCTTAGAAAAAAAGAAACATCTGCCAATAAACATAATCTCAATATCTACAAGAAAAGAGGAAAGAAAATCAATATGGCAGTTCCAAGATAAGAGTTCAATTGTCTCATCATAAATTTTAAAAAAATGAGCACAACGGACTCTCGATGCGATTCATAATATGTTGTCGTCTATTAGCCCCTAAAATTCTTTGTATTCTTTGTATATTTTTTGTATATATACTTGTGCATATATATATTCGTGATTCATAAAAATATTCACTACCTAGAGTTGATGTCAGACGTCTCAAAGTTTGACTATTGCCCCTGGCGGTATATTGGTAGATAAAGGTGTAACAAAACCTCCACTTTTAAGAGAAATCGTCTTTCCTATTGTTAGATACGAACATTATGCCGTGAAGGTGAAGGTCGCTGAGCAACCGGTTCTGCTTGACTTATGGGATACATCAGGCCAGGGAGCATTCGACCGAGTTAGGCCTTTGTCATTCCTAGACACGGTACGTATAAATGCGCAATGCTCATGATATTTTATATATGTATATATGTATATATGTATATATGTATACATGTATATATGTATATATGTATATATATATATATATATGTAAGCAGCACAGGTTACGTTGGTATTTAAACCATTGGTCCGCATGCCTTGATTATGCTTTATTTTGCTTACATTTTTAGAGTACCGTTTCATTACTTCAATGTGACTTCGCTTCACCGTCAAATTCTGGGTTTACTTGTTTTTCCTTCTTAGGATATTATCATTATCTGTTTCTCACTGGTGTCGCAATCTTCTTTCAAAAACGTCCGAGAAAAATGGCTTCCGGAGATGAGACATCACTGTCCGAGGGCACCGATCATCCTGGTGGGGACTAAACTGGACCTCCGTGATGGCGAAAAGGGACACAAAATACCCCACAGCAAATCACAAAACGAGTTACCAATCACACATTCTCAGGTTTGTGTGTTACCATCGAAAAATTTATAAATCGAAATAAAAGAAAAGAAGGATTCTACGTGCAAGACTATGACATATGAATTCATTATTTACCACAGGTGAAATATTTTAAAAGGGAAGTATTGATTTTAAATTACACCAACATGGCATACACAAAAAATAGTTCTACTTATTGGAAAATCGATAATTATCACCAGTAAACATCATTTCACCAAACCATTATAAGTAAGATGATGCATAGTTTGATTTTTTGAACATTTGTTCCTCTTGAGTAACAAATAAGTGGATTTTTATCTGAGGGAACTTATTCCTTTAGAAGACTACCGTCAGCCTCATTTTAAACAATCTATCATTCTGAGTCTGCATGCAGATATCGATATTAAAAGTGCGATTTATTTTGTTGTAAAACAAGCACAACATTTCCCTTTAAAGTGACAGTTATTGTACAAAATTAACGAGGGTCGGCAAATGTGACAATTATTCCATAAACATGTAAAACATAAAATGTGTAACAAGTGAAGTTTATTGAGACAGTAACTTATATATCAAGAGAGTGAAGATAGCTGGTCGAAGAAAAACTTCGAAGCTTTTTTTATTTCTTCTGCAGAAACGAATGTGAATCTAATAGATTATGATTAAACTGTTCAAGGGTGGAACTTAACCCATATTCGACGGACAATTAACTCTAAAGATTTGTAGTCTATTTTTCTTGTTTATAATTGAAACCAAAATTATGAAAAAAATAGACTTAAAGTTTAGATCAGGTTTTGCTCAAACCTTCTCCGGCATCTTGTATGCGTGACTCATTTCAAAAAGATCACGACCAGATATACTTTTCCTTACGTTCCTACAGTTTTGTTTTGTCTCTTACATATTGATGAATAAAATCTTTTACTCTTTCCTTCTAAATGTAGGGAGTGTGGCTACAGAAGAAGATAAAGGCGCTGAAGTACGTTGAATGTTCTGCGTTGACAGAAAAAGGCTTAAAGCAGACCTTTCATGAAGTAATACGGACTGCCCTAAATCAACCCAAAGCTAAGGAGCGCCACTGCCGTGAATGCAACATTATTTGACCAAATTCAAGGTCACAACGGCAAAAGGAGACATGCATAAGACAAATGGTACCGTGGGTTTTCCAGACCGTTATGTTTTCAGGATGTGCTGTTATTCCTGGGTTTTCGACAGTACATCATAGGACTGGCTATACTTTTTTACAGTTGTAAAATACGTTAACAACTAACGTATCGTAGTCTCTTTTTCCAAATGTAGTCTGCTAATGAAAACAAAATGATGCTCTTGAGATTGTTTTAGAAAATCGAAACTGTTGTAATGATATTTCGGTCGGAGAGCCTTGTAAAGGGGGCAAGAATACCTCTAAGAACTTCCACCCCTTGGAGCTCAAAATCTGAATTGTCGACCCAGTGAAATATTTAAATGCCGTGATAGGCCAGGCCATTACCAGTCTCTTATATGACGTAACTTACATGCACGAGGGGCCCTCGAAGGTCGGTATTTTAAGGCCCAAGTCAATGGGAGAGATTCATGTCATGGTTCCGTAGCTAGTGAAATCTAATCTCATCGAGATTTTAACTTGTGCGCCATATGTAGATACTGAGTATATGTTTCATGATTGAAATTGTCGAGTGACGTCATGAACTGATGAACCGCTCAGTCCTATCAACCAAATTCGCACGCTATTTTCTATGCTATGCTTTCACGTTCTTCTCTGTATAGTATTCCCAGTATTGTTGGTACGAGTAGTGTAAAAAAAAAAACATTAATTCAGTTTCTGTCAGATATAGGTTAGATTTGTTTTGTAATGTTAGTTTCAGTGCACGCTGTGATAATTTCCAGCGGACAACTCTCACACTGAAAACTTCCCGACAATTTCCATCACGATAATCCCAAACCCCAGACAATTTCGGACAATTCTCTTCGACGATAAACGTAAACCTAACGCTTTTCATGGAGGAATTCGTCGTGGAGGGGGGGGGGGAGGGGCGTTGTCCAACTGGTAATTTTCCGGGATAGGAATAGTCCTTGGAGGTTGTCCGAGGGGGGGGGGGGATTGTCCGGGGTGTTGTCCGGTCACCGCTTAACCGCGCAATTACACGCAAAGCAGCTTTTGGGTTCAGTAAAATACGTTTCCTTGTACAAGTCGGGATATTTGCAATAGAGAACAAAGAAAAAATATAAAGATATAAAAATTTAGCAATTTTCTCATGATTCTTATATACCTACAGGATGTCTAAGTTTTGACAATATTGTATAGTGTACATACATTTTAAGCTGTAGTTGATCACACGAGTCTAAAATTTCATGTAATAAAAAATAAAAGCTACTGTTGCAACTAAAAATTGTAATATGCTTTTCGAGCTTGGAAACTACAAAAGTGATACAGAGCTTAGCAACTACAAAAGTGATATAGAGCTAAGCAACTACAAAAGTGATACAGAGCTTGGAAACTACAAAAGTGATACAGAGCTAAGCAACCACAAAAGTGATACAGAGCTAAGCATCTACAAAAGTGATACAGAGCTAAGCAACTACAAAAGTGATACAGAGCTAAGCAACTACAAAAGTGATACAGAGCTAAGCATCTACAAACGTGATAAAGAGCTAAGCAACTACAAAGTGATATAGAGCTAAGCAACTACAAAAGTGATACAGAGCTTGGAAACTACAAAAGTGATACAGAGCTAAGCAAGTACAAAAGTGATACAGAGCTAAGCATCTACAAAAGTGATACAGAGCTAAGCAACTACAAAAGTGATACAGAGCTAAGCAACTACAAAAGTGATACAGAGCTAAGCAACTACAAAAGTGATACAGAGCTTAGCAACTACAAAAGTGGTACAGAGCTAAGCAAGTACAAAAGTGATATAGAGCTAAGCAACTACAAAAGTGATACAGAGCTAAGCAACTACAAAAGTGATACAGAGCTTAGCAACTACAAAAGTGATACAGAGCTAAGCAACTACAAAAGTGATACATGTCTAACGACACTAAGCTGAAGGAGATCCATTTTCTAATCTTTACAGACTCTGATGATGATGATGTCGTAGGAGATGCATTTTTTTTTTGTGTTTAGTACAAACTGTATCACGTGCGCTTTAATGGGTGACTATACCACCAAATCCAGTTTTGCTTTGTTAGGTTTCATATTCGTATCTCGAAAACGGTAATAGATGTAAACACAATTCCAAAGGATTGTTATTCAGGGTTATTTTTTTTTCTGCAATTTCTGAAAGATGCCAGCTCTTTTAAGTTGCACGTTGCACGACCTTTAAACATCACTCACAGATAATTTCTCAGAAAAAATGGACATATCTCATATTTGGTATGTAGGTGTACCTTTACTTTATTGCAAAGAAGTTTTCGGTAAAGGAGAGGCAATAGGTAGTTCAAGGCAGGTTAATGAAAAACATTTTATATTAAAGCGAATTATTCCATCACACCACGAATCGTCCTATTTAAATAACTGTTGGTCTTTAACTATCAGTTTTGATGTATTCTACCTTTTGCCTAACAATAATCCTATATGACAAAGTCACCCTTTGCAAGATTAGTGTTATCGGGGTAAACTGTCGACAACGATGGCCGTTTTCAAGCATTTGTATGAAGACTTTGAAATAGCACAATTTAATGACTGCCATTGCATTGTTAACAAAGGAAACTGTGCTAGCAAAGTACACAGTTGTAACTTGGTGACAAGAAGAGCACCGGTAAGCCACTTGTTATTAGGGGGGGGGGGGGGGAGAGACTGTGACTTCCCCTCTGACTGTTTGGTAGCTCTGCACTGGTCTTAACATATTGTATTGGTCTGATGTATTTCTGCTGACAGCTTTTAATAACGCTAACTCCGTTTACACGCACTGCCGATCTGCTGCTGGTGTAGGAATCAGCCGGTATAAGTCGGGTCAAATGAAGATGTCAAACCGTGCATTAGGCCCAAACATGAATCGATACAAAGGTATACAGTACACAGTATATACAGTATATTTTACTGAATTGACTGTGATCATATTAAATAAAATGAGAGATGATCATTCATAATGAATACATTGCACTCATTGTGTTCGTGTAGAAGAAGTGCGCCAACTGCTGTCACAGTGTAAATAAGAAAGGTTAACAAGGAGCCGAAGTACGCTATGTTCACTTATACTTATCTGTATCCTTTGTTGTATACTGAGCCCAGTTACCAGAACCAGACGTCTAAAATCTTAGGTATGACTGTAACACACTTGTCATATTTGCAGGTCATCATCTTTTTTTCATTCCCTAGAGACGGCTGGAGGAAGAGGGCTAGTATATGACGTAAACATAGATATGAATGAAAAGAAGAGTTTGACTTGGGACATTGTCAATGTTGTATTGCAGTTTATAAAAGACGATGTGTGACAACACTGCGACAGTAATTGCCAAACTTTTTTTTAAATTAATGGCCACTTTGCCACCAGTCCGGCAACAGGCCAATCAGGTTCCAAACACGCCCTCCAGTTTTCTTCTCTTTGCAGTACCGTAGCTCTTTAGCGAGGTATGGATAGAAGTAAACATTCGCCACCTAAAATGGGAAATAGAAGATATGAGTGTGTATGGAGGTGGGTAGAAAAGAGTGGGGGTTGGGTAGAAAATTACAAGTACACTGAGGGATCGAGCGACAGGTTTAGGTTCTCTGACTTAATCTATTTTTTTAGTAAAGGAAAGAAAAAAATATCCGTAAGACTATTTTACATAGGAGAGTCAAAGATATGACAGTTACTTGATAAAAATGGACGTCACCTTGTTTAATTTGATTACCGGTAAAAAAAGTATTGTTGAACTGTGCAATATTTACCTTTTAGTCATTCTTCATTTGACCCACAGAGATACTGAGAGAAATTTGAGAATAATACGCCCTTCTCTCATTTTTCATATTTTTTAATATAAGAAATTGTGAGACATTTCCATGCGCAATTCGTGTTTTCATGCAAAGTATTCCCCAAGATTTCGTGTGTCACTGGAGCATGAAGTGTGCATGAATCGAGTTCCACAGAAATGCCCCCCCCCCCCCCACCACCACCTTCAGCAGGTTGAACCTGTAAGCGCAGGTGACATTATGATCAGTGAATGGTTAGTGGATACAACCGGTCGGTTTGCACAAATAACACCGACGGCAGGCATTGTATGTGACCTTAAACTAATAAAAATCCAAAAGTTTCAATGATTGCGACTTATCATCACATAGACCAGATTGTGTTCAATTGGAGCCCATTGGATTTTTTTTTTGGGGGGGGGGGGAGAGGGGGGAGTAATGTAAGCATACGCAGGAGCAACTGTAATATTTTGCATAAAATCATACGTAGTATGAATATCTGCCAATCAAGAATTAGGACGGACGAATCACAGACTCATACATGATGATGTAGATGGTGTTAGAGATCTCACCCAACTCATTTGTGACATGAATTACCATTAATGAATGATTAGTGATTAGCACTTCAGTTCAGTATTCAAGAATTTGTGACCAGAGCAACGCCGTCACTTTTGAACCCAAGCTTCACTTTCTTGTTGTCACAGGTTGGGAATTACTTATCCATACACAAGTAAAAAGGTATTGCTCTAGAAATAATCATTTTCGGAAGATCTTTCACAATTTGGTAGGGTATATGCTTCCCATGCTTTTGTTTCGAAGAAGCTGGAAGATCTGCCCCTGAGTCGCACGTTCTTGTTAGTGCGCGAGCTAACGTACAGTCAAAGGTCGGGGTGGTTCCCCCACCCCTTACCAACTCAAATGTATTACCTGTCCTCTTTCTAGCTTTTCAGCAAAACACAACTGGGTAATTTGCCTTTTAGCTATTACATCTTTCGTTGTTAACAATATGAAGGCTGTGATTAAATTTGGCTATTTTAGGTCTTCCTTAAAATGCTTGAACAGCGGTCATTGTCGGCTCTTTACCCTGAGCAATGCTAGACACTAATCTTGCATGAGCGTTTTGTCACACTAAACCTATTTTAGACAAAGGGTTCACGTACGTCCGTGGAACCGCTCAGTGGGTTAATGCATGCCAGATGATTGGGAACCCGGTTGCTTGGTTTTTAATCAGCCCTCTAATGCAGGGTCACGAAACCCCTCCGTACACGGACCAATGGGGACAAAATGATGGAGACGGACAAAATATAGAGAAATATGGGAAGACAAAAGAATTTTAAGGAAAAAAAAACATTGAAAAAGAAGCTAAAGAAAATGTTAGCATCCATGGAATGATGATGGTTTTGTCCATGTTCATATTATTCGAAATTCGCAGTCTTCGCCATCATGAAATGAGCAAAATTTTACTACACTTTTAAAGCGCAAAAACTTATGTAAGGAGAATAATTTTCTCTTCAAGAAAATACTGAGAGTAACAACCCCTGTGACTCCACTGCCCAAATGGAAAAAAAAAGTGAGGGCGTTACAGATATGTTGAGTTACCGCTCATTCGAATAATTGCGACGTTGTTTAAGAAAAAGAAAAGAGGACGCATCTTTGTCATTATTTCATCAGCTCAACCCATCTAGTGACATCATCTTTGTTCTCATTAATTGAGAAATTTGCAAGAATGAGAGCTATGATCTCAAGACTGGGCACATGCAGCTTAGAACACTTGCTGTGCCGATCGTCGGCCATCTGGAAGAAGGTGGCGCTCCGCTTTGATCCTGCCAGCACTCACCTCCTCCAATATCTTTTCCTCTCTGCCCCGTCCTCTTACAATGTAGGTCAAGTTGAAGAGCATCGACTTAGCCTGAGAATACTAAGGTTCTGTTATAAAACGCCCTGAACCACCATCCAGTTATCCTCATAGTGTATCTTTTTCGGCGGTCATGCGGTATGCCGGTATGCTCATTTGATAAGTCAGTTAGTCAATCCGTCATGTTTGTCCTTGCCCCGTCCTTGTTGGATAATCCTGGCTGCACCACTGTAATTGTAACGTTCTTAATTCCAAAGCAAATTCTGTCCCCCTCACCCCTGACCTACTCATTGACCACCACGCGTGCAGCACTTATACAAAAGGAGCTGCATTTCCAGTTATTGAACTGAATTTTACACTGGGCCAACCTGTTGGATGGAATTCATTGATTTATCTGTAATTGCATGGACATCATTCGTAATAGTATTACATTAGGCTACTTTAATTACTTAATACCGAGAACCTCTGTATGAATTTGACTTACCAAGTCCACGTTTAACTAGATAATTGCGTTGTCAGCATGTGCAGCAGTAGCAGTAATATTACAACGTACACTCTAAATTCACTATGGTCAAAATTGACCATAGATTGGTCAACTATGCACCGACCCAAAATATGGTCAACTTGGCCAACGTAAATTACGTGTAACAATTTGACCATATTTTGGGTCGGTGCATAGGTGACCAATCTTTGGTCAATTTTGACCATAGTGGATTTAGAGTGTAACAACAGTCAACATGAGCCCAAAATATGCCGAAAAAGCAGTACTTATGTTCTCTTGTGAAAAGGAAAAGCATCCCCATTTTGCCAATTACAAAAAAAGGATCATCTCATGAACCATGTAAACGCATGAGCATAGCGTTGTCCCACATTCACGGTGAAGTTCCGCTTGCGTTACTTGCCTGCACAAGTCGACTGTTATGAGTGACAACCCGAACTCTGTGGAGCCAGCCGAACTCTTTACGACTTTGCCCAATACAACTCAATTGGACCCTCGTGTTCCAGTTTTGAATAAATCTTCACGATTTTTAGTCACGACCACGACTGTCGCAGAGTCTGGTCGGGAAAAGTGAACATGTTTAGTGGCCAACGAAGCGTTAAAAGTCTGTCGTTGAAACTGTCTGTCGTTGTCGTTAGGACATGCACACTACAGGCCGACGGGACTGTCCAGATGAGTTGCGAAGTCGCATAGTGTGCAACAAAATCTGAACCAACAAGAGAACTGAACCTAATGTATGAGATTTTGTATCGTTCTACCAGTTAAACGTGACAATTTGTGCCCGAAGAAGTTTCCATAGTTGAGAAGTCGCCTTGAAAGCTGTATGTGAGTGTGTGGCGGAGGGGGAAGGAGGCGGTGGGTGGGTCAGTACGAGTCTGAAAATGCTTGCCAGAGGACCAAGAAATATTGTTTTCCCGTTTTATTTTTTCACTTTTCGTGTTCCTCACAAGGGTTTCACAATGCAAAAAGTCTTTTGTTCAGAGATTAAGAAAACCTCAAGAATATCTATATTCAGTAGGATACTTCAGTTTGTGAAACCAGGGAACTGTAATTTAGACGTAAAGTTTAATTACTGCTGATATTTCAGCCAAATCAGTTAAGATAAGCCGTCCAGTTGGCTCAATGGTATTTCCTTAATATCATTCACCGAGCAACATCATTGAAGTCAACTAGTCTTTAAACAAGTAGATGGCTCAAAACAATGCTTTGAAGTGTAAGTTTGCACCGCCAACATTTTAAGAGCGAGTAAAGCTCGAAAAGACTGTTTCATTGAAATAAATGAATACAGTTAGCCTCTACCGTAATGGTAGGTTGCATGCAAATGGGCAGAAATTTTTCTTGAAATTGCCAAACATTCTTTTTTTTTTCAGGTTTAGACATACAACCAAACTGTTATTCAGAGATACGCAAATCTGTAGGCAGAATAGTTATTTTTTCCTGACGACTCGCAACACTGTGGCAGTACAAGAAAGTTCTCCATTGTAATTCTATAATCCCGAATAAGCCAAATGGAATTGTCAAGAACGATACAAAAGAGATATTATTTATTTATTGTGACATTGGCAGTGCAAGCTATACTTCAACATATTAAAGGGAAACAGGGCGTTTGTTTTAGAGAAAACGTCCATATTTTTGAAACCAATGTTTGTGGACGTAGAATGATAGATTATTCAAAACAAGGAAGGACAGTAGCCTTCTTTTCAAGAAATAAGCTCAGTCCTCACAGATAGAAATTCAGTTATTTGTTACTCAACATTAATTTGTTCACCCAAACTTTTCAAAATTCAAATGATGCATCTTCCGTTACTCATCATATGCATAATGTTTTGAGGAGATGAAGCTTTGGTAGATGTTTATTGGTGAGACTGAATGGTTTAATAATGATTGCCGCTATTTTCTTTTGCATATCGTGTCGGTGTATTCTAAACGCCTTATTTCCCTTTAAATCTGTCTCTGTAAATTACAGCTCCCTGCTTTAACCTGCTAATACCATATTGTGATTACTCTATAATCCCGAATAAGGCAAATGGATTGTCAAGAACGATACAAAAGAGATATTACCATGTGACATTGGCAGTGCAAGCATTACTTCAACGCATTAAATATGTCTCTGCAAATTACAGCTCCCTGCTTTAACCAGTCAGCTGTTATTGAGATGTAGACAGGATGGAAAATTTAATCACTGCTAATACTTTAAGACCCATCACAGAAAGGTAAGCTGTGTAGCCGGCTCAAAGATGCTTCCTTTATTTTGGCGGCTAGTTCAACAGCATTCACAGAGCAACATCTGTTAAGCCAACAAATCCTTAAGCGATTAGCTCCCTCAGAACAATGAAACTCCCTAATCAGCTGGTGAAAGTAAGGTTGTATCACAAAATAAGAGATCAAAGAAGTTCTGTAACCGACACTCCAGACTGCATCAATAACAATAAGCAAACCACATTTTGTCAGTGCTAATTGACAACCTATTGTTTTCTGGCATCAGACTTGCACTTGCTTACCTCGTAGTTGCTATGAATGGTAACTAAAATTCATTTTCCAAATTTTGAACTCCTCGATATCACTCCTTCGGCGAAAATTTAACCCACTGAGCCCATGTATGAAATTTAGTCGAAGTTGAAGTAACACTGTGACATGTTCTTTCATACTGTACTTCAAAGCGGTTTCGAACCTGTATCAACGTAGCCTACAGGGATTCGCCACTGAAGGAGATTGATATTTCAGAGAATAATATGAATACTTTTCTCTCTTTATGTTTAAAAACCACATCTTAGTAACATGTTCGGTTCGGAAGTTATGAGTTTTTAAAGAAATGTCTATGTCGAAATGCATTGTTTAATGGGAAACATGTAATGTCCCCCAGGCACAACTACATGGGCATCCTTGGCATTTTCTTATAATTTTAATTGACTGTCTAAAAAGAAACATTCCAATTGTGTCAGAGATGTGACCATTTCCAAGATATATATATATATTTTTTTGTTTAAGGTAAGCTACATCTTAAAGACAAAAACTCTTCACCCCAAACAGTTTCAATTCTCCCAACCACCTACCTCTAGTCCCTCCCTCAGCCTGTTTTACATTCCTCCACATGTACAATCAAAACAATGGATCCCTGTGTACGCTGTGTAATACGAGCTGCTCTGCATCTTTCGAATTTGCTGTCAATCTAAGGGTACTAATCTACCTAATCTACACATTTTCATCAGTGTCGAATGTCAAGGTCCAATGAGGACTTCAAATTAATACAGTTAAAAACAAGATATTGACATCGGATTTGAAATGCCTGCTGTTCAATTAGTCCTCTCACATAAGAACTCCTCCAATTGCCAGTAAAATATGCCTTTGACCGTACGTAGCAGGTACCTTTTTAGCGGCATTATCCACAACGAAATGCATCTCCTGTGACATCATCAAGAGTTAGGTTTATCGAATCCATATCGGTAGAATGAGATGCTTTAGAACATGTATTACTTTTGTACTAGGTACTATAGGTTAAAGGGCATGCTACGAATTCGGTGCTTCCATCCGAATCTCACATGATATCTTACATATTTATGCCTTCTCGAGAGGAACATACCCTGACCATTATGGTACGTCTGGATATCACGTCATGTTCTATCATGCAGAAAAGGTCTTCTCGAGAAACGATTTTAGCATATTGTGCGTATTTTGTGATAGAAACATGAAAATAAACATGTTATTCACACTTTTAGCCGGCATCTAATCCATAACATGATATCATGCGTTCTGACAAATCTTAAGAGGTGAATCCCCTAACATTTACTAATGTCTGTGACCATAACCTATGTCTTACGACACGAATTTGAACCCTAGCTGAACAAAACCATGGATTAGGTGCTGCCACGTACTGAAAGCAGATGTGCTACGGAGGGGGCTATGAAAGCATACTACAAAACATTTTCGGAATCCAGTGCTAGGATACTGTGGCTCATCAATTCATGGCGTAACACAACCATTGAAAGCTCACATAACATCAGTCTGCAAATGTGTCCACAGTAACACTTAAGCATCACGGTCTGTGAAACTCGTGGCAATTGCCTTATTGTCCAATTGTCTTATCCGTGTCTCTTTCTTTCACCTTTGACCCTAGATGTTCAAAGAATGTTGCATTTACGATGGCGGCGCTCCTTAACTTTCGGTTGATTTAGGGCAGTCCGTATTACTTCGTGAAAGGTGTGCTTCAAGCCTTTTTGTGTCAGGAAAGAACATTCGACATACTTTAGCACCTTTATCTTTTCTTGTAGCCACATTCCCTGAAATTAGAGAGATGAAGAAGAACGATTTTATTCATCAACAAAATGACCGATGTTGGTTAAACTTTCCTTAAGTACGAAGCAAACTAATTTTTTTTTAGGAACGTGAGAAATATAAAATAACTTAACATGTAACTGTGATCTTTCTTGGAAAAGAGCCATAGGCATCCATCATGAAAAGTTTTTGAGTATAAGCTGACATTGCACCAATTGCAGAGATAAACTTGTCAGAAAATCTTTCCTTTTAGTTATGAGTTCCACCGTCAACAAAAATATATAAACAGTCAAAATATTCAATGTGGTTCGTCGGTACATTAGCTCGTAATTTCAATTATAAATGATCCAGAATGCGCAGACTATTTAGTGTCCAGGTTCATTTCTGAAAATGATAAAAAAAATCATTTTTTCGTTCTACCAGCAACATTGACTCCCTTGACGTATTACTTAATGCACCAAAATTCTCATTTAATTGTTACACCTTGAATATATCACATGCACATACGGAATTATTGTTCACATTTGCACTTCGACTCCATTATTTCGATTTCAACAGTAGACACTCCAAAATTGTTCCACGCCTGGTACAAGTAATGAATTTACCAATTCACATTCTTGTATCGATCGTCGATTATACTTTCTTTTTTTTCATTCCGACTTTAATTTTTGGATGCTAAAACACAAACCTGAGAAAACGTGATTGGTAGCTCGTTTGGTGATTTGCTGTGGAAAATATTTTGTCCTATTTCGTCATCACGGAGGTCCTGTTTAGTCCCCACCAGGATGATCGGCGCTGTTGGACAGTAATGTCTCATCTCTGCATGCCATTTTTCTAGGGCGTTTTTGAAAGAAGAATGTGACACCAGTGAGAAACAGAGAATGATGATATCCTGTTTGGAAAAAAGAAAAAAAAAACATCGAGGCCAGGATCAATCAACAGGGGTCAAATAGCGAAAACCTTGTACACACGATATCTCAAGATTGAGGGACTTGAGCAAGTGATATGTTCATTTGCTGGTTGGAGGATCCGGTTGTTTCCGGCAGAAGTCAAAGGTCATTTGGGGTCAACATGCGTCAAATAGTCTGTAAGTCCCTTGTAATCTCAAGAAGCCTGCGAAGCATGTACTGATATCATATTTGTTATGCAGGTGTAGTGGCAAATACGATATTGAGGGCAAATGCCTATTATATTTGTTGGAGGCCAACGGGTCGATTTGTAAACATAACCATGTACGCAAAGACTGTCAAGACAAGGAAGCTTCAACGTACCTCTTATTTTTTTTTATGCATGCATGCAGGTGTGCTCTGTTGAGTAACGATGCCTATTGGTCATCGAGTCTTACGTTAATAGATGCTATTGTGGATGAAATATTGTTGTTCCATTGTAATCACGATGACGCAAGAAATGATTGCAGATTACAAACACCAAGTGTGTTACACGTCCTCTCGGTATATGTCAAATTCATACGCCCATAACTGAACCATCCAAACTACACTGCATTTGTATCTTCTGGTTATGGTATGACTCCCTGTAGATCGCCCACAGTGTTTCAGCTTTAACAAAGCAGACCAGCGTTTTGTAGGCAGTTTCCTGATTTTTATGTATTTTTTCCTTGGTACGGTACACTCCACTAAAAGGAATCTGGGCCCTCGTAGATCCTTCAAGCAATTCTCAGTTAACCCCTAGTCAAAATTCTGGCTGCGCCAATGCAACAGGGGCATACTGTTTTCCGTATCACCGCCACTGTATCACACATGTTGATTTCCCTTCATCCATGTCTAATGTTCTGTACACATCTAGCAAAACAAATCCAGCTACAACATAGCGGCGCACTTCGAGTCCCGTGAAACCCTGCAAATCTGTTACTCCACTGCTCAATGAAAAAAAGTGTGGGACAAAAGTTGTATTGATCCCCACCCAACTATTGGCCCTGTCCTCCAAGAACATATGAAAGAGGATGCATAATTTATGATCCTTGCACTTTCAGCTCAACCCATCTGATATGTATTAGTATTTTTTATAGACTTACTTTTGCTCCCATTAACTTGAGTAATGCAAACATGAGATCCTTCTACACATGCAGGTTATGACACCCAGGAAGAACCGTTCTCGTCCGTCTGGTTAGTTTGAAAACCCAAACTTTTGTTTTACGCTCTGCGCCAACCGATGTGGCGCTCCGCTTTGATGGTCCTTATAGGGTTCCTTTATAGAGATGGTTGCGGCAACTGGTTAGTTGAGGCCATTTTGACTCAAACTGTAAGACCTTTTCGATCCTTTGTGAGAGATAATAAACCAATAACAAATGTCGTTTTACATTTTTTTCTTATCTGAATCAGATCATGAAGGTTTGACTAACCTGCATGCACGTACATAGGCCTACAATATTCGCACAGATGAGGCGAATTGCCTAGCATCGCAAACCCTAAATGACTCCCGCTAGTGAACACTAAGCAGAGGTGATGTTTCAATGCTAGGGCCTTACAGTAAGCAAAGGAAACTGTAAAACTTGTTGTGTAGGGTAGAGATACTAACGTGTCATTGACTTTTTGTTTTCATGAAATTCCAAAATGGCTTCAAACTTTCCACTTTGACATGGTGAATTGTAGATCTTGAGGGTGCTAAATTTATCATAGTTTTCTGCAAAACTAAAGTTACGGTTGCAGAAGCAAAACCAGGATGTACGGCGCACTGAGAGCAGATTAAAGTTAACAAGAAGGGACCTGGTCTCAGGGCGTCTCAGTTGAGGACCATCATGAACGCTGAGTTCCAAGTGGAACTGTTAATGGCGTGCTCGAATCTCCTGAGGGAGCTGCAGACGATTTGGTCGTGATACTGGACAGAAAGAAACCAAACATCACCTTGCCTCCGGACAAACTCAACAGATCACTCCGAATCTTCCTAGAGCAGATACTTCACCGAACATAACATAACAAAACCCTATCGCACACAACGCCAGGGATGACTACATCAAACCAGTGCCCCCAATCAGAGCAGACTTTTCATAAATGAGGACCTGACAGCCCAAACTTGCGGCATATCGATAAGCATGGAAAGGTCACAAGGTCTTGGACTCTTCAGGGCAGATCTTCGTTATTAACAACCATGCTCACAAAAATCTCACAATTAAAGACCTGGAAAAATCCTTATTGCAGAACATATAGAAGAGAACTTTATTCTATGTCCCCCCCCCCCCTTCCCATTTTAGGTTTCTGTCGCATCCTTGTCCAGTTTTGCTGATGTCACGTATTAAGTAACCTGCTTAGCTCTGACCTCACGTTTGATTGGATTTACAGACACATTTAATGAATTTCTTCAGTCAGTGTGAAATGTAGGTGCCATAACATCTCGTCCTCGTTTGACCTCATCTTAAGGTTCTGTACTTTGCTTCGTTACGTTTCTTTCTGCCTCTCGTTCTCCCATTTCTCTTCGATAATTGGATATTGAATAGATTCCATGATTCAAGCGTAACTTCTCGTGAAATTCTCTCAGTTCCCAATTTTTGTGAGTGCAATTACTGTGACTGCTGCACTACAATCAGCACAATAGCTTTAAAGCTAATTAACTTTTGATTATAATAGGATATTTACCTTGAAGAGCTCACTACGGGTACATCGCTAACAATTACGGTAATTATCCCCTCGGTTCTGTCGATCCCGATATTTAGTCTCATCCAAACAATCATCCAAACTCCTGCAAGTATCATAATTACGATTTTTTTTTGTCATTGATTTCTCAATTGAATCATGATTAAAAAAAAAAAACAAGTTTTGCCCTACTTCACGTGAACGCCAGACCCGTGAACAGTAGTTTCGACAGTTTATTGCCATTCTTACGTTCCGTAAAGTGTATTTCTCTCTAAGTATCGACATTACAGGGGCTTGGTTTGGAAAACAGCTTCCTTGATAAATGCTCTTTGACATCCCTTGATATAAATTTAAATGAGCGTCGATGAAAGACCTTGTAGAGGAGTGGTTGTTGATTTAAATCCCGCTTTCATACAAAATTTCCTGCGATATGTCGATTCTCGCAGTTCCGACGGAAATCACATGCACTGAATTTCAGCGACAGTCACTGGATCGTCGGGAATATTAAATAGGTCTCCTCTTTATCCACCACTTTAAATTGCGATAAAATAATGGTTGTTTCTCAATGTGAGATTTCAGTTATAACCTTTAGAACCACTACAGCAGTGTTAATATAATCTTCATTAAACCTAGCTCACGTCATTCCCCTATCCCCACCAATATAGTCCATGATATGACATCCATTTTTGGGGGGGGGGGGGATCTTTCCATTTTCGTAATAGTAATCATCGTTATCCAAATTATACAAATTATCAGTTATCCATTTCCTATTGCAGGCCATATTCTTAGAAACTCTCCTCCCAGCGCCATTTTTGGATTGCAGGACTTTAAATACTAAACGAAAAGAAATTTCGTCTGAGTTCCCTGGTCAGGACTGTAGTCGAGTCCAACAACCTCGATTCCAATTACTAGTCCAAGTCCATGAGTTCAATTCCGAGTCCCAAGTCGATGGGATCGTTCCCGAGTCCAAGTCCGAGACCAGTGTTATCGAGTCCAAGTCCGAATTTGCGAAAGAATATAATATTTGCTGTGGATGGTTAATTAATGCACTAAGCTCAGCCTATGCTACTTCACACTGACCAAACAAATGAATGGAATCTCATGTCAAATATGGATGGATGAAGATAAAAGTCAAAAGGTAATTGCAATATGCTCTCTGCAGAAATATTTCATATCATTGGATCTCGGTGATCACATTTCTACGAGGGTGATTCTGCATAATGTCACTTACACTATGTCAACAATCAGACACTTGGACAGGTAATTAGTGGTATATTCGCATAGCAGTTGCCGTCTTTATATGCCACAAGTTATACAGCACAACATACCGAAGTAGTCACATTGATAATACATTCGGGGCCCTGCGCCACATTCTCATCTAACATACAGACTGGTTTTACCTCATCGTACCTCATCTTACCTCATCGTACCTCTTCATGTTCATAACATACACATGAGAATACTATTCTGGATATAATTTTTGACTTTCTAAATTTATTTTACTGTGAAATCTTTAATCAATAACAGTGAAGTAATTAGGCAAAATAGTTGGTAAAATAGAATCAGAATCTAAGAGTGCATTGATTTTGATCAAATTATTACTCCTGAACATACTGTAATATATAGGGATAGAAGAGGATAGTTGTTCACCCAATTGTGAAAGATATGATATATAATTGGAAACTGGGTGAACGTAAAACAACAAGCCCAAAGGTATCAAACAATATTCTACATACAAATACAATAGACATTAAAAGTGTATAAAAGGGTGCAACCGGCTTGATGGCTGCATGAGTAAAATTTACACCAAATATAAGACACCAGTATAAGAGAAATGATCCATATATGAAAACGAACAAATACAATATGAGTGGTACATGATTGCACTGAGTAGAATAGAATAGCATATGAAAAACTATGTTTGGAGACGCGTATGGCGGGCATTGAATAATTTCATGGCAGAAGGATAAAAATCGTTTGTAAATCTTTTCGAACCGTTAAAACTCTCTCAGTCTCTTGTCTGAAGGTTGGAGCCCCAAATATCAAGATTATGGATGAGAAGCCTCCTTCAGAATACATTCAATTCGTTTTATTGTGCGGTCTTCGTAAAGCGAACTTATAGGGATGGTAGATTTGTACTTATGATCTGCTATAAGCGTCCCTTGTTACTGATTCTAGTTTAATCATTGTTGTCTTTTTTTTTAAGTTATTTTTTTTAGTTGTTTTAAGTTTCACTTCCAATCAAACTAATATGTTAGTCATTGGAATACTCTCTGTGATGGTACGACAAAAATACAGCCGGTAAAATGGGTACATCTTGCAAGATTTTCAAGTCACCGTAAGAAATATGCTTACGATATTTGCTTATGATAGTTCTACTAATTTCAGCTCAAGAACCTGATCCACAACAAAACCCTTAATAATGAAATGGAATTTGGCGGTTTTCTCCTTTGTTTGTTGGGGGGGGGGGGGGATATCTAAAGTGGGTGATTAATTTTTGGTTATATTCACATTCAGGAACAGGTTGTTCTCGTCATGCATAATATATAAAGTACAATAAAGTGAAGTAAAAGAAATAAAATAAATTACAAGAATGCTTCTATAATATTCTTGTATACACATGCATGCAATTGTTTTCTGCCATAATTTAATACCACATATCAAAGATTGCGAAGCTGATGATAAAGAAACTGAGCAATCCTACTAAAACTAAAATCTTTTTTATGGTACAGGTATCAAGATTCTCTTTCTCATGCAGTATAGTTCTCTACAGTATAGTTCCAGTCCGAGTCCAAAAAGGTGGATTTTAAGTCCGGACTCGATATTATTATTATTCTGTTTCTTTGATACAGTTGTTTTTGCTACAAATGTAAGAGAATTTCACTGAGCATTTTGCTGTCACATTGTCCAATGCATTACATCTGTGCACGTAGCTACTTGTTTCAATATCATGTTTACAAAACTGAAATAAAGAACAAAAATTTTAATTTCCGTCCAATGTTCTTGGAGGGCAAACGTTTCTCAGTATTGGTATCGATATTGTAATAAATACCATGCGTGTAACCACTTACCGTGTTCAGGAATGGTAAAAGCCTGACTCGGTCAAATGTTCCCTGCCCTGCTGCATCCCATAAGTCAAGCAATACTGGTTTTCCAGCCACGCTCACTTTGACAGTACAATTTTCGTATCTATATCGTTTGAACAGATTAATAATAAGACCTCTTTTAAAGTCGGAAATGCCTTTTGAAATAACAGAAAAAAAATCCACAACAGTTCGTTGCAACATTCTTTCACGTTCAGCTGTACGATTGCCTGTGGTTTTAATGTAGTACTCTCACAGGGACTAGACTAGAAAAGTGGAAGAGTCCTTCCCATTGCCTCTGTCTCTTTCAGGTGTTTTGTATTTATGATACATTATTATAGTCCCTGCTATAGCTACATGGTTTGCTTCTGTAATAAAATGGTATTTTGCATAGGAAATACTAAGATGAAAAGCTTTGAGATGCCTGGTATTAACTCTCTCCGTGGAGACATGTTGTGTCAGTAGCAGGCTCAGGCTGTAAAGAACGTTGGCGGTGTCAATTTTAGTAACGTAACGATCTACGTTCGAAGTACTTTAACATTTTCTTTCAGTTGAATGGCTTTCACCTAAACATTGGTGTACAATGTGAGCCTTGACAGGATAAACTCAAGTTGTTAATGGTAGTTAATTTCCAGAACTGCTCCCACACTGGGCTTCCTATTTATCAAACACTATTTTTAAATCGACAAGGAAAACACCAAAATTCGAACCCCAGCCCATGATACAGTAAAAATGCTCTGGCGGGAACCCTGCGGTGTCAAAACTGTTAAAATACAAAGTAACATATACATTTTTAAAAAAAATCACTTGGAAAATTAAAATAAAAATGTTTAAGAAACTCCCTTGCAATGATTGCTTATTTTCATGCCATTGTTTACTGTATGTAGTTGTCAGATCCCCCTCCGACTTCTTGCTTCTTGCTTAATTCATTGCCGTTGTTTACACTTAACACACACAGTAAGAAGGTGACCAAATGATAACAATAAATACACAATGCAATTTTCATTTGGACTGTTAATTGCACAGAGAGCATTTCCATTGAGCACATAATTAGTTTACTATATCCACAAGGCGATGTAGGTTAGCATCACTGAATAAATACTGGTGCGATCAGCTAACCAGGTAAGTGATGACATCGTAGACAAAAACCATTTCTGTAAAATTATCATTAGAAACTCAATCTCAAATTATTAGAAAATGAACAGACTGGTGATAGGGTAATAACTAAAATGTAATCACTGTATGGTAAGTTTACATCTTGGCATTCCATATAGTGGTCTTGGTCCAGATTGAGCAATGGGCAATGACTAGAAGTTTTGGACGCCTTACAGAACTTGCGATGTAACACGCCTTCGAAATCTCTCAAGTGATGTCACTCAGCATTTCTGAGTTTGGAGAATATCCCAGAAGTCTTTATGTCATGTATGACTGTGCTGGCTCTCCGTAAAGGATTGATCTTACTCCATTGATCCGAAGACCTCTCCTCTTTCTATTGACACAACCTACGTTTCTCCAACGTTACTCTCGTCCCAACTGTGTCATCTTCATTGCATTTTACTGCTTATTCAACGATGCGAAGCCTAACCATCTGATGTGGTACGGTACTGTCTATCGTTAACCTGGCGGTTCGAGGCCTAAAAAATAGATTTTGATTAGAGACTGTGTTTCCACTCGTTTGTCACTGTTACTTCACATTAACTCGTTGTATCACATTATTAAATCTAATTGTTAAGCTTTAGTTAACTGTACATTGTAATCATTTTTAGCCTAACCATAAAGAGTTTGTACTAACTCTGAGCCTAAACTCTGAACGAGAAAAACAACACTCTCGTTCCATATAAGCTCTGCGTCTATACATTTTTATTTGATTTCTTTTCTGTCGCCATTCGGCGACATTGGTCTCAAGAATATAATCGTGTGGAATGCTACTCTTAGTTTTGCTTAGATCTCCCGAGTTTGCGCAATGCAAGAGGATAGAAACCCTTTATTAGATAGATATCCAGTAATCCAGTAATTTAAGTTGTTTGAAACTTCATGATCGGTGACAGGTCAAAGTGTGGTGCGTCCCTGACAAAAATGAATCAATACTAAAAATCACCACAAATATTCATGTGCATCATTTAAAATATTATGAATCCAAACATATTGGTATTTGTAAATCCTAAACATCGGCCTTTTTACGGTTGGAATAAAAGCACAATTCGATGGGGTCTCAAAGAGTCACGGATTCTGATTTATAGGATTTCTCCACCAACAAGAAAACTTAACGTAATGAGTATGACTTTTTACCGTTTTGACATTTTAACATTACGATTTTATCAGTGGATGCTTCCTCAGTTGTCAAATACTGCTTTGAATGTTGGGTTTGATTTTGCCTTTTTGCACTTCTCGTGTTTCTAACAAGGTCTTTCGACACAAAAACTCTCATTCAGTTCAGTGGTTATGAAAACCTCGTGAGTAGCCACATTCAGTATATTTTTCGTCCATGAAACCATGAAGTAACCTAGCGAATTGTTATTGAGATGGACAGGACAATTTAATGACTGTTAATACTTTAAGGTCTACTAAAACGAGTGAAGATAAACTTTGTAGTTGACCCAAATGAATTCCTTTTCTTTATTCGTCGGTTCCAGTTTAAAATCATTCACGGAACAAAATCATTTAAGTCAACTAATTATTAAACAATAAGATCAATAGCAAAGCTATTGAAAACGCCACGCCCATACGTTACAGGAAAAATTCGAGGCAGAAAATATAATAAAGAAGAAAGTGAAGGCATTGTTTTTGTTATCTTGTTAAAACTTACACTTCAATTTTTCAAGAAACAAGGAACGATACAAATATTAGGCCCATCAGGATGCAATATTTATTACTTCAGCGAGTGAAGAAAATTGAATGCACGACTATCAAAAATCGACGTCGAAACACCGGTGAACGTAGATCCAGAAACTCACAAATGCGCCTACAAATACTGAGTATTGCAATGACCGGACGACTACTGGAAATTCGAGAGGAATGTTAATTGGTCTAATGACTTACAGAGTTGGGACATGTTCTCCAATGAATGCATTCGTGATGTAACTGACGAGAAGGCACGATTTCCCCACGGCACTGTAGAAAATCGATAATCATAAATTAAAATAAAGAAGAAAAAGTGACACAATTAACATAATTATCGCAAGGATTTTATTTCTTCCATTTCATATGGTAGTAGAAAGGTTATAATAAAGTAGTAAGAAGTAAAAGAGAATTTTTGGTCAAGACCATGGCTCTTCAGTTAATTCCTGTTTTGCTAGGTTTAGCCTTTCGTTACGGTTTATTCAAACAAGCATACACTGTGGAGAATGACCGTAACCAATCCTCACTTAAATTGTATATTTATATTAATTAAATGCATGCATTTGGATGAATTTATGATTGCATGACTAGATAATTAAGTGTGTTCACTAGGCCATATTCTTGCATGCAGGCGTGAGCAAGTAAACCGGCCGAAATTTATCTTTTGTGTTTGAAACGTTATTTTTTTTTTTGGTTTTAAAGCGTTTTAATGCCTGGTCACATAAGGGCGATATGAAAACTGAACATCTATATTTACGATTGTGTAATTTACCTTACTGTTGTCAAACATGTGATCAACTAGTTAGTGTCCGAAGCCAATTAAATCTGCACAAGCATCTCGAAAGGCTATTGTTAGGCTACATTCTTCCATTTCGTTGCTCTTGTGCTCACATTTCTGAATTTTGTCACAATGTTTCACTATTCCCGCTGTGATAATTTTCATTCGCAACCCTACGAAGCCCCTTTTGAAATTCCTCATACAATTCTCATGAGATCTCATGCGAATTGTATGACTCTTGTAACGATTGTATGAGATCTCATGAGAACTACATGAGATCTCCTGAAAACTATGTGAAATATTGTGAGGATTGTGTGTAGTCTCATGCTGTATGAGATCTCTAGAGAACTGTATGAAATCTCATAAGAATTGTATGAAATCCCGTGAGGTTTATATGAGATCTCATGAGAGCTGTATGAGATCTCATGAGAGCTGTATGAGATCTCATGAGAACTATATGAGATCTCATTAGAACTATATGAGATCTCATGAGAACTACATGAGATCTCATGAGAACTACATGAGATCTCCTGAAAACTGTATGAAATCTTGCTTGTGAGAATTGTTTGTAGTCTCATGAGAGCTATATGAGATCTCTTGAGAACTGTATGAAATCTCATGAGAATTTTATGAAATCCCGTGAGAGATTCCACGAGAATTGTATGCAATCCTACGGGAACTGCATGAGATCTTACGACAAATGTAAGAGATCTTGTGAGAACTTGTTTGAGATATCATGAAACTGCCACGATCTGGTCTGCGAGCTGTATGGAATCCTATGGGTTAATAGTTTGAGAAACTATTAGAACTGGCATGAGATCTCCTTACATGTGGACTCTACGAGAATTTTCTGGGTTATTTCTTCTCTACGAAAAGGAGTTTGTATAAATTTGACAGAAATAATTGTAAATTATATATCCCCTTCAAAATTTTAGGATACACTTCATGTAATAACCATGTCCATGAGTTGTTCTGGATTGGAATTCCTCTGGATCTGTGTGGTTTAATGCGAAAGTCCTCGGGAAAAACTAATAACAGACATTTTGTAATCAGGATGCTCGAAATAGGGTATTTTCTGTCTTCTGTTAAATGTATTGCACCCAATTGGAACAAGTTTGTCATTGGCCCTCTTTGCTTTCATGTGTCGCTTCGCATCAATTGTATTGTCAGAAGGGGCAGTGTGAATGTGTTTACCCATGTTTTTATCATGGGAGGACAGGAAAGTGCGGTCAAATAGCGCACGAAATAATCTCAACTGGTTGGCATACAGGCTAAGTTTGTACTTATGTGACTGATGCTCAGTCAACCATCATATCCTCTGTACTACTAAGGAGAATGAGCAACTTATTTGTCATTATCCAATTTGAAATAAGGATTGGTCAAAATAAGAGGGAAATAAAAGCAGATTAATGAATAACATTAGAATGGTAGCTACAATAGAATTTAACAAAGCTGTCCAGTCTGTAAGTTATAGATTCCAAGAATTTTATCAATAGCCTATAAAAACATGCAAGACCTACAGCCATGGAATAATTATGATAAAATACTCAGGTAATGTCCGTATAGGTTCTGGTAAATGTGTGTGGTATAGCACCGAAAACCGGTAACAGTAGCACATTGTAATGGCAATATGAGGTAAAGATGTAACGGGATAACTGATTTCTTGTCAAACCATCTTCTTATGTTATTTCTCGTATTTCTCACATCTCGTACGAGAAAACATTGGAAAATTTATTAACGATGAAACTGATGACTTTTGAAAAAAAAAGTAAATTCTTCTGAAATATATTTGCTTAGAAGTTTTTGATGTATTACACATGTTCAAATAGCTACCAAGAGTATGCTGATTGCCTTGGCAAATTATTCTGGGCTATATTTTTTCAAATTGTCGGTCACAAATTCTCCAAATACGTACTAATCTGTTAGTAATTGTTTACATAATTTCATTAGCATAATTAATTTTAGCCTATTTATATTTAAGTGTAATACTCTACTCAGTTATTGTAAATTCGCGTCCCGGTAAATGATCTTAGCGAACTTTTAACGTTCAACATATATATTAAGAGCACTTCAGTCCGACGGGTGGATACGTTAAAAAAATATGCGTAATTTAGTTTGCGGAGGAAAAAAAGATATGCTACACCACATACCACACATCTAATCCCTCCCACCTATATCCACACCAAGCCTGACCCATCTCCTCCGCTACACACATACACCCCAACAATTTTAAAAATATTCCCCCCATATTTGATTTGATATCTTTATAGGCTAAGTAACTTCCAAAGTGTTTGGACTGAAGTATAAGAATTCTTTTTTTTTAAATGGTAGGATGCTACGCTCTTGTCAACAGAGTTTTGCTAAAAGAGATCAAAAGCTGTTCGTCATAGGTTTATAATTACAACTTCAATAATGACTTAATGAGAAAACAAATTAATATCCAAGTTCAGAATCCATACTTGTATTTTAGAATGTAGGGATGGGAGTCGGTTTGCGGACAACCTGGAACTATGTACCACTCTTCATTCTGACTTAATTAGTTTGACCTGTTATTGTGAAATGTATGGACGATATAAATTGGCCAATCTATAGGCATGGGTACAAGGTTGTTAATTTGAGACTCACCTATCACCAACTGTTACACATTTAATCACTGTTATACCTTCCATGACGTCTTCTCGTCCATAGTTCCGCAAAATAACTGTTCGATTTAGTTGTCTTTTGGATGTGTTGAAAGGCCAAAGAGCGTATGACTTTGACGACCTAGGTTCACCTTTCCCTTCTTGTAGTTAAACGTGGTCGGTGCATACAAGCAGACAACTGGGTTAGACGACTTGCGTTGAATAATATTGCAACAACTGAAGACTTCACAAGTCTTGCAGTTAATCTGACTTCAAAGACGTTTTGTTTTGAATCTTATCCGTTTTATGGAGTGCAATTATCTTCTTGCGTTTGTGTTATATAGTTCAAACTTGATACAAATGAACATTCCGTTATCGACGTTCCAACACTTATTACCCGTGACTAATAAATATCAGTAGTTAGAGAGATTGAAAATTTTACAGAGTTTGTAAAGTAATCACGCTTCCAAGGGGTGATGTTAACCTCTGCATCAATGAGTGACGTCACAATTACTTTTCCTAATACACGTGTCATTAGTTTAGGAGAGAAATACGCTAGTATTTACCACAGGTAAAATATATGAAAGTACTCTTTAAAATAAGGTAATATTTCTTTTGCAATTTTGTTGATTAAATTCTTAATCTCCGTTATAGAGACTGACTATGTAGAAGTTAGACGATCGTCTACATATGTGCGCGAGGAAGGGGAATATTGTTATGTAGTGAGTTTCGTTTGTGGTCCAGTCTTGCATGGAGTACCTGGGCGTTAACGATACACAGGCAGAAAAAATCTTCCCGCTACGGATAGAGAGAGGGAGACAGAGACGACGAGAACGGAAATAGAAGGCCATACAGATCGATTTGATGATCAGAATTACTTTTAGCTTCTTTTATTTACTGATGATTCGACTGGCATAAGGCTGATTAGGTAAAATCAAGTTCGATGATCAAAGATGCTTAAGATAATTTACATGACGTTGACGAAAGAGAACGAGAAACAGAAGCGGTATAGTCGGTGACACAGATTTACATATTAGAAGAACAGATGCAGAGATGTGTCAACAGTTCATCTTCAAGAGCGCCAGTGAAGACGATGTGCTTCTCAACAATTAGAGGGTATAATGAACAGTTGAGGGTCAGGGGTCAAATTGAAAATATCTTCGCAACAAATGTATAGATATTTATTTACAAATTAAAAGTAGCTTTTGAATCATTTTTTTTTTAATTTACGTTAGCAAAATATATTTGTAACAAAAAAATGTTTTTAATTATAAAATATTATGTGCAACTTAAGTATATTTAAAATTAAAACCAGAGGGCAATCCATGGAATTATAATCCCTCGTTTCTTCCACACGCATGTTATTATGGTCTCTCTTAATCATACACGCTAGTGACGCGCAGCGCCATACACAGATTAGACATAGCTAGACACCTACCTAGCCATGGGTGACGTGCTTACCTTTACGTGTGCTGAAGTTGCGTGCGCGTCGAGGCATTCCCTGCAGAAATTCCGTGTCCGTCAAAGATCTCCAGAGTTCCTTAATTTCCTATAGAGCCATTTATTTGCGTGCAGTGTGCGCACGTACGTAAAGCATACTATAGCTATATTTACGACTGCAATGTACTTGCAATGTACTAACATAGTGCGGTAGTTTGCAGACGGCCGGTGCACTATCGCAGTCAGAGAAAATGAAAATCATACACTCAGTGCACTACTTATCTTGCTACCAGGCAAGAGGGTCATCACCAAATAGCATTAAAATTGCAAGTTCCATTCATTTGTTCCATTAATTCCAGTTATGAGATCTGCTACTATACCATTTGGCTTGTAAGTCCCAAACTACTCGTGACTGTTTTCGCACGTTATTGCCAATAAATGGAAATAGATAAATAGATGGCTCTGTTACTTCCCAGATCAGCGCTCCGCCATTTTGGGTGTCTTGCAACAGTTCTAAGAAGCGTGTCATGATCATAATTATGCGCGAGTCGGTTATTCCAAGCCAAAACGTACAGTACTCTAAACATCTCGTTCCTTAGTTGTCTTACCAAAAGCATGGAAAATGGCATTGCTATCAAATATAATCGCTCAACCAAAAGCCTAAACGTGACCTCTGACCTACGACGTCATCGGTTCTTTGAACGCAACTACATATCATACTAAGGGATCTAAGGACCAAGTCTGAAGTTTATTCGACTTACTGACTATCGGAAATCGTGAAACATTCTTTCAAAACATTTTGTAGATTTGACCTCTGACCATAAATGTTGATGGGAGACAACTATCTACCACATTTGACCTGCATCAACGCTGTGGTCTGGGAGTTGTGAATGCAAATTATCAGTGTCAAATTTTCCTTCGAAATCTGACATTTGACCTTAAAACATGTAAACAGGATTTTTATATAAAATCTTGTACACCGTCATGTGCTTGCAGGTCCCATCAAAATAGCCATTTTGGATTCAGAAATACAGCAAAAATAACATATTCACTAATTTGACCTTTGACCTTAATTTTTAACGGGAGATACAACTTCAGGCCATGGTCACCTATCTCCCAACTTTGATCTTCATCGATTTTGCGGTATAGGAGGATTTGGATAACAGGGAATTTTTTTTGGGGGGGGGGTAAAAAAATTTAATTTTTCTTTCGCGCACACACACACGCACACATGTCTTCACATGCTTAGACTTCCAAACTTATTAGGATGTTCCGGATTTCCTCAAGTACCATACCCGGTTAGAACCCCCAGGTAGCAAATATCTCCCACACATAATTTGCTATGGCAACTGTTGCTATGACAACTGAGAGCCATAAGCTGCTACAACATCTCATCCCATACATTATATATAGAGGGATAAAATAAATATTATGCAATTAAAATATATTGACAAATTAAAAAATGTTTGAGCAACTAAAGTATTCTTACAAATTAAGAATATACTTGAAACTATAAAATATTTTAACAAAGTAAAACTCTGTGTGAGAACTAAAATATGCTAAAAAATGCAAATATGCATTTGCAAGGATAACATACTTGCAAGAAAGATTTATTTGCGTCATTTTCGTCAAAACATTTATTTGCTAAACAAGATGTAAACACATGACTTCTATGGACATAAAAACACTTTTGTCTCACGTATGTTAAAATATTTTCATTACTTATTATCAAATTACCAAAATAAAAGTATCAACTCTAAAATATATTAGCAATGCAGTCTCGAACTAAGCTGTTTTATTAAAAGAGTTTTATTATCTTTCTGAATGCTACGATATGCACGAACTACTCTAAGCAACAGGAGTACATGCACGTTACAGACTGCAACGCGCTCCGTAGAGACTAGGCGTAAGGCCAAGGCCGACATGCATCTACGTTGCTGTACACACGTAAGGTGCGCAGTTAGTCTTAGGCTCAAGAGGACATCTTTTAATCTCATCCATACACATGTATGAATGAAATCTCGCAGTTGCTTGATGTTTTGGGAACATTATGGCTCTCTCAGTTGCTATAGTAACAGTTATCATTGCAACATTATGTGCAGTTGATATGTGGTGCATGGGGATCTAACCTGGTAGGGTAAAGAGGTTTTGCAGTGACGTCACGTTCCCCCATAGAAACGTCTCATTGGATGGAAAACAAAACAACGTACGCACAGTATGGAGATGTACTGCTGCTTATTAACAACGCGTCTACTTCTTCCATCATTTGCAGGAAATAGATGAACGTTAGCTCGGGCTTATTGCCTCTCCGATTTGGACAGCCTAAGACTACACAGTTAAGGGCTAGTTGACTTCTATGATCCGTTATGCAATGAAAAAAATATGACAATATCGTAATAACTACAATGCAGTGTTAGTAAAACAGTACGGCCTAATAGTTACTAAAAACTGATTCCACCCAGGCGGCATAGCAACAGTTGCTAATTATGACGTCACGACAAAAACCTCTATAGTACTTAAGGTGACCAGGACCCTCCATGATGGGTCAAAACGTGTGTGGATATGAATGTGTCTATATATATATATATATATTTCTACCTCGTAAATATCTCAAGAAGTAAAGCTTGAACAGACCTGATATCTGGTTTGTAGGTGCACCACATTGAGTGAAAAAAACCGTATTGTTTTTGGTGGAGGTCAAAGGTCATTTTAGGAGTTACCAGGGGTTAAAGTATGAAAAACTTGTTAACACGATATCTCAAGAAAAAACGTTGGACAAATCTCATATTTTGTAGGCGTACCACATTAAGTACAAGAATCCTGTTGTTTTTATGGAGGTGAAAGGTCATTTAGTGTCAACAGTGCTGAAATTTTGAAAACCTTGTAAACATGATATCTCAAGATATCATGGAAGGTATCACATCAGGGAAACTTGCAATGATGCGGTATTTGTTGCGCATTTGTAGGTATAGTTGTCTTATATGTGTAGTGTTGAACCACGTTGAGTGACACAGCCTCTTACTTTCGACAACAGCCGTTTGGCTCAACAAGGATTAATTTATCAAAACTATACTCATATGGAATATATCAAGACAGAAAGCTTGGACGCATCTCTAGAGTGAACTCGTCAGACGAACTTGGGTGTCAGAATTTTTAATGTCGATTTTTGTAAGAATTGGTAGTAGATACAGATGACGTTTAACTCAAGTTAAAGTCAATTGCAAAGTCGAATGTACACTGCAGGTGTAACAAACTATTTTCCGGCTCTGTGGGATACAGTGAAAACGCCCTTAAAAATTTTCAAGCAAGCTGCCAGTTGATAGAGGACAAAAGTTTTGATTGGTCATTAAAATTTGGCACAGATGCAAACCAAACGTAGGCCTACGCTAAAAGGGAGCGAAACCACAATCCGAACTTTTTAAGCATATCTTCCTTTGTGCCATAACCGATCATTGTATTAGCGTGAATTTCCACTGGCTTAGGGTCTATTTGATCCCAAGGTTCATTCTTGTGCGCTCGAAAAAAAACTCCATTGAAGAACCTATCGGTCGGCAGAATTTTTACTTTGACCCTGTCACCGAATTTGGCACGGACCTTACCAAATATGCGCTGATTTCCTAGTCTATCCTTTCCGCAGTTCTCTGTTCCAGGTGCGCGTCAATTCGCGGGTGCGGTTGTTTGCCCTCATGTAGAAAAATCCTGTACAGAGGGAGGTATTTTGATTGTTATCGCTCTGAATGAACAGGATCTTCTTCTCCTTTCATATATTCCAAAGGATCATCCAACAAGACTACATCAGCATCCACGTAGAAGACGTCGAGGTTATTCCTTAACAGCAGTTCAATGTAAGAGACCCTTTTCTGAACTAGTTTAACATAAGATTCACTCCCAAACTCTGATGCGTTCGCCTCCGATTCTTCCAAGTAGGTCAACGCCAGGTCGTATTTCAATCTTAAGGTTTCACGATCTACAGATAGTTCACGAAACACCAGTTTGTCCTCACAAATGATGAGGATGTTGGGTTGTATGTTTAGACGTTGTATACTGTACAGTAAGTTTAAAAGCAGTTGCAAGAATCCGTGATTGACGGTGGTAACCAATACCGGGGAGGTCAGATTTTTCAGGATTTCGTTTACCGTGGGGTAGGAAACATTTTCGGCTTCAAAGCTGAAGTCGCCGGGCAGTCTTCTTCTCATCGAACTTTCTGAAACGGGGGATAAGTAAATCTGAAAAATAAAAAAAAGCAACTAAAAACACGAAGAAGTGAAAGAACAAAAAGTTATCAGTTTATTAGGTGAGGTCATACGTATTACAGGGTTTCAGTAGATAGTCTTTAATAAGTAGATGAGATAAAACGATAGAGGGCGTTCCATACGTCTAACGAAAAGGCTCAGTGTTGTTACCGTGTAGCCTACCTGGTGGAGCTATCTGGTGGGGGCGGGGGATCGTAACCTTCTCTTTAGATTTTGTTACCTCGGCTCATATAAGATGACGACGGGCCTTTACTTACAACCTGCCGTTTCCTCCAATAGAATCGGCGAAACTTTGTTTAGAATACTTTTTGTATTATGACATGGGAGGTAGATCAACAACGCAATCACAAAAAAATAAAGTAACTTATATACATCATGCTGTAATCGGTGTCCAGTTTCGGTGTGGGGGGGGGGGGGATCCCAGCAGCAGATTTTCTGGGTGAAAGGGGGCCTGCGGATCATGAAGAGGAGATTTTTAGGGATCTAGATGATATTTTGGTCCATAGTTTCTAAAACCCTTTGCGCCAACCGATGTGGCGCTCCGCTTAGCCTTCCTACAGTGTTAGCCATCATGTAAATGATCAACCTCAGACTGTCCAGGAAGGATACACACGCCGCCACTGTCGGTAAAGAAAAAATTGCAAGGCATCGAATATTACCTTCTGATGGTAACCATGTGTAGGATACAGTGTAGACTTCAATGACAACTATACACGTGATGACTGTAACCCTGTAAAGCAAATGCAGATGTAGAAGGACAAAACACGTGACTAGTAACATCCATACATTCCGAAATGTAGTATGCATTCAATGTATTGTTGAATATGTTGGCCCCTCAAACACATGTAAGGAGTTGTGGTGCCTTTGCAGAGTATATCTCATTGCCGGCAGTATTATTGTTATCATTATAATTATTACCATTATTGTTATTACTATTGCTATCATTATTGTTCCATACTATTAGTAGTAATGATAGTACTTTGAGGGTGATTCGTTTGTTTGCCTGAAGGATTGAGGTATATGCTTACACATAATTCACCCTACCCCTACCTGCATGATGTCACCTGTTACACTGATAGTTTCACTTTTAAATTCTCTTATCAGAGATGATTGGTCACATATAGTTCAGTTCAAAATACCCTGGTACAACTGTGGTTGTTTCACCGCAGTTGTATACGTTACGTTATCGAAATCGTACTATAAATGAGACAACTGAATTAAGGACAGCAGACGTTTTTGTCGAATTATGAATGCGTTTTTACATGATATATTACATTTTGATGAGGTGTATTTGACTGACACAAAGTCACAGAGAATTGCCTGTCAGTTACAACACTCATGGTAGTACATGTGTAAATTAAGTCTAGCAACTACTCCCTTTACTTAGCAATTCTTTGAAAGCTGAAGTGAAAACTTACCAATTTCTGGATAGGAAACAGTCAAAATTCATTCTCGCAGACGGTTTGCAAAGCAATCCAGAAAAAAAAAACAAGTTAAGAAAAATCTACCACAGCAATACATTGCATCTTTGCCACGGAACAAGAAATGTTGCAGTAACGGCTACTGCGGGTTCTCCCTTCATGAAAGTTGGAAATTCGTCGTGGTTGGATTCATCGTGTGATGTTAATTCTGTATATTGAAGGAAAGATGAAAGACTTGTGATTGTGGCAAATATTACGATCTGACTAAAGTTATCAAGAATCCAGCATAAATATTTCTGTGGCGAACAAAGAGATAAGTAAATCAAAAAGGCCAATCACAAACAAAACCAACCTAGTGGAGAAGGGAAGGTACCATATAAAAATGAAAAACAAAATACAAGAAAGACAACCACATTCTGTTTCACGTATGGGTTTGTTGTTGCCAAGTGCTAATATGAATGAGTAATGTCATACACTCAGCTTTGATGACAATTGTGGTCATGAAAGAGGTAATTCACAAGTTAATTCAAATAACAGATATCATCTATTCATCAAGTGCCACCAGCGTTGACAGTCTGAAGTGCTAGTTACATTCACCTACTGAGACATCATCCTTTATAGCTTTTCATACTTTAAGCTCTTCAGACCTCAACTGATCTTTGACTTCCATGGAAAACAATAGGGATCATGAACTCACAGTGAACTACCAACACACTAACTTTGAATTTCAAGCACTTTTCCTTGAAAAGTGCTTGAACTTCTTGAGATACTGTGCTTAACAAGGTTTTCACACTGTCTTCTATTGAATTCCCAGGACCTTTGACTGCCACAAAAATGACAGACATCATCTACTCATTAGGTGCTACAATGGTAAGAGTTTGAAGTTCCAGCAACATTTCAATTGCCTGAGATATCTCCCTTATACGTTTTCTTATTTTATGCTGTGGTGACCTCAACTGACCTTTGACCTCCATGAAAAACAATAGGATCATCTAATTACCACGGACTACCAACCCACCAAATTTGATATTCGAGCACCTTTCCCTTCTTGATATATGGTGTTTACAGGGTTTTCAAGCAATGTCCCCTAATGACCTCAAATTACTTTTGACCTCCATGAAAACCTAAAGGGATCATCTACTCACCATGGACTGCCAACACAGTAAGTGTGATATTCGAGCACCTTTCCCTCTTTGAGATGTGGAGTTAACAATGTTTTCAAGCAATGTCCTCTATTGACCTCACATGACCTTTGACTTCCACAAGAAATGGCAGACATCCTCTTCTCATCAGTTGCTACCAATGATGAGGGTTCAACAGACTTTGGTTGCGGCGATATCTCCCTTGATAGGCTTTCGTACGCTAAGCTCTGGTGACCTCAAATGACATTTGATCTCCATGAAAAACAGTCGAGATCATCTACTCATGATGGACTACCAACACGCCAACTTTGAAGTTCGAGCACTGTTTTCTTCTTAAGATATGGTTTGTACATGCCAAGGTGTCACACACCCACACACACACAACTTTGTTTTCCACTCATTCCGAGGACCTCATTGTGCTTTCTTTTGTTTTTTCTTCTTCAACACTAACCTTAACAATAGACTGTCTATTGTTAATCTTTAGAGGACCGGAGAAATCTATTGAATTTTCTACAGAGGACCTTAAATCTATTGTTTCGGTCCTCGATCCCATCCGAAAACAAGGGCACACACACACGTCATCACTATTGCATAGATTCTTTGCCTGCCTTCGGCAAGGAATCAAAAAGCTGTCAGCCTAACAAATAAAACGTTTAATATCAAAACAAGTGTTTGCCGTTTATTTCCCTACTGGACGTCCATTAGGGCCGCGTTAAATTGTTTTCTTCATTTTTTCAATCAAAAATTATTACGTTGATTAATCATATTAATGATTTGCTTAATCAAACTTATACGCCAAGTTATTAACTTGTTTAATCAAATCAATAAATTTAATTAATCAAATTTTCAATTTCATTAATTAAATTAATGACTTGATTAATCAAGTTGTTGAGTTGTTCACCCAAATTATTAAGTTGTTTAATCAAATTAACGACTGAATTTATTGTTATTTGTCCAATGGAACTTGAAAGAAAATGAAAATAAAAGACTTTCACATGACGATATATTATCTTTTCTGTTGGAATAAGTGCAAACTTATCAAACTATAATGCAAAGCTGTCCACGACATAAGTTCAGTTGAAGCATTCACACATTCATTCTCGGGCACGTGAATGCGTACGGACGATAAATCAATGACAAATTACGTCTATGTTGCAACAAACTTGTTTTACTACAATGAGCGATGTTGTCCATGACATAAGTGAAACTGAAGCTCACATAGCCAGTTTGCATTTCTGTGTATAATTAATTTGCAACTTGCAAGAGTCCTTTTAAAGAGTGTAGGAGATACAAACTCTAATCACACAGGGATAGTAATCTAGTATTTAACTATGTGTCCATCTTCTTGGAGAGCTTGCTAAATCCATTAATTAAACCAAGGGTGTGCAACCTTTTCGAACACCAGACCAAATCATGATGCTTTACCACCGTCCGTTCGTTCGCAGTGGAACAGAAAGTATTCGAAATTGGTTTTTCACGTTTACTTTTCCCCCTCTCTTTTAACCAACCCTCAGGTTTGCCACTGCCCCTGCACGTCTTGGGGTGGGGCAAAACCAGGTGCTTTTTTTTTTGTCGCAAAAAATATCACAGGGCTAACACATGCATTGTTCATTTTAGTCTACAGATGTGGATTTGATACGGCAATGTCGCGTCTAAACACCTTTTGAAATTAACGGATATTATCATGTTTTTGTTACCCAGATTACGTTTGTTGGAATAACATTTCGTGTGACGAACCATTTCATAGCACGGACATATTTCCAGCCTGCTACGTGAGTGTCCCTTACCGATGGACAGCCCTAGTCCGACCAGTCGAACTCGTCGATAAGATGATGTTTTCTAGCATTGCCATGCTGCATAAATACGCATTACTGATTACCAGAACAGACAGAAATATCACATCAAAGACCTCTGTTTTTGGCTACAATCATAAACATTGTACCGATATCTGTATCCGGTGTCGAAGCGGACGCTTGTACCAGATAATTCTGAATCTATATATACTAGTGAATCAGGATCTCGTAAACCTTTCTCTTTACCTTTCTCTTTTTTTTGGAAGGGGGGGGGGGTTGTGCTACAGAGGGGACACACCTCTACAAATAGGGGAAGGGGTTTGTTTGTTGTCTTGTAATTAAGAGATAGTAACTCAAGAAAGAAGACTACTGTTGACCATTACTAAGTAAGTTTAATAGTAGGCCTACGTCCCCCTTTAACTGTACCCAGATGGTAACTGACTCAGTCCTTCACATAGGCCTATCCATAGTAAAAGGTAAATCGTACAGTACATCGACAAGTATACCAAATAGTTCGGAAGTTCAAGACGTCAGGTCGGAAGTTCAAGATGACCCTGTGGTGACAGGCCCGTAGCCAGCCCATGTGGAGGGGTGGGTCTTTCTTCCAAGATGTGGACCTCTTTCCAAATACGGAAGCGGCTGCGGCGTGCCGTAAGCATGCAGTTGCAAGTTGTAAGGGAGCATTTTCCCAGGGGATATTTTGAAATCTGCAGATTTACCGCAATCTGGAGCATTTTACAAGAAACTTTTGAGTTTTACAAACCCCTCAGATGGCCGGAAATAGCCCTTCCCAAGTCTTTTCAGTTGCATGAACCCAGCCTTGAAATATAGATCTCATGTCTACAATTTTTCAATTACTGAAAAAACAATTAGTCTGTGAAAAATGATGCAATGCCGATATGAGCATTCAAAGAAACGTTTGACTCTACAAACCACTCAGATAGTAGAAAACGGCCCGTCCTGGGTGTTTTACATGCATACATACATGCTCCCAACCCTGCATTCCTCCCCTGCTTCATAAATTAAGGGAATTACTATTTAGCGATATCGCGGGGAAAAAAGCGAAAATGAGATCAAGCAGGGTCGCCCTATTCGCCCTCCTTTCCCTGGCTCCACCTATGCTCCTGGGTATTTCTGGCGAAGACCTAAAAAAATACCACAATATGGCCAAGGGGGGTGGGAGACGGTCGCCTCTTTCCGCCCCCCCCCCCCCCTGGCCCCGCAGGTGAGTAGACGCTCTTTGGTAGTCGTGGCGGTTTGAACAGGGCTTAAAATGTACCGACTGCAGCTGACTACAATTGAACATATTTAATCGGACCCGGCGACGGCTTAAGACACAACTGAACTCTCGTCGTGGAACCGGTCACACCGCCACGACCACAGCAGACGCGGTGGGTGGTCGCGGTTGTGTCGCAGGTTGTCGTGGCATGTGTGTCCAGGGCATTGTATTGTATCTAGTTAAATGATATCCACGGCCACAATGACATAACCATGCATGCGCGTTTGAGCTTATTATCTCCTCACCACACATAGTATATGTATGTAGTGATGAGATATTGTGGTCAGTTTGGGCCTGTATACATTTTATTGCATAAGTGGAAAGGTTTATCTTCCTGCTAAAAGTGAACGGAAATTCGGCCTCAATATGTCAAGATAAAAAATATTTCATAGCTGACCCTTCAAACACAGGGCTGGAAAAATGGATCTCCCTCAAGTTGGGGTGGGTCTTTCGAACGCTCCGACACCCCCCCCCCCCCCCGGCTACGGACCTGGGTGACCAGTGTAATATTGTAGCATAAATATGACAGATTGTATGACACGTGAGTGCAGAGACGCTACTGGTAAAACCATGTAATACAAACATCAATACATCACAGGTTTGTTAGTCTATGAATATTTTCGATACTGTGCACTGCCTTATCACATTATCAATCTAAATTACAAGGCGCGTGTCCAAGTGCGCTTGCCGACCTTGAGACTTTAAAATTTTACACTCGATTTAATAGGTGAAAATATTCTAATTATAAGCAATCCCAGGATAGGGTCCACGCTATGACATCAAGCAAGATAAAAAAAAATAATCATTACCTAAGAAACAGGAATTGTTGAAGATTCAAGTCAAATCTAGAATCGAAATTTGCAAAATGAAATCTCCCTACCCTTAGACATCTCCCCGGGGCAGTGATCGGTCATCAATTCCATTAATTATATCACCATACCAGTCCTCCATACCCTCCACAGTGATGTCACCCACATTCAAAATCCAGCTGACAATCAGTGTGACCTTGAGAAGTTTCTGGAAAGTTTTGAAGTTTGCCCCACACTCTCGAAAAAAAAAAAAAGTCTACCTGCGCCACTGCATGTGTAAGCCGTATGTTTGTAATAACTTACAGGAAGCAGATTTCCCAATGCAGCAACGCTTACACAAGTAAGAAAATTCTTCCCCTCCCCCACAGGAAAGAAAGATGGCTCACATGCACAACTGGATACCGGATACCACTCTGTTTTGGCCGACACCGATGGCAGCGGGTTGTACACGCCAACACCCTTCCCTCCTTGCATTAAAGCAGAAGCCGTTCAGAGCCAAATGGTCACTCTGATCTCGAGGAATTATACCCACCTTCTGTATGAAGATCAAACTAAACAACCATCGGTAGGAGAGAAACAGAAACTCTCATTTAGGTGTAAAATCTTTCCAAAAGCTGGATCCAGGTGGCGACGGCGAACAGAAGGAAAAACGGGATTCATTAACTCACGAGATAGGAATCATAAGTGGAACTGAATTTCCCCTTTGAGCATAGTATGTATCTTACACATGCATGCACAACACAGGCAAGAAAATTCATAATTGTTATTTGTAGCCATGCAGTGGGGCACCTACCAGTTACAGACAACAAAGCAAAGCCCCAAAATGTACCCTTAAAGAACAGAACGAAACAATGCCGTCCATTGTTTTGATTTATATTGTTATCAAAATTAAATTTGAATGTACAACAGCGGTTAAAGTTAGGCCTCATTGATTACATTATTACATTTCATGTGACGTCATTTACTTCTTGGTAAGTCTCTGCTAACGTTATTTGTTAACTGTTAAACCCTGTTTTCCTAAATTGTCTGAATGGTTCAATAAGATATACTAATTTTTTTGGATATTAACCTTTAATGGATTTACATTTTCCCTGGGAAAACTTAGTATGTTTACAATGTAGCCCTAATCCCAATGCATGGGCAGTGTTTTCCAGCGATAAAAGGTACTTGAAGTCAGGGATTTGAACAACATCTGTCACAAAGGGAAATAGGGCGTTTAGAATACACCAACGTGACATACAAAAGAAACAGCTTTCATCCTTGTTAAAACATCCAGTCGCATAAATAAAAACCTGCCAAAGTTTCATCTCCTCAAAACATTATGCATGTAATGAGTAGCAGAAGATGCATCATTTGAATTTTGAAAAGTTTGGGTGAACAAATTAGTGTTGAGCAACAAATAACTGAGTCTCTATCTGTGACAAAGTTATTTCTTGAAAAGAAGACCACTGCCCTTCCTTATTTTGAATAATATATCATATTTTGCCTCCACAAACATTGGTTTTAATAATATGGATGTTTTCTGTGAAACAAACGCCCTATTTCCCTTTAATTAATACTGTCAATTCAAATGGTCCAACTCCCATCTTGACACAACATACCTTAGCCGAGAAGTAAAATGTTGGAGATACCTTTAGCCGAGATGTAAAATGTTGAAATTTATTCATACCAATTAAAATTGATTGTGCAGTAATTTGTGATGTCATTCTGGTACATGGCAACTCAAATTACTTCCTTTGTCTTTCGCAGCTTTTTTTTTTTCAAAACCCATAGCAACTTGTGGTGAAATGTGATCACCCTCTTACTGTTATGCAGTGACTTGATTATACACGCCCTCTCCATACAAGATGCTAAGCAAGAAAATAGTAAATTTTTCAGGGATGTCAAAAGCAAACAAACGCACGTAACATGAGTTGTACAAGAAGGACATGACAAGTTCGGCAATTGATTACTTCAGCTTCAGTGGATCTCTCAACATTTTATAACCAAGCTATGCGAATGGGAGTTGGGTTAATTTTGCATTTATTTTCATATTTCATTGATCACAGAACAATCGGTGCAAATAACGGAAGAATTCGGAAGCCTTGGCCTAATGTTGACCTTACACAAGCTACGTGCGCACCCATTTACATCGGCTATACATCTAGCACCGGCAATTGTTCGTCCAGCAAATAGTGCATTTCCCGCATTGTGTAATTTAGTCTGAAAAGTTGCAATTCAATTCAGGGAGTTGTCACTTCTCGTTTTTGATCAATATGCAAACGTACTGCAGCAGGTTCCCGGTTGGTCCTTCGTTTATATACCAGCTGTGTTGTTGCCCTACGAAACGTCACAATCTATTTTCAGCGTTTGCATATCGCCGCACCCTATCACTCAACTCAGGTTTACAAACACCAATATAAGAAAGGATGGGTTCCCCTTGGCCACCAGACAGTTACCTGTTTTGCTTTTCAGCACAATACAGTGGATCAAGTAAGGACCAAAGATCATTATGCCCGGAATCCGTTCAATTAAATGTGTTGTCGTTGGCGACGGGTGAGTATTTTCTGGAGAATTTGTCCGACTTATGAATAACATCATAGACTAGTTTTGCGAAATTGATCGCGGTACTCGGTAGTACGGTTAGCGGTACGCTGTGTACTGCTCTGTGTTATTGTCAGTAAGTCTTGGTCCGCAATATTGACCCAGGCCAGGACTGCATGAACATTAAGGTTTGAAACAACTTGCCCAGTCGGATAAGTTGCTCTCATTATTCACTTGCCGTGAAATTTTTTTTCATTTCACTTGCCTTGAAAATGTGAAGGATTTTATATGCCCTTGGATGTGAACAGCATTTACGATGCTAAGTGACCTACACAAGTGTGGAAGAAGCAGTATCCTCACGTACAGCAGCTGGTGACCAATTGACAATAGCACCGTTTTCTGAATGAAATGTCAGATTACTGAAAAAGTGCTGGGCATGAACAACTGGATTTTATGGGAATTAGGAAATTTTTGGAGAAGAGTATGTCGTACAGTAGGAGTGCTTGTGAATTATTTCACCCATACTCCTATGGGCAATGATTTTGATAGGATTCATTTGCACTAGGGTTGGATAAACTTGCAGTGGTTTCTCATAATAGTTACATATGATGAGAAAACTTTTTAAATATCTGAATTTTATATATGAATTTTGACATGAAACATGCCACCCTACATTACATTGATAATGATGTACCCCATCCAAAGCTTAGCAATATATTTTGCAACATGTTGAATGCTTATAAACACTTTGGATAAAATTAAAAATATGTGTGAAAATTTTAATCCTTGCCATACAGCAAGGATATGCCTTAAAGTCAGAAACACATGTATATGTTCACATGTTACTTGTAGTCAACAACAAAAGTCCCCAAGTTTTACAGAGTAAAACACCTGGTACTGTAGGATAAAACCTTCCAATTGGAGTTTGTGAATAGATTGTGGATTGTTAGTTTAGGATCTTTTGCACATGTCAGAAATATGGTTTTAGCATTCTTGGCCGACTGAACTATTATCATTACTTTCGACAATCGATATGCAAGTCGTCACCCTGAAGTCTTTCTACAGCACAAGCAGTGTGTTCAGAAAGCAATACCAGTTGAGACATCGAACAATGTTTTTTTGAGACTGAAGTCCCATACTTGTGGGAGTCCAAAAATTGCATACAGTATGTTATCACAAGTTAGAAACAATTTCACTGAGATGATTTCAGCACTAAACATTACTGTATTTTTGCAAGTCATTTGTAATTGAGATGGTTCTTGTTGTGATTCAAGATAATTTTGAGAGTGGGTCTTGCTGAACTGGTTTTCGTGCTTATGTGTACTGTTCCATTGCATGGCTAGGCGCGGAGGAAGAAATATAGAGTATAAGTGGGCACAGACCAGATTGCATGTTGTTAAAAGTTGAAAATTGAAAAAGTTCAAAAACCGAAGATCATTTTAGATTTTCATGGTTTGTATAAACCCTCAAGCATGTTATGGAATCTTATGAAAATTGCACTGCTTTGAAATGGAAAAAAATCCCTGAAGTAAAATAGTTTAAGATAGAATTTTTTTTTTGGTGACCCAACATGTGAAATACTGTAGGACACCCCTACCACACATTTGCAGACTTGTGACTGGCTAAGGAAATTTCGGGAAAGTATGATCGGAATGCCTCTCTATGTCCTTGTAAGTGATACCTTTTCCAAGCTGTCAGTCGTGGAACATGGAGGAGTGGTCTGCGGGCATCTCGGAAATGACCTTGCAATTCTCTGGCTTAGATCAGTATAGATACTGTAATGCAGTACACATGTATATTGTACTTCATAGCATTTGCATATTTAGCATACAAGGCCAGGAATCGAAATATTGTGTGAACTTACGATGAAAAGACCTCAGTTTTGGCAGCTCACATTAGTCCTTACCCCATAACAAATCTATGAAAACAGTGCTGGATTTACTCTTGTATAAGCTTAGATAAGCTTACATTTTCTCTGTGTTGTTTGTTTTTCATTTTGTGTAACATGAGTGGAATCTGAAATTTCTGTTAAGTGAAAAGTGTGATGGTAAATGCTGGTTTGTACGGTGACCAGCTAATTTCACAATTCTGTATTATGTCGTTTTGGTGTGTTGTGGCCTACATTATGATCTGTCACTTGCCCAATCTGGTAACTTTGGGTAAGAAACAACTTGCCTGGACCTAATTTTTACTTGCCCTGGGCAATCCGGTAACCATTCATGTTCAGTCCTGGCCTAGGTCTGTACATTTTTGTATGTCACTGGATTCAAACTTAAACCAACAGTACGTAATTCTGTACGCACTCTGGGATTAAAAATACATTAAAATAGTACATAATAAGAGGTAGGTGAGCACATGACATTGTTACAGTTGTTTTTCCACGCAGATTGGACCTGGTGATGTAGCATGTCAAAACTTTATCAAGCTGCAACTTTAGGCCATTGCATTGTTGGACTTATTCTAAGGGTGCGTGAAGTTTGGCAGTGTGCAAAGTTTGCCAATCTCAAAATTGCAGACCTTCCTATTTTTACAAGAAAACCTGGAAATCGTTCAAAGCATGGCTCCTATACTGTATAAAATGTGTTCTGATAAAGGAAAGTTTTTCTATACCCTCTTAAGCGTTGTTCTAAATTAGCCATTTATCTGACAACTATGCGCTACGATTTAATGATAATTAAAACCAGTGACAGAAAGCATTGAACTCGTTGTAAACAAAAGAAAAAACATACTAAAATCTGTCAAAGCGAATTGTGAGTTGTGAAATGATGCCTGAAACTGTGAGACTCACAGTGAAACAGTGATGTTTGGCAAGTCTGTGTATTATCTGAAGAATTAGACCTATAATATTTTTCAACGACAGTACTGCCAAATGATCTTTTGTCGATAATTGAAGAAAAGGCAAATTGCAAAGAACAGTTGACTGTGAATGGTATCATGTTGTCAATGGAAATTCTCATTCAAACCGACAAAAATGTTAGAAAGTCATTTTACTTTGCCACCCCTTTCACTATTTTTACCCTCTCAAACTGTGAAGATGTTTAGTACTGTAGCATGGTGGGGCTGTACTATACCATCAGGGCTGCTAGTTACATCCGCCCTGCACAGTATGCACATGCATAATTCTGATACTGGGCTATGTGTCACTCATTTCTGTTCATAAACAATCTATTTGCCTAACCAAATTTGTGGGAATACATGATCTTATTGGCCTTAACAAGAGTTCAGCCAAGTCAGCCTAAGTGGGTTTCATTTAAGATTTGTTTTGTGCAGAAAACAGAGGCTATTCACCAGTTTTCCATGCGAATAGCTTAAACCATAGAATGTTAACTACATGTTACCTAAATGAATTTAATAGACCTGTGCTTATATTTTAGTGTAAAATTTCTTTTCAACTAAACATTAATTTAATACATGTGCAGAGCCATTATTCCCTTTTCTATGAAAAGTTGACCTTGCACATTCAGTGATTTTTTTTTTACATTCATTTTTACTTCAACAGAACTGTTGGAAAGACATGCCTGCTTATCAGTTACACCACAGATGCCTTTCCAGGAGAGTATATACCAACAGTGTAAGCTAATCTTTTTCTGTCCTCTGTTTTAAACCTTAAGGACTGGTTTCCTTTCATTCAGTCATCTGATTGTATAATTGTGTACCCATTACTTTCAGTCTGTTTCCCATTCAAAGTAGTTCCTACTGTACCATATTTTCAGAATGGGCAATGTTCACCATCTGTGGTGTTTTAATTGGTGGGACTTTGAATGAAGTCAGGCAAAGATTGCACAATGCTACAGTAGAAATAAAACATTGGCAGGTAACCCGCTCTTATTTTGCAGCTTGAAAAATGTTGAAAGGTTACCTTAAATTAAAGGAACTTGGGCAAAGTAGCAAATTCTGTTGTTATAATTAATTAGGCAGGTACTTCAAATGAGATATGTACAGTGCAGTAGGTTTGTTCCCAGGACCACTAGCCTTGAATATGTCCCCTCTGTGGTTACACTCTGCATATGTTGATCTTTCCTTAATATTCAAATTACCAGCTTTGAGAACTATTCTGCCAATGTACTGGTGGATGGAACACCAGTCAACTTCTGTTTATGGGATACAGCAGGACAGGACTCATATGACAGATTGAGACCATTGGCCTATCCTGGAGCAGTGAGTTTACAGTTTAATTTCAAGATTTCAACTTTTAGAATGTTTTGTATTGTGCACATTTAGAGTTTGCGTAAAATTGCTGTATGAACAACATTGTCAATTGTAAACCACATGAAACCATTTTGTTCTGAAATTAGTGTTCAAGAGGTTAATGCATGTATCATTCTGCTTTGTAAAAAAACTTCCTAGCTTGTTCTTCTTTGGCCAGTAAATTTCAATAACCAGAAAGTCAAAGGATGTTGTGATTCCTCGCCAATATCTCCTTTTTCCCAAACAAATGTATACAATCACCGTAAAAAAAGGGACCAAGGGAGAAGGAAAGCGACCATATAAAAACGAAAAACAGAACAAGAGAATGTAAGCCACAAATGTAAACCACATATGAAAATTGTGGTAATGATACATCTGTTACTAAACCAAGGTAGTTAAGTGGATAGAAAGTTCCTGACACCAAAATGTGGTTAGAAGTCCGGAAAAAGGCAACCTGAAAAATGTATAAACAAGTATTTTGTTAATCTTGACAGGGAGTTGCTGGCAAATAAGTAGCTGATAAACCTAAAAAGCTATTTAAGTGATGTTTAATGATTGATTTGAGAGGATTTAAAAAAAAAAAAAACAGGCTTGTGATTGCTTATTGAAGAAAATAAGACATTAAACATCTACTTCTTGGCAAAGAGCAAGAAGGGGGGGGGGGGGGGAAGATGGGGATGATCCATCTTATTACATTTCAGTGATGACAAGATGTGACATTTGACTTCCCCAAAATATTACACATTTGTTAAACAAGTAGGTAAAAAACTGTCGACTTTTGCAATAAATACACATCTCTAACATCATTCACCCTGTGATTTAGAAATTTGACTAAGTATGAAAAGATGATTTTGTCAGTATCTCATGGGGTAATTCAAATAACAGGTATCATCTACTCATCAAGTGCCACCAGCTTTGACAGTCTTAAGTGCTAGTTACATTCACCTACTGAGACATCATCCTTAATATGGTTTCATACTGTAATCTGTGATGACCTCAAATGACCTTTAACCTCCATGGAAAACAATAGGGATCATCTACTCACAATGGACTATCAACACACCAACGTTTAAGTTTAGCACCTTTCTTTTCTTGAGATACTTGGTGTGCAAGGTTTTCAAACTACTGTATGTCTTCTGTTGACCTTGTAGGACCTTTGACCCATACAAAATGCCAGACATTATGTATTCATCAAGTGCTACCAATGACAAGAGGTTGAAGTTCCAAAAACATTCCATTGGTGAGATATCTCCCTTATAAGGTTTTCATATTTTATGCTCTGGTGACCTCAAATGACCTTTGACCTCCTTGAAAAACAGTAGTAAAGTCTACTCACAATGGACTACCAACAAACCAAAATTGAAGTTCAAGCATCCTCCCTTCTTGAGATATCCTGTTTACAAGCTAGGGCATCATGTACACACACACAAAAACATACAGGTTTATACCACTGATGGGGGACCCCTTCACTTTACTATTCAACTGCGGACAGCTTTAGATAAACATTGCATTAGGTTATATTGATGGAAAATAATGCCCTTTGCCACAACAAAAAATGGTGGTGCTCAAAATGTTTTCCATAAGTACTTATCACTGTAATAGTGAGTGTGTATCGGTTTGTGACTAGGGAATCATGGACATGATTACTTACACACACACACATCTGCAAATGAGGATGTAACCCAACATTATCTCAATATGGACTTTGTCTATACTCCCTCAAATTCAACATATAGCTTCATGGCACCATCATATGTTGCATGAAGGCTGTTTAAAGCCATACTTTGAGACGAGGTACCGTTCTCCAATTTGATATGGATGCCTGATTGGTAGGTGTGTTTCCACAAAACATCCCAGATTAACACCAATTGTCAACCAAACACATACACACACACCATCACCATCGCATAGATTCCTTGCCTGCCTTCGGCAAGGAATCAAAAGTCAGAACAAGAGCATTAATTGTGTTTAATATGGTCTTAAATCCTTCTATTGTCATGTTGATCAATAAATCTCATTACAACAAAATAGTTTCAGTATAAATTTTTAAGTAGTAAATAGTTCATATCAGTCATGGAGGTACTGTACCTTTTATTTTCACCATACATATGTTACAGTATATTCCCAATCAAACCGCACAGGGTTGGGGTGATGGGTGCTAATATTTCATCATAATTATGCTGACCTTGATGCTGTTAATAAGCCAGTTCAGAGTTGTAACTGCACATATGCGATGTATTGAGGTCATAGGTCACAGGAGCACTGAACACAGTAACCAGTCATTGTGCTGTGATACAGGCTGTTACATACTGATTCGTAGGGGAGGATTTCCTTAAAAATCTCTTTGCACTTTGTTAAGTTTATTGAGTTCTTGGATTAAATGAAGAAAGACTGATACAGTCAGTTTTGGATGCAGGCCTACGTCGTCTTTGGGGCGGACTGAGAAGCGATAACATGAGTAATACAACAAAAGGGCCACACAGATTTCTAGCAACCTAGCGCTAGACCTTGGCCCAGCTGTTACGAAACTAGGGCGCCTAAGTCTGTAACGATTATGTTTTGTTTGTTTGTTCAGTTTATTTCCATATCAACAATACAAAACATGAGGTTACAAAATCAACATAAAAAGTCAAAATAAATGAAACAACTAACGATCATACAAAACAGATATACAAGAAGGAAGAGGAGAGAGAAGAAGTTAAGAAAAACTTATATGAATCTCTCCCCTAAATCAGTTATAAAAATATTCAATTTTCAGAGCAACATATCTCCATCAAAATAACTCAAATAAATGTTGCAGTGCTACCAATTGTAAAATCAAAACAGTTGTCTATACTTATCTATGAATTCTAATTTTATCTTTAGTTTAAATATACTGTACGTTCGCTTTTTGAGTTCCTAAGGTCAGTGTTAAGGTAATTCCATAATTTTACACCACAAATAGAAACACTCATACTGTAGCTTTCAAGGTTGTATGGACAGAAATTTGATAAATATCTTCTTTACGGCGAGTACGTGATTTACTCTCTTTTTTAATCAATAGCCATTGAATGTTTGGAGGTAACATTTCATTTTCAGCTTTAAACAGTAAAAGGGCTGTCTTAAATTTCACAAGATCTTCTAGCTTTAAAATATTCATGTCAATAAAAAATTCTTTGTGTGGTCATTAAAGTTAGCTTTATAAACCTTTGTGATAGCTTTCTTCTGCATTACAAAGACTGAGTGAATATTACTTTTGTTCGTATTTCCCCATACTTCTAATTCTAAACAATAGTTGGTGTAAGGGAAAACCAAAGAGTTTTAAAGAATCTTCATTGAACTGGCGGCCAAGAATTCTCTTAAATTGTACATAATCGCAAGACTTTTAGCCACTTTAGGATTAACCCGTTTGATTGGCTCCATCCAACTTAAATCACAGTCAATAACCACCCCAAGAAATTTTGTAGTGTATTCCCTTTCTATAACGGAATTACCGCGACAGGTCTTGTTTTTACAGCGACAGTTCTTGTTTTTACCAAACGCAGAGAGTCTACTCAGCCTAACTTTAAAAAAAAAATTGCTTGCACATTTAGTTAGTAATGTGACTAGTGTCGTATGTCTGTGAAGTCCACACCTGGCTACCCCAGATTACGCTAATTCTCAAAGTCCTTGCCCTTGGACAGGGCTGTGGGTTTCGTTACATGGCCTAAGATCATTACCACGCCACATCACAGCCCGCTAACACAAATTTTTATCAAACCCATTAGCCCACCCTCGCCAGGGTCCTTATTTACCCACGTTCACAAACAGTTACGTTTTCTTACCAATTACACAAACGATCTTGGTAACTGCATTCACCACCTTTCCGCCATAATCTTTTTACCAAACTAGCACAAGGAAATGGATGAATTTTGACTCGAAAAACTGAACGTAACTCTAAGTCAGTACGCGGCTGTACGCCATATTTGCAAGCCTGCCCTCGAGTGAGTGAACTGAGGATGCTGCATTTTCCTGTTTTGTGCTTTGAAGGGTCACCAACACTTGAGTAACATGAGTTACAACATGAGTAGTCTTATAGTTAGATGTACGTCCGTATCACTTAGTTGTAATGAGAGTACTGCAAGAATGTTTTCGCTGATTTGGGGGTGTCTTGTAGCAAAGATTAAATGGGTTAAAAATTTGTGTTAGTTCGCGCAAGGGCTCTGGTGTGGAGTGTAACGTAACGCACAGCCTTGTTCAAGTGCTAATCCTTCAGTGGCGTGCACTACGTTACTATAGTAGTACCCACAATAACATGAAGACAATTACAGCAATCTATTTTCTCCATTACCTAAATAATCGACTATATTGAAATGGATGTGTGACAGCCATTTTTACGCTGATTTTTACGCTGATTTTTCTCATTCCCAATTGTTGTCAACAACACTTCCCCTCCAACATTCAAATTTGCACTGTATGGGCCGTGGATTTCTCTTCTCGCGCATCTGTGTACTACTGCCTCCGGTATGTTCGTGAGAACATGATGCCAGTGGCAAGTCACAATCGCGGCAGAGTTCATATCCTTATCGAACCACTTGAGGTTTCAAACGTTACTTCAGTCTCTCTACTTTACCCCACCAGAATTCTTTAAAACCTGGAATCGCCATTCAGCATTTCATAGTGTGCTTTTGTGCAAAACGTGTAAGGTGTAAGCAAAACAGTGTACGCGCATGCCATAAGTCTGCCACGTAAATAAGTATCTGCGCGCACGCGTACGGTCTACTAAATGTCATCGGGACATGTACAGTACACAGGCAATACCATCTTGACCTTTGACCTGTAATGCACCACTGTAACTCTGAACTGGCTTATTGTAGTGACCCTGTTGTGTTTGCTTAGCAAAATTGAATGCACAAGAGCAAGTACTGCATGTCATCCTACAGTATTTGGTTAGAAATCCAGTGAAAGACGTCCATGGATACAACTTAATGCATCTGAACTTTACTTTCATCTTCAGGATGTGTTCTTAATCTGCTTTTCAATAAACTCACCCGAGTCCTTCGAGAATGTTCGAGACAAGTGGTATCCTGAAATCCGACACTTTTGTCCCAAGACGCCTATCATCTTGGTTGGGACAAAGGTGGACCTCAGAGGTGATCTAAGCACCATCACCGCTTTACAGAACCAAAATTCCGCTCCGATAACGTATATTCAGGTGAGCTTTTGAAATTTGTGAACAGATAGCCAAGGCTCAAACATTGATTGCCTGAGTGCCCAATGATATCCTGTCTGGTGATCTGGGCAACGAAAATAGTGACATTGCACAACACGACATGCCCAAAGGGGCACCCACAATCCGCAGTCCAATTTGTCATGAGGAATTAAGACGGTGACAGTATACATCCTGCATTGCACTGAAATGAACATCTTCAAAAGTAACGGCAATGAGAGAAAGAAACATCAACATGGGCAATAAGATGGATCTAGCTGTTTTTATCTAATAATCCTTAGTTTCTATTCTGCCACCCACAAAATGTTAACTGGGCACAAAAAAAGATCATTTTCCAAAACAGGTTGCCTGAAAGGGCAACAAGACAGTATATAGGTAACTTTTCAAGCACCGGTAGCATTACATTGCCATAATTACACCACAAGGTTTTCTTTTCAAATTCCAATAAGATGGCATTGGGTTAATCAGTCTATTTGCAGCTTCATGTGTGGCAGTCTAATTCTCTTCCTTGTATCCACATGGAGAGTAAAATCCTTTCTACTGTGGACTGAGAAATTCAACATTCAGTGAAAATAAATACAAGTGTTTCATTTGCTGACTTTACATCATCTTAATATTAAGTCAGTCTTTCTCTCCAGAGAGATAGACAGCACACCAGACTTTTTCATCTTTTTTTTTCTTGGGGGGGGGGGGGGCATAAGGAAGGATTATGCTTCCCTTCATACCTGTCCATGTCACTCTCACCCATTTCAAAACCCTGCGTGAGATTGTACGACATCTGCCATGCTCACCACACAGCAAGCACATATTCTGCAAGTTGATTACTTTCCATAGCAAAAAGCTTACAGCATGCAAAATGTGCCATGAAAATAGTTAAGTTGTTGACTCAAGGTTGAGTTATTCAGGCTTTGTTAATTCTTGCTGTAGGTTTGTGTTGTCTCAAGATACAATTCTCATACTTCAAAGCTGAAATACTGTCACACTTTTTTTTTCGTATTACATTTCCACTTGTGGATTGTACTTTCAAGTGAAACATTTATTTTTGTCAAAATCTCATGATCATTGGTACTTAAGGGTTTAACATAACTCTTTTGTATGTTTCATTTGTTTTTGTTGTTCACTTTTGTCATTTACCGTATGAGTGATTCGATAGTGTTCCAGTTAAAGGTTTTTACGTTCCCAGGTGAACAAATCTATATTCTTCTAAATGAGGTTGGGTTAGTGTTCAAAGGGTCAAAAGTTCTAAAATACAAGAAAGAAAGGCTCTTTTCGTTGCAAACTTGACACCTTTGTGTGTCTCTCCTAATGGACGATTGATCGATGGTGGTTTTTTTTTTCTTTTTCAAAGGGATTACAGTTGAGTAAACGGATTCATGCAGAGACGTATGTCGAATGTTCAGCTTTGACTCAAAAGGGGATGAAGACCGTATTCGATGAAGCCATCCGAGCTGTGATCAATCTCAAAAAGAAGAAAAGGAATCGATGTGGGAGGAGATGGAGATGTAGTGTCATGTGAATCATGCAGTGATGATGCTGAGCAATAGAAAGCTGACCAGGTGGAAGTTGAAATGCCATGCTAAGTGATGGAGTGGCAATGTTACAGTATAGCTGAAGTATAACCAGAGAGGAAAAAAGTACAGGAGATACCAAGAAAGAATGTAAAATTAGGAACCACAACAAAAAGAGGAAGTAACATTGGAAGGCAAAGAGCTAGCGGAGGGGGAGAGAAGGTAAATATATGCCATTTGCAAAAAGTAAGAGGGGTCACTTTCACAGCTATAGGAAGTTTGAGGGAGTATGGTACTGATGTAGTGAACTCTTAAAGGAAGTTTTTTGGGTGCATTTCATGAGAGGTTGTCAGACTATTTGATTCTGATGTGCCTGTGAGCCATAGAGAATTACTATTTTGTTCACAGTTGGTCACATCATTTCATATGTTGCTAAGAGGTATGAAATTTGCTGAGCCAAACTGAGCAAGGCAATAGTGATGGAGCTATCGTAACAGTGAAGTGTTGTTGTTATCTGAAATTTTCAAAAACGTCATCAGGAGCAATTTTCTAATTGCCAGACAATATCGTGAGGGGTTAACTGCCACCAAAGCACGGCAGAAGAAATATGTGTAAAACTATGGATTGGGTACAGAAGTCACATCATGCAGCCTAAGTCTAATCTTAACTCTGATATAACACTTTATCTTCATATAAATCAAGCTAGTCCATTGAAGTCTTGAGTTTCATTTGTTTCCATATGATGTGTAGTACGTGACCAAAATCTGCGCTGAGAATTTCCCCCCCCCCCCCAAGTTTACGGTCGACGTCGTTTGGGTCGTTTTGCAAATGACATCAGGAGCAAAGTCTCATAGCTATGTCGTTTGTCGATATCACAACAACTGCCATGGTGCTATCACTAGTAGTGTACAGTATCCTTGATGTTCCTGTTAGTTGATGGTTGGACACGGTGAATACAAGCAGTGTAAATGATGAAAGTGTCTCTGAGCTTTTAAGAGCCACCTTCTTTTTGTGAGATCTTTTCTTTTTAAAAGAAGGAAATGCTTCGACCTCCCAAAATTTTTGCAAAGTTTTGAAGGCGCGTTGCACGATTTCGCCACCTTTCTCCAAGATTTTGGTAATGTGCCCCACCAGAGTCACCTGACATTGAAGGGATGTATGAGGAATCTAGTTGCCTGATTGTTATTTAAATCCGCATGAGCTTTTCCTCCATTTGTTAAGATGAGTTTGGTTCTGAACAGATATTGATCAACTATGAGGGGGGCCTTCATGAAAGTGATATCATAGTGAGATTTTCCTGAAACATGTACAAATTTTGAAGTATGTGCCAATACAAGACAGTTATTTTTTTTTTCCTTTGGGTTTTTTTTTGGGGGGGGGTTGGGAGATATTGTCATGGGAAAGTGATGCCACAAACATCTCTAAAAGTTGTGACAAGGCAACATCTTTTATAACCAAACATGAAACATATCTTGTTCCTCGCAGGCATACAGAGTTCAGCCAATGGTTTAATGTTGTCATTAACTAATTTGGTCCAAAAAAAAAAGGTCTGTCATTGATTGAGACATTTGGACAAGCCAAAATCAAAAATAGGCAACTTAGTAAAAAGTAGAATGGATGTTACATTTCTGACATCTTCAAAATCCACTGAGAAATTGCATCTACGTAACTATCGAAATCAACATTTATTTTATTTCTCAGGTTTCATCGTTTCATGTTAAATATGCATGGTATATCTAATTATTCATTGTTTATATTAATATGCATAGATATCTAAATAAAAAGATGTTAAAATGTAACATGTTTCACTACATTATACACAAATTCTTGTAATTATTAACTTTTAAGTTCTTGTTGATGTATTTCAGGCTAAGCACTGTGTTTTTGTTTTACTTCATGAAATTATCCTGAACTTCACCTTGAAACTTATCATTCATTGGAAATAAAAGTTGTGAAATGAAGCTACCCCTCTCTCATGTACTACTTTTCATGCATTAAGTGGAGATTTTAAGTTGCTGATACCATTCCTCTAGCTTTATTTTGATACACAAATGAAGGTATTGCCACCTAACAGGACCATTCACAGCTTCCAAAGTGTCACTGGCTTCATTTCTGGACCAGTTCTCTATAAAATTTTGACCTTATGTACTTTTGATGAGGGAAGGAGAAAAATTGTTTCAGTTTTCAAAAGGTTTTGAGCATTGGTAGTTTAGCAGTGTTAAAGGCAAATATTGTATGTAAAAAAATTATTTTTTCACTCTAACATCTTTGTTTATATGATCAAAGTCAAAGGTTCCCTCATTGGGCTGAGCTTGTTTGACACACAAAAGTAACTATACTTCCCTGATTTGGTTTCTTTCATTTGCACAAGTTAGAATTGGTAATTTAAACATTAGGTAACATGCATGGTGTGTGAACAGCTGTGCTTCCATGACTGATTTTAATAGAACACTGAGTATGGGTAAACAAAACCTCTTTACCTTTTCATTGGAATTCCTTTAATACTGACTTCCTAGTTTGTTTAAATATATATGCAAATTATTTATGAGATGGTCCCACCAGTTTAGCCAATCCTCACATGGTATCATACATGTTTACCCCTTCTCAAGAGGAACACACCGTAACCACTACAGTGTATCCGGGTGTCACGTCATATCATGTGCAAAAGGCCTTCTTGAGACATGATTTTAGCACATCATGGGAATTCTGTGAGGACCGGTTGCATTTGACTGCTACAAAAGCAGCACAACCAATGATCTTGTTGAAAATTAAATGACCATTCAAAGATTATAGTGAATTATCGCAAAAAAAAAAAAATGCTGAGAAAATGTATTTGACTCCTTGAAAGGGTACAGTATCTAAATTGCTTGAACTAACCCACTGACAGTATACGATTCATGAACGTAACATCTTTGCATGCTTAGATCTGTGCTACATAGTGGGTAAAATTATTTGTTAAGTTCTGGATGGTCATCCAAACAAATTAATGTGAATAAAAAGAATTACTGGAATGAACTAGATTTTAACCAATCAAATCAATTTTCGGGTAACATTTAGGGTACGGGATTCTGTTCTCATGAACAACAGAGGTTTTTCTCCAACAATTCCCCAATTGGTCGCTGCAATTAGTTTCAAGCTATTTACGAAGTTTTTTAACATAGGGACATTACTTCCTGCCAATTCCATAACCCTGGATATAAATTTGAGAGAAGAGAAGAGGAACAACCCTAACTTTTCAACCTCAAATGCGCATGAATAGTCCACATAATGGAGCAAATATCACAAGAAAGTGCATTTAAGTTTTTGGCTACTTACAAGCACCATGTGATACAAAAAAAAAAAAAAAAAAAACAGAAAAACCATCAGAAAATGAGATAAATTTTCAAAGCATTTTGTACATTTTATTGATATCATCTATGTCACTTCAGTAAACTGCCACACCACTTGGTAACCAAAAGGTGAATGTTAACCATCCCATTAAATTCAATGTTTCGAGAGCATATATCTCACTTCGAACAGCTTACCGAGCGACTTTGCTACACTGATATCATAAGCATAATTTTTCTTCACAAACCTTCAACAGGGTATCAAGTACTTATCAAGTTCATCTATATTGACTTTCATTGTCATTTGAATTGATTAAACATGCTACAGAGGGAGGACATAGAAATCAATTGTTGCATTAATACTATCCAAGTATACAAATTGTTCCGGCTGATATCTTTCTCGTGGTGATGGCTTCGTCCTGACGTATGAAGGTATCCATGCCATTTGAGGACGGCAACGACAAGTTACCTTCAATTATCATATGTTAAAATATCAACTTTAACCTATCACAGTAAAGGGCCTGCCCTTCTGTTATCTTCCATTGAAGCTTTGTGTACATTTGGATGTGACACACTCATAAAGATTTCACAATCAAAAATTGGCTCACTTGCAACACTTTTGCATGATACTAACATCAGATCGGGAATATGTCTCCATTTCACAAAAGTTTGACAATGCTGCATTGATAGCAAGGATATGTTGGTTTAGGCAGACATACAACCAAACAAACCAAGACATTCATTTGTAGTTTTAAAAGAAATTGCTTGATGCTTTTTCAGGTATTGCATTGACGAGGTTTCAAAGTCTATCTGTGATAAAAGTCTCATTTCTTCTTCCAGATCAAGGACTTTTGTTTTTGGATTAAATACCTAAAGAACAAACCTTGAAATAGTTATGACTGCTATGAGTGACACTGTGGTAGGAAAGTGTGGATACTGTGTTCTACAGAAGATGATAAATGTTGACATAGTGGTCAAACTACAAATTGATGTTGAAGTCTAGCAGCAGGCAAAATCTTAGACAGATGCTTCAAGTATTACACCTCGTAGAGAAACTTCTTACAAAATTAAGAAGTAATTTTTGACATGATGTGTAAGTGATCATCTGACTACGGCTCAATTTTCACCCACAGCAACTCAAATTCCATACGGACGATCCAAATTTTAAAAGTCGGTTGCCTGACAGGACAATCCTGTTGTTCCTAGGTAAGAATTGCATTGCAGCTTGTTTTATCTGATTCAAGATCATATGCTTTCCGATGACTGTTTCACCTTTTATCATTATCATATTTCAGTATTAACAAGATTTTTGGTCTCTTGGACAACCAAATTTCCTTGCAGAAAACAAAAAATAGTGGTTCCATACAAAATTTTCTGACAATCAAGGCCTGATTTGACATCAACTCTTTTCTTCTTTTTAATTCAATTTCTCATCCTAATCCGAACAGATTAAGGCTTACAAGATATGAAAACTACAAAATGGTTAAAAACATTTGGACCATTGGAAGTTCTACCCCTCCCCAACAAAATCCTAACTGTCCTCCAGGCATTTATCCACACCATTAACATTGCAGTGTCTCTTTGGAGCAGGGCAAATGGGGGGGGGGGTGGTTGACTACCCCACACTAGGGAGGAGGTAAACTGATCTTCAACAGTTTACAACAGACAAATCCACAATGTTGTTTCCATTGCAGATGACTTTTGTCTCTCTTGGGCTTATATTCAAGCTTTTATGCCAGTTCTAACTGAATAAATAACATACTACACATCCTTTGGTGTTGTCCAGAGGTTGTGGTCGGATACAAACTTCATCATCCATCTCCTCCTGACAATGCACTCCTGGTCGTACCCGTTCTCTCCTTTCACCAGCACACAGGGGACTGCTACCAAAGTCACAACTCACTGATGGTCTTGCAGAGACCAGGGCTTGATGAACAGAGGCACTGGTAGAGGGTTACAATGAGAAGCTTCAAAGTCGGTCATGTATTTGGAGGCCTGGTGGACAATGGAACGAACATGTGCTTGTCATATCTTATAATGCAAACCTGAAACGTACATATTCGGTGCATTGTAAATGTCACAAATCCCTATGTGATGGTGTACAAACTCAAAAGTTACACACTCAAGGCAGAATAATTGCAAACAAAAGATACTTTGTATTTTAACTCTGCTGACAGGTCCTCAAAGTCAGTTATGTTTTTGGATGACTGATGTTATAATATGAAACCAGGAATGCATCTGTGCCAAGCCAACAAATATGAATAATGCAAAATATCTAGCACAAAATAAGGCTAAATGAATTCTCAGACAAAGGCCAAAATGAACTACAAATGTTCGATCATTTTTGTAATCAACAAGGTTGAGGCAGTTACTGGGACTACTTATTGACAAATATCTTTACCAGAAATAATACAAGCTGACTTCTTCTTGCTGTAGACATGCCTTCTCCTGAAACAAAGATGGAGGACATAATTAAACGATATGTGCAAATACCAAAATGACGTCATACTGGAAAAAAATCTACGCTATGAAATTAAAAACAATGGTATGATACTGTACTAAAAGTTTTACTGTAAATGGGGTTTGAATTCTGATCACTCATCACCACAAAAAAAGTAAGATTTAAAATAAAAGTATTATAATTATATAATATGTGGAATATAAAATGTCATCACACAGGAATACATTGATCAATTGAAAGAGAGAATGAGTCCCTACTGCGAGTTTCTGGTGACGCAGATCAATACGACAAGTTATTTTAAACAAGTTTTCTTTACTCATAAGGCACTTCATTTCTAGATGCCAAATAAAGCACTGAAACCAGCAGTGGCTGCCCTTGACATCTTGTGCTTTCAGGGTACTCCAGATTCTGATACCTTCACACAGATTTACCTTTGGTGTCAATCACATCCAAGCAGGTTCCTCCAAATTTCTCTGGTACACCTCTTTCGTTGACCACAGTCGACATAATTACAGATTTGATGCTGACATTACATCAGTTCATTGCTGACATTATTTAATGGTAGGATTAGATCCGTTTGAGGATGATATTGATCATGTTATGTTGGCATTGATTTGATGTTAAGACAACATTAAATTGATGTAATGTTACCATTTAATTGACTTATGTGTACTGAGTGGCTTATCAGGGAATTGATTTGATTGTCACTACTTATGCGATTTAATGTTAGCATTACATCAATATAAGGCAAGCATTCCCTTGGTAATTATATCCGCTGTGGCCAACTATAAAGCTAGGTATCCAAACGAGATGTGTGTTTACTTCCCATCTTGAGATGTGTTCACATTTCACACTTGTGACCCTTTTTTTCCCCCCAAAATGGCATTTGACTTCCACCAACCAGAGGCTCATAGTCCTCACAGGAGATTCTTTAATAATATTAAAACTGGATGCAAGATTTTCAAACATTCAGTTAATGGTAATCATCTGGTCACCTTCAGCTAAATACTAGTGTTTGCACTGGGTACAAAAGTCGTACTTGGGTACCCACCTTCCATGGTCTGTCTGCTACCAAGGTGACCCAAAATATAACTTCTGCTAAGATAGGAGTTTGTTGTGAAGTCATGACATTTAGCTTTGCATGTTAACATAGCACCATGTATCTTACATACAGGCATGACTGTGAACTGTTCTAGGGAACACCGGGTGAATTTCGTCACACGCACAATGCACATCAGTGAAACTTTAAATGGGGGGAGAAAATTTCAGAAGCGGAGTCCAGACATCATAAGTCGGGCATCTGGGGTGCCTGGTGCAGACGCTACAATTTTTGTTTTTGGAAGGACACAGCTATCACACTTGCAAACTATTCAGATTTTGGTCTCCTATGAGTTTTGACCAGAAATATTTTTAACTCAGTCAAAGCTATCACATGTACCACTAAATGATAGCATGGCTACATAGGTCTCTCGACTAAGGGCGATCAAATAGCCTGAGGATTTACCGATGAGCACTGGAAAATCTGACGAGTGGGTATTGCAGTAGTTTCTGAGGATAGCAGTACATTCATCTTCGTCTATCTCCAGGGCACTCAACATGGATACTGTAAGTATAAAAAGAAAGCAACAACAATAACAGGAGTAAACACCTACTCTCAACAATATCACCTCAAAATCACCTAAATTTGGTCATCAATTTCTTGAAAAGTCTCCAATTTAACTAGGTCATCCTCAAGATCATATAAATTAATCAAACTAGGACCACTTGTGACACTCTTGGACACACCATGTAACACCTCCTTCATAGTGGGCGACAAAAGATTTCATTACATTTGAAGATTTTACTGATCTGACAATGTCTTAGGTTGGTATCAAAGATGCAAATAACTTTACAAAATACTTCATACCTTTTATTTTCTAATGAGGGGTTGTGAGGTGAGTACTTCCACAGGAATGGAACGAGCCCCCTATAATGTTTTACAAATATCCTTTTACGGTGAACAGGAAGAAGAATTCGAACATTGACATTAGGTCGGCAGGTAATCACACCTAATCACAACGTGATTAAGCACACTCCGTTGGTAGCTTTCCATATGAGAGGGAAAAATCACAACTGGAAGAGAAAAGGTAATGATCATAGCATACTTACACATTGATATCTGGTCAGCGGCATGTAAATACTGAGTGAGGACATCTATTGACTCAAGGTTCATCAGTGTAGGATATCTAAAAGACAAGTTGGATGACATCATGTCTTCAGTTCAGATGAATACGATGAAAAAATAAAACTAATGACGCATGACAGGCCATTTAGAAAAAAAGATGGAAGTCACAATTTTAGGGGTTTATTTACAACCAGAGGCCTTCTCTATCCTAAGTAATTAAACGATGATGGATACAATGGTACCATGTCCACGCAAAGGATAATAGTACAAAAGTTAACTGACAAATATTAAGGTCTATCAGTTATTTTAAGAGAGATGACTCGAGTAGAAAATGACGAAAGCTTGGTGATTCCGATATTATGCAATCCCGAGAACTACTGATATTTAAGCAATTCAATGGGCAAGTACTACAGCAGGCAAATATGATGAGCATGAACAACTGATTATACTACCAATGGATCATGTTGTAATTCCACTGATGTTTCGTCCGATAATTAGGCATGTCTATGACCTTCGGACGTACTTTCTGAGGTTTCTGGGCCATCCAATAATTCATGTAAGGGCAAAAGCATATAACAGTATGGAAATATGACAACTACTGAAGGAATTTAAATTTTATCGTAGCTGACCACTTCCAGCTTTTTTAACGTATCTCTATGAAAAAGTAGAAATCTTACTTGCGAACTGTTTGTTATACCTGACACTTTTACAAAGCATTACACATGAAGTCTCTTACGTGTTGTAATAATCTATATAAATGAAAAGGACTCCTCACACCTGTGTCTAATATTCTAATCAGCAAACATGCTACCGATGCTGAATTAATTAAAAAAGGTTAAAAAAAAGGTCATTGTGTTATTGTTGTATAGTCTGTGTTACCTAAGTTGCAATAACCTAAAAGAGAAGGTTGAAAACATTGAAACTGGAAGGACCTAATTAGAATGCTATTTCGAACTTTTTTTACAATCTAATCAAAATTTGCAAATTTGTCAACTTTGCATGACCTGAATGTAATGACAAAACCTTTACCTTTGCTGTAATAATCTGGTCAAAGGTGATATACGACCTAGGTTGTTATGACCTCGTTGCAAGCTAAAAATCTTACCTATGTTGTGATAATCTAACTAGAAAGTAACATATTAAGTAAGAAGTCATAATCTATATAAAAAGGTAGCAAGTTACCTTTACTTTAACAACCTAGTCTGATGTGATATCTGACCACTGTTTTTGAGATCTCACTGACAGGAAGCATGCTATAATAAGCTAATTACAAGGTAACATCTAGAAAGTAACATCTTAAATTTGTAGCAGTGATCTAGTTGTATGGAAACATCTTACCTATGCTGTAATAATTTAATCAGAAGGTCGTTTCCTCGATTAAAGGCAACGTCAGGGTGTTCTCTGAAAGATATCAACAACATGACAGCATTTGTTACAAAACGCAGACCAAACAAGTTGGCTTCATCATGATCCATACATCCACGCAATTCAAATACTGATGCATTATTTGGCTTGACTTGGGGCACTATAACTGCATTCCAATTCAGTACAAGTGCTTGTGCACAAACACCATTAGCTGAGCGATGGAGCCACCCTCAAATTTACTGATACGATAATGAGAAAAAAAGCAGCACCTGTTACTCAAAATGTAAAAATAAATGGGATATTTTTCCTCTTCTGAAGGAAACTGCCAAAACTTCCTTTTAGTGCTTCAAGGAGGTTAAAGGCAATTCTATCATTATACCATGATGGTTAACCATCTTCAGTTGCACCACATTCACTTACTCCATTGTGACAGTATTAGAGGGCTCTCCTTCACCTCTAAGCTATTATATGAAGGATCGCTACCCACCTTGACTGGCTACCCCATTTATTGCTCCCTTGAAACAGCTTAAGAAGGCTCTCGTTCACTTCTGGTCTGTTATATGGGGATTTATAGCTACCTACCTTGACTGGCTACCCCATTCTCTTGCTCCACTGTGACAGCAAAAGAGGGCTTTCCTTCATTCAAAGTCTGTTATATGGTGATGTATGGCTACCCACCTTGACTGGCTACCCAATTCACTTGCTCCATTGTAACAGCTGAAGAAGGCTCTCGTTCACTTCTGGTCTGTTATATGGGGATATATGGCTACCCACCTTGACTGGCTACCCCATTCACTTGCTCCACTGGGACAGTTTAAGTAAGAGCTCTTTCCTTCACTTCTAGCCTGTTATATGGTGATGTGTGGCTACCCACCTTGACTGGCTATTCCATTCACTTGCTCCACTGGGACAGTTTAAGTAAGAGCTCTTTCCTTCACTTCTAGCCTGTTATATGGTGATGTGTGACTACCCACCTTGACTGGCTACTCCCTTCACTAACTCCACTGTCACAGTTTGAGAGAGGGCTCTTACCTTCACTTCTAGTCAGTTACATGGTGATGTGTGGCTACCCACCTTGACTGGCTAGCCATTCACTTGCCACGCTGCTCACTTCAAGTCCATTTGATAATGACAACTGAACACAAAGACTAACATATACACTATAGACCCCTTGCACTGATGTCACATAATAACAAAGAAGTGCGCCCTCCCTGAGGACAAGCAAGCAAACAGAACATGTTGCTAGGTGTGGCACGTATGATTGAATGGTAGGGACACACTACACACAAGTTAAATTTAGTAGTTTGCCCACAAGGATGGCACCTCACTGTATCACTGTAAATGTCACATGCAGCAGGTCTGCTCTGATGGTGTTAAAAGGGTTTGATCATTTTCCGTAGGGGAGTGCTTTAGTAACTTTTGCTAAGCATTAGAATGATTGTGCTTAGGCTGTTTTATTTTGAATGGCCAGTGAGGTTACAGACCTCATGATAAGGACAATCAACAACAAAGCCAGCAACTGCAGGAAAAAAAAAAGAAGGTTAAAACAGATACGTCAAAGACAGTAAGGAAGATCTGCTTTCTGTTTCAATCCAATAAGTGAAAGCCAGAAGAACTTACGATGTGGTGATGACCTCGTCCTTGATACGTCTAATAAGCCTGATTGGACCTGGGTATCTGTCACATGATTAGAGCAAAGAAAAAGTAAATAGATAAATATGAAAGATTTACATTTCTGCAAACTGTCTCTCAACAGAAATGAGATTTTGAGACGCTGAATGCAATCAATCCTCAAAGAAGCAAACAACAATATCACTGCATGAACAACAATGTCACAGAATCAGTTATTACATAATGCACTTTGCAGTTAATGCCGATGGACAATTGCACAGCATATAGTGATTACATCCATCCAAGTTTTGTTAACAGAATTTGTTTCTTGAAATTGACGATGCAGAAAATGGACTACGCAATGTGTGGCCTTCGATTTAATGCACATGAACACTGAACTTACCATTCGGTTTCACTCAATGGAATGTGAACAAACTCTATAGCCACTTTGATGACAAACCTTTAAGGAATATTTGCTGTAAGTGATACAATATCTAACTCTTTTCACCATACTAACAACTTGTACTGTAAAAACTCAGAAACAGTTAATATTTTTCCAGAATTATGACTTTTTCCTGTTGAATATGACATTATCAACATTTTGTCATGAGGTACTGAATAATTCTTAATTCCACTGCTATTTTTAGGCTGTTAAAGTGGAACAAAGCACACCACAGCCAACTCTCTCTGAAAACTTTGGATCGGCAAACTTTACAAGATAGCACGGAACTTTAGCGAGCAACTTTTAACACATTAATCAGCTTTCCTCAAAAAAATGTTCTTATTGTATACATCTCAGTTAATTACCTTATCAACTGTTCTGCAATATTGAGATTCATGTGTTTTCTCAAGCTACGGTGAGAGAAGCCCTCTGCGAGAGAAAGGCAGGAAAAAAAAAAAAAAAAGACGAAATATCAACACATTTAAGATTCTCCCATGGAGGCATTAGGCTAAAATACTACAATGACAGCATTGAAATGTTGTTTCATCTGATGAAAAAAGGCACTGAAACATGCCGGAATTTGCAACACAATAGCTCTAAAAATAGAAACAAGTCTTTTTAAGTCTTCAAAAGTCTCTAAACCATTCCAGAAAAGGTATCACAGGGTTCAGCTCATCTCAAAAATGAAATAGAAATAAAACAGCAGGCTTGCACTCATATGTATCTACGTTGTGGACAGGTCTGCAATATATGAAAAAACATTCTTCTGAATGTATTGCCGTGGTGTCTGAATTATATTATGGACTTGTCTACGTGTCTAGTTGTTGGGATATCTAGTGATTCACATGTAATGAGCTACACTGTACCACCTGCATTTCATATCGTTTTTGTTGGATCAATGAATTAAGCTCAAGATTAACTAAAGAGAGGGATGTGACACCATGTGTCATATATGGACTCTGTTTTTTGAGATATTCTGACATCCGTAGCTTCATCTGTTGTCGTGGTTACGGTTCATCATTTTGCAGGCAAAGACATGTGAGGACTTACTCATGCTCTCAGGCATTTTGGAAAGACCCAAAGGAACGATGTCATCAAAGGTTGCATCCAAAATCTGTGGATGTCAAAAAAACATCTGAGTAAAAGAGCTAAAGTGATTCAAGTACACGTATGATATATCATTCTCTTTGATGGAAGTGGGCTTTTCTAGCTACTAGGGTAAACCTTACGTTATAGTGCTCCTGCACGGTATGCTTGAAACAAAATATGCAGAGCAGCATGGTCTAATCTGATTTGGTGTCCCCTGCACCACTGCATAATTCTCCCACCCCCCAACTTCATCCCCCAGGCAAAAAAATTATGGGCATGTTATTCATTTTAATGTTGTTGGAATTACTCACAAATTGTTACCCACTTTACCTAAAAATATGGCACGATCTTACACATTTGAGAGGTTGGCGATTCAACTTCAAGTCATTGAACAGAAAAGTACTCTGGAAGTGTTATGCAAAGGTTAAATAAGATGCTTGAGAAATTCAACGTACGATGCCAGAGATGGTAGGATAATTCATAGCAGCCCACGTAGAGGAGTAGCCACCGATGGACCAAGCAAAGAGAATCACGTCTTCAAGAAGAAAACCTAACTCGTCTACTGCATACTGAATGACTGCTTCCATAGCTGCCTGTTCCTGACTGGGGTATGGTGTACCCTGCATGGGGAAAGAGAACAACATACGGTCGAGCAGCATTTGGTCAAACCGTGGCCTGAGGTGATGTCACATGTGGACACACATGAAACCCCTCAGGTTTTAAGAAATTTGATGTCATTACATGTCTAGAAAAATGTTCACGCCAGAGCAGCATTTTCGCAGAGAAGTCCAAACAAACTCTGCGACATTTAATCTGACTTGTTTCACTCATTGAATATGTAGCAATATACTAGATTGTAGTTATGGGTTGTCCCAGTGAGTTTGTCTTAGAAGTGTTTGCGATGACTCGCCAGTGTGATACATCGATTTTAAATCGATGAACACAAACTTCACCGCACAATGACATGACATATTTGTGACATGACATATCAAAGTTTGCACCCAGAGGTTTCACCAAGGGTTACAGAGCTATGCAATAGTGAATTACCAGCAAACTGGATCAGAGGAATGTGCTAAATGACAGTCAGTCCATTAGTAAATGGTGTTAACTGTGATTTGGTTGGTTAGACCATTTGAAATGTACAGAATGTAAACCTTTTAAGGAGGCATGTAACACACTAAATTGATATCAGATATGAACAGTGGTTATTAAAGTGCTGACTGATTGGCTGTTAGATGGGCAAGTAGGAACTTTCAACAAAATTTAGTTGAAATTTAGAAAAGATTGGACATCTCTGACATAAGGGCAACTAGTCTATTTCTTCCTTCAGGTAATAATGAAATCACTAGAACATTTAAAGAGCACTGAGCTTGTCAAAAGTAGAGTAGTCAAGAAACGAAATTGTTAAAGTTAAGTGTGCCTAAAATTAAAACTGGTTAAATTTTCTGATCAGGTAAACTGACAAGACACAACAATGCACAACTGAGAACCTTTTACTTTCTACTAAACTAGTTTTCCCTTGAATAAGCAGTTTGACTACAGTTTTTTGTATCTATTGGTGAAAGAAACTTCACCAGGAATAGACACTTGTATTTCAAGGAGATCACATAATATCATATCTCTTACTGTGCTTCCTCCAAAACCAGGATGGTTCCAACCAAGAACTGAATATCCACCTGAGGTAAAAAAATAGAAAATAAAAGTCATGGAATAAAGTCATAGGTGTCAATTCAGGGATATTTGGAAAAAAAAAAAAAAAAAACACTTAAGGCCACAGAAACAGAGTGCAACATGAGCTGGTCGACTGTTTGATGATAATGGAAACAAACCAGTGTAGTTATTTCAGGGATGTTTACTGTATCCCTGGCAACAACCACAGCATCAATTTTCTTCCATTTTTAGACACATCATGGCCATGAGGGGAGATGAAGGATATTCCAGAGGAGGGCTGATGAAGGAGGAGGTGCAGACATTACTGATGCAGTTTATCACTCCTGAAATCACGACCAGCTGATGTTCGACCAGGAGGAATTGCACAGATGTATAGGAAACATGTATAGGCTAACTCTTAGTCCCTGCTGCTTGAAACAAATGGTATGTTCCACAATGTGTACTTAAAATGTAAGTGTCTAAAACTTTTAAACTGGTGCACTTTCAAACCTCCCAACTACTACTACACAACTTTCACAATCAACCACCAGATTTAAAATCATCATTGCTTTTAACTTCAACTTCTGACAATACTTACAGTCTAATGGCGTGGCCACACAGCCAATTTCATAAAACCCTGCATTTCCTTCCGTGCAGATTACCTGAAACGCAAAACAAATTGCAAACCTGTTAACCTGTTTCCACGCATCTCAGTGGTACAACAGAATGAGCTGTCATTTTCAACGGGAATCTCTCGCAGTATATACTGTAAGCTTGAGATTTGTCACTAACAATGGAAGTGACTACCAATTCTTTAGCTCCATGGAAAGCTGAACAGGCCATATGACACACTTGTCTCACAAGAGTAGCTCTACTGAAAATTTACGAACATATTTACATCTCTGATACCAAAAACAAAGAAGTACGTTTCACTGAAATGCTTAAAAACTAGAATTTTCATGAGGGTCTGCATCTGACGATAGAGGGATTAAAAGACAGCTACCTATGTCATTTAATCTCCAGCACAAATAGTCAAAATAAATGATACCATGTGCATTCACACTTGGTAAAAATCCTTAACTCCTACTAGTAGATTACAGTCAGAGGACCATGTGTTATCTTTAGGGAAATGCACGATCACTGGTGGATGAATAAAATAAAACCGTAGGTTGACGGTGCTTTGTCATCCGCTATCTTACACAAAATAATGGGTGCTACTTTATCAATCATGCATGAACATTGTTGACATGTTGTAAAATCTTTTTGACTTTTCTTGGGGTTTGTTTTCAATAAAAATGTGGTTATTTAGAAACCCGAATTTTCTTTTTTTCTAATCATCTTCCCCAAAATCTCACTATGTATGAATATGAAAAAGGTTAATCAATGCTGAACCTGTGCATTATCACAGGATAATGCACTCCACTGGTTAATGCTGTAACTTGATGCACTAGGGTTGCATCACTTGCATTAACTGCTGATTGTGCATTATCTTCTGGATAATGCATAGTCCAGCATTGATTAACCTTTAATTAACATGAAACAGTGTGTAAAGAGATAAGAGAACCAAAAGGGCATGATCGAAGATGTCTGCATTAGCATCCAGAAACAATAGGCTTGTCAGTAAATCTGTTTATTGTCACAAATTGTATTTGTCAGAAATCTCAAAACACAAGAGAAGAAAGCACGAATAATCCATGGGATTCTACTTTTAGAATGACAGCGAAGGTACAATGAGAGATTATTACAGAGACTGGCACCTAGACGTCATCCTGGTGTTTGTCGATATTTGTTCAATTCTTTTGTGTACCTCCTGAAGGTGTCACAACTGAACAAACAGATACATCAACAAACAAACAAACATACACATTACCCGACCTCCAATTTCAAGGAGACAGCAACTCACCAACTTCTGTCCGTTCGTTTGCGTAGATTTTCTCCTATCGAAGAACATCACGTCAATGCTATTGCCATCTTTAGCCTTTAACTTGGCTCTCAGTCCGGAGAGCTTCTCTACCATTTTGTCTCGGTTTTCTTGAATTGTTGAGGCTGGAAATGGAAATAAAAGGACTTCACACTTCCAATGGCATAGCTGGATGGATTGCCATAGAAGCAACCTGATCACACAAATTAATCAAGGGTGCCAGCATTGCTCATGCAGCAATATATTCATTCACTATCAAACAATGTTTTTTTGCTAATAAGATAAGATAACAAGATTTAACTAATAGGATGGTTTTATAATAATATGACATCATCAATCTTTTCTTTCTTTTCAAATTCTTGCTATCGTACCATCCTCAAAAGTTCACATGACAACTTTGACCTCCCATCTCCATCTATCATGTCAATTTCCAAGCTCTCTTCTGCTTCCTACATGTGACTTGGAGGATGCGAAAATAAATGATACTCACCGACCAATTGATTCAGAAGCTCCGTGTGTCCCGGGTAGATGATCCATCTACCAAAGGTATGCATAGATACATAGCTTAACATTTCACAGGGAAGGCCGACTATCTGACTCAAAATACCTGGACTCCGAGAAGATGAATTCTCCGCGTACATTTTCTCTAGGGAAAGACCTAACGGCTTAGCTTTGTCGCTGCAAGAAAAGAATGGCACAGCCTGTATTCAGACATTTACATTGGCAGGGGAATGACAAGTACAACAAACTGGTATCACCATTGATAACAAGGCACGGTACTGTTTTTTTTTTTGTCATTGGTGGGCCACTCAGAGTAAGGTGATGAAAGGGGGGGGGGGGAAGGAAGCGGATGAAGCTGACTGGTGTTGCAGATATGTTTTTGATCCTCATAATAAGGAGATGGGCCCAATCATCTGACATTTCTGAGCCCCAAGTTGATACACTGGCCACTTCCCAGCTGCTTCTTATTCAATTGATAAACTTTCACTCAGGGAAAGTTCAATTCCTTTGGCATATCAGGACTATAATCACTTTAACTTAGAGCTTTAAGCATTGGAAATTTGGGAATGTGTCCAAAGTTTATATAATTGTATGTGAGTGGTGACAGACACAAAAACTTTAATAAAATTGGTTCCTCTAGTTATCAAAATTACCAATGTTATGTTATTATCATATATTAGTAATTAATGAGCAATGTAGTAATTAAGTGCACCGTACCTCTTACCGTTGATTGCACTAAAATCCACCGGCCAGTGTTTAAAGTCAAAGTCATAATTGCGGACTCTTTGCTGCATGACAAGGGACAAGTAAAGCAAAAAGATGAAGAGATGAAAAATAAAAAAAAGATGCCAATGTGATATTGCTACAATGCACTGGAAGAGTAAACAATGACACCCTGTAACACACAACCCTAAACTGTGTGTATGCATTTTGATTAAATAACAACATCTGATACCCTCCACAAATGAGTCTTAATACTCCTTTGAATTGACACTGACCTTTGTTAAATGAAACTTACGGTAACTTCCATGGCAGTGGTACAGTATGCTGATGTGCACAAGTCAAAACATTTACATCTCAAGCATAAAGGATACTGAGTGTGCAAGTCTCCCTGAAATGCAATACACACTTCCACATCACTCACTCATATCAATAACTTTACAATGTTGGATTTCTCTACGACATCAACATGAACTTCTAACATCAACCAAAACAAAAGAATGGAATGAAGTTTTATTCGATGAAGCAAAATTCTGTTTAAAGAAACTAATATACTGTACTAGACACGACAGATCTTCAACAATGAACAGTTTCATTCATCCTTCTAGCTGAAGGATATCAGATAAGTTGCTCACTTTGAGGACAACCTCACTAATTTGAAGATGATGAATTTGAGATCAATACAGCCCTTTAAGGGGTGAAATTCACCAAAACTGCCATCAGACTACCTAAGGTATTGTTCATACTGTAGTAAAACTAAATACCAAATGTGAAATCACTCTATGTCACTGAAGATATTTTACAAAAGTGATTTCACAATTTGACATCTATTGACCTACACCAACCTCCACCAAAGAAGGTTTTTACTTGTGCTGTGCTGAAAAATAAACTGTGACATCTGCCTACCAATCAAGTTCTTAAGATCTTGGGTTTTTTTCGAAGTTGTGCACCAGAAGCAAGGATACGTAATTCATGGTTGCTAACAAACAGGCAAATATTCCATCAAAAGCAATATGCTGGAGAAGTGTGCTTGAATATGTAGTTACCCTTTCTTCTGTCCTTTTACTCTGTTTTGCTTTTTCTAAGACATCCATAAATTTGTTGTATTCCTGGTTGCTATATCTACCCATACCTAAAGGTGTAGAAATGTGAGAGAAAGAAATAATGATTACAAATCTAGGGGTGAATCTACATCCAAAAAAATACATTAAATGATGTCACATCACACTCATCTGTCACGTTGTATCAATATGAAGTGATAAAATGTGTCATAACCTACAAGCAGCCGCAGCAGCAGCAAAACACCCGTTGTAGGTCTGGACATAACACCGCATACAGTATAGAAGTATGCAACACAGCACATCGCAACTGGATTGTGGTACGAGATTTTTGAAATTTCACTTGCATGATGCTTGGTCCGATGAACTTTTGCCATTGCAATAATAACAAATTTTAGTTTGACCTCTTTTGCCTAGAACTGACAATTTGCTTACCTGTCACTGATACTAGTCTTTATGCTGGTTGCAGGAGAGGGAATACAAAATAGTTGACACAATATTAGATCTTATCGATCCTTACAGAAGTAGTTTTCATCAATACCAACCGCCATTGCTGACAATCTTATGACACTTTTTAATTTTACCATACTCACAACCTTAACCACCATCCCCCCTTCCTGATCCCTGTGATAACTGACAACATGATGTCCTGTGTTTGAAGAACATAATACAAAATTGCTCTTCTTCTACTTTTTTTGAGTTGTGGAGAGCAAACAAAGTAGGAAAATGTAGGGTTTTTTAAGAAGAAAATTAGGCAAAGCAGGAGGAAGGTCCAAAAAGTAGGACAAGTAAGAGTCACTTGAAAGCCTGACATTGAATTCTGTACATCGATTGGTAACATAGCAAGCAGGACTTCTGATGCAGAGATATGTCATTGATTCAGGAAAAATTTAACAGTATTCTGGTCAGCTCAAATCCTAGTGCCCTCTGGTTGCATCCACAATTACAAATCAAAATGATCAAGAATGAATTCTGCAGCTGCTACTGTTGTTAAGGTGATCAAAGTTATGGCAACAATGGAGAACGCATACTGAAGGAAGTTTAGGAACAACCTCCCTGATACATTGCAATTAGTAATCAATGAATCAATGAATGAATGTGCTCACCTCTGCACCACATAGCACCTAATACAACACATAGGATGAGATTTCCACATTTGACAAGAAATGGCACACCTTCTACGGTAAAATATTCTGAAAGTAGATGAAAGAAAAACAACATGGTGTTAAGTGCAGGAACGCAAATTGTGCAATACTGTGATATGTTTCCTAGTAAAGCAAATCATGTAGTAGCTGATCAGGTATCCTGCCTGCCTGCCCCACACAGATTAGATATAGTGTCCCATACAGATCAGGTATATATACTGTAGTAGTGTCCCATACAGACAGCTCACAGAAGCATATATGGAGAATCATCCTACAGTAAGTATCAAAAGGCACTTAACTTACATCATTTAAAAAAAAAAAAAATTCAGTACTACAGGACAACATCTATCTCAGCTGCTTCTGTAAACACTGATTTTTCTGCTTTCAAGTTTCCCAACATTTTGCCAACGTTCACTTCTTGCACAGCTGTTGGAATCCTTATATTTTTGTTTTGTGATGGGAATGCTCCATTTTATTACTTGCCAGTAAGGAGCTTCCAGAGAGTCATTCCAAGTATAGGAGACAGATGATCAAGCACATTGCCTATCAGTTTAATACCACAATTCAAGTATAGGATGCAAGTCATCTAGCTGTTACCATAGTTACTTTTGTTGACATGGGTGCTTCACATTTTGCTCCCTTCATTTGATTCACAGATGTAAAAGTTGAACTACTGTAATAATCATTACAAAACAGAGGGGAAAAAAGGTTTAAGGATAGCAAAAGTGAATTCTACGATTATCCGCAATCACATCAAATCAACAATTCTGCAGTGGCGTTGTGCAAGTCATAGAGAATTAGAGGGCTTACTTTGCTTGGAAAAGAATCCATCCTGTATGAATGAACAGTATCAGTACTATGCAGTCACATGATTGATGCATTTAATAAGTAACCTCATGTTACCAATCAGCCACTAAACATTTGAACATAACATATATGGCATCTGATGATAACAGTTAAATCACAGAACCTACAGTAATACTTTACTGAACAATTTACTACTGTAGGTTTGCTTCAAAATTTCAATTTCAAATCAAGTAGATCTGATTACTATACTTCTCATTTCCAACAAACTGTAGCCATGATAAGGCTACTTTCATTCTGTCATATTCATAAAAGACAACTGGTATTACTATTATTATGACCAGCCTGCCTGAAAACAACTGAAATGTTGCAAAAACATCTTGCCAAACTAAAACTGATATATATATATTAGAGACTCCCTTTGTGGAAAGTGGGCAAGAAGGTTTATTTAAGCTTCAATTAAACAAACAGACAATTACACCACAGTATGTAATGGATGACTAGGTATCTCCTTCTGTGTTAAAGGTTTAGATAAATCCTAAGTGACCTTTGCACATATTCATCTGTAAAAACAGTAAGCTACAGTAAGTCACAACACTTAAAAATTTACAGCAAAATTTGGTTTGTTCTCTTCCTCTTCCTTGCCAAATTCTCCTGTACAGCAGGTGTGTACTTTTTGGTGATTCACTTTAAGTCATATGCTCACCAAGTTATCTTGTTCTGGTTAGCCACTTCTACAAAAACTCTTAGACAATGAGAACAATTAACAGAGAAAAAAACTCAGAGACACTCACGATTCTTAAACATATAGGCAATCCAAAATGGACTTGTGTAGAATGTAAAGGACCAGAAGAAGTTTGCAACACGAAGAGTACTGTCTGAGTAAAACTCTACGTTGTTAGGCTGGTAGTTGAACCCTCCAGGCTGATAGACGAAAAGGGGGAAAAAAATGTGACTTAACAAAAGTTAGTGAGAAAAACAATGATCTGAAAACTTTTACCCAGCTGGGGAAAGGTAAAAATGACTGTAATTGAATCAGCAAAAACTGAACAGCTAATAATTATGAGACATTTGAACAAGCCAGATGAGGTGTTTGTCTATTTGATAGGGAATTTTGATACTGTCAAACTGGTTTTCAAAGGATGGACAATCATTGAATGTACACATTTACATGTAATAAATGATAATATTCATGAGTCACTTTTGTATATCTCACTCCCAGCTACTCACTCATCTTGGCATCTCTGGGAACTGACCAAAGCGGGGGAGGATGCAATGATAGGATATCCGTTGGGCAAAATTTAAAACCGTTAAAACCATCCACTAGACATATGACAAACTAAAAAATAAATACATGCATTATCCTGGCAAACCTGTAAATATACAGTATATGACTGTCCATATCAATTGTAAATGTTCCAAAAGCGGTCATAGTGCATACATGTACAGTAACTTGTTCCCCTTTGTGGAACATAACATTCAGTCAAGCGAGGTTGTACAGTACATTCATTGTGACTGGATGACAATCATGAAATTTTATTAGGAACTACTTAAAGCTTGCATGTGTAGAAATTCAGTTAATTTCAGTTGTACATAATGAACTTCCCTTCCTTCTACTACACATAACTAAAAGAATGGAGACTGTGGTTGCACAGTAACAGAAATGAGTGAACACTACTGTACAATTTGACCCAACCTGGTGGAACTGTACATTCCAACATTTATTTGAGTTAACAATACAATGTAAATATGCCAAACTTTACATGCCTCATGATGTGAACATGGCAAATGATAAAAGCATTCCTTGTAAGCAAATCCTGCACGTGAATCTACAACTACCTGCGAACAAGTCCGCAAGAAAAATTTTCAAAAACGAGTCCATTGAACAATCAAAGTCTTGATCGGGAAATCTGTTACTTTAAGCCGCAAACTGTGAATAGGGCGATTTACCCCTCCTGTGCAAATGCAGCAGACCTATTGAGTTTCTGTAAAAGTAATCAGGCAAGGTCAATCAAAGCAATAAGCAGTGTTTCAGTTTTCTTCAGAACCTAAGTCATTACAAGGTATGAAAGTCAAAGTCGTGGGTCTTAGGTCACTGCATTTTTGGTTTATTTTTAGGGGTGCACAAAGTTGGGCATTGCAAGAAGTTTAGCATTTATGCTAAACAGTCTGCAACCAGTTGTTTAGCCTGGGTCTAACTAACCTTTAGGCCTTGCAACTTTGTCCCAACCCCACCATGCATTCCATCTAATGAAGATGCTAATGTTACATGAAATGTCAGCATTCGAGCAACAGCAACAAAACACAGGTGTAATGTATACCTCATACTACAACATAACATAACTAGTACAATAAATGTGATTCACACCTGAAGCATAAATTTTCTCACATTTTTCATATTTGGCAGAAAATAATCTATTTTGTGTAGGACATCATGTGAATTAAGTGGAGACATATACCCAAGCAGAAAATTTTATAGCTGAGTTTTTTTACTTAGCCTAGGGCTAGTTTGCACTGCAGAATGTATAGTACGTACACCAAACTTCGCACACTGCCAAACTTCGCGCACCCCTAAAAAATCATGACATACTACCATAGCAACGAGCAAGCCTAAGCTGTACCCTGGTTTATTGAGTCAAGCAAGTTGTGTTTGGTCCGCTAGGAAGCCCCAAACGGTTAGTACTTACTAAGCTTTTGTGGAAACAGTCCAAATTTATACCTTTTGTATATCTGTCGAAGTAAATCTTCACTTATGGATTTCAATCATTCTAATTTACCATTTTTTTTTTCAACGAAACACTGTGTAGGGTACTCCATCTTTGTTGACTGCATGCAAAATGACTGCTCATATGTAACATTCATGTGTGTGTGTTCATAACCTAAGTTTTAAGGTCTGTGACTGTTTCATATTTGCGGTTGACCTTTGGGCTTTGTCTGCTGAACATTTAGATATTAAAAGGGGTATGCAGAAACCTGCGGCCGATAAACAAAGTCCCAATTGATTCCTTTTTGTTTCGTTAATTGTTTATTTTTACTGTCACATTTGCAGAGGAGTGTTTCATCAAAAGAATGAGCATGTAAAGAACTAAAAAAAAAATCATGGTTAAATATAACCTTACAGATGAACCACACCTAATATTAAATGTGGAAGAAACAGGCATCCAAATGGAGCATTCTCCACCCAGAGTTGTGGCACCACGTGGTACGAAAGTAAACTCCATAACAGCGGAGAGAGGGGCGATAACGACAGTGCTGGCAGTTGGCAATGCAATTGGGCATATGGTATCACCATACTTTGTTTTTAAGGACAAGAGACTAAAAGACAAACTAAAAGCTGATGCATACTCTGGAAGCGGGTTCTGCACAACAAACAGCGGTTGGAGCAATGGTGAAGTATTCCTGAAATACATCAATGAGCACATGTCAAAGTATCTGCCAGCAAGGGAACAAGGCGAATATTTAATGCTATTGTACGATGGTCACAGCTCACATATCTCGATGTCACTTCTTGATTTTGCCCTATCAAAAAACATAATATTGTTCGTGCTACCTCCCCACACAAGTCATATTCTCCAGCCCCTGGATGTCGCAGTCTTTAAGCCTCTGAAGAGCTTTTATTACTCTGAATGCCAAATTCACATGACAGCAAACCCTGGTCAAACCCTAATCAAGGTATGATGTTTGCAAGCGGGTATCCAAGGCTTACTTAAAGGCCTTTATGTCCTCAAATTTAATTACTGCATTCAGAAAAGCTGGAATTTACCCCCTGAACAGATCAGAAATTGATGAGGCAAATTTCATACCAGGACACATGCTGAGCCAGTCTGGTACTACCGTACCTCCAAAAAGTGGCACCACTGTAACAACTGCAACTACCAACAACTTGGAAGATTTCCTCAGTTCCCAAGCCAATGGTGACAAATTGAAAGAAAAGAAAAATTTCTTACAGACCAGGTGGAGTGGCCATCACTGAGCATAACATCATCCTAAAGATTAGAAAGTCATAATAGAATCAGACAACAACCAGGGGGAAGAGACCATACAAAGAAGCCTAACCTCAAAGCCCAATCCTCCTCATCATCTTATGCCTTCTTCTACACCAGGCAACCAGCATGAAATATCATCCAGTGAGGATGAGGATGTATGTTGTGTATGCCAGAGATTTTCTCCGCCAACACTGAAAGATTTCCTGAGAACTCAGGTACAATTTGACAATTGGGGAGAATGTAACTGTGGCCATTGGGTCCATCTTTAATATTGTGTCCCTGAGAAAAGGGAAGACATTTGCAGTGAAAAACCATTCCTTTGTCCTCACTGCAAAGGGGAAGAATAAGAATTAATAGAAGCATCAGAAGTGGTGCAGTTTGAAAATTAAAGAAAGTCTTCTTCTTTCTACACTATCTTTAAAAAGGGGGGCTTATACTCAAAAAAAAGCACAAATAATTGAACAATAAAGGGTGCAACCCCTTTAACAAACTTTGGAATCCACATACAGAACCGAAAGTTGAGTATATACAGAGCTCCATCATTTTTTATTTTCATTGGTGACAGTTAGAAGTTTGGCAGTTTTACAAACTGATCGACGAGAAGGTTAGTGTTGACAATGACATAAAACCCCAGGGTAAGGTCAATTCTGCACTAGATTCACTAGAATTTGCATCGAATTCAGTTCCTGGAAGTAGTGTAGTAATTTCTTTGGGACTTTCCGTAGCCTTTGTAAGATAAATCCCGGTTTTGATCCTTAGCTGCACGAAGTTTTATACATTGATCCTACATTAATTACTGCTAGACCTTGACACCGTATGCCAAAGTTTATTCATCTGGGTATGCCTAACTTCTACACCGAGGTAACCGTTTCACCGCAGCTATCAGAGAAAAAAGTCAGCACTCACACCAAAGATCTTCGCATTGTCTTGCATGGTCCAAAGCAATGGAGTGATACATTCATAAATGAAAAAAAAATTGTTAGGCTATTTCCAGTACTAGTAATATGGACCTTTTGGCAGGGTTGGCATGAAACCATAAGTAACAGGTCATTCAAATGTCCAAGGTGCTTTGCACATAGGTTAGGTCCCACCTACATAGACTACAGTGAGCATAAAAACTAGTACGTGGCTCTTATGAAATAGGTCTTGCTCTTACGCTAACGTCTGGCATATCCTACTCCTAGCCTAACAGTAACTGTAAATAGTATTTCAGTTCAGTAGTAGGCCTAGTACTACTAACTAGTAGCCGTAACGATTAGCCTAGGTGGAGCCTAGCCTGCATAGGACATCATGTGTAACACTAGCAACACCAACATAATTAAGTCGCAAGTACCGGTAGTAACACAGGTAGCACATGGGCCTACTATACTAAGTTAGAATATTACCCGGGTGGCATTGTCCTCGGATCTGTGGATACGCCGAAGCTTCGGGCCAAATACAAATTTGAAGAATCTTATCATGCTGAACAAATTGGTTTCTCATGCGGACAGTTAGGGAGTACCGCTGACACTCATGATGCACATTCGGTTTCCAAAGAATCTACCAATCAGTCCTCTCTTGAAAATTAAATTTCAAGAATGCCGCCCCCACTATCACTAAGTTCATCTACACATTTAACTATATGGTAGCATACCCTTTTTAACGTACATTCGAGGGGGGCGTACCTTTTTTAACATACATACGGAAGTAGGACTTTTGTAAGTTGGTCGTTAATTTATTGGAATATTTTTTCTTCAGTAGGGTACGAGCCTGATCTGACGTCGGCAAGATACGGAACGCATCTAATTGACCAAATCACTTAGTTTACCGACACCACCTAACTAACCGATTGCGCAGACGAAAAGCATCAAACTAACCGGTCGACTGGTCAATTTGATGCAAGTGGGGCATCTCACTAACCCATTACTCAGCTGAGCGTCTGGCTCCACCTCTCGCTCTGTGTTGTCAACAACATAACACATCCGTCGCTGAGGCAGTCATACCAAGACCGTGAAAACCCCTAAAACCCCCATCTAACACGACAATACAACTACTCTGGGATACAGCACAGTAATCTCTTCTTCTAATTCGTAATAAGCCAGCATGGTAATGAGTCAGCAGATGTATGTCACAGCACTATTTTCCAAGGGCAGTTTCAATGTGGGTTTGTCAACCAAATGACGTACTCCCTAACCCCCCCCCCCCCATACAAAATACTGACCTCCCACTTGAAAAACTTGAAAAACGTTCCCCCGAAAAAAAAAGTTGACAATAAGCTACTGACATTTGAAATAGAGCAAAAACAGTCTCTAATTGTGACACCACTTTGCATCTCAATTATTGAAATCTCTGTAGGTGGTGTTCCTGGCAATCGCTATGAAATCTCGTATGCAGTACATGTGTGACTGCATCCCTCTCTTGAAATTCTGTTGAACACATTCTTATATAATAACATGCAAACATACAAATGAAAAACAGCATAAATATCAATAAAGCACCAAATGTCCAAAATCTTTCAGGCTTAACACTCGCGGAAGCTTAATATAGATCAGTGATCTGTTTTACTGTTGATTAAATTTATTTTACTTGATGTGTTGCATGTGGTGAATTGAGAAATATTTTGGATAAAAATACTCCCTAGAGTGCTAGCATTACAGTTTCTCATTCTCTGCAAGTAAGGTCCTGGAAGTATTTTGTTCGATGGAAAACGGTCTTCTTAATATTATTGAAAGTCTTTTTGCAGTTTACACCCAAAACCAGTGGCATTACAAGCCTTGTTTGCATCGTGGGGGATAAGATATTTGAAATGCACCCAGAGACATAGCTATCCTTCTGTTTCTAGGGACATGGCACAAGAACGAGGTTCTTCAATGAGGAGTCATGGCAGATTATTTAAAACGAAATTTTAAAGTGATATGGAAATACAGTATGCCTCTACTAAAGTGGCGCAATCAGGATTCTAGATGGGTGGGGGTGCTGAGAATTGTGGGAAACCATCGGTTGGCACATCTCCAGAAAATAGTATCTTAATTTTTGCATATTCATGGTGTTGACGTTGCGAAACAGGTGAGGAGTTCTGAGCCTAGAAATCCCCCCCCCCCCCCCTCTTCTTATTGGATCCATACTTTCACCTTTGATATACTGGCATTCCCATGAGGTCAACTTTTGGACAACATCATCCAACATGTCCCCTGCTTGGCTTGGTGACATTATCATCATCATGGCATGTGCCTACTAGACATTAAACTAGTTACCATAGGTGGAAACTTGTCCTAATCAATTGACTGCACATTATAACTTGCCAACAACATTGATCACAGCATTTCTGGAAATACCAGAAAAAAAAAAAGAGAAGAAAAAAAACCCCCAAAAAGTAGGGCCTTATCGAATTTACATGTGGAACAAAAAATATAGGGAGATATAGGAATTGTAGGGCTGGTAGAACGCCTGTGCATTTGATCAAGTTTGACAGTTGTTTTACTAAACCTGTGATTAATATAAAGTCAAACGATTGCGTAGTGTGCCTTAGTGAACAAATTGTACAGGTAACTTCAAATGCAGGAGCAAGTTTACCAAAGTGGAAACCTTGAATGTACTGCAGTTAATACTCAGGCTGCCCTCCTGAGGCATCCAACAAGGGAGGAAAGCAAACCGTAGTCACTCCAGCAGAAACAAGCACTGAAAAATATTGTTTGATAGCTTCTACTTCTTTTGCACTTCTTTTATAAATTTAACTTGAATGTAATCTTAAGTAAACCATAATTACGATCACTTTGCCAATGTAATCCATAACAATTACTTTTCATTTTTTGCAAAAGTAATCGATTACGATTATGATAACTTTGAAAGATATAATCGATTCTAATTGATTATGATTACTTTTTACAATTACCCCGAGCCTGGTAGGTCCCCTTGCTGCATGTGGCCCTGTGGACCTGAAAAAGACGCCAAAAAAAATACATTCAATCAAACGATACCACTGGAGACAATTTAACGTAAATAGGTACATCTTGCAGAGTATAAAATGGCCCCTGCCAGACAGATTGTCTGCATCAGACATCCTAGAAAGGCCACAAAATGTAGGACTTGATCAAATATTGGAGGTACCACACGGAACAAATTGCAAATGATTATTGACATCTCACAGTGTACAGAATGGCCACAAATTTACTGCTGCAAATTAAATGGCCTGCCAGACAGCGTATATAAGTATAACCCATAGGCTCATTCCAGCACAGATGACTTGACTTAAAATATTGAAAATACCACTTGGAACCAACTTTCACTATCAAGTGTATCCTGCATAGTTCAGAAATACCCATGTCAGACAAATTATCTGCCGCACAGGTCCTGACTGATGGCCCCTAAGTGTGATTGCTTAAATGGAAAGGAGGTGGTGTGGGAACATAGGAATGGACATTCTTCAGTTTTGAAAATGGTCCGTCTGGGTGAAAGAGGGTTGAATGACCCCCAAAATACGTTCAAATTACATCTTTGAGTACTCTCACGAAAATAGCGCAGTCTGGTCAATTTCATGGTCCTGATTGCAAATTTAATCTGATGTTCTTAACGGCACAAAAGGGTGCAAAAGGCACTTAACAACGCCCTCAATGGCGTGGTTTTCGTATTTAAATTACATATCGAGTACATTGATAAAACTTGGCAAGTATTTCTTTGCATGCCCCTGATAACAGATCAACAACTCTTAAGTGTCCAAATTGCTGGAAAAGACGCCTACGAACAACCGAAGGAGGGCGCTGTTTTGGATACATTCAAAGCACATATTGCGGACATGGATGAACCTTTGCTCAAATTGGTCAAAATGCACTTCAGAACAATCCAAAGCGGACGCTGTTTTGGGCACATTTAAAGCACATAGCCTATTGCGTAAATCGATGAAACTTTGCAAGTACATTCTTTGCATGCCCCTGAGAACAGATCAATAATTCTTAAGAGTTCAAATTCGTGCAAAAGGCACATCAGATTTTCCTATAAAGGGTGCTGTTTTTTTTTTTTTTTTTCACATTGAAAGCATGTAGGCCTGTTGAGAACATCCATGAACCTTCACAGGTAAATTGCTTGTGTGCCCATAATGACAGATCAGCATTTCTTAAGTGTCCAGATTAGTGCAAATGTACTTAAGTGGTCCCAAACACGGCGGTGTTCTCTTCCACATTTCACTGGAATATTTAAATGTAGACTACAAACTATTTCGCAATCCCCACTGAAGCACACACTAAACTTTTCTGCAGTCACAAAAAACCCATATCATAATTTATTTACATAATCTAACTTTTCCTATCGTTCCACCGAAATTGAAATTAAACACTTCGATGCGAGTGTGCGCACGTCATTGCAAGATCGACCGGGCGATCGACTTTTATGTCTGAACAGGGAGTTGCCACTGGTCTGAATATACAACGCATGTCACCTAACACCCATGTTGAACTCTCGCCTTCAGCACAACCAATGTTCCTCACTTATGCATGGAGTTTGAATTTTAGCTTCACATTTCTGTGGTACGTCTGAATTAAATATTGTGTGCATCGATGAAACTCGAAAACGAAAATTGGGGTATGCCGTTGGACACTCTCTAACGCAACAAGACGAGGCAGAATTCGACTGAGAATTTTTTATCGGAAACGACGAGGTGAAACATGAGCTTGCTGCCTGTAACCGTGGTGAAAGATCTTAAACTTTTTATAAATGAAAACGTACTTTTAAATGATGAAAGTAACGTACTTTTTAATAATAATATGACAAAGTATCGGGTTTTATGACCATCTAGACCAGTTTTTGCTCTCATATTCAATTGTGGAGCAAAAACATCAGTAGTAAAACATTTTAAATTTTTGTGTATTTGACATATATATCGTGATATTTTTCTTCTTAGAAATGCGTGTTCGTTAATGAGTATGAGCTCAGAGTGTAGTTCCTAGTGCATTTAACAGATCCTCATGCGAGCCCTGACTGTCAAATGATTCTTCCTTCGGAACCTTGATTTAACAAGGAAATCTTTTAACTTTTGAGCCCTTTTATATCTGTTCGGATAATAAAGAATCGGTTAGGCCGTCAGAGGCAATATCTCACCACCAAACACAAATAATGGGAACCACCTCTAGTCTTCAAACTGATATCCCCCTACCATATCAAATCCCAGCTTCTAAGAGGGCATTCTGAAACACTGAAATTTAATATCGGAGCATCCACTGTTATCCAAGTTCCGATAATATACGATGATATTAATGAATAGGTCTTTTATGCCTCCCTCTAGTTTAAAGACGGTATGTTGCTTTCTCGCAGTTCCAATGTTACCTGATTTCTGCAGGTGGACATTGATGGCCTTCACTCAAAACCATTCCCGCTGCAAAGATAGAAAGAGGCGTAAAACACATAGTCATAAATATTATCTTGCGGGCCACAACGTAATAGAAATTAAAAAAAAAATAACTTTTTTGTTTCTCTATTGGGGCACTCTCTAACAAAATTTGTCATTTGCAGATCACTTTTACCAGAAATCTGTCAAAAAAAGGTATTCTTCTACTCGAATTGGGGGGAAAAGTGCAACACCTTCTGCAAGATGTATTATACAACTCAATATCCTCCTTTAAACTTAAAGTGCTTTTATCGATCTCATTTTTAGAGAACATGTAAAGCAGCATATCTTGGACTGACGTTTAAGTTTCCAATGTCATATCGCTATCTAACTTTTCGTAGTGGTAACTAGACATAAGCTTTTCAACTTCAGTTTGATAGTGTGCGTGATTGAGTATTGCAATGTCTTTATCTTTATGAAACTGTTAAAAATGACAAAGAGGTGGTGTTTGTGTGTTTAGTCCAAACAAGTCCCTTAATATTGCCTTTAGATTAAGGATAGGAACACAAGCTTTTTTGCCAGTGTTGTTTTTAGAAAGTTCGCAACATTTTTTGCTGAAGGTCAATTGAGTTGACCATGTAGATGGAAGCCGTAATTAACTGCATCATGTTTTCTTTTTATCATCAATGATGAAGCGTATTCTCATCCTCTTTAGGTCTTCCATGGTGGTGAGGATTTCACCTTGTTTCGATTTTAGCGGCCCAGCAATAAATATCAGCTATTTATCCAGTGCAATATTCTTTGTATCAGACATGTTTCTGTCAGAGATGTCGAGAATGATCTTTGAAAATGTTTCTACTTCTCTATAGAGTGATAAAAGTTTTGAATGGTCACGTGTAGCCTCATTTCCATTGAAGTTGATACGACATTTATTTATGCTTTTCTCAGCTTTAAAAGAACGGACGAACTTTCTTTTCGAATCTATATATGATAAAAGAGGAGGAAGAAAATGAGAGAGAAAACTATGCATGTTCACAAGATGGGAAAATGAACTACTCTTTCGTGAGGATTTGGCGGCCCTAAAAAGAGCTGTTGGTTCTTATGGCGAACTTCTACTCTCCTTACGTACCCAATTTGTCTTACGGATAAATTGAATACCTTCAGACCACGAGAGACTGTTCTCTTCCTTCCCAGCAGATGCTTTTAAGAGCATTTGTCGGAGACGGTTGGAATAGGCGAATTTAGAAATGGGGTTCAGCCTTGGTTCTTTTTTCCTTTTCGAGGAATCTTCCACGTTAAAGTTAGGTTGGCGTGACAGCTTTAAATATTCACGGTTATACCGTGACATACTCTCATGATTTTGTATGCAAGTCAATGGGATGTCACGGCATAACGTTATGCCGTGACAAACCGTTTAATTAGTGATAATTAATTAAAGGGAAATGGATTAGGTACAACTTTCCATATGTTTCAAGGGTATTGATGTTCCAGATTTGCAAGCAAAAGATCACTGCAGTTTGTTGCCTTTTAAAGGAATTATTGGAAAAATATCAATATTCACCGTAATACTGTGACAAATTTTTCAGGAAATTTAAAGGGAAATAGGGCGTTTGTTTTAGAGAAGACATCCATATTTGTGAAACCAATTTTTGTGGATGCAGAATGATAGATTATTCAAAATAAGGAAGGACAGTAGCCCTCTCTTCAAGAAATAAGCTCCTTACAGCTAGAAATTCAGTTATTTGTTGCTCAACACTAATTTGTTCATCCAAACTTTTCAAAATTCAATTGATGCATCTTGCATTACTCATCACCTGCATAATGTTTTGAGGAGATGAAGCTTTGGTAGATGTTTATTGATGAGATTGAATGGCTTAACAATGATTACCGCTGTTTTCTTTTGTATGTCATGTTGGTGTATTCTAAACGCCCTATTTCCCTTTAAGTGGGGTGAATGAACTGGAACAAATTATTTAACCCAAAAAATGTTGCTATTTTGTCACTCTCTGGAGCCATATAAACACATAAGTACCCAAGTTTCATAACATCTTTGTTGATTATCCATGTGAATAACACACCATTTCTGAGTATTTTCTGACAATAATATTATCATTGTTATTACTAATTAAATATGCAAATTTTGATGAATGAATTGTATTGAAAAAAGAAATTCGGTCAATTATGAAAATTTGAATCCTTAGTTTCAATTTGATACCAAATTTGTAATGAATAGATGAATTTTAAATTTCTGGGTCATGTCCTGTTTTGCTCGGAACTGCTCTACAGTGAAATTTTTACATTGTAATCAACGTACCGTAGCTATCACGTGTCTATTGGTATGGTGGCGCTATGCTAGAATCACATTTAACCAGCCAGAAAGCTTTACTACATTGACCGTTGAGTTTCTGTTTGTTCTTTACAGTAATGTACGGCATGGCCTGATAAAAAGAAAAAATAAAGGCAAGAATTTTTGTCAGCCAGTGCAATTTTCTCCTGAGTCTCCTTTTTAACTGTGAATGGTCAAAGTAACAGTGGCATTGATTCCAATATCGGACAGCCTGAGATGAAGCTTGTGTTAAATTTGAGCTGTTAATCTATTTGAACCGACTGAACTAGTTGCTGTAAGTGCTCGGTTCCCCTTACAGAAAAGGACACAATGTTTTGTCTGTATAGCCACAAATGTCAAAATGTAAAATCTATAGAATATTGGACGATTTTACAGACACAGAATTCCTGTCTTCGTAAATGAGCTTAAACTGCTTCGTAAATGAGCATTCGCTAAGTATGCAAATATATGACAAGAGAGGGACTCGCATCACATGTCTTATGTTATGTCTTATTTCAAGGATATTCTTTACTTGTCTTTTGTTTCGTTTTGTCATGGTAGCATGTGTTTTCGTCTTTATGATAGTGATATCACTTGCAAAATATGAAACCTTTGTAACATATGAAAATGTTCACTATATAGAAATACAGATGCTGAGAACTACCCCACGTTATCATCATATTTTTTTTTATCACACTTTGAAAACGGATAGCCTATGTCAAAAACGGTAACAGATATTAGCACAATTTCAAAGGATTTTTGTTCCGAGTTTCACTCTGCAAATTTTGAATAAAGCGAGCCCTTTTCTAGATGCATATCAGATGAACTTTAGAAACAGGGGACATACAGGTAGATACATATGTATAATGATAAAGTTCACCCTCACAAAAGGTCCTGTAAGGGAGTGCGCATGAGCTACGGTGACATTTTTTTCCTTCTTTTCTTTTTAAGGCAAAACTATCAATTGACAACAATGAGGATGTCTACAATCACACTGCATTCTTAAAAAAGCTGTAACAATTTACTTGCAAGGTAATGGAAGTGAGCCAGAAAGGAATGCGGATTAAAGCAAGAGGATTTTCTGCATAATTAGGATGTTTTGGGAAATGCATTGTAGCGGCTTGGTCTTTTTGTAACTGGCGTTCAGATCAACTACCAACAACCGAGTTGTTATCCTTGTCAAGTTTCAAATCTTAAAGTCTCTGAAGAAATGAAAAAAAATCGTACATTGGGTTTGTCAGGATTGTGGGTATTAGACCTACCACTGTAACCAGGGATTTTACGAGCGAGCAGATATGGGTTGCAACTTCCACGAATTCTATTTAGAACTTACTCACTGGCGTCAACTATAGTGGTAAGAGAAATTCTAGAGCAAAGGACTGGACGGATTTTTCTTTTTGGCAATCTTGACGAGGATATCGGACTGGACACAGGCAATGGAGATATTGCAGTTGTGCCAATCCAGCAACGGAATGGCAGATTTCTTGCTTTGACGTTTAAAGTTGAAGTTTATTTCCGAAAGTGACACCAAGAAAAGCTGCACTGGGAGAGGCTTTAATAAAAGCATTATAGTCGATATTATGAAGACAAATGCACGGTGTTATTTTACAACCTTTAGAAGAGAAAGACTGTATAAAAAAGAGTATCTTATTGTATAGGAAAACAGCATATTAAGAAAAATCTTTTTCGAGATGTCAGTTTCATGAAGCACCAGCTTTCAAGGTAAGAAATTGTAAATTTTGGTTAGTGTTTTTTTTTTTTTTTGGTGCTTTGTATACAATTATTATCGGCATACTGGCTGAATTTGCAGTTTGTAGCCTGGAGAATATTCAGGTTACGTAAAGGGATGCCTGCGTAAATGGTTTCACTCGGATTAGATTTGCAGTGAATTTGGACTTCCCATGTGGGGAGAAAGAAAGAAAAGAGTCTAGTTACATGTGGGTTGAATCTGGGCATTTTGTATCTGATACCAGTGTGCAACGCTTTATTAAAAGCTTTTTATCGACATGTCGGAACAAACCAGTGGGGACAAACCAGAAAAATATTTGATAAGCCCGATGTGAATTCCGGGGAGCTAAAATGTCTGATTTATGTTGGATTTACGTTGGCGAAAAGAAGTAGATGTTTTGTTCCAAGTGGGTCGTTATGCGATTTTTACTAGAGGTGGGGTAGACTGTTGGAAGTTGTGTTGTTAAGTACAATCTTTACTGACTTACTCATTTGAATTAATACCATTTTGGTAGGATTCCTGAAGAGCGTTTTGAAAATAACCTATCTATAACGTTTATTAAAAAGTAAGAATATGAGACGATGGAAGGGGGTAAATGCCAGGAATTTGACACATAGCATTACGTCAAGGGGAGGAGGAGGTCTTAAATTTAAAGATGTCAGCTTCCAATTCTTTTAAAATAGTAAAATACTTTCATTTAAACCTCAAAAATGGAAACCAAAAGGTTTCATCTTTGATGGATTTATCTGTAACTTGTCACTGTTTCGGTTATTGATAGGGTTTATGAGGGCTTTCAACTTCCTCGAAAATGTTTTGAGATTTCTCGTCGTTAGTAGTTCATGAGCAATTATTTTGAATGCGGATAACTCGATGGGTTCCAGCTTTTGTTTTTTTTTTTCAAGGTGGTTAGCTCATCCCTATACGTAGTATAATAGCGAGGAGATCCTGTACTCCATTGAACTGCTTTAGGGAATTGGCAGACAAGTGGTTGACCACCTTACGGTGGCCTACGGTGGCCTACGGTGGCCTACGGTATTCAGCAAAACCAAATGACGGTAGTAGGTTTCCTTAGGATGAACAAAGTCACGTGGATCAGGATAACCGATTGTGGTGAGGTGACGGGAAGGGGTATCCAGAGGTGTGTGTGCGTGTGCTTATGTGAGTATGTATCTAAGTATACCATCTCCTCCTACAGACGGTAAGTCAAATAAACTTGATAGGTAGATGCAAGAAGGGAGAATATTAGGTCCGGATAAGATGTCAAAGTTCTACTATTAGCTATCTGGACTAGAATAAAAATTGTCACTGTGTAGCTAACTTTACAAAACAAAAAGTTTGAAGAGTTTTTAGCTCTTTCAATTCGTGTAAATTAAGGTTTTTGACGTTAGAGTTATACTTGTTAGCTTTCAATACGTAAGGTGTGTTGTACGGGTCGCGTACTTCAACCACCCAGTCCCTTAGCTGTTGCAAAATTCTTAACATATTCAAACACATCTATCCTTAAAAGAAGTGATTTGTAAATCCACATTTCAAATTAGGCCACTGGTAGGAATTGCAATCACCAGAACTCACGATATAGCTGAATTTAAGGGTGACTTTTATGTCACTTCCAAGTTACCATACTCTGACCATGAAGTCTTCACTTTAGTTGCAAAAGGTCAATATTTTATTCCTTTATTTACCATTTGTTTTTGTAATAATTTCCATCTATAAATTCCCAAATCAGGGCAAAAGACGTTATTGCAGGCAAGTGCTGACACAAAATATTTTACAACGTGAATATCGCAACTTGACACGGTTTCTTAAACGTTTTCTTAGTTGACATGATCAAGACGACTAAACCCCACCCCCTTAAACAAACGAAGGAATTTTTTCATGGCTCCAAGTTGTGTTTTGAAAATGGAAAGTTTCCCATTATACTATGAAACCGTTTCTATATTTCATGTAATCATCATTTGATAGGAAAGGTCTCAATAAAAACAGAAGCCTCGGAGACGTAAGTCTCCGTGGCTACTGTTTTTATTGAGACCAAATTCATCTATCTTTAAAATGAAACATTTGTTTGGAGAGGAGAAGCAGTTTGTAATGAATATTCATCAGTTGTTTTTCTTTAAAAGATTATTTTAACTGACCATACAATTAAAGCCTTTTAAATAAGGGGGGGGGGGCTGAGGAGTTACAAGGCACTAACAATATGTGGCTATTGTCCTCGTTTCATGGTGAACTGATTGTTAAAGTGTGGGTGATGAATGGACGCTGGCGAACAATAGTAGCACACAGTAAAGGTAGCCTTTTCTGTGAACAATGAACTCAAAGGACAGCAATCTACAAATACTGTTCTCTAAACTTTATGGATCTGAGTAATAATTCTATGTGTTGAATGAAGTAAAAGAAAAGACATCTACAATAGGTTCATGAAAAGTCCCTCCAGATCAAAAGTTCAACGACCATCGTGCACAGTCATTACAGGAGAGACATTGGAGTTATACTTGTTAGCTTTCAATACGTAAGGTGTGTTGTACAGGTCGCGTACTTCAACCACCCAGTCCCTTAGCTGTTGCAAAATTCTTAACATATTCAAACACACCTATCCTTAAAAGAAGTGATTTGTAAATCCACATTTCAAATTAGGCCACTGGTAGGAATTGCAATCACCAGAACTCACGATATAGCTGAATTTAAGGGTGACTTTTATGTCACTTCCAAGTTACCATACTCTGACCATGAAGTCTTCACTTTAGTTGCAAAAGGTCAATATTTTATTCCTTTATTTACCATTTGTTTTTGTAATAATTTCCATCTATAAATTCCCAAATCAGGGCAAAAGACGTTATTGCAGGCAAGTGCTGACACAAAATATTTTACAACGTGAATATCGCAACTTGACACGGTTTCTTAAACGTTTTCTTAGTTGACATGATCAAGACGACTAAACCCCACCCCCTTAAACAAACGAAGGAATTTTTTCATGGCTCCAAGTTGTGTTTTGAAAATGGAAAGTTTCCCATTATACTATGAAACCGTTTCTATATTTCATGTAATCATCATTTGATAGGAAAGGTCTCAATAAAAACAGAAGCCTCGGAGACGTGGCCCAAACAGCGCCCCGTTCGGTGGTCCTAAGTACCTTTTGCACCAGTTTGAACACTTAAAAATTGTTGAGCTGTCATCAGGGGTATACAAAGAATGTACTTGTAAAGTTTCTATGTAATTGATATGTGATTTAAATGTGAAAATCACGTCGATTGAGGGCGTTCTTAAGTGCCTTTTTCACAATTTTGTGCTCTTAAAAACATCAAATTTGCAACCTGGGCCATGAAATTGACCGGACTGCGCCTATGCAGTTAAACATGTAATTTAAACGTATTTTTGGAGTCAGTCAACCCTCCCCCACCCCAGACGCACCATTTTCAAAACTTAAGAATGTCCATTCCTATGTTCCTACACCACCCCCTTTCCATTCATGCAATTAAACTTTCGTACTCGAGATGTGAATCAAATCTCCGCTAGCTCCCGGACTAGCAGTATTTTCTTCGCAGTGCGTAAACAGCTCGAGTTCTTGTACCTCGAGTTCTTGTACGACTCTGTAATAGGCATATGCGATGTACAAATATACAAATATACTTGAGTTAAGGCACTGACGCAGAGAAAATTACATTCCTTCCAGATATAATCACAGGCCTGTCAACTCCCGGTTTTTGTACAGATCTCCTACCCTCTCTACACCCATTGTAGTATTCAACCGGAACGTGGTGGGTCAGTAGCCCTTATGTGGAGTACACATAGAGTATACAAACGCACAACGCGTTTTTCAGGGCGTTCAAAACATCCAGAGTGACGGCGTGACGTGTGCCCATCTGAGGAATATTTTGACCCGAACACATTTCTAGGAATACTACGCAAATGCAGGTATTTGTGGAAAGTTTGATGCATATGCGCATGTACTTCAATACTAGATCACTAAGCTAAGTAACTTGTACATCAAGCACTGCTATCCACAACGGGCGATCTGAACCAGTGATGAAAATAATATACAGCTCAGCACATTCCGAAGTACATGAAATTATGTATGAATCACCGTTGAAAAATGATAGTGATGAGATTTGCAACTCCGTGGAATGCCTATTTGTTCCATTTAATACACAAACAATGCCCTTGTTCTTGCAACACCACAAAATTTTGATGCACTTAACCATCATCAAACAAATATGAAAAACTACTGTATAGTCAGACATCGAAAGACATAGCCACACCAGCCCGCTTAACGGTGCCTGCTAGTACAGTTTTGCGAGACTAAGAAATTAACACACCACAAAGTTTCGACTTATAGGACTAAGCATCTTTGACTTACTGTTTATACGCAGCTGTAGGCGTAACATGCATACGCTTGTATACACCATCATGCATGATTGCATAGATCCTTAAGGAAAATTGGTCCAAGCAGAGAAAATGTTTTGTGAGTAACAAAGTACGCAATCGACTGTCATGTTATTAATGTTTGCCCTGTTCCCACCAAAGTGTGGTAAATATTATATCCTCTAACATATATGGGAGGGGATAATTCGTCAGTGATAGACCCTGGCAATCGACTCAGTTCGTAGCGTGATTATGCATGGACTTATTGAGATGACCAGTGACGATTAAATAAATAAACAATAGATCACTAAAGTCCCTTCCATCCACGCGATTCATTGCGACGAGACTGTCTCGTCGCCGTATGCGACTGACGACTCACTAGTCCACACTATGTGACTTGTCACAGATCGAAGAAGAAGAATATTCTTTACTTGTTACGTCGAGGAGGCTCGGATTACTTCTCCACATCTCGATTAACTCATCTTCGCGTTCTTCCGTCCAGAAGTCCACCATTGTGGTCGGTTGCACGTAATTCGGTTGAGACTTTGATGCGCGACTGCTTGCAACTAGTTGCAAAGGCTTCCACACTATGTGACGCGCAGTGGAGGCGCTACGGGGGAGGGGGGATGAGGGGGCATCTGCCCCCTCCAGATTGTTTCCTTGCCCCCCCCAGTTGCCCCCCAGTTGCTCTCACCCTTCCCAATCAGATCTTGTACTCATCCAAAATTAATCACAAAACTATGTATTGGCATTGGACTGAATAAGAACAGTTTCTGGGGAACCGTGATTGATAAATGCCTAATTTATGTTACACAGGCTACTAGTTTTTATATCATGCCCATAGCCACTTCAACAGTAGGCCAGCCTGGTCAGACCAATTTTCTCTGGAATGTTTACCGTCCAGCATAAGGGAAGGGCGGGTAGGTGGTTGTTTTCCTAAATATAGGAATGGAATGGAAGTGTATGTAGCCTATGTGTGTGTGTGTACTCGGTGGTACCGCGTAAATGTGAAATGGTACTCCCAAAGAAAAAAGTTGGGAACCTTGGAGTAAGGTCAACCGAAAAAATAAATAATATAAAAATAAATAATATACATCTCTTGGGGCTTAATTTTCCACCCAGAGATATGCTAAAACCTCAGAGCTTCAGGGGGCTTTGCCCCCATGGACCCCACCAGGGGCCCCAAGGCGGGCCCCTGGACCCCACCCGCAGGGTCTCGCCCTTCGCGCTCGGTTTCGCGCTGCGCGCGAAAATCTTCGCCCCCCCGACATTTCCTCTGCCCTCAGTTTGCCCCCCAAGTCTGACATCCTGGCGCCGCCACTGTCCATGGATTATCGTATTTACTTTTAATAACTATTCGTGATTTTTTTTGTTAGTGGAGACTACGAATATTTCGAAAAGTGCTTATTTCAACTTTTCTTGATTCTGATACTCGGAAACTTACATCAGGAAGATGTGGATTAAAGTCTAAGACAAGGGGGTATTTCCGTTGAAAGTTCTTTTTTTTTTGGAGGGCGAAGTAGGTATACGCCGTACGCGACTGGTCAAGCTTACTTTATAAAAGCTTTTGTCAATAATATGGGAGGGGTAACCTTGTCGTAATAAGTATGATTTGTATTCTTTGCTGCGGATAGCAAAAGTGGAGTCACTGGAGCAATTTTTGCGCAGGCGTAAGGCCACACTGTAGGGGATTGACGTGCAATGAGGTGGGAGGCATTTATTTTTTATTGGTGGCAGAGAGAGGACAAGAAAGCACTACATTCAATCTTATATTTGAATTTTGACTTACTATAGACACAAAAGGGGCAATACATTTTCCCTTTATCTCATTGGGCAATCTTCACAGTTTCCTTTTAAAAAGGCCTAGCATATATGCTCCTGTTTTAGCACTTATTTTATCAACATGCATTGAATAAAATAATGACACCCAATTAGGAATTATTCTTATCCTAATTGTTGATGTGTGCTTTCTTTGAATGGTGCCCTGAAAAAAGGTCTAGAGCAGTAAATCTGCTGAATCTCAGTACTTTTGATTTTTAGTGCTCTTTTGTTCAATTTTGGTTGAAGAGATGATGAAAATCAGAGAAGTATGAATCTGGTCGATATATCTGGTGTTAGACAAAATATTAGACTTCTGCCATTTCAGTTCATTGTTAACAATGAAACAAAGTCAGTGTATTCTTTATGTCAATTGAACAGTTGTTTGAGTTTTGCCTCACCTTCTCTAAAACTGAGCCGCCAAACACCTGGGATTGAAGCATTGTTCTGAGCGAGACAACTGTGTAAGCATTATTGATGTAATGATGTTGCTAGGTGAATGCTATTGAATTAGAATTGCCTAATAAACTAATGAAATAACTTTTGGCTAATTGAGCACATTAACAGTGTACTTGATTTTGTGGGTTTTAAAGTATTAGCGGTAATTAAATTAAATGCACGCCTGTCATATGACATTTTTCTTTTGTTCTTTCTTTAATGGCACTATTGACATAACTTGACATAGTTCTTCTTTTGAAGTTGAGAATACATACAATTGAGTTGAAAACCTGAATACTGTCCTTTGTTATTACCACGGAGGTGTTAGCTCCCTGCTATAACACAGTCAATCGCAGCAAATCAAAGTAGTTAAAATACTACTGCCAAAGGCCCACCAATCCAACAAAGGATCAAAACATCTATAATTTATGCAACTAGTGTGTGGAAAAAAATGGGAGAAGATCTACCTTTTCCGAGTTTCAGGCACTTTTTTGGTCAATAATTTGCAAAAGACTTGTTATACGTATTTTCTTTACACCTAAACTAGTAACATTGTTTGCTTACATGTAAAGAAGCATGATGGGAAGTTTAATAACCACTGACGATGGATCAAGACTCTGACACCATTTTAAAAGAATACCATAATGCCCAATCAAGTATTACTCTGTTCAAGAGTCTGCAAATCTTAACATTCCAAAAAAATGAAACTGAGTGACACATTGATGACAAAAATCATGTCTCGAACAGTTATGTAATTTATCGATAATTTATTGACACCACAATTGGAATATAAGACTACTACTGAACCTGAGTTTGGCAATGAATTTCCTTGATGACGATCTTGACGTAATTTATTTGACAAATTTACCACTAACATGCATGCATACATGATCCTGACAATGAAAGTTGTTCCTTCCCGATGGCAAATAGATACATCCATACACATTCATCAGATCTGGATACATTCAAATTTTTAAATGTTGTCAGAAGTTGTCACAAAATCTGTCTGCCTTTACACATTTTCAATGTCTTAATGTTGAAACAACCACTAACCACCATCACTGGCACACAACTGGTGTAATCATTTGCATTACAAAAGGAACATGTAGCTTACAAACCTCTTTAATGTCTGAGAAATAAAGACAGATATGGCTCGATCAGATTTTGAAGAAACTGAAAAGCACCTTCTTTGACAACATTGCACCCACGTAAATTTTAAATCTACATTGGGACATAGCACATACTGCAAAGAATCAATCTTTTGATTCTTACTGCAATCGTTTTTAATAAAAAAAAAGACCTTTTCCTTACATGAAGCTAACCATCTTCAGCTAAGTAACACACAGCAATCAATAATTGGAGTAATGACTTGCCTCAGATTCAATGCTGAAATTCTCCTGAAAAATAAAGTTTTGCATTCGCTAGGACTGCCTGATCAGAAGAAGAGTTCCTCAGTAGGGAGTCTCCTTCAGCTGACACTGGCAGAACCGTGACACCTTGTTTAGTTTTCCAAGCCGATCGAGTGATACCTGCGCTGTGAACCACACTACATGATGACCACCCATTGAATACCCATACTGTGCATATCTAATATGCTCATATTGCGAATATGTAAACAAATCACAACGAACGCTGTTGTTACATTGTGGGTGCCCTGAGAAAGAATGAGTCCTGTCTTTGTACACTGGCAGAATGTACATTCTGCAGCTTACATTTAACCTCCATAAATGTTCCTTTCTGAGTGACTTGTCTCATTCTTCCGCCTTATGAACGTACACAAAACATTTTTGACAAAACCAGAAATTTTGAAGAAATGACAAAAAAAAAAAGAAATAGATGAAGTTACAGTGTAGGTGAAACTTCAACAATCAGACTAGACTACTGCTGCTAATTTATTGTTTCACTTACCCCTAGCTCTATACTAGAAGCGGAGAGTCAGAGCATTTACATGGCATTGCAAAGAACACCAACCATTTGCATGGGAGGCATTTATGTCATATGAAGCAGGAATATTAGCCTCCATTTGTTACTATCAACCAAGCATTGTGGAAATAAAAAGACACCATACCAGTGTTACCACATCCACTGTGTGAGAAGCAAAAGAGGACCACAACAAAACAGGTATTTCCATCTATCAACACCGTTAAAATTTCAGTTTTCATTTTAAACAGGAATGTAATAGCGTTTTTATATGAATTTTGTATTTTAATTTATAGAATGACTTGAATCAATCAATACTCATGTGATGTTGCATTTTTTTTTTTAAGAAATTGAAATCATAGTTCACCAAATTTACACAATTGAACAATAAAAACTGTGAACCATAATTCTTTCAAAATTGACATGAGAGGTGAGTTTGTTAAGAAAAGTTCACACAGACAGTGAACAGTGAAGACAGGGAATTTTCCTGCCTAATATTCAAAATAAATATGATCAGATGAAGGAAAACCAGAATATTACCTGCAGATGTTATCATTGTGACAACTTTTTGCTATCTACAAACACTTCCAATCAAGATACAACTATTTATAATGCATTACTTGCAACTGTCAAGCTCTAAGGCAATGGTGTCCACTAATTTCATCAAGAAGACATTGTGGCTGATCATGAGCTAATTCCCAGCAAACAAAAACTAAAACTGGCCTTGAGCAAAACAGTTTGGACCATCATCAGTTTATTTTGTGTGCACAAGGCATACATAGGAACATTCATGACTTTTGTAGCACACTTTTCAGACTGGTCACCTGTGAAAGTGATCTTCTACCACTAAGTAAAAACAGGTTGCTATGGGCAACCCCTGACCCTTCAGGCATTTCCACATTGTATGTTGATGCAGACAGAAAGTAGATCAACTTGACAACCAAAACAACTACGATTGTATTGTGCAGTGACTGAATAATTTCATTTCTACAAAACCAAATTGCAATCCATGAAATTTCCAGCTTTCTCATGCAGAATTTGTAGCTATAATTGATTCTCAGGAAACACACTGGTAAACAAAGACCGGTGTCACTCGGTCATCGATGCATACATATGAGATTAAACCCTGCATGATGTGAATTTTAGAGTCAAATACGCAGGACATAGAACAACATAACAAGAAGTGAGGATTCCAGAATGAGATGAATGAAAGTATCATTTCATAATCATTTAGTAACTTTAAGGATCAGAAGTTGTCCTCGGTCTCATCAAGGACGCTATACCGTGTTGATTGTGGATAAACATCATTGGTATTTACTTACTCTACTTACTCTAAGTATCTGATAACGAGGCAGGGGTGGACCAGTCAATGCAAACCCAAAATTGCCCCCTTAAAGCTATTTAACATCTCCATCTGATGGACCAGAGTGTATCTGCCGGTCTTTGGCCATTTTCACAAAGGCTGGGAGAAGCGGAGCACTTGTCAAGCTCATCAGTCTAAGAGCTGTACTAATTAAGACAACTGAAACATCTTCCTTAGTATTTGAGCACTTCTCATAATAGCAATATCTATAGTATCTGCATGTTTCCAAACAGAACTTCACTTGTCAGGGCAATGGCCTCACATGAAGCACATGAGACTTGCATGCAAAAGGCAAAATTGGCCTTCTAGTGTCTGTTACCAACATGTGACATTAACATAACACCATCATGGACACAACCAACAACAGATCTTATACCGAGTGCTGGTGCTTTAGAGGGAAAGCAAAAACAAAATGGAAAAAGAAAAGATAATAGGTTGCTCTCGGCACAAAAAGATCATGTCATAAAATTACAGAAGTAAAGGCAAAATGTGTGATGCAAGTGAGAGACCTTAAGCTTTGGTAAATTGCAAACAAGAAGGAAAAACAGGGTCAGGGGGATCAGTTTCATGACTTACCTTTTGTGGAGACTTACCTGAGGTTCATTTGTTCTTGTCCCAATTTCAGAAAGCTTAAATTTGCTAGAAATTGTGATATTTCCCTGAGGATTTTATCCTCCACACTTTAGGCAGGTATTGCCATGAACATATTTTGACAAAGGGTGGCACAAATAAAAGACATATTGACCTTAAGGTAGCAGAAAATAAAGATAGTGTGAAAAACCAAAAAGCTGAGGATCATATGTGGATTTCCAGCAGAGTAAGGACAACACAGAATACAGTCAACTATGAGTATGGTATAATACCTGCTTTGGAAAGATATAAATTTGAAATGTAAAAAAAAAGTACGATTTAAAAATAGAGACAATGCTAAAAAAGAATTAAGTTGGTATCTTGGGTTGATGTAATCAAAACTGATTAAAATAAATTCACTGGTTTCACAATCACTTTGTGATGCACACAAAATGAATGTGCACTACATATTCATTAAAAGAATAATATGATGACTTAACTAGTGAGGCAATGTAATTGAATTACAACTGGAAAGGTTCTGTGTGATAGGTACATGACAAATAGCATTGGACCAATATCACAAATAGCAGATATTACTACTACCTTATCTTCCTATTCTCAGTATCACCTGATACCAATCCAATACCAGTATTTTCAAAACAAGCCTAACTGTGCAAAACTTTGACAAAACCATAGCTATTGCCCACACTGTGTACTTTGTTTATCCCTTGAGTTTGCTCTGTAGGCCTTGTTGTGTGGAGTTAACTGCGTTTAATATTAATTTAGTTATCTGTAGTTTTAGCACATTTTTGGCGTTCCATAGTTTCTAGATTAGCTTCACTATTATTGCATCATTCCAGAACATTTGTTGATTTATCTGCAAACTGTAAGGAGTTTAGATGCTGTTGGTATACTGTTTAGTTAAATATCCGTAAAGTCTTTAGTTTGGATACAGTCCATTGGATCAGAGTTAATTTTGGTTTGCCAAGGAAGTAAGTGGTGATCTTTCCACATTTCACATACAATTTTTAAAGTTTTCTTTTAGGGTAATTAGCGTTCACGCCTTATGCAGTCGACCGGTTGTTCAAGGCTCATGTGTGGTACAGTAGGTTTGTCTATGACAGGGGTTGCGCGATAGTCAAGTTATTTAGTTTATTGTTTGACATTATTACTTATACACACTTGACATTTAAAGCCTATGAGCCGACAGTTAGTGTTGTACAGTAGTATTGACAAGCTGTGTTTACTTTCGTGTGCGATTCTAGGCTAGGCTTATGTAACGGTGCGTGGTTATTTTGAGAGTGATTTACATTATTCCCTTAAAGCTCATTTTCTTTAGGATAGGCCTGTTTGTGAGAGGGTTATTGATGGGTTGTACAGACAATAATTTTAGCTAATATTCAGTTGTTTATGTAATCATTTCTGCAGAACTCTATTTTGATTTGCCTGCTGCTTTAGTGTCATCGTCATGTATCCAATCAAGGGTTAAGTGGGGTTTTTTTTTGTGTTGTTTTGTTTCAGATTGAATGAATTTAGACATGTGGGAATGTTTGGTTTCCATAATTCCAAATAATACATCCAGTTTAAAGCAAATCCAAAATTCCTGGTTTTATTTATCTTCATCGGTCCAGGCCTTGACTGTCATAATGTGCTATACGTATCTTGCTCCAGAGGTACATTTTTGTTCAAGTAGAATATGGTATGAAACAATCACAGGTAAAAGTTTCAACAACTCGGCACACTGGTCTAGTCAACAGGCCATAAATAAAGCACAACACCATAGATTCATGGTTAATTTCTGGCATACCCAGAACTCCAGGAACGGCATTTCTAAATTTTCAATTTAATGTAAATGTTAGGAGTTGAAATTGTGGGTATTAGGATGAGAAACTTAACCTTCAGACAAGGGAGAAATATTAGTTGGGTAATATCGGCTTTTGAGGTAAATTTTGCCAAAATTGTAAATATCTGCCAATATAAATACTGAATACCAAACATCAGTCAAATACTAATTACAGATGCATGACCTCCTTCAGGATAAATGAAATGTACTCATACTAATGAAAACCCTGAGTGTGACGGACTCTATTCCCACAAGAATGTTTATATCGACATATTGACAGAAATTTGTGACCTTGAAAACTATAATGTGCTGTTTGTCGACTGTTCATCTTGGCAGTCTTTTTTTTTTGGCACAACAAATATTTTCACAGCATCTGGTGAATGCATAAGTACTCATATAACATTTTGTTTTTTGAGTTGATGGTTTATATTTCTACACTCAAAAATTTAATTTGTGCTTTTCACAATGAGATGATATACATTCACATTGCAAAACCACTGATGATGATCAAAATATGTGAATATATTTTTACTGTCAGATGTTACTGTCAGATGTTTATGAAAGAATAGGTATGTTGATTCATAAAATCATATTATGAGAACATTATAACTGGATGAAACAAGTGAGGGGTTCCATGAATATCCAAGATGCTTTTACAAGATTCACTCTATGGGAGAAAAGAAATCTTTTCAAATGGCTGCTGGAAAATTCCCCCCCCCCCCACAAAGAAGACACCCCCTCCTGAACAAACACTCCCAGGAAGCTTAGCATCAGGTGAAAGAACATCCACTGGAGGGAGCTATTTCTGGTATATCTGTTCGGGGGGGGGGGGGGGTATTTGTCTAGTTGAACTTCACATATGGCTTATACTAAACTTACATGTGTAACTTTGAAGCCTGCAAAGTCATTCCAATGTGTGACTACTGTGATGCGTATCCTTGACATAAAAAATAATCTTATTGGTTCAGACATGAGAACAGATTACCCTTAATCCCCATGCTCTTCAACTCTTCAATACTGCTTTGTCAGAGCCACAATGTCCCTCAAATCTTTCACAGAATTTTTATGGCTCAATTTCGAATTTCACCTTCATTACTGACAAACTCTTGATAAGTCTTTGAATACTTATTCTTGTGTCATGACATTCCTTCAAAATTAAAATCACATCTTCATACTTGCAAAAAGAGAACAATAAAATAAGGTTAAAAATTTAGGACAGTTGCTTTTAACGTCACATTTTTTTCACATTTTTTTTCATCCCATTAAATACTTTGAAGTACATGTGACCAAAATCCAGCTTTTGAGGGCAAAGTGCAAAAGTTTCTCTCTTTCATGCTATCCTTCATCTAAAGGTGAATGTTTCGTGTGTGTATGTGGTAATCTATTTTAACAATAAAATATATCTTTCTTCAAAATATTTTTGTTCAACATTTGTAAGTCTAACTTTAAATTAAGCAATGTCATGCTCTAGATGTAACCGAACATAACCTTGGGGGAGTGACGGAGTAAGGGAGGGGATCGATAAGCAGAATGGGGGAAGAGGTTGGGATAAACAAATTTCACATTTGGATATTTATCACAGGTAATCCATTTCAACAATTGATGGAACTTCATCCATCATCTCTATGACTTTGTCCCTTACTTCATAGAAATCTTCCATGGAATTCCAGGCATGGACCGATATCCTTGTCCAGATTTTGCCACTGACTGGTATAAAGCAAGGGAAGACCCCCTTTTCGTGTATACGTGTCATCAGTTTCTTGCATTCCCTTTCTTCTGGAGGGAAATTATCCTGAAAGATTGGTGGTAGGGCGATCAAGGCCATGTTTGGTGCTCTGACACTCTCTGCTACTGGGTATCGCTCCACACCCCAGGCATCTGCCAACATGTCGGCTGCTTCATTGGCGAGCTTTTTGTTTCTGGGAATCAAAACATCCTAATTGGACGAGATAAAAGCAAAATCAATGTAGTAGACTCAAAATAATAAATAGGTGTAGTCTAAGACAAACAATGTTAATGACGTTCAAACATGCTTATAGAAAGAAAGGGTGCTGGCATTGCTATGAGATATAAAGGACTTCTATAAGGGGACTGCTACATACTGCCAACGGGATCTAACGACCCAAACATGTGTTGAGTACATATTCCATAGCAAAACAGGATTGAGAGATATACACCATGGCAAAAAAACCATGATGCCCAACATGTTTGCTATACTAGAAAGTTAAGCTTCAAATGCCAGCGAGATCATTATGACCTCACCCTAGTCTGAGGCTGTAAAGTATGACTTATAAACTAAGCAGGTGTACAAAACTGCATTCCATTGGGTTGTATATGACTTAATAATTGACATTTTTACATAACTTTATGTAGTTTGGTAAGCTTTCTCTGGGATATTTTCATCACATTGTTACAGATCTCTGCTGGAGTTAATGACAAGGAGTAATGCAAGTTAATTCATCAATTATTGTTTAATGGGTTTAAGTCATCTTTTTGCCCACAGAGGTTTTAAGAATGCCAGGAGAGCAGTACTGTGCAGCAACATCAACTGAGGCTATATGCATGGAATACAACACAAAAAGTGACTGACAGCTATGCTGAGTTCTTGACTAGGTATAGGGTTGTGAGGTGTATTAAAACACATTGAGCACAGAAAGATGACTCTTATGGGTGCAGGGTTGTGTGAAGTATAAAGTGCAGACAGGTATTCTTTTAGGGGAGGTGATTGTATTGTTTAAGGACATATGATGTACAATGGTGTTCTAATGGGTGGATGGTTATGCTTTGTTGGACATGGTATCCAGGCTGACCTTCTTTTCAGTGCAGGGTTGTGTTGTGTTCCAAAATGTGGCGGACAGGCTAGCATTCTCTTGGGTGTGGAGTTGCATGACGTAAGGACACTGTCGTGCAAATTTGTGTTCCAATATGTGTCGAATTGCACTGTAAAATTGCATGTGGTGTGCCGAGTTATTTTCCACAGAATTTAGGGTTAATGCGGTTATTCTAACAGTTGCATCAAAGGGTTGTGCTTCCATGGCTGGAGAGCTATAACCTGCGAGGATGTGGTTGCGACCGGTGTTCCAAAGGGTGTAACAATGCAATGAGTGAAGTCACAGTGTGCACCCTAATGCTGTAATGACCGATGGTATGTGTTTTTGTTTGCACCAGGTACCTGACTGATGAAGTCAAGACACCATTATGAAACTGCTGCACACTGTATGCGTGACAAAATTCAACCAGTATGCATAAGAACACTTCGTTGCCATGCCTGCATATTGCATACGTGGTGCTACATAAACTATATTCAAACATGTGAAGTAAACTGTTATATTAGGACGTCACATCAAACCTGAAGCGTAATGAAAGTGAATTTTTGGGTCACCCTGGTATCCAACCAACTTTTAACTATGGGTATCCAACCAACTCTGGAATGTCAGTACCTGGGTCTGGAATTTTGATCCTGGTGCAAATGATAGTACGTTTATTTGGGCACTTGCATTCATTCGTAATGCACAGAGGTATAGTGCATTAGGATTTTAGTTTAAGGTGCCCACACAAGGAAAAGATGTTGTTCGCTGTTGCTAATGAGTTAATTTCCAATTAATGAACTACATCTTCATCAAAATTCATGCAACTTACCAGACCTCCTAGGGCCTTATGAAACTCGATGGCAGAGGGAACCACAAGGTAAGCACTATTGTCACGAGTGGCACTAGGCAGGAAGCGAGCTGCCAGGGTATCCATCATATGATTATGCGACACCACCACTGGGCTGGTGGATGCGTGGTGCTTCGGGTGAACCCAAAGAAGGGCACAACCACGTGGAGCAAACAACCATTTATGTACATTTCCTGAAGGGAGAAGCGAGGGAAAGTTCATATGGCCATGAGTTTAGCCCGTGACAAAAGATTCCACATAACAAAAGATGTCTCAAATGACATAAATCAATTGCTCTACTTCTAATGGAACTAATTTTTGTGCTCACTTTGGCTTTTATGTTTAAAACTTGAGACACCATTTTTTAAAAAATAAAGAATTTGGAAAGTTAAATAATTGATAAGCATTCATTCTGTCTTTCCTCTATTTGAGGGTTTGATTGGTCAGGTTGCAAAGGATCTGAAATTGTTCCATTCACAGTGGTCTGTCATCACATCCAATTTGGAGATAAGTGTAGCAAATATATCAGACAACTACTTCCCAGTACAAGCCAGCCTAAAGGCATCGGTGACAGAAACTCCGTTCTCAAGATCCATAGAAGAAGTGCCATGATTAAAAGAAGTTATGCACTGGTATTCTCGAAGAGACAACATTTTAGAGACAATATTCACAGGAGATACAGACCTCATAAATTAGTGCACTCACCAGTATAGAAGTCAGCATTTAGCTCTTCCAAGTTTATAGTAGTATGCCCAGGGGCATGGGCACCATCGATGATCGCGATGATGCCATGTTTATGGCACAACTCTACTAGTTCCTTCACGGGCATGAGAATAGCGGATGGACTGGTGATGTGGTCTAAAATGGCAGCTTTTATACCCTCGTTTTCTTTTATGACCTTCTCGAACTGTGCGATGATATCCTCATTGGAATTTATGGGCACTTGCAAATCGAAGCGAATTTCCTCTATTCCTAAAAGTGATAAATGAAAAGACAAGGCATGGAATTTTTGAGACATTGAAAAAAAAACAGGGATTGCAAAAATGAGTCTCTAAGCGTACAAGTTTGAGAGAGGCTCTTTCACAGAGTGATCCACTACTTCAGTATTCACTTATCCTGGTAAATTTTCAGACTTTCTAGAATTGAAATTAAAATACGAGTAAAAATGTCTTGATTGCCACAAATTTGATGAACATAAAGTTGAAATTAAAGTTCGACGTACCTGGTGTTTCTGACACGACCGTATTGACATTCTTCAGAACGGCAGCATATGTGTGAGAATTAACAAGGATCTTATCTCCAGGAGAGAAACTGATTGAATTCAGAGCAGTGTTGGTACCTTTGGATCAAAAAGAAAAAAGAACAAAATAACTGTAACAATGTCGAAACAAACATAGCATAATTTGGCCAACAAAAAAGATTTCTTAATGAGGGAAAATTTGCTATCTTAATTGGTAAAACCTGTGTCTAAATAGCATTTTCCATTTGGAAGTTTAGATTTTTAAACAAATATGAGTGGTGCAATACTTGAATATCCTTTGTTCTTTATAATCTTCACCAGTCTCAATGAAAGCTTTACAATAGATTTACAGATGTGACCTTAATTTCCATGATGTTTTACGGTTAATCTACAACAAACTTAATCGTAACTTTCCACTGGTGTCAAAGTTTAAGGTTAAATAAGCACTTCATTTCAAAGAACAACAAAAACTTATTGCAGTTATTAATTTGCCAGTGTTACATGTCATTTTGTAACTCTGAGGCATCTGGAAATCTTTTTTGATTATCAAAGTCTTTTTTGAGACAAATCTTGAGTTACGGAAAACAGATGTTGGTTCGCAGTTAGAAGTGCCTGAAGTGGAAAATTCTTTCATGCAAGAACCACATAACTTGTCAATGGAATATTACTTTATAACTTCAGAATATTTTACACATTTTTAATATACAAAACAGCGTGAAGCAAGCAAACATCTCCGACTAGTCTGTGACTCTTGGCTGACATACTGTTTGTGTACATCTGGAACCATCATCTTTTTTTGGACCTGGCCTGAAATCACAAGTCTCAGTTCTACATTCTTCATGTTATCAAGCTCTTCAAGAATGAATTTATGCAATAGCTGAGTTGGCTGTAAAAATTTGTGAAAAGTCCACTTAACACGCTTGCTGTTAAAGTAAACTTTGCATAGGATACTGAGGTTACCAACTGGAGTCAAGTACACAAGTAGTTATTTCCACGCAAAAAAATCAATTGGCCAATTACATAAATGACAAATTGTATTGAATGAACTATAGCACAAATGAATAATTGCATGAATGACCAATTGCATGTATGACCAATGGTATGAATAACCAATAACATGTACAGTATCAACAATGGCATGACCGACCAATAGAATAAATGACCAATACTATGAGAGAACAAATGCATGAATGACCATTTGCATTTATAGCCAATAGTGTGAATAACCTATTTAACAAAGGACCAATAGTGTGAATATAACAATTGCGAGTTATTTACGATACTGTAAATAAACTCACATTTATGACCAATTACATGTGTGACCAACTGCATAAATAACTAATTGTGTAAAAAATGTCCAGTTGCATGACTGGAAAAAAATGTATCAGACTTAAAGCATCATGTATGACCAATAGTATGAATGTGCAATTCTATGAACGAACATTTGCATTAATGACCAGTTGCATGAACAACCAATTGCATGTGATGAATTGCACACAAGATCGATTGCACAAGTAACCAAAAGCATAGTAACCAATAACATGTATATTCCAATTGCACAAATGACCAATTGTCCAATCAACTGTTGACACTATTCCACCACTTGGATAAACATTTACTGATAGCAGTATTTATGTCTTAAACCCAAAAAGTTACAACCATGACGAACAGAAATTATGCTAAACTTTTGAAGCGATGTAATGACATCACTTTGGAAGCACTCTTGTTTTGCAAAGCCAGGCCATGGCAGTCTACACAGTGTGTGTAGTGAAAATATGGGTAAAGCTAGACTTGTGTGGTTACTTCACAGAGGTTGCAAGAATATTGGTCTCAACTATGAGGTCACTCTAAACCATGACATTGGTGTCTCCTTTTTCCCGGTGCATAAAAGTTGTAATGTAGTCTACTTGGCATGAAGCATTTGGTTATGTTACATACCATAGGGTGGTTCCCATTTAGCAAGCAGGAAATAAACCTTTACTTGGTATGCTAGAATTTAGGAGACAAATACTGCAGATCTTTAATTCTTAATTTAAAAGTTAAGTTGTAATAAAGATTAAAGGTGATCGATCGTCTTATTAAGTCTTGTGTGACATCAGTCTCATTTGGATAACTCTCTGCGGCAAAGGTCACTGGGTTGCCGCTAGTGCTTCTGCATAGAGCAATGAAACTTCGGTAGCCTAGTGTGTGTGTGAATATACTTTGTTATCACAAAAAGTAGATGCAAACTCATATCACAGTAAAGGAGTGACATTTGCAGAGATTGGTTGAGACAAGAATGACGTCACATGATATTTACCTAGACGATCAATGATCCTTATGTAACTCTAACTTTAAGTAAAAAGGTATGTTATGTGGTAGAAAACCGACATTAATTTCATTTGTTAAATTAGACTAGCAACCTGATCTTTATGTTATAACAACTTAACTATAAGTACTTAAAAGTTATAAGTAACTAAATGAAAATTCTTTACCTGTACTAGCATTCTCAACAAGTACAAGATTAGCAGGATCTGCTCCTACAAGGTCTGCTAGCTGTCTGACTGCCTCAAAGTATGCAGAAGATTCTTTTTGGAATCGAAAGAATCCATCAGGGTCAGATTCTCTTTCTTTCGAAATTCTGCAGACGGTATAAACAAGAAATGATAATGCAAATTTGGGCAATTTCAAATGAACAATGTCATTCCTTCCTTTACCACTACTGCATTAATATTTGCTCTTCAATGATCACAAGACTCTTGAACCAAGCAGCTCAAACTCATCTTGTAAGAAGAGGAAGTAATAGAGGTCAGAAAGGTGCCTACACGCACCAAGGAATGAGCAAAATATATTTGAAGATGCCACCCTACAGAACCACCTGATTTTACTTTATTTTGTTAAAAAAAGGTAGGCATGGCATTCTGGCATTTTTCTCCTTGTAGAGAAATCCCTCACATTCTGATAGAACCCCTGGAAATGATCCTGTAGGGATGAAACATCAGGATTGTGTACTGCAAAATTTAATCATTTACAGTTGTATTTAGTCGATATGTTTGGTGGTTTGCTAAAAGAAAAAAAAAAACAGTTTTCCTTTTCTCCTGACTTGACTTTTCCATAACACATACTTTAATTTTTAAAAAGAGTAATACATTGCATATGGGATTAATTTCATCACTTTAGTGGAAAGTGGAGAGTACAGTAAAGAGAGTATTTACTTTTCATGTCCACTTAACAAATGGACTTACTGTAGCAAGTAAATGGTCGTAGTGCTGTCTGCATGCTGACCTCATATCGCTTTCATTTCTGAGACACTAGATCTTGAAACATAATCTAGTAGAATACTCTATGCTTGTCCAAAAGATATATAGCAATCAACATATTTACATACTCCTGCAATTTCAACTCACTCTAACTGTTCCATAATGAGTCTCTGTGGAACATGGCCAAAAGATCCACAATTGCAATAAACAAAGTTTGGTCTCAGTGCAAACTCTTCCCTCAGAAGCTTCCTGCCAAACATGCTCTCTGGGATGGGAGCTAGCTTCTTCTTCTCCTTATGAGATGAGCTGAGCCTTCTGAATAATTCTGAAGCCAATACAGCCACCCCTGCTGCAACAAGAGCTACCATGACTGTGTCCTTGTGGTTGCTTTCATCATGGGAAAAAAAAATTAAAAATATACAGAAATTTAACATTTGATATTTGCATCAGTTTTCAAAAATTTAATTTTGAATAATGAATTGGTCTTAAAGTGTCTATATCATATTCTCATATAGGTACGAAAATATTAATGGCACTTAATTGAAACTACAAGTCTCTGTAGAAACAGAGATCTTAATCCACAATAGACTGTAACATGATTAGCATTCATGACCATCATTCTACTTCATATACCTAATGGAGTGTTCTCCACTTCTTCAGAGGGGTTTTTAGGAGGTGGCCTGTCCTGAATGATATCTACCACCAACTGAAAAAGTGACAGCCCTCTAAAATAACAAAATAACCTCTCCCCCTGCCAACTAAGGCTTTGCTTGATGGAAGAAGAGATGGCGAATGGCTACAGTATTGTCATTTCGAATAGGTCGAGAAAATGTGTCCATTAGTGGCACCATTTTGGATCATTTACAGTCAGCATCTCAATTATCAAAATATCTGGAGGCGAGATTGAACCCCCTTGGCTCCAGTCAGACCCCTCCTCATGCAGTGACCACATACATGTCTAACACATGGCTGCCACCCTCATCAATAGCCAGCCGTGCTCAATACAAGGCTTCATGTGTATCCATGTGTATCGATTTCTCATTTGGGCCAGCATGTCATATGACAAAGTGATGACAAAGTTAATAATTACTGTAGATACATATTGTTTCAGATAATTTGTAATCGCAAAAGCCTACAGTACTAAAATTATAAGAAAGTTAGCTTTTTTCACTTCCTGAAGGCCAAAATACAAGTTAGTGCAGTGGAGCTATCATGCTTTCTAATTTTGCAAATTGCTAGAGCATGCAAAAAGAATTTGCTCCATTCTTGTCCTATTAAAGAATTATATGATTGCTACGCTCCATAACTTAATTACTGTGTGATCTGCAATGTACATACCAAAAAGGTACAGGTACATAAAATACATATGCAACACAACAGAAATTCTTATTGCTCACAGATGGCTGTGGTTCCGTCATTTATACTGATCAAATAAATGTGGAGAACGTGAAATAAAAGCATACATCATTAGGGCAGCACTTTGCATTTTAGTCAAACATTGTTCCTGATATGGAATCACTAATCAGCCAAAAATTATGTTAAACTGCCCGAGTCATTAAATTGCTGTATACATGTATGACCATTTGAAGCAATATACCGGATTTAAGTAGCTCTGCTGGCAATAAACAAGTACAGACATACATTTACTTTTTATTTAGGTAGGGAAAATTTAGGTAGGGGATCAATGCAAAATTCTCAGAGGAGTGTCTGACATTAGAACTCTCGATTGCAGGATTCCTACAAGTTAGATGGGTCCTCCTCCACAATGGTTCTAACTTGAAACGCACTTTGCTTGAACCAATTAGGGTCACTGATTTCTAGCTTCAAAATGACGGAAATTCTTTTTCCTTTTACTACTGTTTATCCTCCTTTTCCAGTGATCCAATTTAGTGTAAAACATCAAAGCTGCATTTGTAACATCAGGGGCAGCTACCAGGGTCTAGTGATTGGGGGGGATATATTGCCACATGTCTACGATAGGACATGTCAAGCATGAATCCAGGATTCTCAGCAGAGGGGGGGGGGGTCTGGCCTGAGGGAGAACCCTTTGCACACATCCCAGTGACACGGCTACTGCATCTAAGCAGAGTAACATCAACAGCTGGTGCAGAGTGTACAAGAAATGTTTTGGCATAACAGAATGCCCAGATGGCCGGACATGGCCCTTGTCACCTGGGGGCTGATAAGCTGCATTTACTGTACTGTATATAGCATTTAAATAGAGATGTTATGTCTAAAATATCTCAATTAATGAAAAAAACTCCAATCTTTGAAAAATGGTAACACTTTGCATTTTTTTTTCTAGACTGCTTCTACCGATTAAACCTGTGTGTTTGTATGACAACTGAAGGTACACCAAGCTTTGAAAAAAGGCTCTGGTCATTCGTTTGAACAAATTTGTGTGAATAAAGCAAACAATTGGCACGAACAAGATTTTAGCCAATCAGCGATTATTACTAGGGGCTTCATTTAGGGTTAGGGCTTAAAGGTTTGTGTGAATAACTGTGGTTATTTGCTCATAATTTGATTCTTTTTTGTGCAAATAGCTTCAATCTTAAAAAATCTTATTAAGTCTGCGTAAGCAAAAAATCTTAAGGTCGCTTGCATACATTACTGTGTATCTCAGTGAAGCACCACCATAGGTTGGCATGGGGCGTACTGGAAAATTTCTGGTTGAAAACACCTCCCACATCACTGGAGAGTGGACTTCTCAGGAATCCACCAAAAAAGTTTTGAAATTTGAAATTTAGTACCGCTTTCCCCCCTGTATTTCAACCCCAAATACCTTCTCACACATTCATACAGGCCCAGGCATAGTCCAATGTGAGCCTTTTAGTTCATTACTACCACATCATGCATGCCAAACACCATGCCTTTTTCTTGTACTGAAGTATTTGCATTGTCAATGCTTTGAAAGCACAGGCCTATATTGTGATAAGGCACCTCCTATAGGGATTTGAAAATATGATGATAAGTAATTTAATTTTTTAACAGTTAGGCCTAGCTATGACACAAACATTTGGAGATACAATTTTACTTACTTCATGATTCACTGAGATTTTTTTGGCAGTTTGTACAATAATCAGGAATGCTGACAATGCAGTCTTGTTAAACTGATACGCTGTGAAAAAAAAAGAAACAGTGATTGCATGATCAAAGATTTATGGATGACTGTCCTTCATTCTGACACCCATATGTTCAGACACATATTCCGACAACAGGGGCTTTAGCAAGACGTACCCTCCGCCGCCCATGAGTAAGGGGCAGTGAGGGGCGGACCCCAAAACCAATGGCATCCCGATCTAAATTAGAGAAATACTACACTACTTTTACTTTTAAACTACCACTATTACATAACACAGATACAATAAGATGAGTAAGACAGACCACTTATCACCGTGCCAGCTTCACCTACATAACTGATTTCTTGCCTTATTTTGAACTTTATACCTCTTTTTATTACGGAAGGAGTCGGCACGCGCCAAACGGAAGGACATTCCAATTACCTTCCCTGATCAGCTGAATAGTAATATGGATATATAACATAGATAACATATATAATATAGATATAAAACTAATCATTAGTCAAAAACAGAAAATCTCAGAGCAAACCAACTACACAGAATGATGACTTTCTGCGGTGATCGGTGTTACCTTGCCATATTATCAGACATATGCAATAGTATAGTTAATGCCAAAACCACCTCTGGGCCATCCATGCACATATTTACAAATTTTAAAGAAATGTACGCAAGGTATGGTGAGAGCGTAAGTTTATGGATTGGCTAAAGTAAAGTTATCAATCAAGTACAGGCAAGCAGCGGTGAAACTGTCAAACCTAAATACAGGCATCCCCCACACAAACATATTAGGGGTAGGCCTACTGTACCCTGAGTCAATCACTGCATTCTAAACTCTACGAGGGTTGCACTGTGGGTGTGATGTGATTCCACAGAAAACACCAGCTGCAACATATTTAAGTTAATTCTAACATGACAAAATCTCCCATGTTATTAAATTTCATTCTAAAGGAAACATTTTATTCACAGTCAGGTTTTCAATATTTCAGCATATTTCTAAAGATCATATTTCACTTGGTATGTACCAAAATATTGACCAGAATGTCTTAGATGTAATTGTAACTCTCTTTCAAAACAGTTTGATAGCAAAGATAATAATACGTCAATAATTTTTTAATAAACAGTGTTTTGGTAGATCTTCTTTAGAAGCGATTGACTCAGTGTGTTGTGTGGGTCCTTCAATTCAAAACCTATGGCCTTGGCCCCTACCAAGAAAATTAATCATTTTGAAAACAACCAAAATGATAGTGTCACCAGGGAGGTGTTACTGGGTGGAGATCTATCGAAAACTCTTTCTTTGAGACCTACCAGGTGCCGACAGGAATCTCTTTTGTGTGTTGTTCTTGATGATTCAATAGGCTTAAGAGGTGTTAAAAACTAAGTACAAGTGGGAGATGTCATCTGCTACATCTCGATAAGCAGCTTGCAAAATTTGCCCCTAGCCTTACTGTAACATTGCCAGTCGCTTAAGCTGTAAATTAATTTGAGGGTTTCGACGCGTTTGGACGCTACTTACAACATACTTGTCTAGTACCCTACAACTTGCTCAATATGAGCTGGGGTGTCTTTTAGATCATGCGAGCGAATGCTAACATAAGTCAAAAATCGACGGCAAAGTTCAGTTTAGTCTTAGCTTCTTTTGCTCATTTGCAAAGATCATGAGCATTGGTTTATAGCCAGCATCATTAGGTTTCTTGGCAATAAACAGTCGTTTGGAATGTCAGAACAGTGTTTCGTACTTGACTGTCAGCAACTAGTTAGACATTAAAGCATTCCTTTAAATAATCCTTTTTGTTGGGGTTGCTGTAGCCTAGGTATGAATGAGCAGATGAGGTTGCCTAGATATTAGACAAAGGTTTTTCAATGCCCTTTAGTTCAATAATCCCAAGTAAAGGATTAAGTCTCTACTCTGAGGTCAATCTAATTGGATTAGCATAAATTAAAGTTTTCCATGGATCTCCTTCTACTAATACCTCCCTGGTATCATATTCAGTAGTAAATATTACTGTACAGGTGCATACACTTTAATCGTGTTATTATATTTTTATGATCAAAATGGTTGTTATACTTTTATATGTGATTTACTTATGATACCCTCGGTCTCCCAGCATAGCTCATATATAACTACTACTAGTTTTATTATTTACGAGCGGGACGCATGTAGAAACACTGAACTAACTGGCCGGGTCTTGCATTGCTAACCCTTAGCATACACACACTGTACTGCCACTGGTTTGACATGACATAAGGCCAACTTAGCAACTTGATACAGCCTAGAAGTAGGATCCAACTCCAAGGCCTAGCCTAGAATTTGAGGAATTAAAATATGTTTTTCAGATTTCTTTCGAGCACGTACTACGTACCTTACAACTTTTAGCTATGGCTGTACCAACTTGCAAAAAACTGACATTTATTTAACCAGCTAGTTTGCTGGTCTAGGCCCAAGTCTGGCAAGTGGCAGCAGGGTAGATGCTTTTCTGTACGACTACAAAGAATCACGTTGCATTGATTGACCCGGCCCTTCACATGAACAGATATATAGGTCTAGATAAGATCTATTTCTGTGTTCTCCGAGCTCCACGTACAGTCCACTGTCACCGGTCGGTCTCTGGGATATTGCGCAATCTACGTCTACGGCAGGCTCAGGCTGCAAACCACGACTCGAGAATTAGTACTGTATGCAACTATCACTTGGTGCTCATTCACAGTACTCTGTCAGTGTGTGTGTGATCACGGGTTACTCCACTCCATTCGGGCCTGTTTCACGAATTTGCAGCGGAATTTGACCTTCAGTATGTGTATTAACGACCCTAACTGTAAACATACGTGAGCCACAATGACTGAGCTGAGGTAGGGAAGCGACTTATACTGTTACAACAATTGGCTAGGTCTAGCCATAGAAGTACTACCTCCGAGCACAGGCGGTCCTAGCGTTAAGTATACACTATTGTATACTTAACGCTAGGACCGCCTGTGCCTCCGAGGTAGTACTTCCATGGTCTAGCTTAGGCCTAATGACTAGCCTATATTATTACCGTAACCTGGCTTGACTTAGCGTTTGCCTTGTTTAAGTTGTTATCCGCATCTTCAAGACGTCAGACAGCGGGAATCGACAACGGTTGTGCAGAGGCACAGAAGTCAGTAATTTAGTTCGTATCCAAGCTATCCTAGGCACATATCATTACCACCAGTGTATGGTCACACTCACAAGTCACAGACCCTAGGCTAAGTGGTTACACTTACAGCCAGGCTGTGATCCGACACCCCTATGTTACAACACTCCTCAGTATGTTGTTACACATCCATTATGTCAAACATCATTTTGGGGCCCGGCTTTGATGCACGGTCCAGTTTTGATGCATTGATCATGTTTGCAGGGTTAACTTTCAACACACATTTTATGAGACGAAATATATCAGCATCAATACAATTAGTTTTGGGACTCCACTCTTCTCCCTACCCATGGACCCCAGAAGGTTTTACTAATCCCTGTTGTTGGAATATCAGTGTGTGGGAACATAGGACTGTGGGAACACATAGAGGTGTTGGAATATAGGGCAGTCACCCCCTAAGGATGTTAAGCCTATGCAATGAAACTTTTTTAATTTAAATCTATGAGTATCAGGAAGTCTAAAAGACTCATTGAGGATCCTTTGTTGTGTTGATCAAGGATGAACACCAATGAAGTTTGCCTACTCTTTACAATTAATGTTCAAAATGTAAACAGGGTGTGAACCAACGATCTCATACAAACCTGCTCCCGGGTCTGTCATGTAACATCCCCTTCTGATGGACGAGAGTGTGTCTCCCAGTCTGTAGCCACTTCCCCAACGGCTGGGAGAGGTTCATGGAGGACCTGCCCATCTCAGCAACCTAACTGTACAACAAAAACTTGAATTGCAGAACAGGGACACAAACTGAAATCACTTAGTAAGCCCCTCAGCAACATTGTCAACAGCATTACTGAACAAGTTTGCTGAATTTTGAACCCCCAGAAATTTTTTTTTTTTTTCATGTCAGGTAATCCTCAAAACCTTGTGTTTGTCTGCCAGATGGAACAGCCAGTCAGAAGATAATCTTTTTTAATTTCTTGAAGAATATTGTGCCAGTTAAACCTTTTTTCTTTTCTTAACTATAACACAGGACAAAAGTAAGAAAGTCATATGAGAACCCCAAAACATTAACCTTTGTCTTACTGACATCACCATACTAAAACTGGACCTAGTCCATTAAATGACACAACTTCGCATGGCAGCAGAAGCGATGGCTCTGTTTGCTAAACCCATAACTAAAAATTAAACCATACACTAGCAAAGAAAAATGCTAGTCCCAAGCTGCCATGTTTAAAGAAAAACCCTCCGGCAGTTCTACTGATAATGAGATCTGAATGGAATAGATGACAGAAGGACCCTTCATTAAATAGATGAATAGTGATAGTTAACACATGAATAAAGTGGTCAAGATGAGCAAGATTACAAGGTGGAATGTATGAATTTGTCACAATATTCTGGTCATCCACTGGCCTTATAAAGCTCAGTGTTATCTGTAAAATGTTATACTGTGCATTTGAGTTGATGATGTCTGGTAGATCATTTATGTTAAATCACAAATAAAAGTGGGCTGGCCAAGGACAGAGGGATCCACTGGTGACAGAAACTGGTTACAAGTAACACAGCAACACTTCAAGTTATGTTCATCTGTGGCCTTGCCCTAATATGCATGGATTGTAAGCATTAATTACTATGGTTACTGCTAGATGTAGGTTAAAAGCAGTCACTCATCATCTCAGGTTGTAGGACTAAGTGAAATCCTCAATTGGTTCTGGTCTTTGATTGACAGAAAATTTGAAAAATGCAGAGTAGCTAATATTACGCAACATAGACAGAGTCCCAGTGTTTGGAGTTCACATGCGGAGGAGTTTGAGACAGGCTGTGGGAATGACTAGTGGTAAGTGGTTGGGAGACTGTCTGGCGTGACGGGTCACTGCTTATAAAATCCACTTCGCAGATGGGAAACTCTTGCAGCTCTCATATTTAGTGTGTGGGTGAGCCCTATTGAGTTCAAAAAGCCATTTGCTTTTAGTGGAGGTCAAAGGTCATTTGGGGGTCAATATGTGTAAAATAGTGACAACTTTGTAAACAGAACATCTCAGGGGGAAAACTTGTACAGATCTCATGTGGTATGTAGGTGTACCATACTGAGTACAAGAACCCTGGTGATTCACATCATTTAGGGGTCAATAGGGGTTAAATAGTGAAATCGTTGTAAATACAATATCTCAAGATGGCAGCCTTGTGCAAGTCTCATAGTTGGTATGTGGGTGAGCCTCATTAAGTACAAGAATCCTGGTGATTTTGGTTAAGGTCATTTGAAGTCAACAAGGATCAAAAAGTGAAAACTTTGTAGACACAATATCTCAAGAAAGGAAGTTTATATGGATCTTGTTTTTGGTATGCAGTGAGTGGTAACTTATTTGTTATAAATAGCCGATTGTTTTTGATGGAGGTCAAAGGTAATTCGAACTTAACAGTGTAACATTCAAAACAACCTTGTAGACACAATATCTAAAAAAGAGAAGTTTGCACAGATTTGATATTTGGTATGCATACTCTTGGATAGCTCTGTATTATGCAAGATGTCAGATTCATGACAAAAATCCTCGTAATTCATCAAAACCACAATGCATTTGTGCATTCTGGTTGCAATTATGATTGCAGTTTGTTGCATTTTTTCCCCCAAACTGTAAATCTGGAATTGTCCATTAGTCCATCCCCTCATTATAGCATCCATTCAGTCAAGTATCCCAATTCGTTTCACATTTAATATGACTGTTGCGAATTCATCTCTATCATCGCCCGTCATCTTAAAGCTTCCGTTTCTTTTGTACAGATAAATTGCAGATATTGGTTCTTTTGATCATGATGGAATCGAAGGATCTTCTGGATAAGTTTACATCATTTTGGAAGCCTGTTGTAAGGACAATGATGTCTCCCAGGGCCAACAGTAAGATTGTGGAAGTTGTAATGTTGGGAAACATTCACAATGCTGACTTTCATCTCAACCAAGGCAATAGACCAAGTTCAAGCAATGCTCTGATTCCAGACTGGTTCAGTTTTATGAAGACTCTGTGTGAATTGGAACCTATACTCACTGAGAGTGGTATCCAGTTGTAAGTACATGTGGTAAAATGTCTGCTAATACCATTTATATGTGTAATACTGGTTACAGTATAACTATTTGAAACATTTGTGAAATGAGATATATGTGAAACTAGTCATTGAGAGATTTAGATTTCGTGATTGTGTGTACCATGATACAAGTTTTCTTTTAATTCATAAACTCCAGACAAAATAGTTATTTGACTACAAGAACATCACTACATTTTGTCTAATTTAAAGTCTGTTTTTTATTATTTTTACCAAGACATGATTGAAGTTGATATTTTCTGTTATTTTCTGAACTTTCCAGGACTCCAAGGTTTGTTCACTTTCCTTATCACACTCAACGTTGCATGATCACATTTTTGGAGAAGCACAAAGCAGAATTACCGAGAGGCATACTGGTGAAGTTTTTGAAGTCACTTCAGGGAGCATTGACAGATAGCTGGTGCAAGTTATATCACCATCTTTTGCATATTCATGTTTTACATACATATTCAAATGATCAGCAGTGCATAAACAGAGGCTTCATCAGTCAGCAATCGAATAATTACTTTGACAAATTGTGTCGTCGAATCAAGTCAGAAGATAGCAAAAGGTCCTATTCAGGTTTCCAACAGCAGTGCCATTGGATGACTGCCCTCTCAACTGACGAACAGAAACATCCTGATTGGTTGGGCCCGTGTGTTATGACAAAAAGCCAGTCTAGAAAGCGAAACCTCTCTTCAGCAGGAGAATTGCAACAAGTTTCGTCAACCATGAAAAGGCAGAAAGCAGTTCATGCAGAAGAAGATACCTTCCCAGATCTTAAGAACGATATTTCAACGGACTCTGAAAGTGAAGCCCCTGGGGAGGCTGTGCTTTCTCTATCTCAAGAGTGTGTAATGGAAGAAGATTCTATGAGAGAGAAATTAAAGGTAGAATACACTGAGCTGTTACTAGATTTACCAGATATAATAACCAGATGTAATCATAAAGCTTTGTAGCTTTATAAGGTTGACAGCATCGCTGTGTATATTCAATTCCTCGAATGTCAAATTGTAATACAACTTTGTGACAAATTTAAACATTTAAAAATTGAAACAACATAAGGTAAGAATGAATTACCCTTTGATTGAATTTATGACACTAATGAATCGGTCAGTCATTGACTAATCAATCATTTTTTTAAACTGATGAATCAATTCAAGAAGATTTCTGCATATTTGTTACCCCGATAGTTCACTCTCTGGAGTTGCTATTTGAATCATGCACCCCTTAAGATGACTGTAATAAACAGATGCCAAAAGTGTTGAAGTGATACAGGTAGCTTGAAGTGCATTCTATATGAAGCACTTATTAGAACTTTGAAGTATATGTTTAATTGCACTCAGTAAGTGTCAGAAGTCCTTCGAGTTGAAGACAAAACACTAAAATCAAAATACCTTCCAAAGAAGTATTGATTCTGCAGAATACCATTCAATAGTGACACCTTGAAATCACAGCAGGCAATGCACCAAGGCATTGATTCTTGTGATTAATAGGTGATGTATGGCAAAATGCACCAGATACACACTATCTTTAAAAAGAAAAAAATTGTAGAAAACTATCCATAAAACCATTTCCTGGTAGAAAAGTGGAATACAGTATAGAAATATACTGTACATCATATTTCTAATCAACTCAAGTGATAGAAGCAAAGTCATGTCATTATAAAAGCAGGTATAAATTATTTAACATTGGACAGACCTCAAGGGAAATTAAAGTTTGCTTGCAGGCTATGTTGTTATGTTGAGTGGTATGATTGTGTGTATGTGTGAAAAAGATATTGATGTTGATGAAGTTTTTAAAAAATGATTCCATTTGGTGAAAGAAGGATAGATGGAATTACGGTATACATGTAAAATGGCATTTTGAAAAGGTTTCATGGAGAAACTTGGAAACTGCTTTAAATATCCAAGCTGAGAGAAGTCACATAAATGTGAGAAATGGTCATTTCAGGTCAGGGAGATGATCCTGAAATAGTGCAGGGATAACATCTAACTGTACAGTAGTGGTATTAAATAGTTGACAAAGATCAATAGGTCAGTGTTGGATTAAACCTTGGATGGCCCTAAGGCAATTGTTAACTTTGAGAGAATGGCCTGAAGGAGATCTCGAGCTCACAGAAGTGGACCCCAGACCACAGACGAATTTTTTTTTTACCCAAATTTTTTGCTAGTCCTGAGGCATGGGCCTTGTCTGCCTAATGGTTAATTCATCTCTGCAAAAGATGTACGGTATCAGCTGCAAGTACAGAACTGAGCAGTATCACCAGATTAGTTAGTTTCCTAATTTATGTTATTGACTGCTCCTGGTGATAAAGGGAATCATTGTATATCTACAAATAGTCTGTTCTACCTATCCCACACTGTGTGAGGATCTCGGTTTAGTACTCTGAGCTAATGTTTTGTTGAGCCTTTAATGTCTATGGTCACATTCGTGGAGAAAGTCAAATTGAGCAAGAACTGTGATTGCTTTTATGATGCTGAAGTTAGGAGACCCTGCCTAACATACCTTTAATATGGAAATTAAAAGAGTCAGCAAGAGTTTTTAGTTTTTGTAATGATTGTCAGTCCCACCTATGAGTAGTCAGTTGAGTTTGGTAATGATTTGATGGTCAGATAGAGCGTACCTAGAGACCCGTTTTTCTTCTTTTGGGATGCAACAGATACTGACTGTAGTGAAATGGTTTTCCTCTTTATAATAGCACATCATATCACCACTTCAAGAATTCCTCCAATCGTCAAAACCATCGATGACATCTGACCAGATCAACGTATTCAAAGAGATGCTGACACTACCTGCAGTTGAGGTAAGTCAACATGCTTGGTTTGAATGTATTGTTCTGAATGAGCACCGTTTTGTCAATGCGTTTGTATTGTAAAGAAAATATTTTGTGGTGTTGTTTTTACTTTATATTTCTGAGTGAAATTTAAATGGGAAAACTTTTGGTGCTTTCTTGTCAAAGGTTCAGGCAATTTGTGATACGCTTGTGGTGCAGTCCATGTCTCTCTCATCATTAGATGCTATTTGCCAAGCAATGGTTGCCATGCCAACCAATTTCATCAGCTTCACTACCTGCAAGTATCTGGCTGGCTGTTTGTTTGCAAAGAAGGTAAGTCTTGCATCCTATGAATAATGCAAAGAATGTTTCTCCGAGGAAAATTCAGCTCAGTCACTGAAATGAAAGCTTCCACAGCTGGAAATACAACTGTGGTGCCTTGGGATATATTTCCGAAATTTGTAGCGAAAGTTGAAATTCAAAGTAACATTTTATCAAGCTCCTGTCAGGATTCTCTTTGGATTTTGTGTAGGTTTTGCAGCATTGGGATATGGAACATAAACATGACTAGTCATAGCTCCTATAGAGTGACCACAGTTTTTCCTGTTTCATCAGTTCAGTGAAGACGAAGGGAAGATGATTTTGTAATGTAACTGTGACACATTTTCACTGTCAGAAACTCACCCTTAATATGTCTGAAAATTGTCCATAGAAGAAGGGACATGCTTTTTGAATGCCTTTGCTTTGATCTTTTAGCTCATACCAGCTAGCTGGTGTGAGCTATTGTAATGGTGCGTCACTCTATCTGTCCATCTATCTGCCTATCTCTGCCTATCCCTGCCTTTCTGCATATCTGTCTATCTTTCTGTCTATCTGTCTTTCTGTTTGTCTGTTTGTCTATCTGTCTATCTAACTGTCAATCTTTTGATGGACTTTATTGTACCTTTAGCAACAAAGGGCTTTCTTCCAGTGTAGTCTTCAAGGAGTGCTAAATATTCAATATAAACAAAAGCAACTCTTAAAATAGACTGGTTTGTGGAAAAAGTGATGATGCAATTAAACTAGTGTTGTTACAAAATGCAGCTCATTAAATGAGAAAGATTTTACATATGTTCCACAAACATTATTAGTCAAATTGAGGTAGACTTTGAAGTTTGCTGCTGTTGTTTTGAACCTTCCACAAGAGATTAAAATTACTTTAAGTGTTTGTTCCTCTTTTTCATGCAACAGATTACATAAGGCAGTGAATCAAACCAGTCACACATTCATGCACAATCAATTCTCTTTGCTTCATCTAGATATCAGAACTGGATCAAACTGTATCAAGAAACTTCCTCCTTACAATCAGTCAGTTTGCCAGTGTTTACTCCAAGCCTCTAGTAGATGGTTGCCTCATACCCTACATGGAGAGGGGGAAACTTGGCCCACACCAAGCAGATTACATGCTTAAGATTGCCAAAGAAGGCTTAGATAGCCAGAGTAAAATTCTAGTTTTGAGGTAAGCACAGGATGGGGGATGGGTCACTAGTGAGTGATGCCTTTAATGATGTACACTTCTTTATCTTTAGGATAGATTGGTCAGTAGTATCATCAAATTGTGTTTTCCTGATCATTTAGATTAAACGTCCATCAAATGAAGGCAGAATGCTTTTGTAATAGCAAGAAGTTGCTCTTGCATTTGTGGCATGTGTCATAGTTATTTTGTGTATTGAGTGGTACTTTTCTTGCTGACACATTTTCACATTTTTTTTACTTACTGTAGGTCTTTGCTTCAGTCACCTCACTTGGAATGGAATGAGCATGTCAGTGGATTTGTTCAAGGAATTCTAAGCTGCAAGGTATTTTTGACAGTCATTGGTCTTGTTGCATTGAGAACTGAATGCAGGTATATCATTGCATCCCCAATCAGTGTGGTATCATAGGTCCAGCTAGTCATCGCTGGTATTTAGTTTTGCAAGATTAGAAGACATGAAAGAAGAATCACTGTTGACAACATATCTTTGTTTGGTAATTAACACAGCTGTCATCATCTAAAAAAGATACACAATATATGAGATTTATATCCACCATAGGTTCATTTCTTACCTAGTTTAAAACACTCTATACTACACGACATTTGACCAGAATGAAGGCATTCTAAAATTGGATACAAGCTTTTAACTTTCTTATGTCTCAGCAGTTGTCTGTTTCTGTATCTTAAATATTAAAAGGTAAAGAAGGCTGAGCAGATAAAGCGAAGACATTTCCTCTCGTAAAAGCTTTGACTTTGCTGGGAGAGAAGGAAGAGAAAGCAACTCTGCTCTGGACAGAGCTGTTAGCCTGCAGCATATAGAGCAAGGAGCATGGACACGACCGTCTAATGTCTTCTCTGGAAGCAGGGATCAATGTTTATTTCTAACATTTTTTTTTTTTTTTTTTGAGAATACCCATCACAGAGCAATGTATGACAAATTAATAATATGAGACAAAAGTTATTGATAGTCTATTGGTGAGACCAGGCTTGGATGACTCCAATACATCTTTGATACGAGTACTGGCTGACTGGAAAGTTGCGATTATGAAGGTGTTTGTTACTTCCATTGGTTTCAGTGACAGAGTGACATTTCAGTGATGTCATAACTGTCGCCTACACGTTTATCACATCATTCTTCGAGGAGTTATCGTATAGACAATGTAGGGTCCCAAACAGTGTTGGTGTGTTAGAGTTAGACTTCTCACAAATAATCTAAGTTGTCAAACATAGACCAAAGCCCAATTGGGGAGCAAGGAATACATAAATGCTGTACTAGATTTTAATGTCATAATGTATGAAACTGGCAAAAAATTAATTCAAAATGTTAAGCACACCAAAAACTGATCTTCATTAATATTTTTGTCTAGTTCAGAAGGTCCTTCACGGGAGTCATGGAGTCGAGTTTCGACTCCTGGCTGTGAATCATGACCCAGAAGTAGAATCAGTTAACCAAGTCTCGATGAGTCATGACAAAATATGCCTTCGTTCTGTGTTACATGTGACTGCTAGGTGCCAGTCCTGTGAAAATGTGTAGCAACCGCATTCAGTATTATCAAAGTTATGATTTAAAGTCTTGTCTGTTAATCTGCATGTGCTGTGAATGTTCACAGAGGCATTTAATCGCATCTGGCAAAGCAAGCAACCGGCAATTTTTCCGCAAGAGAGGGATATTCACAAGTCTCAATCTCGGATAACTGTTTTATTTGCATGATATCATTCTTTAAAGTAACTTATTTAGATTTTCTTCACCCAACAGACAGAGATTGTTTTGTACTGGTAATATTTTCACATAGGTTTGACCAATCCTCTCTCCTGTTGATCTCATGTTTAATAGTTACATGGAGTCTCTTGTTAAGTTGAGCTTGCTATTTTAAGTCACCGTCTCTGCTACTTGCATCTCTTTTTTCATCTCCTCCACTGCCTCTTATATCTCCATCCTCTCTTTTGATCACTGTGGAAATTGCCATCATACCACCATCATGTTTTAACCTTCAGCAAAGGAATTAGTGGTATTATCGGTGTCTGTGATGCAATAAATTTTTACACAGCTACTAGATTCTCTTTAAAAGGTTGTCTAAATCAGTTGGAGCTTTAGTCAAATTTAAAGAGTCTTTAAAGATCGTACTTGGAGCTTAATAGTGACAAGTGTCAATGAATATTCCATCTCATTTGCACAATGCAAGGATATTTCTAGTGCAGCAACTATTTAGTTTGGAAAATGTATGAAGTGAAAGTGATTTTGGGAAGCTCAACATAACTTTGAAATGGCATCAGTGTTTTGTACATCATCCATTGGCAATAAACTTAAATTGCTTCAAGTTTATCTTGACCTTTTTTTTCTTTTTGTGCCTTAATAGGTAGATGTGGACACAGACTTACTGAACCTTTTAGTGAAGGTATTAACAGAGAGAGGAAACACCCAAAGGAATTGTCCTAAATTCTCCAAATTTCTTTTGGCAATTATCAACAAATTTAAAGCACGGGTAGGTACATGGTGCTTCTGTATTCTGCCAATGTTTATCGGTGTTTGAAGTTGCCGGGTAGTTGACATTAAATTGTCAGTTGTGGGGGTGAGTGGGGACTGCGGGGTTCCAGAGTTTGCTGCTGTTACAGATTTTGGATTAATTGTCGTCATTTACTGTACGGAATGAAATGAAAAATGGAGAGTATAGTCACACCTTTGACATTGTGACACACATCATTCAGTTAATTGTCAAACCCTTAGCTATGACTGCAATGCCACCATTGAGTTTTGTACTTTTTTCAAAGTTGGCAATTTTGTTTTTCTTACTATCAAATAAATCAGTGGAAATGCTGGTTGTCTTACACTGACTTTGTACTCAGCCTTACAGCTGTAATAAGTTTTATAAATGTCGAGTTATTGACCCTTTGTTACTGAAGTCCCTACATTATGCATAACTTAGCTTACTGTTCCACGTTACTACTTGGAAACATTTCTGTTATGAAAGTTGGAGAAACCCTCTGGCCCCTTCCATAATCTCACTAACTCCTAGCAATTCTATCATGTTGCATGATGAACCTTTTTGAAGTATTTTACACCAACCAAGAACCATCTGCATTTCCAAGTATTAAGAAGTCAGAGCAGCGATCACATGGTTTGAAATACTGTGAAAGCATTTACATAAGATGCTCACAGGGTAGAGAAATAAAAAAATGGAAGCTATTTGGAAAGCCATTTAATTTTATATATATTATGTTTGCCTCTGTAGTTTGGGATCAAGGACTTGCAAAAGTGCTTTTCACCACTCAGTGACTAACAGTTCAATGATTATTCAAAATTTGACTGAAAGCAGATATTCATGAACCTCAGAGGCCTAGACTTCAATTTGGAAAGTTACTTTAAATGGGCAGTAAAGTAGTCTTGAGGACCAGGAGATCCTTGGGACAAAGTTAACTCAAATGATCTTATTCTGGTCTGCATGTATATAGGCAGTTGTCCTCAGTGAAAAATGCTGTATTTTTGTGGTTGTATGGCTTTTTATGTTCTGGCAGGTGTGATGCATGTAATGTTGGCCTACTTTTCTTCTTCATTTCCAACTCTGGTTTTGTCTTTTTGCATTTGACAGCTTACTATCGATCACAAGACACTCCTGATGGCCACCGTCGAGAAAAGTGATGTATTTTTGAAAAAGGCAATAATATCTGCCTTGAGGAAAAGTATGAAATAAAGGTGTCGTGCCATCGTTCTATGAATGCTCATCCTGTAGTTTGAAAGTAACAATTGTATAATTCTCAGAAAAAGTCTTCTCAGTATTTATGTGTGACAGTCATACTTTCAAGTATTACCAATCCCTGTCATTTTCTTTCCTGATTGGTAGCCTGCATTCACATCTTTACTTCAAGGCAGTCAGTCACTCACTCACCCCAGCTCCATTGTTCGCTAAAGGGGAATTAAAGCAACCTGGTTGAATTTCATAGCACGTTGAGGGACTATACAAATGGGGAGTTACAAACTACATATTATTTGCTGTGTATATAGAAGGCGTAATTAGGCAATCTGACAGGATGCATCCACACAGCAGGTGTGCTGTTTTATTTCATTTCATGCGGTCATCGGGTGGTAATTCTGGAACCAGGTAGTAAATATTCAGCCGGTACTAGGGTTACCCAGATTACCTATGAAAACACTATGTAAAGTGCCCCCCTCCTGCCCACTTTTCATAGCCTCAGAAGAGAAGTCTATTACCTGAATGGATTGCCCCCTTCCTCTGCCACGAGATTTAATGAGAAGACAATCGATATTTCTGTATCAGCTGAACAATGAAACAACAGTATTGACCAGATATTAACTCAAATTATTAACTGTTTTTTTTTGTTTTACGTCCTTTGTCAATTGATAATAAAAGTGAAGGAAGTGAAGGAAGTCATCAGTTACATTGATAATGTTTGAAAGCAAATCTTGATGCTAAACTTAAGAAATTTTGATCAATTTTTGCTGAGTATCCTATGTTTTTTTTTCTTTTGATGGAGAAATATGTGTTGATAAATACATTTCATCTCTAAGGATGAGGGACTGACACTTTTTGAGGTGGGGAGGGGGAGACAAAAGTTAAAATGTGTTGACAAGGTGACATAATTATGTCAGTTAATTTATTTTTATGTAATTTCTCAAATATAAGAGGAGTATATGGTATGTTTGCTGTCTGAACCACATGTCTTTTTTTTTTCTCTCTTCCTGTGTTCATAATTCCAAGAGAGATGTATTGAATTATACACTCAATAGATTCATTACATAAATAAACTTAGTTGAAAAGCAGATATATGTGAAACTTTTGAAAGTTATGCTAGAGATGAGCAGAACTCAGTATGAAAGATAAAATCAAAAGAGCAGTGTTACTATAGGTCACATTTCAAAATGGAAATTATTGGGGCTATTTCGTGTCATCACTATCCAAAGTAGTGACAGCCTGCAAATGTTTAAAGGTACTGATGACTGTCATAAACGTGTAATTCTGGTAAATTGATCATCAGGATAATTATACAGCAGATGCAAATATACACCATTAACTCATCTTCTCTCAGCGCACACGTAAGTGCTGGATCCTCTGAAGCACTTTAACTGTGTCACTCTTAATACTTTTGTCCTCCTGTTTATCTTTTTCCAATTCTGAATAGGCTTATTCTGTATCCAATGAGTTTCTCTTGAAGAACACATGACAGTAAAATTACTGCGAAAATATTCAAACGGCATATTTTACACCTACTTGTCTTTGTCATTTTGAAGCAACATTTTCCTCTTTTTTTTTTCTCTTGTGTAAAATTCTTTTCCACTGCAATGTCATAAAAGTACTGTTTATTACCTTTCAGTGGTCACTCTGAATATTTCTAATATTTAAAGATATTTCAGTAGTCAAGTCATGATTACAGTCCTTGTCACATACTTATCTGCAGCAAGAACAAGAAGGGGCCTTTGATATACCATTACACATTGGCCAACTTTTGGGGAAATGATACCGGCAAACCAGACGTAACCAGGGCCCATTGCAAGGTAGTCTATCCAAGACTGAGATTCAAGGAAAAAGAAACATTCTTTTAACATTCTCGGTTGGCAATAGAATCTAAAAAATACAAAATTGCTCAAAAAGTGAACCTTTTTTGAACACTTTACTCGACTGACGTCACTGCAATGCGATATTCCAGGAGCACTCACCGCCTGGTATGCCTCTGAATAATTAGATCTCGATCATCACTGTAAATGTCGAAAATAAGGAGGATTAACAAAGAGTAGTCATGGTGACATGGCCTCTTGTTAGAAGCGTGTTGTGTCACCATCTAAGCGGTTCAAACAACCAAGAGAGGTGCAAGATTACAAAGATAGGATGCCTTGCTCAGTATGAACTTCACCGCTGACAGTTTTTTGACGGTGTCACTCTTGCGATATTTTAAGTTGTAATTAATGGATTATGACACGAGCAATGGAAGAGGTTCATCGCGTGTTTCAGTCCGAACATGTAATAACTGTTTGTAGGGTGTAAATGGTTGAAATGAACAATTAGTGGTATGGATTTTATAAAAGAAAAGTTGAACAGTTTAGAAATGAAAGCTTTGACAGGAAAGACTTACGAGGCCAAACATCTATTTGCAGCAAGTGCAAAAATTGGCCGGCTCGGATATACTGACGTAAACTTAAAAGTCACTCAAAATCGGGTATGCGCGGCGGAATTTATTTGTCAAAATTGACAAAATGTTTCAAATAGACGAATTAGGTTTAGTTTCATTAGGCCCATTACTGTGGCCAAAATTACCTAACGCTACCTGAAGTAAAGCGGTTTGCCACATGTGACTATTTTGCAACAGACATTTCATTACAAAGTTTAAAAAAGTACTCCAAGTTTCTCACGTGCCACCCAAGATGAGAACAGCAAAGGAAAATACGGGAAAGGTGGGCAGGACAAGAAAAAGAACAACTGAGGTCCTGTTGATCCAAATGAGGGGTCATTTAGATCGGGGCAGCGAACGCAAGCCACACCTATACGCACGATGTTACGGTTTCCGTATGGAACCCCTCTTCGGCATGGCAGCTACGACGTGCCAAACAGAAATTAAATAAAACAAGGATGATGAAAGTCCGCTTTATAATCCCCGGCAACCCCCATAGCCTGTCAAAGATAGGGATGCACCCTCTACAGGGCGACCCTAGATCACCTCAGTTTCCAAGCGGAAGCCGTGTGCATCTCTCGATTTCTGGAGCTATCCTAGCCGTACTGAATAATGAGCAGCTGTGATTTTAAAACACCGCATGCGAGCTCTTTAAGTTACTAGACAAGACATAAAAAGTCTGAGTGCAACGAACTCAGTCCTCCAGGTGTAAGTTACGGTGTAAATTAACGTATATATCTTAAAATATTTAAGATCCCAATTAAGATACAACAAACACCCATAGATAGTCATAACAAAGTTCTCTTATCAGACTGTCCTTGATAAATTTTTGTGCTGGCATTTGTGAATATTATTTTACCATTTATTAACAATCATTGTTACCTGGCTGGATTTTATTTCTAACACAAACTTCGTCGATATTTTTTACGTTGAGACAATTACTTATTATTGGTAATTATAGAAACTTAACAATGATACACTTAATATTTAATGGCCTATTGTCAACCTTACCCAACTCAGATAAAAACCCATTATAAATTTGTATTACTCAGGACTTGTACGTTATTTCTTAATTCGTATTATAGCTGACTGGAGCCATATGAAATCATTTCCTAATAAGTACATATCCCAAGACTTGCATCAAATTGTAACCCTGTTTAGTTTATATTGTTTATAGTAACACATATGACCAATGTAACAAAGGGTTGTGTGGATGACTCCAAAATCAGCACTTCTGGTATAACAATAACGATGGAAGTATTCAATGACACTGATCTAACAGAGCTGTCTGCATGTATCAACCAGAAAACGAAATTTTCAATATTTTTACCCCCCCCCCCCCCCATACACAGCTCCTATAAAATCATACTGAAACGACGCCATTGAAACATCTGGGATTACTCGTTCAGGTAGTGTCAAACAGCTGCGGTTAATTTGTGGATCCGTATCTTAGTTTTAATTAGGACGCTGCCCTTTAGCCTATACCATTGGTATCATTCGAGAGAGCACAGGGATTAATATTCTTTGCAGATCGGATATGGGCGAAGGGCATACTGACAAACGTCATGAGGACTTACGAAAAATTGAAGCCATTTAATCATTTCAAAGAGAGGTTCCGAATGTAGGCGAAATCAAATTAAACACATTTAATTCAGTTTATAACTTTTACTGAGGTTAAAAGTTAAGGCTATGAAATTTGATGAACTTAACCCAGTGGCTTCACGTATTTATTTTGTATGCAGGTAATCGCATTACTCTAATTCGAACCCATACAGCAAATAATTTGTTTAAAAGCACACTTCCTTCAGAGAGGGTATTAATATTTAACAATAGATTAAGAAGACGTCATTTAAAAACAATTGGGTGTCAGTTTGAATGTAAATATTTACAACAGCTCCCAAGATAGCCTATTGAAGCCTAAGCATGGACGCGATGCGTCTTCTGAATACTGTATTTGGAGGGGACATTACAAGAATGTTATCAAGGTTCCATTTGTTTCAGTAGCTATGGGCATCATGACTTGCAGAGCTTGGCAGTAATTGTCTAATTTTACAACCTTACATCGACCAGAAGCAGATGTAAGGAATGCGCTGAAAATAGTTCATAATTTGCAGGGAGTTTCTCCTTAGCCTGCGTTGAGTTAATTACTTGTCCTAATTGGATCTGCAACACGTGACAGCATTACACCGAACAACACCATTAACATCTAAGGGAGGGGACAACGTACGTTTAGAGTACCTTTAATTATGTTCCTGTCAAAGCGCCCTCGTTTTGTAAGGCAGGGCTATCGTTGCAGCTACAGTATATACACAGTATGTGCATGTAAAAAATGTAATTTAAAACTTCATGAAAATCTGAAAATGGTAGATTAGCAAAGTTACTTTACAGACGATGTAAGATACTTGTATCTTCTATAAGGTTTCTGTAAAGCTCCAACGTGTGTGTGTCCTTAAGACATCACAAGAGCACAGGATTTATATTTTGTAAAACAGCTCTGGCCTAACATAGTTTTGCTTTACCATAAAGAAGATTGTTTTCCTCGTAAATAGTTAAAGCCCTTTCCAATGAACCTTCTGTCGGCATCCGTAAAGTCGCCGTTGCGATCCCTGTCACACATTTTGGGTATCAGAAGTTCTTCATTTGAGGATCAGACCATACTGCGACTCTAATCCGTGTGCATGGTACGGTAGTGATTGAAACAGTATATTTGCCCCCATTCACCTTTTCAATGCACTTAAATAAAACAATCTTTTTATGCAGATAAATCAGAATGATCCCTCATTTAGACTTGAGTGAGATCTCCGCTAGAAAGTGCGTTCTGAACTTGCAAAAGTTTTTAACCTTATGGAAATCGCCTTCGTGCGCGATATAAGATAAAATTATACGATTTTTCAGTTTTTTCAGATATCAATAAATAGTTTGTGATTTGAACAATAATTTGCTGATATGTCAAATTAATTGTTTGTATCACCATTTTTTTTTATGGTCTTACTAATTCACTTCCTGATATCATGAATTTTTTGACGATATCAACAAATATTTGCTGCGATCAACAGTAACTAATTGATAGCAACAATTAATTGAATGATTTCTTATAGTGTCATATGATTTTGTGATGTCAGCAAATACTTATTGATATCATGAATTGTTTGCTGATATCTCCAAATGGGACATATCGCTGATTAACAAATCATTTGCTGATACCAACAAATCAATTGCTGATATGAGAAATATATTTAATGATATCACCAATTGGTCAGCACATATCACTAATTCATGCAATTGTTGATATCAGCAAATCATTTGATGATATCAGTAAATCAACCGTGACGTACATATTCCGAGACCTAGAACGAGTGTGGGTTGCTGATGGTTAATGAGGATCCGGTGCACTTTATGTACGCATAGTTGGTGTTGGACGGTGGAGAGATACATCAGGTGGGTTGTAGGACCAACTGTTTTCAACAGTATTTCTCGTACTTTAGGAGAAGTTGACAGGTGGTTGAAAATTGACATAAGCAACAGTAGACGCAAAACAAGTTGTTTGACACGAAACAATTTAAAAAGGGTTTTTGTCTGTTATGAATTTAGATATACATACAACCATTGTACAAAAAAAGGTCATTTCAGACTTTCTGTATCCTCTAATGTAAAATGTTATCAGATCTGTAAGCTGTGATGTTGCATAGATCTACTCCATTGACTGATTTGTTACTCACAAGTTTAATTTTGATACTTTGCTGATATCTTCAAATTAATTCTTGATATCAGCAAAAACTAGTGATATCACCGAAGTTACATTTCATTAAACCATTGGATGATGTAAAATTAATTAGTTGTTGATATCATTAAATCCTTTGTTGATGACAGTAGTAATATGGTGATATTAAATATTTGCAGACATCATCAAATAATTGATGACACCACTAATTAATCTGATGATATCAACAAATGATTGTTGATATAATCAATTGAATTGTTGGTATCATAAATACTTCATAATGTCATCAAATAATGATATCATCTAATAAACAAAAATAACAATTTCCCAACTGCATTTCATATACCATACCCAGTGTTGCCACTCCTATGTTTTTCATTAGATTTATGTTTTTTTAGCTTCATCTGGGTTTCTGGGTTTATTTTTCTCAGAAAGGTTCAAATCTGGGTTTTTTTAAGTTTCCAGTCAAAACTCATTTCATTTTGCTTCACGTATTTCATCCTGCATGACAAATTCATTTGATCTAGACAGACTATAATCTAGTCTTTTAAATTACAAGCTATAAATATAGCCTATTAAGCAACTTGAGTGAGAGCTGACGAATACCTCGGTATTCATAGTTTTCCTGAGAAAAATTAATTCTTTCTATGTTAGTGTAAAATTTATTTCACTAGACCAAAGCGAGAAAAATCTGGCCTTAATCATGCCTGGGCTGGGGAGGCACAGATTCTCAAAAGTTAACGATACGCTCAGCACTTTAGCGCCTACATTTTGTCTGATGATCACTCATTTATACATGTACTTCATGTGTTAGAAGAGGAATGAAATTTAAATTAAGAACATCCACAATAGCTTCGTCTAAAATTATTGTTAGCCTATATTTACTTGAAACGTGCACTAGATTGGTCGAAATTCATTTCAAGTGATCTGGGTTTTTATTTGGCTATCTGGGTATTTTTAAACTAAAATCTGGGTTTTCTTGTTTTCACTGAGTGACAACACTGACCATACCTGCAGCGCTGAACATGCGACAGACAAATTTAACCTCCAACTGCACCAGGAACTCCCTGATTTGGGAAAGTTGGGAATTCCACGTACGTCATACATTCACCCTCTATTGTTTTTGTAAACAATGGCACGTACTAACTGAGTATTTCATTGGTGACGAAATATTTATGAATAATCATGAATCGCACTTTTCACCATTCGTCGATCGCCTGTGCTGCATTACATGTGTGACTCGACTAGACTGCATGTGAGGCCTGAGGAAACGTTAGATGCATTGTATTGTACCGGTACGGTCTATACACATGCCAGTCATTCATCGAAAAGAAGACTTAGTTCTAAAAGAAGATATGCCCTTGACTTGATACCAGTTGTAATGTTTTACTTTTAACAGACGTAACTAATATTTATCGACCCTTTTAGTGTGACCTTTAAGCTTAGTCACCGTGAAACGTTTAAAAATGACGTTCACAGTTTGTAGTAAAGCAGCTTGTCAAGCTGACAGATCTCCTGAGTCGCTCAAGCAGTGACTTCTGATTGGAATACAACATGCCTTTCGGACACCTCCAGCTGGGACACTAAGCACAGAAAACTCTGTTTTGTATGTTAGCAGAAACTAAAATATTCTTGAACTGTAGTTTCGATCTCACAAGCAGTAGGACGCATTAAACTGAGCTCGTTTGTATTTTCCAAAGCACATCAACAATCAGTTTCTCGCTTGTTCGTCGATGTGAAGGATTTGTAATGGATATACAACCACCAGTTAGAATCGAAGGCTGGCTGAGAGTGTACGGTAAGCGCTTAGAATAGAGTTAAGTTTAGACCATCTAAGATCGGAATAGGTATGTTTGTTTGGTTTCTCTCACGGTAACACTCGTAGATCTAATGTTACGCCTAGCAGTTAGATCAACAACTCGTTCGGCGTAGGCTAAACGTACAGTCCAGTGCCTGTAGTAAGTAGTATGTAAGTAGTATTATCCTTTGACTTTGAGCAGTTGCCCAACTTCAGTTACACTACAGCACGCAATGGCTGGTACAATTTTACTTGTTAATAGTAGGCTAGATAATAGGATAAGATTAGGACTTTGCATTAAAAACCCATGGGTGAAAGCGATAAGGCTATCCCTCCTAAGTCCCACCAGTCAAAATAACACATTTTGAGACCCAGGCTAACGGCTATCCGCAATTTTATGGAGAATGGAGAAGCAAATAAACACAAGTTAAAGTGATTGCGTGTGCAATGAAAAACCAGACGGATAAGATTATGTTTGATCTTAACTTTTTCTTTATTTTTAGCAATGAGATTGGCATAAAACAATTAAAAACAGAAACCATGTTTGAAAATTAACAGTTTACTATAAGCGCATACATAATGAATATGCAATTGTACAGGTCTCACTAGTGTATCAAAAACATACTACTGAAGTCGTTGCTCCTTGGTCAGTATTGGGAATTGTAGTATTTGGTGAAAGGAAGCATTGTATAACCTGCGAACTGATCACATTGCGGCGGCAGTGATCCTGAGTTGTTTTTACGAACTGAATATTCAATAGAGAGAGTGCTCGTTCAAGCATATCATTCTGAATTTGAGTCTGTTGGGGGTCCGTACTGCATCCCCTCTGGTTGGTGAGAGTTTGTCTGACTTATGAATGCAAGTTATTGCCACTGTCTTTGTTCTTCAGTAGTGAAATTTTTTGTGGAGTGGGGTGACTGTTGAATATGCATGCATGCATGATCTAAGAAAGTATAACTCCAAGATTGGGACAGTTCACAGAAGTTGGAATGTTTTATTATTGTCTTGAAGATGAATTCATTCAACGAAAATTGTTTCACTGAAAGTGAAATTATTCCACTATCTTAATGATAATTACCCAAAACAAAATTAAATATCCCCAAGGTGTTGTCTATCGAGTGCATGCTCTGTTGACTTAATTAGTGCAAAAAGGATAAAAAAAACTCCGGCACGCTTCATTATTTCAATCTACCTAACCTTAACTTTCAGAAATTGTGATTTAATTGGAATGTTAGGCTAGACGGGCACTTGATGGTCCCATACAGTCAATGGATGTATCATAATGTATGTTGCATCATTTTCAGACAGTTCATAATGTGATTATATCAAGCCCTAAAAGAAAGAAATTCAAGTATGTATAATTTTTTTGTTCAGTACTAAAACATAAAAAACAACAGGAAATATATAGAACACAAAACAAAAGTTAGGAGAAAAAAAGACAAAAACAAGACAGCCTTCCAGGGATCAACTCCCTGCAGGGATATCCTCCAAAAAAGCCTCCAAAGAAGTTCAATTTCATTTGGTGCATTGCCCTTTTGGAATGGTTGCACTTTTATGTCAGCCAAACAAGAGAAAACTGTGTGCACACAAGGAATAGAGCCAAGAAATAATCACTAAAATTGAGATGAGAGACTTGGACAACCTACCAAGGGTTAAATAATGAACTGATTTTGATCTTCTATGCATGATTTGTTGGCAAGATGTACATTTTCAGAAAATGTATTTCCATTATGTTTGTGCTTGTGCACATGCATTGACTTGTAGTGGGCCAATTGTGAGTTCACTCAAGAAGAGGGAAATTCGGTAACTTGAAGAATGTCTGTGACTTCTTTATATTTTTTTTTTCCTCTAAAGATTTCAGTGCAATGTTTCATTCCAAATTAGCAACTTGTAATGGGTATCATTTTTATTTTGCCTTTATTGTGTTTCTTTTTTTGAGAAAAAGGGGAACTACTGTAACTTCCTTTCAGTATGTTGTCTTCCTGGGTTCTGTTATGCCCTGCTTGAAACATGAGCAGTAAGCCTATACAGTTCAGCCTTTACCGGCCTTTAGTGTTGGTACTGTACCCCTTCTAACACTGCAGTTAGGAGATTGGTCCCTTACTATACTACAGTTTTTTCTAACTTTGATGATAGCACATTTTCTTACGTGTACATTAATTTTTCAGATCCAGGGAAGGGCAATTTACAGTGGTCTTATCAAAAAAATTTTGGTGACTCTGTGCCAACACATGGTAGTGTTCTGCTTAGTCTTCCATCGTTCCCACTCACCTATACCAAAATTCTGGGTGCCCTACTGTACGATAGAGGGATGCTGTATAAATGTCTGTATCACAATGTAACTTCACCCCCCCTCCCCCAACCTTCCTGAAAACAATAGTAACCATAGTAACACCACTGGTGCCTAGAATAGAAGAGGAGCCTCAAAATTTGGGCAACTTGATCCAACAGTCATAATTTTGGCAAAAATGATCACTGCCTATTAAGAAATTGACCCTGGTATATATGCGTGTGGGTAGTCCCATATCATTTGGGACTTAATGATTAAAGTAAAACTGCAAAGGACTATGGATGCACTTAATTTCATTCTCTTTAAAGGCTTAACCAAATGACAGTGATGACTGTAAATTCACAGCAAATCTAGGGCTCATCTATACTGTGCCAGTTCAGACTCAGTCCATCAACTTTCACTCTCATTTGGCAAAGTTATTTTTGTTTGTGTCAGAACAGTGTCCTTTTCAAATTTTATTTTCTTGCCCATTGGGACTTAAAGTGATGTTTTTTAGATGCTATTATTAGACCTTTTACAAATTTGCAATTCATCTGCCATGCAGATGATATAAATGGGCCTCTTTCTGATATAGGTTTATTAGAGGGGATGGCAGTCATTTCCTTTTTGAACAGTTTGAACTCAGAAAATTTGTCCATTGAACTTAAGAGAACTTCTCCAGTCATAGCTGATTCCTTCAAGAAGCAAAAGAGAGCACTTTTTCTGCTCATCATGGCATATATGCAAAAAGGTAGCCATTGGTACACTTGCACAGGTCAGCAGTACATCCTGAAAATTACTGCATGGGTTTTTTTCGCTGTGCATTGGAAACAAAACTGAAAACTATTTCCTGAATGTTGCTTAGTAACTGCAAACAATAAGGTTGGTAGTCCTAAAAGGGTGATTTTTATTTGTGTAGGGATTGTTACGCACTTGTTTTGTATGAGTCATAAAGTTTATAACCATGTATTTATAGTATTGATCACTTTCAGTCTGTCAAAACTTCATTCATTCTCCTCCATGAAACAAGAAACCAGTATGCCTGAGTGCGGAGTAAAAGAAAGAGTTGGCATGAGCTCACAGTTTGTCACAGTTTGAAGCTCCAACAATCTGCTAGCTTATTGGAGAATTGAGGGGGGGGGGGGGTGTGGTTATTGTGAGTAAGACTTCACATTACAACTTTCTGTTTATCTCCAGATATGTCAAAAACATTCAGTGTGCAAAGATGACTTGTCTTGTAATTACCAAATTGTCCTATAAGAACAATTGTCGTGCCTCAAAGACAACCATGGATTCATGTCCATCGTGGTTGAGTAATGGCATGTTTGTACTTCAAGCTATGAACTTGAAGTGATCAAGACTCTAATTATGTCACAACAATTTTTGCCAACCAACCTGCAAGCATTGCAATGACTAGGTTTCTCCCTCCCTTTCCTTAAGTAAAGCATTGAATGAGCCTGCAATTGCTTGTCAGTTTGACAATTTTTGTTTCCCTTCTGTCAACCTCATGACCCTTCCTTACTTAGACTGGTGCATGTCCCCTTTTGTGCTCTTTGCCTAATCTGTTCTTATTCTCACCATAGTTTTTTCCCCCCTCCCTTTTTTTCAGGCACAGTACTTTTTCACCTTTCCATGGCTGACTTTATTTGTATAGCCATTGTTCACTGCATCTGACAACCATATGTATGCAGCCCTCTATCTGGTGTGCATATATTATTCTTCATTGGTTCATGCAATCGGAGTCAGGTAATTTTTGACCGCCACTGTGTAGTACCTGACGCAAACGTTAAACCTACAGTATCGTTAACGTTGTTGCTTTGACAGTAAAACAACCCATACTGTAGTTGTTGTAGAAAAGTGTTAAGTACTGCTACTGTAATACATGTATGTTATAACATTGCATTGGTCGTTGGGTTTGTTTTGTCTTTTTATCTTATTGTATTGATTCACCCAAAATGGTAGCAGTGGTTTATGATGAACATTAACGTCTTTCTTTCCTCATTAAACCATTCGTGTACTGACCTAAAGAAGTGTTTTTCACTTTATGAAAGAACCAGGTAATAATTTTGGACTACTTAACATGTCAGACAGATATCCAGATTACACAGTTGGCCCATGAAACACTGGTCGGCCAACGGTGTGCATGCAGTTTAGTTTCTCTGTCTCATCATTCATACATCTTAAATATCCTGCTATAGATGTTGTTCAGTCCCGGTGAAGTGTCAAGCCCACGAAATAATTTTCTGTGTTTCTTTCAAACTTATCGTATTTTTAACATGCTTGCACTACATGCACTGCAAGCATGGGTTTCTTTGTGCTGACTGAGAGCTAAAGATTTTTGCACATGTATTCATGACACAAGAGGGTATATACTTCAAATGCTACATGACCAGATTAGAAGATGCTGCCCCTTTGTAGTGCTCCCATAGATCGTATTCATTCTTATTCTGTGTAGATCTGTAACTTCACAATTATTTTTGACCGGATTCGGGAAGCAGCCAGAGAAAATGTTGACGAAGCCATTTTTTATATTCCCTTAGGAACATTTCTTGTCAAACTCTTCGACCTTTCAGTAGTGTGTTCCCCTTCTTCTTTGATCTCCTCAGTGTTCTTCTGATGTTTTGAGTTTCTTTTGTCTTACTGTACCTCCTGACATTTTCCCTCTCATGTTTGTATGTATTCTGTGTTCTGGGTAAGGTTTAGGTGTTTCCTCTTCATTAGCATCTGTCCTTTGCCTTTGCTGTACGTGATAGGCATTACAGTCTAACTGAGGACAGAAGACATTCATGTTCATTGATCTAGCATATCTTTGGGAATGTAAATTCATCTTTCCGAGACAACATTTCCATCTGTGATGCTATTGATGATAATCATCCCAACAACATTCTTTGTTCTGAATAGGTTATTCAGGTATAGGCCTGTATATTCACCTTCAAAAACTCACGGGCACCAGTGAAATGTGGATTGGATATAAAATTATGTCGTTCAGATTGCTGCATTAAAGCAGATCAGTACCCCGTAAGGGAGTTTAAGCAATGCACATGTACAGTGCAATTAGTTTGCTGGACAAAATTATCGTGTAAGTGGAAGGTACCCAGTTCACTCGTCTGAGTAGAGATTATTTTCGACGAATACTTTGGTAAATTGTAAAACTGTAGACAACGTCCCACAGTATAGCTGCCTTAGTGTCTTCCCATCTGCTTATATGATTTGCATAATTGTTACATCTCAATGGAATACTACGTGCAGATGGTGAAAGAGGAGAATTTGGATCATTGAATGCCATAGCTCTATCATGGCTCTGTGTATGTTTGTTTGCTCTGTACATTTATAACAGACCTAATTTTCTCTTCAGTTACTCCAGTGATGTGCTTGAAGCAGAAGCTTTACGATTAAATTTCTCAACACCATCTTTTATTGCAGAAGTTTGTTCCTGTATATAGGTAGGTTCAGGTCGATTCATTTGGTGCTTAGTATGATGTAGGAGCGTGAAGGCTCACTCAGTGTAACAATAAGCTATGGAGCTAGTTTCACTTCATTTGAACTTTATTTCTTGTCCCATAAAAAGGTCATGTAAAAAAAGAATGACAAAGAAAAATTTGATCATGTACAAGTTTGATACACCTTTTAAATTATTCTTATTTTACGTCTGCATGGTTAGATTTCAGTGAGCCTGGCCAGCGTTCTCTCTTGAACTGTTTATTGATCACAGCATCATACCAGTAGAACTAATTATGCAAATTTGCTAGAGGTCTCCGTTGTGGCAATATATTTTGTGGATTTCTGGCAATGTTGACTGTTTCACTGTCCTGTATTTTTTTCTGACTACTAAGACTTGGTGTATAAAATGCACTGGGTACAGGATGACATCTGTTTCCTCCAGTATCATATAACACAGATTCAGCAGTTTAGTTTCTGTCCACCTACAATGTGTAAGAAAAAAGTGGAAAATGAAGACAGTTTGGAGAAACTTTTGACATAAAACATTAGAAGGAATGGAATGGGTCACCAGAGGATGTAGTAATGACAAGAAGTTGTAATGGGATTATAAGAATGCTCTGAACAAGTGTTTCAAACTTTGTGACCGGGTTTAAGATTTCCAGCTTTTTTTTTTTTTATCTATGTTGTATTGTTTTGCACAATTTTTATCATTTGCATAATTTGTTGCTGAATTTTTCACATTCTTTGCATGTGTATTAAAGTACCTCTTGTGAAACCTGGCAACAGAATGCCATAATCCGCCTACGAGTCAGACAAAGGCTAAGTTAATTTACATAAAAATAACTCATAACAAAGACTTGCACGCACAGCTGACTCCAGTCAGTTTTAAGAATCGAAGTGAACAATTAACATTCAGTATATGCTCTTGCAACAACAGGCAAAGCAACCAAGGTCAGAAACAGTCTTAACAAATTACACATGAGTGCCTGTATTTTAGTGCAATAGCATGTGGTATCTTGCTTATACTTGAAGGAGAGCTGGAACACATTACTCCTACATTAACAGCCATTAGTTCTCAATGCCATCAGCTGCAGTCCTCCAAGTCTCTCTCCCTCTCGCCCCCTTTACAATTTCCCTCCCCATTTATAAAAGTTAAACCCTTTAATATGTACTTCCTCAGCTTCAGGAAATGAATTTGAAGGTCACAGGGCCACAGAGTATTTTGCCTGGAATTTGGTCTTGACCGTTGGTTCAATAGATAACATGCATTTTGAAGAAAAGTCCCCAAGGGTAAAGTTGACATTCAAGATTTCGAGTCATGACTCTAAATTATGTAAAAAAAAAAAAAAGAAATCGAGTAGGTGTTAACCTAGAATTGTGTGTTCGTGTTTTAATGGAAAGCACATTCAAATTTCCCTTTAGGGGCAATGCATGATTGTCACCAGTCACACAATGCTTGTGTTTTTAACAATTTTGCTGACAAATGAAGTCAAAGGGCCCTTTTTTGTCCATTACAGTATTTTGCTCTCATCTCGACATGTTAGAATCAGAATCACTGAGTCATTTTCTCTTGCACAGTGCATGCTGCTAAATCATGGCATTCCTAGAATGTTTACTTAGGAATGTCTCACCTTAACTAAACATTTAAGTGCTCTAATTTGGGACTAGGTCAATATTTGCATCCCTTTCTTGATTCTGATCAGTTGAGTATTTGGGCAGGTGTCTGGGATGCAGTCGTCAGGGTTTCTATACAAGTCTGACGCTGGTATAGAGTTATAGTTTCAGTTTTGGTTTTATATCCCATGTAGCCTTTGTGGGAGTGAATCCCCGAACTAATGTACAGTACACAAGGCAAGGATGTACTGTATATGTGTGCTGTGTATATAAGAAGCAATCTTTAATGCAGAGCTAACTGCATTCTTGGGAGAATGTTATCCAGTCTTTATTCTTTATTGGCAGATACAAGCCCAGTCATTTCTGAGCCTTGACAGCCCGGCCAGCTAAAAAAAAGATTTCACTTGCTGTAACATAGTACACGCAATCTATACAGAACTGTATAAAAATTTGAAACTGCAAACTTCTTCAAAGCTTTTTCAGGTTAAAAAAATGTGGGTACTATAACGCTGCTAGACAGGCACCTACAACCTGGTAGCAGCTGGGTACGGGGCACTCACCCTACCAGTAAGCAGGATGCGGGTTGTCGGTTCTATCCTGACAATCGAATGCTATAAGCACGGTGGGCCTTCGCCTTTCTACGGACACACTGTTCGCAGGTACGGCATTTTTCCTCGACCAGCGACTGCATCCTCGGCCAGTAGAAACGGGACCGTATCAGGTCTATAGTTCGATCCACCCCGGGGTGGCCAACGTCATGGTGCAGCCCCTTGAAAGCATTCTTCCCTGTGGCTCTCTGGCAGTACAAGCTGAAATCTACACTCACCATGTGTGTCGTGCACCCTTCGGTGAAGTACGCCATCTCTTAACGTCAGCTTATCCCACTGTCGTGCCAAGAGTCTTGCCTCGGGGTGCATGCCTGCAACCTGTTGGGTGGTAGGCCTCCTGCCTGCCCGCATACTCGTCAAGACTGGGTGGGTCCCAGGATCCTGCTCTTGGAGCCGCCGCCACTCGGCCGTGGTCACCCCTGGGAGCGATCCCTGACCTGGCAGACTAGGGGTCACGAACTGTCCAGGAACTGCCTGGGGTGAGTCGGTCACTGTCTCTAGCAGGGTGATGTCATCTTCATCGTGATAGTTCAACTCGGGCTGATGCCCCTGGGGATGTGCACCCACCTGGTTACAGCTGGCCCCTGTGCCACTTGACCCTGTAAGAGAACAAATGGCTGCCACAACCGCGGCACTAATTGAACTTGCATTCGCACCCAAGAACTTTTGTCGCATGTGCTCAGTGCGCCGTTGGACGTCCAAGTACTCATCATCCTCTGCTGGGGGCCCATGGGGCCGGCGAGATAGACCATCGGCATCCTGGTTGAGCCTACCGGGCTGATACTTCAAGTCAAACTGGTAATCTGCAAGAGCCGCAAGCCATCGGTGGCTCGTTGCATCTAATTAGAAGTTAATACGTATGTGAGGGGGTTGTTATCGGTGACCACAAGGAATTTAGAACCGTACAGATAGTCCGAAAACTTACCCGTTACCGCCCATTTGAGGGCCAGAAACTCCAGCTTATGGGCGGGATAGTTCTTCTCACTCTTGGTCAAACCCCTACTGGCATATGCAACTGGCTTCAGCTTGCCCTCATGTTCCTGGTACAGTGCGGCACCTAGGCCCGATGTACTGGCGTCTGTGTGCAGAATGAATGGCTCCTCGAAGTTAGCAAAATGGAGGGTAGGTGCAGTGGTTAACTTCTCTAGTAGGGTGTTGAATGCAGCCTGGCACGCCTCACTCCAGCGCTCACCAAAGGGAGTGTTGGGGGGTGGACGCTTACCTGGGTCTCCCTTCTTGGTGCTAGGTCGGCCACGCTTCCTCCTGACGGGTTCGTATAGTATGGAGAGATCATTGAGGGGCTTAGCAATCCTACTGTAACCCTCTATGAATCGCCTGTAGTACCCCGCAAAGCCGAGGAACGATTTAAGTTCCTCAACATTTTGGGGACGGGGCCATGTCTTCACAGCAGCCACCTTGTCAGGGTCCGTCTGTACCCCCTCGGCCGAGATAACATGCCCCAGGCACTTGACAGACGACTTGAGGAAGCAGCACTTTTCCGGGTTGAGCTTCAGCCCAAACTCTTTTAGGCGAGTCAGCACCCTGTCAAGCTTCTCCACATGCTCCTCCAACGTTCCGGAAAAAACCAAGAGATCATCCAGGTACACCAGCACGTCAGTAAATGCCATCAGGCCCATACATCTTTCCATCAGCCTCTGAAAGGTTGCGGGTGCGTTGCAGATGCCTTGGGGCATACGGTTGAATTCGTAAAACCCCAGGGGGCACCAGAATGCAGTCTTGGCGTTGTCTTCCTCTTTCATCTCAATCTGGTAGTAGCCAGACTTCAGGTGCAGGGAAGAAAACCACGCAGCCCCTGACAGAGAGTGAAACGTGTCCTCAATTTTTGGAACATTATATTGGTCTCGTACTGTTCTAGAGTTGAGGAGCCGGTAGTCAACAGTGAGTCGGAGATCGCCATTTTTCTTTCGTACCAGTACGATGGGGGAGGCGTAGGGACCTGATGATTCCCTGATGATCTCCTTCTGCAGAAGCTCCTGGATGTGTTTTCTGGCATCACTGAAATCGGCAGGGGGGATCCTCCTGCTCTTTTGACGAAATGGGGTATCGTTGGTCAAATTAATTTCATGCTTCACCTCCGAGGTGCAGCCGATGTCAAGGTCGTCGTTCGAAAACACATCGATGTCCTTCTGCAGAACCTGATGGACCCTGTCGCGCCATTCTTCGGAGGCCGGAGAGTCACCAAGGTCGAAGGGCAGCGCCTGCACTTGACTCTCGCTAGCTCTCACCGTCTGACTATGCGCTGCATCCTCAGTTTCGAAGCTAAGGGGCTGGACGGAGCTGGGAAGAAACGCCTGCGCAACAACCCTCCCTTTTGGCAGCACGATTTCCTTGTCTGAATTATTGCGAACAGGTACTTCTATCTGGGCCGGCCTACTAGTTGGGAGCGGGGTGATGAATGGCTGAACAGCGGGGTTCCTAAATCGGGGAGGACCAGACTCCACTAATATGAGGGCCTCCCTACCTAAATCCCAGCGTATACTACATGGGACCCCTGCAGTACCCCCTGGGAGAATGCTGACCTGACCTACAGCCCTAAGCGGTCCTACATATCCATCATTCCTATGGCTAGCGCTAGCTGCGGCAACCCTGTAAGCCTCAGCCCACCTGCTGTTCACCTTCAACTTCCTCACAAAGCCCTTGCCCCCTCGCCTACGACAGTCCTGAAGGAGGGCCTTAACCAGATTCGTGTTGGTTCCGATGAGTAAGGGGGAGTCTGGATTTGTGTTGGTCTCGTTTAAGATAAGCGCAAGGGTGTTTACTTTTCTTTTACTGCCGGCCTCCTTGGCTACTGGTGTGAGGCTGACCGCAATGTAGCCCAAGTAAGGGACACGGTACCCCCCAGCCCCCTTCAGAGCTAAATCACTAATTGGTCTAAGCTTCCTGTGGGTGAGGTGGGACTTATAAAACCTACTTGTGATACAAGTGACTTGGGACCCGGTGTCCAACAAGCCCTTGCACCTGACCCCATCTAATGTCACTGTCACGGTAGGGGACTCCCCAATCAAGCCCTCCGGGACACCCCCATGGCGTGACCGCCCAACCACCCCAACTATGGGCCTACCTTGTGCGCTTACGTGATGGGAAGCTTATTACTGTGGGGGCGCTGGCCTGCTCCCTTGGGGACGCCCTCCCTCATTTCCCGACTGGAATCGCTCTAAGAGACGGCGCTGGACCAATTCCGCATTTGACTGCCCCTTGCAATCGCGCAGCATGTGGCCCGTTCCCCACACTTGTAGCACAGGGTCCCTTTCTTCGAGGTCGCCGTCTGTGCCGCGGGCCTCCCAATTGACTTCTTCATATGGTCTATGGTGCCCTTCAGTTCCTCTATCATTTTGAACATAGAGGCCATATCTGTGCCCTGGGCACTAGTTGTAGGAGGGGGCTGAACGGTTGTTGGTACCTGCAGGGACTGGATCTGTGCTCTGAGCTTCCCCACTTCTTTCTCGAGATGACTACTGTCATCTCGTTCCACCCTGACTTCCCTCGCCTGGGCCCTCTTTGGTGCGCCTTGAGCCCTCCGCCGCTGCAGACGCGCCTCTTCAGCCGCCTCCTCTACACGCACCTCTCTCAGGAGTTCCACCAGTCCTGGTGGTGCCCCTTGCCTCTGCCTCAGTTGCAGCGCGGACACCAGCCCCTCACTGTGGATACAACCCCTTACAAACTGTGACAGCCTAAGGCGGTCAGCATCACCACTAGGGACCCCACCAAACTGGATGGCTTGGTCCAGGTTCTCCTCCAACCTGGACAAGTACTCTGAGGGCCTCTCACCCTCACTCTGGAATGTATCCCTAAAAAGGGAGTACAAGTCCTCCCCCTCGCAAGCAGTGCCATATGCTTTAACTAATTGCGCAAGCAGGTCGGTAGCCCTGGCAGACCCTCCTAGGTCCTTAGCAGCCTTTCGGTAAAGGGTGAGGGCTGGGGGAGAAAGACATTCCGCAATCCGGGCCCGCTTCTCCTCTTCGGACACGCCTGACTCGTCCAGCATCTGCTGTGCATGCTGGACCCAGCTTGTGAAGGGTAACTCCCCATTTGGGGTAGGGGACTTACCTGAAAAGGTCCTCAGCCTTCTGTACTGCCGACCCTGCCCACTGTCGTAGAGGCGGTGTAGGTGCTCCACGACAGTCTTCTTTTGTTCTGCCGGCAACTCCTCTTCAGGTCTCTGTATGTCCCCCACCGTCTTGTTGTACTGTTGCAACAAGTCCTGCAAGGCTTGCTGGAAGGCATCTTCAGGAGGGGGCTGGGTAGCCTCAGGGGGGACTGTGGTCTTAGACATATTTGATAACTAGGGGGTAATGGAAAAAACTTAGATTAGCAGAGATACAACAACGACTCACGCTCCCTCCCTCTCTTAAACCCTACAGCGATAGTGTGCTCTCAACCTTCCGGACACTAAGTGGTCAAACCTACCAAAGTTGACTAGCCTTCAGCTAGATAGCGGACTCTCAGGATGCACCACTCACGCACTGGCCACAGCAGCAACACCACCTGTACAGAGTAGAGAGAAACTAACAAATAATAAGTCAAATGTATTTCGCCATTGCTCCCAAGCTTGACGCAAAGACAACTGCAACATAGGACATAGAACGCCTCTCACCGTCATATCATGAAGGAACAAAAAAGGAAAAATCAAATATTTGAAACAACAATCTCTAGATGCATATGTATAACATGTCAGGACATCGAACACATACTTAAAGTCTGCATTTCATTGAGATTAATACCAACCCATGCCCCACGTTGGGCGAATTTATAACGCTGCTAGACAGGCACCTACAACCTGGTAGCAGCTGGGTACGGGGCACTCACCCTACCAGTAAGCAGGATGCGGGTTGTCGGTTCTATCCTGACAATCGAATGCTATAAGCGGAGTACATGAGTTAAGCACTACCGAAACCAATGATGCAGTAATAAAGACATAAAAACCATTCTAGAGGTTGAACATGTATCATCAGCATATATTATACAATTTGGCCCTGATCCTTGGCCCTTATTCCTCAGTGGCGTATATTACTGAGAGCAATACAGGTATTGTACGTGAATACAATATCACAATTAAATTAGAGAAAACATTGGCAACATGGGCAACAATAATACAATCATAACATAATAAGTGTCAACTAGCTCATTTCCAGCAACTATATGGTAACTACCCTCCAGTAGCGTTGACTTAGGTGGACCCCTCCTCGATGTGGCGTGGTACCCCACAGTGGTCTGTCAGACCCCAAGGCGACTACCTCTGACCTTCCAGTGTCAGTCAATTGTGGAGGCGCCCTAGCCCGTCCAGCCTCGAGGGACCCTACAGTGCCAGCATCTAACTCCTGGGTACCAGTCTCATGACCCCCAGTCCTCAGTTACCCGTTCCACTACCCAAGGGCGGTGACGTGGCCAATAGCTACCAAACCTGGGTGATTGGGAGGATCACACAGTTTCAAGAAATGGTGTCTCTCAAGGACAAATGCACACTCAAAGTAGCAGGTACTGTAGCTGGAGCAGTCAGCAGATGAGTCGTTTAACATACAATGTACAACCTCATTTTATAAAAGAATTACTAACGCTACTTCAAATAATTGTGAATAATAAGGAATGAATAAAAAGAGTGACAGGGGCAATAAATAACGCATTGCCAATACAATATGATTGATGCAACGTGAATTTGTATGATCACACACAGGGAGAGGTTTACCCTTGCACCCACTAACTCCCTAGGGACCAATTGCCTCAATCTCAAAAGCAAGGGGAAATATACTTTAAGTGTCACTTTACAACTTAATTGGATGATATACATGACTATGTTTAGGGCCCACAGGTTTCACAGAGACAATCTAGTACCAGACCCGAGTGCCTATACCCCCAACCATATCCAATGGAGACAGACTAAAATATCAGTACGGCTCAGCCCCCAACTGACTGGAGTCATGAGCATGCAACATACCCAATACGCAACAGTTAAATATTTACAGAAGTAGTAACAAATCGAATAAACATAAACGATGAGTAACGCAAATGACGGCTAGTACTGCATAAAGACTAGAGCAATCCCTTGCCCCTCAGGGACTTAATGCCTAGGGGGCATATGCATGTCGTACTTAATAACAGACAATGTATTGCAGATAAGGGGCATGGGGTACCAGTGATCAACAACTCTTCCCACCTGTGCAATAAGGCAACATAAAATATTTACAAAGGAGCATACGCTTACACCTAGCATGGGGCTAAATAATTAACACGATAGTTACTTGCCTTAACAACATAAATAAGAGTATTATGTAACATAGCCCAGCGGGGATAACATAAATACAAAATACAACATTAGAATGCAGTTCTCACATTGATTCTAAACTGGTAACAATCTTGTTTGTAAAGCTAGCCATCACAGAAGTTAGTCCCTTCTTGCCACATTACAAATAAAGCGGGCGAATATGACCCCTTTAAAGTCATACAATAACTAGTCTGACCAGACAATAATTTACATGAAATCAAGTACAGTGGAGGACACACAGCACTGCATTTGATAGACTTAAGTGTGTGCAATAAACTTTAACCTGATCAAACGACATGTATATCACCATTCTATTGCAGTAACAGAACAGTTAAGAATTAAATACAGCTACACTTTATCTACGAGGTCTAAAATAACCCCATCGACATGATTGCAGTACTGCTATGTCTCAATGAGCTCATAGCTACAGGGTCTAGCGTAGGAAGCAACTTAGAAATAAAAGTTGTGACTCTTACCTGGGTGATTGGGAGGATCACACAGTTTCAAGAAATGGTGTCTCTCAAGGACAAATGCACACTCAAAGTAGCAGGTACTGTAGCTGGAGCAGTCAGCAGATGAGTGGTGAAGTCCAGTTGAGAGTCAGGCTTTTTAATTTCCCAATTTCTTTACTCGAGTCTTAGAGAGGGTGTGAGGTCGTTACCCCAGAACAAAGAAATTCTCTCTCACAACATTCCCATGTTAGTGTCCAGAAGATTGACAGTTCCTATTTCTAACCACTTCCCCCACCCTAAACAAGAACTTACATAGCTCTCAGGAGCCAGTTTGTCTCTGCAGGGAGGTCTGAGCAGGAGCCCTCCAACCACAGCACTACATTGGTTAGCCAACCAGTATAAAGAACAAGTTAAAGAAGTTGTTATGCCTCTTCCAACAGATCTTGGAAGCATCAAGTGTTAATTAATGGGACAAAGAAACATAAAATATCACTTAAGATGTTTGCCCAAACTATCAGTGACGTTTCATGGAAGTGGGACAAAGACATCCAAAATATCACTCACTGATGTTTACCAAAACTATCAGTGATTTTCTCAGAAGAATGGACAGGGGGTGATAATGGACAGGAAACAGGTTGTTGGCAGTTCATTGACTCCTGACTAGAGTCACTGAAAACTGGGAGATGGGCCAAATTTAGTAGCCTGCTACAGTACCATAAAAGGTCATCACTTTGAGACAGTTTTCTTTCTCATAGTTCTTTTGAATGCTCATGGCATTTGGGAAACTTCGTTTTTTGGTACCTCAGTTTTTGGGAAACCTCAGTTTTTGGGAAACCTGATTTTTTTGGAAACCTGTTTTTGGAAACCTGATTTTAATTGGATTTTGTGTTTTCATGGAATCATGCAGATTAATGATGATGAAGTTGCAGAAACTGTGCCCATTATTTTGGTCCTCCTCCTCCCCCTCCCTGTCCCATCTCTGTCAATGTCTTCACTGTGTAATTGTATAGGGCAGAGATTCTTGAAAGGAAATCTGGAATCCCACTTCCTTGCCAGCTCCCTTCATGTTTATATCACAGTATAATGCTGTACTTCCTTGTTTATATTTTGCCAATGTTCTGCTTTTGTTTTGATAGTATCAAGTATGCCACTTTTTTGTTTTTGTTCTTGGGTGCATGTGGTTGTACACTCTTTTGAAATATGACACTTTCATTATTTTTAAGAATGAACAGTGCCATTTACTTCTTGTTTAAATAAAAGAGGGCAGTTGTATACTTTGAGACACAGTGTCTTCTTAACTCTTGAAAACTTAAAAATTTACTTCACTTTTCACTTACCTGTCTCAACAGAGGAACTGCAATCCCATCTAATATTTCTGGTGCAATATTTTCAAGTATTTGCTAAATTTAAGAACTGAATATTGAGTAAGAGTATTTTGGATGAGTGAGACAACAAGCTGAATTCTTTTTGGAATATTTTCCTCTTTCCAAACTTCTAACTCACATTTGACAGGCTGAGAGACAAAGTTCTGTCGCCATTACAATTACTGCACAATGAAAGGAAGGAAAATCAATGACTACGAACTGAACAATATAAGAGTGGATGCAGGTCAGAATGGGTGCACCTACTGCAGCACAGATTTTGGAGACAGTATTTGTAGGTTATCCATTCCATTGCGCTGTAGAGATGCATCAATTAAGTTAATTGCATCAAGTGATTATATGGCAATAAAATTTCAATACTACACTATATGAAAGTATCAGTAAGAGTCACAAAGTGTCTATTGACCCCAAGGGACAGTATGTGTACTTGAAGCAAGTTGAAGTACAAGTGGGTAATTGAACCTTACTTGAAGGATTGTAAGATACAGTATTTAACATTCAACTACAGTTGCAGTGGATAAGTCATGTTATCACCACAGTGAATCTTGATGAAGAGATTGCATAAAATGTTTGTGTACGTTTGACATCGTGCAATTAGCCTATACCTGTAACATTGCTGGTCATGTGATGAAGGGTCATATACAGTCTGCACTGATACAAGATCCTAATCTTTGTTTTAGGCTCATTCAGGGGCAATACACAGGTTCATTACCGCAGAATTTAATTATTGTTTTCGCCCACCACTGGTTACCGACAAAGCGTGCATCCACTCCTCCAATTCTTTCACTCATAACGCTCACTCGATCAAGTGGTTTGCCTTCGACCTGCATGCAGTACATGTGTACAGTACATCACATGATGTATCTCTCAATTAGCTACAAGTGAATCTACATTCAATAGTCAACAACCACTCACTCTATGGCACCTCAGCCTTGTCACAGTCCCAGCGTCTCCTGTCTGTCAGCTTAACATTTTTCGTTTATTTGTTGCTTATGAATTGGATGTAAAGTGCATGGCATGAAACTTGATTTCCTTGCTAATGATTTTTTTTCCCACCGTGAAGAGACTGACTGAAGTAAGTTGATGCATCCACAGGAAAGTGGGCCACTCACATTTCATTAAAATTTTAATCTTTCTTGAGAGTCCTTGGAAGCGGAAAGATAGACAATGAGCTTTGAGAAGCAAAAGTGAAAATTGTTTTTGTCCTCATCACACAAACATAGTGTGTTCAATCACCTAAATTGAATTTCTCCATCAAAGTTCCATATATTTGGAAACTGCCCCCCCCCTGCCTCTCCAAGGTACGGTAGAAATTGTCAAGACTGCAAATGTTTTTGAATTCCTGTTCTACCTGCAGCTTTCTTGTGCTTTCTCCCCACCCTCAGCCTTGCATATTGTCCCATGTAGATAGCTAATCTATTTGAACTTTTAAGTGTCATGTTTTTTTTTGCTTTTTTTTTGGTTGTCGAATATTCCAATATTTTGGTTTACTTTGCAAGGTACTATAGCTGTGACCCTTAGTCAATCCTGTGCTCTGGATCTCAGTTCATGCAGTGTATGTAATCAATTGGAAGATCAATGTACGTAGCAAAGCTATTACTCGGGCATGTTTAGGATCAAATCTTCTTATTGAGTGTGAGCAGGTGTCATGCAACAGAGTACCATTAGACTGTAGGGTCATGTCTTACGACGATGTCACCACTTTTGACCTATTGAGTAACTTAATTAGTCCGTGTGACCAAATATGTAAAGGATGGAAGTACATGTGAGCTTGGCTCTGCCTATGATCTGTGGCCATGACAGTGGCCACATTGGTAGTCATCCTCAAGAGAATTGTACATGGCAGGCCAAGGTATACATTAATTGGTATTCAAGGTTGAAATTTGACATACTGTATGAACTAGTAATGGCACATAACATAATTTGGGCAGTCCATCTTGCAAATTTGTTGCAAAGGATGAAGATCTTTGTAAAATCTTATTGTTGAATTGCACTTATTCTGATGAGTACTTGTGTTGGAATTCAACATAGTTTGAGCCAAATGTTGATAAATTTCTCGTCTAATGTCACCATTGAATTTGAAGAATTTAAAAGGGGAATGCATTTCACAATGTAATACTGTCATAAACATATGACCAGACTTTTCATTTGTTGATAAAGTTGGATGCTTTATAAAGTAAATAAAACTTTGGTAGCTATAGCTGTCCAGACCAACAACCTTTCCATCGCAGATTGATACATCCAGGCATGTATTGATATTCCCATCAAGTTTTGGTGCCACCATTCTGCAGTTCTGCTCATGTACGTACCAGAATTTTCTCTCAGAGAAAGTGCGGTATGTTGTTACCATCTTCCATAATTGTAGCATTAGTACAGTACAGTGTGTTACGTTAATGGATTTTTCCCAACACAAACTGGAAGTCAGTATTACACCACGAATAGATGGCTGCTCTTTTGAAAGGACGAGGCTGTAACACACTGCAACTGCACAGAAATGTGGTGTGAGCTTCCTTCAAAGCACTGTGCCGCAAACAGCAATAAACAGATGTTTCAAATGATTTGTCATATTCAGAGAATGAACATGGAGGGCAATGGCTCTATGTTCCGAAAATTTAAGGAACTGCTGCTGCACAGGTGCATGATGTCATAAAAGCATTTCCGGTGAAAAACTGAAAATTAAGTACATTCTTGACGACGTATTCAATAGAAGGATATCGCAGAAAGGTTGATGCCAATTTAATCTTATAGTCCTGTTTCCTAATTCCTCCCTCACCCAGCGTCCACCTGAACCTTGGGATTGCCACGAGATCATTGACCCTGTTCTGTTCACGTGTGGGCTGTGAGTCAGTGTCTCGCTGTTCGTTCCTTCGAAAGTAAAACAGAGAGAAGTTACGGACTGATTTTGTCTGGCAGGGAATGATGATAATTCGTAAGAAGTGGTATCCTGATTGGACTCACAAGATCCCTGACTGTGTGGGAATTGATCAACGTGTACTTATAATTGAGTTTCCCATTCTCTCATTATTTCAGCATCGTTCAAATGTTGAGTTTTCAACCATGTTTCTAAAGGCAAAAATAGCATTCACTCACTTGAAGAATTTTGCTTTTATTTCATGAAAATCAAAAGGTGCAGATTTCATGGACATGTGATGAAATAGTGTCTCTGTAGGTGACCTATGGAATCAAGTGCATGTGCTTTCGTGTAGAGTACGCTGGGTCGGCTAGCGGTGCCAAAAAAAAAATGACAAGTGATGAAAGACAGTCCTTGACCAAACAGTTAGTGGAGAAATTTGTGTAAATATAGGCTAGTTTATACATATCCTAAACAGTGTTTTCCTTGGGTCCAAATTTTGTCAGTTTGCTACACTCTGAGCTGATTGATGTGACTGGTCACCACGCTGATGACGCAGGTGTCTAAGGGAAGGGAATGTCTCCCTCCTCTGTGGAAAATGTTTGCTCATGTTAGGTGGACTAGATGCAAAGTGGTGCAATATTTGGTGCCGAATCTGGATTGAATGTAACACCAAGTATTCCTACCTTTAAGGGGATAATTTGTTTTGCCGGCTTTCAAAGTTGTGAATTTTTTTCTCACTTTTTAAGTCACAGTGCATGAAGTAATTTGCGCTACCAAATCAACACTTAAACAAGTTTATCTCAGTGTTTTTAATCAACTTTACCGGCAGCGCAACCTTGGTTTCAAGGCGGGCCAAGTCCTCACCATATCAACATACGGAGACGGTGTTACATCAGGGGAGCAGCTCCCTTTGTCTACAAAGTTCAGCATATTACATGCTGAAACAGTTCTAGGCTAGTGTCAGGAAGAAACTTGGGAGGCGCAACGTATTAAATTTACTTTACAAACATTTTGCAAAAGAGTGAAAGTGACTTTTTTTGACCAGGCAGCTAAGTTTTTTGTGCGGGCGGTAAGTTTAAGTACAAAATCTGATGAGCAATGCATCAGCACCCTGTTGAAACGGCTAGTGGAGAACACTGCCTATAATTAGTAGCTGTAATGATAATACTGTACACATAAGTGTTTTAATGTCTCATACAGTACAAGCGCATAAGTTGTCTTGTAAACAATATTATTGACATAAGGCCTACTTTTTTTTTTTTTTTAATGTGTTTTCATGTATCAGTTCGCACATACTAAAACTTATACAGAACAAAGAAAAGTTATGATGAACTCTTAACATGCAGTTTCCTCAGTCATATGAGGGAGGTCACTTCACTTTAATTCTGTGTTTTGTGAAACTAATTTGCTGAAGACAAACAGACATTGGCTACGTGTGCTTGTGTTTGCAACTTTTTCAACCAGGAAAACATTAATTATGATGTTGATTCTGATACTTTTGATAACATATCAATGCTGATTGAAGGTAAGTGTGTGCAGTGTTCACAACAGCTGCTCATTGGTACAGTACAGTATTTCAAGGACTGTTTGCATAGAAATTCTCACTTGAATGTGTATGAAAATGACATTTTGGAGTATTGCCTGTAATAATGATTGAAAGTCGCCATAAATGGTATCAAAATCCATCAAATATTGATAAATTTACAGGCAAATTCCTGGCTTATACAGGTCTGCATCATGAATAAACATTGCTACATGTATGCAAATTTATGACATCAAGAGAGGGACTCTCATGACAGGACCTACTTTATCCTTTGTTTTTTAACCTTTACTTCAAGGACTATTGAGAAGTTTATATGCCCAAGGTTTGGTTTTAGAAGCATTCACTTTTCTTCTGTACAAATACTGATATCACTTACCAATGTGAAACCCAGAAATTAAGGTATATGAATTGATACTTTAACTTTCTTCTCTCTATACAACATCCCTGGTGAATCACGTGCACACCAGTGCACATAGAGGTTTTGGGATCTAAAGCCATGGAATCCTTGTGTCACTCAGTGGAAGAGCTAATACCATTTCTATTTTTATGTTCCTGTGATAGTGAAACTGGAGTTACATTTTTTTTTTGGTGGAAAGCCATGGAGATTGATTAAGCCACTGAGAATTTTTATGCCAAGCGAAAACCTTGCATAAGAGTTTGTTGCAGCATGATAGCCTACAAGTCATTTTGTAGGATTTCATTTACACTAGTCGAAATAAATTGCAGATTTCTAATTAAGTTGACCAAAAGTTAAAAGGTTATTGCTGTGGTAGTTTATGGTTGTGTGATTGGATTTCTGGAATTGTGATATACTGTAAGGAAACATAACATCCAGAATTCAGTGATAAATTTACTTGGGAAAACTAATGAAGGATAGCCAGACATTGTACATGTTTAGTTCAAAAGAGACATTGTGAGCTGAACAGTTTGCCTTTGATTGTTTAAAGGGAAATAGGGCGTTTAGAATACACCAACATGACATATAAGAGAAATACCTTTAGTCGTTGTTAAACCATTCACTCTCATCAATAAACATCTGCCAAAGCTTCATCTCCTCAAAAAATTATGCATGTGATGAGTAACGGAAGATGCATCATTTGAATTTTGAAAAGTTTGGGTGAACAAATTCGTGATGAACAACAAATAACTGAGTTTCTATCTGTGAGAAACTTATTTCTTGAAAAGAAGACTACTGTCCTTCCTTATTTTGAATAATCTATCATTCTGCGTCCACAAACATTGGTTTTAAAAATATGGATGTTTCCTGCAAAACAAACGCCCTATTTCCCTTTAAAACTGAAGAATCCAGAAGTGACATCGAATTGAATACATTATAGGGAAATATGGCGCTGGAACTGCACCAACATGGTGTACCAAGAAAACAGCTTTTAATCATTGGCAAACCACATTTCGTCAAGACACATCTAGCTCCATATCTTCAAAACATTACGCATAAAGATGAGTTACAGAAGATGCACGATTACAGTAAGATGCATCATTTGAATTTTTGAAAAGTTTGGGTGAACAAATTATTCTTCAAGCAGCAAATAACTGAATATTTATCTGTGAGGAGCTTACTGTATTTTTTTAAAAGAAGGCTCTCAAATGCCTTTAAACAAATGCCCTGAATGTCTCTTTCTGCAGTGCTTGCTACATCTCCAACAAACATTGTACAAAGGCTATATGTGCATGCGTGCTGTCACAAATAAACAACCCATATATTCTCTTGTGAGATTAAGTTTTGCAACAGAGTGTATTTGATATAAAATCAGCTGTTCAATTTCATGCATGTACAATTACAAACATGCCACATTGTTAACCGCACTGTGGGTGTGAACCAGTCACTGTATATATGACTCTCTAATGTTCGTCTGTTTTACGGAGTCACATTTGTGTGGGTTTGAAGTTAATGTAGGACTTAAAGTGATTAATGTTGCTCGAGAGTCCGCGAGTAATCTCCTAACCATCTGGCAGTTAATTCCTACCTTAAGGAAGAAAAGAAAATAACAGGTACAGTGACCCTGTAAGAGTTATGAGAATTACAACCCCACTTGTTTATGTTTTTAGGTCAATTTAACTGGGATATAATAATTATTACAATGTGTCGTTGGATTAGTAATGAGTTGTAACAGTAAAACCCAGGAAACGAGACAGAATCGATTAGAACCAAAATATTTTTAAGTAGGTCATTGCTAATTAACACAGTTTGCAGTACATAGCTATGTTTAGATGTTGGTCACTGGTTTGGCATTTTGCTCATCAAATATTGAGTCCCATGCACACATATATGGTGGCATATACATAGATGCATGTGCAAGATGATGAACCCTGGTTACAACAATAATGGTTACTACCAACAGTGATGGGGCATTTTGGACTGTCTTGTACTTGTGGTACTGTAGATATATGCAAATTTGCCTACACATATAAACTCACAAAATGATGTCCAAGAAGCCCCATGTTTGTTCATGGCATACAGCATGAATGAAAACCTTGACTCATTTCAGGAAATGACTTGAAAGGTATACTTTCAATTTCAAATTGTACCCTAAAATGAAATCTAGGTCTAACTGTTTCTTGAAGGAATTAATGGAATATTGGTTTCAAAATCAAGTAGCTTCCTTGTTATAGTTTTAGGCCACATATGTATGAAGCAGAGTAGAAACTCACAAGTCCATGATCATGATGTAATTTTGCTTTAAGGAAATATTGTTTGAGTGTTTTTTCCAGAACTTATGTTTAATTAGTGGGATGTAAAGATGTTAAAATCAAATGCTATCGGAAATGTTCAAATACCACTAAAGTTTAAATTTGAGGGCAATAAAAGTGAGTCCAATAACTATATATACTGGGTTATCGACGATCGTAGTCCTGCTTACGAGGATCCAAGTAAATATGATATTGGGTTTCGGCCGGGTATTTTGAAACCAATATTCCATTAATTCCTTCCAGAAATGAAAGCTATATTTGTTTTGATTCACCTCGACCTTAAATTAACAGGTTGTATTCCAAGAGTTTTATATCTTGCAAATTTCTTAAAAATTCTACAATAGAAAGAGATTACTTTTTTTACTCCTATTATCACTTTATATGTTAAAATCAATCATATGACAAAGTCACAAAATTGAAACCTGTACACTAGATGTTTGATATATATGGGTACTGTGCCTTAAAGGAGCATATAGGTACTTGTGAGATTTACATCTTACGTAACTTTTTGCACTTTTGTTCTCCAAATTGAGTAGAAGAATATATGTATTTAACAGGTTTGTGGTAAAAAATGATATACCAATGACAAATTCGTTTAGAAAGTGCCCCAGTAGGGGAAACACAAATTCTCTCTTTTTTTTTTTAATTTTTCTGATGTTGATGCATGATAATATTCATCTTTTATGCCTGCCACTAGCTCGAACATGGAATGCTGCTTGGTGGAAGGTTATCAATTTTTGCCTGAACTCCGCAGGTAGACTGCTTTCTCTCCCAGTCTGCATTCATGACATGTAGCCTTCATGTTTATGGATGTGAATCCATTTGAGCTGCAGATAGCCTGTATAGTTGGGATCATGCAGTAAATAAAGGGACTTTGATGAATCAATACCAACAGTGACAATCCTTACTTAGTATTGATTGACCAGGGACTTCCCCATGTCAACTGTTTACATATCCACTGTAATTGAAAGAAAGGAATGGAACGAAACTGAACCCATTGTTGGAAAGACAAATATGTTAATTTAGTGTCGCTGGTTGTGGCAAATTTCAATTAATTGTGTACTCAGTGCTTTTATTACTCGTTGATAGAGCATCCTGTCATGAATTTTTAAGAGTCTCATTGAGTTGTTTTGTGAAATTCACCAAATTTCCCCAACCCTGTCAAGTTTCCTTTACATGCTAATGACAAATGGTGGATACAATTTTGGTTTCTGAGAATTTGTGACCAGACACTTTTTACATTGAACTAATTCATATGCACACAAGCAATACAAATTAAGGTCAGAAATTCATACAATGGCAGTTTTCACAAGTGTTGGATTGGAACTTGACTAATTGTAAGCAGTCTTATGTGTTTGTACCCTTCAAAATCCTCACAAACTTCTCTACATCAACTCAATGAGCCCCTTTAATGTTTGTAAGGTTTGCAATCAAAGTTCTCATTTAGAAATTGTAAAAGGTAGTGAGCTATATAACAAGCATTTTCAGGATTGTCAGAAATTGATTTACTTTTCTGTCTGTCACTACACATTCAGCCACTATTACAGAAGATAATGACAAATATGTGTTCAACATTTGGCTGCATTTTTCAAGATTTATAAGTGAAATTTACGTGACCCAAGAGAAAGTGTTTAGTTTTATCATATTGTGTGCATGGTAGTCGACCTGTCGTTGGAGTGTGTTATTGTCAGAGACAAATTTGACAATGTATCTACGGGATATTAAGCTCATTCATACATTATTAGGGTTGGGCGGTATCCAAATCGGTACCGCTATTAGCACCATTGGAACTCGCAGTATCGACAGCTGAATCTGTGCGAGTACAGGTATTTTTGAAAACTTTGCAGTACCGCTGAAAATTATCAGTACCGGTTCCGTCTCCAATAGGAAAAAATTGTTTTCTTGAATGTAGAGTTAACACATGAAAATGTATTTAAAGTATTTATGAAATAAAAATAAATTTTAAATGCAAATCTCCAAAATCTTTCATTTCAATATCTCACAACAAAATAAAGCTCAGGGTTTCTGAAAATAAATGTGTTCATTGCCATAAACGATCGTGGTTAACCTGGCGGTTACTGTCTTTCGGCTAATAAAGCAGCTATTTTGCATTACGCTGGTAAAATCTTGCAAAGTGTACAGTCTAGACCTACACATATCGCCTATTCGGTCAACACTAAATTACTATTTAGAGTGAAGTATCTGTGCGTCACACAAGATGAAAGTCAAACTAAAGCAGAACAACTCAGCTATGTAGAAATAGAAATAATTACATTTACGTATAATTGTTTTCTTTCTCTTTATTTGCACGCCGCCTGAGAGCTCATCTTTGTATTCTTTAGCCCCATGTATTCATCTATTAAAGTACAAAGTGGCCATCTGGTTAAGCCAGCAAGTCTGTAGTAATGTTGATGTCATGCGTTTGATCCCTGCTCACTTCTTCTTTTGCCATGTGCTTTTCTTTTTTTTTCTCTACTGGTGAAAGCATTGGTTTGAAAACGTTTGCTCAATTTCCCACGTAGTCGCTAACCTCATCCCCTATTTTGCTGATTAAATTTGAGTCTGTGTCAATCATGATAATGATAATGGAGCAACAGAAAAGAAAACAAAAACAACAACGATAAAGTGTTTTTTTTTTCAAGACATTTTTTATGACCTTGAGATAATCATGACTACAAATTGCCGTTGGGATTACTCCTAAGGATATTTATTATCGCCTACATAGATGCTGAAACATGCTACGTAGGCTTTACGTAAATCAGGTTGTTTTTAAATTAAAAAAAAAAAACAGAAACAAACAATTTGAAAGTTTAAAAGCTGCTTCTTACGGATTCGAGCACAAAGTCACAAACCTTCATATAGTAACTGAACTGCTCCTGATGGGTCTATGTTAAACCATGTTAAATACTCCGGATGAGCTATTTAGGATGGCGAAATGCCGTTTGGCAGGCGCTTTTAATTTTTACCGGCCCACAAAGGTAAAAAAACACCAAATTTGGCTGTTGTGGCATTTCAAACTCCAAACTGGCAACTCTCACTACAACAGGAGACAGGCAGGCATGATCGGTGGAAGAAAAAATTTCCAGCACTAGTCCTGCTATGGATTGTGACAAATGGAAACACTTTTACATCACAGAATTGACTTTCATTAATAATGAAAATTTCATTCACATATTGCATAAGTTGGATTGGGAATTTCTGCGATGCATGATCATAAGCAATGGTTCCTGCCCTCGCGTCTAATTATGAACGCAAGTCCTGCCTGCCATTTTCACTATAAAGTCATGATTGGCTGTCAAAACTTGCAGGAAGTAAGGTCAATAACTAGATCTATGAACTTATACACAATATCATTCACTTCGAGGCTGTCAGTCATTCTACATTGTGGTCTTTGGGGTGGGGCATAGACAACTTGCTAATCTTGGAACTGACGTGGTGAACAACAGGTGAAATTTCCCGTTGAAATAGCGCAGTGACTTGCTCTCTTTGAGCGATGACAGTGCTATGCAATGCATGTACAGCAGTGTATCTTAAATGACCCACAGACCTTGTATCATGAAAGTTATGTTGTTTGTGTATATAAGCGGCATTGACAGTGACTTTTGTATTTCCTGAGAAAGTCTCACCAAAACAAGTTTTCAACGATTTTATGTAATGAAATAATGTGTAGTTAATGCGCAGCAATCAGATCACTTAACTCAAGAATTTATTGCTGAGTGACAACTTGTCATTACTGTCATTACATTTCAAGGCTACAAATGGTGTGTGGGGATGACACATGCTCAAATCGGCAAAAATTTGGTTGCTGATTTAGTTGCTGTGTACAGAACTGCTCTCACACCTCGCTGAAACTGCAAAAATGAAACTTCATTTCCCCTCCGTTTCGTGGTTTTTTTTTTGTCAATGCATTCACTTGAAGACATAAATACAAATTACTGCATTACTACCACAGTATATGCACACAGAACCCCTTGCTTTTTCACATCTTTTTGTCTATCATCTCTTTACTTTTGTGTAATACTTGTCACATCTTTCTTTTGTCTTAACTGTCGCAGTCCATGAGACCTAAAAAGTCTGTGGTACAAGAAAATTTTTTGTCATGTTTTGACATTTGTGTAAATAAACTTCTGTTCTTTACAACTAACTGGGTATAGAACCTGTGGAATAGCTTCACTGGTAGTGTGTATTGGTACATATTAGGGTAGGTAGCAGTGACTGTTAAGTGTTGTCATGTACGTTGACTACTTAATGTAAACGCCCAAGGGGATAAAAAAATACGAAGTCAAGCAAAGGTGTATCAAAAATTGTTTTACTGTTTTTTTTTGTTTTTTAATTTGCCTCTCTACACATCACAAGATGTAAGTTCTCTGCACACATGCAAACACAGAAAGCGTTGGCAGAACATCATTCGTGGAAAACAGGCACTAATTCGATTTCTGTGTTGAGAACTTTTGGTCCAGTGGGATTATGCTGTATTGCAAGGTTTTCCAGTGTTTCTGTTAGTGCTGTAATGTATGTGACAGAATGACTTGTGAAACTGACAATGGGTATTATGATTAAACTCTTCAGGACTGATATGAGTTTTAAACTTACTTCACTCCTCACTTGCCTGTTTCCACATAGCTATCACACTCTTCAGTACTGTCGTGGTAAATCCTGATTACCTATAGCAGTACTGTACCTTCCTTGATGCCTTGGTATCCTTTCAGTAGATACCCTTTCATTGAACTTCTTCTTTATTGAGAGTAAGAAAAAACTCCCTGCTCTATAGGTATGGGCATCTTATATGCATCCTTTGGTGTTGTATCTCTTTATGTGCATCTGTGTCGAAGTGAAGAGGAAATAAAGGCGGGGAAAAGGACTAGCACTTTGGGGCTAGTCCTCTGAGGACTTCGTCCAGTAGATAATAGATTTGGAAGACTTAATCAGTGATGGGAATTAGCTTTTACTTCTACTATATGTGCATGTGATACATCTGGTACATCTTGCAAGTTGCTTGAGGTTAGCGATGATGGCTAGGATCAGGAACTGTGAAATCAGTTAGGCTGACAAGACTATGTTCTACTTTAATGTACACTTGATCTTGTCATTACACAGTTTCATCATCAGTTTCATATCAACTCCACATTCACTGTATCTACTTAAACGCTGCTGATGTTAAATTCCTCTGTGCCCCCTGTGCTCATACAGCTTAGATATAACTACATGCTTATGACATTGCAAGTTAGTCAGTAGCTGTATATAATTTAGTAATCTGATTGTGATCGAGTTTCGCTGCGGTGAACACACACTTCATCAGGATATGCCCCTATGATCATTACGACCATCTTGGGAGTAATTAAGATCATGATCGATCTGGCGTGACGATCGGAGTTCAAACCACCTGGTTCTACCTGGAAATGCATTGCCTTCATGACAATCTACCAACAGTTGCAATCTACTTACAGTTGCATGGCAAATTTTCCTGATGCACTGTTATTTCTTCATTCTGAAATATTGCAGAAGGAATAAGGATTGCCAGGGGATGATCCTGAATAGGGTCACTGAGGATAGTGCAGTAGTACGTACAGTATGCCAGGTAATGTTCAGAGAGAATATGAAAGTAAAACACTCAAAGAAGTGTCCACCTCACTCATCACTTACCTGTCTAATCACAGCAACTACACTCTAAACCATTCTTAGAATACACTGTGGGTATCATGAGTTCACAACGTAGACATATATACTTACCCTGGCCCTTGGCTCACTAATGCACACATTTGACCCATGCTCAAGTCGTCCTCGAAACTAATTCTAGCACTGCGCCCTCTAAGACCTAGCCCAGGTCTTAACCTAGTACCATTTAGGTACAGCGTGTATGAAGCTGTTTTTTGAAAAGTTGACAAAATTATGTAGGCCGACATACTTTATCTCCAAACTTTATTCCTAATGTTATACTAATATTAGGTTTTGCCTTTAATACAGCACAAGGATGCACCCTCAGTTGTGTTCCACTTCGTAAGTGTGTCGCATTTGTTGGATGCATACCACAGACCTTTCTGATACATGTGTTATTTCCAGGAACCAGTGCTTTTGATTTTAGAAAGCCTGAAGTACCTGTTGTATCCTGTAGACCAATGTTGTTCACATTGAGTCATGTAGTTTTATACATAGGAAATAGCCTAATGTTAAAAGTTGACGTTATTTGTGTTAGGCTCAGAGAATAGTTGTAAGTTACAACGAGACAATGATGTCTTTTAGGCTTTTTTAGTACCTGCCGGCAGCATCACTTTTTTAAACAATTTTGAGATAGAAATGTTAGAAACTAACAGCAACTTTCAAGGATAATGTTTTTGTTAATTTTTTTGAAAATGATACCGGTTCTGACAAATTAAGTGGGTACCAAAGGGATTTGTAAAGGTACCGGTAGTACTTGAAAATTTAAATTGTCACCTTTAGAACCAGTTCACAAAATACCGGTACCAACTTGAGTACATCAGAATACTACACAACCCTACCTGACAGTCTCTTCTCTAAAGCAAACCTGTTGAGAAAGGACAAATTGATTTATGTGTTTGTGATGTCACTGTCACTTATCCAATCCATCAGATGCTGTAATCAGTTATTTCTTTTATCATTGATAATCCTCATAGGACATGTGTGATTTCTGATGATCAATTTTGATAAAGCTCCACTATATATCACAGTGAACGTTTTGTCACTGCTTATGTGCAAAAAGATGAATCATTTATAAAGAAAGCATTCAGATTAAATCATTCTGAAAATGCTTTTAGGTTGCAAGTTCCATAAAAATGGTACTTTGATGTTTAAGAAACTGCAACCAGACTGGCGAATGCTCGTAGGTATCATGAATGTTTCAGGTATAACCGTAATCATTTCTTTGATTGCAAGTAATATTGGTTTAACTGCAAGGTAAACAACATGGTTCTGCCTGGCAATGTGGCAATGTTTTCAACTTGAAGTTCAGTTAAAATCTAGACAATCTTCAATTGCTTCAGTTTCATTTAATTATACCTCTTTGAATTTCAGGCCTAACTATTTGTCATCAAGAGGGAGGGTTACTGTCGTAATGTCAGCAAGCTATTCTTAAGAAGGTCTCTTTCTGAAGTGAAGCTCAAAGTGCATTGTGAAGGCCTGCTTTGGGAGTGAGTGAGCTCTATGTGTATAAAAAGCTGAGCTGTTTTATGATTGAAATGAGAATTTTTTTTTTAAATAGCCATGTTTGTGTGGACGCACATGCCTTCGCCATCCTCCACTCTAATTGAAGAAAAGGGTGGTTTGCCTTGTTACAACATCATGCAGTGCTTGAAATGTCAGGAGACTACTTGCCCAGCAAGGATCCACCCTAAAGGTTCTGTTACTAGCTAGTTAAACCCCCCGGTTTGGGTCAGGGATTTCCTTTGAGAAACTAAGAATAATGTTCTCATAACCAACATGTTCACGACAAAAACAAACCATCGTTGTTCTTGACACACTGTTATTCAAACGTAAACTGTTGATATTTTTCTCAGCATATTGTTATTTAAATGTATTATGTTGATATTTTTCTCTGGCATATTGATATTAAAACTGTAACATGTTAATGTATTCTTAAATTTGTGAAATGAACGGCACACTCTCAGTCAACGCCGATATGTGTACAACAATAATAAAATTGTACAGCTTTTCTATCTATATGAAACATGTTAAAGCTCTTCGTGACATGCTAATATTGCAATGTAACATGTTGATATTATTCTCTGACATATTGTTAAATGTTTGTAACATATTGATATTTTTATTGGCATATTGATGTTAAACTGTGACATGTTGAATATTTATCCTGGTATATTGAAATTTTTTCTAACATTTTGAAACACATTGCGCTGAGTAATTTCCCTCCACGTTTTAGGCACTGCAGAATAAGAAATGTGATACGTGGGTTGCATCAAACTAAAAAACTTCACCCAATTGACTGAATTACGAAGTACGAGAGCTACTTCCGTTTGTCTGGTTTTCCCCCCGATTGCTTTGAAAGTGTATAGTGCCATAAACCACTTTCAGTTTTCTTTGGAAAAAAAAAACCAAGGCAGTGAATTTAGTAGTCATCTATACTCAAAGGAAGGGCAGTCTTTTTGTTGTTCATAGAGACTTTATTCAAATGACTCAGTGGCAGTGCGATAAATGCTATCTTTAAGTTGGTAACTTGCTATGTTATTGCCATCTCATATTGCATAAATTTGTTTGGTTCATACTGTACATACCAGCATGGGATGCTCATTCTTCGCAGAAGTTGGCAATCCATTTGAAATGTTATCAGAAATGCATGTGAACAGCTGCATATATTTAAATTGTTTGTTCAACTTCAAATTAGCATTTTCTACCAGTCCTTCTTGACTGTCTCTGGATGGAGGTTCACATTAATGATTGGGTGGTAATGTTACCATGCTTTTTACTTCTTGCATGACTTTACTGAACTAATCTCAATGGCTGCTGAAAACTTAACTAGTCAGAGCACCTTAGGTTGCCCCCCTCCTTCCATCCCTACTCCTTCGTCTCGATCACGGGAGCTGTGAAAGAGAAGCTGGAACACTCACAACTTTTAGGGATTTGGTTGATTGAACCAAGGATTATGATGACAAGCTCTTCCATGCCAGCGCCTCGCTCTACAGTATGCTGGGCTCAAGTCTTCCTTGGTATCAGACTTGCCATGTTGCAAAAGATGGTGATTTTTGTTTACCAGTAGCTACCCTCTGAGGGAATGATACACAGTGACCTGGATGAAGGTAGTAAATAACCATCTTCTACTGTATTCAGACCATTGTCAAGGCTTGCCTTGCCCCTTTAAATTTGCATTTAAGTGTTTTTGAAGTTAATTTGAATGCTGCAAGATCCTCTCACTAACAGTAAAAAATATAATTTCAAATCCACTCAATGTTGGCAATAATTTGAGCAAAAGCAAATTTGAAAATTATTACTTTGTTACAATCCACAATTATTTATTTAAAATATCAAGTTAAGAAAAACTTTTCAGTTAATGTTGAATCCTAGTCAAAACTTAGTGCATAAGCTGAAATTGCTGTAGTTAAGGGTATGTTGCTTACATGAATGTGTTGCTATATTGCACCCACATATTAAAGTAATGAATCTTTTTAAAAGTGATTGTCAAGGAGATAAAAAATTTATGGTGAGGACCTTTGGAGGGAAAAATGGAAGAAAATGGCAAGTTTGTAGCAAGAATTTTTGGGGTCTCAAATTTACAAACATTGAAGCAGATCAACAGAAGGCAAACTTGACAATCGGATCCATATCCATGAAAGCTTATGTATCCAATGCAAGCAGTACTTTTTTGCAGTCTCCGATCTTGTGAGGCCTTAGAGAGGAAGTTTTAAAATTTAGTTTTAGATATAAAAGACAAACTCTATCAACAATTTTTACTGGCAGTGATCATTTTAAATCTCATTGGGATTAAGTCATACTATTTGGAGCATAACGTTAACTATATCTCTTGACTCAGCTAATAAATGCTGTAGTAATCAATCAAGTCAGGAAGGGGTTAACGCTTTTATCATAGTCTTTGTTCGTTTTCTTTTTACTTGTGTTGACAGATTCTAAATCCAGGGTTGGCCTCCAAAAAAAAAACAAACAAAAAAAACAAACAAAAAACAGACATTTAGTTTTTAAAGATGAGCTACAGTAGATAAAGCTGCTTTGTCAACACTCACATTGAATGCTTATGGATAAGCAAACCAATTGTTGAAGTATGTGTTTTAACACAGTATGTATGTCTTAAAACATGGTATTTAAAAGAAAAGTATGCTCAAGAGAATTTTTGGAACTGCAGACAATTTTTTCAACCAAAGTATTGATTTCTATGTTGCACTGACAAGTAATCATTAAACATGTAGACTATTGATGCACTACAAAAGAGCACCGACTGCTATATTTAAAGTATTTGCTGTATTGTACGTACTACTGTATTTCAATAGTGGGTTCCATTTTCATGTCAACAACAAATTGTGTTAGCAGAGAAGAAGGGAGGAATAGGGTCTTTAAAAGTTTGGGACTGGGGTAAAAATAGTGACTGAAATTTATTTGCCAGATACAAATGATAGTGGTAGTTCAGATGCATTTTTTCAGATGAGATCTGGTGTTAACTTGTTGAGTGAGACTGGGACAAAAATTGCTGTTAAATCCATTTTTCCCCCCTTAACCCTATGCTGTCATCACTCTACTCGAATAAATGAGATGTCATATTTTGCCATGTTGTTCCTGAGAAGGGATGAATAGGGTCTTTTAGTTTGGGATGGGGTAAAAATAGTGACTGAAATTTGTTTGCCAGAGACAAATGATAATGGTAGTTCAGCTGCTTGTTTTAGATGAAAGGTGATGGAAGTTGCTGAGTGTGACATGTCATTACTGTCTAGTGAAGTTCCTTAAGTACATTCCGGCTGTGAATACTGTCAATTTATGTCACTCTTCATCGTGAGGTAATTTACTATTCACAACATTTACCTTTTTCTGATATTAGGCAGTATTTGGTTCAGTACTTTATCTAGTTGGAGTCTGAGTTTAAGCTCTGCAATTTGCTCTAGAAAACTTCAATTTAAATTGGAAATTGCATTGCTAAAAGTGTAAAGAATCATCTTGGTTTTGCAGTTTGTTCATGAAAAAATGTGACAAGGTATCAGAATTAATGTATAGTTTATGCATTTATGAATGTTTTCATAATTTTTTATGTTTTAATAAAGACTGAATTTTCTGTGATTTTTTCTCTCAATGTTGTCATAAGTTGTCTTACAGGCTGATTGGGAGTTTTAAGGGTGTTGAAGTGACATTTTGTGTTTCACTTGAAGCTTTGTAAAATCACAACAATACTGCAAAGGTAAAAAGTAGGTCAATTATTCAAAATTTGATTTAATGATCCATTTGGAACATTTAGGAATTCACAAATGCCTACAGTTCAGTGGATTGGTAGACCTTCACATGCATAGGAATCACGCAGAGTTGTTTACTGTAGAAAACTTGTTATCCGAAAGTATTCTTAAAGTACTGTTTTCACCATAATCATTTGAGGGGCTGGGGTGGGGTGAGATTGGGAGTGAGACAAGTAGGAGAATGCCTTTGCTACCACAAGGAACCAAAAGTGGAAGCTTGAAATTACATTCAAAACAAAAGAGAGGATAAAAATCAAGTTATGCATCTTTTTATGTAACAAGAATTCTGGCATGTCCTTGCTCAACTGTCTGTAGCCATGCCACATTTGAAGACTCATCTTCAGTGCTTCCAATGGGTATCAACAAAAAAGGAAATAAAAAAAATTCATAAAACTAGGAAGATGGAGAAATAAGAGGAAGGGAAAGAAGGGAATTTGTCCAAAAGCTTAAAAAATGCCAATGTATTCAGAGTGGTGGCACAAAGTTTTGAAGAAACTGATTCATTTTGTAAATTTTGTTTCTTTGTTATCTCCCTTGCTACTCTCCCTCCTTACCCTCTCTTTTTACCTACCCTATCTTCCTTTCCTTTCTGTCATCACTACCCTCCCTTCCTATATCCCCTTCCTATCCTTCCTTTCTATCCTTCCTCTCCTTTCTACCCTTCCTACCCTTCTTACCCTTCCTTCTTACCTTTTCCTTTCTACCCTCCCTTTCTACCCTCCCTTCCTACCCTCCCTTTCTACCCTCCCTTTCTACCCTCCCTTTCTACCCTCCTTTCCAACTCTCCTTTCATACCCCCTTTCATGTTCTTCCCCCTCCTTTGCTGTTATTTCTTCCTACCCTCTCTGCACTCCTCTTCCACCTTCCCTTCCCACAGAAAGAGGGGGGAAAAAATTCCAAGTATGCCTTCGATAAAACTGCATATTTGCACTAGGCTATTTTATTACCTACATTTCAATCGACCATTTGCATATTTATAGGTCAATATTTAAAGTTTCATTTTGTAGTTAAGTGATAAACTGTAGTCTTAACATCTTTTGTGGGATAATTCTGTTTCACTTTCAGGTACTGTTTTTACCAGGACAAAAAGTGTCAAGGCTTTCACTTTCATTATCACCGGAATAACTGCACAATTCTAGATGAGCATGTTCATCATGGCTTGTAAGGCAGTCGCTTGAAGTCTGGCTAAGTTAATCCATATAAGTGACATCCTTGATGAACTTTGGAATAATTCATTAATTCTGTCCCCAATATATCAGCTGTTTTGCACACTATTATATTTTATCAAAGTCAGCTGGGGGTTTCTTGCTAGTGATGGAAACAGCTTTCCCTCTGCACGCTGCTCACCTTCATCTCTTTTTCCTAACCATCTCCATTTTCCGAGTCCAGTTCCATGGTTCGGTCATGGGTTGCATCCCTTGTCTCCCCCCGCCCAATCTCCTCTTTCACCCTACAGTAGTTTCCCTCTCTTAAATCCTTGCCTTTTCCTCCCCTACCTCATCCCTTCCTTTGATCCCCCGTCTCCTCCTCTCTTCCCTGGATCCCCTCCTCTCCAGTAAGTACTCACATATATCCTGTAATGAGACAGTGAGGGGCATCATAACTGTACATCTTTACACCACACAGGTATAAAAACTATCACTACTTTTTTTTTTTATGGTAATTTCGTCTGCTACTCTATGATTGCTACTTTATCTGCTATTAACATAATGTCAAGCAAATTGTAAAATCAGCGCAATATGTAGTAGACTGACAACTTTGACAGGTCTTCATTAATGTTGACACCAGTGCTGTATTTAATTTGATCCATGAATCCATATTTGCAGCCATTTTCCTAGAACATGTTTGGACGGTACTTTCACAGAAAATATGTGAATAATTCTAGATCACTGGAACAATGAACATCTCTAGTTCACTTTGACATTTCCCCAAATGGATTTAAAAAATTCCCGGAGAACAGCTTTACACATTGCAGAGTTAGTTGCTGATTTTGCTTTCCTTTTTTCTGCTTTTACAAGCCATTTAATTTGTCGTGAAAGGGACTTTCAAGTTGTCAAATTTCGCACAACAGTCCATTTTGGCATGTGAGAAATCCCTTTTAACCATCGACTGACGATAACCTTGCCTTTTGCAAAATGTATGTGCAGATGTACATGCTTTATCTGAGTGGACGTGATTTGCCGTTAAGCTGTCATGCAGTGTGTTTTTGGATGTACATGTAGCCTTACATGGGAGGGAAAACACTTTGAGTGACTTGTATGCAGCCTGTCCATATTTGCAGTTACAGCTGTGTGCATGCAGTCACATACAAATCTGATTATGTTAATATGGGTATAGCAACACTGTCGTCTTTGGTCTTTATGCCAGACTGCTCAGGACTAGATCCCCATTAATAAATACTCAAACCTTCCACTCGCAAGTAATTCCTAACACTTGCCTTTCTAGAGTTTATGACTGTGACAGTACTTACCCATTTCCTTCTTACTACCAATTGTTCAATAGTAAGAAGTGCATCAGTTGAGTGGGGGCAGGTAAGTGAGGAGCAAGGCAGCACTAATGTTACATAAATTGACTGTGTCATTGGTACCATGTTCGACACACTGTAGCATAATGTGAGATGGTCTGTGTAGATTTTCGATAAGGTGATACTACAATAAAAAGCATTAAAAGAACAATGATAATGAGGGAAAAATCTATGAAATAATATTTCAAAACAAGATATGTTCGTCATTGCAGAATCAGCAATTTTGCAATACATGTCCACTTTACAAATTCTGTTTACCATATTGGGCTATATCCATATGAAAAACCAATTTGCATGGCATTTCTACTGGGCAAAGGTGTGTCCTCTGCATTGCGATTGGTTATTTCATCACTTAATATTATGTCCAAACCAGGTAAAACATGGGTTTGGTTCACAACACCTTCCAAGTTCATCGCAGATGACAGTAGAATGCAGTTTGTATTTTTGCACAGTATCCTTCTTTTGCTTAAATATGATAAACTGTGAAGTGGTAAAATAGCTTCAGCTGTACAGACTCTGAATGGGAAGTTTTTTAAGGGTTGACTCGGCAGTTTTAAAACAATACCGTTTAGTTGTGGAGATGAATTGCATGAATAATTTCCTAAACCCAACCCTTCAGCTACAGCTCTGTAAATGTCTGTGAGTCCTGTTGTGCATATCAAAATTCTGTCATTCCGATCACCTCCAGAATATGACAGCTTGTGCTTTTACTCTATTTGATATTGATATATTAGACCCACATTCACAATCTTCTGTCAATATTTTGAGAAGAGGCTCCTCTGTTTCAATTTTAATTCTGTTTCTGATATTTTGATGGATTTCTTAGCCCATCACTGGGAGCATTCACCTCGAAACAAAATGAAAATTTAAAATACATCTAAGAGGGCTGAGAGGATGTGAAGTTATATTTACCAGAGGTACCGATCAAGATCTAGTTGGGGAATCTTTTCATCTCTATACTGTAGCTTCAGAGAACAAGAGTGGAAAAAGGTCTTGAGAGAAATAGTCCAAACAGTTGACTTGAATCGGTTATTGCTGACATTCCTTCCCCTCAGTTCCATTAACCTCTTAATTCCCTTGCTATTCTCCAATGATGTCATCTGATTGCATGGGGTGGGGGAGTGGAGTGATGGGGATATGGGAGGTTGTTCATATATTCTGGTCACTCAGTGCTGGGCATACCTTACAATGCAGGTCAACGGTGGAAGGTCATGATCTAAGGGATACCTCCCAAGTGACCCTCATTTCGCAGGTTTGACCCGCATTTGAACACCCAAACCCGCTGACCCACCCAGCCCTCTGAAAAACATGCATTTCAACTCGTCCCAGTCTGGAGAGTGCCACGCAGAAATATCAAGCACTGTAAACTTACCGGAAACTTCGAACTCTGCACACAAACTCAACTACTTCATAGTAGGCCTACATACCCTGATCGTGCTGCAGTGCATCCTTCGAATGCTACGTTTGTTGTCGCAACACCCTAACCTTCTTTGCTATAAATTGGCACCAAATTGCATTTAGACACTTATAAAAATTCAAAAATTTTCAAAAAAGGGAAGGGGGAACCTCTCCCCTTATACCCCACCCCCAGGTCAGCGGTCCACCAACGGACAGGTCAGAGGTGGACCTGCATCTAGCCTCTCGGAACTTGGGAGCTATGCTAAGGTCAAATAATATAAACTTCAAATCATATGGCCCATTGACCCTCACATTTCTATCCGATCTGGAGGACCTGTACAACTGACCTAGTTTTCCTTTTGTGAAAGAAAAGGAGGACATGTTGTCCAGATTCATCTGTGTCCATCTGTGTGACAGAATGCGATAACTGGTTGACTACCCCAACATTCTCCATCAGCTGCGACTAAAAATTAACTAGACAATTGGATGATTTGTGAGCTACATGCAGATTAACAGGTTAATTGATGATATCTTACGGTATATCTGTTTTACATTGATTGATCTATAGACTTGTTATGGTTATAAATGCACAGTGAAGAAATAACAACATCATGTCTGTTTCGCACATCTTGACGGCATTTTTAGTTTACTGTCTGTCTTAGCATACTTATTGTGTATCCATCCCTAGGTAGGACATTCATTATGTCTTGGGTGTAGTTGAAAATATGCCCTTCATAACTTCTAGCAATATAGTGGACCATTGACAAATTTTAGTACCGTAGTCAAAGTTTGTGTAGTATAAAATAAATTTGTCATTGAAAGTATTTCAGATCACATGCGTTTATGTCAGTGAGCCTTGTCTGTTTTAGTCGGCATAAAATTTCAGCATAAAAGGATTTGGAATTTTAAAGTCCACACTGTTAGTAGTTACAACTTGTTCTATTAACTCAGGTATGTGTCTCCCTTGAAACTGCTGTCTTTGCCATCAACCTATCTGAGGTCCCTATTCATTCTATGAACTTCCCCCACAGCTCTGATGGTACCAGTCATGATGTGTCTTCCTGTTGCCTTGTAACGAAGATGGTTCTCACTCAAGCCACAGGCAGTCAATAAGAAGTTCTACCCTTTGTGACTTCCATTGAGAACATTCAATGCCTTTCTGTCCTTAAACTGCAAAATGGTCGATATAAAAGGATAACAAAGCTCAACAAAGGGGTGAAAAGCTCCAAAAATTCAAACACTTTCCAGTGAATGGAGAAAGAAAAACAGACTGAAATGGCTGGGAGTTCATGCATATAGTCAGAGACTGTTCTCCCCTCTGTCTGTAATGTCAAATTTAGCCCAAACTGGAGTAGGACAGAACAGGTGAAATGGATGACAAGTGGTTGGATCAAATCATAGCAAATGTATACAGTGCATATGGGTACAAATATGACAGACCAAGTGTTATTGAAAGGGCATACAATTTCTATATAGCACTTAATCCCAGGAATGAAAATTAATGAGGCTTGTAATGGAGAGATTTGCACAGTATTCACATTAGTTTCCAGAAAGTAAAATCTTGAAGAACATAGTACGTACACAGCTGACTTATTGTGCAGATTAAAGGGAAATAGGGCGTTTAGAATTCAGCAACATGACATACAAAGAAAATAGTGATAATCATTGTTAAACCATTCAGTGTCATCAATAAACATCTACCAAAGCTTCATCTCCTCAAAACATTATGCCTGTGACGAGTAATGAAAGGTGCATCATTTGAATTTTGAAAAGTTTGGGTGAACAAATTAGCATTGAGCAACAAATAACTGAATTTCTATCGGTGAGGAGCTTATTTCTTGAAGAGAAGGCTACTGTCCTTCCTTATTTTGAATAATCTATCATTCTGCATCCACAAACATTGGTTTCAAAAATATGGATGTCCTTTCTAAAACAAACGCCCTATTTCCCTTTAAACACTGATAGAATATAACCTATAATTTTCTTTTGAAGCAACTGAAGTTAACCAGTTAATTGCATCTTTACAACAATTGCGAAAAGTCATACTACCATACTTGTAAGGGAGAGGGGGTGTAGAGTTGGTAATGAATTAAGGTTTTGTGTAGTATTGTCCATGTAAGTTTGTGAACTCACAGCTGTATGTAGATACACACCTGACTGACTTAACAATATCACTCCTCTCTCACTGTTATCTTGTATTTCCAAAGAAGTGGTGATTTGGGGTCTGTGTGATATATGCAATCATCCATCCCTCCTACTGTAGTTTTGCACCACCCCCAACCCCTGCTGTTACCTTTCCATGTGTGCAGATAAGGACACGACCACACACCAGAGAAGGTAAACCATATGAAAGGATATTATCTCAGTATTAGTATTTATATTTTATCATATAATTTCTAGTAAACAAATTGGAATGATCTATTCATACATTCAGTGTCATAGAAGTTAAGTCTTCATACAGCCATGGTCACAGGTCTATGAAGCTGAACTGGATTTTCTGTAAGTAACAGAACTTCATGTGTGCAACTTTGTCACGGTAGGGCCTATAATTCTGTTATCAAAAATATGTCAGGGGAAGCATGTGTTCGTTAAGAGAACAGCTTTCTATTTCATTTCAGGCTTTGAAAGTTGCAGCTTACTATACATGCATACCTCCAATGTGGCAAGACTATTTAGGGGTCCAATAAAGCATACCTGATGACTAAAATAGGATTTAGATGGGTTGCCAATGAGGTACTGTACAATAATAGGTACGATCATAATAATAGCTCACAGAACCGAATGTAAGCTTACAGATTCAGTGGCCAAAGAGTGGGCACTCTCCAAATGTCTTGAAGTTTTGAGGTAGCCCTTTGTCAGATTGCTTGGGATTTGAAACACCAAGTCCATTGTGCAGCTGCGTTGTGTGCTAATAGTAAAATGCTTGAGCTCACTAGTGTGCAGCCTCACACCCTGTTTCATACCCTGAAGCAACAGTAACTCCGTATAAAACTTGACTGCATGCAGCAGTATAAATTTTCATTGCAGGCTGTTAAAATGCCAGTAAGGATGGTATATTCATCTAAGTGTTGTTGCTGTGAGGTCATCTTTATTTTGTGTTTTCATATCCCTGCCAACATACTCTCCGAGTTACTCATGGCATTGAATTTCTTTGTCAACAGTTGGTGAAAGTTTGCCTGTATTTACCTAGCCCAATGGGGAAAATTCAAACTTATTGTGTGTGTGTTTTTTTTTTAAGGATTAGCTGCTGCCATCATCAATAATCATATCCTCACCTCCCCCCCTCCATCTTTTGTTATGTAGCTTTGAACCATTTTGTTTTGTTCAGGTGTCAATGGCTTTAGAAAGCATTAAAATGAAACAGGCAAAGCTGTTGCTCATTGCAACATCAGGAGAAAAGGAAAACACTAACATGCTGATACATACTCTTTTTTTTTGGTTTAAAGTTTGTTATTAATGACTTGAATTGGCAGACAAAAATAAACTCTCTCATCTGAGTGCAAGTCCAGACACCAGGCCATTAGACAATAATGTGCAAACTGCAGAACTTAGGTTGGAATAAGCAAATGTATAATTAATTATATTTTTTAATGTTGTGTAAGCAGGAAATTACTGAAAGTGGTTTCAGCATGCTACAACAGAATTGCTTTCAGGAATCAGCACTTTAGCTTGCAAGAAAAAATAAGCAAAACTGTACGTAGTGAAGTCAGACTTACTTTCTGGCTTAAGAGGTTAGGCTCTGTTGATTCAACTCATAGCCGTACTAAATGTTAGGAAGTTTGTTGTTTTTCTGATTTTGTTGCTCTTTCTCGCTAAAGTTAAAATTTTTCCTTGAGATAAAAGTAGCTAAACTATTCGTACCTGGCGTTTGAAAACCTGTCTTCAGGAGTGAGATCCTGGATCATGCAGACAATGGTGTTATTGCCAGCAGCTACTGCACATAGCTTACCGTTTAAGGCCATAATTTTGAAATTTGCAGTGTGCATATTATGCAATAATTATAGGACCAACTAAGGATAACAAAGGAAAACAATTGGTGGATAGCTCCTGTGTGATAATCATATCCACATTTTGAAGTTTTAATCTGCATGCAGTCAAATACTGCACACTATAGCAGGGTGGAGGTATGTTTTCTGTTGGAAAAGGTAGATTTGAAAGGAAAACAGTGATGGTGGTGAATTAATGAATGTTTGTGGTCATCCAAAGGTAGATGTTCGGAGAGGGATTGTCATGTCATACAAAGTTAATCCAAAACTCATTGACATGGGTGCAACTGACCTTATTTCACCTGTCTTATCTATCCTCACCAACTTTTGGTGATATATCAAAATGCAATTACATCATATTTTGTAGTTCTTGGTGGCTTAACCAGCAGTGGTGGATGGAACTGGGGACCTTGAATTTGAGAGACATTTTCATCCAAAAATGTTCACAATGTACGCTACCCACCAACCGATGGTGATGCTCAGCTCAGATACTGTAGTGTCATTGGTGCTTGCCCCACTTCATCCCTTTGTCCCTGTTACTGTTGGTCCACCCTCCATGGAAAAGTCTGCTTATACTCCTCTTTGACAGAACCATTAACTATAATTAACCAACAGTGAAACTGGACACCAGTTCCGTGAAGCATGCTACACAGTATGTTTTCCTGATTTGCACACGTTCGTTTGATTAAAGATTCTACCTCAAAATTGTAGAAGACACGGTTTAATCAAATAAGTAAATTAACCACACATTTCAGTGTTATTGTTATCTCACCTTCACATCTAGCCTTCCTACTGCTTTTACCCATGGGGTGTGTCAACTAAAACTTTGATATTTGTGTGTCAAATCTCACATGTTGGAGAGATGGTACAAATTAAGATGTCTACACATGCACCTTACACTCAGGTTTACATATTGCATGCATGGCACAACTCATTGTAGTTTTTCAATGGTGTATAAACAGAATCACCTGTCCAGCAATGAGAAAGGGTGTTTCTTTGAGGAAGCCACAGAACTCTTTTATCTGGATAAAGTTTATAACTTTTGTTAGTGTGATGAATGAATTGAATTCTTGCTAATTTTGAGTTAATAGTTTAAATATGTTGGCCTATTTACATATTCTAATAAATGATCGCCACCTGCTTCGATATTTTGTCACATTGCATTTAGTGAAATTGTGAATTCACAGGAGAACATGCAGAAAAATGAAAATCAAATACTCCTCCTCCATTGCCATGAAACCTCAGCAAATCCTGCCACTAAAGAATGTTAGATCTACAGATTTTGTTTTTGAATCCTTCCACATATAACTAATATGTAAACCGCATCATTGACATTCCGGATTGGTAGTTTGATTACACATGGGTAATATATTTGCTGAATAAGCCTTACATCAAATTATGAAAGCAATGCAAGAGAATTTTACTCTAGGCTAATCATCAGCCCCTTTATGAAAATTTCATGCCTCCAGGGTGTTTATCAGAGTAAATACTGCATGCTTTGTGAATCTGTCTGCTATGAGTAAATGCAGGACACAAAGGTAAAAAGATACCCATAATTAGGTCAGTTTAAGGTTTAGGGTTCTTACATTTGCTCCCACAGCTACATTTCTTTACGTCTTAGTCTAACTAAATGTTGCATTTCCCCAAAGTATGTCAAGCTATAGCTACCATTGGGAAATGCTAGGATGTTTGCATACATTTTGGAACCACTAGGGCACTAAATCAACGTCAGCACCGAGAGCCATGGCTGTCAGGCGCTTACTGATGGACATGGCTCCCCTCAGTAAATATCCAAAATTGACGTAGACCTATCGCCAATTTCCTCCGTTTGGCTGTGCACTTTTTCAAGCTTATTTTTAGCCCCAAACCACCGTACGTGACCTATCTTCAAAGTACTGTACCATCATAGTCATATGCTGTATCAAAGGTAGTCCTAACAGGTTTTCTTTTTCATGTTCTGTTATGTTCTAACATCTAATTATTACCACTACCTATATGGGTCACTCTTCTCTCTTATTTCCAAACTAATAACAGGAAGTTTTCCCTTGTAGCATGCTAGGAGAAAGGAAATTCTGAAATGTTTATTTCCTTATTAGGTAATTGCCTGGGTCAATGGAAATGACTAGAAGTTCAGGGTGTGGGTAGGCATTGGATGATTTTGATACTTGTGGTCCCTTCCATTTCCTACACCCAACCTTAAATTATTTTCTTACTCTTTTCAAGGGTCTTATTTTCTTAATAAACTCGAAACTTCCTGTGTTAGACGTAAGTTAATAAGCAAATGAAGGGCCTTCTTAGGGGTCATTGTCTTGAACTGAGGGAAAGTTTTAAGTTGATGGCATTAGCAGTGCATTGATTAAACAATATGAAAAGTTGTCTAGCGTACAAACCATGTGTTAGTTCAAGTGGTGCAAATAGATTTGTTTGAAAATTCTACCGAATATTTTTCAATATTCGTGGATGATTATTTAAACCCTTTCATTTTGTTCCATTAATAATAGAGAGTGATAATAATATAGACATGCAATGTGAAATATTGTATGTGGAAATATGACAATGGCAGTGAAAACAATTTTTTCTGCCAACTACCAAAACATTACATATGCATCTGTGAATATAGTACAAAACTATAAATACAAGATATGATATATAATTATTAATGCATTGTCTTAAATTGTGCATGAACGTACAGTATAGCAGCATGTCTCCAACAATGATGTTGTCTCAATGTTTCACCAGTGAAAACGTCAGCATATCCTCGTATCATCGTATCGTCCGTTCACAGTTCTCGAGATAAGGAAAACCAACAAATCAAGCTGCCAGCTTGTAGGCTGCCTATGTATCTTTTAGTGTAGTCTCATAGAGACGGTGATTTATCTGATTCAAAAGGATAAAACCACCTGTAAGCGTGAAAGTGATATCTCTCCGTCTGTGCATATTCATCTCATTGCCCAAGCTTTTGAGTATTTTCTCAACATACTAACAAATTCTGACCGTCTGACAGTGCTCATTACAGTCCACCATATGAGTAAACCAGGCCTCTTGGTATGTACAGTGTACAAATATTTTCAGAAATATTTCTACTTTCACTGAACTAAATACATGAACACCCTGAAAGAAGGTCACAGGTTTTCAGTCTCTTCGTAGGCCATTAACTACTTTCCATTACTTCACCGCCCATATCTTCCCTCCGACCCCCCATCATTGTTTGTGAATGCTTCAGTGCACTCTTTCATTACACATGGCAAGCTTATTGTAGGACGTTATATTTGCCCTTCAAGTACCCCCATCTTGTGTACTTGAAACGTGAGAAAATTACAACAACAGTGGCTCAAGCACAGAAGCAAGGCAATCCTTCGTAAAGAAGCTTTGTTGGATATGTTTGGAAATGGTAACATCTTCTTGCGATTCCCGATTTCCAGGAATCGCATCACACTATAAACGGTTCAACTAAATGTTTGGGCGTTAAAGTTTCAAAGTTGCAGTCTGAAGTAAATTCATTCCTTACTTATTCATATTGCTATCAACTTACCTGTCTCCACAAAGCATCCAGTGCACCTCTCTTCACAGTACAAACATGCTTACGTAACTTTGACACTAAGACAAGTCACTTGCCACCTAAAGTGTTGAATGCTTTTTATCAAGAAGTATTTTGGACAGTGTCAAATTTTGCCAGTTGAGTTTGCACGGTTGAGACAAGTGTGTTGGTTGTATGGAGTCAGGTATTTCTTAAACACTTTCAAAACTAGGTTAATGGTTGATATACGGGTCCCACAACATATCCACCTTCAATTGTCATGTCTGGATGGTGCTGTCTGATTATTACAGGTGTAAAAAATTTTTAGAACTCAGTTTAATGAAAGAAGACTTTTCATTGCTCCTTCAATCACCTTCTAAATTGATAGAAAAAAAATAAACCTTGTTCAGCTAGTTACGTGTAAATCTGCGCCTCTCAATTTAACAGCACAGGTCATGATTTCGCACTGCCACCCTAAAAAATGAATGAAGTTTTTGATTTTTAAGAAGGCAGAAATTGTCACAGTAACATATTCAGTTTCTTTGTATAGAGATACTCTTTGTTTTTGTAAGATTTTTATGTACTTTTGAGCATTTTTCTGTGTGTAAATGTTGATGACTACAGATAAGAACCCATTATCCACAGTATATGTACACCTGAAATTGAATCATTTTTCACTCAGTTACCAGGGATGTAAGTTTTCCGTATGAATATAGAATTCCGTATTTTTTAAAAATTGGCTGATACCTCCGTATTTCCCCTGTATTCCAACAGTTTTTTGCCAACTGGAAGTACAGAAACTTATCTGAAAACATTGGAGGAAGTTTTGTTGAAGTTCAAATGGAAAACACATAAAAATAACACTGCAAACTACACGGTGTTTCTGTATCTTATTGCCTCATGTAAATTGTGTGTTTTGCACCTTCATTTTCAAAAGGGAGGGGAACCCCTCCCCTTATACCCCACCCCCAGGACGTCATTCACCTGTATAGTCTATTTTCAGTATTTCTTTTTACCCTGCACTTACATCCCTGAGTTATGTATCCGTTGGCAGTCAATATTTATACATGATGATTTCTTAAATCACCTGCAATTGTATAAATGCCTGGCAGATTGCACTCCCTGGCTGGTGTAATGCACATACATGTTTGCACCTGTCCCAACACAGCAATCACACTCTATGCTGTCATATACTGACAATACTGTAATTTGTGGATGCAACCTCTGATGAACTCCATACCCTAAGCAGCTCAGGGATGGCCTTAATGACAAGGAGTTTTAATCATTTAGTTCATGTGCTATATTGAAAGGTTGCTCCCTCTTCGGCCATGGACTATGAGAGTGAAAGTTATCCTGATAAAAATCCCTCATAAATTTACCATTTAAACAAGGTCAGTTTGCTTTAGTACTATTGTCTCTTATAATTCTTATAGCTCAGCAGCACAAAGAAAATTGAACTAGTTCAGATTTAGTACCAGTGTTTTTCATTAGTCATATCGCTCACCAACACAACAAAGTAAATTGTGTTCCAAGTATGTAGTGATTCAATATTATGTTACTATGTTGTGCATTAACCAATATGAAAAAGAAAGAAAAAAGAACACTTTTTCCTCTTCCTACACAAATATCACTTGTATTTACCACACAATTGGCAGTGGAATATCATTGTTGTATACTTGATAATGTCTGCAAAAAAGTCAGTCACAGTGAAGTGAATAAATGTTGATTTGTTGGTTGATTTGCAAGCTGAAAGATAGAACCTGCCTCCATTTTGAGGACCCTTTCCTATCTATAGCATGCTGTAACTGATAGCAATGTTATAACAGATAGTGTGTGAAATTTCAAGAATGTTTGCAGGGAAGATTTCAAGTAGCTGTTAAAAAGACATTTTACACTATTTACACCATTTTTGTGGATTAAGCCTTTAGGAGGGCCACAAACATAAACGTACAGAAAATTGTAAATCATGTTAAGGGTTCACATTTTCTTTATGATAATCTGCTAGCTGCATAGACTTCACATTACTTCCCCTCTTCTCATGAGCTGCAGAGTTCTTGTTTATGATATACATGCTAAACCACCGTCCTCTAACCCCAATGAAAAGCTCAGAATATGGAATTTAACAAAACAGGACTTCATCATAATAAAAAAAGAAAAGAAAGAGAAAAAATAAAACTTGAAAACTGAGGCTCTTTCTTTGCCTGATGTAAAGGTTGTCTTAATATGGCAGGAAAACTTTCTCCTGTTAAGTCTTGAAATTGTCAGGTAATGTAGTTATTAGAGTTGGTGATGTATAAATGCGTCTAAAATCTGATGATCCCAAAGCTCTCTGCAGTCTAGGCACGTGTGTGATATATCTCACATATATTTACCAAGTTGAATTCATTACTCATGACTGATGAAGAGAGAGGCATTTTACGGTTACATCATCTTGGGATCTTCTCTGTCAGCGCTGTAAGATATCTCCAACTCTCTGTATAGTCTGCATCAGTTGTATGCAAAGCTCCAAAGACTAGTCCACAAGGCAGTGATGAAAGCACATCTTCATTAAGGATACATTTAATATTCCGACTTGATTTTGCTTTTGCTTTTTTCTCAGTTCTTTTGGGAATTATCTTTCTTCTTCTGCATGCGTTGAACTTGTACCAGTAAGTCTTTACTCTGACATGAAAAGAAGGAAAAGATCAAAGACACTGAAATATCCAAAGGCAGAAAATGAAGTTGGGAAGAAAATATCTTTCCAAACTACTTTCAATGTATAAAAAAATTGTTTAAATGTTAATTTCCTTGTGTTTTGCAAAGATGCAAAGCCTGTTTTTCTTATCGTTATTTTGTCGAGGATCAGTTTTGGGTTGTGGATGTGAATATATTACATGGTGAAGTGAATCCATTACGTTATTCCCAAAGAGGATGTTAAAGATGTTCTTTTTAAGAGATTCCACATATTGTGAGTACTTCTTGGCAATCACAAAATCATAAGAGCATCTCAACAAGAACTTCCAAACCAAATAGTTCGTTGAAGAAAATAGTTGTTTGGAAAGTTGTCATGACTTTGATATCTCACAGTCGATTTGCTGAATTCATGGTAAATGAGTTTTGCTGGCTGAATAAGCTTGATTGTCTTGTCCAGAAGCTTTCTTGTTGATAAGCAAAGCATTAACATAAATGGTAAAACCATGTATGTCTTTTCCCTGCTGTACTAGCTCCGCCATCCCCACAACCCCCCCCTTCCTTTGGTTGCATTCATTTTCAGAAGCATGCATTGACTCATGTAGTTTGTCACCTTTTGACATCAACGATGCAACAATGTTCCACAGAATTTCGGTAAATTTTACCACTTGTGACTTCCGTCTTTTCTTGCTAGCCCCTTGCAATCGTAACTAGTTTTGGGTATGCACTCTTTGCATGCATGTGTACTTGTGCAGCTCTAGAGTGACACCATAATGATACCAGAGCGGTTTGTACACTCGCACAGGCTACCCACGATTCATTGTGGCATGCTAAGAGTGTCTGTGAAGTTTTTAATTCACAGCGCATACTCCCTCACCTCATATAACCTATGCATTACCTTATTGACCATGGTCTAGCATCTGGCAATTTTGTGTGTGTGTGCGTGTGTGTATCTGGTCACCGCCCTTCTGTAATTGCCAGCCTTTTGGTCTGACAGCGAAGTTCTAAGCTGCAAATTGCATCTGCTTGTATCTGCTGCAAAACTCCAAGTTTCTTCGATTATCATCGAAATCCGTGTGATCCTCATCCTTTCCCATCCTTCTGGACCTGTTTTGGATGAGTATTCCATTACGGAAGGGCGGTGACCAGATACACGCACACACACACAAAATTGCCAGATGCTAGACCATGGTCAATATGGTAATGCATAGGTTATATGAGGTGAGTACGTCACTAGCGAATTCCCAAACCAGGAAGTTTTGGGGAAACTAGTGACGATTGTTGCCGAAAGTTATCAAACAGAGTGGCATTGCGTGAGAAATTAACAAGACCTCCAATCACCTTTAAAATCTGAGGTACTGTACACAACAAGTACACGTAGTATAGTACTTAATATTGTCATTTTTTGGGGGGTTAATATTACATCACAATTGCAAAATTGATAGCTCTAGGCATCTCCATGTTTATAATTACCAGCCTTTTAACTCTTCTGCACTCGGCTTGTTGCATGTGACATACCGTAGTGTGTGATGAAGATGATTTTTTTTTTGAGGAATTTAATGCACAGTGTATTTCAAGTCATACAATGTAACTACTCACTTGTTGAGAGATAACATGAAATGTGTGCATTAACTTTCCATCTTGATGATGGCTTTATACCCAACATTTGAATGTTTTGAATGTATGCAGAAGGTTATCAAAATGATCATCTTTCCTTAATGGCAAAAATACAGACGTTAATGAGCTGTGACAAAATCATGCTGTTATCCCTCTGGCTTTTCCAAGCTGAAGAAGAGGTTGCATTATTTTCTCTCTTACCATCCAAAGTTGGTATTTGCTTTAAAAGGCTTTGGTTATCTGCAGTCTTGACTTGAGGATGGAACTTACAAAATTTACCCTGACTTTCCAGATGCAATAGTTTGGGGGCCTAAACAATCATTTTCTCAGTGAAGCACTGGATTTGTCCGTGTCTGTGTGATAAACCTCTGAAGTCTTTGAGGATCAGAGGAAGGTGTACGTGAGAAGATTTTGGAGACAAACAATTAACATCATGCTCATCCTTTCTGTGTTTGAGGATTATCGGAGTAATTTGTTTTCACCCCACAAAAACTTTCTGTTTTCTGTCGGAGGCAAGAGCAATTTGCGACGTATCGGTTTTCTCGACGCTAGTGAGGTTCTCGCATGTTCACTTGTTGACGTCCGTAGATGTGATCGATGCTTTACAGAGGTAATGGAGGATTTGGGACGGATCAAGAAAATATTATAAGTTTTAGTTCAGTCAGGGACCAGGAGCACTTTGAAGAATCTCTTGAAAAAGTTTTAAATAATGTAAAGAAGATGGCAAATCATGGAATATGGGGGATCCCAGTGAGGCTAGTGAACAGTTTAGGATGGACGTCTAACTAGTCAGTCTTCAGTTATTTATTTCTTCTTGGTGAGGACAACGTGGACTTACTGGATTGATATCTTTTACCCAACCCAGGCAGATCTGACCAGGGAGTTCTCTAGCAACTCCCTGATCTGACTTACTCAAACAGAAAAACCTTCTCTGGGTTCCTAATGCTCTCCTTCAATTCATTTTCTGTTAATGTTACATAAAAATTTCTACACTTTCCCACTCTCCTCACAATATATTTTTTACTTCATGCCTCACTTACCTGTCCCAGCATAACAACTACATTCTAATCTACATCGGCAAGAGTGCTGGCAACTTTAATCCCCCTAGTGAAATTCCATTATGCCTCATCATCTAAAATCTCGATGTATAAGTTTGAAAGGTATCCTTATTCAGCCTATAAATTTTATTTTAGTGATCTAATTACACTAATTTGGTCGCATTTTTCCTTTTAAATTGTTCAGTTGTATAGTATAATCATCTCCTTCGATTCTTTAACATTGTTTAACATGACTTGACAATGCAGACACTTTAATGCTGTGTTGCTACAGCAAGTTGTGGATATTAAACCATCATCTTAAACTAAATAGCTCACATTAACAACTCACAGCTTTGCACCAATGCATTAAAAATCTTGTTCTCAACCTTATGCTCAATAATAAATTCCTCTGAAATTATTACGTTTTGTAGACTTTTGCATAATCAGCTCCACCAATCTCAACCAGTAGAATTCCCATAAAGGAGATTGATTTGGTATTCATTTCAGAACAGTTACTTGAAATTCCTTTGCACCGATGATGTATTGAAAATAGGCATGATCGACTTTCCTCCATTACATCTTCTAAATCTACCTCATAATGTTAGCGTACATGCAATGTTGCAGATAACTTAATTAGAATGAGTTCTTAATGATTAACAAGATTAGCAAACACTGGCTTGCATGTTTAGGTATGCTCTTATCATAGAGTGACCTTGTTTTGGTTGTTGGTTTTGTCTAAGTTTTACTTCGCCTGGACAATATTCAAATCTCCTTTGAATCTGAGGATTTGATGGATGACATCTGCCAGATGATGCTGTCTTCTGACTCTTGAGAATCTTACAAAAGCCCCTAAGGTCACAGTCTCAGTGATACGGTTTCCATGGAAATCATGTCGTCTTAAATGTTATGGAACTTTGTGTACGAAATAGTCAAACATGACCAAATGCTCATTTTCAAACGCTTAGTGTGGCAGTGAACAAATCAAAGTTACATGAATTTTGCACAAAACAAGTTCTCAAACATCTCAGACATGTTTATTATTTTTCGAGAAAACTGAATTTTAGCCTGTTGGAGGGAGATACTTTTGAGCAGGGCCATAGCTGCAAGGGGGAGGGGGGGCAGTGGCATTGTCTTCCAAAGATGTCAGAATAGGAATCTTTTAGTACAATACATTGACAGGAATATGGTGATGATTGTCTCATTTGGGGGCTACACCCCATCCCCTGATACCCCTCCCTCAAGATGGTGATTGCTAACTTTGGTTCTTTCTCCCCATCTTACAACCGCCCCCAAGCAGCAACTCCGGTGGGTACATACTTGGACCTGGTTTTGAGAAAAACATCACATTTTCAGCTATGCAATCTTCCTTTAATTGAGCAGTGTTAGCAAGTATCCTATAAAGAGCTGTCAGTAGCCACTGGCAAATATCAACGGCCAATTGATTGATTTGCAAGATAACACTTAATTGACAGTAACATAGTGCTTACAACCAAATATATAGGTCATGCACAAAAGGCATACAAAATTTATGTGTGTATACTGTCAGTTATTCCAGTTTCTATCCATCTAACTGCAGCATTTCCCACTGATTCTTTAAGGAAGAGGGTGAGGTCGGTGGGAGGGGGGAGCAGCTCACATGAAGCACATATGTGATCGTGAAGTGATTACTGGGATGATGTTAGTTGGGAGGGGGGTCAACCTCACCATATCTTTTGGGTTGAATGGAGCTTTTGAAGTTGGGCAGGGTTCATTGGACAGTCACTACGTCAGGGGGTGGTAATTTTCACTTTGGGGTTGGGCCAATCTCTTCAGGTACCTAGTGGAGAACATTTGAAGTGATATCTGTGCAGAAGCCATGTAAAAGGGTCATTTGGATATATGAGGAAGACTGCACAGATTAAAGATGTGAATCTTGCTAGCAATGATCTACCTGTGGTTTGAAAATATTTCATTAGCTATGCATGCTATAGGAAATGAAGACTCTTTAAATAAAAACTGTGAAGATAATTCTTTCTGTGTCTGTCAGTATTTTGTGACATACCTGTTATAACGTGATCTTGCAGCTTTGCAATCAAATTCCATGAACGAAGTGTGAAGCATGATTGAAGATAGTGGTACGCATCGAGCAGTTCTGTGATCGTGATTGAAATTTGCCAAACATAGCTCAGGATATACGTCAGAGCTGCCTGCATAGCAGTACAGGCCCACACAACAGTAACAAGCAGCTTTATCATTGTGAATGAAATTCAGCACTCAGAAGCATAATGTAACATATAATTATAAATATATCACAATTCTATGGACAGCGCTGGCCAGCCTTATGGTTGTGAATGAAATCACTGAAAGCGTATGATGTAGGCAAGGGGACATTCCTAAATTGTTGAACCTACCCGAGTATTTCTTTCTTGTTAGATTGAGAACAGAATTTAGTATATTGTATTATGTTATTACTGTGTCTACCAGAAAAAGGTGTTCAATTCCTACATAAAGCAAATGGGATAAAGTCACTGATTTTAGTATGTTATATACTTATTTTTTTGGTGTTCTGACATGGATTTTAAGACGTTAGCAGTATCTCATTGATCGCATCAAATAGTAAAGAGCATGGAAAAAACTTTCAAATGAAAAAAAATTAATTAGAATTAAAGTATAAATTTCTACCTAAACAGTAAGGGTATCAGAGCCTTTTCAAAGACATAACGTAGTGCACACCTTCAGATCAGTTATACAATATACATCCATGTGAAACACAACTTGGCCATCATTTTGCTTCCATCTTTTTTATGTGTTGTGTAATCATATTTCACTCTCATAATGACACAACTTAACAACACCATGAAATTCCCTCTTCATGCTAGGAAAACATCAGTAAACTGTTTTATGCGATTAAAGGTTATGCAAGCCCATCGGAGCTTCCTCGGATTTTCAGAGAATACTCCATCACGTTGAAATGTTTGCAAATAGTGAGTCCCTTTTCACATTCTAACGGCCAGCATTAACTGCTGGCCCAGATTTTCAAGGGAAGATCCCTGCTTAATATTGATCTCTTAGAGTAATCTCTAAAGAAGCAGAAGGATCCAAGGTTCCCCCGGGGCTCACTTAAGAGAAAAGGAAAACCTCCGTGATTGGTTTTGATACTTTGGTGTTATTACTCTCAAGGAGCGGTGGGATTATATTGAATTCCGCTGCACTTGAAGTTGGGCACGATTCGAGGCGGAAATCGGTCACATGACCTGAAGGAGCAGGAGTCAATCTTAGGGGATGAAGATGGTCTTTCTCGTCCTTGAATGTAGTGTCAACAAATATGCTGGAAGATTTCACAATTGCCACAGATTGTGTTTCTCCCACAGATTGAATTTCTTCAAGAAATTGTTAAGACATGCTGAGGATGTTGCAATGCAAGTAACGTGTACATGCGGAGTTGTGGTAAAGATTATCTTCAAATGTACAGAAGCTTTCGGGGACGAAATAGACACACTGACGTACCAGCGGTGCTACGAAAAGTGAAGCATTTCTACCGATCATTCCACATCTTCATCTGTCTCCACATAACTTTTCCACACTGAATTCCTTTGTGTTCAATTCCAATGTGCCCCAGATTAAGGACAGCTGAAACAGGCTAATCACAGCACCCATTCCCTGTCCAAATTCATCACCACCACATGCACGATGACCACCGTCGACCACCGTCGTGACCACCATTGTGACAACCATAATGACAGCAACTATCACAAACACCACTAGACTATAGATGGGACTGCTCAAGTACTGCAACTACCAGCCAATCGATAGAGTTAAATTTGGAGGTTGCAATATCCCAACTGTCCCAGCAATAAACTTGACTATGTTTATTGAAGTTCCTCAGTTTAATTTCATTCAAATCTATATGATTAACACAGGCGATGTTTGATGTGAGTTAGGAGGCAATATAACGAGAAAGACAGTTTTTTCAAAAGTTGCAGGTTGGTAATTGCTGTTCAACTCTGCTGGTATGTAGTAAGTTCATGAAACTGTGCAGAGCACCAAATTGGCATGGGAGAAGACTTCTGGTATTCTGTTAGGCTGTGAATTTGTTTCTCATAGTTTACCATGTAGCAAAACTAAGTGAAGATGAAAGAAAAAGACCAGTCTGCAAAATATGCAAGTATTAAGTGAAGCACATTTTTTATTAGAAAGCTGAAGCTGAGAATGGCTTTGACAGAAACTGTCCAATGTGCAAGAATTAGACTACTCCATGATAATTGTGTTTACATCTTTTTAGTAATCCTAGGTTAGATTAAGGTAACGTTTTCTTACTTTGCTTAGTCAACACTCGTCACCAATTTTCACAAACGAAGGCTCCACTAGTCATTGTTTAATCAAAAGTAAATACTACAACTAATGTGGGATCACCATAGTAATTACTCACCTGGCTACCAGTTTGTTTCAGCAAGAAACACACTATGTTGAACATACCAAAATGCAAAGCTTTCAGTCACCTGCATACATTGTACTATACTATAATTTAACATGTGTGCCTCTGAACAAATTTATCTACTGCTATAACTTGTTTGCATTGGCCTCAATTTTTAGAATTTGTCAGGAGGCAGTCAAACATCATTTTCTTGGGGACTTACACCCTCCAGTTTGTTTTTCCATGTGCTGGGTAAGTGCTTGTTATGAAGTTCAATTGAGTGTCACCTCTGAGTAGCAGAATACAAAATTTCTAGGTTACTTGGTAGCAGCAGGGATAGTGCAGTGACCATGGTGGCAGTAAGATAGTTAGAAATGTATTCAAAACCATTCGAATCAAGTAGTGACCGACTGAAGTCACGATCAGTAAAATTTATTGCAACACATTAAAGTAATAGCACCACATCTATATACTGTAGAATTAGAACACTTAGGTCACCTCACACCTATCCATCACTATTTTAGCAAAACCTGACTGTTTTCTAATCAAACCTGAATGTGTCTAAGTTAAGTGTGATCACTATCAGTCAACTATCAAAAAGTACAAAGTGGCTGTTGGATCCATGCTTGTAAGCAAATACTCTTGCGTGAGCACATACATATTTCCATTTCAGCAAAACAAAGAGGGATTTTGCATCGTTCATTTCACCACCACAACTGCATCCTCATCCACCGTATCGTATACAGTAGTTTGATCTTACTTGTTGGAATGCTCTCCTCAGCTTATTTCTCTCCCTGTTTACCTGTACCCTGCTGCCTCTTCTTTCCATCTCCCACAAAAAATGAAAGACAATGTCATTGTGCATAAATACTGTGTATTATGTATTGCATATTCTATGTGATTTGGATCCATAGTTTACTTTGGACGTTTTCTTTTGTAGGAAACTCATGGTCTCCGGCCTGCTTCCATCTCCGTCCTCTTCCTGATTTTTTCCCTCATTCTCTTTCAAATATCAATAACATCACACAAATCTACTTTGCATTACTTTTGTTTACTCTTTTTTGTTGCACTTATTCTCCGATGCAATGATTCCATGTTAAAATGATTCCATGTAAAAGGGTGGTTTGCACTTTTACTCTCCAAAGATAAGGTGACTATCAGCTGATAAACACTGTTGGGCAGATGCATCAGTGGTCAAGGATGAATTGGTAGATTGCCTGTTGGTGCCAAGATTTATTGTACTGTACTGTTCACATCATCAGGACAGTATGACAGTGATTGGTTTAGTGTGGACATTGTGGCCTTCCACCATTCAAAACAATTATTATAACATTTCACAGCATTGAGATGCAAGGGAAGGGGGGGGAAGGGGCAATGCTATGAGTAGTCTTAATTTGAGAAGACACTCTTAATCCTGACAAAAATCCTCAAAAATTGGCTGAAAAAAAGTAAAGTTAAAGCAGTGGTGCCAAGTCTACCACTACTTGCCATAGTCTACCACTACTTGCGGTAGTCTACCACTTTTAGCATTGGTCCACCTTTGCTTAGCTAACCCTACATCTTTCTAGGTTGCAAAGACAGATCCTCCCATAATTTTGCAAGTTTTCATGATTAAATTTGAATGTCATCTCCAGCTGAGGCTAATTTAAAACCATGGCTTGGTAAAAGTCAATTGTACACTGTCACAAAGTTTGCTTATTCCATTTCCTACCATCACTGTTTATTTGCAATAATTTAAAACTACATGTTCTGTAAGTTTTTGGTAATGGTTTGCATTGTGTTTGAGCACTGTTTGATGTCATGTATTTGCTAAATAGAGAACTAAAGGTATTGGTTGCAGCCCAATGTTGTGTTTGATTATGACTGACAATTCCTCACAAAACCTGCTGCGAATGGAGTTCCTCAACGTAAAACTCATGTGAAAGAGACAGAAATTATAACTTTTTACCTTTTTAAAATTATAACTTCTTCATTTGTATCTTAATAGCTTCTTTTTTCTGACAAATTTTGGCTTTTTCTTTGTCTCTCACTTGTGAAGTTCAGAAAGTATTCTGCATATTTTTGAGTGTATACATTTGCATCGTAGACATATTCAGTCCCCTATTGTAACTTACAGTACCTTTGGTTCACTGTGAGGGTAGCTAGAGCAAACTGTAATGTGACTTTAGTCATAAGCCTATCTTCTTTGTCAATTCTTACTACATGTCACAAGCTAATGTTTTGATGGATCGTTCTGAAAGTGGGTAGTTATATTGACACATCTGCTAATGAAAAACTGTATAAGAAATGAATGCAATATATAGGTTGTAATATGAATGAAGGGTGCAGTGTGTGAAAATTGGCACCGACTCTTTCGTGAGGCAATTAACTTTTTACCCTGCGTACTCCAGCAAGAATATTGAAATTTCTTCCTCAAACAAACTGGCAACTCCTGGAGTTTTGTAGCTAACCTTTATGTAATATTTGTGAGAGCTTGAATGGCTATTTTTAATGTACCTTAATTAGTGTAGAAAAAAGTGGACTTCTTGTTTGAAAGTTGGTATACTGCTTTAAAATTTGTCAACGCCATGTTTTGAATTTACTTGGGAATTAATAGACGTTATGTATTGCTTCTTAGACTGCAGGAGTTTTGTAATTAACATGTACTGTAGCTAGCATGTGTGTACGTGCATATGCGTCGAAAAAAAGCAATATGGGTAATATTAACAGCACTTCGCTGTACAGGCTTGCACTTATCTTTACAGTTGATCACACTCCACACCTTAGAAGACACCCTCGACTGAATTTCACAGCACACACAATTTAATCAAAGAGGGATACCACTGTGTTCACCAGAGCATTTAATGAGCACAGTGTTTTCAGGAAAAGTATATAACTGGGTGGTATATTGCACTCTAGACATACATAGTGGATTGACTGAACAGAATGAAAATGATCATTCAACCGTGTACATATGTAGTAAGATTTTCAAAGTTATTTTGAGGGATGGATGGAAAAATCATCAACTGAAGTTTGCGTGAGATTTAAACTGACGTGGTCATCTAAATTTACCAGGATTTGATTGGTTCATGGAGTGGTCACTGTTTATCGATATACAGACCGTGGTAGGGATGTGTGCATCATGTGTGACGAGTGTGCCTCAGTTATTAAATGAGCAGAAGACTGAGTCTTGGTATCCAACGATGTCAAAGGTCATCTAGAAAAAGGCCTAGGTTATGAACTTACTGTCTAAGCTTTATGCAAAAGTTATCTCATAGTTCCCACCTAGTGCCTCACAGAATATTCATAATGTGCTGAAATTATGTCTCAAGAAGACCTTTTCTACCTTTTCTTGTATGATATCATGTGAGTATTGGCTGATAGTTCTATGCCTCTTTCACCAAAGACATTTCTAACAATTTATGTATTAAAACATCTGCATTCTAAGGTTTGTTGAAAGTATATTAATTTACACAATGATTGGGTTTACTTAATACTGTAGTGCAAATTTCCATTTCTTCACATTAATGGTAGTGAGATATTTTAAGTAATTCACATCGTAGACATATACTTACCCCTTGCCACACTACTGCATCAGTTTGACCTATGCTCTACAAACCTCGAAGTCAATTCTGACACCACGCCCTCTAAGGCCTAGCTCGCCCTCATTTGCCTTTCGCTCGAGTGCCTTTCCAACGTGATACGTATGCCTCGCTGTTTTGCCTCGTGCAAAGGCGACTGTACCGGGACAAAACCCTGAGTATTCTTGTTTTTTGTTCCGTGTTTCTTAAGTCTTTCTGCCTGTTATATCTTTATCCAATCATTTTTGCACCATGCATTCATGCATTCCCTTTGTTTATTCACAACTGATTACCATACACTCTCTTCCTTTGCTGTGTACGTAATCAGTATTTGCCATATGTTCTTGCGGTTTCAAATTTTGCCCATGAATTGTCCTAATTTACTCATAAATTGTTGCATCAGCGAAATGTGATTGAAAAGTTACGCATCATCCAGTTTTGAAAATTTCAGCAATTTTGGCTTGTCGTTCAATGGACTACAGATATTTAGACGGTGGTTCTTTGAGTTAACTTAACGTGTCCCTCCAAAACTGGATAATTGTTACCGTTGTTACGGTGATAAATTTAATTTTCAGGTTTGCTGTACCATGGATATTATACATTTGCTGTGTGCTGGTTACATGCAAAGTCATTGCCAGATTTCATGATTGTATCAGACATTTAAGTAAAAGTTTCATTTTATTTTGATCAAAGCCTCAACTGATTTAATTATCTGGAGGCCAAGGTACCTACAGTTACAGTATGAAGTGATCTGGTTGTCTATCAGAAATGTTAGTAGAAAGCTGTTCTGGTGGGATTCCACACTCTAATCACGATATTTACAACACTGTCATAGAATGCCAGGTCAGTATACTTGATTGTCAACTTACCCCAGCTCATGTAAGCGAGGTTTTGGGTGACTTACTCGACTTTAGAGTTAGGATTCCTCGCTGGAAATCATGACCTGACTCCGCTTCCATGGAGTCACGACTCCTGAGGAATTTTTAAAACTATATGAAACATCATGAAGATCATTTTTAGTGTGTTCAACAGTCAGAATTGATGTTCTTTTGCAAATTTAATAAGTCATGAAATTGCTAGTACTGCTTTTTCATATTTCTAGTTTCTCAAGTAGGACTGACCTATATGGCTCACATCTTGAGGAAGCAAGCCAGTTCCTGTCCCCTGATTGGGGCCGATAATTCAAACTCGAAATGTGATGTTATAGATCCTACATGTATATGCAGCACTTATGATGGCACTGAAACCAATGCAAAGAAGGAGCCGTGAGTACCTTCAGAGTCATGACTGTTTAGCTGTCAGTACTTGATATAATATGTTAGAATTGCTCAGGCATAATGAAGGCTTGTTCTGTAGCCTATATGTAAGTGCAGGTCATCCTACTGTGTTTATTTGATTAATATGGAGGATCTAACTACTTGTAAAGAAACCAAACTGAGCCGACTGCTCATTGAGAAGAAAGCAACTGGTGTTGTATGTTGTTGCATACTTAGATTCTAAGTATAGTGTCAGGAAGAGATCTGTTGTAGAGTAGATATTGTGTCAGCCATTGCTTGGGGGAGAATGTCAGACTAAGATTGCCTACATCTGCTTCAAATTATGAATTGATCAATGTATTTCACCCCTAACTTACCTGCCTCAGCACACCAAATGCACTCCCGTCTAACACGTCTAGAGCATGGTAGTTGCATTGTGATAAAGTTTTCTACTGACAGAGACATGTCTTAAAACGAACACAAGATTACATTAGCCATGTCACAATAAATATCAGGAGATGATGATAAGGTTTATATTTAAAGGAGCAGTTTTGGCTTGAAAGGAGTAAGAATATAAATTCTATTGCAGTGTTTAAATTTGTTTATAGTTGAACTATGCCATCATGTCCAAAGGTTCTTCCTATTACCTTTTCATCCTTTGTGCTGTCTAAAATATGTCCAGCCATACTGCTTCAAATTCCTTCGTACTGCCTTACGGTTGTTGCCAAGAAATCCTGCACCACACTGTCTAAGATCTTATAGGTGTGCTGCCTTCTGCTCATGGTAAACCCCCATACTGCCTACAATGTTCTAATTTCACTGCTTAAATTATGCCTGCAGTCCTCCTATAGTAACGTGTTAAATTCTTTCATGTTGCTGAAAAGTCTTCCAAGGTACCATTCATACTTCCTGAAACCACACTGCATGAAACTCCTTATTACCCAAGAACTCCATGCTGCCTTTAGTTCTTCATAGTGACTAGATTTTTTGCTTTTTTCGTAGTGCCTAAAAAAGTTCACTTTTGTCCAACTAATCAATATTTATATCCATTAGAATGAAATCGCAGAACAAACTGATGTCTGGGTCATAACAAAACTATTGTGTTACTCATCTTTTTTTTTTATTCTAGCAGTGTACGACGAAAGTCAATATTTTGCCCTTTCATTAAATTTCTTCATGGTTAATTGTGCAGCATGTAGCCAGCTGTGCAATAATATTGCATAAAGGAACTCATTAAGTGATATCTTAAAGTCAGTCTTAAGCGCAGATGCAATTGCCTGCAAACATGTCTGAACCTCCACTAGAATCCCCCCTACCAAAAAAATAAAAATGAAAAAAAAAAAAAAAAAACAGGTAACAACAATAAACCAAACGGATTGGCCCAATGCAGCAATATGCTTGTAAAGTCTCTACTAATTAGTTTTATATTGAGTGGACAGAGAGACATGATTGGTATGTTTTCAGTTTTATTGCATCAAAGGAGGTTGGATCATCTTTGGCATATCCAAACAACTGCCACTCTTTGGAACAGTCTGCAGCATCGAAATGGCACTCTAATGAAAGCGTAGGTCGCGTGTCTATACAACATGAACCGATAGTAATTGACTGACCTCTGCTCGAGAATGTAAATGCACGCACCCATTGGCAAATCGGCTGGGAATCGCTCTTGTTCATCTTTTTTTTTACTCAGAGCTTGGAAAATTTTTGGAACCGCTATGTCTGTGCCATTTTATCTCTTTACTTGAGGGTGCTGAAGGCAGGCAGATCCTTTCATTTCACATCTTGTGTCAACAAAGCCCGTTTGGATTTACAGGCAAAAAGACTTTTTGGAGATGATAATATTATTTGACTCAGAGTTTCTCAAGTCATTAAATATTAAGAAAGAGAATAAAAAGAGATTATAATAGAAAAGTCGATGATTGGAAAACCTTAGTTACGTATATAGCCCAAAGGGTACGCTAAATGAACAAAGTATGTGAAGACAACTAGGTTGGTGGCATGCTTGTGAGAAATTTTGCTCCTTCAGTATCATTGTTGATGGATAAAAGATTTGTACATATGGCACGTGGTGTGTGAAATGATCATATTATGATGGTATGTGAAGCATACCGGGTAAAATGTGACAGTTCTTTTTACGTGTGCAGTATTTGGTTTCAAACTTTGCAAAAAATTTGCAATGACATAGAATATGTTTTCTTTTCTGGTGAGGGTACTGATTTGACATGCTTTGTGCCAACTGTTTAGGACACTGTATCAGGGTTTTAAAATATTTTACCATACATCCATTACCATATCTAACTTGGGATCTCATTTAAAGCTACAAATTATTTGTATGTACCTTCCTTTCTGCATTGCAAGCCAAAGGGCAAAAATTGTGTGCTAAGTACATTGCATTTACCATGTGACCAGACAACTCCACCGAACATTTATTCTCCCCCCCCCCTCCCCACAAAATTCAAAATTTCCCCCTGGGACAATTCTCACCTGAACAATACCCAACCCTGGAGAATTCCACCTTGGACAACACCCAGTGATAAGTCCATCATGAAAAGAGTTAGGGTTAAGGAAAGAGTACACTGTTTCACACAGTGGTATCAGGCAGTGCTGGCTGATTTGCAGTCATATTTCATTCACATTCCAAGTACATTTTGTAATAACTATAGTCTGATCATAGAAGTTGTATTAAATGGAGAGAAAGATATAAATTAAAGAAACGTTGAGTAATTTTTCTATCCATACATTACAGTGAAAGTGAAGTAAAGCTTTTAAGTAGTAGTTACCACTGTCTTCATCGCGCATAGATGAAGCTTGGCTTTTAGCTCAGACGATTGCAAAAGTGAGATTGTTGTGACTTTAGGAGTAAGCAGCAGTTACGGCTCTCTTTAATACTCAAATACATTTTGCCGTAGTTACTTTATACCTGTGGACTGAACATTGGAGGGTAATATCTTCGAACACATGAATCCCAAATGCCACATATTTTATTTGTTGTATCGATGATACTCCATGAAGCATACACATATCTTTGACATATGTGTGATTAAGCTTTCTCTTTTCCCTTCACAGAAGAAGAAGATGCCAACTTGAGCCGTTCCCTGGGTAACCTGGATGCCACGGGCATCGTCTCTTGGCGGCTGCAGTACTGTGTAATTCTCGTCAGACAGCAGAAGATGCTCCATTTCAAAGACAAGCAGGTAGTTTTCATTGACCAATCATATCTGTCCTATGAACTGTACCATTACAAAATGCCTTAGTGTTCATCCACGCCTGAATTTGAAGGAATTAACCCGATTTGCATCAATCGATTTCGCCGTGTGGATTTTCAAGTTATCTTTGAGCCATTCTTTCACATTAGCACAGTTATCAAGAACATATTAAATAAAATCAGATGCGAAAAGTAGGGTGATAATGTATCATATGCATATTCCATCATCTCAACTGTACAGTTGACATACGCTAAGCCAGTTTTGGAAATTTGTACAAAAAGAAAGAATTGAGAGAGACGAAGTTTTCCTTCATTTCTGTCCTGTTCCGTAACTAATGACATTAAGAGGATTTCTTGTGGTATCATTGCTGCACCAGTTGGGGAATGTTTATTGATTTGGAAAGCAATGTAGTCAGCAACGAGCCAGAATGAAGGAGGAGGAGATGGGAGAGCCAATTTGATCATGGCTCATGTTAAATACACCAACCATCATTCAATGATCTAATAGTTATCACTGGTAGGTCGTCAGTGGTTTACAAATAAGATTACAACCAAAACTTACATTCTTTTGTAATCCAGGAGGGATGAAAAATAAGAAAAAGGTTGATTTCAAGTTCCGCAGAAATCCCATTAACAAAGCAAAATCAACTTTATGAATGTGAACAAACGATAACAAGAGTAAAAGATGTTGAATCCATTACAGGAAGTGAAGCTTGTAAGTAATAGTTTAGGGGGGGAGGGGAAGAGAAGGGAGAGAGAAGTTGAGAGAATTGTAGAGGGTAGGAATGAGGGTTGGTAGAAGTAATCTGGAGAGTCAAAGGGAACCAGTAGTTAAATTGATAATAAAATGCCATCAGCAAGTAACAGCTCAAAGGTAAATCCTAAACAAAGAATACAAACCTTGCCATCTTTGTCTCCTGCATCATCTCTCTCTCTCTTTCATCCCCCTCCTTAACCTCTCTTTCTTTCTAGTTCATGCAGATCTTAGGCAAAATTAAGTGGTATGTTACATGTCCATATCAGTATTTCACTATTAAACCATACCTGAACTATCCTTAGTAGTATAGTAGACAGTCCATGACACTTTCTTTGTTATGCAAATGAGTATATTGTTCTGTCTTTTATCATGCAAATCAGCCTATTGTGCCTGCCATCAATATTCATACTATAATCCATACATGATAGGCTCATTTGCCTAATAAGAGATTGAACAATAGACTCATTTGCATAACAAAGAAAGTGTCATGGACTATCTACTATACTACTATCCTTTACGACAATTTGCGCTACACTTAAAAAACAAAAAGCCTATTTGCATTCCTTTCATGTATGCATACTGTTAGCATTATACATGGCGTCATTGGACTGGCAGTATATATTTCTTTTACAGATCTTTCAATGTCGTGTTCAAAGTGACTGAGATCATTTTCTCTCTGTGAACTTGCCTCTGTGTCAGTGCTTGGCATCTTCGATTGTTTATGTGAGGAATTGTGTTAAGCCCAATATAGAAGGTTAATTCCTGTTAGCTCCCACGATGTGCTAAATTTAGGCACTGTCTGCCAGTGTGGCTTATTCATGCTTCATTGGATACATAGAAGTTCAAAAACAATCTATACTATAAGGGTTAACTCTAAGGAGGGTGGTGTATGGTCGTGTGTCCTATGAACCGTAAGACATGAAACAAAGTGATTAACCAAATTGTAAGCCATTGACATATTAATCACAGGCTAGCACAAATTTTCTGCAAAATGTGGACCTTTATTTTCTGAAAAAAAGTTTCTCGTTTAAAAATGTACATTTACTTCACTCTGTTCTTACCTGTCTCCTCATTAAAAATGCATGCTTCCATGTGTGGACTCGAGCGAAAGGCAAATGAGGGTAGGCTAGACTTTAGAGGGCACAATTCTAGAATTGATTTTAGGACATTTAGAGCAAGGCTTAATGTATGCATTAGTAAAGCCACGTGTAAGTAAAGTCACTTGTGAATACCCATACCAGTGAGTTGTAGGGATTCCATGTGCGATGCTCTTCATACACAGTAACTGACCTACCCACTCTGCTGCAACATTACCATCTTCCATCTTGCTTCCAACATGAAAGGTTTAACATGTGACCTTTTAAGTTCTAAATCTCAGCAAAATATATTCAAAGGTTCTGTTAAGTTTGTGTTTGAAGTGTTTCTCTTGAAAAAATGGAAAGGAAAGTCAAGGAAAAAAGAAAATACAATTGTCTGTTGCATCTAACATGTTGCAAGAAGCATAAATTAAGCATTGTTTATTAATTTCAAGGAATAATGTTATCCTTCATCTCAAAGAAAATAAAAGCATATTGCTAACATATTAAAACCAAGTATGTCAAATAAGAGTTTTCATTGATTTCTGTGCTCTTGTATTTTGTCATTCATTGTTGTCATTTAGCCAATCCAGCTATTTGCTAATCAGTGTAACACCCCCTTTCACATTATCCATCTTGCAATAGTATACAACCTGTTACACAAGAATTGTTACAAAGAGGGGCGGTTAAAAGAGGGGGGAAGAGGAGAGAAGAAATGTGTAGGGGAGGATAAGAAGAGGATACCTATAAGAGGAGGATGAGAAAGGAATGAGTGCTATATGGCAAATATAAGCGAAAGCTGAAAAATGAGAACCGAATGCAAGTAAACAAGAAAAATAAGCAAATGAGAGTAAAATAATAGAAACTAAAGGGAAAATGTAACAAAAATGATGAATAGAAAACAAAATGGAAGCAAATGAGAAGGAAATGTAGCAAATGAGAAGATGAGAACAAAAGTTCACATACACTCATTGTTTGAGTTTGTTCTCATTTTACTTAAACTTTCCCCTCTCATTTGCTAAAAATCTGAACCATATTTTTTTCATGCATGTTGCACAGTGGTAACTGACCATAATTTCAGTTGTATTTTTAGCAGCTGACTTTTTCACAGTATCTTGCATCACATTTATGTGGAGGAATTTCACTGAGTGTACAACATACACCCGCCAACACTTAATAAATAGGACCACCGATTTTCCCCAAGAAAAAGAAAATTCTGTTTTGGACTATTTGGTATGTATAAGTAGGCAAAATTCAGCAATCTGACGCAGTGTGTTTAGACAGCGGTTGTGTCATTTTGTACTCTTTGAAGGAACCGGGGTAGTAATTTTGGATCCGGGTTGTAAAATACGGTGCAAGTATCCGGATTACCCATGAAAACAAGATGCTCACTGTAATGATGGTAATAACTTACTTTTCACCTGAATGAAGTGACTCTAATTCATTAAAGCAGTATAGACTTCACACTGACTACGTACGTTTAACATGAACTAAGCTTGACTTTGACAAATTTAATATTTTGAAAGCTTTTTGACAGCAGAGTGTGTGATGCATCAATAAAAACTGTGTAAGCACTGACATTGTTTACCTATGTATTCTACTACTCAAACACCTTCTTTCCTTTTATTAGCAAAATAAAATATAAAGAAAGTTGTTTTAGTCATTGCTATCTTTCATTTGGACATTTCCATTCATTTTTAACATAAATAAATAAATAAATAAATACATAAATACATAAATAAATAAATACATAAATAAATAAATACATAAATAAATAAATAAGTAAGTAAAGAAATAAATAAATGCATATACTGCCTGTCAGTAGTGACAGAATTGTTTTTTTTAATTTTGACCTAAACAGCAATTAGTATTTTTGAGAAAGTTGTGTATTTTTCTGCGCTGCCTTCATCCAAATGAGCCATCCTATAAAAGAGTAGGAGCTGACCTAGTTAAGCCAAGAAGTTTGCAAAAGTTATTCCAAGATGACAGAAAAAATATTTTGAAGTTACGTTTCTCTCTACATGTGTGACACACTCTTAAAGAAACTTCAACTTTTAAAACTGCTTCCTGTCTGTCCATTCCTAAAAAATTGTTTAAGTTAATTGGTAATTGGTTCTGCCACAAAGTGTTTGCTATGGACATCAGATTTTGTAGGATGCATGCCTCTGTGGTTCTCCCAGAAGAGAGGGTAATCTCTCTCTCCACCTCTCTCTCTCTCTTGAACAGATTTTTATGTATATACTGCCTTTTAAGAGGAATAAAAAAAAAATAAATTGTTTGCACTTTGTAGCTCTTCAAAACTCCCCCATCCTCTGTTTCAACTACCAGTTAGAACTTTCCTTCTTTTTAAATTTGATCAAGAACATCAGTTCAACAGAGAGGGTTGTGAATCAACTGCCAGGACTTGTTGAAAGATCCACTTGTTTTCCTTTTTCCTGTCAGCGGAGTTTCATGAGCTCCATGTAAATGACGATGCAATTTGTAGAGCCTTAAGTTGTTTAACTCCCTTTTCTATTGCCTGAGAAAGAAATTGATTTCTGGTTTGCTGGCTGCTGAAGTTGATGTGAATACAAATTAATTTTGAGTGCTATAAACTGGAGTAACCTGCATGTTTTAAGGCACCCACCTTTTTATCTCTTCTGTATTTTTTATCCTCTCGCTAATATTTGGTAAAGTTTTATCTGCAAGACTAAATAAATTTCTGCACTGGCTGTTGAGGTTGAGCCTGAGTTGAACTGCACTGTTATTGGTTCCTTGCATCAGCCTATGCAGTCAAGTTGGCCCATGTGTGTGTGTGTATGGGTGTGTGTCTGTGTGCATCTGTGACACTTGCTTAGCTATGCTCTAACTCAATAGGGGAAAGTTCGATGAAAGTCAAACTTGGTATGTAGGTTTGCCATATTGAGAAGGTGTGCCCTATCATTTTTGGTGGAGGTCAAAGGTCATCTGGGGGAACTGGGGGCAAAAGTTTGTTTTGCTTGGGTATGCTCTAACTCAACAGGGGAAAGTCCGATGAAAGTCAAACTTAATATGTAGGTTCACCATATTGAGAAGGTGTGCCCTATTGTTTTTGGTGGAAGTCAAAGGTCATCTGGGGGAACGGGGGGCAAAAGTCTGAAAACCCTATGCTATGGATGCTCATATGTACCATCAGTCCCCCTCCAGTGCATCATGAAAGTACTGCTTGAGTTAGCAATTTCTTGATCAAATGAAAAAGAAGCAGTGTTGTTTGCACTACTGTAGGTGGTCACACCAGATAAGTTTTGGCTGGATCAGTTTACCTCCTCGTGCCTGAGTGTTAATGTGTGCATTCATGTAAGTCAGTGAGGTGGGCAGGTAAGAATGAAAGAAAATAAGTCAGTTGGTGTTCTTACCAGGTTAAACTAGACCCCAGTAGTTCACCCCTGGGCATACTATCAGTTTATTGGACTTTAAAGGGGCATAGATGGGATAAGCCATATTGCAATTTGCAGAGCCCCTTCTTGAAATGAGAAATGCACAGCTGTTTGTGTTTTGTAAAATGAATGGGATATTGCTGTATATTGCAGAAATCAACATCTTCAATTCATTGCATTAATTGAGATGGCTTCTTTGATATTTATGAACTCAGACATATCATTTTACAGTATGTATATTCCAAGTACAAGGAACCATAGTGCACCTAAGCTGTTGTGAAATCATGCAAAATACTTCTTCTCTTACAGATTGTATGTAACACTGTTGATGGTTGGTCACATCAGTGCTATGGAAGTGGTTCCATGTGGGTGTATGTTTGTCATGTTTGGGGTCCAATGTCTGAAGTGGGCCATTTTATTGAAGCATGAAATATGTTTCTCTCTCTACAAATTTTATGTTACAAAAGTGAGAGTTCATGGTCAGAAATGGACCATATAGGCTACTGTACAATATAATGCAATATGCTCCCTTTTACTTCATAATTAACATTATATGCTCTCCATCTGTGCAAGGAACCAGAGTGCCCTTGGGCTCTCGTTGGTTCCTTGCATCAGCCTATGCAGTCAAGTCGGTGCATGTGTGTGTGTGTGTGTGTGTGTGTGTGTGTGTGTATGGGTGTGTGTCTGTGTGCATCTGTGACACTTGCTTAGGTATGCTCTAACTCAACAGGGGAAAGTCTGATGAAAATCAAACTTGGTATGTAGGTTTGCCATTTTGAGGTGTGCCCTAGTGTTTTTGGTGGAGGTTAAAGGTCATCTGGGGATGGGGGGCAAAACTCACTGTTTCTGTGACACTTGCTTGTTTATGTTCTAACTCAATAGAGAAAAGTCACATGAAAGTCAAACTTGGTATGTAGGTTCACCATATTGAGAAGGCAAGACCTATTGTTTTCGGTGGAGGTCAAAGGTCATCTGGGAGAATGGGGACAAAAGTCTGAAAACCTTTTTAACCTGATATTTAAGTTAGAAAGTTTAGACAAAGTTTATACTTGGTGTATGGATGCATTATGGAAGTGGTGCCTTTAGGGCGTTCCAGATTTGTGGGTCCATGGTCGGAATAGGCCGTTTTAATAAATCCTGCAAAATGTCTCTTTTCCTGCAGATTGTATGGCATTAAGTTGACCTTGTGACATGTTACTACTATGTAAGTGGTTCCCTCTGGTTGTTCAAATAATTGGTCCCATATGGACCATTGAATGAAATAATGCAAAATGTTTCTTTTCATTGTGTATTGTTTTGCAGTGTGGAAGGATTGTCAAATTAGTGCTGTGGTTCTAAAACTTTTCCTAGTGTTTGACATTTTGGTGGTTCCAACTTCAGGTTTGGCCATATGGACCATAAATTATTACATTGTGCAAAGCTATTAGCCTAGTTTTATATGTTACAGTGTTGAGGGTTTTTCAGATAAGTATTCAAGTACATTTGGCTGATCAGAATTCTTATGGACAAAATGGGGCCCACACTGTTTTTGGGATGTGATGGATTGTGGATTAACCTTTGTTTAAGACTAAATGATTACAGTTGATTTACAATAATCTTCATGCAAGGAATTATAGCGCCCTTGGGCTATTGTTTCTCTTTTGTTTAGAACTGTAGTAATCAAACAAGATATAATTTATAATGTTACATCAGGTTAATAATTGAATTTATTTTGTTTCAGCTTTTCAAACTCAACTTGTCTTTTCATCTCACTTGTTCTGCTCACACATATTCATTGTTTTGGGAAATTGAAGCAAAAAAAAAAAACAATTGTAGAGTTGATAGGTGCTTACAATGAATGTTAATTTTGAGCTGAGGGGGAGAGGGATGAAGGGTGGGAAAATGAAAGTGGTATGGGATATTGTACTGATACTTGCATTTAGGTACTTGATGAAGTAAATCCATGTGAATTACTTACTCTTTTCAAGATGCATTAGTGCATCACTCATATGCAGAGACCCATATCCTTCAAGATATTTCCCAGCATGATTACTGCAAATGTAAACACAGGTAAGTATAAAAACAAACACAGGATTTTGTTTTGCTGACTGGAAAAAAATCTTCACAAGGAAAACAAATACAGATACTCCTCAGTATCTCACATTGCTTCCTACATGTTTTTCTTTTTAATCGTCTCCCGTAAGTGATCAGTTGTTTAGTGTTTGCACTGGGTCCGAAATTCGGACCCTGGTATCTGCAGTTCACAGTAGGTCGGGTACCATGGATACCCAAAATACCTCCTGTTGGGCTACATGTTGGTTGTGAAGTCATAATATAACATTTTGAAGGTGCATGTTACTATATAATACCATGTATCGCATGCATGGGCATGTCAGGGAAGTGTAGTTAAGAGAAATTACCATTTTTATTTTCTTTTTTGTGTTATGTGCAAATATGGGAGTGAAACTCAAGGCTTTGATATCATCCTGACAATTTCACAATCATTTTCTGATATCGTTGCCTGGGTAACTGCATGGGTGCCTTGTGTAAACACTTCAGTTACTCTTAACAACTGTTCAATAGTTGTCAGTGAAAGCTAGGGATCCATTTGCCGGGAGTGAACCTGCAGTGATGATGCCATTTTATGATGCGCTTTTTCACAACTCACCCTGTTTGCTCTCATGCGAGATGCTGATCACACGTGAATGGAAAAGTAATGCAGATCGTGCTAATAAAATTTTGTCATCTTGCAAAAACAATGGAAAGTGGAATTTCAAATAAAGTTCTGAAAGCTGTCCATGCTACTGCAACTCTTGTATTCTCTACATCTTCTTATCAGAGATGCCTCTGTCTTACACCTCCCGCCTCTCAGGTTGCTCTTCATGTCTTTGACACATGCTGATGTAATCTTGTGTGCACCTAACAGAATTTGATTTGGCAGTTTACGTTGGTTGTAGTCTCTTGTTTGAGACTTGTTTGCTTAACTCCTATTAATTACAAAACAAATAGTGTTTCATTAGTCGGATCAAATAGTCATGTATCTCTGCTAAACAAGCTTTTAAAAATGCTGAGAAATGTCTGTCTTGATTTGTGACGTTAAAACCTATCTAGCCTTGCCTGTTTTGAAAAGAAAAATCACAAAAAATGCAGTTACACAGGTAGAATGATGAATCAGTTGAAATCTACTTGGTATTTAATGAATGATCAAATGTGCCAAAAATTTGAGGAATTGTGTTTATTTTTTTCATTGCAAAGTAACAGTGAGAAAATTCCAGTCTGGTGTGATCAATCAATGGAGACAGGTCTGCAAGAATTTTAAAAGCCAGTCTCTGGGTTTGAAGTATTGCCTTTTAAAGTCTTATTCACTCGATTAGCTTCATTTTCTGTGATGTACACTAAGGTATGTATTTGCAGTTTTGATTGGCACTCCTCACATTTGTGAATACATTTGCAGACTTTTGGCAGTGTTAACCCACCCTCATTCTCTACGTTGGTTGTTTTTGTTGCCAATGGCAGTATACGCAAGTTGCATATTCATTTCTATCTCCCTCCATTCTCTGCAGCATGCCACACTAGTCCAAGAGAAATATCCTGGAACAGCTATTAGATTAGACAGGGAGTTTCTAAACTATCGCCCTTCACTTGCCACCATGGGGACGAGTAGTTACTTCTGCAGGGTGGGACAGTCGTCACCTCGTATGAGAAGAACGCAGAGTGCCTTCAGAAGGAAACCAAGAACAGGTTAGTCTGTTGCACTTTGCATGGTTCTTCTGACCCCCCCCCCCCCCCACCTATTTACACTCTATTTTACATTTACAGTACAGTGGATGAATCTCCATGTAATTCTGTTATTTACTCCATCACAGTGTTGGAAACCACTTACAGAATGCAAGTTTTTGGTTGAGATCACCGCAATTCACCTCATTCTGGATTTACCCATCTCCACACAACTAATGTATGTCCGTCTACCCTGCTAGGAACTCCTGCTAACTTTAAAAACCCCATTTCTACCTTTTGTCTTAACACAAAGACACATGTCACCCCAAAAGGGTGACTCTCAAGGGCTGCTGAGAACTTTGAAGTTTTCCATCTGTGATGACATAGTGTTGATGCGTGGTAGACGATCGAGTACGTCCAGTAGTTGTACTGTAGCTACCAGTCTGTATGTGTGGCCGCTGAGTCCCACGTCATCAGACAAGTAAGTTTGTCACTCGTATGTATCGAACCAATTAAGTCTTTGGGGCTGCTTACCCCAGACTTTGACAAATACCCTGAGCAAGCAGTTGTCACTGACTTTTCAAAGTTGGATATTTGGATATATTGCTCTGGGTGAAATGAATTCACATCGTAAACATATACTTACCCCTTGCCTCTCTGATGCATACATTTGACCCTATGCTCAAATCGTCCTCGAAACTAATTCTAGCACCGCGCCCTCTAAGACCTAGCCCGCCCTCATTTGCCTTTCACTCAAGTGCCTTCACACTCTGTTTCCAGTCCTCTGCTGTCTTGTTTGCCTCTTGCAAATGCATCTGGCTCAGAAACTTGAGTATTCTTGTCTTTTGTTTCCAGCTTTTATACTTTTTCTAGACTAGTTAATTCATTCAAAGCGCTGTATCTGGTTTCCTGCATCAGTTGCATCACAACTGTGAACCATTTGATTTGTGTTAGAGTCCCAGTTGTTTTCTTAACCTTTCCAACCTCAGTCAATCATATTATGCTGCCGGTGTATAATAAATATCTGATTTGGTCTTGTTGCCCATTATTCTCAAAGAATTTAGTTTCATGTTTTGTCTCCATATGAGGAGGAGAAAGCAAAAACTAGCCTGGATGTATTAATAATGTTAGATCGATGTATAGATCTTAACACTTAGCATTACCAGACATAGCCTGCCATATGCTTTGGTTCAACTCGAGAACTCTTTTCCGGTGTGTCTTTGGACCACTTCTGTCATTAGAAGTTGAGACTTAGGCTACTTCATGAAAAACCAGGTAACAATCCAGTCATCATTTTGGCATCTTTGAAGCACTTTTCTCACCCTCCCTCCCCACCACCATGCTGTCTCAAAAGAAGAAAATTACTTTAGAGTGTGTGAAACCATTTGATGTTCAGCCCAGGCTTTTCCTCAAATGCCTGTGCACCATTTCTTCTTTACTGTGGTGCTGCAATAATCCTGTGATGCACCTTGGGCTATGTGTCTTGTCATGTACCTTGTCACAGTGATAAAAACACTTCTAATTTTGATATGCCATACTGTCAGATCACAATTACAAGCAACCTCAAGTAAAAAAAAAAAAATCAGCATTGATGGGAGGGGGGGTGTTGCTTCTGTCCTCTGCTTGTGACCATAGAACTGCTATCACCAACCTCCTCTCTGTGGTCACAGATTTGAATTATTCGAAAATGTCCAAGTAGACCTGAGACAAATTACGGTAATTCTGTTTTTTGGACAACTATCATCAGAAAATGTAGTCCAGCTCATCTTCATCTTTTGTGGGGTCAAGCTATGTTTCCTAACACGATGTCATAGGATTACAAAGTCACCTCTACAGCGGACTAGCAGATGTCAGCCATTATTTAACATGTGGCTACACATTACTATCCATATTTCTACATTTTAAGCTACTTAACATTCACATCTGTTTTCCCTGACAAACTGTTGAAAGATTATTATAAAGTGAGGTCACCCTGCCACCCCATTCTCAAGACGACTGCTAATAATGCTTTTAGTAACCTGAGTGGAAGAAAACGAAATAACAAAGTACGCTTGATAAATATTGTTTTAACATAAACCAACAGATACAGTATGTCTTCTTTTTTCCTATGGTAATTTTACAGTAAAAAATTCTCCAAAGATGTTTATTATTAACTGTGACTATGTTCTGTCATTGCTTCCTCTTTCATTGAAATGGTTAAAGTGGTTGTCTCTGGGAGGATATCCTCTCTATTTTCAAGTCGTCAGGAAGTATACTTCAGCACATCTCTCAAGACGTCAAGGAAACTGTCAATTACCGTAATGCCATTTTTGATATTGCTCGTACCTTGCAGATTCTCCATCAGTGCAGAAAATTACACTCAATCATAGTTACTGTATTAAGAAAACTCCATAAGGAATTCGTGTAGCTAATGTAAAGTATTCACATCGTAGACATATATTTTACCCCTCGCTCATACTAATGCATTGTTAGACAAGCTCCACCCCACTTTCGAATAACAATTGTTAATATATAAAACCTATGCCTTTGGAAGTATAGTGACGAAGATTGTCTCGTTCTAGTTTGACTTGCTCCTCTTCTTACTTGCCCCTGACTACTCCACTCTTATGTACTGTAAACCAAATTCAATCTACACAAATTCTTGCTACACAAATTCTTATCGTCTCTGAGAGTAAACAAACTCCAGTTTCTCTGTTGTGCATGCTGTCCTCTTTTGTTTTTCATACTAGCTGCATAACGAAAAAGAAAAAAATCATTGATAACAGTAGGGCGCAAGAGACTGTCGTGAGGTTGTGAAAGTGGTCATATGAAATTATTTTACCCTTTTTTAAAATGAATCTGTGGTGAGAAACTTCTTATGACTGTGTGGTTTCTGGAACAGATGATAAGAAAGATCATGTTCAGTGAGCTGTACGGTGAAAGAGATGATTATCGCTTCGTGAGATCACAAGAACCAACCGACCTGTGTCCACAGTGTTCACACATCAGGTCCCTGTTATTACATTTCATGTGTGAAAAAGTTACATTATAATGATTTGCAACATGTAAATGCTTCATATGCATCATGACAACATGTTAACATTACCTGATCATGGTAATAGATATCTTGTAATGCATTAAGACATCACCATCGTCATATGTGTATCCTGTACATATGGCACCTTTGTATCAGGTGAATAAATCTATCGGACAACTGCAACTCGAGTATCTAAATTGATGTCAGTCATAGTTGCATTTGAAACACAGATGAAACCAATTTTTTTGTAAATGTTCCAGATCAAATTTACTTCTGGTATCACGTGTGGAGAAGAAGCTTTTGTATGCAAAGGCTTTGTGTGATTTTGCATGAATTAGCTGTTCTCCTTTACTGTCCATGTATTAACATAGAATTTGTGCTTTGATACAGACAATTGTCAAAGTTTACTGTCTAGTTAGTTCCTACTCTGGCACGCCACAAAAAAAAAAAAAATGTTTCTGGTTAATAATCTTATTTCTGGAAGCTTTTAAGAAAGTAACTCTGTTCCTGTAAAAAGTGTTTTACTTTGAATGAACTTTCCAATCCAACACAACACTCCACTGGGCATTGGCATAGTGAACTGGAAGGAAGCGTGAGGGCGCTAATCCAGAATTGACTAAGTTGTGAAAATTTCAAGTACTAGCCCACTTCAAGTGACACATGGTCATTTGTATCAAAAGCTTGTAAGATTGTATACAAGGTTGAGGAGAATTAAGGGCCAGCTGGGGTGAAAATTTCTCCAGAAGTTAACGAACAGTTTCAGTGATCTAGTTTGAAGGAGGGTAGAAAGAGCATGTGTGTAAACCATTTTACAAAGAGTCAACCCTGCAATTTGCTTCTGTAGCCCCCTGTTGAAAATTCTAACAGCAAACTGCCTGGAGTATTGAAAATTCCATTAGTTTTCCTATAATTATATAGAGGCTTTTTTGTAGTACCAAGGTTGGTGACATCATTGTTGGTAATGTTGTAGGCTATCACTTGAGCTTGAATTCAGTGAAACCTTGAAAATAAAAAAATAAAACAACTCAAAACCGATCACTAAGTCTACTTTAATGTGCAGTTGTGCACTATGGACTCATTAATGTGCATGGGAATACTTTGTTTTGGGTCTCACAAATGATAATGTTCTTCCAGTGTTTGCACACAAGCTTCGAACATTACAACATTGATACATTAATAGCCATGTGTAGCCAACAGTACACAGTAGAACAGCCCACTGTACACTGTAGAACATGTAAGGTAAAGTTTGTGCCTTTGCTAAGTTGACCTAAGAGTCCTTGGCTTTGGGAATACAGTAACTCTGAACTGGCCTGTTCATACTATGCGGCAATAATTGTGGGACCATCTTACATTTGTTACAATGTTTTTGACACAGTGTGAAAGGCTTAGGTCCCATGAATGTTGTAATGGATGTAACGTATATGTAGAGTCATTGTGCACATTGGGTTTATATATATAGAAATATTAGAGAAGGAAACATGTTGAGATATTTGATCATATCCATCAAATTGTATGACGATTCCAAAGAAAAAGTGAACTTGTCTACCATACATTTCTTGCAAGCAACTTGGGGATTGTTTGCGATAATGCAAAACAAGTGATTAAAGGTACTGCATCTTCTCCTCAGAATAAGTTTTTTTTGTTTGGTAATTTTCTTTAGTGTATACTTCAAGGATAGCATATGCCAATGCTGTACTCAGGCAAAGTCTAAACAAACTTCCGTTTTGTGTAGTACCATAAAAGACTTCACATACGAGATGGTTTTGTGTAAGGTTGGGTGGTACCAGGAAAATCAGTGCCGGTAGTCACAGCGCATTAAAGTACCGGTACTGACCATGTGGTCAACGTCATAAAAACAAGAGGCTCTGTGCCTCCTTCTGCATGATAAAAACAAAGAGGTTCTGTGCCCTATATACTTTGATTGTTATGCAGTAACTTGTGTTCATGTCTTCACATAAATTCATTGACAAAAAAAAAACATGAAAAGACTAGGCAAAAGGTTTCATTTGTGCAGCTTCATCAGGAATTGATAGCAGTACTGTATACAGCAACCAAATTGGCCACCAACTTTTTGCTGATGTGATCATGTGTCAACATACCCACTCATCATTTGTGGCCTAGAAATTCTTAAGTCAGGTGATTTGATTACTGTACATTACTTACAAATTATTTCATCACAGGAAATTGTTGAAAACTTGCCTCAGTGAGAATGTAATTTGAACAATGTGTTCTGTTAATCCAGAGAAGTTTTGTTGAAAATTTCATAGTTGGGGAAGTTTTGTCAATGCATAACACATCAAGGAAGAATTGGATTGTGAATGTAGTTGTTGTATGCTGCCCTCCAAATGGAACATGCCTGCAGCTGATGATTGGCTAGCAAAGATGCCAGTTTTATTTTGTGTGCCCCCTTCGTTACTTTCTGTCCTTATTTAGTTTGCTGTTTACATATTGTGTGTGCAATTTTAAACATCAGTTTATTGTTACCACAAATCCACAATCCAGAGATCCAATAATTGCCAAAACAAGTAAGTTTCCTATTTGGGATACAAATTTAGGAATTGCAACTTTTAAAAACCTTGAAGCAACTTGAATTTACGTTTTCAGCCACAGCGTTGCTCTGATCATGGCACTCCATGCGCTGAGACAACTTTTGCCGTTTATTTTCACCATGCCAACGACTTTGTAATTTCAGTGAGATTGCAGATTAGATTTCTGATCTTTTCAGTTCTTTGTTGCCTGTACATGCAGTGAATTTCACGTCACTGTTTCGACGGTTGTCAAGTCTTCTTCAGCCAATCAAAATTGTCAGGGAATGACACTGGGGGGGGGTACTACACAAGGACAAATCATACCACCCTGAGTATCAACAAATCAGAGAGATTGACAGTTTGCTTATTTTAACAGTTTTTTTTCTCTTCCGTTGGAACAAAAAGGGGACCCATGAGTCATCACCACCAGTACTCACAGCTACAGCTAGTACCAGGCAAGCACGCATGACCTTTGAAACTGTAAATATTATAAAATGTAAAGCAATTTGCAATTCAATATTGAAAGTTGAAACTGTCTGGGGTTCAGAGTTCATATTTTTCCTGTTTACCTAAAATTCTTCAGATCCCCTGTCATGGTGGGTATCTGAGTAACCTGCAAACTTGAAAACTAGCTGCGTTGTACTGGATAATAATATCCAAGAGCTGGTATTTAAATACATTTTATTTATCGTGACAATTCATAACACTGAACTTATGCAATGGAGGACTGTGGTGACCTCGCAGAAGAGGATACCAGGTTGAAAAGCAAAAGCCGGTTGAGAAGAAAACTGACTCTAAAAAGTAAGACTGACAATATGTGATTTTTTTATGTATATTTTGCCAGGTAGTAGTTACTGTGTGTTGAAGTTTGATTTGAAAACACCACTGATGTTAAGATCATGTCTGCTTGTTTCAAGTGATTGCAATCAATTTAGTGTAATCCATACCTTCCAAAGCTGCCATTATCATAGGACCTGTACATGAAAGAAAGTACTGCAACAACCTTGAGACCCAAAGGGTCATTCATTAGTCTTCTAGCCACTAGTCAGGGATAAATTTGAAATGCTTTTGCATACTCAGCACTACCACATCAGAAGCATGAAAATTTAAGGCAAAATTAATACCACTCCCACATGCACATAAACAAAAGAGTGCAGCACAGTCATCAAATTTGAGATTAGTCACAATTTCTTTTTAACACTTAAAGCTTAAAACAAAGCAAGTCCATCAGTGCACTCAACAGCAACTCCACTGCTGAAAGCATGTTCTCCAAATGTGATTCAGAATTCAGTTAATGAGTGAAGATTATCTGCCTTGAGTTATAATTAGTTTCCAGTGAACCCAATTCTCCCCAAAGAATGTAATCCATCATTCACATAACTAAACCAGCTAAGGAGACATTGATTACCTATTTTTTGGGCGGTAAAAAAGTTTTTTGATGTCATTTTGAAATTTACCCATAGTGCAGTATAACATTTGAAAATGAACAAAGACTTATCATCAAAGGGCAGGCAGTTCGAGAGTTGGCACCATACTTGCAAGTTTATCTACAGGCCTGTAGCCAAACTAACCAATATTGGGGGAGGGGCACATCATTGGAGTTTTGCCTGAAGGAGGGGTCCAAAGAAAGGGGATGTCTCCTCAAAAACTATTTGCCTTTACCAAGGGTTCTAGATGCAAAATGATGCAAGATTCCCATCTTTTTTCCCTGTATTTGTATTCCAAAACAGGAACTTTCATTGAAAAATTTTTGAAATTTTTTTTTTGGTCTGGCCTAATTGTTTGCCCCATGCCTGCAACCATTGCCCCCCCATAGCTATGTGCCTGGTTAGCTAATTTGTTGAAGTTACCATTGGTCTTTTTACAAAAATCCCCAAATTAGGTCATCTGTTTTTTCTCTCAATTATTCAACATGGTCTGCATTGCTTAACCCTTTCACAGCCACTTTACGTAATATTACCTATCCTGAAAATTTTCCGTTCACAGCCACGTAGGTACTATTATGTAAAATTTCAATGTTTCTCTTCATGTTGTCGGCTGAAAAGGGTGGTGTCCAAGTAATGGACACTGGCTGTGAAAGGGTTAAGTGTAGGCTTCAAAATGATGCTGCAGGTTTTATTGGTAGAAAGAAACTTTCTCCTATGGAAGGAAATGGGTGGGGATATCACATGTAGGAAGCAGGTGTAAAACAAGAAGAGGATTAAAAATAACAACTTTAAGTAAATCTGTCTGGTTGTCATAACTTGCCACCAAATTTCTTCACAAAGTTATAGTGTCTCACACTTCAAGTTTGGTTTCCTTGCTTATAGACCAAAATATTGAAAGAAATGCTTAAATGTCTGTTAACTTTATTGGGCACTCACCATACAATAATATTGAAACTAGAAGAGTCAACTCCCGGACCTCCCACCCCCCAGTAAAAAAAAACAAAAAACAAGTAGACAATCCATGGAGTTGCAAATCTCTTCCCTATCATTTTTGCATACCCATTCTCCCCAAGTACTCTGAGGTGTATATTTCATCAATGATTCAGATTGCTTGTTGTGGATAGAAGTGCTGAATATTCATGTGACCTAACTATGTATAAAGTACTTCAATGCACCACATTAGTGTCGTTAGTGTCGAACTACACAAATACCAAGTAGATCTATATATGTATACGTTGAAGGCATTATCAACAGGAAATGACATGGCTACCAGACGTAAACATTGAGCCCAGAACTGGTCGTAAAGGTTGAAATACCGTGTCACATTCATGAAAAGGCAATTAGAATGGCAAAAAAGTTATATTTACACCATGTGCTACCACCACCTTACACTGTGTTATGCTTATGCAGTGATCATGATCTTTGCCCTTGACCTGTGACATTATCAGTTGGGTTGGCACTCCATCTCACACCCAGGCACTCACCTACCAAGTTTGAAGTTCATCCGACGTATGGTCTAGGAGGAGATTGTGACACACTTTTTCCAGAGCATTTATGCCATTTTGACCTTTAACCATGTGGCCTTTGACCTTGTGATGTCATCAATATTTTCAGAAAAAATTTTTCATCCTTAACAGTCTATGTATGGTAGTTTTACAATGAATACACAGAAAAAATGCTAAAAATTTGTTTTTTATATTCATGACCTGTGACCCTTGACCTTTGACCTTTGATGTTGTATCAATGTGGCAAACACTATACAACATATCCAGGCAACTACTCACCAAGTGTAAAGTTTAGCCGATGTTACCATCTAGGAGGAGATCCTGACACACTTTTTAGAGCATTTTTGTCGATTACACCTTTAATCACATGAACTTTGACCTAGTGAGGTAATCAATATTTTAAAAAAAATTCTTGTATTGCGTACTTACCGTAAATGGTAGTTTTATAATTTTAGGATATTCACACATTGAGATAATGTTAAGAAATGTGTTTCTTGTTTTCATGATCTGTGACCTTTGACCTATGACATCACCAGTCGGGCGGATATTTTATGACATACCGCGGCGGCACCTACCACCAAGTTTGAGGTTCATCTGACTAACCGTCTAGGAGCAGATCGTGACACATATTCAGTTGTACACACACACTCACACACCCACATGCACACACACACACACATTTGGGACCCCCTCCTCATCCCCCGAACCCCAGTGGGTAATCCAGATCCATGTCATTTGTTTACCAAGGGGTACCCCCACATAAGGGCTATGGGCTCATTAAGTTTCAGTTGAATACTGCAAGGGGTGTAAGGTCAGCTACCATTTAATAGTTATTTTTGGCAACCTTAACCACTCAAGTACAGTTAAGTACTGTACAACATCTCCTCCCTGTATAAGACGTATAAGGATGAAGAAGGAACGAAAAAAAAAATCGATTGTTTTGCTGCAGGCCTTGAAATCCTTTCAGCACCTCTTATTGACAGACATGAATAATGTGATAATCAAATTGTAGGTTATGTATGTGGGTACATGCATGGTTAATTAAGCATGTATTGATCGCTACATCAGTCCCAGCTGATGATGCATGACGCAGTGATGGTTCGGTGGCAGAGAATCGGAAGAAATGTCTTCCAAACTCTCTGAATGCCTGTATGGTGGTACCTTCATGAAGAATGAAAATGTGAAAATCTGGGTCACATAGTTTACAAGGGAAGTCATCCAAAACAACTTTCATGGCAGGGGTGTTTATTCCAGAGCACAGCAAACGTTAACTGTCTGAAAAGCAGGTACGTCTCCTGGCCTTCCACCCAGGACAAAGAAACCTCTAAAGGTTCCCCTGAGCCTTCATCAAACATCAGCATGAATTACATAACTGTAGATATGTATCTCAGCTGCTGGAATGTGATGTTTAATTCTAAAGCTGTGATAAAAAAAAATGTTTGCTTGATGGTTTCAGCAGCACACAATCAAGCGGTCCGAGAGTGTCAAGACAGGGAAAGAGAAAAGTCAATAGCAATTACTGTAAGAGATGCTATCTGAACTCTTTGTCAGGAGGTGCAGCTAAGATCTCCAAGGGTTGGAAGGCCAATGGCATGTTTATCCACGACCTCGTGGTGACCCTACTGCTGGGGTTTATTTAGTGATAGTTCTAGCTGACCTTGGTTTTCTTTTAATATAACAGCAGTGGGTCAGACTGGTTCTCCCTAATGGTAGTGGAACGACTGGAATGTACTACTCACCAGTGTCACATCTTGACTTCCACTACCATATCATTGTAAACCTTAACAAGCTGTCGACTGGAAGCTTGTGCAAGAGCTAGGATGTGGACTGTGATATCTATAGTGACGTTAGCCTTCTAGTGGTGCCTGGCATGTCCTCAGATATTAGCCCAAAGAAACAAAAGAAAAAAAAAAAAAAGAGAGGGAGAGAGAGGAATATACAGCTGTGAATGAAGTAGTTATGGTGATACATTTTCATATTGGAAAAAGTTAGATGATTTGGTGACTGGTCTCAGTCCTCTTCCAATGTGTAGTACAACAAGCTTATTAAGGTAAGTGATAAAGTTTCTTGCTACAAAAGAAAGATAAAAAAGAAGCCTGCTCAAGCATTTAGTGGATTCATATTAATCATAAACAGATTTTAATTAGAACAAAACCAAAATGTTACATGGACAGCTGGTAATGTTTACCGCATTCGATACCAATCCTTTTGTGCATGGTATCATTCTTTAACCGTATTTGTTCAAGCACTCTGCAGAGACTTAAAAGGTAGTGCCATAAATTGCCTAATGTTAATTGGTTACCTGAACAAAGCATTATGTGGTGACGTGAATATGTCACTTTAAACTGTGTGATTAAAGGATACGCTCAGTAGGTCGATTCTGATGTGTGGGGGGAAAACGGGCATGTATACTAGAGTAGGATATAACACTGGTACAATTGTATAAAATTTTGTCTGGTTAAAGATAATTTGTGTTAGTATGTGTAGTATTGGTTACTGGTTAAAGTGGTGAACACAATAAGATGCGAATTATGTAACAAGATGACTTGATTCAGCTAAATCATATTGTGCAAATGCTTGCCAAATATCTTCATGTATGTATCTGTTTTCACGAATTTGATCCTCTGTTTTGACAGCCTACAGAGTTTGAGTATTGATAAATGTATGCGTAATTCAACTCTGTTGTTGGAGAGCTCTGTTTATGTCTTCCAAGTTACACGTACAATGTTTGATGTGTAGAATACGTAGTGGCTATCACATTAGTAAGGAAATCTATGTCACTTCAGAAGTCATTGAACTTGGCATGGCTTTCCTGGCAAGATTTCAACTTGATGAAAAGCAAGCAGCAAGTTTGCCAGGTATAAGAATCATTATGCCAATAATTAGGTGAAATGAGTTACTTTGAATAGTATGTGTGAAGTCATGTTCACATGTCACACTAGATAATGACAGGCTTAAGTAGCTACTTTGGTGTAGTCCCTTGTAATATAGCCTAGGTCTGTAGACTGTAACTATATGCACAACACATTTTGTAGTTAGTACCATCTTTAGTTATGTCATTTACTCCAAGCAAATCTGAATATTGAACAGGCAGTAACAGAGTTGAATTGCTTGCATTTCCTTGATCTTTGTCACTTCACACATGCAGTGAAACATTTCTGTTCAGGTGAGTGGGGATGGGTAATAGCATATACAATAAGATGGAAGGAGATTGTACAGATTTTATGTATTATTTCATTTTGTTTCAACCTTGCTTCAAGAGGGTATACTAGCTCTGTTAGCCATGGCTAATCTTACCCAAGACCCTCTATAAAGTTACACGAATATAAAACAGACAGAATGTACATACCCCTTAAAAGAATGAAAAGGACTATCAAAGATACTACAGATTAGTAAACTTTAAAAATGTGAGATAGAACATGGCAACATTTTCAGAACATAAAAATGGGAAGCGCAAGATCAAAAACAAGATCACATGAGGCTGTACAAAATCTTCAGATTACCTCCACAAGGGCTTGAAAAAGTGTACACACCATGAAGCAAAGAAGAAGAATATCCAAAAAGTCTCAATAGGTTAAATCACCCATTGGCCTCCCTTCTCCCAGATAGATATAGCTTTGTCAGGATAGTGTGATTTGTTCATTAGCCCAACGTCTAATGGAACTATACAAGAGAATTGTTAGGCCTTTGTGTTTGGACCAATAGAAGATTTAGATTTTGTTGCAAAACCAGATAGGCTGCACACTATGTGTCATCAATATTTGTGTCATCAATATTTGAAATGAGAACAAACTGTGTGTAAAGCTCAGGCTGGCTGCAGATGAGCTTGTAAGCATGTACCCATAAATGATGTAGTTCTGATGAAACTTGCTTTGACCCTTTTCAAATCCCGTGTCAGAGAGCTGTGTGTGGTGTGTAAAATCTATTCCATTTGCCAGTCTAATTTTACCAGAGAATGCTCAGATAAGTATTTTTAATTGGAGGTTTTAAGATCTGAGCCTGCAACATCAAACATGTTTTTGAATGATCCCAGATTTACACAGAACCATTGTCCCTGGCAGTTATTTAAGTATTAATTAACTTACTTTGCATTTCAAGAGTTATTTTTACTATTTTTTTTCTTCACTCCTTTAATAGCCTCAATTTTAATCTGCAGTAAACAAACTTTTGAACCAGATCAGTTTGGTGGAAGGGGAATATCACACACCTATTGAAAGTAACTTGATAGCTGCTAAATCATGGAATTATGATGGGATGTGTAAAATATTAAAGTAATGAAGTACAAAATATGCTGGTACACATGTAAATTGCAATCAGTGGAAAAGTGTTGATTAGGGACTTGTTGATATTGACTTAACTGCATGTGTATTTTACACTTTTCACCTCTACGTGTGCTTGTTTATATGTACACGTACCTCAAAATGACAGCACAGTATGGTACTGTGCGATATGGTTGGTGATTTGATGGCTCAAGTTTCTCTGCCAGTTAATTGCATAGCTAACGTACAAGTACAAGGATACAGAGGTTTTTCACGTAGCGTCATTATGTTGGAATTTGGTATACCAGCTTTTGGCTGCAGGTGCCCAGAAGGTGTGCAACCAATGCTCCGGCATGACAGAGCCTTAGTTACAAATATTGTGCAATGGACGCTCAGCGCCGTCAAAGTAGAGAGACTGGCAATGCATGACGTGGTTGAGACGAAACGATGGCTGCAGCAGCATTTGTACCTCTGTCGTGTCAGTAGAAGCAGTCACTGCAATAAGTGATAGTTATGTCAGTTATTCAAAACTGGGAGACTAAATTTCTGGCATGCTTTTTCTACCCTTGTAGTTGTGATACTCCTCATTTTACATACATATCTCAGCACACCAACTGCCTTCTTACCATACAGTTCTGTGAACTCATTTCGCAGCCCCACTCTTCTGGGCAGCTTATTACATATTCTAATATCTCTTGACGATTAACTGCTGTATTGCAAATGCTGAACTCCAGGGGATAATAAAATCTACGATCTACACTGTGGACCAGTGACAGAGAGTTGAAGATAACACCTTTGGTTATTGCTTTCAATTTGATCAAAACCAACATAAACAATTGTTACAAATAATTGCATGTAAAGGAAGTCTCGATTTGTAGTCTATGATTTGCAGTTTGTGTTTGTGTTTCTTTTCTGAAAGTGTTTTCTACTTCAATTGTAAATATAATGGGTAATTTTACTTCCTACAAGATGTGAAGAATAAGAAAAACATGTTCCTGTTTTGTTGTCACAATATCTAGGCAGAAAAGGAAAAGAGTTCCTATTTTGGTGGCACAGTTTGTAGAAAGTCCTGACAAAGAGGATGAACATGGTAATTCACTTTTGAGGGACTTAATGCAGATTAAGCAATGCACGTCGTTCATGCACGTACACTGTGAGCCAGCAAAGGCCTTTGTAATGTAAGTGAACAATTTGAAAGTCAGACAGACAACATGCAGTGGTAATTATTGGTAATAGTTCTATACATAACCAGCATCAATAATTTGGCTGGTTTCTAAAGCATTAAACGGTCTGTTAGGCTTATTAAGAATAAAACCACGTGTTCGATTTGGTGCTTCATTGCATGGTCGAACACCTTGCAAGTTCACCGAGCACTGCTATACAGGAAATATACAGGGGAACCCAACTGCACTTAAATGGGTATTCAGTATGCACCATATGCTGCTCAGTAGATGCATTTCAGTTTGTTCAGGCTTGCAGAAGATTGAGGAATACTTTTTCTGAGTGTGCTAAATTTTGGATGTAGCAGTCTTTGTTTAATCCTGCTGAATTAATAGAATATTCTCCAAGGGAATTGTCCCGAATTGTCATTAACCTCAAGCAGCTTAGTGTTAATTGCATCAAAAAATTATGTATTTTAATCATAAACTTGTATGTCTGGTAATCTCCTAGGTTTGTAACTTGAAGGAAGTTGTGACTTTTGAATCAATTATACTGACAGGTGAAAGTGAAATGTCTACACAACTTGAATGTTTCCTTCTAATTTTGTTGCAAGGGGAATTCGTTCAAGTGGATATAAAATAGTGTTTTTTGAAGTTTCAGGCTGAATGACAAATTACCCTGTTTGAGACTAGATACTGTCATACATCAGGATAACCATAGCAGTTCTCACTGAAGGACACTGCATCTTTCAATGGAGGAATCGATAACATTTGGTGCAGTGTGGATTTCCAGAAAAAGTTGGCCGGCTAATTTCTGCTTCCCTTTTGATTGTGCTTTGTGCATTTGCTCTTTGTGAAAGGAGAATAATTCCCATGATTTTTATCGTAAATCCAAGTATTTGTCGACCGTGCTCAGTTCCCTGGGGATAATAAGGATTGAGGACATCAGTCCCTCCAGTCACATGTGGGCACCAACTGCGATCCTTGCAATCCATAATTGTGGTAACATGTACCTTGTGTTTCTTGAGATACTCACCAATCAGCTAATTAGAAGGTTGTCTCAGCCAATCAACCAATCACAAGTGTTCATCTGTCGTAAGTTTGAAGTTGGGATTTCTCTGACAAGATGTGCAGATTGCCTCTGTTAGACAGTAGAGTGCCCAAGTTGTGTTGTGAATGAGAATTTTCATTTAAGAATTGCTCAACAACTAATTTTAGTGCAATTTTTTTTCAATTAAACACCTTGTGTCAGATTTGTTGCATTTTCTCCCATGGGATATTGACGGTAGACTAGCGTTGTCTCAAAGATCTTTCTGAGACATGTAGGTATTTCATCAAGCTGATTTATGAATGCTAAAGTTCTAGGATAATTTGTCAACTGAACGTAATATCTCCTTCCCCACTCTTGAACTGAGCTCTTCAACCAGCTGTACAGTAAATTTTGTGTGTACCAAACCACCATTACTTTTTGACCAGCACATTTCAATGAAAAATGTCATAACGTGGCTGACAAGCTGTAGAAGCTCAGACGTTGACAGTGTAAAATGAGATACCGAACTCTCGTTCGGTTCTGCAGTACGGCAAGTAACAAGGAGTACATGTACACTGGTGATTGGGTACTGGGGCTGTGTTTGATTTCCCTGCTAGACTAGGAGGGTACCATACGGTCTAGTCACCAAGGAGGGCCACTGTGTGCGTCTTGTCACCAAGCAGGTGTGCACATTTGTCATCATCATGAACTTTGAAGCAGAGCCTAAGGAGACTTCACCAGCCACTGCCTCTGACAAAGTGCGCCACAACTTTGCGAACCTTCCAAGGAAGTTTTTTTACAAGAGTAGATTGAGCAGAAGGCACTTGAACCATCCTGGTATGTATCCAAGATTATAATCACTGAGTTAACATGTGAAGGTAAACTCTTTACGAGAATAACATGAAAAATTATGGAGCCAGGACTGTTGATCATAATCACCCATTGTGCATGTGCTAAATGTATGCATGTAATCATTTTACCAAAGGTGAAGACTGGTTTTCCAACATTGTACATTCCTACACAAGAATAATTAATAAACTGAGATTTTGATATACAAATTGATTTTGTGAATTGAGGGCTGTTAAGGAAAAAATAGAAACATAGCCACTTACCATATGCATCTGTAAACTGCTATGGTACAAATTTTTGACCCTCGTCTGATGTAATCTTCAAAAAAGTATGCTAATGACAACTGTCACAATTAGTTAGTCACAATTATTGTATTCATATTTTGTTACCAGGTTATTTGTAAATTAATGCAAAGCCATTGGTAACAGTGTCACTGACTGAGTGAGGAAAGAGTGAGGGTTGTAACATTAACATGGCATGTGTTATTTGGACATGCAACTGTACTACAGTGTAACAGAATACATTACAGTTTTGTCAGGAGGTGAGTTATGAGATGTGTACAGTTGCACCATTGAAGTTTCTCTTTGCCGGTGTAGCAACCAAAATTGTGACAGCAGTGTGACAGCTGGATCAAAACTGCGTTGTAAGCAGGCAGTAAATGCAAATGCATTGTTGTCTGCTAATGATAAAAGGAGAAGTTTTAACAAAGATGTTTTAAATTTGGTTCACCCTGATCATGTGTTTGTAATTTACAGTACTAACATGCATTATTCACCATTAGTGCAAGAATATTACTGATGAGAGGAAACTTAGAGAAGTGATGCAAGTTTTAGCAGTAGTCCTGGTGTCAGAGCTGCCACAGATGTCTTGTAGAGAACCATGCAGTCACTATGACAACCATCAGTTTGGGCTTTAACCAAATGTAGATTTCATTTAGAAATACATGGAAATGGCCTCATTATCAGGACAGTGCAAATGCATGTATGTCAGTTGCAAAAACAACCTGTAGGAAGTAGGATTGTAGAGTGCTTGGTACAATCAGCTGCTATAGTGCTGAAATTTTTAAATTTTAGTCAACATAAATGTTAGATTTGGAAGGTTGGATTTGGAGAAATGCATTGATGAGCTAATCATGAAAAACATTCTGAGCAGAGTTTACCACAGATTGTCAAGAGATAGGATGAGTGTATGTGAAGCTCATGAATGACAGCGAAGCAATCGCTGGCGAGTAGTACGAGGTGAGTGCGATTCAACCTCACCCCCAGAAACATTTGCATGACGTGCTTTTAATGGTTGAGATGCTGTTATGATGCAAAATTGTGCCACTTAAAAAGATGTCTTGCTCAGTTTGAAATGGCAGTAAGGCTATTGTCAACATTTTTTTATCTCAGTGTTAGCTTTTGCAGGGGCAGCTCTGTTTGTGTTTCTTTTTTTGGGGGGGGATTTAGTTTTCACTCAGGTCCAGACCCTACCCTGAATATCCCCTGTGGAGACCACCACTGAGGGATATTTCCATTATTCATGTTCAGGTATGTATAAGATACATCATTTATGATTAGTGAAGGAAATATCGGGTATTCTGTCTGTATGGTACACGTGTGTTTACGTGCACTCTTGTGAAGTTGAAAATCAGGAAGAACTGAAAGATGATATGCGAACAGAACTTCAATTTTGCTGCAATCAAGGACAAGGAAATATGCAGACAGGAGTAAAGACATAGTAAGCTAGGATAAGCAAATGATGATACAGTGGGTTAATGCACATTAACCCGCAAGCTGTTGGATCAAGTTACATTTATGTTTGTGAACAGGTCACAGTTCTGAATGTTGGCAGTAGTGACAGTAAGTTCAAATGATTATCGTTGTCGAGGCAAATTGAAAACATGAAAACATAAACCACTCTCTCTGAGGCGCCTTCATCAGAGTTGCAATATTAGCATACAGTTCATACAGTCTCAATAGAAATCAGAACTTCAGGTAGTTATATGCTACTGGAGGGCTTAGCTGTATCAGGCAGCTGAGGTCATGGGTGACCAGTGAGAACTAGTTTACAGTACTGAAATATGGACATTACTAATCTAGTAGGGGGAACAATTTTGCCCTGAAAAAAATTGTTAATTTTACTACTGTGTGTGAATTGTCAGTCGAGTGTCAAGATAATTGTTTAAAGGGCTCATTGAGTTAGTTATACTTGTTGAGTATTACACATATGAAAATGGTAAATGATTAAACTATGAGATTTCTGAAGATCTGATACGTAACTGAAGCAATAATAGAATAATTAATTAAAATCACTTGTTGCAAATCTGTGACCAGACACTTTATACCATAAGTTATTAACCATAGGCAACCCCCTGTTCATAAAAAGAAAACTGTAATTTCTCACATTTCCAGTAACTGCAGGAATAGACACATGACTAATGAGGCTCAGCACTGGCATGCAATGATTTCTTGCAAACTCATCACTACGTAAACTATGTCAACTCAGTGAACCCCTTTAAGATTTGCTGACTCTGTGATGTTTTATTTTAGATTTCAGCATCTTTGTATCATAGAAAATAGGTGACAGTTACATGCAAAGTGCAATGCAAAGTTTAATCAGAGTTACAAATATTGCATAAAATGTCTGAAGCTGACTTACATGCCTGAAGTGCTCTTTACTTGTTTTATAGCTAACAGAAGCCTCAGTGAATATTCCTGCTACAGACAGATCGCAAGTGATACAGAAGTATTCTCGATGTGAAGTGTGCCGTTTAGTAACTTCAGTGTGATCTTGTTTATGGCTATGGATGTGGTGATGAGTTAGGCGGTGTTGATATGAAATGTCTAAGACTGCAGAATACTTCATCACAGTGTAATATGTAATTTTTCCAATACATGACTGATTTATAGTATTCAACGGAAAAAGTTTATGACAAATCTTATTTTTAAGAGACTCGGAATGACAACATATGTGCCTTTGTGCTGTGTAAGGTATGGTTGCTTTTACCAGATCTGCCAAAACTTTTGGCAGTAAATTCCATAAACACTGTCATATTCATGATTTAGATCAATTCACCTCTGTGTGGAGGAGAATGTATGGTATCAAAGATTTAATCACATTTACTTCTCTCCTCACTCTATAGTTGTCTCAGCAGGTCTGGGATATCTACCCAGTGTTCTCCATGGAGTTTCAAGAGTGGGGGGAGGGGGGATGTTGGGGTGTTGGTGGCCACACACAGATTGATTGCCAAAGAGAGGGTTGAGGGAATGGAGTTCAATCTCACATCCAGAAATTTTTGATACTTGGCAACAATATCGTGCAGCTGTTTGAAATGGTGGCAGCCAATTGTCCATTTTTTTTTAGGCCTAGGTGAGCCTTTGGGGAGGGGAGACTGAAGGGGAATTTTAGGGGGATGGTTACTGTTTCAGGAAGATGGGAGGGTGAGTTCTGACTAAAATTCCCCATGGAGAGCATGTAGCTGCTTTCAAGACAAGCGAATGGCAAATATCATCGCTGAAATGGACTATATCCATGAAAGGAAAGTATTTTCAGAAGTCACATAATAGTACCACTTCATTGAGGATTCAACACTTATTATTTAGTGACACCAAGCAGTCAAAATAAACTTGAACTTGAAGTTGAACCAGATTGTCTCGAACAAAGATAATTTGGCGGTGATAGCTCATTGAACTGTTCTGGGGAATCATTGAATTGCATACAAATATAAGTATAGCAAAGTAGCCGGAATCATCTTATTTGATTGGAATGGGAATTATTGCTTCACTGCATTTAATTAATTTTGTTTGTCTACCTAATTGATTACATTAACCTTTTTAGTGCTGATTTATTCAAAATGTTGGTTGATCTTAATTTTTTTCTTGTTGGAATTCAAGTGTAAGTTAAAACACTGTAAGTGTACCTTTACTGTACACTACACTGTAGGATTTTACAATTCACAGCAAATTTAACCAGACAATTTATCTGAAAGTGGCCATTATCCCCTCAAATGTGATTGACTGTGCGTCACTTTTTCATCATTTGGGGAGAACACACAGTCTTTTGTTTTGATGACAATGGATGATAAAAGCTAGTGCACTTTTGTCAGCTAATCCATTGTTTTACAGGAAGTCCTGTTCAGTGAGCCTTATTTCCTCCCATACTGCAATCAAGAGTTCTATCTATGAATAATCAAGACTGAACTTTACAGCAATCATTATCGCTTAATTATTTTCAGGGAGGAGGGGAAGAGTTTTGAATGAGTTCAGAATCAGTCAGTGAGAATGATGTACCACTGTTTTAAGGTCGATCCCTGCAACTTATGTAAAGTCAAAAATGTTTCATTTTCTAATAATGTGATAAACGTTTTTGTTATGGCTATAAAGGAATGTGATTAGTGATCTTAAAAAGACTCACACACATTTTGAGAGAGAGGCTCTTTCTCTTAGTCAATCACCTTTTTCAAAATCTGAAAAAGAAGTATATATGCATTCATCTTTCAGATGTATGAATATGAAAATTATCACGACATTTCTGTCGGCCCCACAAAATTCAGACTCTCAAGAAAGCCTTATACTGTCAATCACTGTTACATGAAATCAAAAGATCTGTGGGAATGGATATGAATATTCATGTATGCAAAAACAGGGCTTGGACAATGTTTTTTTTTTTATAGTGCCTGTCACATATTTGACTTTCAGTGGCAAAGTATGATTTCTGATGATAATTTTCAACTCAATTTCCAGCCCTAGGTTTACTTCATATGTGAGATTATTTCCAAATTGGATTTGAATTATATCATTCTCCAAAGTGACCTTCTCCTGTGGGTATAAATGTCCAGAAATTGTCACTTTGGTTTTCAATGTACTTACAATGAGTACATGTAATGCTTACACCTCAGTACTGTTGACTCCCAAGATCTTGCTCTGTGTGCGTGTGTGTGGCACCTGCCTGTGGCGGGGGTCACCGCCAGCTACATGCTTTGATTCATGTTTTAGTGCACAGAGCCAATCATCTGCACATGGTAGTTAGCTGTGGCATTATTCTCACCATTTCAAGATTTGTGTCAGTTGTTGTGATTGTGTTCCAACTTTCAAGATACAGCCATTCATCTGTGGTCAGACTGATAAGGTAAGTACAGCACTTCTGTAGCATGGTCTAAGCAGTGTCCTGATAAGTTTGGAATATATTCATGAGATTTCATACGTATTATAAGAAACCTATCAGTGAAGAGCTAGGGTGATATTCAGGAAAATTACCAAGCACAAAAGGAATTTGAGAAAAGTCTTTTTGAAGGTGTCCAGTGAAAGGAGAAAGGATGCAAAGCTCTTTTTGGCCATGAAAAAGTTGACTTTAAATGGTGCCACTGGCAACTTTAAATGCAGATTTTAGAATAGAGGGCAGTATAGACAGTGGACTCTTCATCTAATGGTCTCTTGTGAAGTCAGACATTAAATCTGGCCATTTTGGGAACAATATACTTATTGTAGTATAGGCCTACACAGCACAGTCCTGCAGTTTTGATTTCTATAACATTCTGGCACTCTGCAAGACATCAATTGCTCCCCATCCTTTCCCCCTAAACCTAAGCAATGACGTGTTTGTTTCTCATGTACCTTAAATTATTCTGCAGTTTAAAAGGACCCACTGCTGTTGTCCTATATTGTGTAATTGTATAATAATTATATATCTGAATACATACAGTTCTCCTATGCCATTACAGTCAAAGATATATCTTGTAGTCCCTAACAATACAGTATGCACACAATTCAGTATCTGAAGTACTCTATTGACATGAGCCCAGCTTGCACTCTACCTCAGTAGAATACCAACACAGTGTAAAACATACACTACTTATTAACTTCCCCTTTTCCCTGCTGGATCTTTGTGGCAGTCGTTTGTTGTAGCTATATGCTAAAGCTTCGAACATCATAGTGCCACTTGTGTCGTGTAATGTTACTTGAATGATATCATCAACTGTTTAATTTACATTGATAAGTTACAATATTAATAATGATCCATAATCAATAAGTAAGAAGGGGCCTGGAGAGAAGATTAACTGTAAATTGTTAAAACAAAAGTTTGCAGTCTTTTGATATTCCCTGTGACAGTGCAAAAATTTGTTGGTCTGATATCAGTAGGTCTTTTGTCACTGGTGGTTAAAAGTACAAAGAGCAGTGGTATGTACCATAAAATAGTTATCTCACCTGGAATGAAGTGGTTGATCCTGATGCTGAGCTACTGTACATAAGTAAAGTCTACTCTTTTTGGAAAGAGTAATTCATGTGTGGAATATGAGTTGAAAATTTCTCATATTTTACCACTGAAATTCAAACATGTTATAGCCATTACAAAAAAAAATAAATAAATAGAAAAATAAGCCCCTCCTACACATACATGAATATTCATATCTATCTTGTGTGGGTACATTATCCTGATCATTCCTTGCCTTTCTATGTGTTCAGTTGATCTGGTCAAGTATTCCCTGCAGGACACTCTAATGATACTGCTTGCAATGTGAAATATGTGAGATGTTAGAATTTGTGTGGCTGATGATGTCATGTACCTAGAAACATTTTGTGGCATTTTTGGATAATTGGAAGAACAGGAGTAAAATGCACCCAACTGCAACAGGTTTTTTTTTTTTTTTAGGGGGGGGGGGAGAGTTGCACTCACTCTAGTTTTTTAAGTTTTTCTACGTTTTTGTGGTTATGTAATTTCTCATTTGGAGTTCCCTTTACCTTCAGGCATATGTTAGAAGGGGTTGCCACACACGGTGCTACTGCAGTGTTTATATGCTCTGTATCATGGTGAATTGCCTGTTAAATTGCTCCCAGCTGAAAGAGTCTGACTGTTCGTGTACATTCCATATATTTGGTTTTGAGATGTTAATTCTCAAAGGTATTTTCTCTAAGGTATACTTATTGCTTGGCATATCCCTTTAAGTGTATGGTTACATAGTTGAAAAATGGTTTCCTGGAACAGTGGCATATGACCCAGTGCATTGTTTGAAAACCTGCATCTAATATGGAATTGCACTTCCAGTATTCAGACCTACCAATTTCCTTTTTAATTTTTCCTTCCATCAACAACTGTCATTGGTAGCTTTGCTGGTTAGCTATTGCTAGCCACTTTCCCTGGGAAAGAGTACCTGCAAGTAACCCACCGACTGCATGTGACTTCTCCCCCCCATCCCTCCCCTAACAAGCCAGGCCAGTATTGTGTAACAACATGTAAAGTAATACAGATTACTTCACACATTTCATTACATCCTGAAGAATGTTAATGGTACCTCTGTCGTACTCCTCCTAAGATGGATTCTTCCAAGTTTTCAAGACGAAGTTTGCCAGTATCCAAGTAGACTTTCATCTGCTGCATATAGGCCCACAGTAAAGACTGATGTGATGTCTAGCTATGTACCATATGAAGTATTATAGCTCTGTTTTTTTTTTGTCTATTCTTGCAGTTTCACTATCATGGTTTCTGTAAGCCACTATCATTTTCAAAATCATGGATCATTGTGTTGTCATGGAAGTCTATAACTGTATATACTAGACCGGTTTAAAGATTAACAAATCAACGTGCATGCACGTTGAGGTTTGTAAGCAGAAGTTCCTCCTATGTCCCAGTAGTTTTCTGTTTCCTCAAAGAAGACATCATCAGGCCGAGGACTGTGAGTCGCGATGTTGTGATGCGGCGGCAGCAGCATCATCGGGGCAGCGTGCAAACCACAGGTTTCTACTGCCATGCACCCATCAGTTTGATCAAGAGCCTGATGAAGGATCTCCTACTGTTCTCAATTTAATCACCGATGTGTGGTATTGTGATTCATCCTGCATTTGGTCTTTATACTGCTGAGTGTGGATTCAATAGCCCATGATCCTTGCATGGGTATTTTTACAGTACAGGTTATATTGAGTGTGGGGAAAGTTTGTTTCGGATATGACGCAAAGCCTGTCGGCCAGGGCAGACCGTTCTCATTTGTCGAAGTTGTGCTGGATTCAGTTGGGAGAGATTTTCTCAGTGGTGGCGAGATTCTTGGTGAAATTGCATGATTCTGTTCACTGTGTTTATAGTTAATTGGATGCATTTAGTGCGTATGTTGTCAGTAAAATTAGTCATTTAGGCTACTGGGTTGTATGTGCATCACCTTTGCAAAATACTTTTTTTTCTTAACCCAAGGCTGAAGCCAGTGTAGTTATTTGGGAAATTTTAGTTTTTCTGAGTAAGTAGGTACTGGAATAACAGTTGTAACTATAGCAAGGGCAGTCCCTGCAGTTATGTACGGTCTCCATCCCCACCCACTGGATAGACATTTGCAAAACACATTTTTGGCACCATTTCGTATCTCCTTGAATTGTTTTCTCTCTGGATTCTACCTTCCACATGTCTGTTTTCATCTTAAGTCAAATATTCTTTCTTGCATCTTTCATTAATATTTGTTTCAAGCCGCCACATACTGTACACCAGTGATTGATACATGCCTGACATACAGTATGTATGCAAATAAGTGTGTCACCTTTGGTCAAATGAACTCCATCTTTGGTGTCACTGCAGGGAGTGGCAGCTGTCTGCTGACATTAGTAATTCCCACTTCCATGGCTAATTGTGGTTCTTTGTATGTGACCCTTTCTCTGGTAAATGTATCATTTTCATTGTTCTCCATGTGATCTGCTGATATTGAATGAATATTCACATGTGGTTCCGTCTAGTCAATCTCTCTGGTAATTGGATCTAATCTTATTGGCTGCTTTCTCTGTCTAGCAGTTTTATAAATTCACAATTCTGTTCTTTGTTTCATTTAAGGTCTGCATTCTCCTTTTCTCAATTCTTGAGCTTCTGTATTTTGATCAGTATGGGGCTTAATTAATTTTGGCCACTTATCAGTTCCACCATGCCACACTATTCAAGGTGCAGAGCTTATGTCCATTTCACCAGTTCGAAGCTCATTCTTAGAAAGTGAGATAAATTTGGAGCATGGATGTATAATGTATTAATCTTTGTCAAGGCCCCTCTGAAATGTCTTGATGTTTGGTGTGTGTTTCCTAGTTACTGTCACATATCAATAAACATAGCATAATTCATCTGTGTACTCTGTTCTGGATAACAGTACAATTAGATGCTGTGTCCCACTACCTGAAATGAAAAGTACATGAGTCATATGTCATTGCTTTTAAAACAATTTAAAAACAATGCAACAGACCTCTGGTATGTTATTACTTAGGTTCATGGCAAAACAGCACAAAGAAATGATATAATACCAAGATGTAGTTTTACAGTATGCTGTGTTATCAAGTTTTCCGTCCCTCTGTGAGCAGCTGATAATGAGTATGCTAGTATTTGTAGATGGTTGTAATTGTATATAACCCAAAATTTACACTCAGATACTTAAAAAAATTGCTGCAGGCAAAAGTTTTAGTTTTTGTGCAGAACCATTTGTCATTCAAACAGTTCTCAAGTTTGTTTTTTTCTTCCAGAATTTGAAGTTTGTATTGCAAAAGTTTCCTTGACAGATATCCTGGCTAAACAGGTACTACAGACTTTCCCTTTGCTAACACTAATGCATTGTTTGACTCATTCCCAAAAACAGTGTCTCTGCGCCCTCTACACGCCTGTAGATTAACCTCATTTGCCACTTGCTTTAGAATTTCTAACATGTTTCCCAAGGACCAAGGTTCAAATTATGAAGTTAAAAATAATTTGAAAAGCAAGTAGTATGTGAGTTTCCTTGTGGATATGTCTATCAGTGATCAAAGAGAGTCCACATGCTATTTTAAATGACATGCAACTATACTGTTCATAGAAACAATAATGTTGTTATTACCATACAGCCTCACACATAGCTTTCCTTGTCAGTATCATTGTTGTAACGTGTGCAAAAAATGCACATAGCTTAAAACGCTTTCATGTACAAGCAGTTTGGGGTACATTTTAAATGCTCAGGTTTAAATTTGTTTATTGTTTAAATAAGTTTTCACATGCAGTGCCCAGATATTTTGTAGTAAGTCTCTGTTTAAGTGTGAGTTTGTTTACCCAACACCACAACCTACTCAGTGAAACCACAAAGTCACTCATATCTGCTATAAACAAAGTCCTCTCTCATTATGTTCCAGGTTATCAGATTGAAATTATTTTTATTTATTGAACTTATTTTCTATCATCCAAAACTTTCTCCATTGTTTTTTTTTCCCTCTCTTTTTTTTAAGGAAGTAAAAGCTCTGTAGTCCTTACAGTCATAAGTTAAGTATTACATGGATGGAGAAAATGTCCATTTTTTTATGTTTTGGTTTATTGAGGAAGTATGTTAGCATTTGCAGTGAGAATTTTCCCAGGCTTCATCCTGGTTCATCAACTTTGCTGTCAGAATGGACCGACAGAATCTAATTAATTGTGAGCGGTTCTTGACGTAGATAAGTTGTCGACCGTCATTCTGGTGTGATCTTCCAGATTAGTCCTTTTGATACCAGATTTAATGAAGTTCACTTTGAGCCTGCCATTATAAGGGGATGAGTAGTTATTTTTTGAACAAAAAAGGCCAAAAAAAAGTAAAATACATTTTGCATTTTTTTTTAAAGCCTCCTGTCAGATCAGCAGTTTTCTCCTAGAAGTAACCTCTTCTGATGGGCCATATCAGTTTTATTAAACCAATTTTCCAGTAAAGTTTTAGATATCCAGTTATCTGGTGTGCAGGTAGGCTGGACTCGCTCCCCCCTCCCTATAGATGGGACCTAGGTGCAAAGAATGTCCCGTTAATTAGCATGATACTGTACAAACTATGTCAATTATATGTAAGATCCAAAAGATACAAATATCATGCGGGATTGTAAAACATTTTACATTGTTTACCATTTGAGAAATTTCCAACAAGTTAGCTCTGCCATATTCTCTTTAACTAAATTCACTATTTGAAGTCACCTGTTAATTGTTTCCTGGTTAATGAATAAAGAATGATAACCATGAACTTTTTTTTTATTAATAAGTATTTTTCATCATTAAGCAGAGTCTATAATTAGTTCTTTTTAGTTTCTCGTCAGACGTGTGAATGTGATCTAAGTATAGTTCATTGTTCATAATACCGTCAAATCCATGTGACCTTTCACATGCTAGCAAAGTTTTACCTTCTATTGACTTGTCCCTGGGAAACTGTTAAGGGAACTGTGAATGATTTCAACAGAGAGGCTAAAGAAAAGTTTTAAGAACCTGGGCTTTTTATCTGTTACAGACTGAGGCCATTGATTCATTCATAGAAGCCACTTCTCGTGAATTATGTCCGAAGTATGAGCCTCAAAAGTTTACTGGGTTTTTTTTTTATCATGATGCATTGCAAAGAATCTGTCTTCCCTCTCTTGTATGCATTTGCAGTATGCTCAAACTTTCTGCTTTTAAATCGTTTGTGACCTGCTGTTCGGTTTGGTGTGTTACGGGAACTTTTCTGTCAAGTTTGGAAGTATGCCATTTTGGGGTCCAATACATCAGATCTGTTACATTATTTAGGGCGATGATCATTTTCAAGTACAACTCCGGCCAATGTTCCTCCTAAAAGCTGACTCTTAGTGAGAAAATATTTCATCTTCTGACAAATTTATTGTTCACCTACAGGAAAGGAAAACGTTGGATACAACTTTTATGACAGAAGTTCAATATTTTTGAAAGTGCAGACTGATGTGTATCATCCACAGTAATGAAAACAGGACAAAGTAGAAAAGCTGAAAAGTTGACCCACTAGTTAGAACACTCCCATGTGTCACCCAAATCTAGAAATCATGTAAGATGGACATTACAGCTCCATCATCACAAGGGTCAGAAGTCTACTTTCAGTACTAACTCCCTTCTAATTTGTTTATATATCACCTTTTGATAAGTTGTTTGTGTCACTGAAAACAAAAAACTGCACTTTTTATCTCAAATATTTGCGATGGGATACTGACAATGGAGCCAGGAAGGCGTAACAAGTTTTTTCCCATCGTAGGAATTTGGGGTATTTGTTCTGGTACAATCTGACACTCTTGGATTTCTTTTGACCAGTTTTTCTTTGTATTTTTTTGTTGGCCTGTATCACAGCCCTAACATTGGTGACTCTGGCTGTATCAAAGCTTGGGATCAGAGCACCAGATTCGCTTGACAAAGTCTAGTCATTTATTTGGGGGAAGAAGAAACAAGGCCATCACGTTTTGTTAAAGTTTTGTGTGTGTGTGTTTCATCCTATTTCACTTACAGTATACTGCTTTTCCAGTGGGCAGGAATTTCAGCCGGAGGTACTTATATGCTGACTAAGCTTTGCTCAAAGGTTTTGTGACTTCATTGGTTGACTCTCTGTGGTGACAGGATAGGTTTGCTCGATGTTGTGCATGTACCATCTAACATTGTATTCAGCAGTATTTGACTGTATTCTGGATAACTTCTCTACTACATCACTGGCTGACTAGCTGCTGTTAAATCAGGACAGGAAAACTCGACAATGCTTTGTTGATTGTCTCTGTTCTCTGTGTAGGCCTGCTTAAAACAACTGGCTCAGGAATTGATGGCCTAGATGATTTTTCGTTTCGTTTGGTTGCGATTTACAAAATGAAATATCCTGTCGAGGGTTGTTCCCAAGGTCTGTGAATCATTTTAGTCTTTATTCAACGGTTGCTAAGCAGAAAGGTTTATCGAAGTCAACGCTTTCTTTCTACTAGCGGTATGTCTCTTTGAAAGAAGTTTTTTGATGTTTGGATTCATCTGAACTTGAAGAAGAGAATACTCTGTTGCTAAATTTCATCCTGGAATCAAGTTTGTCCACCTTTTCAATGTTGAGTAGCCCTGTCTCTGTAGTTTGCTTAAATATTTTGAGCAATGTTGAGGATCCTTGGCTGTACAGGATATGATAAATTCAGTTGTTTATGACACTGTCTTTTTGTGATTTAAGAAATCTTCAAGTTTTAATTTTCAAAATGGATTTCATATATTCTGATTTCTAAATGTGAATTACCTTTCATCCCTTTCAAAATTTAGAAATGATGTATGCACATCCATGAACCTGGTGACATATGCCCCCTCTCCCTTCCCCTTCTCCCAAACATTGCTTCTTGCTGCCGGTTGCTGATTGTTGCAAATTTTGCCTCTCGACTCGCTTATGTTTATATTCCAAAATGATTTTGTGTGCATAAATCTTTCCTGGTGGTGCGTTTGCTCAGAGAGAGCCTCAATTTCCTCTCTCTATTTAGCGGCACGTAAAGAGAAGGAAATTTACTATTTGGGCACCGGACAAGGCTTATTGAACTAGCTGCTGTGTTTGCAGTAAATATAAGCTCAACACCTCACATAGCTACGTGATCCGCTGTCTCTCCGATCCTGTTCTTTATAATATAATGAAGGAAGGAAGCGTACTGGTTCTTTACCTTTCTGTGTACTCTCCAGGATAGTATGTACATGTTTAAACCAACTCACCGATCTGCACGGTTCGAAGCCGATGGATTACAAAGACTTTCTTTCACTCAGGGTCAGTAAGTGGAATGATCTCGCTCTGTGTTCTTGAATGTTGATATCGTGGGAAGTTGATCAATTAACAGTCATCATCTCATCGGCTTACTCTATCAAAAGAGGTTGTCTGCATCACATTTTGAGATAGACAGACATATAGACAGGTTTGTTCGTGTATCACTCTGTCTGAATAGAGATAGCAGCAGAGAAAACGGCACAGCATTATGGGGAATCTCTAAACGGCTTGCGACACTAGACAGACAGGTATAGTGCCTGAGACTGGTTTGTCAGAGATATTGTCATTGATTGATTGATTTGGAACGGTAATATCTGTGCTGGAGTATACTTGAGCCCTCAGAATGTGGGACTCCCTCAGCCAGAAGTTCAGGCCAGAGGGCTCTGCAGAGGGCCACTACTTGGTTGAGTTTGCTACTTACGAAACCTACGGAGTATACAGGAGAATGTCCGCTACCCTGGAAGATACAACAGGTTGGTACTAAAACTTTCTCTAAAAATGAAAAAAAAAAGGAGAAAAAGAATTAGAAATTACTTTTTTTATTTGGTGAATACAGTAAAATGTTGAAGAAACAAAATTATCGTGTACAGGGTCTGCATTTCATTCTCTGGTGCTATCATCACTGTGAGATTGATGTATTCGTTGTATTATCTTTTGAGATTTCCTTTCACAACTGCTCAGTTATGTAATTGTCTTCTATTGCACACATGTGGCTTTCCTATTGTGAAGAATCAAATGAAATAAGTCAATTGTATTTGGGGAAGGTCAACGTTGCTCCATGTTAATTTTGTCCCAAGTGGGTGACAAGGAGACAAAACTAATGTGGAGGAACCTTACTTCAACTGGAATGAACTGGTTTTCCTCTGGATAAAATTCAGATAGGAGACACAATTTGCATTCATAAAATGAAGGTTTTACCAACAGAATTTAAGGAAACCCTCCCAAAATTGACCATTACGTCATGACAGGGGACATGAAAATATTACCGTAATTGTCCACCTGATACAAAAAATAAGCACATTTTGTACATCTCACTTTGCACATATTGGGAGTTGATACATGCTGTATGGTTTAACCATGTACTCAGCTGTGAAACCATATAGAAGTACATTGCAATGAGTCATAGATTTCCTCCTAGCACTTTTGCAATTATTGTGACAGTCTTTTTATCAGTTCTAGTGGTCTGTTGTTCCTCCTGAAACCATCCCCTCACCGCATCCCATCCCGCGTGCACTAGGGATCACATGACCCAGGTGTCTCATGGATTCTATATTAGGTGCCAGCTGTGGCATATATTATTAGCAAAGCTGGCATTTGTGGCAGAGTAGAGTGCCAGAAAGCTTAAAACCGGTTAAGTGTGTGTGACTGATCTGTACATCATCGTGTTCTGACTCCACCACACTGATGTGTATGACGGATATATCCATCTTGCAATTTATAGCTTTTTGTTTAAATGATTTGTTTCTTTGTAACATGAATTTATGCACAGAACTATATCCTGGAACAAGTCAATCACCAAAACACTCTCGGATGATCGTTGGTAGTGCACAATGAACATCATGGCCCTATTGTCTAATTTGTAGGACAAAAAATCTATCTTGATATTGCAACATTGACCCTCAAGTGTTCTTACTGCACTGTTTACAATCGTTAGCAGACTACCACTACAAGTGTGGGACCACATGGGTGTATTACATGCACATCTGCCTTCCAGAGAGAGGAGACTATTTACAAATGTAGAATGAGTGCGAAAAACCACTTTGTTCCATATCATACTTTGGACTTTTGAACCTAAAGAGAGATACTTTTCCACTCATTTGGGATAATTGGCATATAGTAAGCTTAATACATTCCAGATTATCTAGAAATATAAAGGATGATTTATAAGATCACAAATTTTCAATAACTGAAGTGTAGGCAGGTATGGCACCACACTGGCTGGTGTGACCTTACTGGTACTAGCTCTTACTGATTATCATAGACCCCATGACTGCTGGCATCCGACCAGCATTAAAATGTATTCATAGAAATTACCAACTTACAACACACAAATACCATTTAATTATCAATTATACCCATAAATCATCATGTAAATCTGATTCCTTAATTGCGTTATGATCCTCCATGAGTCACAAAAACTGACATAAGATGCACAAGTAACACAGTGAGTGTAGTCCAACTGCAGGTCCATTCATAGCACGAATAGCTACCTGCATTAGTAGTCTGCTGTACTGGACAAGCATGCAGTCAGCATGGGTGAAAAAAAAAAAAAATGGAAACATTAGAGAAGGGAGAAAATGAAAAAAAAATGGCTAAAAAATAAGGTATATTCCACAGGGTTGTTTTTCCAGTTCAGGCAATTAGACGATGTGCAAATTGTACTGGCAAACAACCCTGGATACATCTGAAATAATTTTGTTGTACAACTCCATAATTTCCAGAAAATTAGAACATCCTACTTGTGGCAGATGGTTTTCACTAATAACGAGAGAACAGTTTCTGTAATGTTAATTTTTTTAAAATCATTAAATTCACTGGCAAATCCTTTTTTGCAGGGTAACACAACAGGAGCTTTCCCTTTCCCTGAGTTTTTGAGCTATAAAAATCTCTAAAGAAGGATGTGCTGTTATTTCTGTGATTTCAAAAGTGTACGAAAAGGATTGGCTACACTTACCACAGTTGTAAAAAAGCTGTAAAGGCTATCGCACTGTGGTCTGTTTTGTCTAAAAATAAAAATATTTGCCAAAATTTAGGCCAAACAATAGTTGTAGTAGAACTCGGGCCCTAGCTGCGCTAAATGAACGGAACTTCTGTGTGAATTAAAAACAACATTTAATCTTTGCATTAAGAGTTGCTGCAAAGAAAAATCAATCTTCTTTCTACTATAATTAGCACATGAATTATTGAAATATCTCTTGAGAGAAATGTGGTGTAGATGTTGATTTCCAGATCGGTCTCAAATGGGAGAAAGACGGAAGTTATAGGTAAAGGCTAACTTTTTTTTTCATCAAACAGCTCATCCTGCTTGAACTTTCAAAGTACATACATCAAAAGTTTCAAAGCCCTCTTTACTCACCCAGCTGTTGTCGAGGAAATTTGTTGGACAAGTTGTAATTTGTGCATTGTGCAACGACATGTGTGTTGCACAAGTGCAGCACATAATGAAACCATTGTCTTTTTTGAAGTTACGTGAGCACTCATGACAAGAAGAATATCATGTGACAGTTATGGTGCTCGTCATGAAGATTAACAGACTTGCACTGTTTGCACATAGTGGTACAACCTGCAAGCACATGGATTTCCTGAAACTGTAAGCACATGGATTTCAGTACTGTTCATGAATACTGTTGCACAAGTCTGGCCATTTTTGGCAGACACCTTGAGGCGACGATCAATTAGGTATTCATGTGAAGGGCATTCATTGGGATAAATGGCCTGTGCATGATGGGAAGACTTAAGGGGATCATTCATTAGCCAGGATGACGCAGGAAAAACAGGCCTCCCCTCTCCTCCCATAGCTAGGAGAGGCAGATACAGCAATCTGTCGTGCACTAAGCGTCATGATGATGGGCAAACACACCTGCTACGTAGAACATAAGAGTATAGGCCCGTATATCATGTATTTTTATTACCTATACTGACTATCGATAAAGTTGCTTTGAGGTTTAACTGATGTGTTCTTCCCTGGGAGGATCAAACTTTATTTCTCCTACCAAATGAGTGCTCTGGAATGGATCAACTGAATTCCTGTCATTTGAGTTTACATCAGTCTCATCACAACATTCCCCCGTTTGTGTCTACATGTCATTTGTTGTTATGCAGTCTACACAGAGATGTCACTGAGCCTCACTGATATATGAGATTTATGCTCTGCAGTACATAGATCAATCACAGTTTGATTGAGATATCAGTGGATTTCAATCTGTCATGTTATTGTAGAATGTTTTATCAGCTCTATGAGCAGAAAAATCATTAAACCATCCTTGTCGTTGTGAGCAACATAGCAACATGATTGGCAGGTCTCATTGCATTAGTATCATACAGTGTTGGTATATCACACAGTATAGTTTGTTTTTAATCTGTTACTTCAGTAACAAACTTTACTACAGTTATTTGCCAACAATGCTGTAAGTGCTACATCTGAATACTAACACTAACTTCTGGTCCCTAGTCACAGGTATGTTTGACTGACAAGCTGATGTTTATGCTGTTATAAATTTTTTGGTTCAGTTTTCTATGCAAGAATTATGGATGTACAACAGTGTGTGTGCAAAATTCATGGTTTGGGCAAGCACGTCCCATGAATAACTTTGGGAGTGATAAGTGCATAAAGAGAAAAACCAACATTTACCGTGATTTATTAACCACAGACATGTTTTAGTATCAATTGTCCTAATTCTAGCTGGTGTTACATTTAGGTAATTAATGTACTTGTACTTGTTGGGTCTCCTACTTTCCTTTTTCCCTTTTTTTTCCCTTAAATTTATTGCTGCCTGAAACTGAAAGTGAAGTTGGAAAGTAACTTCTCAAAAGATTCCAATCAATTTAGGTGGAATGTAATTGTCCAACAGGCCATTTGTTCAGCTGCTTTGTAGACAGTTAATGTTTTGTAGTTTGTGTCTATTTTGTTGCCAGTTGTGTTTAGGGTGAATGTCCTTCCTGGATGTTTTTGGGAGGGATTTTATCTTTTGGAGAGTGAATTGCAAACTTGATGTGCAAATAGACCAACATTTAGGTGTAGACTCCCTTTTGTCCAGAGAGATTTAAGTGAAGTATTCCCACTGTAATGTTCCAAGAGTTGTCTTCATTTTAGTTGTCAGATACTCTCAATATCTTCTGTCTCTGGTACAGTGTGGTGGAATTTTTATTTTCAGTGATTTTCGTTTGCTGGAAATTGTGGCTGTATTAAGTTTTGCATATGTCTAGATTGAGGAATTTTTTCCATTCAGTTGAAACAAAGGTAACAAACCAGTTAGATTCCTTAGCCTTTCATAACTCTTCGTGAAAGGAGGTGACACTTGAATTTATACTGTGAATAGGGAGTGAACCTCATACCCCAGAAAGATGTGCACTGAGTTCTGACTTTGAACTAGTAGCATTACCCACGGTGAGGCACATAATGATTGTGTCATAGCGCCCTCTATTTTGTCTTAAGTTTCGTCCATCATGATACTGCCCATTGTTTCTTCAACTCAAAGGACCTGTTGTGACAGAATTTAATATATCCCTTCATGGGGTGTTTTTCATTATCCACTAAATGGAAAAAAAAGAGGAAAAACTGTTGAAGAATTCTTAACTTTGAAGAAGAAAACAATAGCATAGAGAAATCTTACGTTTGGTTTTCAGCTAAGTTTTAATCAAACTCTTGTTGCCATGGGTTTCTGTTCAATTGGATAACACTCGATGAAGCAAAAGACCAGTATATATTGCAACACTTTTTAATAAGATGCCTCCAGGTTACAGGAACATTGCTTCAAGTGGTTGAAGGTTACACCTTTCTGTTCATCTTTGCTGTCTGGTTCATGAAAAACCTGTTTACAGCAAGATTCAGGGTAAGCTCTATTCTTGATTGTAAGAGATCTGTTTATGAAAGCAAAACTCTGGTATTCATACCTGGTCTTTCCTTTTCTTTGTTAGCAGCTTTCACCCTGTTCACGGTTTATCCTTTAATTGATAGTTATAGTTGTCTTTTCAACAACCAACTTAGAGTGTAAATTTCATCACTGCTAAATACTTGAGCAATGCACTAGTAACTGATGATTGCCTGTGCTAGGTGCTAATATGCTGTGATTGGTAAACACAAGCTGAAGTATGAATGCATTTTGTTTCCAAAACCAGATACCACTGACTCAGCTAGTCAACATTTGCTGTAAAATGCTATTCACAGTGCATACTCCCTCACCTCATATAACCTTCGCATTACCATATTTTACCATGGTGGAACAAGTGGCAATTGTATGTGTGCGTATTCAGTCACCGTCCCTCTGTGATCCCCAGACTTTTGATCCACACAGGTTGGAAGAGATGAGTGCATCCTAGTTAATTCCCAAAACAAGAACTTTTGGGGAGGTTAGGTTGAATGTGGCGTCATTAAATGAGTATCTAATATTGATCAAGGTTTGTGATTCATGATTATAATTTACCATGTTATTTAGACTCATTTTAAAGGGAAATATTGCATTTAGAATACACCATGGCTTACAGTTCACAGAAAGTAGCTATAGTGATTGTTAATTGAATTATGACTAAGATGAGTCAATAGATTTATAAATCGAGGACACAGTACAGTATTTGAATTGTTGAAAGTGGGTAAAAAATTATTCCTGAGCAACATATTTAACTGAACTTCGAGCTGTGAGACACTTCTTCCTAGTGTTGAGCCGATTATTGGTTAGTACTATTGGTATCAGCCGATAATGGCGTTATCGGTGAGATATCGGTATTGGCAAAAATGACCGCTATCTCCAATGAGGGCAACCGATAACAAGCCTTTGTCATTCCTCCACGCACAAGAGTGTGAAAACTTTATAGACACGGCTGGAAAAAGTGTAAATTTCCCGGGAGGCTAATTGCAATATTGTCGGATTTCCCGCCAAACCTAACATATGGCACCGTAGGCGTCATTCGATAGGGAAGCGATTGTTATACCAGCGTGGGGGGTCAATGGGCCTGCCATAGGGCCCCTTGTGGAGTCCATGGACGACCGTGGTAGGGTCCAGGGTACAAAACCCTGGAAACTCAGCAATTTTAGCATTTTTAGAAGTGTCTGAATCGTTTGGAATCCGTGCTAACTTTCAACTCTTTAATTGAAAAATGTTATTGTATCATGTGAAAACACACAGTTCCAGCAGAAAAAAATCATTGATATTGCTTCAAAATCAAAAAAAGTTCTATGAAATGTTGCACATGTCATGTAGAGTAAACTGTATTACATACATTTTTTAAGTTGAAATGTCCTTAAAAGTCTCGTGAAAAGAATCACGTAAGATCGTGTGCAGCCTTCCGAAAATTTTAAGTAATGATATCCTAACGTAGTGGGTGTATATCGAATAGCCTAACCACCTTGGAAATTAAGTTTCCGTATTACAGGGAACAACCGACATTTTGTAAGTTGTAAAGGCTTCAGAGTTTTTCAAGGAACATTTATTTTTTTCTTTTTTTTTTGCTCATTGATCCCAGTCACTTTAAAATGTTTAGACTAAAGGTTTGACGAAGTAGACTATTGGTTTCGTGAAGGGTTTTGGATACAGAGATATGCATTCATTTTTGTATTTGTGTGAGTTTCGATATGTCTGCTAGCTATCATTCTGCAGATGATTTGCGTATGTAGGCCAAAGGAAGGCCTAAGCTTATGCATTTTATTTGACATCGAATGTAGTAAAGGAGGTATAGGTAGAATCTTCTGGAAACATTTGCCAACGTTTTTTTTTTTCACATATATAACTTGAAAAATATTGATAATGAGTAAAATAATTATTGTAATGGTAATACTGCTTACAAAAGATTCTTTATGTTTTTCTTTGTTATCGGTATCGTTCCGATATTGACTTCGACTTATCGGTTATCTGCAATTTCCGATATCACTGTTATCGGCTCAACACTACTTATTTCGTGAAAAGACTATACCATCCTACTGTAGGATAAACACAATGTTTATACCCTTTACAATGAAAAGTCTACCTAAACTACTTATGCATCCTGTATTAGCCTGACTGGATGGTTTGAGGAAACAAGAAAATGATAAAAAAGAAAAGACAGCAGGATAAATTTGTCATATTTAAAAGGAAGAGGATGAGCAAGAGTTTGAGGTATTTTGCAAGTGTTGGTGACAAAGCATCTGGTAGATATTTTGTGTACATATTGTAACCAGTTGCTCAGAAACGGTTGCTATTTGTTTATTTTTATATAGAATTCTTGCATTTTAATGCTTTTTTTTTGGTTAGCATAGAAGTACAGAATTGAGTCATTGCGTCGTGTTAGCCCCGGTGGGGTTTACCATTTGCTACATTACCTTACAGTTACTATGTCACACCGTACATGTGAAACCAGGAAACGACTAGAATAATCAAGGTAGATAAAAAGTGAATGAATATTAAAATGAGTCAGCAAAAACAAAAGAAATGAAACAATGCAATATTTGGAACAACTGGTAACCCTGTATACCAAATAAAGCACTTTTGAAAGCTATTTAGGAAAAGCGTCATCTTTCATTTTCAAACAAAGAAGTTCATTGGGTGTTATGCTGCTCTTCAGTGGTCCTTCCTCCTCGTTTTTCATTGGGAATGATGCCCCCCAAGTGTATTGAAGCTCCTAGAACTGCTCTGAATTTATAAATAATTATCTTTCGCTTTGAAACAAAGCAGTTATCATTTCTTTCATTTGTGTATGTGTTTCAGCATTGCATTTAGGTTGAATTGAGTCAATCTATTTTGCAGTCTTTAGTTAGTACTGAAGCATTCATGGTATTATGCCATCAAAAATTTTACATGCAATGTTTCAAATTTATTGTCTTTTTTGGTTTTTGTTTCATAGACTTTGTAAAACAACCCTCTGACATGTATGTATACTGTACATACCTGTGTAAGCTTTTGCAGATCTTGTATTTAACATTCACTCTAACAATTAAGATGAAGGAAATATATGATAGTGGATAGTTATCTTGTGTTTGCAATGTTTCTGTCATTTCATGCAATGTTTGTATAGATAACTGTTTTACACAGGAGAAACTTTACAGTGATAATGAGCCATTGGCACTTTACAAACACACACATACAAAAGCAATTTTGTAAATTTCCAGGATTGTTCATACAAGTCATAAACACAAAGAGACTGAGTTGTTATGGGATTGTGCATATGCCTCTGTATTCTGTATATATTACTCCAGAAGGCCACGGGGAAAGTAGCTGGGCCAATGACATAATTGAAAGTCATGGATTACAACTATGAATATTCAGATCACATCTTCATGTCTTACTGTTTATTGCTGATTGCCCATGAATGTTCAGGTCATGTCCCTTTTTTGCATTGATTGCCTTTATGATGAGTATTCACTTATCACACGAATGTGATAACATCTTTTGATATTTTGTCGTCTTTTCGTTATTGTTGTGTTTACTTTTGAGTAGTAGGAAAATTATTTTGTACACCAATTAGAGAATCTTGTCTTTGAGATCCCATAAGGTATTTCTTCTTTGGTTCTAAAAAGAATTCTAAGGTCAAAGATTTATTTATACAAGACTCTTGGACTTGAAAAGAATTCGTGTTGTAGGTACTATATATGTTACACTAAATAACTTTGAGGTGAAGTGCATTATCATGACTGGGTCTGTTTTCATGAAATTTGATATTTTTTTTCATCTGGCAACAGATCCTTTCCTTGAACTGAATACTTTGCTGTCAGTCTTTGGGTTACATTAATTATAATAGCAAAGTACCTTAATATCTCCCCATCTAGTCTTTCATGTTGTCAATTTTAGTGTTAAATTTTTTCAGTGATAACGATCAGTTGTTCTTGATTATCGACAATGTCCCAAATATTTGTGGCGGTCAGGTTTAAGGACCCCTGACCTTGTTTTAGTAAAGAGAAGCATAAATATGCTGAAATTGGATGAGATGTTTGCATTCGCTACCTATGAAGGTTACACAATCATGATGTGTGGATGAATTAACATAATATTGGTGTACCTACTGTGAAGTGAGTGGTAGACCCAGCAGGGCCGGGTGTACACACACAAAGAGTCCTTTTAAGGGGATTCATCAAGGAGGCCAAATATTATTCTACCAACAAGGTGGAAGAGGGTAACCACAAAGTTTTTCTCTTTCTCAAGCTGTTGACAAAGCTGTAGAGTAGGTGATAAATAAACTTGTTCAAAGTGCATTTCACAGATAACCAAGGTGAATTGGCCCAAGTTTTTTTTGTTTTAGTTTTTTTTTTTTTAGTTTTTGTTTTTTTTTTTTGTTAGAGAAGGCTGGTTACGTGAAAATGTAGACCCTGTTGGGTCGGATCGCCGATATCGCATACACACACTAGGTGTCACGTACATTCTCATTCATGCACCATGGTTTCCCTGACCCTGGAAGAAGCAGTAATATATTCACACTCATTCAAAGTATAACATTGGTATTTTTTGCTATGGAATTAATAGCAAAAATGGCAACCGATGGCAATGAACCTTGAAGTCCAAAGAGGATTTAACCAAAAAGGGGGTGAATGCAACATTGGGGATATCTGTTAGGAAAAATTTAAAACTGTTTAAACTGTCTACTAGATATGGCAAACACCAAAAAATCGATACGTGCATTTGATGGGCAAACTTGCAAATAAATATGTCCATATCAACTGTGGATATTCCAAAAGCACTCAAAGTGCATGTTCCTTGTATCTTTGTCGAACATGCTCTTCCAGTCCAAGCGAGGTTGTACAGTGGGTTCATTGTTATTGGATTGCAGTTTTGTGCATTCCCAAAAGCTTGTATGTATGGGGTATTCAGTTGTAAATAATGAACCCCCTCCTTCCAAGGGCTATTGGGGTCGACGGCAGTCCGGTGGCCTACAGATGAGGGGAAATGATGGAATAGAAAGCAGGTAAAGCGTCTGAGGGGAGCTTCATGAAGGAAACTGTATGTCGGTTAGATGGACGATTATAGAAACTAGGAATGGCAGAAGAGCTGGTGAAGTAAAGGGGGTAACAAGTTTAGACTGTATTGCATGTAATGAGCTGTAATGGTGGCTGCATAGTCCTTAACAAGGGCTAGGGAAAATGTGTGGAAGGTGCAGTCACCAAGTCTTTGCATTTCTTTTTTTCCCTTTGTGTGACATCAAAGTTTCTCATACCAATTTGGTGAAAAAATTAGGTAATTGGAGTGAAACTTAATACATCTGCCACAGCAGTGATACATAATAGTATGTTGAACTTACCACAGAGATGGAGTGAGCCATATATATCAAACATAGTGTTTTCATCAATTCCTTAAAATTGGAACTGGGTCATTTGCTCCCACATGCCCATAGTGCGCACAACTAAATGTTGGCATTAACGTTGTGCATACTATGCAAAAATTTGCAATCTGAAAGGATCTGTTTTGATAACAGGAGGGAGTTGGCGCTGGAGAGATAATGTCCCCATGCACATATTGATATTTTGCAGTTGTGTGGGCACTGTGGTCCTCTGCTTATATTAGCATATCATTCCTTGCATTCATGAATCACTTTTCATCATGTATTAGTATTCACGTAATAGAGAGGCTCAACAAATTCTAAACACATTTTCCATTACTCCAAAGTACAAAGTAATTTATAGGAATTTACCAACCAGCTCCATGTGAACACTTTCGTGTATAGATACTACCAACACATAAATGTGCACTTTTGCAAATGACCAAACTTGACGCCTACCTAATATTTCCCATGTATATTTAATAGAAGCAATACGTGACTGGGCGATCAAATAAATTAGACTGTTTCAAGAAAAATTGAACTAAACAAAAGCAAAAAAAGAGTAAAAACTATAAAATGAGTGCAAAATGCTGCTTTTGAAATTAGCTGTCAGTGGTTTGTTGAAGGAAATTCTCTTATACTTCCTTCTCTTATTCTTTCATCACCCTGTAGACTATAAACTTAGCTATTAATTACACATTTTATGGACACTGCAAGTAGGAACAAAAGGTGTATTGTACACTAAGCTGTACATGTAATTTGACTTTAAATGAAGTTACCAGAATGGATTAAATTTTATGCATTGCAAGTTTTCATTATTTTCTGAAAATTGATATCTTCGCATCCCTGGATGCTTAGCCAGCCATTTTCGGAAAGGTTGATTCTGAGGACAACTGATCATAGTGAGCCAGTTTCATTGTATTTCTGGCCTCTTCTTCCTCCTCCCCCCCCCTCCCACTAAAAGGGAAAGAGAGAAAAACAAATGTTTCAGTTTGCTTGAAATTTTGCAGATAATTGATGTAGTAGCATGATGTACAGGTGTAAGTACAATATCATTGAATAGTTTTGTTTGTAAGTTTTATGAAGTGGTTATTTATTGAACTTAGAAGCACAATTGGTGATATTGCACCAAGATAACATGAGCACATGAATGTCGCAGTTGAGAAGATTCTTGTCCCTCCTGAACTATGAAATACATTATCGTTAGGAGGAATGTATGTGCTGATTAGTTCGATTAAATACTATGTGACAGATGCTGACATAGATTAAGAAAGATGCAATTTGATGGAAATGAGTAGCCTAACTCTGAAAGAAAGTAAAGTGATATTTAATATATTTGTACAGTGAAGAGTTTCCAAGAAAATGATGAATAGTATCTGTCAAGTTGTTCTTTTTGTTTTATGATTAACCTTACATAAGCAGTTTTAAAATGTGTAGGCATAATTACACAATCTGCCCACTGCCTGCACCTTCCAACTAACGTACATTTCATCCCATGCAATAGAAAAACAATGTGTTCTTGACCTCATATGCCCTTAGCAATGTACACCCCTATGATCAATAGTTGATCATTCCTATGAATAATGCAATCTTTTTGGAAAATAGCTATGTTGATTCACTAGACAGGGATCCATGTTAAATGGCATCCTTTCATCCTTAAACCAAAAGCACTTGTTAGCCTTAATTTGTGTGAAAAACATAAAAAAAATGCCAATGAATGATTGAGAGGAACATAGCTGATGCCTTTTTCAGTGATTAAATCTAAAACATTTCAGAGAGAAAGGGAAATAATGTGCCTCTAATCTTTTGATACCCCTTGTAAAAATGGTACAGTCCATTGACAGCTGTCTTCCATGGGTTCAGTGTGCAACCAATTGTGTGACCGCTGTAATGAATAATTGAGTAGTTTCTCCATTCAGGTTGCTCTTGGCTGGTGTAAACACCTGTAGGGGTGAAGAGCCTGCTGTGATTAGTCACTAACAAACATTTTGAGTACTTAATAGACACATGCTTTTCAAGAATATAAAGAACCACGGTAGTCTGTTACAGTACATTAACTTGATATTCAACTATGTCTTCTGCAAATATTTTGCCTGCTAAAGCTTGGTTGTATTTTGGATGCAGTATTTGTTTCAGTGTTGGAGATATTTCAAGCAGGATTCTCTGGACTGACTTGTCAGAAATGCTGGTAGCTGTGGAGTGAATTTATGTATTTCATCTCAGAAGTGGTCTTCATTTGTCAAAAGGATTTAACAATGGTAGCATCAGAAACTCTAAAAAGCCCTGGATTCTTTGGGTTAGGTTTGTGCTTTCCTAGAAACCCCAAAGGATATGCAGGTTTGTTGTTAAACGTATTATTACTTTTAAATAAACTGGATTGAATGGGGTAATTTCTGCTCGTAACTATTAGAACTAAGGTCTTCCACTCTTGAGTTCTGCTTGTATCTGTGAAAATTGAATTACTTGTTCCCCCCTGTCATTTTTCTCTGAGATTTTTTTTTTTTTAAAGTCTTATCATTAGATCTCGAGAATGTGCACAGATTTACATGTACCATGTCGTTTAAGTCTCTGTCTCAAACCAAAATTTCATTATTTTGTGACATTCACCATACTTTCCACCTCAATCAAAACGACAGTATGATGAAAATGGAAGTACTTTTTTTGTGCAGCAATTTGTTGATGTTGTGACGTATTATACATCCTTGTCTGAAGTCAAAAATGCAGCTGACCGAGTGTAAACCCACTTTGGGTAATAAATAGTTGTTCACTAACCCTTAACTGTTAGCCTGCTCGTATTTGCAAGGATTCATGAAGGTGGTAGCCCGCTTTGTCATATGTTGCTTCAAAATATAATGACTGCATTGTCAGATATTACACTTTAATCATCACCACCACACCCCCCCTTCCCCAGGAGATTGGTTTGAAGATGCGTTAAGTTATGCCCATGACCATTTTAGACTCAAGTTGTGGATTACTGGAAATTAATTAGATGCTTCTGTTCAACGGAAGGTTTTCCTGAGTACTATATTTAGCTAAGCTCTCACACAATAATAATACCAATATAGTGCAAGGACAAATAGAGATTTTCATGAGAAGATAAGAAGGACAGAGTGCAATTCATGGAGAGAGAAAATTGTAAAGGGTCAGAAGATGAAAATTATGTCTCTTCCAGTGAATAAATTTATTGTGATAATTAATTGTACAGTACCCCTAAACAGTCGACATTACATGCAATTTAGTACCGCTAGAACTTAGCCCATGGTACTCGTAATAACCCCTCTTGTTTGGCGTTTTTCAGAAATCATACACCGCTAAGAAACGCATATTTCACTTTGAACGTTTACCGTTGCTGAAAATTCAAATATTCTCAGTTGATTCACCAACATAATGTAGACCAATAGGCAATGCTGTTGAACGGGTGATTCATTGTTTACGTTCAGAGCTCCCCCCTGATCTATTGTTTTGCTTTGTTGTCAGTGTGAAGATATGGGTCCAATTGCATTAAGGTGTTAGAAGCAGGAGTTGCAACAATTATCACACATCGTTGGTGATTCAAAGATACTTGAAATTGTCGTCATTCAGTCTTTGGCTTTTGGTAATGTCAGATGAGCCATGCAAATTGGGGTTCTTTCCTGTTGGTTAATGGCAGCTGTACTTATGTATGAATGGATTTATTCTGTAGAGGCATGTTAGAGAATACTGTTTACATGTGTGCAAATTTAGCACTCTTTCAACCAGTGACACGTATTACGAATGTTAGTGGAAAATGGTGTTTTCCAACCCCTCACAGCATTGTGGCGAAGGAACACTGACAAATATACATACAGTACATGTGTCTATACATACTGCACACAGATGTATACCTACATATATGTTAGCATTCGCTTCGGGTACCCAATTAGGACATGAGCGTCTACTGTCTATAGTTGTTCAGGTACCCGAAAGTATCACTTCTGATGAGCTACAATTTCATTATGGGGGCATAATATGTTTTTCTGCTTTGCATGTTGATTTGACACCACAAATCTTGTCTAAATATGTGGGCATGATGGTGAAGTGTTCGTAGTTTAAGCATTCATGCTGAATTTATTCAGTAAATGATGCAATGACTGAGTTAAATAAAACCAACCTGGAATAAAATAGTTTTTTTCTTTCCTTCACCCATTCAATGAACGTTGTCGAAACCCTTCGATCTGTGTAACAATTTCAGAACCATGTCCTGACTTTTTCTGTCGGTTACTGGATACCCAGTGCAAACACTAAGATGTATATGTTTATGTACATGTATGTTCAGATATATGGCTCTACAAATATCTTGATGGATGTTAAGGTTTTACCCAGGGTATCAAAATATCTCACCTATGCTACTGGGGTCTTTGCTGCATGTTTTCTTGAGTCACAGGAAATGAATACATTGAAATGTAAATAAAGGACATGAGAAAAGTTCTGCAGGCTTTGGATAATTTTCAATAATAATATTGACTTATTATCGTCTTCTTAGATCTTCATGGAAAAAACCGCTACACAGCTGTTCTGAAATTTCCCTTACATGCAATAGGCAGAAGGAAGTGACTTTTCAAAATTTCTAAGATCAGCAGAGTAAAGAATTAAGGCTTTGACATATAAGTTTCACTGCATGTGGAATGTCATCAAATGTGTCAACTTTGCCTTGTCTATTGCCCCACAACATGATGTAGAAATTTCAATAGTAGTTTGCATGTGATGAGTGGGGGACTTATATTGTCATTATGTTTCATATAAAAACTTGTCAAGTGATATGATTAAGTCATAAATTGAACCAAAACAGCAGTCTTCTGGAAAATGAATTACCTATTAACATCTTAAAAGTTTCGTTTAGTCAAAACCCATAGCAAAATATCAGTTGAGTGTCGATTACTTGCCCCCCCCCAGGTTGATTGACTCAGTTCATTCAGAAGCAGAACTATTGACGTGAAACAACAGGTGTAAAAAGAGGATACGAGTCAGGAGGGATGCTTTGTTTCAATTAATTACCTTACCTTATTTAACAGTGAATCAAACAGACAAATTGTTGAGCTTTTCAGAAGGACTTGCAATACTTTGCTCCTCTTCACTTACCTGTCTCCACACAACTTTGTCACCCATTGTTGCTGTACTGGAGATGATTTGAAACCATTTGAGTATAATGCTGGAGGTGATTTCAAACTTCTTTGCAGTTCTGTTACAACGCCGAGGGTATGATCTGGATCAGAATCACCCATCTCAGATTACTCTTTTCAAATGCTGTAATGTGCTAATTTACTCCACTCCTCCCTTATAAAGCCACATGTCGTTAAATCTTCGTGGTTGGAAGCAGTACGGAAGAGGGCAGTATTGCAGTGTAGTGGGTAGGACAGGTATTCTGTTAGGTGTACCAAAAAGAGCTTACCATATGCAAGCGTAGTGCATTCACAGTGTGGAGACAGGTTATTTTGTTGTTCATAAATATCCAAACCAGGAAAGGTTTGGAGTGTCCACTGGAAATGGGTACTCTTTCCAAAGAAAAAAGAAATTCTGAAAATTCTATTCACTCTGTGTGCTTGGAATTATGGTAGTTGCTTGTGGAATTCGTGCATGAAACGTCTTAGAAGATTTTTTCCAAATTTGTTCTGATTGTATTGAGATTAATGAAAATGATCAAGTCGACGTCATTTCCTGATATTTGGAATGTTCGCACACTAGATGTTTATTTACTCTGTGTTCAAGTGATGGCTTCATGGGACGTTTCCACAGCTATTCAATGTAACTGGATATAGACTCTCTTCTCTGGAGGTATTAAAAGTAAAACAATGTTATAAGTCTTGCTCACAAACGTTCAGATATTCTCTGACATTTCTATCAATTTCACATCAAACTTTCATGACATGACCGTTGTGTACCAAACCAGGCAATGAAAGGTCCTGCTTTTTTTTTTTTTTTTAATACAAGTAGAGGAAGGAAAGATTAAATATCTCACTCCATTTTGCATGTAGAACCCTTGAAAAGGGCAATTCAAAGGAGAGGGGGACAATCATTTACCTTAGACCCTTACCCTTAGACCCCTCCCCTTTCTTCACCCTTCTCCTTACTTGCCCCCCTTCCAGAGACCTTTCCAGACCCCTTCCCTGGCCAGCCAAATTGTCCATCACAGAGTCTTTTAGGTAACTTCCCTGATTGTGTAAAAAACCTAGACGAACCTGGAAGTAATCTCTAGGAAATGATGCGTGTAAACGTCTAGTGTCCAGTTTATGGATTCTGGGCCATTACAGTATGTAGCCTATAAAACTGCAACGTCATGTCCTGGACGTTACTGATCTGGGGAGACAGAAAAATTCCCACGTAAATTTGCTAAATATCAGAGGATCATCAAACAGAACTTCTCTGTTTAATGAGGTTAACAACTGGAATCCAGGATATGTATTTGTTTGTTATCCATAAGGACGCATTTCCTGTGAAAGCAAGCATGCACACGTTCAACATCCATCCACATCAAAATTGTGTCAACAGTTTACTTATTCGCTTGTAAAAATAATAAGAGTTGTCATGTATTCTCAGTCCTGCTGATCATTGTACTGTACATGATGAATAATCCGTAACATTATTGGTGCAAAAAGATGTTTTACTTTGCGTAAAATTTTGGGAATTTTCAATTGACAGTGCGTACTCCCTCACCTCATATAACCTGTGCATTACCGTATTGACCATGGTCTAGCATATGTCTATTGTGTGTGTGTGTGTGAATAATATGTAACATATAATTGGTATAAAAATACACTTTACTTTGTGTTAAATTTTGGGAATTTTTATTCTGCCTAGCAAATTGTTTGGTCAATTTTGAGTGTATGGATACTTCCTCACCAACAGATGATCAACTGGGTGATTACAGCTGCTGTTGGAAATTAATTTTTGCCTAAACTTAAGAATGTTTAACTGCATGAGTGACACCATAGCTGGGAGTCACTGCATGATTGAAAATATTACTTATATTCAACTCCCTGGTTACAGTAATTAATCATTGTGTGCATATTCTCTGAGTTTCAAGATGTTATTTGCATTTCATACTTCATGGGTGTTGCCCAACTAGTGGTTGGCTGTGAATCATCACCACAAGCCATATACATCAATACCGTTGAACTGACTCACTGTTATGATATCATTTTAAACTTATCCCTGGTAATTAACTAGTTCCAAGGGTCTACATATGTAGTAGCGGTCTCGGATGGAATGTTTCTGGCGATGGTGGTACTGTAAAATAAAGATATTTTATGGAGTCATTGAAGTCTTTAACTGTTGGTTTTATAATACTGAAAGGGGAACAACATGTTCTCTCTTGTTGGAATCCTCCTCTGGTGTAAACAGAGAAGAACGTTTACATTTATCATTGTGGAGAGATATGTTCAGCAATTAGTAAAGTGTGTCGTCTCAATTCATCCCAAATTGCCCCAAACATCCAGACCACGTACCACCGACACCATATACATCTTTTAGGTGTTCTGCTACAGCGCACCATTCACAATTAGTCTTTTTTAAATTTGTTTTCTTCCGCTTCATTTTGAGCCTTATCGTGACCTGCTGTGCAAGGCAGCAGAATGAAGAAAGAAGAAATGATTGTGTTAAACTTTTCAGAGTAAAAAATAGGTAACAATTGCAACAGATTGGCCTAAAAGGATATATAGGCCTCTGTGTCAACGCAACTTGCGACCTTGGATCGTAACAGCATGCAGCACATGTTGGAGACGGGAGGTGGAGCGTAATCTCATTGCAAAAATAAGAAAATGTCAAAATGGCGTGTGCCTTTTGTCCAACATTTCTATAGTACGTTACAGTGGTCCAAATTTCGCAAAAATTCTGATCGATAAAATTGCTGGAACACTGATGAAGCATTGTCATCTTGGAAAAACCCTGGTTAGGAGAAGAGACTAGCTTGAAGAGAGACATCAGACAATATGTGATGAGATGTTTTTGCCAGTGACATATATATGTGTATGAGTTAAATCGAGCACTGTTCTTGGTATTGTCAATAATTGGCAATGAGTAATAAAGGGAGGGGTATATATTAGAGCCTAGACATCAGGGCTAGGAATTGAAGCGCAGTCTTTATTCTTCACATGACAGTGTTGCAATTCTAATTTGTTGATGTAATTTATACCAGTTTCATTGTTGGAAGTACAGTTTCCACCGTGTACAGTTGGCCTAAATGGGTGTTCATATCAAACATATGTTGTGTAGGTATCTGTCGTTGATTGGAAGTATTGTTCTGATAAATTTGCCCCTTTTTATTCTGAGAATACTACATTACTTCAGAATAATGTGCAGATATTGTGCATTAATACTGCAGAAATGGGCAGATTTACATCTTTTCAGTCAATAGTTGCCTTTAACACTAATCTTTTTGTCTTTCAAATAATCTGACATTCTTTTTGTGGATCATGTTTATAAGATCTTCAAAAAAAACCAAAAAAAAAACTTGTCATTGCAATTACCCTTACGGTACCATCGAGTATCAAGAGAGATATATCACATGCAGACCTTAATAATATAACACATTTGCTACCACAAGAATGATTGCTTTGATGATATAGTTAAGGTTGACACTGTACCATCTGGGAGGGTGAAGATGCCCTCTTTGATGTGGCATTGCAACCACCATCATCATCCAGTGCTTTGGTCCGTAGAATGCAAACATAGCGTGCAGTATTGTATCATTGGTCATGTGACTCATAATGTATGGTAGACAAAAGATGCCAGTGTCAGTTGAATGTTGCACACTTTGGCAAACTGGGGCTAACAAAAGGTTTGGTAAGTTCAGGTTTTAAAGTGATTGCATGTGTACTGAAAAAACATAAGGATAAGATTGTGTTTGATCTTAACTTTCTTTATTTTTGAATGCACACACGAGGTTGTACATGAACGAACTATGTCTTTCGGTGAAGGAAAATGACAGTAACTGCCTTGAAAAGCAACAGAATTGGCATAAAAACAGTAAAAATAGAAATCATATTTGAAAATTAACGGTTCTTACTGTAAGCGCCTACATAATATATCAAAAACGTACTACTCAAGTCGTCGCTCATAGGCCGGTATTGGGAATTGTAGTATTTGGTGAAATTTTTGGTAAATTTGGTAAAAGCCTCACCAACCTTTTGGAGGTGAAGTTTCATTGTTTTCACTTTTTGCCTACGTGCACAATCAATTTATGGAGTTATTGTTTGCGTGGGAGACCTCTTTTTCAAGGAAGTTAGTTTTGATTCTTGTTTTAGCGTTAGCAATGAGTCCAAAATTTGGACATGGATACTTGATGTCCATAATTGGTCTGGTACCCAGGTTACCCCAAAATATAGACTGCAATTAGGCTTTGAGTTCATTTTGAAGTTGTTGCTTTGCCTTCCTGTAAAAGAAAGAGGGTAAAATGCTCCTAAAAGGTTCAGTTTATTTGGTGTAATAAAGATCGAGGTATCTGATAGATACATACTGTATGTGCTAAGGGTCAGTTGAGGTCACTGGTTACTAACGGCTGGATATGATGGCAGGTACAATGGCATAGGCCTTGGATAAAGTGCAGTGTATAAAGTCATCACTAGCGTGCAGTGTAAGTACACAATACGGTCATTTGCCTCTACCCACACTTTGCAGGAAGCTAATGTAATAATGTATATCAGTTCAAACTCAGGTAAATGTAAATTATTGCATAAGTTAACTTTTAGTTCCTGTGGTTAACGATCCAATTACAGCTACTTTCAAATAGGCCAATGGTATTGTTCGATACCAGACTTACTAGTTTTAGCGTGTTTACAGATACGTTATGTAAAGATTGTATTACGCGTCCCTTTTTTGTATATTTACTTCCTTGTTCTCCTGTGTATGGGATATTATCTTCGGTCTTGATGACATCATAATTACAAAACTACCTGCAAAGCTGTCTGAAAGTTACTTAAAGCAACCCCATGGCTTTGTTCATTGAATTCTCCATAGCTGGTCATGACTTAAAGCAGATCTGATGTGGATTTTATGCTCGTGAGAACTAGTTGTCACCACATATTCAGAATATGGTGTAAGAGCTAATGAGCATTGTGTGTATAGTTATGGTATGTATAGTATCTTGAAGGCAAATTCATCTTTAAAAGTTATTAAAAAAAGTACTGCTTTAAATACACTGTACATACCATATCCCTAAACTGGTAGTCAAAAAGGCACAAGTGAGTCATTTTTAGTGGGTGTCAGTAAGTATGCCACTTAATTGCAACTGAGGAAGAATTCAATGAAAATTTCTCTCCCAACATCCCCTTTGGGGAAGGTTATTGTAGTTTAAATTATCTAATTTGAACGTAAAATTAAATCATTCTCTCTAAAGCAACTACTGAGTGAATGAATATTTCCTTTAACAAATTTCAGCTGCTGGACATGCAAATTTGTAGACCTGTAACTAGCAGAATCAGCAGAAGTTTTTTTTATGAAGGTAGCATTTCTCATGTCATTAGCAAACAATTTGATCTGGCTATGGCATTTCTTATTTTTGAAAATGTGGAATGAGCGAACCAAAGTTTCCTTGAAAGATTTCCTCTTACAGCTGTCACCATACAGCCAATTACCAAGAAGCGACAGAAATTTGACTCGAAAGAGGTCATGTTTACACATATCAAATTTATGGATACTTATCAACATCCTGATGTCATAAATTATGAACTTTGGAACAAGCTGTATTTATGATCCATATTTTTACTGGTTTCTGAGCGTTGCTATCAAGTGAGATCCATTACATTCTACATAAAGTCAGTTTCAGAATTTTGAAGAAAGAGTTCAGGTGGGTTGCAGTTAAAAGTCTAGCGAAGGTATGAGAGGATGTATAGCAAGAACATCACAGTGACAACTCTGATTGCCCCCAAGAAGGGGTGCTTGTGTGGAAAAAACTTGAAGGTGACTATTTCATTTTAGGGATCGTGAGGGTGTTTCTTTTTTTTTTCAGAACGAAGTAGAAAGAATGCTTGACTTGCTGGTGGAAACGGTGATCCCTAGACTTTTTTCAAACCTAAACAACCTGTAAAGAGTTGATTGAACCACCCAGTCTAACAAGTGTAGAAATTGTTATTAGCTAATTGGTAGCTACGATCAAAAGGAGAGCCATGTAGCAATTGACGATAGCCGCCCCCCTCCTCCCGCTACCCATCTTTCCTGAAGCAGTGCTGTTGGACTTGACAGAGTCTACTTGAAGGAAGTTTCTTAACCTGACCATGACCTGACAGACCTGTACAATTTATCCACCTTTAAAAAATTCATTGGTAGTCCCTTTGAGGTAATAAATGTCAAAATTTAATTGATGCGAATTTAGATCCACATGTGCCAGAAAATAAGCAGTGCGTGTAAGTGGGCAGGTTTGATTTTCTTGCCTCAGATACAGCTTGAAGAGTTTGCAGTTAATTGCTCACTCTACTCTAGTCTTCATTATTTTTATGTTAATTTAAATTGATATCTGCTCTCCACTTTCATGTTCGTCTCTTTCATTGTTGTGTGAGAGATATGTGCCTGTACTTAGACAAAAAAATGCAATAAGTATAAACATTCAATGAATAAATAAAGTGGAGAAATCGACATGAGTTTGTATGTGAAACATACAGTAAATCAATGTCTCACTTACACAGAAGCTGGCAGACAGGCATGTCCTCTTAGATTGATATATAGGCCTGTAGTGTGTGTGTGTGTGTGCATGCTTGTTGCCATGGCAATGAAGGCATTGTCATTGTGTAATGTCTGTTTCTTCATGTACATTCCAGTCAGGAGAAAGTGTATAGCTTTGTGGAAATGAACCTATATAGAGAAAGATATCCTCGAAGCACACTTTTATCCACAGTGTAGGATCTCTGCATGCGTATGGCATCTGTTGCAAATGCACAGTAACTAAATGGTGTATAAAAACAAGTACAAAGTATTGTGTCATGCTCTTGAAAGAAATTTCTCCATGTAAGGCAACTCTGACAGACTGCAACAGGGCTGCAGTGACACTGCTGTATGGCCAGGTTAAATGGTGCATTGTGTGGCAACCTACCAATATAGGCCCTATAGTACATTGTCAAAGACATTTTATGATACTACTTTTTAAACTGAATAGGATTTTTATTTCTTACATTCTGAATACCTGGTGCAAGGCAGTTTACCTGTAAGCTACTGTATGTAGAGGAGTGTATGCAAAACTTTCCAATGCTATACAGACTGAATACTAAATACTCTCAGCAATTCAAGCCTGATGCTGAGAGAATTTCAGCTTCTCTTTAGGGTTAGCCTTTCTAAAGTGACTTTTAATGGAGTCGTTTTCAAGATCAATTCAAGGGGCCTCTTATCAGCTCTGCCTTCCTGCATCCTCCAAGTCCTGTTTAATATCACCATGATACATTGATGAGAGCTGAAGAGCCTTTACTGATTATAAATTTGTCATTTGTGTGCTCTGCGGTATTTTTAAGTTATGCACTGTAGATCCACAGTGGTTAAACATATTGGTAAACTCAAGAGAAATTGAAAATTAAAAATATTTGTATATATGTTTAAGCTAAGGTCACTGAAAAATGTAGGCAAATCTGAGAGTTGGTGTTTGCCTTAGATCAGGAAAGAATTCAATATGGGACTGTGTTTCTTGTAATTGTGTTGCATATTTTCAGAAAAATAACAACATTGAAGGATTCAATATAAGTCAATTGTCATTATCTCATCTTGGGTTTCGTATCCTTTAACCCAATGATGATTAAGATCAATCAGATTTTTTCTGTATGATACTGGATTTGATTTTCACCATTGTACATGTATCACTGTTCATAAACTTGCATTTATTATGCATAGGCCCTAGTTAGTCTTGATCAAGTGACAAGGCCTGCTATCCTCCAAGCCTCTGCCAAATCACTGAGGAAAACTTGTAGAAAGCTTGTCAGCCAAATTATGTTAAACTGCTATCATGTTCTAATTAGCATTTAGCAGTCACGATTCTCATCATCCATCTATATGTGATGCCTTTCATGTTGCAAGTCATGCAATCTGGCTTTAGAGTGCACAGGGTGTTTGGCAGTGTCCTGTTGTTGCCATAGCAACTATTGGTCAGGCAGGTAGAGTCATGAACACTGCCCAAATTCACAAAAGGTCTACCTTTTTAAAAGTGATGTAAGTGATAGTTTAGTGAGTACACCATTACGTTGTTTTCATTCTGTTTCAAACTTACTGTTTGACCAAAAAAAAAAAGTTGACATTCCAGAAAGAGGAGAGTTTGACTGATATAATGAAAATGTTGGTTACATATGTGTCCTATATGGTTTCAGATGTTTATGTGAAAACCCTGAAGTAGACACCTGACTTCACAAAATGTAATGTATGCCTGATGAACAGTTACCATGGCAACAATATCACTCAGGAATCAAAGTCTCTCATTAATGAGCTACCAGTGTTGTGATACAGTAACAGTGTCTATTACCTTTCTCTAACTTATGACTATCTGCTCAGGCAATTCATTAATCAGGGAATGTAGGATATGTATCAATTTTAATTTGTGAAACTAAGAATATTTTTCTAGATTCTGTTCACCAGACCAAATGGGTATAGTGATTTGACAACTGCTATTGGCAGGTACATTGTAAATCTTGAGAACATGGACAGCTATCAGTAATAACATCATAATGTGTCTTCTGGTTTTTATTGGCATGTAATCCAATGGGAAATATCAAATATGGGTATGGTGACATTTATCACATTGCTCAAATTTCTTTTTCTCAACATAAACCTGTATGCAACTGAAAGTGAGTTTAAAGCAATCTTTGATTATTGCAATGTGTTATCCACAATGCATATGATGGTCTTTATGTACATGTCCTTGTTGAAAACTCATTAATTGCATTTTCATTTTTTTTTTTAAAAAAAAAAAAGAAAAGAAGAAAGAACTGACCTGATTGTGTTTTAGACTATTAAAAAGTAGCTGTTTGCCCCGCTCTGTGCAGTATGTTGCAGCTAGCTGAGAGACATCATCTAAATCTTCAACAAACTTTGATGATAAATGTATGGCAACTTTTATTTTTTCTTGCCTTGAATCTGTCCATGTCATTTGTACACTTATTGCTTCCAGCAGATTCCATGGTTTGCCTTGAAGGCCAACAATTAGGAAAGGATGACTTCTGAACTCAAAACAAATAGCACAAAAACAATCCAAAACCTGCTGGTATATATAGTCTATATTTGATCACTGTCTGCTTTGCATTCTGCAATGAAAATTAATCACTGATGTATGTGGTCATGAAAGAAGAGTGCACACATATATGGTGTAGTAATGTCGTTACTATTTAACTCATATTTTAACTCGTATGCGATGAACGAGGAATTACAAGTCCATATTGCAATGCCACAGAAGAAATGCAACTCTCCCAGTAGGGAAATTTGAAAATATTGTCAACTTAGTCATTCATGCACCCTGTATGTACATAGTCAATATGAAATCTTACGGTTTGTTTTCCTTACACGTAACCGCTCAAGGGTGAACATGTCAGCCTCCTTTTTAAAATGCATGGCATTTTGAGTTTGGTATCCCAGCTTTGTGGACACATACAGTGACTGTGACACATACGAGTTAAACATGAATACATTACAGTAAACATATATCATATATCAGATGTTGGTAGGGAATAAAAAATGTCAGAGAACTATCAACTGTGTGTTCATCTTCAGCGTTGCGCCGTTGTATGTGCTTTACTACTCAGTGTCACATTCTTCACATGATGATGCAATACCTAATGGAATGACAATCATGCCAACTGAAGAAACCATCATGTGACAGGCCATTTTCGTTTCTGACAGATCATCGACCGCAATCTCCCAATGTCATCGATACCGATCATTTCTGCATTTCAGACTGAATTGCTGGTAATTGGCATGCGGTACAGAACAGTAGTTACAAATCTGAGGAACATCAAGCAATTAACCCAATACATTTGAATCTTGTAGATAATTATTCCAAACAGCTGATTTTGATATATACCCATGTACTGTACAGTATACGGTCGACAAAAGCCACAGTAGTCCACCGTAGTGTGTTTTGTAAATTTGAGCAAATGGTTGATGTTATATTTTTTAGTGTACCAAAAGTTTGATCCCTAACAAAGTAGATCATTGACAGAGTGATTAAAGATAAACTTACCATCACTTTAATAGAGATTTAGAGATACTGTATGACTGAAGTTTTTAGAAGGAATGAATCTATTTTGAGTTATGTTTGTGCACAGGAAGTCGATCCATGGAACACACAGTTGCACTCTTAGTCTCATCCAAGACTTGAAACTGACAACAATTCTTGCAAATCATTTAGCAATGATCTTGGTTTCAGTATTGGATGATATTTATGCTGTTTGTCTACAGATCATGAAATGCTGCACAGCACTTCAGTGAACAAGATAACATTACAGTAAACTTGTAAAATAACATCTGATCCATGCAGTTCATGTACATTCTCAAACTCCATCACATATGCACATACGCATGAATTTGAGAAGAATAAGATAGTTGCTAAGTAATATGAAGTTATGAACGGTCATGTCATGATGGTCCCGACACGAGGGATCACAGTGTTTTGTCACATATAAAATTCACGAACCTGATAAAGCTTTGGAAAGTAATAACTTGCACACCATAAACACACTATACCCAACAGTGCAAGTTCCTTGTAGATGCACTGGTTAATTTTACATTATTGAAGAAACCAGTAACAATAAAAACCAAACTTCGTTCAGCCCAAAATAAAGGACGTCATATTGTACATACCAGTCTATGTGTCTGTTAACATGAATAAATGATTCAGTGACTCATTGTGTGTCTCCTTTCTTTGTCACAATGTCTTTGTTTTTCTTTCAAAACACTTTGTTTTGTTTAAAAAGGAAGACCACTAGAACAGAGCACATGTAGTTTATTTCTGCTTCCATGTTCTTATAGAGCCACATTATTCCTTGATTTCACAGACAGACAGATCGACCCAGCAACCGCCTGATCAGATCATTACACATTTCCTTAATTGCTGCGTTAATCACTATGAACGTCGAAGCTAGCGTAATATGATCATACAGAGATCCTTGGCTTAGAGACCACAGTAAATCCCTGTCGACCTAAACCAAGAAGCCAAGAATTGATTTGCCACCGCGATATCGCAGAGAAAGTTTTAATAGCATTCACTGAATCTGCAAAGTGGTGAAAATTTGATATCATTTCATCTGTGACTTTCTTCGTGTCCATGAATTCTGTGTCCATGAATTCTGTGTTGTATCCTCCTGATGTCAGTGAATTGTGTGTTCATCATGCAAACATTCCCATAGGGGGACTACTGTGTATCAACAGTGAGGTGATACTCTCGTCCGTATGTGCGGGCAATCGGCCATCCTTGTGTAAGATTTAAATTATGATTGCAAGTGGTTTTTGTACTGTGAAGCGCCAAGGTCGGAAAAATATCTGTTGGGTACATTTAAATAATGAAAAATGTTTTTCTTGAGTGTGTAATTTAGACGTGGGAGGAGGGAAGGGGGGGGGGGGATGTGGAAGAGAAGTATTGCTATTTCTGGGCACAGTTTGCTGATACAGTATGAAAACTAAACGTTAATGTGAATTTTCTCATGTTGTGGCCTGCAAGGTAATATTCATGAGAATATATGTCTTTTATGCCTCTCCTTAACTTTGCAGCAGGAATGTTGTTGGTTGGAGGCCATCAGTGTCTACCTGCAGAGTCCAAGTAAACATTGATAACATTTGCAAGATATTAAAACATTCCTATAATATGAGAATGCATAGAATGTATGGAATATTATGACCCATACAAAATATATAACCAGGGATTTTTTGTTACAACCTGAGTCTGCCTTGGAAGTTTTTGAACAATTTTTTGCAATGCATATGCAATGGACATGAACAAAAACTCCAAAAAATAAACAAATTTTCAGTGTTACCCTCAGATATTTCCCCTAAAACATGCAGAAAGTGAATGAAATTACTGTGCTATGTGATACTCAAAACCATAGTACCAATAGTTCTGCAAAGGAAGCAATGTCAGGGTCAACTTTACTGAATTGAAATTATGTATTTATTGTCTTATATGTGGCCTTATTGGGGTTTTTATGCATATCTTAATTATTAATTAAGACACATGAAGTAGCAAATTTGGAATTTAGTGAGCACGGAGCAGAGAAAAATTTCATCTGTGTTTTGGTTGCATGGCATTTTGCCTCATCATGCAGTCAAAACTGCATGCTGTAGAAATGCATACACATATGGCAGTTGTTGCATGTCATTGCAGAGCCATTATAACAGTTCAACTGCTGTAAGTGGCAATGATTTGATTCCAGGTAACGGATAGTGTCTACATGACAAATGTGGTGCGTTTACAGCAGAACACACACAAACTCAAGTAAACCAAATAATAGTCCAAACTAAACATCAGCTGTACTGTTTACCTAGAAAAAGGAGGTGGACTTTAAAGCCAGAGAAAATGTGGTGAGACAATAGTCAAATAATTGCTTACAGATTAACAAGGGTTGAGACAATAGCAAACAATCTACCTAACTACCATATGTGGTTTAGTTGTGAGATTGCTGCTGGCAGTTGAGTCTTAAGTTCCTGTTCTAAATGTATATGATATACAGTGGTGAGTTGACCAAAGAAACTTCCAAGAACAAATATATGTTTGCATGGAGCAATTGTCCTGAGATAAAACAATTGTCAATAAATCGTGCCCAAGGATTAGGTTTGTGAAGGGTGTATAATACATGAAAGAGAGTAAAAGAGGGTAGTTTAGAGTCCTGTGATAATATTGTGTGACTAGAGATGGTTAAAACTACTGGAAGAGGGAGAAAGGAAGAGTCTTCAGTGTAGCATACTGCTATTACTTTGCTCCATCAACGTAGGCACCAATAGGAGGTACCAATCCCCGGAAGACTAACATAGACCATTGATGGCACTTTCAATTATCCATATCTTAGATGGGCAGATTTTTGAGTGACATTTTGCCTATATTTTTTATGCTTTCCTGAAAGTGAGTAAAAAGACCCTAAACAAAGAAAAAATCTTTTTCTAGCCAGCCTAGCCTCAAAGGCCATAATGTAGTCGGTAATATTTGGAGAAAGTATTGTTTTACTATTAATTTTGCCATGAAAGTTTATTCGCAACAAAAGAAAAAATCTTTTTCTAGCCAGCCTAGCCTCAAAGGCCATAACGTAGTCCGTAATATTTGGAGAAAGTATTGTTTTACTATTAATTTTGCCATGAAAGTTTATTCGCAACAATAGTTGCATCATATTAACATTGTGTCCTTGTGTCCCTTGTGGCATTGTGTTGCCATAGTTTGGAAGAGAAAAACACTGAACTGTCATAGCGAAAATTTGGAAATGTGCTTTTCGAGGGCTAGGAAAAGGAATTTGAAAGAAGAATTGGAAGTAATCCATATCACAGTGAAGATAAACATGAAAGTACCTTGGATGTGAAATTGGTTATCAGAAGTGTGCTGTCTGGGTCCTGGATGGTCACAGTAGAATAAGTTTGCTAGGAGTTATTTTTCACATAAAGAAGACCATTTCATTTTGAATTTTGCTCATGCATAAAGCAGTCTTTTGAAATAACAACACATATGGCAGAAGTCTTGTAATGTTTTGTCAATGTTTTCCCAAGCATAGTGAATTCTGCCTTCCCATGACATTTTGTGTAGTCTGCAGTTCTCTGTTGAGTATAGTCTGTTGAGTGGTGCCATTTAGTGACACATCAGGCAGATCATTGTGTGACAGGCAAAATATTTGCACATTAAAATCCGAGCCTCGACTGACTTGATGTTTGATCCTCCTTAATGAATCGTCTCGAGATGCTCACGTTGTGACGTCGATAGATTTAAGGGAGACTGCATGAAGTCAGTAGTGATGACCAGAGGAAAACTGCTTCACTCCTAATACAGTATGCGATAGATCCAACTTGGCAGCAGGGCGGAATTAGAGCAACTGTCCCGGAGTTTTAATTCAATTTATCCATTAGCATCACCCATAGGGTACAGTTGACTGTGACACAACGTTATCAGAGAAGACAAGAAAGAAAAGGAAAACCATAGAACTGACCTTTCATTAACTTAAATTAATTCAGCTATTCCATTTTACAAGTCAAAGCCTCTTTTAGATGGTCAAATACATGCAAGTTGCATAAGTTTAAACTGTGGAATACAAAATTGAAGGAGATACAGACCTACAGTAACACTGCGTTAATTCAGGTTTTGGTACAATTTAAGGGTGATATCTTCTTTCCATGTTTGTATCAGATCGTCTGGAGTCAAGATGTACTGTACCTGGTTTTGAGTGGATAGCTATAAAGAATTTAAAGTAATTGCGTGCGTAGGCAAAAAGTAAAAACATTGAAATTTCATCGCCAAAAGTTTGGTAAGGCTTTTAATTACACCATTCAGACAATCTGAGAAAATAAATAGGTTTCATTTGGTTAATTTTGCCATATGATTTCAAATTCTTCTAACATAACGACAAAAAGTGTAGAATACAATAATGTAGCTGTTGACAGTTTTCATTCAAATCAACAGTGTGCTTCTTTCAACAAGCCAATGGGAAGTATACTAGTATTGAATATTCAGTTACAACTCAGGATCACTGATGCCGTGGGCAAGGTTGTGATCAGTTTGTAGGTTATTTGTAAATACAGTGTTTCCTTTTACCAAATACTACAATTCCCGATACCGACCAACGAGGGATGACTTGAGTAGTATGTTTTTGATACACTAGTGAGACCTGAACTGTTGCGTATTCATTATGTAGGCGGTTATAGGAAGAACAGTTAATGTTCAAATATGGATTCTGTTTTTAGCTCACACCAGCTAGCTGGTGTGAGCTATTGTAATAGTGCGGCGTCACTCTATCTATCTATCTGTTCACAATTGTTCAAAATGCTTCTCCTCCGTCATGCTTTCATGGATTTGTCTGAAACTTGGACACAATGTTCCATAGGTGGTGGACCATTTCGGGTGTTCAGGAATTTTTGGTCCAAGGTCCCATATGGGCCCATTGGCCCATTTTATGAAATTCTACAAAATGCTTCTCCTCCTACAGATTGTATTGTACAATGCTGATGGTTTGTCACAATGATGTTCACTTATTGGTCCCTTCAGGGTGTTCAGGAATTTTTGGTCCAAGGTCCCTTGTGGACCCAATGGCCCTTTATGTGAAATTCTGTTTAAAATGTTGCTTCTCACACGTGCATCCATGGATTTATATTTAACTTGAACTCAATAATCCCTAGGTGGTGCTTCATCTGGGGTGTACAAAAAAGTTTCAGTCTAAGGTCCCATGTGGACCCTACGGTCCATTTTAGGAAATTCTACAAAATGCTTCTTCTCCTACAGATTATGTTGTACAATGTTGATGGTTTGTCACAATGATGCTCAATTAGTGGTCCCTTCAGGGTGTTCAGGAATTGGTAGTCCAAGACCCCATGTGGGCCCAATGGCCCATTTTATGGAATTCTGCAAATTGCTTCTCCTTCTCCCATTAAAGTGCCCCTTTAAACTGTCCTGCACATCTCAAATATCCCTATCAAGCATGAATGATAATTGAGTAATTGGGCAGTGTTGGTTGGTATGCTAACTGAAACTCTGTATTGCCCTCAGGTATGTTGGCCAGTATATGGACTTAAAGGGACACTTTTTCTAGTAACTGATCAATATTCAACTAAGAGGGCCCATTATGAGTCACATGTAAATGACCATTAATGAGTGAGTTGCTAATGATTTAAATTGGGTTTGGAAATCTCGTGACCATTTACTTCTCCACATTAGTACCAATTCATATACCCATAGCCAGTACAAACCAATAAGAAAAATTAGTAAAAATTGACAGTTTCCATAATTATTGGATGTGAATAGTGATGCTGATTATAAGCATTGTTATTTGGTAGTACCCATTAAAATTTTTACAACTTTAATTTATTGACAAAGATCAAACTTCTGCAATGTTGGAGCACAAGTTTATGAAATTCTGAAAATTGTGCAGTCCTACAAATTCTCTTGTACAATGTTGATGATTAGGTATAGTGATACTCACTGGTGCCTATGATTTGACATAATGATACATAAATGGTATCTTCAGGATGTTGAGGTATGAGCCTCTGCACCAATGGTGCTCTAGTTTACTGTTTTATGCCAATCCCGTTACTTTTTAAAGTAGTTACTGTCATTTTCCTTCACTGAAAGACATGAGTCCGTTCATGTACAACCTCTCGTGTACATTTAAAAATAAGGAAAAAAATAAGGTCAAACATAATCTTATGTTTTGGTTTTTCAGTACACACGCAATCACTTTAAGGTCATTGCACTACTCTTGATTTAAGCTCAACCATTTTTCAGCTGGTGGATGTGTAATTAGAGACAAATATTTGTTTTAGGGTAGGAGTGTGGAAGTCTTGTGAAAAAAAAAACATGTCTTTGGAATTTTTTAACTCTCCTTCCATCATTGCCATCCTCTCTTTTACTGGCAGCCCTTGTAATTTGAGTGTAATTCATTCTCCCTTCAAAATACGTTCATTCAGTTGTCTGTGGTGTTGGCGGTGAAGTAAAAGGAAAGAGAAGGAAGTGGAGGGCGGTGTTTCTGTGATTGGCCAATAAGTGTCTGTTTGTGTTCTTTAAGACTGCATGTTGACATGTAGCAAAAATGTCACCTTGATGGTCTCGTCTGCATTGATATGTGGAATTCAACCCACCATTATGAGGAATATGCAAGTGGGTTAAAAAAAATTAAGAAGTCTGTGAATAAGTTACAAGGACTACAAGGTGTTACGTTTATTTTTCTCCCTTTCTCATTTGCATTTTAAATGGGTTGAAAGTGGACTATAAGGAGCCTCTGATTTGGATCTTGTTAAACAGATGAAAATGAAGGACAATTCAGTTAGTAGATAGAAAACACCAAGGATTGTAAGTTAATTGGTTCATACGATTGACTTTATACTCAGAGTATAATTTGGCCTTTATTTTTTTTTATTTGTTATTGATCTCATTACAGCAGCTATTCCAGTATTTGTGGAGACTGATTCCATATCGACCAAAGTACAACAAACCTTAAATTTTCCAAGTATGAACAGCTTTGAAGTGATAAGTAAACACTCCATCCACCAGTTAGCTTGAAAGCATCTGTTAAACAATGATAACTATTCATTAAAAGCGGCCAACTCGTAGCATGCATAATAACCTCATAGGTTGAGGATACAATCCTTGCAACAGCTCGAAATTTTCAACAAACAAACTTGTGGTCAGAAAGAATTTTGTTTATCACCTCATTAATAGAAAGCAATGACAGACACCAAAGCTTTAAAGTCAAATTGTGCATTGTCCTTTCTCCAGAGAAACAATAATTCTTAAGAAACTGAAAGCAAAATGAATATTCATTAAACACTTAACCATCCAGTGTGAAACTAAAACAACTGTTGCTAACCAGAAGTGAGAAAAAGTTTGGGTTTTTCGTCCATCTTATCTTCCTCTCTGCAATTACACGCAGTGACTGTGACCTTAACTTTTGTTGATGTTGTAAAGCACAATGGCTCCAGGGTGGCTACATGTTGATATATATCTTTATTTTTCACTTTTATGAGCACTCTGCTTATTCAACCTTACTACTTTTTAGCAGCATTAGCTACTGTACAACTCATTCATTCTAGTAACAGCATTTTTCCCGACATCACTGGTTGTATTACCGTTACTGGAAATTTTCAGTTTTGCCCTTTTTTGATGTCATTAAAATTTTCTAGCACTTGAGCATCATTTGTCTGATTTCCTTCTTACAATGTTTATAAACTTTTTTGTTACATTTCAACTTCAGGTGAGGGTTAAGTACATAAGCTGTCCATTATTACATCTGCAAATGTCATATATATTTAATAGCATAGGCCTATATGTTGTGCAATCTTGCTAATGTAATGGTAAGCAGTCTGTAATGACATGCATCAGTAGGAATTTAATTCATACGAAGGCATTAAACTGTGTTTCAGTATGTTCGTGTTTAGGCTGAATGATGAGTTCCTTGATACATAGGTTGTGAAAAAGATATCGCTTTGATCAAAGTGATACTTATCTGACTCTAAGGTATGTCAAATGATCCTGGAATTAACATACCCAGTGACTGTGTCACCTGATTATCATCTGTTTTCAGTAATTCAGCACCCAACAAGTACATGGTACCTTTAATCTATAGATGCTGGTGGCCAGGATGTCCGTACCTCTAGTTGCTGCATCGTGACTAGTCAGTTATCTGCTGGTATGGTGGGTAGGCCATGGCCAAGCGTACATTTGTATAGGGGCTTCAAAGTTTACTTTGTACATCATAGACTGTGTGATATGCGTAATGAAAATAAGAAACAACAATTTTCCCTTTTGAGAGTGAATGTCCAGCCAGTTCCAGCAGAGACTTTCCTCTCCAGTCCAGTATCCACACTTTAGACGCAACGCTGTATGTGAGCTTATGCGGTCATGCTTCATCGCTTTATCCTTCTATCTGATCTGTCTGTCTATCTGTCTGTCTAGCTATCTGTCTGTCCACAATTGTTCCAAATGCTTCTCCTACATGCTTACATGGATTTGTTTGAAACTTACACACAGTGTTATCTACATGTTCTCCCATGTGGGCCTTTTGGCCCATTTCATGAAATTCTGCAAAATGCTTCACCTTCTGCACGATTCTCTTGCACCATGTTGATGGTTTGTCATAATGATGTTCCAACAGTGGTACCTTCAGGGTGTTCAGGAATTTTCGGTCCAAGGTCCCATGTGGGCCCTTTGGCCCATTTTGTGAAATTCTGCAAAATAATTCTGCTCCTACAGATTCTCTTGTGCAATGATTATGATTTGTCATAATGATACCTTATTAGTTATGCCATCATGGTTTTAAGGAATTTTGGGGGTAGTGTCGCATGTGGGCGCTTATGAAATTCTTCAAAATGCTTTTCTTCCCACAGATTCTCCTGTACAATGTTGATGTTTGTCATAATGATACTCTAATAGTGGTACCTTCAGGGTGTTCAGGAATTTTGGGTGCCAGGTCCCATGTGGACCCTTTGGTCCATTTTATGCAATTCTGCAAAATAATTCTCCTCCTACAGATTCTCATGTACAATGTTGATTGTTTGTCATGAGCATACTCTGTCAGTGGTGGTACCTACATGGTGTTCAGTGATTTTGGGTGTACTCCAGGATTTCACATGACCAATTAACAGACAGTTGGTTGAAGGTATGAGCTTCTGCACCATTGCTGTTCTAGTTCTTTTGTAACCTCTATATATAGTTTGCCTCTTAATTACTTAATTACTGAGTTTCACATGGTAAGTGTTATCGATATTTTTGACGGAAAAAATACATGCTTCCAAGGTAAAACCCTCTGGGTATATAAAATTGTCAAATCTCCTTGAAATAAAGGTTACATAAACAAAGGATTAGCGTAAGACAAATCATGGAAGTCAATCTCTTGATGTCACAAATCTGCATACTTAGCCAATGTTTATTCATAACACAGCTGTGAGACACAAATTTGCCTGTAAATTCATCAATCTTTGATGGATTTGGATGGAATTTGTAGCTGTTTTCAACATTTTTAATGCTTAATGCACCCAACACTCTAAAGTGCCATTTTCAAGTCACATGAACTCTAAGGATGGGAGTTTATTGATGTTCTTTGCTGTCTTGATTAACGATGTAGTTTCTGTCAGTTTGTTCTTTTACTGCTTGCTTCTCCAGCATTTACAGAAGCAAATAAAAACAGAGAGAAAATTCAAAATCAGGCTTTGCAATATTTTTTTACTGCACATGGTAGCCTTTTAGTGTTATGTAAGTGTGCTGTAATTCAATTCAAAGAGTTTTCCAGAATAAAAATCGGCAGAACCACCAGAAAGTGTCATTCATGTTTGACTTCTTTTTATGACATGGTGGGAAAGCTGGAGAGTTGGAACAGAAAATTTCACAAAAAGCCAAAAGAAGATGTGGCTTTTGCAATATTGCTGTATATGATGGTTAGTGTACTTACTATGATCTGCCAGAATGTTAAAATTGCTTTCAAGTGGTTCCTGACTCTGTTTTCCAGAATGAGATGCACTACTAGAAAGTGGCAAATTTGGTGACCACTGATATAAACTGTCAATAGACTAGACATTTACCTTATGAAAATACTGTATGAAGTTTGTAAATGAAATGTTGGTTGGGGACAGTTTTTCTTAAATTTTGGGCCAAGGGTAGTCACATGTTCGTATGACACATATGCTCAGCATATTTGCATCTGCCAGGAAAAAACAAGAAGCTACAGTAGTTGCATCACAGAATACAAGGCCCTGTTGGTGAATGTTAAGTTTCTTGAATACTGACAGACTCTCAAGAAGCTCATTCAGTCGTCATCGCTTATTTTTTAACAAGTGTGTAGGCAACTCTTGTAAGTAAATACATCTAGTTACCCTCATTATTCCTGTATCTATTCCTGTGGTTACTGGAAACGTGAGAAGTTGAAGCTTTTTCTTTTTTAAAGGGGTTGCATATGCTCAGTAACCTTTGGTAAAAGTGTCTGGTCACATATTTGCAATCCGCCTGGATTTTAATTGCTAATTATCCTACCTTTTGTTTGCTGCAATTGTGTGTCTGATTTTTAGAATCTCTTAGTTTGACCATTTATTATCAAAATACTGTATCATGAATAAACTCAATGAGCCCCTTTAATCTCTCCTGACAGTACTTACCATTCTACATTGTTGGGTGTACATCATATGCTTTAGATTTCAGAGTTTCACTCTCTTATTGTCTTTATTTTTACTCTATTGTCTTGTGTTTGAAGGTTGTCAGCTTCCTCAATTAGTATTAATTAATTTGCAAAGTCTCTGTTGTACTGGTTATGAGAGATAACGAAGCCAATTGACCTCCCTACCTGTGAAAAAGTTTATGTAATTGAAGTATGGCCCCGCAGTTTTCTACTAAGATAAAATTTAAAGGGTAGATATTGTTTGAGTATTTTTCTGTGAAGTATCACTCCAGTACCTTTATAGTTAATCGTCAAAATTATTGGCTGGAAAGGTGCAATATAATCACAGGGTATATGAGTGTTAACAGTTTATGTAGGTGTTGAGTAAGATTTACAGTATCATGCATATCCTACAAAAATCAGTCAGTGAATATTCAAGTTAAGAATTGTTAGTTCAATTTGTTACTGTAGTTCAGTGACTGACTGACATCATATATGGTTGTGCATTTACTTACAGTGAGTCGGTTTATTACATAAGGCTCAAATTTGTGATTCTGGTAGCTTGTGGTGGTTATTCACAAGTGGACACAAACTAACATTTGAGGGTTAATCATTCGATCAACATTCTGTTAAGGAAGGTCTATTAACAGAATCAATGACAATTATGAAAATGTATGTGGACCATGATAATGTTATCTGGAGAACTAGCCTCAAAGCAAAAGTGATCAATTTTTTTGGGGGGGGGGTTCCCATCAATGTTGATGGGGACAAATTGTCTGTCGGTGCATACAGTATATTAGGATAACAACTCTGACAGAAAATCATTGCTCTCCCACCCTAAAGCACAGCATCAACCCTCAGTGTATCTTTCATTACTTTCTCACTGTATCCTTCCATACCCTGCAGTGCCAATCTCACTCTTCTTCCATTTTCTCTCTGTGCCACCCCATTTTCTGGTGTCACACCCCTTTTGTCGTCATCTCCTCTTGTGCTCTACCCCTCTCTGTGGTATCCCTGATCAGTGTGCTGTCCCCACTCTGTGGCTATCCCGTCTTGGTGGGCCGTTTTCTCTAATCCTGTGCCATCTGTTTACTTTCTCTGTGCTGTTTCATCGGTTCTGGCGCCACGCCCTCTCCCTGTGCTATCCTCCTCCCCTCCCGCCATTCCCTCTTTGAATTGGTAATTGCTGTAGTCTGATGACTGTTCACATTTGGTAAAATACTGGAAACATACTGTAAGAGTATTGTCTTCAACATGGCATGATTGCTGTATTGAGGTTCCTTCATTTGCCGCTCACTGGCCCATGTTTGGTCATTGTGTAAGCAGATAACTACATCTATACTCACAGAGAGAGCACTAAAGTGTGTTTATTCAATTGATAATATATTGTGTGTACAACCAATTGATGATATTTTCACCCAGGCATTTTACGAATCCTCAAACATCTGTTTAAAGCAGGCTTAACATTGCCAACAAAGAATGCTGCTCTGGTGATCGCAGTGTCACTCAAAGGCTTTAATCTAAAATCCATCTCTGCTTTTTTGTATCCAATCAAGAAACATACCACCGTTGGTTTTGTAAAAATCCTCTTTTCGGTGATTAACTGAGTCACCATGATGTCCTTGCAAATCACTGAAATGAATGTTTTTAGGAAAGTTTACATTTTCTTCCTTCCGAGGGTATGAAATTTCCTCATTGCGGGAACGTTGTCGTGATTAGAATCTTAGGCTGTTTTAAAGTAAATGCAGCAGCTGCTCAGAGTTGCCCCGTGAGCCGGAGTTACGTCGTCTGCATCCAGGGGATAGTGACATCTAATGAGATTTTTTTTAATCTGATTATTCTCTGAAATTTGTTGATAAGATTCCAAGATCAAATGATTCAATTCTGAAGACATATGATGTGGTGTAGAGCTTAAGCTATGCCACAGTAATAGATGTATTTTTACCACATCATCGTTTGGGAAATGCTGGATTCGTAATTTAAAAATCACCATTTGGCTTTAAAATCTATGTAAATATGGAAAATCCAGAGGCTCTAGTGGGGGTGCTTATTCAAGACAGCTCTCATAAAGCTGCTGGCCACCAATTTGTGGTATTAAATTGCTTTTTGATGTGATTTAGGCTATGGTTTCATTGAACTGCCACTAAGGAAGAATAACAGTACTGATTTTGACCCATGTTTGGGTGTCACATTAATGATAGGATGTAATGAAAGTTGAAAGTAACCTGTATCATGTGTCACAGTATTTCACAGTTGGACTGCAATTTGTGATTTGGTTAAATTACCTGTTTATGTCTGTGTTACGATTAAATCAAGCAATGTGCAGTGATGTAAGTTTTCCATATTAATACAGAATTCCGTATTTTTTAAAAACTGGCTGATACCTCCGTATTTCCCCTGTATTCCAACATTTTAACAAATTGTATGTGACTGTACATAAAACAGTCTAAATGAACCAAAAATACCATAAAAAGTGGAATTCTCTGGGGCATGAGTGTATTCCAAATAATGAATTTACTGTGCACCATTTTGCACCTCAGCTCTCTCCTGACACCCCCTCTCCTTGTATTCCACCCCCAGGATGGCGTTTACCTGTACAACCTATTTTCAGTATTTTTTTTACCCTGCACTTACATCCCTGAATGTGATCTTTAATATTTTGTGATGTGAAAAGTCTACAGTGCTGCTTATTGCAACCAATATTTATCATGCCTTTTATCACATGGCATATTGTGGTACTTGTGAAAAGTCCAGTGGTTGATGAATCAGTGTGATCTTTGGTAATATATGACTTCTCCCAAGTCCTGTGCAAGATTGTATGGTATATTCCAAACTTGAACGTACGCCAAGTTGCAGAGACAGGTTGATCTGTTGGTCATTGCCACCATTGGAAGGATACAGTATATGCATACCTGTTTGTGGTATCCAGAGACTGACTACCACTGCCTTGGAGTACCTGATTATTATCCAGTATGAATATCTTTTAAAGCATTTATAGCTAATCAATGCCTCCCCAGCAATTCATAATGCAATTTCACGATGTTAGTCATTGAATGTAGTGTTAAATGTGAATTTTTGTAGCATCTATTCACAGAGCTGATGATCTATCTAATGTGTATGTGCAGTACATCACCTCAGTTCACTCTAAACATGGGAGCAACAGCAGTGTGAACTGGTGGCGCTATTCATGAATCAAAGACTTGGCTCTCTTCTTGGTTTCATAATTTCCCGTGTTAACATTTTATTGAGCAAATTTGCTTTACTTATGTTTGCATTGAACATTTCATTGCTACTACAATTAGGGCAGTGTGACATTAATGCACAGTCAACAGGATTTGTTGATCATGAAGGTGTTTACCTATTACATCTTGAATCTCATAACACTTCAAGCAAAATTAATTTGCCAGATTTTCAGAAAATCTTGCATTGAGGATGTAGATGGTACCAGGGAGGACATGGCTGCAAAAAGGGGTGCATAAAATGGATTTGAATGGTTAGCAAAACACACCCATTCAACTTAATACAGAGCTGTTATATGAGCTTGAAAGGAGTTTTTTTTTCACTATGCTTTTATTTTTTTTATTTTTATTCACAGACATCTCTCAAGCAGGACAAGATGACAGATTAAGAAAGAGTAGCACGCTGTTGGGGACATCAAATAGTCTTACCGTCATGGACGGAAGCAATTCATCCAAAATTTCGGTGAGTTTTATTTTGTGTGTGTGTGTGTCTGAGTAGCTTGTAAAACCTGCTGCATTTGAGTTTGTTGTATAACATATTTTGTAACAGTAGGATGGGAGGTACTGTGAAGTAAAGGGTTACGTTAGAAAAAGGTTTTGCATCCAATTGGTTGTGTTCCTCTTTGTTCATCTCTTGATTTTTTATTTCCTCGTCACCCTTAACAAAGGTGTTGAATCTGAGATTCCCCTTCCCTCACTACATTGCTGATGCTTTCAAAATCTTATTAAAATGGTCTGTCCTTTGAAGAGAGAGAATGTTTTTCAAACGGTGGTGTTGTAATGTAAAACCATTAAAAATGGATTGAAAGTTGTAAGAAACAAAATACTTTCTCATGTAGCCTCATCAATGCCAAATAAGCGTTTTAACATGTTACCACGATGACTTAATTCATCATGGGGTTGCTGACTTGATGGAAGATATTTTTCCCCCTACGTCCCTTAATGCACAGTTAGAGTATGAAAACGTAAGGCAAATAGCAATTTTGATAGTGCTTACATGTTGTCTTAGAATTATTTGTTGCTTTCAAGCTAAATGTTGTAGAACCAAGTTTCTTTGTAAAATATTTGCAAGATGCATGTTCTTGGTTTCATATTTTGTTTTTCACTTTTTTTTTGACAACTTCCTTGATTCCTACATAAAGCAGATACTGTCTGCCATTATGAGGAATATTTCTTATATAATAGCCTCTCACAAAAGCAGTTTGTCTGTGACCTCTGTAACCCTGGGTTTAAAATTCTGATGGTGTGTATTTTTCCTTGTTATGAAAGATCTATATGAGATATATGTTCCTATAAATTCTTCAGGCAGTATTGCTGTGTTGCAATTATGGAAAAATTGAACCTAGGAATGATAACCTGAGAGGTAGCTGAGGGCAGTCATCAGTGGTGTATGATACGACACTTGTTTTCTTGCAAGAAATGTGTCAGATTACCTCTTTAATCAGTGATACTGCTAAGCTATTTTTACCACTTGTGTTGGCAGCATCTTGTATATTAACACGCACACACACACACAACTCACCTAAGACAGAACCAGGAAAATAGTCCTGTTAAGTTTTTCTTGTTTGTGACATACTGCCCTCTATTTGTCAAGCCAACTCTATGTGCTATGAATGTGAACTGTTTTGGATTTGGAGTCTTGGATTCATTACTTTTAGTAGGTGGGATAAGCCTTTATACTGAAGGTAATCATCAGCAACCTACAACATATGATAGAAGTATGATATAGGAGGGAATTATTTAAAGGATTGTCAGTTTCACAATTTGATTTTAAAATTGTGTAAATAGTCAAGTAGAAAATTTGAAATTTACTGAGAAAGCATTGATTAGAAACTTAATAATTGCTTTTACAGTGTTTGCTAATTAGAATGCTTTGTTGAATTTTTAGTATTCTGTGTGATTTGAATATGAATGGGTGATAAAGGGAACTGCAAATCATGCAACTGGTCTAACTTTTTAGAGTTGCAGCAGGAAAGTGGTAAAGGGAAGAAGTTTCAGATGCCCCATAATAGACTGAAACTTGGCCTTCATCTGTTGCAGCCAGTTATGCCATGCATATGATGGAGTATGCTTTCTATATGTGACCATAGAAAACTAACATGTAGGTCTTCAGTGTAAAGAGGAGGTTGAAATTCTCTGAATCAGGAGTTATTAAAAGAAATGTTAAATCATTTTTATTGACGGATATGCAAAAAAAAAAAAAAACAGACGAAAACGAAACCTGAAGTCTTGTTTGAAAGCATGTCAGTGGATGCAATTACCTGCAGAAAAGGAAAGAAAAATTGAACACACCATTGTTACACATTTAACTTAAATTATATAATTATTACTCACATATCGTTTAAAATCCCCTAGATACATAACCCATAATAGCTTGAATCATGTCATCTCAAGGCGTTACATGAACACACATAATTGTTTGCTTTAATCCAATTTTGGCCGATGTCGCTAGATGTAATTGGTACAAAGCTACATCTTTTGATTTGTTGTTAGAGTGCAAACTTTATTAGAAATCATAGGATACCATCTCTACAATTGTTTATTTAGATAATGTTTTGTCTTACCCATAATATGAGCGATACACACATTATAGTGACCTACTATGGTAGATGCAGCGGTTTGTCACCCCTTATGCCACCATAGTGGCAGTATACCAGGAAAACTGAACCCCGGCAAACCACTGCCTCCACTCTCTGGTCCATTTTGGTTTAAATCTACCACAGTCTACATCTCAGTGGTGCATTATTTTTTTTGCAAATTTAGTAACCGTCATAGAAATCAAAAGGATTCAAGTTCAAGCTCAAGCTCAAACTTTGTCATCCAAAAGGCGTTCGTTCTCATGAAACAAATCCAATGAAAATTTTAGGACAGTTCAACTCACAAACGACTAAACATTGGACCATATTTTTCGTCGGATGTTATTAGGTTATCTCAAAAAATCAAACAGTTGTAGTAACCTCTCCTTTCCCAAGGATGTAGTTGATATCAAACAAACAAATTCTCAGGCCATACATGCATTTTGTTTGGCAAACGTTGAAGGCAGAACTGTTTTGCCCTACAGGCAAAGCCGTATACGTAGTCTACGCTTGTTCGGCTTCATTTGTTCAGTGTTTGAGAAGGAAGCCTTATGTCATTTTGGTTTATCTATTTCTCTTGGTAAAGATAGAAACTAAATGGTTTCTTCTCCATGAGTCTGGGGTCAAGGGCTTCCCAAGGTAACTCATAAAGGAGACTTATGGGTTGCTTCAGCTATGGCCCTACCCGGGATTTGTTCCTACCAACTGTACTAGAAGGATGCTAGAATATATAAGTAGGCAGTGCAGACTTGTTTGCATAACTTAAAATCATATGACCACCAGCAAGTCAATTTCATAGTGAAGATTTGTCTTGTAGCTGTATGCATTGTTGGACCACTTCCTTTTCAGCAAATATAAATGAAGCAAAGTAATTTTAGGATGCATTTCCATGTTGTGTACAAATGGACTAAACATACCATCCAAGTTTTAGGTGAACATATTTTTCAGGTTTTACTACCAACTTCTGTATATTCACTGCACTGTTAGTGAAATAGATGCGCATACAGAACGCTTTTTAGTATAGGCATAGTAGGCCTGTTTGCTCTATGTTAATGTCTGTAAAATGCTTTTACGTTACATTTTATCAGCGTGCGATTACAGTATTGACTGGTTTCACTTGCAGTTATCAGTAATTTACTGCAATGAGTGTATCTCCATGAACTATTGTCATGGCGCTATGTCATACCTCACTTATTGTAATGTATCTTATTCCTTTGACAACTTAAGCTGTCTGTGTTAATTTATCTTCCACAAACAAGCCTGCATATCTGCTTTTGATGACAGCTCTTGCTATAATTTTCCATGTAGCCACCTCCCAGACTCCAAAGCCTCCGACTTTTGTCACCCCAAATCCCTGCAGAGCCCTGATGCACAGTGGTAAAATTCTCACCCTTTCAATGAATGGCACAGCCTTCTCTTTTTTTTCTTTTTTTTTAGCTATGCTAATGACTTGTGTTACTAGATGACACATCCTATTGGGCGGTAGTAGTTGCCCTACACACACACACACACAGATGACAGTAGAGAATAATACATTGCATGCTGCTGCTAGCCTGTTTGACAGCTGAGTGTGTGTTCTCCCTACACTGTGGAATAGTAATAAATGAAAACCTCTATTCATTTACCAGAAAGTTTGAGCTAAAGTGGGATGTGCAGTTACGTGTGTGCAACAATTACCAGATTTGAGAGGAGGATAAAATGGTTGGATAATAAAGCAATGCATGAGGCTACCTGAATTTTAGTGAAAGGTTATAATGGACTAGCTCTAAGCATAACCAACCGTACAGTAACTAAGGTGAGAAGACTTTCTAAGTATTTGGATGGTTTCCATCCCTGGGAGGCCCAGCTAGGCAAGTAGGCCCTACTGATAATGCATTTGTACATATATGATACATATTGTTACTAGCTACATGTGCAGTGATATTGTGTACATACTGCACTCCATTCAGTATCTCTGGTTGGCACTATTACATACTGTAAATTTAATGCCATATATATCAGATCTATGCTTCATGAAAAGTACTCATGTATGCACTGCACTTACTGATTTTAAAACAAGCTTTGATGCATTAATGCATATTGAATTTTAGCTCTTTCATAGGCCTGTTCATCACTCGTTACACTAACTCTTCTGGTTGATTCTTTATGTTTCTGCACATTGATTGCATAAGTGCACTTGGCACATTATAAGTTACAATTGCCAAGACTTGTTTTGAACTTGCCACATTGCACAGTGCAGTACCTCCATGCATCAGGTTAAGCCACAGATATTTTCATGTACCACACTTGGATGTTTCCTTTTTGTGCAGGGAATGTAGAATAGTTAGATAGTTTGATGTATGACCCGACTTTCTAGGAAAATCCAAATTGTGACAGTGAATAAATGCACACCCAGAAAATTTTATGCTCTAATAGGTTTTAAAGATTATTAGATCAGACTGTCAGATAAATCGGCCATCTGATCTGACCGATGTCATGTGCTCACATGAAAACATGGTATTAGCAAAGTGAGCATTTGCTGCATGTTCAGGAACGTCTGTTATTATGTAACATTAAAAGTTAATTGCAAAAGTGGAAATGTTTCAACCCTGAACTTCCAGGGAACATACAGTACTTCATACGTCGATGTGGATTTACAGTACCCCAAATTTCGCTTACATGCTGCTATTTGGGAGAAGGTTATAAGTATGTATATTATGTTATAAAGTGAATACTTTATTGTGACCGTGGTTGGCCACCTCAAAACAAATATGATAACGCACAAAAGATTCCAATCACTTTGTGCTGAACCTCTGTCGTAAAATCTGACCAGGTCATCACTTCACAATGATTTTAATCTGTGATTTGGGTACCATGGAAGTAAATGCCACTTTATTTTAGCCTGCAAGCCACTGCACATTAATTAACTGTTTTCTCCAGCATGGATCGATCCACTTTATAGATACGTAAAATATATCAAAACTTGTAAGACATATGCCTCCAGTAATTTAATGGTCCAGGCACAGTAAAGGTACCCCAGTCGCTTGTTCCTGGGATTATCCCATATCCCATACATATATTTTTGTGAAAAATTTTCACCTAGGTCAGAATACAAAGTGTTTCTCCAAGTATAGGAACAGTATATATATATATATATATATATATATATATATATATATATATGTATCACAGTGTGGTAAATATGTGTAACTTGTGGTATGCATTAGACTTGTTAAATCTATACTGAGAATAGTTTATTTGTATGGCAGTTCCCCCTCTTCCTTCCTGATTAACAGATCTGATAACACATAGCATCATTTGCATGCACTGCAGGCTTGCTTTTCCAAATTCTCACTAGCAGGGAGATGGATTGGATTGCGATGGTTATAGCTGAGGGTCGTTGAACCACAGGTAAACAGTTTAGTAGACAATGGTCCCATTGTTCCCCAGTAAAAAGTAGCCTGATAGGTCAGCTCATTGGAATCTCATAAACATGCCACCTCTTCTTTCCCAGCATGTGATAGAATTAGCATTAGCTAGTAGGGAAGAAAAGAGAAAAAAGAAAAGGTTCTGATTGTACTTAATAAGCAGTAAATCAGCTTACTTTAGTCACTGAGATTTGTACCCACAAAGAACTCTTTAGACAAACATGCTTTCAGACTTTGAACTGAAGCTTGGAGTTTAAGCCTCTAACCCTACACCCCCAGTGAAGGTGACATCAAAGCTCGCTTTTTACCTCTGTTTTGTAACTTTTTTTTATCCTGTTATCAACTCAAGTAATGCTTACCCAATAACCCTTTTGACCAGCTGGTTTTTCACCATCTTTGTCAATTTTGGTTACAGACCAGTTAAGCAGAAGATGTGATCCAGACTCTTTCAGTCTTATCAGAAATAAAATAGAGAGATAGCTTTTTAGAAGGCTCATCAAATATTTCAACACTTTCTAAAGGATTCTTGAACCCCTCTTGCAATCTTGCTCAAGCATTTGAATTGATGTCTAGCTATGCAATTTTCATGGTATGATGACAGTGTACAAGCTTATACAGTAATAAGTCTGCATGGCCACTGTACTGGTCAGTTGGTTCATAATTATCTTTGTGTGTGAAGACACACATGCAGGCTTGCTCTCACAGTTATTGTTAGAATATATCAATTGAAATCAGTGATCATTGCTAGTGGTCATCTGCAGCAGGCATTGTAGCCACGGGGAGGAGGTGGGGGGGGGGGGTTTGGGGGAGCATGCGGGACATGTGTCTTCCACAAAAATTTTCAAAAATTTTTCAGTGAAAGGTCCTGCTTTTTTTTAACTTACAAATACAGAGAGAAAAGATGGAAGTCTGCCACCATTTTGCATCTAGAACCTTTGAAAAGGGCAAGGGGACATCCCCTCAAAGACGGACAAAACTCCAACACTTATATGCCCCCCCCCCTTAATAACATTGGCAGCATTCACACAATGTTATTACAGTGAACCGAATTCAATATAGGCCCAAAATACGCTGAATATGCACTGCTAATGTTTTTTGTTGCAAGGAATATCACCCCCTTCCTCATTTAGCCGTTAAACATATTGCAAATTGACACATTTGACTTGTCTCCGTGCATGCTTTTTGCCTGTCATAATTGTTGAGACACTTTGCCATACATTGCAATTTTAAATTTTTAATACCAAATTTTGGTTGAGACAATAACATGCAACCCCGTGCCCCTTTCCATCATTGCGCTATAGGAGTGAATGTGCACTGTGAACAGCAATCCTATAGCCAACTTTGAAAGGGGGAGCTAGGTGTTCCAAGGTATTTTGCCCAAGATTGTCATTCTGAAATTGCTATCTGGATCCAAAGTGTCAACTAATGCACTCTTGTACGGTACGTGTGACAAACTTCAGCATGTATGCAGTAAATTAAGGAAAGTTCATCAGTTCATGCAATTAAGGAAAGTGTCATGCATGTAGATACTTGGTGATTTATTAATGTATAAATCAAAATATTGTGTAAAGACTTCATAACTAGTATATATCATAGTTGTAACAGAGGTTATATCTCAGGTAACCAATTGCCTATGGACTATGCAATCAGTAATGATTGCCAAAAAAAAAAAAAACCTAACTTCGTTGTAACCTGGAATGTGAGTTCAAAATTTGTCAGTGAAAGTCAAGTTTAGTGGAGTATGTCATAGCCCCTACAAAAAAACATTGCATGAGCTGTATTTTGCATACATGAATATGAATATTCGTATCCATTTCCGTTCATCTGTTTGATTTTATGTAACAGTGACTGACTGCTTTGCTTTCTTGGAGAGTCTGAATTTTGTACGGTAAACAAACTTTTCGAGACAATTTCCATGTTCAAATACCTGGGAAATAGGTGCATAGTTAGTTACCTTTAAGATTTTGTGACCAGTGATGTTTTCCCAATACTTTCTCTTCCATGAAATGCTGATGAAGAATAATGGTAGATGACCAGTTGATTGCCTGGTACAACTCATATTCCAGCTTTAAATGCAAGCAAATTCTTTGGAAAGTTTTTTGTATGTTTGAAAAAGCTCTGTAAGATTTTAGTGAAAGTACTACAGGAAAGTCACCAATAGCTATCTGAACACAACTGAAGTAAAATGAGTATCCATTGAACAAAGGGTAATTACTGCAAGGTACATTGGTGTTAGCACAGTAGAGTACAAGAAATGAATCCATTGAAGTGCCACAAGGAGAAAGAAGGATCAATTGCCACTGTAGTGGACTACTTACATCAATGCACATGAAAAAGGGGTATTTTTTATGATGCATAATTGCACTTGATTACAAAGAAAAGAAAGACACTCAAACCAGGTGTTAGTCCCTACTATAAGTACTTCACATGCCTCTGTGAAAGCTGTATTTCAATATTTCCTCATTAACTGAAAGACTACTAGTTACTGATTTACTATCATTGGAATGCCACACAAGTTTGCCCACACAATACTCCAGGAAAAGAGGTCAGTGGATTGTTAAAACTGTGGTAGTATTGTCGCAGATCCCCTTCCAAGTGCTCAACTTTTTTTGTTCTTAATCTAGGTTTGTGTATATTTGGCCTAAAAAGGATACTATTAGAATGTTTTTGTCGACTGTCAAAGTACTTTGAATCAAAAGTTTCATTAAAATGTAGTTGGTAGGAGGATACATTTTCTGGTGTCGATGATTAATGCTCTTGACATTACAAAGAATCAAGAATTCAAGATAAATATATGTCCGTTCCTGTGATATCGCCCTCGTTCATGTTTCCATACAGTACGCATACATTCATAGCACTCTGCTCACTTTTGGACAGTTCACTTATCTTGATAAACAAGCACTCAGTCAGGATATGACATTCACCCCATGATTGCAGAACATTCAAGTCATTTACATCAAATGTCCAAAAGCTGATCAACAGAAGATCTCTGCTAAGAGATTTCAAAACAGGAAAGATGAAATGCTCACTGAGCCAGACTCTTGTCAGAGTGGGTCATCTAATAATCCAGAATGATGACAAAGAAATCAAGATTTTGAAGGAAATATTTGGAAGTTCATGACAAGTAACCTCACAGGGAATGATTGGAAAGATAAAAAACATGCTGCTCAATAATAACAGGGATATTTTCTGTTGAGTCTGCTGCAAGCAGCTTCCTTAATACCTGGACTGTGATGGTCTGTGGGATGGGTGTATCTAGATCAGCAAATATCTGCAGCATGGTCCTTTTAAACTCACATTTTTTTTTACTTTTTTTTTTTTTTAATCTTTGGTTCTTAACTGAAAACATTCTGTGTTGCTATTTTGTAATAACCTATGTGACCATACACATGGTTCTAAGTGTGTATCTTCCCAACTGTACTTATTAACCATCTGAGTGGGCAGCTGTGCATACACACAAACACACACACAGGAAGGCATATTAGGCATACTGTCATCATACCAGGGCAAAGCACACTGATCTCGTCACAGTTGACACTTTTCAGCCACACGTTGCATTTTAGAGTGGTTCAGTTCTGCCCTGTTTAGTTTCAGTTGAGTAAATCCATGCAAACAATTCCCTCCACGTTTTTGTCTTTTGTGATCTCAGACGAATCATTAACTCCTGAGGTACTGTGTGGGCAGTTTGAGAGACATGTCTCAGTGAACATCTCTCCACATTTTTGTCTTTTTGATCTTTTGAAAAATCATTAACTATACTCTGTGGGCAGTTTGGAAGCTCAGTGAGCATTAAGTACCCAGCCATCTGCCGTGCACTGCATATAGGCCAGTGTAGTAAACTCTGTATGCTGCAATAAGCATTTCTGTTAACATTGTAAAAACAGCCACTCGCATCCGCTGTTTTTGGTTTGGATGACTATCATCAATAATCAGTTTTGTGGTTTATGTCAAAGGTCATTTGTTACTTCACTTTCTAAATGCACGTTGTTTTGGTGCACAACGCACTTTTCGAGTCTTGTCAAGAGGAGGGTATTGTTCTCTGAAACACCCCTTTTGGCAGTGAGTTACTTTTCCTTTTATGCCAAAGTATGGTTCCCAATCTGTTAAGAAATTACGAATAGTCACATTGCTCATGCCATGGTTCATTATATGCTACACTCCTCCAAGAGTTTTGTTCGCGTTTCAAATTTCGATTCCCTCCCTTTGTGAACCTCTTCTTCAGATATTGCACCTGGCAGGTTTCTCCATATCTAAACTCCTTCACTTTTGCAGTCTGCCCAGACTTAATCAAACCCTCTCAAAATATTCCCAATCCTTGGTTCAGTTGGCAATTTCAAACAAAGGTCAAAGACCAAGATTTTTCATGGCCTGTCTTCCTCAACGGAGGCTGCGCTAGTTACTCACTGGTCGTTGTCTTTGAGCTTTAGAATGCATAGGCTGCAAATTTATACCATGCCGAAGTCTCCAATCAAAGGATCTCTGGCCTAATTTCCTCTGTTAGTATTAATTGGACAAACACTTATGTAACAATCTTCCCCTGTGATTGCCTCATGCTTTGTATGCCTATTGTATCTGTAGGGATTACATGGAAGAAGAAAAAAGAAAGAACTTGGTTTTCAATGTTTGCATGTGAATAGCACTGGGTCTAATTATAAAATCAATTCCATGGGGGGTCTTGCCCAGATTTTAAACAAATACTGGCAAAATAGGAGAAGACGATGTGGGAGACGATCAAGCTCCAGCTTTGTGTCAAAGCATTTAGTGGTCCGACCCGGGATGGCAGTCATGACAGACTGCACAAAAGATCATTGGCCCTACACAAAGCAAGAAGTCATGATTGGACCTAAGAATTTAATCAATCACAACATCGGGAGATACTTTGTCGGACCAGGATTATAGCTTCCTGGTCAGACTGTATTCCATTGTCAAATAGATACACAGGAATGGACTCTTTGATGTAGTAAACAAGGGCAGAAACCTGCACAATAAAACAATTGATTAGAATACATGTATGCCATATGGTAGACATAAGGCAAATTAGCTCCTGTATCTATGTTCTGCAGAGACAGTGATATATACCATGTAGAGGGGAGTAAAAGAGGAGAATTTTCCTTTCTTTAAAATGAGAAATGGATGTGAATTCATAATGTCACTGTTAGCAGAATCCCCTATCACATTGAAATAGATAACGTTACCTGAAATACGAACAATGACTATTTATTAATAACCATTTTTGGCTTGAATGATTTAATAAGGCATTTGAGTTGTATTCAATAAGACAAATAAAGTGCAAGATGTGATTTTTGTCAAAGAAGAGTACTTGGGTGCCCAAACCCTGATGACCCCTTCAAAGGAAGGGACATCTTGTAGATAGAGCCACGGAAATATGTTGCAAACTGTATCCATTCTTTCAACAGTAAATATTTCATCTGAATGGTTTAGTGTTTAAGTGATTAAGTGTTTTGCTTTTCACATAAGTGTTCCCCCGTGATCATGTGCATGTAGGTCTATGCAGTAGCTTTAAGGTAATGTATCATATCACTGGCCATTATCCCATGGTTCAGGTTTCACAGGAAGTTGTTGAGTTTAGTGATGCCTTGAACTCAAGAAGCAGGAAAAGCCAGTATGCTATTTTCAGATTGTTTTCACAAAAACATATACAGAGACACAAAACAACACTCCGATCAGTTCTCTCAAGGTTTTTTGTTTATTATAATTATGTCAAGTCCATATCCTAAGATTTGGCATTGTCAAAAAGAGGTGGTTTAATAATTCCAGCTGCTTTTTTCACCATCAAGCTCTGCTTTCTGTCAAGTAATTGAATAGATTTGTGACTGGTTCCTTACGATGTTTCAGCAGTAGCCAAAAACTTCAACTGGGTGTATCATAATATTTAATAATAATAAAACAGAACTTAAGAGTGCTGCCTCATCCATTGAGCTCATGACACTCTACAAAAACACAAAAATGTTCAAAAGATAAGAAATTGAATGAGCCATGGTTTTGAGATAAATTAGTGAAACATTAGAATACTAGCGTTATTAGGCTTCTTCTGACACATCTGTTGTAATAGCTGTATATGTATGTAGGGGGTGATTGCGCCACTCAAAGGGTTAGGCTCAACCCTTAAAAGAATATATGTTCTGTTTTGTGGCTGACAATAGAAGCAAATTTCAGTGCCAGGTATTGACCAGTTTTATCGTAATAACACCGAGACTTGTGGTGCACCAAATCCACCATCCAAGATGATATATTCTTTTTCTTTGTTCATGTTTTAGTGAAAACAATTTGAAAACTTTAAACATTTAACAGTTAACATTTTTAGTCATCAATGATTGTCAATGAGGGAAAAATTGTTATATAGGATTATTCCGGCAGATCATCGCATCTTTCCTGTGGTTAATTATCTGGTGATGGCATACTGTACTGTACAGTATGAATCCTTACAGTGATTACTTTGCTGTTGTCGCGTATTGATGTGAAGAGAAAGTAGAAATCCATCAAATTATGAAACAGAAGAGAAAAATGAATTTGCTTTTGTTTGCTGATGTCTTCTCTTTTGTATCACTGTCCTATGTAACCATTTTTAGGAAGAAATTTTTTATTTGTGAATCAAATCAACTGTAACAACACAACTTTGCGACATGCATGCGTGAAAGGTGCAACAATTCGTAAGTTACCACCACTGGATCTGTACTACAGATCACTTCTACATCAGTAATCCAAACACACACAGTACTGTATGCAGACTGTAGTGGCTTCTCCAGTCTGACAGCCACATTCTGTGGGTTCTATTTGAGCCACAAGTCTTGCTAACAGTACTGTATTTTGAAAGCTCTGGGAATATTGTCACCTAAGGGTCCTCCAGATTTGTTTGAACCCAACTGAAAAAAGAATTTTGTGACACCCATTATGTGACATGCTTAATCTGAAAGAGTAATAGTTATTACTCCAACTCCACAGCATGCAGTATTGACAAATACTATGAAATGGGCTCATGTTGAGTATGAATTTGTGGTATCTTTTAGAAGCTACTTTGCAGACCCTGAGTCAGGACCATTGTAGGTTGGTTGTATAATGCTCATCTGTAGTATTAGAGCTATAATTGCTTCTCAGATAGATGTTTAAAGAAGCTACCCTTGGCATCACACCCCAAAAGGGCCTTTAGACAGTTCTCTATGGGAAGTTTTCTATGGGAAGTTTTCTATGGGGACCCTCATGAATAGGAAAATTGCTAGGTACATGTTTGTAACTTAAAATTGTGGATCGAAGTAAAGTTGTTTACATTTTATCAGGTTGGAGGTAAGACTGACTTTGATACCATTTGATCACCAAGATTGTTGAAATCAGTCAAGAATGAAGAAACTGTAGTATAGAAATACTACTATTAGAATTCATCACAGAATGGGCTTTACTGAATCTACATATAACCACTGTTGCACCATGTTTTCCAGTCGACTCTATGTCCCTTCCTTCAACCATTTGTTGAAAAGTCCTTCACGGATCTAGATCATTACATCCTTCGAATAAAATTCGTCGTAAAAATTTCTGAATTCTAAGTACGGTTTGTTTTTCCCCTGGCTTTACTGCACCGCAAGTCAGATCAATCGTAAACTATTAAGTCCAGCCCGGCCAAGATGCCCTTGAGTGATTTATGTCTGTGCAGTAGTCGGTTGCAATCAATTCCCCCCACCGAGAGACGTCTTCTTCCAGCCAATCAGGTTGAATTACCGCAATGCGATGACAGAGGATGATGATGGCGATGCGTCTATGTGAAGCACTGACGATTTGCAGTAGCTAACGTCATTAACATGTTGTAGTGACTCATCATGCTGTAATTGGAGGTCTTGGTCTAGCTGCCCGCAGACATTTAACAAGGTTCTCTCTAGTTATGAACCTATGGAAGAGTGAACCTTGTTGTAAGTGTCGGTGCAATCATATCACCTTTGTTTCATCCATACGTGTTCGACACGTATGGACGTGTGTCTGTCGCTCTGTTAATGAATCCGCCTGATTCAAAATTAAGTTTCATCGGCAGTGTGTGTGAATTTTATTCTACCGATACCAACAGTTTAGATCTGTTGAAGAGACGGGACAAGTTAAAGAGAGAGCAAAGGAAAGAAGGATATGAACGTAGGCAAGGGTAACAGAAGCAGTTGCTTTTGGTTCTACAGATGGAGTTTAGTTGAAGCAATGATTTGATCAGTGTGTCTTTGTTTTAAAAATTTGGATAATTATCAGAAATCATTAGGCAATAGACCAGAAACCATAAGGTAATGGCGTGTTTGATCTCAAACACTGCTACCTTCATAAGTCATGGTACACTTGGCATGCCTCATACATGATCTGTTCAAGGGTTACTTCCCAAGTGGCTACGTATATTTATCGAGACAATTTTACCCCAGTCATGGTGTACTTGGTGACCTGCAAGTGACCCAAAAACACTTGCATATCTGTGCCAAATTACAGTACAATGCTGCACAGTTACCTCACCATGTCATATTAGCTGACCAAGCTCCCCTTCTAATATTAAACAGTACTAAAGGTTTTCAAGAGAGATATCACTGTGTACATACACACATACCAACATGCAATGCCATTAGCTTATAGTCTGCATACTGTACGTTTATGGTAACAATCATTCCGCCTGTTCAAAAGTAGCTTTCGGTGTTTTTTGTTACAATTCACATGGATGTATGTACAGGTAGCAGTAGTCGTTGTTTCAGCTTTTGGAGGATCTTCAGAGAATGCTTGTCTGCTTGTCTGCTTGTACTTCATTTTTCCCCCCATCATACCTACTTTTGAGAGCTCTTTTGTAATGTTAACAAAATATGCAATTAGAGTTTTCTCTTACCTTTGAGATTGTCATTGCAAACACTCATACTTTGTTCGCTTTTCAGGGGTTTCCCAAACGGGTCAAAACAGCAATAAAACGAACCAAGAGCACTGGGAAATTTGACAAACAGGAGAAGATTCGTGTGAAGAACGAAACCCTCGAAGGGTAAGTTTTTGTCCCTTTGTGAAATGGACCCTGCTGGACCAGATCACCTGTATCGCATATGCACAAGGTGTCCCATACATTCTCATTCATGCATCATGATTTGCCTGACCTTGGAAGAAGCGGTAATATATTCGCACTCGTTCAAAGTACAACATTGGATTTTGCTGCAGAATTAGGAGCAAAAATGACTACCAGTGACAATGAGCCTTTTAGTTCAAAGTGGAACTGACCAAAGTGGGGGTAGATGCAACGTTAGGATGTCCCTTAGACAGAATTTAAAACCATTTAAACTGTCTACTAGACATGTAACAAGCAAAAAAATACATGCATTATGCTGGCAAATGTGTGAATAGACATGTCCATATCAATTGTGGATATTCCAAAATCACTCAAATTGCATGTAATTTGTACCCCTTTGTGGAACATACCATTCAGTCAAGTGAGGATGTACAGTAATTTCATTGTGACTGGATGACATTGGTAAAATTTTAGCATGCTTAACCAAAAGCTTGCATGTGTGAATATTTGGTTGTATGTAAAGAAGTCCCTTCTTCCAAGTGCTATTCAGGTGGTCTACAGCCTCGTTCCCCGACAGATATGGGAAATGATAGAATAGAAGACAGGTAAAGCGTAAAGGGGTAGGAGCTTCATGAAGGAAGCTGTATGTCGGTTTGGATGGACAATTAGAGAAATTATAAAAGAGAGAGGAGCTGGAGGAGGTGAAGGGGGTAACTGTATGTAACAGGCTTAAATCACCAAAAATCACTTAGCAATGGCTATTTGTGGAACTGAGACACAAAATAACTATAACTGTATCTTGAGTAAGTGCAGGTTTCCAAAACTTGCAGATTTAATTAAATCTCGTGACTCTCAAGATCTGTTAAAGGAATAAGCATATTTCAAGGGGCAACTTTTCGGAATCATTTGGTGCTGCTCAAGCTCAAGTGATATAGCAGTGGGTGAACATTAGTAGTAACATTGGAGAGCAACACACCAGTTAAAGAAATAATAACAGTTAAGTAGATCACCATTCCAGAAAGAGCTGAGGATGGTGTATTACATAACAAAGTCAACTTGAATTAAACAGTATTTCATTATTTTCAAGTTGTTCTTTGCTGTTGGTTCCACTTGGAAAAAAAGTTACTCACTGTATACACCTAGGACTGATGTTGATCGGCAGCTATTGCTTTGAAAATAAAGATCTAAAAGATTATAACTCAATTGAAGATAAGTTCAGTAGTAAGATACAGTGAACTAAATTTTAGCAGTGATCTAATGGCTTGCATTCCAACCTTGGTGATTCATTCAATAATGCTTTACTCCAGCTGTTTTCTGTACTTAAAAAAAAGCAACAGATAATTATTTTGGAAGCAGTTCAGCATTGTTACTCACATACCATGGGTCTGTTTTATCCATATTCTCTTTTACAATTATTAGCAGTATTCAAGTTTGAGGTCAGCTTGAGCATAGTGTGGTATTTTGTTGTGACATCTGTCCCCACTCACTGGGAAGACCTTTTCCTTCCTGTCTGTCTCAACTACCATTATGGTGGTTCCCCAATGTCAGGGCATCCATCCACGCATCCACCAGTCTCATCATTAAGTCTTTCTCTGGATATATGAGGTTACTGCTCACATCCTACACTTGTTTTAATCATGCTTGTGGTATTTTCGGCATGTCTGCTCGTTGGCTGAGATATGTATGCAAACATTGTACCCACAAACCACCAACCAGCTTACAACGCTGTCTGGCTCTACAATCATTTTTTGATTCCTGGCATACATAGACAGTGACAAAGGACAACTAACTCTAAGCTAGTCAGTGACAAATGAATTTCCTGTTTGAGGCAGCGTCTTTTCCTCTCCAAAAATGACAGAATAAGAGATTAATGTGATATTACCCGAGCCAAGTCCAGTAATCATCTATCAGCGGTAACCCTGATGACTTCAGTTTGCTTGGAATTGTTGAACATGTGCTGCTTAAAAGTGCATCCTCCTACGGTGGTACAATTATCTCTGTGATGTAAACACTTCTTTGTCTCAAGTACATGGTCTAATTCAATCTGCAACTACCATTTCAAGATCTTTTAAAGCATCTCCTTCTTTATAAGATCCTGAAAGAAGTAGTTTTAAAACTGCAATGTGAAATACTCTACTATTGTTTTAGATATTAGTGTATATCTTCAGTGGATGGTGACATACATAAAAAGTGGTCTTCTTGGTTCCTCTGTCATCTTTGGTCAAGATTTGTAGGTACCATTGTTTGTCTCTCTATAGATTAATTACTATAGTCCTACTCCACAACTGGGCCTGTCATCCTCTCTGTCTTCATCCACAGTTTCTCTGAAACAATTTGGAAGTCAGGGATGTCTTGCTTGTTTGCTTGTTTTTTTTTTGTTTTTTTTTAATAATAGCATCACTAAATCTGGGGCATATTGCAGATCCTGTGAGCTTTATCCTTACACATCACCATTCAACATCAAAACAGTTGCTACAGTTGAATGGCCAGTCTTATCTGAGTCTCTTAGGTCTGTTATGACTTTCTTTCTGTCATTTCCTTCAGAAAAAGGCTGCAGTTTTATACTTTTGTAATTTTATCTATAGTACTAAAATTTCTGAAGGGGTTCATTTTCTACCAGGGAGCTTAATTCAACCTGAAACAACTCTGTTTCAAGATCCATTTGTACTTTAAGGTTTCCCCTCTTATGTCAACCCCTTAAGTTTTATTTTCATTTCTGAGTTCCAATTGGAAGGCTGACCTTTTCTCTTTGTTTGAGTTCTTTGACCCTAAGTATTGTGGTCTAGATGGAATTGGTTAGTCTTTTTCAGTAATCTGTGACGTTGCTCAGTCTCCCACTCTGCCGCCTTCCATCTTTGTATTTGTGTTCCTTCCTTTACCCCTGAGTCTCGGAAGGTTTCCAAGTATACAGGCAACTGCAAACCACAGACAAACACACACCAGTAGGGACAAACATGCATCAGTGGGTCATGGCAGAGGATTGAGCAGTGACTCACACGACTGTGAAGAATGGTGTGTGCTGTATAGGTGTTTGTATTTGTTCAATCTGTGTGTGTGTGTGTTTCCTCGGTGAGTGGCTGAGTACATGGTTGTTTATCGGACAATATCCAGTGCACAGGTCCATGTCTGCCAGTTGCCTCATGCTGTCACAGGTCTTGTGCCAGCATTCTGTCCTCAACTAGAATTTTGCCAACAGATTCATTCTAGTCCCAGGATTCTGTTAGAAGGATCTTCTCACAAGTGGTCAGTCTGAGAGTGGATTTACCGAATGGCTTTATCGTTGACATGGAGTGGATTTCACAGTATCTCTCATCTGAAGTGATCTACAATTTTCCTCCTTGATTTTGAAATTTTGCGATGATGTGATGTTTGTCTTTATTACCACTATTATCGTGAATCCTTGGTTGGCCAGACAGAACGTAATCAATGGTTTAAGGGTTAAATTTAAACGGGATGAACAATGTTGAATGTAGACTTACATCTTTCTGATAATAACATCTTACTGAAGTGTTAACATTCATGATATGTATCCTTCCTGTGGAATCCATGCATTTTGTGGGATACAACTTCCATTCAAACAGTGAGTTAGTGCACAAGATTTTTGTGATGGATTCATGTTTCTGACCTAAAAATTTTCCTGGAGAGTACTTGAAAAGTTTTCGTCTCTGGATAATTTTGTTGGTGAAAGTCCATGTTAGTGCATCGAAAATATGTCTTCATCAGAGTTTCTTTAATCAAGGTGGCTGACAAACTTTTGCAAACTGTGTAACTGTCTGTTAACTCTACGTCAGACAATCAGAACATCGGCAGCATTTGACGTAATTAACTCTCAAGTAGGCCCACTTGACTTTATCAATTGGTGGGATAGTGTTCATTCCTTGACCAATAATATCTGTGTCAGATCGGTGAAAGGTTGTACAAGTTTGAAGATCTCTGCAAAAGTTGATAAGATCGAATTTGCTTCAAAGGAATAAGGTGTGGAGGTTTCAAGATATATAGAAAGTGCAGAGTAGATTAGCGCTATCAGGTGTCAATTACGTGCAGGTGTTCCAGTTTCGTGGAATCAGTTGAAAACAGTTTTGGAAAAAGTTCCAGTGCTTGTTGGATGTTTCAGTTTTCATTGTTGCATTTAATGTTTCAATTCGTAGGACGACATCAAGTCACCTGATTAACTCCTCTGAACAAAGCTCGCTTACAGTATCATATATGAGCTTACTTAATCTCTGTTGATTCTTCTTCAATAGAGACAGCACCAAACAGGTTCACACATTTCTGTGTAAGTGTGTGTGTTAACTGTGAACTGGTTTGATAAATTTGATTACACGCAATTGTCCATTCCAAGAAACGACGGACAAGTACCTACTTTTCAAACAGAATTGCTAAAGTGTAGGACTGTTTTCAAGCAAGTTTGAATGAGACTATCAACAATGAGAACCCAACGATACAGGTAGGTTTCCTATATAAAGTGAAGGCAATCATGAATGAAGTTAGCATACACTACAAGATGTGGATAAACACCACTGTGATAACGATTTATCAAGTTTGCCACATGTACTGTAGATGTGGGTTTTGGTAACATAGTACAGTGTCCGTGTAAAAGACGAAAGTGTTGTCACTGTACAGTTCACCTTACACCTATGCAGGTATGCAGGAGACACTATGTGCCGTAAGGTGCAACAGACACGTGTGAAAATGCAGAGAGATACATACAGTCTCTATGTGATACTAGGTTATTGAGTGTTATGCTTACGACATCTTAAACAGTATCACAGATTGATAAACCCTTTTGTAAAAGTGTTGGTGGTGGCAGCAGGCTCTAACAGACAGAGTTCAATGGCGATTGTACATCGATGTCATTGTGACATAGATGTGTCTTGCCTGCTTTATACAGTTCATGTAAGGATATGCAGAGGTATCCAGCACTATCCATACTAATTGCACAGTACATGTGATACCCGGGTGCTACTTTTTTTCCCCAAATCTACAATTTTACTCAAAGAGACCAATTTACAGTACTCTATACGGTCCTTGATGATACAGTATGTACAAGAATGCTTAATAAATAAGGTGAATCGTATCTAGCCAAACAAGTTGACCAGATAAGGGATCAAAGTCCAGTGTAAATGAATTTTTGTGTTCCACTTGTGTCTCAGTTGTGTGTTCAAACTGTCTTGCCATCCAGCAAAATTTTATCCTGAGGTGTAAATTAAACCTGATTTGTGCAATCCCTGACATAGTAAAATACTGTATCAGTGGTGAATCTCACTTGTTGAACAATTTGTTGGTCATTTTCTTTTCCTTGCTGAAGAAACATTGTCCGCACAGTTGGTAGCAATGTTGGATTGTTGGGTATATAAAGATATGGTTACTTATTCCTGGCATTGCAATCATTTCTGATCTTCCAACTGCACAAACTTGTTTGTGGAATCGATGCGACTGATGGTTACGACCGCTCAGCAAACTCGGTTTTGTTTGTCTCACGTTAATTCAATTACAGGTGGTCGATGTTTGTTAAACCTCTCGCAAGGCACTGATGGGTTGTCCATGCAACATTCACTGCGTCAACAGTTGATGAGCTGCAAATTGGCACAGAGTCATGACACAAAGGGACGAGTTGTTGAACGTACAGATAGAAATCTCCTCCGCCATAAATGCTGCTGTTGTAGTACGGTCTTATCGGCACTGTAGACCTAAAAGTCATGCTTAACATATCACTGACAGTAATGTGAACCACTGAAAGAAGTTTTCTACTATAATTTTGTTCTTTGACAAACATTTGTCGGAATATATATTGTTTGACTGTCATCCAAACGAACCTGTCACCGTTGACCTTCTATCTCTCAGTCAGGACTTTTGAAATCTATTGTGCTTTTCTGAAAATTTTGCTCGCAGACATCTGAAAACAAAAATGCTTGTAGGAGTTTTCTTCATTCCAGCAGACTATACATCAGACTGAGATTTCCCTTGTGCAGCACCCACATAAGTCACTAATATGGAGTTGATTTGGTTATAGACTGCCTCAGCACATGTGTGTGTGTGCCTAATTCAGGCATGATCTGGCCGAAATCATGCCGTTAATTAACTTTGCGTCAGAGTCCACCATGTAACGAGATTCGTTCATTCATGTTTGGCAGACATTTCAAAGTACACAGTGGCACGACGTCATGTAATCTAAAGTACATGGGTCTTTGAAAGTTTCATTTAATTGGGAGAAGGAAGGGGGGGGGGGGGAAGTGATTACTGATCTAAACTAGCTCCAGTTGCTTGCTACAAGGGATGCCTTAGCTTTGGAATGAACTGAAGTCAAAACATAGCCCAGCTTTGTGTTTTCATTCGTGTACAATCTTTGGGCGAACAACCCCCAACCTTTTTGTAATTGTTTAATGGATGACATGTAGGCCTACTGTAGTATTTTCGTCACGAACCATAAAGTTGCATTCAGAAGGGCAGGGAAGGAGATGGGTTGCAGTGGAGTGGAGGGTTGGGGAAGGTGTGAGATGGAGGAGAAGGGGATGGGGTGGAAGAGAAGGGGATGGCGTGGGGTGGAAGAGAATTGGATGTCATGGGATGGAAGTAAAGGGGGTGGGAGAGTGGGGAGGAGAAAGGATAACCTGTTGCCACAAAATGCCTGGACCTTCAGAAGACCATTTTAACTTCAAAGTTTCCATTTAACGGTGAAACGCCTGCTTTAAATTCAAAGCATTTGCGCAATCTGTTAACTGCGAGAATTAGATCATCATAGAATTCGAGCGGTTTGTCAACGTTTCTAATTATAAACTTTTCTTGTGGGGGGGGGGGGGGGGGGAACTGCACAAAGAAGCCTGCTAAGACATTCTCTCACCCAGCATACATGCACAGATCCCTTCCTGTGGCCTGTGACAATAAGGTTGGTCAATTCTTTTATAGGAAGTTATCTTTGCTGCTCTTGCAGTCCACATTCCTGCTTTGTTGGAATACTGTCTCTTCACAACTTTCCCTCGTTTTCAATTTCCACTTTCCATATTCTGCCCGAAATATCTTTCCTATTCAAACAACTTAAGGAGAGAGAGGATGGATGCAGTTGATTTAATGAAATTCACCTGCAGCCTAGATTTATAATAGGCCTTAATACGTCAGACACCCCATCTGTGAAATTGATCATGGAAGGAAGAAGATAGGGCAGAGAAAGAAGTCTGTTTTATCTCACTATCCATGAATTTATGATATGTACAGTAGTTACACATTCACTGCGTGATTTAAGTACTGTACATGCACCATGCTCTATATTTCTCTTGGTATATACATAACTTCAGTTGCTGTGACTTTTCTACACAACAGGGATCATCGGAGACACGCAGAGATCATGACTAAAAAGAATCGGACATATTGATTAAAATAAGAGAATTAATCATTCCAGAAAGAAAAAAAAAACCCTTTTTCTGTAATTTGGAGAAAGCTTATCAGAACGTAAGATAGTTGGATGATTTATGTTTACATAGCAAACAAACTGTGTTGGAAGCAGTTTTTCAGTTTCAACTTTTATGAGAAACTCTTGTCACCATGAGTCATACCTCCTTTCATGGTTACAGCGTAGTGTGCCAGGCACTGCTCTGTGTGAAAAAGAATGTCAGTAGGTCCTATAGTACATGTCAAATTTTGATTTATGTGGTAGCTTCTGTGAATTTTGATTGCCTCTAGCAACACCCATTTAACAAATTCCTTGGTTATATACTGTATACTGTACCTTTTCGGTTATGAGTGAAAGGCTTCCAGCACATGGGGGAAATGACACAGAATTGAGGTGACTGAGAGGTTCTTTGTGAATATAAAAATTTCACTAGCTTGCTTTATGAATGCCTCCACTATGAATGACTTCACTTCCACAGTTTACACTATAGAAGAATATAAGTGTGGGTAGGGCTTTATTTCATCAGAGTAATAAGTAGACAAAAGTGATCAGTGTGATAAGTTTGGTTGAATATAGCCTACTATCATTCACATCACAGATCATGCACTTACTCTTGATGTTCTGTATGTACTGTGTATGTGATTTTAGTTGCTGTGTCCATTTGTTGGATCTTTGTCATTTTTGAGGTGACCCAGCAACCATTGCAAGTAGACAATTCGGTATTTGTCAAATTGCAAGTGGGTCTGTCCAATTGAGAGTTCTTATTTGTAGACCACAGTTAACATTACAGTACAATTCAGTGACAGTTCAGCAAAGTTATACTGTGAAACATAGCACCATAGTTAATTTATATTTTCTTGCACAGGTTTTGGAGTGACATAAAAGGTTTCGTTCAGAAAAAAAAACATGATTAAGCAGAGATGAAAACTTAGTCATAGGAAACTTAGAGGAATCCTCCCTGTACACCAATTCAATTCATTAGTTGCAACAAAAGAAAATACAAACAACAACAGGACCAAGGAAAACTAAGATAAGCTATAAAGAAAAAAAAAAAACAATATTAGCAAGTATATGGTTCTACATAAGTAGAGTCTATGATTTCTTGTTTTGCTGTTCAGCCATTGTACCATTCAGTACTGTACATTTCACTTAATACAGCATTAATGTAGACCATACTGTGTGTAGACTAATTACCAGTGAGCCACTGCTCATTTAGAATTAGGGACCTACAGCAAAGGATTAAAAAGTACAGTACTGTGTATATGCTAGTAGCTGCTTTGTGTACATTACATGAACAATACATTAATTAACAGGTTTTCAGTTAGCATACTATAGTGCAAGTAATATGCCAGAGCTATGTCTCTAAGTGTATATCCTTCTAGTAATCATTTGTTTGAAAGGCTCCAGTCAAATCAAATAATCTTTGGATAAAGGCTTACTATACCATTAAGCCATATGGTATCAACAACATTTTCTTCGTTCCCCAGCAACACTTTGTTAATTCATGTTGAACCGTTTGCTATGTATGTTTTAACATTTAGAAATTGCATCACATATTGTACACAATATTGTAGATGCATCGATAGTGTACAGAACATTAATTTTACATGTTGCACGGCAAAGGGTTAGTGGACTTTCAAGGGCTGGTCCATTGACATGTAAAGAGGAACTGATCTCTTGAAAGAACGATGCTTGTTTGTCAGACTAGCTAATTATCAAGTTCTCATTTACGTACCATCGAGAGTGTATGGTGGATAAAGGCACTACTGCAGCTGTATGCTACCACTCAAATAAAACGTGCACATCGTCGAAAGCAACAAATTGTGCAAAGTTTGAATATATATCACTTTTCAGTAGTGTAGACTTGGACATTTCATTGCTCTTGTGGAAAGAATTAAGTGCTCATTGAGTGATTAATTATACTTATGATTGACTGCTTTGATATTAAAAAAAAAACAAGTTCATTATTACCTCAACTGTACTGCTCTAGTAAAACTTGATCAACTTTCAATGGCACCCTCTAGTATGTATGAGAGGTGGAGTGCAGTAGTCTTAATAACTGTAGTTGAATTGTGATGCTGTAGGGATCATTACTGAAAGGTGTATGTATGTATACTGACCAAAAGGTGTGTGTTAAACTATACATACAGTATACTGACAAAAAGGTCTCTGTGAAAAGCTACATACATTTATGGAAAAATTTTTGGAAAAATCCATCACACTTGCTGTATTGTTTTATATTTTTGCTAAGTGGCAAGCTGTTCAGAATTTGCAGGTTTGGCAATTCACAGTAACAGTTGCATACTGTAAATCATCAATTCCTTTTCTAATGTTTTTTTTATTCATTTCTTATGTCATCAGGAGATCAAATATGTCCACCCAACTCAAGCCGGCCAGATCCCACGAGTCGTTGGTGTTAGAACCGGGATCGTCCCAGGATCTAATCAACTTGGCAGGGAGTGACTTTGTTATCCGGCCACTTCATAGTAGCATCCTCGGCCAGGATCACTGCTTCCAGATCACCACAAATGTTGGTAGCAAGTACTATTCATGTAGATCCGACAGCGAGAGGGACAAATGGATTGAAAGGTATAAAAACTCAATGTTTTATATTTTAGGTGCACACAGACCATGCATGGCATTTATTCTGAAACTCTCCTGGTAGTGCAAGAAATTGGATATGTAACACCTATAGATTTGCATTATTTCATTCTGTAGATATACACTAGTTGGCTTAATTTGGTCCCCAATTGAGTGCTCAACAATACAGACAATATTCACAATCAGACATCTTGGTCTGCGATGTTGTTGAAAACCTGCGTGAAACAAAACAAAAACAAATGGATGAGGTATATGTTTGTTTGACTCATATACTGTATGTTCATGACAGTGTAGTTCCATGAGACTTGTCTGGTGAGACTCCTGTTTGCGTAAAATCCTTTCCATTATCTTTTCCGATTCATTGGTCTCTCTAGCCACTTTATCATAAGTGTCAATTGAATTTCCAGCATCAAACGTGCCAAAATATTTTTAAGAATTAAGCAATTACCGTAATCACTTCACTGAGAATCGTAACTACAGTATATACTTGATTCTTCACAAAAGGCCTCCTCCCAAAATTTGTGAAATGTGCAGAGTCTGAACAGTAACTACCAAGTATGGTAGCTTTGATTTATCAATTCACTTCGTAGACATACACTTACCCCTTGCCTCACTAATGCATGCATTTGACCCTATGTTCAAATCGTCCTTGAAACCAAATGTGGCCTCTAAGGCCTAGCCCACCCTCGTTTGCCTTTTGCTTGAGTGCCTCCAATGCTGTTGTCCAAGGCTCCGCTGTTTTTTTTTTTTGCCTCTGCAAAGGCGGCTGACTTGAAAACCATAAGTATTCTTGTTTTATGTTGCCATTTGTTGTACCTTTCTAACTTCATTTATTCTTCCAAATTTTGCTCTCGCTTCTTCGAGTAATTTGTGTTAGAATTTTTTGTTTCGTGCAGCATGCCTTGGACGGCTATCCTATCATGCCGCTGCACAGTATTTCCACTAGCCTTTACTTTTAGTTGTTACTTTTACAGTGGGTGACCTGATGTTATAAGATGATATAATGTACAGTATGTGAGCTTCTAGTACTGCCTTTTTCTTAATGAGCCATAAGCATGCCTTGGACTACAAATATAGTGAAGATAGAAACTGACGTGAATGCAAAATTTGTTTTGGGCTTCACCTGCCTGTCCCCCCACACAACTATTGCACTTCCTGCTTCTGTGTCTGAAGAGTTGCACACCCACTTCTGAAGGAAAAAGTTTGAATTGAGAAAGTTCTGCTTTCTGTCAGCTGAGAAAATTGTTAACCAGAGGTAGTTTATACTGTTACGTTAAGTCAGTGTCTACTCGTGTACTGCAGGCTTGTTGTGTTTGTGGCACATTTGGAGACATGCAAGTCAAGTGTGCAAAGTCATCTTTCAACCACTGTACCTATCTTCATTTTAAGATATTGATAATTTTATATCTTGAGCAAAATATGACATCCTGGTAAGTTTGTATTAGGGTTTACCATTATGTAGATCTTGTCTTTTAATTACTTTAAAGTCCTTGGCACTATGTCATATGCAGCACCACTAACATGAACTTAAACTCATAAATGGGTAAACCTTTTCTTAGTGACTGAAAAATTAATGTTTTGTAGTACTGTCAGGTTCTCCCCTCCCCCCCCAAAAAAACTTCCATCTACAGATCATCTCCGGTGATATGATGATGTGCGGTGGAGTTCCCAGAGGTTGTTACACATAGATGATGTATCAAATACGGTTGCCCCCTTTGTGGTTGATGTGTTGCCAATGTTTGCATTTTCCATTTAGTTGTTTGTCATTGATTTTGTCAAGTAGGGAACCACCTGTGACAATATTTCCAAAAGATTGGTGCATCTGTTCCATAGAGCCAAACTGATCATGCATCATGTTTCCTAAAATTTGGCACCATGTGGTTTACATTTTTGTGTTTTCCTGTGCAAGTAGTCTACTTCATTTAATTTTGTTTTGTTAGTTTACATAGATTTGTTTTAATACTTAACCAACCTATCAGTGGATAAATGAGTCGATTACAAAGCAATCAACCGTTATAAGCTTAACTTCCTGGCTGCTACTGTAGGAAGGACAGTTGATGCTAATAATAATTGCTGGATGCAATGGTGACCATAAAAATACTGCCAAATTACCTGGCACTTCCTTTGCTGCATTTGGTAATAGATATTAGTGTTGCTATGATAAGACATTTTAGAAAACAATATCCGTCAATGACCAAACGATATCACAGTATCGTAGGGGTAAGTAAGAACCAATGCATGCCTGAAAAAAATATGTTTGGAACTGTGGATTGTGTACAGAAGTCATCCAAATCCAAATCTGCTCTAAGAAACTTTTATTTTTTTTCCTCAAGTGTACAGACATTATTTTTGGGGTCATTTTAGAAACCATATCAGGAGCAAAGTCTCATAACGATATTGTTCGCCGATATTGCAGCAACATGAAGATATGTCTCACATGACTCAATCAACAAATAAACATACATAGACATTTAAGTATAACGGTCAGTTTAAACAGTTAACATGGTTCATCCATGTATAATGTCACTTAGAGAAACAACATCCTGAAACGTTTCACTTCCTGCGTAAATATTTGCTTTAGTCTAATTTGTTTTCGAACCCTGGCAAAAATTTTGATTGATGGGGCAGAAGGCAAAATCGCATTTGTTCAAAGCCTAATGTCGTCATTATGTGGAAACTTTATCAGACATTCAAACAAGTACAATACCGTCCCCTGCCGCTTATCACCAGGGACGGTAAAGGAAAATACAGTAGATGGTAACACATTCGTGATGACATGTAATCCAACTGAGTTTGCAATCGAGAATTAACACCAGTAATGAATCTTAAATTTACAGAAGATCGCTGATGTTGAAAATAATAGTCCATGACCTATGTACTGACATCTGATGAAAACTTCACTTAACCAGCAGCTTGTTATTTTGTATTTACTGTTTTCAATTTTTTGGTTATCTTAATTCATGTCTGAGGTTTTATTGTTCAAATATGGAAAGAAAATGATTTTTCACGCGTAAATGAGAGCAAGGGGTAACAGTGGTAGTTATTTTCGCTCATCTCTCGTCTCTTTGGTAGTATACTGAGTGCAATGTATCCGGATAAGGACGACAGGAGGAGACTGGACAGTTCTCTGAAAGTCTGGGTGGTGGAAGGAAAGAATTTACCGGGTAAAAAGAGGTGAGTGTATTCTTGTAGACCATCTAGTTTATAATGCATAATAACATGCTTCATTCTGTTCTTTTACATTTGATTACATTGCTTATAAATGTGTTTTCAGCACAACTCCAGGTCATCAAGAGTTCCACAAAGCCACCATGATGCAATTTTGGTGCATTGACTTGTCAATTTGACTTATTGCTGTTCCTGACAAAAGGCAAAAAGTGTAGGAAAAAACGGGGTCTGTTTGGCTTCTAAAGTTGATACAGTGCGAGCAACAAAAAACGTGTCATTTGTGCACATTTCCATAAAATTTAACATTTCTACTCAAGTGGAGTCAAGCTTTCTCACAATGATTTTATCTAAAAATTGGATAATTTCGTAGAGGATACACTGATTGTCTTAGGAGCTGATTTTGTCCCAATCTAAGGCCAGCAGACGTTCAGCTTGTGACTCGGTTAATGTGATTATGATCACTACACCCAGTGGACTCTGCATTGTTAGTGTTGAGAGTAAGTTTTGAGTGCAGTGCTAAGTCTGTTCCTTCTCGTTGTTGTTCCTTTTCGATAGTTTCAGACTTTTGTATCCTATGTGTTCTTATCCACCATATTACGGGTAACGCATGTCCATTCTCTGGATTGGCCGTCGGTTGTCCTCGCATGTTTTCTCAGGTATCTCGTGACTATGATTTGTGAAAAGTGCAGCCATTGTCGCTGTGATGGGACATAATGGTGACACTCTACAAAAATTTCTTCTGCAACCTCAGGATAAGAAGTTCGTCAAACTTTATAGAACAAGAAGTTTTTTTTACATATAGATTTAGAACTACAAATCCGTTCAGTTTGTAAATTATTGATGAAGATAATTAGTATCACGCATGATAGATGTGACACGTTAAAAATCCTGGTACGTCCTCAAATGTTTTGACAGTCGGAAGTTTGCCGTCATTGTCAAGTTTGACTTTTGATGCTCGCTCGAGGCGTTTGCAGTAGTAAAGTAATTTGGAATGATCTCGGCTTGTTGAAGATATATAGGAAGCCGTTTGTGGTTTTGCCTTGACATCACAGGAACTTAGTTGAGGTTTGATGTCAGTCTGCTGCGATTAAATCTTCACTGCTCTCATGTATATCTTACTGTTTGGTACTGCCGTGTCAACACGGTATCGGCAAGTTGAATATATGCTCATATTCTGTGAAATTAACATGCATACAAATACAATCCTCTTTGTGTATTTGGTAATAATTGTTCAGTGTGATTTTACTTTATGGGATCATTTCCTTTGTTGCCTCGGTAACAAACATGTTATTCGTGCCACCAGCTCATCTAATATGTACTTACGGAATTTCTTCCATAATTGCAAATTATGTGCTGCATAATGAAAATGTACAAACTTCACCAAGAATGCTTGCATAAAGGAGCGTAAGAAAATGTCTGAGATCAGTGTTGAAGAATTTCTAAAGGAACTGATGGCTGTTTTCAAAGCAGTGAGAAAAATGAGATTCAAATAGCATTCACATGTCGCATAACAGTCAGTTGATCTACATAAATTGTCAGCATGGTTACCCAAGCCTGTACCAAATTTGAACAAAGATTTCATCATTTGTTACGCCTCATTCCACCGTCAGTGTGCTATCTTTAGTAAATGCATCATTTAAATGATGAGAGGTAGCTCTGTGCAAACATTGCAAGCAGAAACTGGCTAAATTATCCTAAACGGGACCACGACATTCTCTCCATTGACAGAAAAAGGTAGTTTGTGTCCCACCTTGTAATGGAGGGGAAAAAAACCCACATTTGTTTTCTTTGGATTTGGCAATTTATTGGTCAGTATTTTGTTTGTCATGAGAGTTCCTTCCTGGTAATCTTTGCTGGGCTGGATGTTTACGATGTACTCAAGGTAGAGAAAAGCAGTCCAGGAAAATAACCCCTCCCTCCTTATGGCTCTTTAATTACAAGAAATTTCTCAGAGGATGTATATTATTTTAATGGATGATAACTGTACAGTTTGATTTACCCTACACATGAATTACTATCCCAGTCAGAAGTAATAATCAGTTCTGTTGACTCATGCCCAGATGCGCTCACACATCAGCTGGTATTGAGTGGATTTAGTGTGATATGATCAAGACATATGATGGCGATGGTTATTGACTATCTGGAGTTGGCAGTAAAGTCAATGAGTATCTGAATCAAACACCTCCTTTGCATCTGAGTGATGACTCACAGACGTCTCTAACCATGGAAGTACTACCTCCGAGTACTTCCATCCTCTAACCAAGGTATCCAATGGCTCAATATATATATATTCAGCAACCGTTCCTAGGGAATCACTTTCTCCTGACAGCTTGTTTTGTAGCCCTCAAGAAGGGGATTGACTAGCTGGTATGCTGCTGCCATGCATTCCGAGAATACTTTCAGCGACAAAACCTGCTCTGTTGCTAAGGGCTAATGGTGCAGATTATTTAATAGCAAGGAGACCGATGTTGTGAGCAGCGTTATAGCTGAGATACATTTCCTGCAAAGCTTCATTGGGGCTGTTTCTTATGTATTTCCCAAACTGCTGTATGTCTCATAGCCATGGTATACCTTAATTATAGCCCATGGTTGAGAAAGCAAAATAAAAAGTCATGTAATGAACATACCAATGACTGAGTCATGCGACTCATGGACCTGATATTTTGCAGTTTGTAGAGATTTAATGATGGAAGGGGAAAAAAAATGATTCTAAAATTACAACATGTCATAGCAATTGTCTGTACATCAGTGCTTGCATATTAATGGTCTTGTGACATGAAAATGACATTTTTAGTATTGGGTGCATTAAGGATTGAAAATACAGTATTAAAAGTATCCCCAATTCCATCAAAATAAGTCAAAGATTGACCAATTTACATGAAAATTGGTGTCTCACAGCCATATCATGAGTAAACATTGGCTAAGTATGCAAATTTGTGACGTCAAAAGATGGACTCCTATGATATGTCTTATGTTAATCCTTTGTTTATGTAACTTTTATTTCAAGGACATTTGAGAATTTTATATGCCCTTATATGCCCAAAATGTTTTGTTTTGGAAGCATGCATTTTCTTCTTCAAAAATATCGATATCACTTACCAATGCGAAACTCAGTAATTAAGTAATTGCAGTAAGAGGCAACATACATAGGCTTAACAAAAGAAATGCTGACACTCTGCAACACTCCATGTCATCTGTTTTGCATTTTTTCTCAAACTTTGAAAAGTCATATCTCAAAAACGGTGAAAGATATGAACAACGTTCCAAAGGATTTTCACTCAGAGGTTTTACTTTGCAACTTCTGAATGTGGTTGCTCTCTTCTAGAAGCATATCACACAACCTTTAAATTCTGAAGTGATCTAGTCATTGTATTCATGCTGGAAGAAATGTTTGAACATTGTTGTAAAAATAAAATGAAAAGAAACGTTGAGGGAACCATCCCTGTTCACTTGTTCTGTTATTTACATCGTTCATGCGCTGTTTGCAGTAGAAGTAATATCAATCCCATCGCTGGTTGTCTTACTGTTTCTAAATTAAATTGCCTTGATTGCTCCTTTTTGAGGCCCGCCCTGAAATCCATTACAAAAATTGGTTGTCTGCTAGTCTGTATGAGAGATTCAATTTCATGTTCTAGAAAAAAGAAAAAAAAATGAGACCAATTCGTGACGGAAAATTGAAATCACAGAGAGTAACAGACCTGCCGCATTAATTATTCATCTCTATTGATGTCATTCACAGATTAGCTCAACAGGAAAAAAATTCAATTTACCACCTACTAAATAGTTCTATGAAGAGAAGACTGTGTACAACCACAAAAGGGCATAGTCAGGGGGGCTTAAAATGACTTTTCATTTAGTGAAATCCTATCAAAATCTGTTATCATTTCACTCAGTCGAGTCGCGCAATCACACCACAGGAAAAGTGCAAAAAGGTTGTCACCAAATTGCAAATCTGTCAAGATGGCAAAGCAAATATTATTCACTCCAGAAAACGTTTGTTTGCTTCAATCAAGGATACTCTTGGCAGAAACAGTTAAACTGATGTGTTACGGGTGGGTGTGTTTGAATTGGTCTGTCTTTGCAAAATCATAGACGGTTGAATATATTATGATCATTTGATGAGGTGGACAGTGAATTGTTTGTTTTGAAGAATATTGTCAAACCCTCCGTTCTATATGCTTTTAGTAACATCCTACTGTACTGTAGGTCGTCATTATCTGTTCTATTTGTTCGTGTTGAAAGCATTTTTTCGATCGGAGCGACATATTGATTTCGAAAGCCGAGATCCGTTTCACAGAATCACAGAAGGATGCGCGATCCTGGGCGTAGGATCTTTGACGTTGGAAATGTTGAACAAATGTTTGAAAACGTTCCAATGGGAACGTGTATGGTAAAATGACCATTTGAAAATTCATTAAGACTTAGATGGAAAGCCTCAGAGATGCATGGTTCATCGTACTTTTTCCTCTCCCTCCTATTTCTCTCTTAGTAAAGGTTGAGGTTGTCATCGTGCTGCACAAACTCAAACTGTTGAAAGAATAACAGTCTACACCAAGATGAATACTTTTGACTCATTGAGAGGGGGGGTACAAAAAGTTAAAACCAACTTTGGATTTTGGTGACCTTTTTATTCATTCCTTTGATGATTGCCAGATACTGATATTTATCTGATGTCCCAAATGCTTGAGTGCACTTGAGGTAAACAGGGGTGATGTCATAGTTGCACACACACTGATGATAAAGTGTATTGTTTCTTTTTTCTTGACAAATTTCTTTGAACTTGAAATGGCCTTACTGCTAGTCATTCCTGACGGATTAGCATCCTAGCGATAATAAATTGAATTATGATGGCTGAAAAAGTCTACAAATATGTTGATACAGTACAGACAGTGTTCCAAAGCTTGACTCTGTTTATGACCGACTGCAGTGACGTGACTAAAGAAATATGAAAAATGTTAGCAGATGTTAAAAGTGAAAGAAGATAGTAAAACAAAAAATGAGTACAGTAAAATGTCAGTTAACAGTCACCAATATAAGTATTAATAATCTACTGTGAACAAAGAACATGTCATGGAAGGAGCGAGTAGTAAATGAAAGCCAAGCATTGGGAGGTGCCCACTTTCATGTAGAAGTTTATGATTTTATTGTCAACGTTAACCTTAATAGTGCAGTGATCAAATATTTTCAGCTCGGTATTCAATCTGCTTGCAAATGTGTAGGTCTTTTTCTAATGATCCGATAGGATGAGAAATCTGTGGTAGCTACAGGAGTTATGACATGTATTTCAGTACTCTAAACTAGTGTTTTTCAACAGGTTTGGTACCCCCCAAGTCAATGTAGCACCTTGGGGGGCAGTAAAGACTTACTAAATTCTAAATTCTAGGCAGCAGCAGGGTTATTTGGGGAAAAAAGGAGGTTCCAAATTTAACTTTTGGCTCTAAAAAAAGTACATATATTTTCTGTACAAGTAGTTTTCTTAAATTGAGCTTGTCAGAAGTCAGCAAGTTATGTTACACTTCATCATGTTGTAATCTCAATGTGATGAGATTTATGTTTTTACCACAGCTCATTTGGCACTTAAGTAGCTGTTTTAAACAAGACTCAGTTGTGAGTCCTTCTGGAGGAGATGTTTTCAAATGCTATTCTGTGAAAGAGTGGTGTTGAACTGAAAGAGGTTTGGAACCACTGCTTAAAATCATGATTTTATTCACATAGAAAAAGAAGATCGGCAAAACAATAATTTTGGGTAGAATTTTTCATGACGTCATCTTGTACTCTCCTACCCCCCACCTTACCTCCTCCATGCGTGTATCTCCCTGTTTTATCTCATCTTTCAAAAAAGGTCAACATTAAGTAGGTATGCTCCTTACATGTCCTGCATATCTGCTCTTAGGTTACAATTGCACAGCTCAAGTTAAACCTGCACTTAACTTTCCACCCACACATGTCCTCTTACCCTTCCTGTACAGTATATGTGAACAACAAACACACCCACACAGAAACACATTTACAAAAACTTGACTGAATTTTGCTACTTATCTAGAGAAGTTCAAAGTACGACAAATGATCGATCTGCAACACCTGGTCCATCGGTCGGTCTCTCCGTCTGTCCGTTTCGTTTCACTTGTTGTAAGGCTCTTCATGATTCCTCAGGATTCTGGGAGTGTTTTGTATGCAATGCAGTGAGCTATTACTCAGTTACAATGTGAGTCCCTAACAGAGACAGCTTACTGCTAGGCTTGGCCAACTCGGGTTCGTGGCGGCCAACAAGCTGCTACTCTGAAGCTGCCTGCGACACCGTACAGTTCTTTGGTATTGGTTTGCAGTGATGTCATAATTGCTGCCTTCACATGTATGATGTTACATTTTGAGCAGGAATTATATTACAGACAATGTATCAGATGGAAGCTGTGTTAGTGGATAAGAATTGGGTCTTCTCCCTAATAATCTATAAAGCAGTGTTTGGGTAAACAGATTAGGCTTGTCTTAACCTCCACATTTGGCACAAAAGGTCAGGGGTATTATTTTCTACTTAAAATTTGGTGAAATTTCACTACATTTCAATATTTTCATACTTCCTTCACTGCATCATTACGATAGTCCGAATTTTATTACAAAATAGCGAAATTTCACTACGGGTTGCTACGCTGAATCCAAGTTGTCGTCTAAAATTAGTGATGTAGCACCAGTGACACCTGGTAACTTTACAAGCAAAGGAAAGACGGTTTTGTTTTTAACATTATTGAACTTGGCGAAATACCATTTAATTTAAAGTGTTAACACGTACAAATACCAATCTTCATGAATGCTTTTGCGTTCCATGGAAGTTGTGAGTAGGCTCAAGTATAAAGTTGAATTAAAGTCTACCGAGTATTCTTGTCTCCTCCTGCGATGACCTGATTTGTGTTTTTATGTTCACCTCTGGTTCCATGATGTTCTCTCGTGATATGGAGTCATTCAACGTAGATGCCAGGTTTGGAGCATGCACGATGACTATTCCTCTCTTAAATACTCAACGGTAGTTATCTGTTTCCAGAGGGAAAGATTTGATTCCAGATGAGTCAGGGAGCAAGTGGGGGGGAAGGGTTGTAACAACGGATTGAATCCTTTGCTGGTCTTGATGGGGCATCAGTTTTGCCCAAGTGAATATGCCATAGATGAAAATAGAACATTTCTATGCTAAAGTTTTTGATATTTTGTTACATTGTGCGTTTTCTAAATTCGACCAATATAGGATAGACAAGTGTAACATTTTACAACAGACTGAACAAAGCTGTCAAGAGACGAAGAATTTTTCAATGACTTCCATGTGTGAAAGGGAAACCAGTCTGTGCTATATCTATCAGTGTATATCAAGTTTAATAGTGTGCAGCACTGTGTGTACGATTATCGTACCCTCTAAAAATTTCCCAGGGTCAGTCTGCTATAGCTCAATTGAAACTGTTGCATTAAACTGTGCAACAAAATCATTTCCTTAAAACACTACATCATTAGATTGACGCAGTTTGTGAAATGATTGACAAAGAAAAAGTGAAAGCAACAGCCAGTATCGTTGTGAAAAGCAATAGTGCTGCATGAATGTAAGTTAGCAAAGGGGGGGGGGAGCTCAACAAAGTTTAATAGTGTATTCAAAAACCCTCTGTGGAGAGACTGTGGTGGCAGGGGACAGAAGTTGTTAATAGTCATTGGATCCCGAAAAGTTGTCATCTTTATGATGAATTTTGACAGACTATGTACAGAATGTGGTTTATACACATGAAGCAAATCCTCATAATCGTGCATTGCAGCATGATATAACACTGTGTGGGTGGAAGCATTACAAAGACGATGTTTCCTGAGTTCAAAAGATTGACACTTTAATAAAAATTTACAACAGAAAGTAGATATTAATCTCAACTAGTAGTCGTAACGTCGTCTTTGTGGGCAGTTAATGCAAAATTTTTGAATTGTTAAAAAATTGTTCTTTTCCACAATGTGTCATCATTTCTGTTCAATCTCTGTCTTTGCAGATATTTTTGTGAAATCTGCCTCGACGACAGCCTCTTTGCCAGAACGACGCCCAAGTTGAGAGGAGATATGCTCTTTTGGGGAGAGCAGTTTCAATTCTCGTAAGTGTATACCCGCAATATCTGCGTCAGTCCGTGGTATGCAGCCGCAAAAACGGACTCGAAGCAAGAAAACAATTTGGTCTCACATATTTCTTAGCCTTTTAGAATGTGCACCTAAACAGAAGTTGTCATGGTAATGAGATTTTGTTAGTGTGGCGGAATATGTATTAGGCACCCATGGGATCCTCTTGGTTTAAGAAGCAGATGTAATTCCTGCAGAAGAAACCTTACCCAGTGCGACAACCGACCGAGAGAAATTTTATCCAGAGAAATTTTTGCTCGGACGAGACGGAAAGACATCATGTTTGGATATGCGTGAGCAGCCATCAAGGAAGGGGTTGGGGGAGGAACGGGGGAGGAAGGTGATTGAAGGAGACCACATGGAGGCGTAGGCAAAAAGTTGTTTTTTTTTTTTCATCATTTGAGTCATGCGATTGAGTGGACCTATGAAGGATAAGCTGTAAAAAAGGTTTTAAATTCTCTCTTTTTGTGCAATTGTTACTCCAACTGAGCCACAGATGTGCATTCATTTGTGGAGGGAGAAGGATGGAATTATCAAAACGACGAAAACTTCATTCAATTGAGTCACGTAATCATGGTTTGGCAATATTATTTCTCGCCGTTTTTACACTGTGAAACCAGTAAATTTTGTTACCTAGGAAAAAAGGAGATTTGCAGAAACAGTGGCAAAATCAATGTTTTAGTTGTGCACTTCAGAAGAGTTTCATGAAAATATGAGGTATTTAATAATAGGATTAATAACTAATAAGTCCTCATATTTGGTCGCACAGTTTGATCAAGAATTTCATGTTAAAGTTGACGTACTTCATAGGATAAAAAAACAGATAAACAACCACATTGGGTCACATGATTTTGAGCAGAGTTTTACTGAAAGACAGCATTCTTTAGGGAATGAAAATCAATAAACAACTATGTTCATTTGGTTACATGGTTTCAGGGAGACTTTCTTGGTAAGATAAGGAAATTCCTAGGATGAAGAACTACTAAACAACTGGTGCAGGTGGCATGGTATGACAAAGAAATTCGTGGAAAAGTTTTGTGCTAGGTTGAGTGAAAACTGATGAACGACTGCAGAAGATATGAAAAACCGTGAAATCCCACTCGTCGTTCCTCAGAGAGATGATGGCACCAGACATTGTTTCGTAAGATTACATCGCTGCTTTAGCGCTTTGAACGATGTATCACCCACCCTCAAATGTGATGAACAAATAATCAATAAAATTACTAATATTCCATCCATCCGTACCAGTGGTGTAGATGGAATCATGTAAGGGCAAAATGTCTGTCTATTAGCTCTGAAGGCACAGTTTAATAATGAAGACTCCGGATTTTTGTCTCCTTCAATGGGGTGTTATGGAAAGCTTTTACCAAAGGGATTGATAGACATTAGACAAATTGAACGGTCGCTATAGTAACAGGGGTTGATTGGCCATAGATGTTTTCATCATTAGTGAGAGTTTTTCACCGACAAATGTTCGGCAGATTCAATGCTTTTACTAAGCTAGAATTTTGTTATCAAAGAGTTCTTTTCATGTTTTTGAATAAAGAAGAAACTTCCAAGTTGTATAAATGAAATGTTTTTGGCTCAGTTGACACAGCTACTGTAATGTCACAGCACTAGACATGTATCTATCTGTTCTTCTTTCTGTGAACATGTGGTAAAAATACTGAATGATGATGACTTGAAGCCTGTTTGCTCAATCCTGATGAAAGTTGTCCCAAGTTGTTGTTCAAGTACGGTAACTATGTTGACCAGGAATTTATCAAAAAGTCCAGACAAGGGAGCACCACTTTCAGGTCTTGTAAGTGATTATGAGAGGGAATCTCGGAACAGTCTTGCAGATGGTCTCTGATCATATTGAGCAGCTCATAAAAGTATTAAGAATTACAACAAGCAGATGGATATTTCTTGTAGGAAAAAAGGGTCAACTGCTTCTCTTTAGGTGCTTTGCTCTATAATTATTTATCCTAGTCTTGGTTAGCCTTACAAATTTGTACAAATATATTTTCAACGATGTACTATCCTCTTGAAATAAAAAGTTCCTTCAACTTTGTTGGTGTTCTTTGTTCTCTTGAACAAATGGACAGACTTTAGGAAACCATGCTGCACAGGGTAGTGATGGCTCTGTCTAGTAGTTGTTGTTAATTGTGAATTTTTTAAGTGAAATATGAATATGACCTGCAGTGAGAAGCACAAACAAATTTACCTGAGCTGTAATTTATGAAAGTAGCAGTTGTGCAGCAGACATTTTAAGTTTTATTTCCTTTAGGTCAGTCTTTTTGGCTGGTACATGAATGAACAGAAAGCCACCTGAACACCTAAAATGACATAACTGAAATCATTAAACATTGTGGAAGAATACCTCAATGAGCGATCGCCACTGAATGATTTAAAACAGAATCTGCTACAATTGGTTATTGTTGTACATCCTCTGAGACTCCATACATAAAGAATACGGTACATATAAACCGCTGATAGTTTGTTGTCATGGTAACTGGAGACTGTTTATCCAACCTGTCAGGCCCTGTGAAGTGTATTATCTGTGTGGGTTCGCTCTATAGGTCGATCGCTGGTGCAGAGGAATGAATGGTACTGTACAACAGACCTATTACTCAGTGCACAGTAGTCGAGTTGTATTTTCGAATGATAAAATAAGTAGCTTGAAGTGATGATCTAGGAGAGGAAGTGTTTGAAAGTTGAGTACATCCTCTCATTGCCCTATATTTATACATAATAGCAACTTATTCAAATCCCAGATAGATCTCAGGTCAAGATGTGTGAGAGTTGTTTTGAAATTGGCAGATAGTGTAAGTAATATCTTACAATGTGTCAAAGTTTCATAGGTGCCTCATTCAATTTCCCTCATATAAACATTTATTTATGGACAAACCAGGGTTCTTGCCATTTTTTTTTTTTTTCTCCAGTCAGGCCGAGCTAGAATCCTCCAATGCTGGAGGCATCAACGCAATTCGCGGAGCGATCGCGCTGTAGGCGATTTTGCAATTTGCATGGATGAATGAGATCGGATGAACCTACAGTGGAATGAACATTACTTAACTTGGAACTCGTACCGATTGATTTGTGTAATAGCTCACTGCAATTATCTTGTTGTTTACGACACTTTTTTCTGTCAGCAAAAATAACCCATTACCATGTTATAATGCTGAAAGTACTTTTCAGCCTTGAAATATGTTTGAGTTGTAAAGTACGAAAAATTGTTAGACAAACTCATGTAGGTTTACTCATGCAGTACTTTCTTTTTTAATTTTTAGTTGTCTTCCAGACATCGACTCCATTAAGGTACACCTCTACAAAGAAATGGACAAAAAACGGAAAAGAGATAAAAATTACGTCGGTAAGTCACAAAGGAGGTTCAGTATTCGGGGCACCAATCAGTGTACTTGGCAAAATTTGGGCAAGATTTGTGGAGAATTTTTGTACCTTCAGCACCATGGTAATACAAACAGGGTTACCATGGTCATGGAAAACATGGCAAAGTCATGAAAATTTGAAAAAATTTTCAAGGCATGCAAAAGTTTCGACATTCTAGGAAATTGTGGGAAGTCTTGGAAAAGACTTGGAAATTTTCCCAAAGTTACATTGTTCCTTTCTCACTAGAACTTTCAAAAGGTATTCTCTCTCATAATATCAAAATTCTCATCACCTTACATTGCTTTGGTTTTTGAGGTCATAATTGAAAACTTTATGAAAGATGTCGTGGAGGAAGAAGCTCTTAGAAATTCTATATTTGGTCTGGAAAAGTCATTGATAAGTCATGAAAATTTCTTCCCTCGAGTGTAGGAACCCTGTGTAAAGGTCACCTTTTTTAACCTTCATTCTCATTTAAGAATTTAAAAACTTTTCCTATGTTTTGCGTGACATTTTAGTTTAGGTTGTATTAAGTTGTGTCCAGGCTTGTTGCAGAATCCCGCTTGGAAGCAGTAAAGATCGGATCCTCAGATGAAGGTCATCCTGCTCACCAGTTTGAGGAAAGGACAAGTCAACTCCCTCGGGATTCACGTTCATTTTGAAATTTAAGATCATCATGGCATTTTCAGAGTTAACGATAAAGGGAAACAACTTCCACGAAAAACATAACTGAATCTGAGGAAGTAATTTCTGATGTTCTCTTTCCATCGCTGTCCAAATGGAAAGTTTGCCAGAGGGAGGTGGGAATCCATTTTCAACTTCAATTATTTATTAAAGAGACGCGTCATTGCACTATTTCTTTTTCTTCTTCTTTTTTTTTTTTTGGTATCAGCACTCACTTTGAAATTTTTCGCTCTGTTTTTACAGGTCATGTCAATATTCCCATAGAACATGTCAACACGAAGGCCGCGGTGGAAAGATGGTATGTTTATTAATTACTTAGGCAAGCATGGCTAGGACAAAGTATACACCTGGTCTGATTTGCATTTCTGTTAATTATTACAACTTTGAAGTATCCTGAGTTTGTTAATGCCTTCAATTAATAGTGTAATCTGAGTTACCAGTACCTTTGCTTCACATCCTGTTAGGAGTAAGGACTTTATACTGCAACATCATCTCTCCTTCCCACTTTTTTTTTCTCTTGTGTTTGTGTTTCATCATTGTCCAACATTTTAACATCTTAGGTTCATCCATGAATTAATCATAAGTATTCGTTCATCAAGTTTCAAGTCTCCTTTTAAGCAACACAAAACTAGACTAGAATTAATGGTGTGTAAAATGAAGAAGCTGCATGTATTTATGATTTTTTTTTTCTCCTATTTTTGTTTGTTTGTGTCAGGTTTCCCCTGGAAGCACCCCTGTCTTCATCATCATCATCTGGGAGAGGGGATCCCCCCACACTCAGGATAAAAGCTCGTTACCAAAGCCTTTCGATCTTGCCTCTCGCGCAGTACTCGGACTTGGCACAGGTAACTCACGTCAGCTGCATCGTAGGAAAGAGCGGCCTCACTTTTAGAATTGCCGTTTTTCAAACCTCTGTAGTCTTCACACATCAGATTGTACCCATCAAAATTTGTTTACAGAAGAATCTTCTATAGAATCACACCTACTCTTAATTTACATTACAACCAAACATAGAAACAGAATTGTACCCCTCTTGACAAAAGCTTAGCTACATGTAGCTTATCTCGTCACATAGTTTCTTGGATCAGCTGTTTTCTCTACCTCAGTAGCTTACTTACCCACTGCTTTGCTACCAGTACAGCAACTCTCTTCTCTACAGGTGTACACCTCTGCAGGCCTCGCTTAGTTTCCCACCTCTCTGAAGTAGTGTGGTTTGGTTCTATCAATGCAAATACCCTCATATTCAGAAATGTCATTAAAGTTCATCATATATGTGCCATTTGTTGAGCCTGAACCTATCAGTTCTGGCTTTAGTTCTATTTCTGCCGTCAATTTCCTGTTGTAATCAATGGCAAAGTGCAGGTAGAAGTTCATTTAGAAAATGTGAGTTTTTTCAAGAAGCATGTGAAGTTAAAAGCATTTTATCAGTGGTTATTTTATAAGCATGATGATTCTTTCATGAGTAGAGGTAAGTTTGAGACCTTTGAAGTAGAATGCGGGACATCATTGCATAGAGAAGTCTGTCAATGTGAAGATCAGCCTTTTTAAGGAAAAGTGCAGAATTATTTGAAAATGCAGGATTGTTACGGCCCAAATTATAAACAAGACAGCCTAGCCTAACATGAAACAATTCCCAGAACATAGATACTCCCACCCTTAGTTTCCAACACATCTCCAACCTAGCTTGCAGTGCTTTTATAGCCAGCTGCAGATCTGGCTTGCTTGGTAATAATTACATACAGTCGCTTACACCTTTACCTTTCATGCAATAATTTCACAGCCTAAACCTCAACCTGTCCTGCAATATGTTTCGTAGCTGTCCTGTATTTCTCTGCCAAAATGTGTACCATGCCATCGCGTAAACCTCTGCCTAGTGTACTATACTTCCTCAGTCAGTTCGGGAAAGGAAAAAGTTTCACACCCAAGAATTAACAATTCATCAATGAACTGAAAGTGTTTATTTTCTCAAATTTTTCTAGTACTTGAGGTGCAATGCAGTCGCACTCTGTCATATACTAGAACAGGAAATAAATGTGAAGACCAAGGAGGAAGTTGCTACATGTCTTGTCAAGATTCTGCAGTGCCTAGGGACAGCCAAAGACTTTTTGATTGGACTAGTTTTATCAGAAATGGAAAATATTAGTAAGTACCGTCTGGTTTCACTCGTCACATATCGTGTATTTTTCACGTGTTTTCAAACCTAACAAATATTTTTCCTTTGTCAACTGTTTAATTATTGACATATATACCTCCAAGTCACCGCCGCCGGAAGCTCGTCTCTGCTTGGCTGGCGAACAGAGCACATTCTAACGTGAACTTGAATCAGGTTCAGATTTCACTTAACATTTTATGAAACTGTAGAGAAATGGAGAAAAAAGGCTGGTTGGGTTAATAAGGAACAGACAGACAGACAAACAGAGAGACAAATTTTTTGCAGATTTGCACCCAAGACATTTGGATTGGATCCGAGAGGGAGAGAGGTTGTATAAATGCATGGATGTAAAGAGCATTGTAATGTAATAAGAATAGTTCAATTTTCCAATTTGATTAGTAGTCGTGCTTGGGGGACTTTGACCAATTTTGGGTTTTATCTTTCTCTCAACAGAAGAGGAGAGTTTAGTCTTCAGAGCTAATACCATGGCAACCAAGTCTATGGAAGCATATCTGAAGCTCATCGGTGCAAAGGTACCAAACTTTTATGACTAACATTTTTGTTTTCCCCATGAAAAGTCTCAAACTTGATCATATTGCAGGAAAGGGCAGATCTTTGAGAGTTGAATTTTGTATCATCTTTTTTTGTTATGTCTGGATATATCTGATGTACTTCAATTCAAAACCTCTCTCTTCGAGACTTACTAATTACTGTGGTATTAAAAAAGAAAATCAAAATTGATCTTGTCTATTTGTGGGGTTTGTATATATCTTTATGGTTTCAATATTCCTTTGGGTTGTTACACGAGGGTTGAAGTGTGGGTTGGTATGCTCTACATTTACATAAAGTTTGGAATCTTGTATGTTCTGCTAAAAAAAGAAATGAAAGTTTTATACTGGCAGTGTATCTTAAAGACAAAAACTCTTCACCCCAGACAGTTTCAATTCTCCCAACCACATACTCTGTTCCCCCTCCCTCTGTCTTAAATTCCTCCACATGTGTAATTAAAACAATGGATCCCTGTGTACGCTGTGTAGTATGAGTTACTCTGCATCTTTCGAATTTGCTGTCAATCAAAGAGCACTGTAACTTGGAACCAGTTGAGAATTTTGCTTTTGAGAAGGTAAAAATATAGCTTAGGGTGATGAGTTATTGCTTTTAAAATAATCTGTGATTACTTCATGGCAAGACTCAATTGGTCTTGTTGCCATGGATAAAGGTCAGGATCCCCACAGGTCCTTTCACACCTGAAAAAGGCTTAAATTTTGATGCATTTGAAATACAGGACTAAAAAGCACTAAAATTTCACAAAAATGGTCTGTGGTCTTGGAAAAGTCATGATCTTTTTTTCATTTTCAGCGAAAATACACAATTACTGAAACAAGTTTGATGGATTGCAAATACTCGAAATGTTTAAAAAAATATGTCGCATGGTTGACTTGGTAACGATCTTTTCTTCTTCACTAATAATTGCACAAACAGAATGAAGTCTCTCTTTTTTAAATGGTGGCTTGAAAGTCCTCAAAAAAGTCAGTCAAAGGTACTACTAAGTCTTAAAAGGTTTTACCAAATATATGGTAGCAAAGATTGGGAACCCTGCGGGTAGTTTCCCTTTTCTCTTGCATTGATGAAAAGGGAACAATTTGATCTGAGCATATCTTCCTGGCTGTCCGTCAATTTTTTTGGAATAAGCAAAACATTTTTGGTGGGCTTAGACCTGGAAGATCCTGGTGTTGTACCTTTTCACAATTAGACAATTCTGTGGACAGAGCATAGTGTGCAAGAGGGATTACTCCTGTTGCATGTCTTTGGAATTGGTTTGTAAATTTTGCTAAATTTTCCAAAACCTGTCAAATTCCCTTTTCATTCAAACGAGAAATGGTCAAACTAAGAGATTCCCGGTATGTCTCGTGCAAATGGACATTTTTAAGCGAGTGTTTAAGCATTGAATTTGGTTTTGAAACTTTGACAGATTTCATTTATATCGGATGGGAAACTTGACTAATTATGCTGACTAATTACGTTGCCATGGTTGCACCCTTCTAAACCCTCACAAATTTATCGATATTAACTCAATGTGCCACTTTGTGAGGAATGTTTGACTCAGAGTGTTCTGATTATCACCTCATTATTACATTTGTTTCTAATTCTACAGTACCTTCAAGACACTCTAGGTGACTTCATACAATACCTCTATGACAAGGACGAAGATTGTGAGGTAAGTTCTCTTAAACCGCCCTCGCTCCACTCTCCCCCACAGATATTACCCATTTTCCCCCCCACCCCCATCCTCTTTCTTCTTAAGGGTAAAGATCCACAAGGAAGCCATCCTAGTCATCAACGTTGGTGTTTGGTATTGGAATCACTGATTTCAGATGGGACCATTTGATGCTCTGAACAAGATGTGGTTATGCCAACTAAGGAAAGAAAACATGCTCTCCATGCTATTCTCCCAAACCTGCCATTGATGTGTCAAAATTGGCCACCTTGGTTCAGGGGTTCTAATTTTTCTTAAAAAATTTGAAAGTAACTGCAGATACATCATACCAATGGTCCCTTACAGAGTAACGTTCCACCTTCTTTGCTTTTTCCTGATTCCGACATCTAGGTCGACCCCACCAAACTGACCTCAGGTAGCCTCCATCACCACCAGTCCGCCCTCACCATGCTCTGCGAAATGGTCTGCTGTAAGATACTCAACTCTCCCGCTTCCTTCCCCGCTGAAATTCGAGCTGTTTTTCAAGAATTCAGGAAACAGTTTGGCAATCGAACGAATGGAAATAACCTATGCAATAAGCTGATCAGGTAAGACTCGTGAACTTCTCCGTTGTACCCTGAGAACAACACTTACACACATCAGAAGATACTTTGTATCCCATGAGGTCAGCAGTGACAGCTTTCTTTGAAAATGTCTCTCTTGTAGGATTAGTCTTAGACCTAGTCTTAGATCTTAGATCAGTCTTAGATCTAGTCTTGTAGATCAGTCTTAGATCAGCCTCTGTGTGCTTTGGTTTATTATATATGGTTCTTCTGAAGCCATGACCACTTGAGTGCGAGAAGGCACAGCCCAGTTCTCACGAGAAGGCATTTTAACATGACATGACATGATGATATGGGCAGTTGTGGTGATTCTATGGTGGACCCTTCTTTGCCACAAGGACATCACAGAAATAAATTACTTTCTGGATTGTAACAGTTTTTTTTTTCATTAAAAATCACCTTGACTGAGAATATATGGAATAAGAAATAATTCTTCCCCTCATTAACATTGCATTTAGAAATTTGTTAGCTGACAGGGAATATCTGTTGAATATCCACAGTTTTCCCATTGTATCAGTACTTTTGCAACTATTTACACATATAGCCTTTCAGACAAATTTTTATTTTCAATGTAGATATGTCACCCATCCTTTTCATGTTCTGTTAACCTTTGTCTACCTATGAAGTGTCTCCATTTTGTTTAATAATTTTACTGTTTCAATAATATATCTGTCATCTTCTTTTTTTTTAAATTTGGTCAGTGGGTGCATTTTTCTGAGATTTTTGTGTCCTGCCATCATGTCGCCGAGTCTATTCAACCTGGTGCAGGAGTTCCCAAGCGATAAAACCTCCCGATGCCTTACTTTGATCGCCAAAACGACGCAGGCATTAGCCAACTTCACCAAGTGAGTCATGTGATACCAGAAATGCACTTACTTATCTCTGTCTCGCTTACCCCAGCACAATTTAATTTTTATCTGTAACAGAAAAGATTCAGAAAGATTGCTTTCCTCTGAAATCTTCATCAAGCAAGGTTGCTGGAAATGATCCATCTTTCATGCTGGTGCTGTTTCTGTATATTCGACAGTCATTTTAGGAAGATGTTTTCAAAATCATAACATGTTTAGAATTTGCTTAACAACAGAAAGACTGATCTGTCTAAAGTTCCTCTGAAAATGCTAAAATTAGTGTGAGATTGATTTTGATCTTAATTAGATCCGGAGAGTTCAACTGATTAGCCTCTATCTTTGGATTAATCAAAGCAATAACCCCACTTGTTTTTGCAGCAGGCTTATAATTTTGTCTGACAGTTATTATGACATTTGCTCACTGTGAAGATATTTAAATGGGTGAGATGCCCCTTAGGTGACACCCAGTGCTTCATGTCATGCAAATCATTTACCACATGGCATCCTCTTTCACTATTAACGATTGCTTTAACCGTTTTTCATTTCTGCTCCAAGATTTGGTGCCAAAGAGAGCTATATGGTATTCATGAACGAGTTCTTGGAGAGAGAATGGGGCAATATGAACGCCTTCCTGAAAGAAATTTCTGTGAGTTCAGTGCATCAATCAATAATCTGTTTTCTCTGCTGCCCAATCGTCCATTTTAAGCCACGATTATGTAGGACTTGGAATGATGTGAATCATTTCAAGAAAAAAAGAAAACATTTTATTCTGAATAATGTATTTTTCAATAATACAAAGCATCTCCTGTCTACCCAGTCAGTTAAACATGATGTTTATATTGCATTTTAAACAAGATCTACATTTACTATAATTTTGTTCTTGTTGTTTGTGATTGAGAAAGTTATGAATGAGTCATAGAAAAACTATTAACTTTGAATAGCAAAAGGAAGGAACAGAAGAAAAGCCCAGAATCCATCTGTGAAGGAAACAATGTTATATTTAAAAAAATAAATAAAAAAAAGGTCAACTTCATATTTTTATTCGTCAACAGACCTATGAAGACGGTTGTCACCTGGTTAAGTTTGATGGTTACATCGACCTGGGGCGAGAACTGTCTCTCCTCCACACTTTACTCACAGAAGCTTTGGGTAACTGTGAAAAGGTAAATTGGCATAGTACTTGGTCTGAGTCAGTTTTCCCTCAACGGGGGAGTGAAGTAAAGGTCGATGACCTTTGGCCTAACAACCTTCCATTTTCAAAGCTAGGGGAGCAGCATACACATTTGTTCGTGAATATTACGTATAGGGCGTCAACGTGGGAAAAATTCAAAAGACTTAAAAGATTTGAGAAAAGAAAAGAGAAAAAAAAGTAGTAACCTCCACTGTTTACTTGATGTTGGAAACACAGGATAGTGTAGGATTTTTACAGGGTTTCCCCCTAAATGGTTAATTGCATTTGCATTAACTGAAATCAGCCTTTGTTTGGTACACCAACTGAGGTTCAACTTGTATTCATTTCGCAGGTGGTGAACCTGCCACAATTAAAAAAGTTTTATGGTGGCCTGAAGTTGCGATTTTTGCATGCTCTAGCTATGGAAATGATTTGGTGTTTCCATGGTAGTGTTTTACCACAGCTTCTAGATCAGGCTTAATAGGAGATTATTATGTTGAGAAAAAACTGTTTGAGAAATGTCATGTAAAATAAGTTATTATTGATTCCACATCTTTCCAAACTTTATAACAATAAACATCTCTTACATTGCACAAACACACAATGAGACATTAACATAGGCCAGTCAGTGAAATGTCTAAAAGGTGTGCCTTTCAATCAAGAAGGAAAAGAGAGTGCTGTAATCGCACGTCGCCGCATTGCCAACTCGATGTCCCAGAGCTACACAGAATTTGGAAAGAAAAATGACATCTCTGTTGATTTCGAGAAATTTGTCCGTGCAAACAGTGACCTGTGCTGGGGGATGTTAAGTGGCATTTTCAACAGGTTTGACATAAGTGTACTTGGATTGGAAGGATAACTTCTCATGGAGAAAGTTAAGAGATTGTCTCACCTACCCACACAGCTGTCTATTGACTCCATTGAAACTTCGCATTCTACCATCAAAACTCAAGTTTTAGAGGTTACATCTAAGTTTGGGACCCTGCAGCATTTCCATTTTGGTCTGTTTTAATCTGACTGACTGTAATGTGCGGAAATTCTGTCTTCTTTTTACAATGTCAACTTTTATTTGCAAATACAATTTTATGTACCCATTGATCTTAAACAATTACAATTCTTAGAATAAGTTATGTTTCTACTAAAACGCTGCTAATTTATCTCCTCTCCCTCATTTTTTTTCATTAATGAAACTTCGACCACGGGGGAAGCTCTACTTCAGTGAAAGTTGTTCTTAAGGTATTTACACATTTCAGAATGTCTGCCTTGTTTTTCCACTGTTATTTCTGTTTCATATTCATTTCAGGCCCCTGAAGACAAACTAGCGACACTAAGAGGGATCCTGGGCAATATTTCGGAGAACCTTGACGAACCTGGAGAATTCATCTCATATCACACCGGTCACATCCGAATGAGTCGAAGTTTCTCCTCCACCAGCACTACCAAGGTCTCCTCTAACCTGAAGAAAATTTTTGAGGACAGAGAAAATCGAGAGGACAGAGATGTGGAGATGTTGCCCCCGTACAACATTGCCATGGACAGGACTATCACCACCTCCTCGACAGTCAACAGCCTCGTGGACTTCATCCAGAATGACGGAGAGAAATGTGTCAGTTCACGAATGGAGAGTGAAAACATGACTGTAGATTCAAGCAATGTTTGCAAGGAGACTGACGACAGTAAAGTGGAAGTCAGCAAAACGGAATCTCTAAATGAGAGCCGGAAGGTGGAGAGCACCCAGAAGGATCACGAAAATGGCAGCACAAGGATGTCCGTAAAATCAGAGACTGTCACCAGTAAGCAGTCGTACTCAGTCCGAGTGGAGACGAATGGCCGGACGCCTTTGATTAACCCGGGAGACCAATTAGAAATCACCAGACCCAGCAGTTCCATGCCAGGGAGAATAATGCCGCTCTCCTTCTCCAACCCTGCATTTCATTTCAGTAGCAAACCCAGCCGTCCCAGGGATGTGTCTCCAGCAGACAGTGGCAGCTCTGTCAACAGTGGGGCAGACTCTGAGGGGGCCTCCTCAAACATGGAGGGTGATATCTCCCACACATCCTCCAGCGAAGAGCCATCACCGAAGTCCAACCGCCGACGTTCGGAGCCCCCTCCCAGTTCGTCGACCTCACACACTCTGCCGAAAGCAGCATCGTCTCGACCGCAAATCAGCCTTGCCTTCGAGGATCAGTCGTCAAACCACCTCGGCGAGAGACAGAGCGGCGTGAATCCGGCCTCCGGTAGCAGTAGCACTGTCAACGAAGAATGCCAGGTATCTTCCCCAACAGATGCACTGAGGGCAGCAAATCATGCACGAAAAACTGCATTCTTTGCATCACTGGTGTCTCCATCGGAGGAGAATCCTGCTCGCCCTGCCCGGGATAGATCTAAAAAGAAAGTATCAGAGGCAACTTTGAAAATTCAGGACAATGAGCCTACTAACCTTCAACCCATCGCAATTACAATTCAAAACCCTCACACAGCTGCTGGGTCACAGCACAGAAGCTTTGGGGTAAGGCAGGCAATGTCCCTCCCCCTTGAGGTACAGTCTGTGGTTGCTCAGAAAGATGGCAAATTGTCGACAATTTCGGAACAGTCTCAGGAAGGTTTGCCCACAGATAGCCAAGTCAGTCAGGTGGAAATCAGCACCAACTCTGCACAGCACTTAGGCCTTCTCTCACTTGACAGCTCACCTACTAGAAACAAAAGTGCACCAAAGCCAGGCACATCACCACCTAAAGGTAGCCCTCCTAAGAGTCCCCCTGGTCAACAGGGGGGCATACCCAGACCCAAAATAAGGACAGAACTATCATCCAAACCACCACCGGACGTTGTGTCGAGTTACACCCGTCACATCGTCCCTGAGGGAGATGGGTACCTGATACATACAAAGAAAACCACCCAGGTCCAGAGCTCCCAGACAAGGAAATATGTGGTACAGGAGACCGGAGGGGAGACGGACCCGGTGTGGACTCGAAGGAGTCTCACAGAAACTAGCCACTCTCCTCTAGAGACCAAAAAGTTTGAGGAGGTGAGGGTGAGAATTGAAATTTGTTTTCATTTTGGCCAGGTTTCAGATGTCAGAGTTAAAAACTGTATGAGCACAGGGTGGCATTTATGGTGCATGAACCATATCTAGTAGAGCCACCAGCGTTTGTTTCATGCAATTTATTTGTTAAATAAATAGGACATGGGTGTTTGTTGTATAACTCTCGCTATCCCTCCCGCCCTCTCACCCCTTCTTCACTGGCACACCACCGCCGTTCAATTTTGTTTGTCAATACGTAATCTTTTCATGCACTTTTGCAACATTCTGATCATGGTGTTAGAGGTCTTCACTATCAGCAGTTACTGCAAACAGACGTTTGAGGTGATGGTTTTATTTCTGCTCTGTACAAGTTGCAGCTTAAATACTCTTAAAAGTCCGATCAGTCATGTACAACACTACTTCATGACATTACTCAACATGTCATGTCAGGGGCAGTGTCCAAATTTGATGAAGCAAAAAAGAACTTGTCGGTTTGTTTCTTACCTCCTGGTTTATTCTGCCTGTTAGTGACGTCGGTGCTCGTGTCTAGAGCGGCCACCGTGGGCTCTCAGCAGGAGAGATACTCAGTTTGTGGAGATGGTTGTAATACTCAGTGTGTTCTTGAGTCAATGACCTCTACTTTTCACCCACCGGTGCCCCATTGGGCTTCGATCCAATCATTTCTTGGTACAAATTGTCGTGATGTTGGTTTGACCGCAATCCTTGCTGCTATTTCAGCATGTTTATGTTTTACTGCAGATGGAAAAAAATAAGGTGAGAGACAACTTAAGTATCAAATATCATTTCTGATAACAACATTGAGTACTCAGATTTTAGCCCTCTTCTCACAGCTGTGCACTTAATACAATATTTTTACAACTGCCTGAAAAGAAACGGTAAGTGCATTTTTGAGACCACTCAGTATGAACGATTTTGCATCATTGAACGTTGTCTCTTGCATCTCTTTACTCCAAATTAGTATGAGATGGAGATCGAAACTCTCAAGCTGGAGCTAGATAGGGTTTCGTCTCAGCTGGCGGAGACTCAGCTCAAACTGGAAGAGGAAGGAAAGAGGGCAGAGGAGGCCATGGAGGAAATGAGACTGAAGGTGAAGAAGGGGGAAGAGCAGATGGAGGCACACAAAGAGGAGAAAGAAGAAAAGGAGAGACAAATTAGGGACATAATCGACAGGTGAGTGTAAAGATGATGACGATGATGATAACGGTGATGATAATGATGATAACGGTGATGATGTTAGCAGCAGCAAAAGCAGACACATCTCCCCTCACCAATGATGATTCTGTCTTCATCTATAAATTCTCTGTAGGCATAGTTGAAAGAAATCAATGAGGGAATGTAAGGCAACTCTTTTGAAAACATTTCGAGCGGCCTGTAGGCCGATGAACCTCTGGCTTGTCCACCCCATTGAAAATATGACCAGAGGATCGTTTAGGCTCTAGAGGGGTAAATTTTTGTTGTCACGTCTTCCTCGATGTCGAGGTGTTTTTGTTATGACGAAGAGCACCTCCGTCAAATCAGTACCTACGAAACGGAGAGTAGGTGAGAAATGAGATATTATTTTGAGCTTGTTGCTATGGTGATGTTGAGGCATGCTGTCATGCAATATCATCTGGTATCTTCCTTGTTCAATGTTGAATATTTTTATCGTCTCAATCATGCAAAGATTGTACGTCAATGCGCTAGAAACTAATGCCTGTCTTTTTCTAATGCTTTCTCTATGCTACATAAAGTCACTGAGTTTTGTTTTTTCTTCTTCTTTTTTTTTGTTTTCTCAATGAATGGGTTATCATGACTTTTTTCTTTTGGGCAAAATAGAAACAATATGTTTGGGACTTTAAAATGCAACTAACTCAGGACAATAGAAAGGTGTTATTCTGTCGACAAGATTATCTAGATGAATGGAAGTGTTAGAATATCATCATTATGAAATCTCTTTCCCGTGTACAATCTAATAAAGGTCTGACTGGTTCATGTGCTTAAAGTGAGTGTGTGCCCATGAAAATTCAAGGACAGAGAGAAAAACAAAGAAAGAAAAGAAAAGAACTTAACAAAAGAAAGAAATACAAAATGAAAACTTTGTAAATTGGAAACGGGTGATGTCAACGTTGCGCTCTCGTCGGGTACTTTTGGTTTGATTTTGTTTACGATGGCCATGTTGTGTCTTGCATCACTGCAATTGAGTGCCTACCATCACCATCAACTTACTTTCTTTGCTTGTAATGAGTCTTGTTACTTTGCAAGCTCACATTCTGTTAACTTGAAAAAAAAAAAAGAAATACTTGTATCGTCTGCTGCACTTCTTCTCTCATTCGACAAACTCCCTTTTTGTTTCATTCTGACCCCCTGAACTGGCCCACTTTTTGACAGTTGATTGTGCTCTCTAAAGTCTAATTATGAAATCATTTCTCCCAAGCAAAGAGAATCTTATCAGAAGAACCATGGTGTTGGATTCTGGTGTGATCATGGTGTTTGTGGGTGATCAGATTTTTTTTTTGTCACCATCATAAAACAGAAACTGGTTGGTTTTAGTTGGAATTAGGTGGTGGGCTATATATTGCCTGTGGTGTTGGAGTTTCTCTCAATAATACATAGTGTTCGTTGGGGTCACATAATGAGGGAATTTTGTTGTTATAGTTAACACGTAGTCGTCACTTGTCAAAGAAGTAGCAGTCTTTCAACTTCTGAAGATAAACTCCAAGTTGAACATCAAACAGTTAAGTGGATTATACAATTGGTATAGTTTTATCATAAAAAAAGTGTCTAACAGCAGTTTTCTGTGGGAGCAGAAAAAGGAAAGGTGGATGAAATAATCAAAACTTGAAAGATTCCTAGGAGTTAGTTGCCTGTGTGCAAATGTGATGGGGGGGAGTTGGTGTGAAATCAAGGGTGTAAACAAGTTGGAAGAAGGAGGGAAGTGAATACACGACATAACAAAAAAAGTGTCTTAAAATGGTGAAGGAGGGGGGTTGGGTCTGCTGCGGGGAGGGACGGGTGTGGTTGGGGATCGTGCGCTGCCCAGTGGTGTCGCTTTTAATTATTTCTTTTCCCTCTCTCGTTTCTGTTCCCTGGCTTTCAGTGGCACATACAGCGTCGGTATGTAGACCTGTGGTATTTCGTGATTTCTTTATTTCACTTTGTATCACTACATTTTTACTATCACATCCTTTTTCTCTCTAATTTTTGGGGCTGACATTTTTGGAGCTACGTATCACGCTATTAGCGGTCACCTTTTTTTGTCACCTTTTTTTTTTGTTACTTTTTTTTTTCTGTTGTCGTTTACCGTCCATCCCTTTTTCGTTTTGTCTTTCGTTGTCACCGTCGGGTGATCCCCCAAAACTGGAGAGGGTAATAACTTTGCCGGTCTAGCAAACTCTAGTTCTTGATTCAGTTGCCCTAAGGGGCAATGTCACTTCCATCCCTCAAGCTCCTGGGATTTCTCTTCATTTTGTCGAAAGAGATTCACATTGATCCAGGTGCATTCTTCTTCCCCTTAACTATAATCTCCAAACTGTTACAAGTGTACCTGTTACTGTGCAAAACAGCCCAGGGTTTGTTGGTGTTGGTAAAAAGGCCAGTTTTTCGTCAATAAATTCATTTTTGTCTTCCCACGTAGATTTCCATTATTTTGATGTGCGACGTATATTGGTCGTCTTATGTGTTGATGTAGTTCAAATATTTTATAGCCAACAATCATGAGTCAGTTTTGTATTCTCTCCAGAAGTTTGTTCCCCATTGCTGTTTTCTGTTTTGTTTTATCGTTATTAGCAGAATTTTCAGTTGAAAAATTTTCTTTTCTCCAAGTTTTGCATGCATTTTGTCATTGCATAAGGAATGAAAGCCTGAACACGTCACTCGCATGCAGGTCTGCCAGCATGGAGATGTGCTTCTTTTTCTGTTTTGATTTTGCGATGCTAACCCTTCATATCCGAACCGTATCAGTACCGTAAATCGTTTTATTTTTTAAGTGTCTTGGGTCACTAGGATTGAAATGTGAATCACGAGAGCCATTGTGGAAATACTCTCGACAACCCCAGACGGTGAAACTGCCGCTAAAGTAGATGTAGTAGATCAATGCCCAGCAGAACTTAAGTGGTAATCACAAGAAGTAAAACAAAGAGGAACCTTAAATGGTAAAGCAACATTACCCAAGACATGATGAAACTGTTCTTGCGGCTGGATATATTCACCGGAATCAGCCTGCAAGGCAAACGTAATCAAAACCGAGAAGTCCGAAAATTTTAGTGAGAGAAGTAAAATTAAATAAAGGAAATTCCACGGAGATGGAGGGTGACAACTGACAGTGGTTAATCAGGTGGTTATTCTCATCGGACCAATGGGACATCACAAAAATGAAAATTGTGTGGTTATTTTCCAACTTCTTTTTCCCCCTCCACAAGTTGAAAGAGCTTAAATTCACTTTTAGATAAAAAATCACCGTCGTCATGCAGACAATCTCGTTACGATAAAGCAAGTTGTTCAGCCGACACTTTTCTTTGTTGCGAGATAATTCTGGCTTGCAGTCTCTTGACAATTACCTCTGTTCCACACCTTGTCACATTAAACTTGATGTATCCAATTATTACATCCCTTAACAACATTCCTTTTACTTGAGCCCAATGTGGTCTGATTTTAAAGAATTTTTCTCACAAATTTTTCGTACAATTTTTTTTTCCTTGTGTAGGTAATACTCAGAATGGAAGTGAAAGGTATTGTTTGTTGTTGAAGAGAGTGTATAACATGGATTCATAGTCTTTATACACATTGTAATTAAACAAAATATTCTCCCTACTTGCAGTTTAATACCTTTCGGTAGCCTTTAACCCTTCTCTTCATCTGAAAATATTCATTGTATACTCTGCTTGTCCTAGTGTAGTATTTCCTGCTTTTGCTGTTTGTAAACAACTCATACAACTAAAACAAATAGGTGTCTCCAAATTTCATGTGAAATTTCAGTCCATTATTGAACATTGTAAAATGAATTTAGGTATTTAATTTTCAGTTTTTAAGTAATGCTTTTGAGTACAGTTAATCCTCTTTCTCTCTTACGTTTCCAAAGTGTTAACTCACACTTTTGCTGGTCGTATTCCTCAAGAGGGAAGCCGCCAATCAGTTTGCAGATGAAAAGCAAAGATAAAAAAACCATTGACTGTGTATTTGTTTCTGAAAGATATTCCTTCTATGGGGTCCATGATTTCACTTTGTGATGAATTTGTAAAAACTAAGTAAACTTTTTTGATTTGCACAGAATATCTAGGGCTGCTCAGATTGTGTCAGCAGATTTTAGCAGTGGAATTCACCTGAAAACGTCAGGATCCAATCAGTGGATCAGTAGGGTCAAACATTTTAAATATTTTTATGACATCGGTTGAAATGCCGCCCCGTGTGTGGCAAACCCACACAACATATCTGACTTTCATGAATCACCGACAGGAACAGGTCGTCCAAACAGAACTCCTCTGGATGCTTATCAGACATTCACAAACAAAACGATGTGGTATCCACATTGGTATCGAGAGATTATACCAATTGGTCCATAAAAATTGTAGTAAAATAATGAAATGAAAAGCACGAATAAACCCCGGGTTGCTGTCGTATGTAATAAGGAATAATTTAGTGTCTTGATTTTAGCTACTTGGAGGGTCTGAGGTTTGATTGGTGTTTCAATGTTGATCAAAGAAATGCTCATATTGCCTTCCAAATCTCTCGCTCTTGCACAGCATTCTGAAAGGAGATCCAGGGTTGAGTATGCCTTAAAAATTTAAAGAAGAGACAGCATTTGACCAAGAATAAAAAAAATCTCAGCAAGAAATGAAAGTGGACAGCTGAATATACCACTCAGTCGATTTTCCTCGGGAGAAACAGTTGAAATGATCCTCTCAGCTGTTGGTATCAACTTTGTTGGTTGTTGACTCTCAAAGGAGAATTTTGGGTGGGGAGGCATGGTGCAACACTGATATTTTAGACATCCCTCATGGTACTTGTAAAAAAATTATTGTGATTCGCATCAGACGATCTTACCAGAAATGACACGTCTAGTCGGGGCTGGTAAAAAAGGGGGTTGGGGGGGGGGGGGCAGTACAATGCATAAAACACCGAGCGTCGACCCGAAGCGCACAAAATGGTAACAAAGTGTGCTAAAGGTGTGAGTCAGTTTGCCCAAATTTCATGCATATGCATTACTGTCATGCGTTGTTTAGAGAATTTGTAGTCTGCATATAACAAACTTGAAAGTGTAAGGATGGAAAGCACCATAGAATTTAATGAATACATCTAAAAAGTTGGACAAATTGGTAGTATAGAAACAAGTTTACCTCAAAAATTAGATCCAAGTCAAAGAATGGATAGTCTGTTTATGTTCATTCTCATTTTATAATGTGGAACTCCCCCCCCCCCCACATCTTCTCATGCCTTCACTTGAGAGTCACTTTTGCAAAATACCAAGTCAGCATTCTCCCTTCTCTTTCTTCGGTCAACCCACTTCGGTCTTTCTGAACCATCAGTACAGTACATGCAAGTCAAAGAGTTACCAACAGAGCTTCACAGTATTTTAGTACCTCTTGCATTTCTTTTTTTTTCAGTGTTGGTGGTGGTAATGTAGTTTTATGTTTTTTATCACTTTATGGTGGGTGGTGAAGCATGCACTGATTGCCAGTGCCATGTACACCAGTCCCAGGAGGGTTAACCCCCCCCGGTCATGCCTGTTTCAGCGCCGATGTTCGGAGCTTTACACGTGCGGTGCTTACTTCTGAATACTTTGTATCTTTTTTCAGACCTTCTAATGGAAGTGTAACAGATCATCTCCTGACCAATGTCGTCGCCGTCGTAACCTAGTAAATTAATTTTTAACCAGTTTTGAACAATCCATTCAGCCAATCTCTCATGATTTTATTTTGCCATGCACACATCACAAAAATCCATCGCCAGCTGCGTGAATGATGCATAGCTTGACTGCGCCCTCAGCTCAGTCTGTATTTCACGACCACACTGTACATCATAATTAAAAGCATTGGTATTCCACACTTCATGGTGGTGAATTTGGGCACCTCGTCGGTATCAGTACTCTGCATTTGTGTAACCGGTAATTACAGTTGTTGACATTCTTATATCGAATTGTCAGCTACTGCTAGTTTCATATCTAGAATTCTGGATTGCTATAAAGTAAACTTATAACAGGTTGTGGCATATATCCTCTATTATGAATGGGTACAGAAAATGTTACCGGGGTGCTGGAAGTTGTCATAACATATTTTGCCTTGTATCGAAAACGAAAGACAGAAGGTGCTGCGGGCACAATAACAGGAAATACTTGGGGAGTGGCTAAAATTATCCCTGAGATATGCTCTCGCAACTTATTGTGTGGCAAAGCAGGAAATGGCTTTTCATGATAATATTAATGTAGTAGTAGTGTGTAAAAGTATGGACGTGGTGTAAGTACTTCACTGATACATGGGCTGTCCTTAAGGATAATTATGTACCTGCAGGAAACAGTGCTAGCTACCCCATTCTGCCATTTCATCTGTAAGAACCTTTTAAAGGGCTTCTGTGTCATATTTGTCTCGCTTCAGTGGAGGATTTTCTCAAATTGTCATCATCGCTATCGCAAATGATAATACCAGTACCAATAATGACTTAATACCAGATGATGAATGAAGCATGCTCCAGAATGGCATATCAGGAGGTTAATAAAACCTCAACGAGAAGAAAATGGTAATTGAGAGATAAATAAAATCCATACACACTAGAACAATTTGATAATTGGAAATGAAAAATAAAACCTATTATACAATCAGTTGAATGAAATGAGTAAAAAATAGAATCTGCAGCAGAATAAAGTGATGATCAGTGACAAAGTTTAGTGGTAGTCCTGGCATCCGAAATGCCCAGTTTCCCTACAGGACAACCAAAGTTTGTTTCAAAAGGTTGTGCTTCAGAAAACCAAATTCAGTTAGCGTTCGAATCACATTTACTGTCATTAGGTCATTAGATTTTACTAAGAATATCTGAAACATTGTGGGATGAAATGGGGTGATAAATTGCTAATGTTTTGCAAACTTAATAGGTTACTGGTGCCCTGGTACACCAAACCTGTATTAAAACTCAGGACATGATTTTTGGCAGCACAATTAATTTTGAAAAAGACAACCTCATTTTACACATTAGTCGTTCCTTGGACTACAAGATGGAAATGCTAAAACTTCAACACTGATAATTCTCAAGTGAGCACTAGAGCCGGCACTGGAATCAATTGATAATAGGAAACCAAAAGTAAATCCTGCACTAGAATCAATTAAATATAGGAATAAATCCTACACTTGAATCAATCAATAAGAGTGAAATGAAGAATGAAATTTGCCCTAGAATCAATCGATAATACAAAATTAAGAATGAAATAGGCAATGAAACAGGCAGTTTCATTCACAGCTTCACAAATAAATCTGCACAGCTTACATCAAAATGCATCAAGCTTAGATACTATCTCAAGTGTGATCTAAAATTCATATTGATTGCAAAGCACATCGCATGCACTTCAAATCTAGGCTGGTCTTGTTTTCTCCCATTCTGCTTTAATTTGGTTTTGAAGTTTCTTTCTGCAGCACCGTAAAAAACTGCCATCTGCTCATGGTTTATATTTTGTAGGTGTTTTCATTCCTAAAATGGGGCACTGTGACGCGATTAGAAAAAGACAAAAACTTTCAAGGAGACTCGTTAGTCTTAGTGAATCAGACCAAATGGAACTTGATTTTCATCACTATCAGATGGGTCTTTTGCGAAAAGAGTATGGAAGCTTATCGCTTGGTTTGTTCAAACCCTTCTGCATAGTCATAAAGAGTCGCACTGTGCATGCTGTTTGCCTCATTAGAGACTAAGCCCTAAAGAACATATACCGCTTCGTCCATCAATAAAAGTTGAAGGTACCATTCTGAATCAAGAACCTCCATACTATTACTACCATGTACAATCGAGAAATGTATAGAGAATTGAGAAAATGATGAACTTTTTCTGACAGTAAAACTGTGGCAACATTTCATCATCTCACAAGCTTGTACAACATCAAAGTGGTTTCATTTCATATGCTCAAATTTAGACTCTTTCAAGTATTTTACTTTTTTTTGGTTTGACACACATCGGAACTTTTCAGCAAATCAACAATCATAGAAAGAAAGCTCACCGACAGATTGAAACATTTACAGATCCAGCATTCTAGACCCACATTTGTCCTGTTTCATCAGTTATCAGGTATTTGATATTCATAGCCATTCTTCCTTAGGACTGGAGTAATTACCTGCCTACCATCTCAATAGTACTTTCTCAATATGAGTTTTCTGATGATGAATGGAGCCCATTGACCTGCACACACATTGTTCGCTTTGAGGAATCCATCACAAATGGGGAAGGCGTCACAGGGGGAAATCAACGTCAAAATTCTGTTGTGGTCCGTTGATTGTGTGTTGCTGCCATTCGAGGTGAACTTTACCTCACCTTTGCAGAGATGTCCGCACTTAAACCATGCAATTAAATGTATCGTCAGTTAGCCAAGTGTTGTACATTCAACATCGTACATGTTGTACATATGTCTCAAGTGTTGTAAATATTCCACTGACTCGGTCAAAAGCATGAGGGAACAGTAGTAATAGAAGGGACTGGGCATGCCTTTCCTCATTTGCATGTCAAAATCGGGGCTAATGATACTGGTATGAAGTAAGTACCTTGATGCATTCATTAACCCATGGAGGGGATGAGCCTATGTGAGATAAAAGCAAAGCAACAAGTTTTAATTTGACTGAAATACATAAACTCCAAAGTCATGTTAAAATTGACCAGGCAGTGTTCAATTGGATAAGTTTGAAGAGTTTAGTTAAAATCAGTTGCTCGTCGTGTCGGGTGTGCCCTTTGAGGTCGTTGAATGTGAACTCTTCACATGAACAGAGCATCGCTGTGTTTTTAAATCAACGTATGATGTGACAGTCAAGATATTTAAGGTCATTTTAGTCTTTCATGATCGTCCCTTATCCACCCATGTTTGCTTCGTTTCTATGGTAGCTGATCAGTTGGTGCTAGATTATACCATGAACTTCCATGTATTAGTTTGATCCAGTTCAAGTAAATACTAGTGAGTCTTGTCGTAGCTGACCTGGTACAAGGAAATCTTTTTTCGTTTGCCCGTTTGATCATTTTGGCAGAAAATCTGCTCATTTTAAGGTTATGTGGTTGTGAGGAGAGTCATTAATTGGAGACTACAATGATTTAAACAGTTACTCAAGTGGCATGCAGTGTAGCATTCACAGTGGCAACAAATGTATTTTACATTGATGTCGTAAGACTCTCACTTTCATAATCCCTTTAGAACTTTCGTAATCCCTTTAAAAGGTCTAATGTTATTTGAACTTTTAAAGGGAGTGGTTTTAGATGTATATTCTTTTATTACAATAACCCTACAGTCATCCAGGCGAGTTACCACCCCATTTTTGTGATCGGTCACACGGTACTTGTCGCAGGTGACTTTGACATCTTGTAGTAGAATATGTGCTACACCAGATACTAAATGGTACTTGATTTGACTGGTAGTGCATGTTCGTTGAAGTTTTCTTTTTGTACCTAGGTATACTTGCCTGTATATATAACCCCCTGGTTGGAAGTTCACTAACTGCTGCTGTACTCTCCATCTTGATTGATTTATGTCTGATGCATGCTGTATATATGTTAACTTTTTCCTCTTGACATCCTACAACAAGTTTATTGAGTTATACTGCTTGTCTACGGGTACACTATAAAAGTTCCACATAAAGTAAGGTGGCCTCATTGATGGACTTTGGACACATGGGAGTATTTCATCTACATTTCACTGCTTCTGCCTGTTAGAAAAAAGTTGCTATGCTACTTCAAAGCTTCCATGGGAAATATGTTTGGTCACACTGGCACACAAAAAGAACACTTTTGCCGAAACTGCAAGTGAGTGACACACACAGAGATACACCCTGACCCAGACACATGCAAACACATTTAAAGTCTGCCTTTTATAAGTGGCATATTATCGTCATTGTATGGACTCATGCCAGCACTGCCATTATGTTTACTTCACATGTTTCATGATAATAAGGACTGAAATGTAGTCAAATCAACCTAATTTTGCTGACCATACAGACCAAGCGTAACTCTAATACCATGTTTGCCGGGCTAAAAAGGCCGGCAAATTATTTAAAATCCCTTCTTGTTTATTGATGCAAGCTTTCCCATACAAAAGAAAGGATTGCTCTCATACACATTCCTTGCTTATCAGATTATTTGAGAAGAAAAAAGAAAAAGGAAAGGGTCAGAAAATTGTATTCTTACGGTTCAGCAGGACTTTGTATCTTTGAGCCTTTCACCTCCTAGTTGTATTCAGAATGGAAACCTTCATTCTGTATATGAAGGTATATGCAGGGTGAAATTCTTCTCTCTACATGAAGATATAACTTATACGATTATAAGCTTGCATTCACTTTTAAAGCAAACCCTGTGTAAAGCTAGTTTTTGAGATTTGAGTTGATATTAGCAACTGTGGAGTTTTTCTGTCACTTTCAAGCAGACACTCCAGAAAAAGAGAAAAAAAAAATTATCATATAGTGACTTTCATTTTCTTCCAAATATAGCCACCTAAGTGATTGAACAGCACTTAAAATACCTGCTAGTATTGTCACAGTATTCACAAACATTAAAAAGAACCATGCTGTGATGTTGAGATCCTAAATTGGAGAAGTTTTGATTCTGTGGGCGTCATTTTGGGGGCAGGTACTGAATTTGCCTTGGGACCCATTACTATATTGTCTGAAAGATCTTGTGTTGCTACTTCATGAAGGAGGCTTAAAATAGACAGAGAGTAGGAAAAGTAATTCTGTAGATAGAAGGGGAAAAGGAGGGGGGAGGGTAAGGGGTGGTGTGGACTTCTCCTTATGGTATAATGCTCTGTCTTCATGTACTAGACTACTCATATTTAGGAGGCAGTTACTGCAATAAAACTAAGATTTGAGAGGGCGCTAAAGCAGAATACAATTCTGTTCGGACATGATGGCATAAACTTCGCGAGCAGGTGGCCAGAGGGTGTTGTTAGGAGCAAACTGTGGAAAGATATTCATGATGGTGACTGCGTGCCACGAAAGGTTTGATTTTTCTGTTCAACTTTTGGTACTGGTTGACTTTAGTCAAAAAGAATCTCATTATTTAGTGGCTCAGCCTCCATGTCTCTTCTATTTGCCAGCTCGTCCCATTCCTCAAGGAGGGGAACTCACTTTTCTGCATCTTGCATCGCATTGCTCTCTCACTTGTGCTTACAAGAGCCGACCATCGTGGGTAACATGTTTTTCATCTTATTTTCTGTTATCTCCAGATTGATGTCTGTGGAGGACGACCTGAAACGAGGCCAAGAAGAGATGCAGGCCATTGTCTCAGCCAAGCAGAAGGTCATCGACGCTCAGGAGCGACGCATCGAGTCACTGGATGCAGCCAACGTACAACTGATGAGTGCCCTGGAGCAGCTCAAGGAGCGTTATAAAGTGAAACGTCGCACGAAGTCGCAGGGAGACCTGCAGGTGAGCACGGCCAAGTTGTCACTCTCTGGGAGCTACAAGGACAGCAAGTGCTGACTGGTGTCTTTTGCCTGCTGGGAGACGCACCGTGGGGCACAAAACAAGGTGGCATGTGCACCCCCATCGAAGCAGACACGTCACTTCAAAAAGACAATCCAGCCTTTGTCTCTACCGCCAGGTCATTGATCACTGCAGCTGTTTATTAGTTTATAAGACCTACCATCAGGCTTACTTTGAATAATCTTGCAGATTCACATCTTGAAGAGGAATCTTGAAATGTGTTGGTGCCAACCGGTTAAACGTGACACAGGTCAAGTCTTGGTTGTCTGCAAGTCAAGGTTTTTGACCATCCTTGGAGAAGCTGAAGGTGAGACGTGGAGGGTTCATGCCTCCTACCAGGCGAAATCTTCACCTCATTCTGATGTGTAACTACTGAAATCAGGCTCATATGCTTCTTTTAATATGGTCTTGTTATGTCTTTACAGTAGCTTAGAAAGGCAGTATGTGTCACACATGGCTCTGTGTCGCTTCATGTTAGATAGTTGACTGAAAGTCATCTTCAAGGTCACTTTCAATGAAGATCAGTTGCTATCACACACCATCATGGTGTTCTTTGAATGGAGTGCATGGCTGTTGGCCTTTACTTTGTCACCCATATAAACAAATGATGTTGTAATGGGAAAGTTCAAGTGTTGGCTGTCTGGCTATTCAAGTGTAACCACAAAATGATTTCAACCCAAACTGACATTCATATTTTGATATGGCCCAACAGTTGATACTTTCAGGCCTTAACAAGTAACCACTCTGTTGTGAAGATAGCAGACAAAAGTACCTTCAAAAATAAAATTCAATTTGGTAGAATCAGTCATGTTTATCTTATCGCATAATTTGCTGTTGCTGTCAATATCCAGTTTGCAAAACAAAAACACACACACTCACACACACAAAAAAAAGCAGAAAATATTTCCAACTAGTCATGGCAAAGTGTTACAATGCCTCTTGATCTGGTTTGGAAGTGCAAGTAGGTAACAGGATTACTTCTATTTTGTGTTATTGTGAACAGTGCTGTATGTGTCACAGAGGAGATGTTAACAGTGTGTGCGTGTGAATATTTCCATATTAAAAATTCAGCTGCTTTTGTTGACTTTGAGACTAAAGAAACATATTTTGAACCTAGTGTCGTATTTATCTGGTTAGTATCAGGAAAACATTAAGAAGCCATGCCTCGTAGTCCGCATACCTCCTTTTACGTCGGCGTCTCGTTGAGTGTGTTTCTCAGATTCTGAAATTTAAGCCTCCGACTTCCTGTTTTTATGTATATGACAAGAGAAAGGTCAGTGTATTGCTTTTGTGGTTTGAAAATGCTTCAAAGCTGTGTCATACAAACAAGTTTAGGGCTTAAAACCCTGTCAAGAAGATACGAAAAAGACAAAAAAAAAAAAGCTTCAGAAGTTTATAGATACATTCTCCTCGTCTAACCCCACCTCACTTTCATCATGTCCACTCCAAATTTATGAATTCTTCATGTGTGGCACTGTTTTGCAGTATTTGTTACTGGAATGTCAACTGCTCACCGAGTACTACCTCATGTACTCTTATTTTAGTCGATCCTTTTTACCCCCTTAGTGGTCCAATTACATGTCGTGAATATTCATGAAGGCCCTTTTTATATTGGCAATCCAGGGTTTCCATTTGACAAAGTGAATGATCATTTACTGGTAAGCCGTGAGTCTTTGTTCTATTTCAGGGGTACATGGTATTGGTACTTAATTTACCAGTATGGTGGTATGTAAGTGATTACTCACTACCAGAATATGCTAACAAAATGCTCACATACAATATCTACATGTTTGCAGATAATCTTCCCAGTAGGTGTTGGTATGTGCGACATGGTAAGGTAGGCCCACAACTCTAGACACCTGCGAACACTTAGAGATTGACTCATCTAAGATCCAAGGACTCTCTATTTTTGAGTCTTTCTTAATGTCTGGTGATTGGCTCAAAAGAGCATGAATAATCATAGCCTAAGGAAAAGAAGTATTGAGTGCTAGTGAGTGTAATTGATCACGATGGTATGCATGAATATTAATAGCTTACAGTCTGTACGCACATTCAGTCAGAATCCAAGCGATAGTTCACAGACGTTAGTATTACGAATGCAGTCAGAGCTGATGCATGAGTAGCACACGTCCGTTGTACGGTCAAGCTTGCAGATTGATAGCCAGCGGCAAAGATGTGAAAATTCAGTGTCAGCTGTCCCGCTGGGTTTGTTTATTATGAGAGGCAAACGTAATGGTGAGAGGAGAATATTATCCGAAGAGGAAAGGAGATGACTTCTTTTCTATTGGTGTTTATGAGTCATCAGATTTATTTACTGAGCAGCTGTTACATTGGCAGAGAATGTTTATTTCATAATATGTGAATAATTCAGGAAGAGAATTATGTCTAGATTCATGGTCAATGATGGGGGAGATTATAATTGGTAGAACATATGGTATGAATATTTGTCAACTCTTTAAATATTATGAATATTCATTATCTCTTTAGAACACAAACATTTGTTACCTTTCCACAAAGTATTATAAAATAGCTATATATCATGCTTAATGTTTTCTATTTGTGGAAGAAAAACATCCACTGTTTCCCTCATGTTAGAGGCAGTACTTTTACCATGTTTGGGAGAGGTTTTGTAAACGATTGTTATTAAAGAGTGAAGTAAAATGAGGGTTTTAGAAGGATTTTTTTTTTTTGTTCTTTGTTTTTTTTTTGCCGTAAATGTTCTTAGTTTGACTGTGCTAAGTGTTTTCTGAGTAACGATGAGAGGACAGCTTTGAAATGATGTTTGTAACATTTGCAAAGTAGTGTTAAAGAGAGTAAAATGTTATAAACATCGTAATTTGTTTATGTGAAGCAGGTCCACTGACAATTATGTCATTCTTGATTAACCATGGATATAATTCCTTACTCAGTGTGCTGAAGGCTGGTAACTGTCAAAGGTTAGGCTCTCTGTTACATAACATACGTAAAATGTAGTAGACTGTAGACTCTTCGAAATTAACAGAAATTAAGAGAAATTTAACAAAATCATGGTCTGGTTATTATTCATGATGGAGGAATCGGCTTGTCGGAACACTGAAAACAACATCACACTTCATTGTTCCAATGATGGATAGCAGTGGTGTTTGCCAAAAATTAAATTTTTTAATTACGATCGTACCATTTTAAGTTAAATTCATCAACCTATTGCCTTTGTGAAGGAGGATGTTTAATGCAATGATTTTCTGTCATTTATGTTGAACAAAACCTCGTAAGTACATTGGGCATTGCCGTTAGTCGATGTGCATCCTGAGTGAATGTTTCCTTTGAAGGTGTGTTTTTATCACTATTATCTTATTGTGTGTGTGTGTCACCAACATGCTTTGGACTATCGATTGTTTAACAATATTTTAGCAGTTTGTGAGAGACATTCCCCCACTGGTTAACATGATGAGCAGTGTAACAGGGGTGGCAACTTGTTGAAATGCAAGAAAGGGATGTCAACATGATGAAAAGTGGGAGAAGCAACACAACAAGAAATGTGAGAGCTGTGTTGACATATTTTTGCCCGGTGAGGGAGCTTCCAACTTGTAGAGCCACCTGACAGACCGGTCAGTATGTTGCAGCGTTGAATGGCATGCACATTCGGGGGTTTGTAAAAATATGGCAACATAGTGAAAAGAGCATGAGAGAGATATCAACATGATAAGCAGCTTGAGAGATGTCAACATGTTGAACAGTGCGGCAACGTACCAAACTCGTTGACTAGCAGTGTCCGAGAGTTTTTCTGCATGTTAAGAAGTGTGAGAGGTACCTACATGTTGAGCAATATGTGAGAGTTGACAACATGTTGAGAAATATGTGAGAGATGACAACATGTTGAGAAATATTTGAGGTGTTCATGTGTTGAGCAGTATGAAGTGTGAAATGTATGTCAACATGTTATGTGAGTGTGATGTATGTGCGTGTGTATGCATATATGTATGTATTGTTTATAATTTCAGATGTCTTTTATTTTTAGGCTTTATTGTTGTGCTCTCATTGTACAAGTTGGGATAATATATATCACCAGTTTTTCATAGCTTTTTTTTTATAAGTTAATGTAAATTTTCTGTACAGTCGTTGCATAATACCTTGTACATTTGTTTTCCTAATAAGAGTATGTTACTGATGGGAACTTATAATAGAGGGAGCTGTAAAATGTTGCTTTGTCTTGCCTCATCACCATGGAAAACATTACCATGAAAAAAAAAAACATGAAAAGCATTATGATGACTATATGTCTAAATGTCCTCAGACAACAGCCAGAGACAATTAAACAGTATAAAACGAAACAGTGGCAAATTGTTGCTATGTCTTTGTATCTCGTGTTTCCGTTCCTAATTATTCCTTACATTTGGGCTTCAATTAGACATTCATGTATATCTTTGTGACAGTTTCAAGTCTGTTTCTTCCAGCTTACACCGAGCATAAGATTAAGGTACAAGGGGTAGTAGATACATACAAAGGAAGAATTAAAATGAGGTAGAAATAATTGAACGAGATCGACAATAAATGCAGAGACTGTGAAGATAGCCGGTGCAGGCGTAACGGGAGGAGGGGGCAGAGGAATTATGTTCCTGCTAAATTTTCTGGATACGGTGCAATGTGGAAAAAAAGGTTCCCAATTCATAAATTGTATTCACCCTAATAAAAGGTTTTCAGAGTGCCCCATAAGACATTTACCCCCAACTGTAAGAGGGTTGTTCCCTTTACGAAATAAACCCCTTAATTATAAGAGGGTTGTGCCGACCCTGGATACAGAACCAGAAATAAGCAGGAGGTCTTTTAGTCTGGTATCATTGAGAGGATGAAAGCAATGCGTGAGAAATAATCTTGTCTTTTACTCTTTCGATCATTCTCTCAGGTTGGCCTCATAGGCCCCTACACCGACCTTTCATTTCTTTTTTGGAGGCTAGTCAGTATGTCATCAGCATCCAGAAACTATAGACACTTCCCCGCTGCCATACTGTGTCGATGTGATGGTCTTAATAAAGCCTGTATGGGTTGCATTGTTCTCCATAGATTTTCAAGAGAGGGGGGGGGGGGGTGGCATCAGCGAAGCGCTTTCCGCTGTTGCAAAATGATCGCCGGAGGAGGGATTTGAGGGGGGTTGGCATGGAGCATTTGATAAATGAGATGCCCAATGATGCAAACTGGTGCTGAATGTAGTGCTTTTTTTCCTGCCTTTGAAATAGCAGTGAGCTATTATGAACTTACTTCGCAGGGGCTGGACAGAACTTCTGTCCCCCGCACCCGTTAAAACCCGTCGTAAAGACCAACAGAACATCGTATTGTGTTAATCTCACCGCCTCACTGTGTTAGTCCTCAGTTGTATCCTGATGGGGTTTTAAGGGCAGTATACTACACCGAGATGGCAACGACGTCGCTTCAACAGATCACATCGTTCCATCAAATGATATTGGTTGGCTAATCAAAAGTAAAGGAAAATTTCAAGTTTCCCATTCAAATTTTTTTTTTTTGAAGTGTCACTTTGGCTTTTTATTTGAGTGCTTAGCCTATTTAGTCTAGAGTACTTGATTATACCTAATTATTACACCTTGAACTTTGCCGCAGGTGAACATTTACAGTGAGATTTCAAGCCGCACCACCAAGTAGTCTGGGTCAAGACCTCGTGAACCTTTCCCCATCTTTCCACATTCCCACAACGCCCATATTTTCTGTTGTTACCGCTACTCCCGTGCACAGCCCCTTCTACGCACTGCTCTGCTTGAACTGTTATATCCCTCCACTTGCTTTCGTCCACTACAGAGTGACTACGTACATCTTAGTAAGGGCGTGCTGTGTGTATGAGATTCTAGAACTGTATGGGTGGGGGGGGGGGGGGTGGAGGGGAATATATCAATAAGTTCATGGAAGAAGGGGACACGTCTTAACACTGTACTAACCAGGAAGCTGACGGTTAGACGTCACATCACTGATGTAGAAAATCTCTGCAAAATGTGATCAAAGATAAAAAGACTCCAATCACGGGAATTTTGAAAAAAAACACCTCTCGCTTTAGCTCTCACACTTGACATAACCATCGGTAATTTCTCTAGAACCCCCCCCCCCTTTATACCGTCGTTGAAGGGTAAGTGCAGGCCTAGTAAATTTCGATTGTGCTATATATCATTCGGACCAGGGAGCTGCCTTTATAAATGGCAGCTCATTGTTCATTCTAAAAAGTCCCAATGTCAGTTTTGACAGTATAATGTTTTCACATTTCTAACATCTGATGGGTAGCAATTCGTTTCTTTTACACCCAAGTTAAACTTCAAAGAATGTAATACCTAGTTACGATGAACACGTTCTGTATAGTGATTTATGTAGCGTCGTAAAAAGGTCCTGCCATGTATATACGACGAGGTGTTGGTTTGTTAAGTCGGAATATGAATACAACAGATTTATAAGACGGCAGAGCATCCACATTAATTAACAGAGATGTCTTCCATACGTAGGAAATTGACATAAAACTATCAGTGGGTATAATGTACATTGCATTAAATCCAGAAATGATATGACACACAACTGCAGTATGTAGTTGCAGACGGGCGTATCACTCTTAGCAGCAGCTTATAGAGTTTGTGTAAAACAAGGTTGTCGTAACCCCAGTGGAGTGGGGGGGGGGTGTCTAGGACTTAAAGAGATTGACCAGTTTGTGGATTAACTTCTCGCCAGTATTTCTCTGCGAGTATAGGTGCGGAGTTCACCCCCTTCCCTTCTACCCAAAGGCAATCGATTGCGTTTACATTAGCACGCTCCCAGATCGATTTGATGTTGAAAATGAAGTGAACATGTGACCTAAGACTTCCTCTGCAGGCGTTTTTGTTCGGCTTGGGGGTGAGAAATGGGACAGGGGGGTTAAATGGCGAGGGAAGCAGTAGTCACTCCATGAGAGCCGTATAGTTCTCTGGACTCCGAAATAGTTCCTATCTTAAAGGGAAATGGGAGCGTTCACTGTACCAACATGGCATATAGAGAAAACCGCTTTGATTATTGTGAAAACCATTCAGACTAAACATCTACAAAAGCGTCTATCTTTTCACAACATTATGTATAAGATGAGTTACGGACGATGCATTTGAACCGTTGAAAGTTTGGATAACCTAATTCATCTTGAATAACAAGTAACTGAACTTCTGCCTATGAGAAAACTCATTTCTCGTAAGGAAAGCCGCAGTCTTTACACTCACAAAACGTTACGGTAAAATAAGAACTCCATAACTTTTAGGTAAAATTTTACACACAATTAATGTTAGTCTTACATTATGTATGTAACAATTTTACTAAAATGTAGTAAATTTACCAAAATTATGTAAAATTTATGGAGTTCTTATTTTACATAATTTTGGTATATTTTACTACAGTTTAGTAAAATTGTTATATACATAATGTAAGACTTACATTAACTGTGTGTAAAATTTTACCTAAAAGTTATGGAGTTCTTATTTTACCGTTACGTTTTGTGAGTGTATTTTGAATAATCTATTGTTCTGTGCCCATAAATATTGGTAACAATAATATGAATTTTTCTGCAAACTAAACGCCTTAGTTCCCTTTAAGGACCCTAGACTCCATCTGCACGATAACAAAGTGTCTGAAGATCTGCAAAACAAAAAATACAGAAAAACAGAAATACATCAAGAATTTGTTCCAACAAGTGTTGACAGCTCTTTTTCCGTTTCCATTTTATATTTATTCATTTTCTGGTCTGTAAATTTTCAAGTCTCTAGATATTTTACATTGTAAGCGAAACGCCATCATTACAGAAAATGACACTTTCCCGCCTCTCTCGCCTTGTAACTTTCTTAATTTTCTTTTTCTTAAAAGTAAAGGCCTAAAAATTTACACTTCTTAGGGCAAATGTCTTAGTTTAACCTTCATCTGGAAAAAGCGGTGGGACATGTCCCCCTTTCTTCCCACCGTCGAAGACGTTGCGTCATGCAATAGGGTGAGCTAAGAAGATCCCTAAAACCCATATTTAATTCGTTAGTGTGCTTCGAGTATCCAGTACTGAGCCTGTTGCCTATAGTCTTCATAAGACACTCTGTTTTCCCATATTGCCATGGCATAATGTAACAAACAAATGGGCTACAGTTGGCCCAAAACTGAAGACGTGCCTCTAGGAATAGACATTTGGTTACCTTGAAAAATTGTTATAGTAATGATTTAAGTAATCATTTGATCCATTGAGGTACACTGCATCCTCTTGGAGTTTAACTTATGGGCTATAAGCAGATCAGGTTTCCCTGATTCGTTTATCCCACGATATCGACATCAACCTACCCCCCCCCCCCCCACACACACACACATATCTCTCGTTTTAATGGGGCTTCCTAAGAGAAAAGTCCTGCAATGATTTAAGGCTTTTCAAGTTTTCATCCTCCTCTACATCGGCCCTCCCAAATTTCAAACTCCTCATCTCAACTCGCCCCTGACCCCTCTTGATCACCTTCACAAGTTCCAGCTGATCATCAGTTTTTTTTTCCTCTCTGGTGACGCAATCACCAGTGGGTGCCTGTGCATTTCAGGTCCTGCCGGGTTAAATGAACTTGAAAGCTTAACTTGTTACTACCCTTGATAACTGGATACTTTCTTCCGTCGCCCTTGTTCTGAATTAAATAGCTTTTGAATACTGCGTTCGAACAGTTCACTCGTGCGCGTTACAACTATTGCTGTTATCCAAGGTTGTCCTGCTATTCATTGTGTGTAACACTTAGTGCATGCAACCGTGCTGGTGGTATTGTTAGCATTCCCCCTAAATGATAAGTGAAAACAATTCCACATTCAATGCACAGTACGTAAATGTATGCAAGGACGGAAAGAATGGTTCACTCGGACAGAGTCGGCATGGAGGCAGTGTTACTACGGCTGAATTTAATACAAACCATGATAATATGAGGGACGTCTTCCCTGGGCTTCTTCTTGTTGTGAAATTACTCTCAGATTGGAATTTTTTTTAAACTACTTTTATCGTCGAGACACTGACAGAAACTTTGGAAAGCGGATTATTTTGAGAGGTAGGTTTCTCCGCTCTTTGTAACAGTTCGCTTGATCGAGTTAGTTTAAGTTGGCGTGTAGTGAAAGAGCATTGATATCGGTGAACAGGCATGAAACTTACTCGAAGGGTTTAGTTTGATAACTGATACTTGATGATCATGTAAAGTAAGTAAGTAGTAAGTTGTCTTAACTTGAGTAGCTTAATTGCATTTTTTTTCACAAATGTGAAGAGCCCCTCTCAGCCATACCATGCGTACCCTGCAAAACTGCTGAGTAATAAGAGACATTGTCGTCACGCTTCAATCAGCCCGGCATTGGATCAGTTGTATACTGATTGATTTAGGCCTAAGTGGACATAAGCAGTAAATTAGCTTTTCTCATTACCGTACATGATGACCGGAAAGTGATCAAAAGTAAAGCACCCGCAGTCGCAGTATCGCGTGTTTCACTAGTGTATGTCCGTTATTCCTGCGATGTTTCCTTCTGATAAGGATATATCGGAATAACACATTGCATTCGTGTAACCTAAAACTGTGGTCAGCTACATCCTGCATGCAACGGCGATGAGATTTGTCGCAATTCGAATGAGAATTTAGTTCATAGGTTCTACTGCTTTGCAAGCTACCGTGTTGTATTGCAGATGGCAAACCGTCCGGGATGTTGATAATGTCTGCTCAATTCACTCCCTTCTTCGTTTTCAAAACCAACCATCCCACGTTCGGAGGCTCTTGATGAAGGATGCATTGCCAATAGATCCACCGTGACAGAAACGAGTGAATCCAACGAAGGGAGAGGGGGGGGGGGGGTGAAGTATTGTTCAAACTTAAACTTAAACTACTAAAAGTAGGACCAATATACTGGCTGCTATGCCGCAGATAAAACGACAAAAATATATATATTTTCCCAACAGCTCATTGTCCGACATCGTCAATTATTAATTAATTTAATTATTATTCGTTTCATTTTTTACACGTTTTGGATTTCACTCATTTTCAACAAAGCCGTGTCATTTCATCACTTTAGAATTAAATACTGAGTGTATAACTTAAAGTATTTTGCATTTCCCATTCTACTTTGTCTGATCATTCCCTTATTTCGTTAAAGGTCATTAAAGGGAGTGCAATGACTACCGAAAGGGAAACAAAGTAAATCTGTAACCTACAAGAGTGTCCCTCGCACAATTAATCCAGCCTAAGTTTAATCCATTGTTACTTATTTTTTTGTGCGTAAGTTCGTTTCCCTTTCTTCTCTGCGATCAATGATCCCTTATATTTTTTTTATATCATAACGTTCCATCGGTTTTCTATATTCAACCTCAGGCTGTATCTCATTCATAAGGAATCGTCATGAGCAGGAATTCGTGGTTGACGATAGGGAGCATGGAGATGGGAATATCATATTTATGATTATCCCCTACCCTATACTGGGTGTATAACTTAAGTCGCTATACGAGTGGGATATACGTAGGCCTATACATTCCATTTTAAGAAACTTTGTCACAGGGTAGCAAAGATTGAAATATAATATGTGATTTCCAACGGCTAAGTGAGGGAGGGGGGGGGGGGCGGGCTGAGCCCGATGGATTGTAATCGCCGTCCTGGGAATAGGAGAGGGACTCTTTTCAAAATTATTGAAAATAAGAGGCCCTCAGATGCTTTTTGTGCCATTAAATGTATGACTTTGTAATAAAAGTTTGGTTTGTCATATTTCCGGATTCATTTTCAAATGTTTATTAGCCTATTTTGTATTTCGTCGTTATGGTGTACCGTATAAAAGGGGGTCGTCCTTGGAGATAGAGTGTGGGGGTGGAAGAATGTCTTACAACCATTTCTGAAATCAAGTGACCTCTGTCTATTTGTATTCAAATTTCCGTAAGTATGGAAAAGACCAATAAAATTAGAGTTACCGGTATAGCCTTTACATAAGCAGGCGGGAATGCGAGAGTACGGTATACCCTTATATCGTTTTAGGGTTGCGGACCAATTTTAAGTCGACTCCTTGTATACTGTTGTCATTTAATCAACCATACATTATGTTCCTATTGGGAGAGGATGAAGATATCCCGTCGTAGGGAATTCTGCAGGTACATAAATGAGTTAATGGCAAACGACAAATAAACAAGTCCCAAGATTATATACGCTTTTAATGGTATAGGATTACTGATGTGCCCACTTCGAGGGAACGGCTTTGACTGTGCTTTCCCCCAATGCCCTTTCACATATACTGTATAGTCGGATCACTCTCCATCAATGCAGGACCACAGCGTGAACGGGGGCTTAAATGATTTGTCCAAACATAGAACTATATAGCCTACAAGCCAAATTCGTTTACAAATTTGAACAGGGATGATACTTAGGTAGGCCTACATAGCTATAGGAAGAATGGGGATGTTGTGGGTTGTAAGGTGACATGCATTAATTTAGAGATTGTGATTCTCTGATGATTTTATCTATGTATCCTGCATGCGTGCTTACAACCTGATTGAACTATGTGCCAGAGTAATCGGGGATATGATGACCAAACGTGGAGCGCCAAATGTCCGTCCTGAACGTAAAATAAAGCGAATCGAATTAGACGATCAATAACATATACCCTACCTTCACTATATTTCCTCTTTTGGTGTGATGGAAAAACTGAAAGTCGGTGATCGTTTTACGGAAATGTTCGTAAAGGTGTCATAGCAAACATTAAGATCTTTTAACCTATAACAAGCGTGTCTGCTTGTCAGTTAAAGAAAATATGTCAAGCTGTTCACGAATTTGTCGACGACAAAATTTATCATTTTCTTATTTCTTTTTTATTCCTGTGCGAATTGTTAACGAAAAGAGATTTTCCTCATGCAATCTCCGTCTTTCTACAACAAGACAGAACGGTTTTGTAATGCGATAGTCCCACAAGTTTATACTTCAGAATGTCAATATACTGTATGACGGCGAGATAAATTGAAATATTACATTAATATGGTGTCGTAAACGATATCATTCTGGGATCATAATGGTGTGTATACATCACAATTGACAACGAGTCTCTCGTCTATAGGGCTGCATAATTAATGCGCATACATAGGCCTATAACACAGTTGTAGAGAGTGACTGATAACGTTTGTCACTACTAAATAATTTTTTTTTTTTTTTGCTGTAAACTGCAAGACTAGACTTCATGCATCTTTACTTGGGAAAAGTGCCTAAATTGAGCCATTGGGATTCCGTTTGGTCATTTTTTCCATTCTCACTTTTTTTTTTACTTGGATGTACTTGAAGAGCACAAATTAACGTACAGATGAGTGTGAAAGTTAGGACGATTAATAGGAGATTTAGATTGTTTCAGAAAATCGCCATCTTGTATTGAAATTTCGGGTTAAGAGCCATGTCAAGGGGACGGGAACACCTCTCAAACCTCCACCTCTTAATCTCAAAATCTGAATAGTCGACGGACAGGAATTTTTAAATGATGTAGTATAGGCAAGGCAGTTACCAATCACATGCATGATAGGTAGGGAATCTCTGATATAAACGTACCTTGCATGCCCAAGGGACCCTTAAAGTTTGCTGTTTTAGATTAATGGTGCCATAGTACAGGTAAAGGTTTACAGCGCAACAGGCTTGTTGTAGTGTAAATCGAGGTACAATAGTTGTATTGACTAAGTAAGTTCGCAGCCTACGTTTTATTGAATGCACAAGTTCGATCAACTTGTCAATCGAAAATTGGCAACATATCCAACTGGAAAACGGAACAAGCAAGCTCTGTGTCAAAAATATTCTCCACTAGTTTAACCTTTCAGCGTCAGTCCAATTCAGAGCACGTACATATAGTTTCAAATGTGTCGTTTAATAAACGAGGGACGAAATGACGAAATACACTGATCAAAATATCTTCACCAGCCTCCCGTTTCCATGGTAACAGTCATTCGTGGAATGGGTCCACATAGATTCACTGCCAGCAAATAAGTTTCACCAGCAATTTGCGTGGGCAACCTACGTGTTATAAGTTAGAACTTATGTCACCATGTAGGCATTGATACTGTATATGCGTATACTGACAATTTCAAAACTATATACCCCATTGTTTCCTGGCTGATTAAAGACGCATTCTAACGAAATCAATTGATGAAGTTGTCAATGCACACATCACTGACAGCTGATTTCCAGGCCTGGGGGTAAAAATTATTCCCCAAATGGAGATCTCATTAGATCGCCATTTGCTTTTTTTTCTCTTTCCTTTAGATGCGATTAAATCCTGCACGTCTCTAGTGATACATACAGTAAAATGAAAATGAGGAAATAATTCAAAGTTGCCAACTCTCGTGAGCCTCACAGTTTTGGGCGTTGAACGCGAAAAGAACGTCTGGAGATCTCGCCGTGAAAAGTCACTTTCGTGCAATGAGAGACCATTCAGACCAGCTGGCATTAGATGAAAGCCTCCAAAGTCCACTGTGATAAGTTGTTGCTGAATCACAGATGAACCTTTGTAACGAAAGTTACTTATGAGGCAAAAGTCTAAATGTTTCTAGTTGAGAAAACACTTTTCATGATGACGTATACTAAGAGCTTTTTAAGACCTCCCAGGTTGGAAAAGGGATTCCCACGTTTTCTCTCTAGAATCTCAAAGGTTGGCCATCTTTGTGGTTGTAAAGGTCTGATAACTGTAACTTATCTCTCCCCTTTTTTGTGGTTCGGGGTGGTGAACTTTCGCAGAACTAGTATGTACATGCTTTGGATGTATGACAACAAACTGGTTCATTAAATATTTCATTTTCAAATTGTTCACAAGAATGTCATCCCGGTTTGAAATTCTGCAAGTGATTGTGCATTGCAAAGTTCGTGAAGTGAACTTTCGCAGAACCAGTACGGTACGTTATGTACATGCTATGATGTGAAACGACAAACGCCGCTTGTGTTTTTGTTTTCAGATTGCTTATAGAATACCAGTAACTTTTTTATAAATTCGAACTCGGTTATATTGTGATGCTCCACGTACAAATTGCTCCCAAAAACGTTTAGAGTGAAAAAATCACTCTTGTAGAGTGGTATTAGGGATGTGTCTTTAGCTAAGAGTGAAAAATTCCACTAGTAAAAGAGTCATTCACACTCTTTTTAGAGTGAATATACAGTCTTAATTTGGAGTTATCAATAATTTCACTCTTTTGGAATAAGAGGGCGTTATAACAAAAATGATCAGACTAACTCCTTTGAGCTTTCTTTGAAAAAAAAATATATATACAGGCGCCATACTCGTAGTCTCAGTGGATTTCTTGGTCGCCATAATGACTAAAAAAAAACTCAAAAGTGTCACAAGATTTATGAGCCCTTCCACAGTTTATTATTTCTGTAAGCAGGAAACATTTGCTTTTGGTGGATACAGTCATTATATTCAACTGTCATGGCCGGCAGAATGTGATAACATGCGCGATACGCCGCGCCTCTGTCTTTTAGCTGTTTAGGCCACGCGCTTCTTGAAGAGACAAACATGAACATCCGGGTAAACGCGGTCGTTCTGGCTGCTGTGCTAAACGAGTCACCCGCTGCCAGGGAAAACATCATCCGACAAATCGATACATAGTTGTAATTCTTTGAACGAAAATCGAATAAGTAAGTTTAAAGCAGCTATAGCTGCTGCAGCACAGTAATGTAATGATATATTGACATTCGCCGCCTCGTGAAAAAGCAAACACGTTGACGCAGTGAACCATACTAGTTTATTCATGTTTCTCATCTCAAAAGTTGACGAGGGAAACTAATTTGTAATTAATATACCAGAAATACAAAAATTTGGTCACGGACTTGAAAATCGATGGCCAAAGTTTTTTCTTACATCCTCTACAGTATCTGCTTCCCTCTACATAGTTATCTCTGCACTTTCATATTCAACTTGGAAAAGTCTGGACGACGTTGACTAAGTCTGTTAAATTGTTTTTTGAAAACTATGCCTAGGCCTACACTCACAGAATTATTTACCTAAATTATGTAAAATATGAACTCCATAAATCTTATATGTAATTAATGTAAGCAGTATATGTAAATTCTACACAATTTTGGTAAATTTTACTACATTTTAGTAAAATTGTTATATACATAATGTAAGACTTACATTAAATGTCTGTAAAATTTTACCTTAAAGTTATGGAGTTCTTATTTTACCGTTACGTTTTGTGAGTGTATAGAGCATTATAATCTGAAATTTGTGGTCATTACATTGACCTGGTTCGAGTTTTTTATAAAGTATGAAGACGAGACTCCTTTACACCATTGACGGGGACTCCATGGGATATCTACATTCAACGGACAGCGTTTAGAATACAAGGGCTACAGACTATGATGTGCTAAGGTTATTGCGAGGCCTTCATTTTGCCGCTTTAAAGTTCCTCTTTCCCTTTTTCTTTCAATTCATTTCAATGTTGACATGCGGATAAGGAGAACCTAACGTTCAATACCTCAGCTATTCCCCTAACCTGCGTTTCCCATTTCTGTACAAACACATCTGGCTTGAGAGGCGGTGATCTCTTTACGTGTATGACGTCATATATTTCAGTCTGACGTCAGTCTGAAGTTAATATCTGACATCCTACGCCGGTTGACGCGAACTTCTATCATGCTATTAAAATGCTGATTGAAGATACCACCGGGTGATTAAATGATACACTTTTAGACTACTCCAGATTTTTTTTTTTTCTGATTTCATCGCTATTCTCAACTTACCGTACCAATCCTGGGTGAAGATGGCAGAATCTATATCGGCTTTAAAATGTAACTTTAAAGTGAGACTCTCTTAACAAATTAGCTCATATATTCTAAAATATACCAATACATGTCCATGGCTTCCTCTTCTTATGCAATTACTTCAATCTAGGAAAGAGATGATGCCTTTGTTTTGTATCACAGATTAGATATATTCCTTCATTCTCCTATTAGTCTTGAATCGTAATCGTGAACGAGTTTAATTTTAAATAAGTTCCGTTCTGTAACTTATGTTTGAGTTTTTATGCGCCTGGCAAGCAGTGGAATTGGATTGTCTTATCACACATAACGGGTGCCCCCCCCCCCCCATCCTCAGTGGTGAATCAAATAAATAATAACAATAGCTCTTGTGTGAGCAACAGCATGAACTAACATAACAGATAAAACTTCAAGGATAAGAAGACCATCTCTCTCCACCCTCTAATAGGTTTCCACAAAACAGCTGGTGAGTGATCTGATTAACTCTGGTGGGCTATTTATAACTTGATATTCTTCCCTCTATAATGTCAATTTCTGGGCCTTTTTTTTTGTAGTACATGACACTGATTTCTTTATGAAAGTTTTTTTCGCGCGAACATTTTCGTACAAATAGGCACGAATAAGATTCTAGCCAATAATCGATCCTGATGGCTGGGTTGTGATTTTGGGTCACAACATAAGAAAAATTCAAAACTTAACGGTTTTTCTCTCTACTGGGGCGCTCTCTAACAAAATTTGTCATTGGCTGAGATAATTTTTTATCACAGATCTGTTAAACAGATATGCCACTTCTCGATTTGGAGAAAGCCGGCAAAAAGGTTTGAAAGATGTATTTTACAACTCCCTATCCTCCTTTTGAAATGTTTTTCATTTTGATAATCCCCACAGCCCCCCCCCCCCGTTCCCCCACTGTGTTCACATAAAGAACAGACAATTCGTAACATGATATAGTGCATTTTATTAACTTTCGAGACTCTAATCCCCTACCATTTCCTCGTGTCTCTGACCCCGTAGCCTAACCTTGTGACATGACACATACATACATGTGGTATGACATTCATAACATGACATACATCTCGAGACACGAATGTGAAGCCTGTGCAGAACAGCTGTCTATGAATATTTAAAAGTGGAATTGGTGAGGGCGTCCTCCAGATGCGCCACAAACACGGATCCTGCAAGAGACAGAGAAGTAACTGTTTCAAGTTGATTTTTGTTTGTTCATAATATTTCCATTCACTTTAACAGTGGAGACGTTAACCTCCCTTGATGACTACTGCACAAACGTTTGGGTAAAATGACACATTTCTAGGTAAATTACACGCCAGTGTTTGTACTTGATATATTGAAATTTCTACATACGGTTTGAGCATTATCATAATCAAATTACCTATTTCCGTACACTGTCCAGGTAAGGCCTAGACTATCTTTGAACACTTGCGAAGACTTAATTCGAACAGAGTAGACTGCTATAAAATTCTATATGCCTATAGTAAGACATATGAAGACCGATACGTTAAGTAACATCCCAACATACTCAGATGTAGATCAGCTGATGCTGATGCTGTGAATATTCAATATTGTTTAAAGCTGGTAAGGACAGTCATTACAGTGATGCCACGAATAGTTCATACCACAGAGGTAATCAATCTTGAAATCCCTTTCCTCCGATTATCACACTTTTTTAGTGATTAAAACCACATTTTCAAAGAGCATGTGAATAGCAGAACTTTCTCTCTGTAAGCTTCCAATATTCATCAGCCAGCAGGTGACGAGACCTTAAGTAAATGCCATTTAAATTTAGCTTACAGGCTTATGAATATTTCCGTTCACAACGTTTTCTCTTTTTCGTCAGTTTTCCCACTCATCATTGTACGATTCATGTTTGTGGGTATGAAGATACATTAAATAACCCCACACAACGTCTTTCTCCTAACCAAACCTTTTCTTAGTATGTTTATCATAAAAATATAAATTCAGCCATATAGCTAGAGTAAAACTGTTATACCCTCCCAACTGTCATGACATCATTACACTTCCAACGGACCTGTCGAGTTTAGTTACACACCCCCCCCCCCCCACCACCACCTCCACTAGTTGCCCAGAGCTGTGTTAAGCCTATATCGTTACCGCTACGTCGTCGTTGCCAGAGTTTCACTGTGCTAGGACCTTGTAATCTTTAATGATACCGTATTTAAATCTGTCGAGCGTTACAGATTAGATATGCTCACAATTGCATTTTATGCACCACTCTCTGTTTGTTATTACTGCACAACCTTCAAGGATCACTCGTTTACCGTTCGAGCGAATTTACAAACCTGCCGTTCATGCCTTTTGGCCCTTTCGAGCGGTCGATACACGGTATATTAACGCGGCATCACCGGCGGACGATACAAGTATTCCTTCGCTTTCTTATCGACTAAAATTCCCTCTTGCGTATGCTTATCCTCAACCGTCAATTTGTCGCCCGTTTGCTTTGAAGAAAAAAAAAAAAAACGCAGATGTTTGTAAAACGGGGAGCTTGTGAAAAGGTTATAGATTTGTGAAAGACTTATTTATAGAGCAGGAACAGTTCATACATAGCGATACATAATATCATCTGTGACGTTGTCGATCGGGTATAATAGACTTCAAAAGTTTGCCTCTATCGCCCTCACCACCCCTGTGCTGTTCCTCTTCGAATAAAACGTCACATAATAGGTTAACTATGGTGGTATGAATATTCATGAGTTGGAATGATCGGTTAGGTCACACTTGGCAAAAGTATTTCATTCAAGGTCACATACAAAAAAAAACATCCCTGAAAAAGCTGTGTACGTGTGTGACAATTTATGTTGCATAGCGTAGCGATATTTAACCAAAGTTTATGGTGTAATTTGACGATATTGTATTCCACATTATCAAAACGCAATCCGTCGTACAAAACAAATGTACACTTATTATACATGATGGCAAAAAAGTGAAAATTAGTAAAACATTGATTTCCTTATCTCAAATTGAAACTGGAGAGGGAAGAAAAATTTTAATTTCGCCGTTTTTTCTTGTCGATGAAACTGGATGCAACTCCCTAAAATACACAGCAAATCACTGATCAAACAGGGGTTTAGTTACCACTTTGTGATAACTTAGGAATACTTCGGCTTACTTAGCTTCCAGTCTCCTCCTAAAATTTTCATATTAATTTTCAATATTGACGAAGTTCACGGAGATTAGTTCCAGATTGTTTCATTTCATTTGATGTGGATAGGCTTACATATTTATCCGTTTTGCCACTGTGAATATACATTATTTCATTATGTTAGGCTAAGAGATCGTTGACTTCCGTCTACTCAAGACCACTTGGACGGCGCCTCACACACAGAGTAGCAATGATCTGTAGTAGATCATGATTCCTAATTAACTCAGCGGAAGTTAGGTCTCGGAATGTGGAAAGAACACATACTCAATACTTGGTGAGGAAACATATGCCTTGTCATACCCCAAAATGGCAGAGTTGAGACTCTATAAGTGGTTTTGCAGTCATAAATCACTCTTCGTGCATGTAGGAATTGAACTGGCAAATAAAACCTTTAATAGTTCGGTACGTTCCTTTCAAATAATTTATGACGCATAGCGTTCTTTCCAACAAACTTTGACATAAACGTCGAGCGGTAAGTTAACCGACAGCCATCTGACGTCACACAAGTAGGTAGCAGCCTTAGATTAAATTGCAACTAAGTCTTATTACTACATTAATACTGAAAAACGCGGGGTTAAAATGCAGTTAGAAGAGCATCGACGGTCAGGTTTTGAAACTGAATGAATTATACAACCCTTTAAGAAATCTTTAATTGCAAATACGTGTAGTAATTGTGTAAAATCCGCATATCTGAGTAACGTAGAACGGCAAAGAACAAATGAGATTGTTTTGGAAAAAGAAAAGACCACACACTTTCATTTCAATCTCAGAATTTCTTCTGTTTAGTAACCTTCCCAGCAGGTGTTGGTATGTACGACCGTTTCAGGCACGCCTACAAACCTAAACACCTGCCAAGGCTTAGAGAGAGTTATCTCATCTAAGATCCAAGGTCTGTATATTTATGAGCGTCTGATGATTGGCTCAAAAGAGCATGAATAATCATAACCTAAGGAAAAGAAGTATTGAGTGCTACTGAGTGTAATTGATCACGACGGTATGCATAAATTTTAATAGCGTACAGTCTGTACGCACATTCAGTCGGACTCCAAGTGATAGTTCGCGGACGTTAGTATTACGAATGCAGTCACAGCTGATGCATGTGTAATACGCGTCCGTTGTGCGGGCTGGCTGTTAAAAAAGTGATTGCGTGTGTACTGAAAAACCAAAAAGATAAAATTATGTTTGATCTTAACTTTTTCTTTATTTCTAAATGTACACGCGAGTTTGTACACGAACGGACTATGTCTTTCAATGAAGGAAAATGACAGTAACTACTTTGAAAAGCAACGGGATTGGCAAAAAAATAGTGAAACAGAAATAATATTTGAAAATTAACGGTTCTTACTATAAGCGCCTACCTAATGAATATGCAACAGTTCAGGTCTCATTGGTGTATCAAAAACACACTACTCAAGTCGTCGCTCCTTGGTCGGTATCGGGAATTGTAGTATTTGGTGAAAGGAAGCACTGTATTTACAAATAACCTACAACTGAACACAACATTGCGGCGTCAGTGATCCTGAGTTGTTTTGACTAACTGAATATTCAATACTAGTATACTTCCCATTGGCTTGTTCAAAGAAGCACACCGTTGATTTGAATGAAAACTGTCAACCACTACATTATCGTATTCTACACTTTTTGTCGTTGTATTAGAAAAAATTGAAATCATATGGCAAAATGAACCAACTGAAACCTATTTATTGTCTGAATGGTATAATTAAAAGCCTTACCAAACTTTTCGAGATGAAATTTTAATGGTATTACTTTTTGCCTACGCACGCAATCACTTTAAGTTTCCTACTTCATATTATTCACTGTCATTATGTGACATGTAAACACTTTGAAAAAATAATGTAATCATAATCATCTGAAAAAAATGCCTCAATGTATTATACCACATTACATGAAAAAAGTTCATGGACGAAATGTTTGCAAGAAAATAATAACTACTGCCAAAATTGTTTACTCTCCCCAATTGGACTACTACTTTACAGTTCGCGACTTCTACATAACAACCTCCAACCCACTAACGGTATGAACTTAAGAGCGAATAATCTGCGCGGTGCCTTTATGGATCAAATAGGAATTCCCCCTTCCGCCTTCAGACGTCAAGACTCCAGCCTTGACTTAGTGTATGGGAGACCGCCTTTCGTCGTAAAATGCACCTTCATGTACACAGTCTGTAGTCATAGTTCAGCTTCTGTGTTGAACTTTGAAGTTATTAGCTACACATGTTTCCATAAATAAAAAAAAAAATTGCAAAGTATCTTTTCGCTTTGGCTGATTGTCCTTGGATATTTAGTTACTGTTTACAGAGAAATTAACAAAGTAACCATATTAAACTATATTAAAGTTACAATTGAACATCAGTAGAGCCCAAACCAATTACAGGTCCCTGCTAAAACTGAGGGGAAGTCCTGCCGTTAGGAGTGGAGCGTTTTGTATTGAACGTGACAATGCAAGTGCATGGCTTACCTCAGTAAATATATTTAAACACACAGTGTTCAGCGAGTCCGATTCTTGGTTGAAAAGGCTCTTGAATTGGTCGGTTGGTTGGGGGTTTTATCTTCCTTTTTTGTTATTTTATATTAATTTTGGTATAATTAAAAATGTATAGATATAAGAAATGATTTTTATCTATACCCATATACTGCATTAACTCTCCAGCTTTTATTCCTTCTGACAGTTATATTCACTGGGGGTTATATATCGCATACATTAAATACACACACGCCAACGCAATGTTGATTCTCCGGCTACACGCTGATAATAAAATGAATCAGCCACGGCGTCAAGTTCAAACATTAGACCAATTACATAGTAAAGCGAACTTTGGATATCACAAACTTCTGGGTGAAAAGCTAACAGGTTTATTACTGTAACGCTGTACTATACCGACTTATATACAGTTGTATGGAAGTAAAACTTTGCCGGAATGAATCAACAGTAGAATATACCTTTTCTGTCTTCTTTTCACAGATTCTTGTGGAATATTTTTTATTGAACTATGTCGCAGGAGTCAAAAAGCGATAGTATTATTACCTAGCAACAATATCCAAGGCGTTACCGTCTGAAAGAAGTGTAGCCTGACCGACTGCAGGTTACACGGAATATCAAATGTACGGATTACAAACACCGCGTGGATTGTCTATTTGTTGTGCTTAATATAGCCACTGCTACCACATGCATGACCTGACCAGAGAAACCATACTAACTCTGAACAAACGGTGAGTGCATGTATGTAAAAGTTTTACCGGTATGTGTTTCATTTTCAGTTACAATTATTTTGTACATTCAAAGTTATCTCAAGTGGGTTGTTGACTCTCCTTTTGTTTCCTTTCTTGCAGTAATTTTTACTGTGAACTTCGGTCACAAAAGTCAGGTATTTGTGTCACTGCATCCTGCTAGGGGCAATTTATAAACATTTAATGCAGTATTGCAACATTATAATATGCATAGGCCTATTGCAAACACCCAGTCAGACATTGGATGGAAGCATATGTAACTTTGTATGTAATCGACTAAAAAACTACATAGAACGCATATTAGAGGGTTTCCTCCTTTAAAGATACTTGATATATTAAACAACAAGGACAGCAGAAAACAAAAATCATATCAAATACACATTCATGAAAACTCGTAAGGGTAGACCTCGGGTTCACATATACCCGACGACGGAATCTAATCTGTATAGTATGGTACCGTGTATCATGTTACATTGTAAATGAACTGAAAATTTCATTTAGTCGCGAGCAGAGCTCAGTAATTTCTCTACAAAGATTGCAAACATTCTGTGGTGTAAACTTGTCCTAGTCAAACTTAGTAGCCAATTAACTGTACTAATATACTGCCGTCTAAAGCCCCTATCCCTTCCCCGTTAATTCCCCTTCCAAAGACGGTATTCCTCTAAAGGTAGTGATATGCCTTTCACGGTTCGCTTCTTGTATGTGTTATTAGAATTTTCTTCGAAGTCAGTCACTGCGGTGTTTCTCACTTTGTTAAGTTTTCTCTTTTGTGTCTATTATAATATGCAAAAAGAAGAGAAGTTATTATGCTTGTGTCATTACGCATGATACAATCAGATAACAGAGTTTTTTTTAGTTATCTTGCTTTTTTACATATAATACATCCGGTGTTTGCATTCATAGACGTTACGTCTGTGAATGCAAACACCGGACGTCATAAAAGTTGTATGGCGTATAACGCATCTTTTTCTATACGTACATTGAACTACAGTATAACGCATCGTTATCCGTCTCCCGGTGCATACGGTATATACATCAAGACAGTATGTCTCCCCGTATTACTTCATCGAGAACATGATGAAAAGCCAGTGGAGGAATACATCCCTCTTTCCTTTATCACATTGTATGCATGCGTGTAAATAGAATTATTACTTCTTTCCTCAGTAATTAATGTGATTCAAGCTGTCCCTCAGTCTGTCAATGATAAACGCCTATCAAACTCGTGATTGTATAATCACACATATACTTATCTGATATGCTCATCTGCAGTTTGCCGTCAAGGGTCTTAGACCCACTAACGTTTGCCAAAGTCACGTAAACTTTTATCTGCAAGTTTCGTACATTGCACATCAAAATCTCATTGAAACAGCAATTCATCCACAAAGCCCTGTATCGATTGTGAAATGTGTCGGAAGTTTTTTTTTAACTCGGAAATTGCTTAAGATCAGTGCCCGCAGTTGCCTTTTCTGGATACATGCATAATTCCAAATGTTACTTGTTATTCATAAACAGAGCTAAGAAGGTAACATCATAGTTATATATACCGATACTCTGGAGTATCTGGAAATGTGAACTCCGTGTGAAACTAGGTTACCCACCCCCCCCCCCCGGCCTAAAAATGATATTCATAGGACCCATCCTGTGATTCTCTGATTGATAAAATGGTCCAAACAAGAGTCCGGCAACAGGCCGAGAAGCACATGCATATATTATGAAAACCCCTCAATCATGAAACCTCCTCTGCAGCTTAAGCTCTGTAGACATACACATTACACAAATAGTTTATCTGCAGAACATGCTCAAGAATCTACTTGGTGCCTTCTGTTGCAGATCCATCGGTAGTATCAGTAAGATGAGGTCGTGAGGGAACCAGAACAATTCTTTTTTCATCAACTGCAAACTTTTATGATTGGCCCAGTTAACTTAATAAGAGATTAAAGTCTTCCAAACAGTTAGTCCAGAAGATTTAATTTGGAATATTTAAAAGACAAAAATGGAAAAAAAGATCTTGAAATGAAAATGAATAGACCTATTTGCAAACGCCTCGTGCGATTTGTCCTCTTTTATATCCTCTATCTTAAAAGATTGACCCAGAAACGGAACAGAATGTATATAGAAGACTATCCGACATGGTGCAATTATCAGAGTGATTTCTTTCCATATGCAGCGAAACTTTCAATTTAAATATTGCATTTAGGTCAGGTTTAGTCCGATACGGGGCTTAAGATCGGTACTTACACCTATAAATCGATTAACACTGTACTTGAAATTCTTTAATTTAAGTCAAAGCAACATTGTGGTCGTCGTATTCTGTGATAATTCTTAAAGCCTACACTCTACGCCTTTCTCGCCACTAGCTCATCAAAGAAGACTGTCCTTGTCTTACATCGACACAAAAAGACGTTTGTCACTATAGTGCATGGGCAGTGTTTCAAAGTTTTCCTACTTACCTCGTTTCTTATTCTTCAGCATGTACCACGTGCTAAATTACCCCTCCCCCCTTCCACTTTCCCCGTTACCTTCAGTACCGTTACCATTCTCCATTACCTTCCAATACACTGAGCGGTGTTTCAGCCATGCATAGGATTCTGTGTAGCGGCTGTATAGTGCTTTGTCAGTAAAGTGTGAACGCCGGTCCTGGGGAAGGGACCCAAGACGAAGGGGGCGCCTTTCAGACAATTTTGCTAGCAATGCTCTATAGTGATTTATTGGGATTCATTGGATGGATCCCTTTTTTGTATGAAGTGACCAAATGTAATGTGGGTTTCATATTACACTAATATATACTTTCATGGTATTTCAGACATTTTCCACTGACTTTTCATTGAGTCTTGTGCCGGCCTGTAAACCTGGAGATTTGCTCTTCATGCCGGTTGGGAGGCGTCAGTGCAGGCTTACTGCTGGTCGTCGCCCGCCGGTGTGTCGAAAATCACGATCATAAACAAATAAACAAAGCCTTTTTCAAGGATTATTGACAAAGAAATACAAAACAAACCCGGATAGTCACAGGGTAATTAGTTGGGTCCTTCAAAGTTTTTTTTTTTTTTTAAATAAAAATGGAAATTACTGCTGTCAGTAAATTGTAACCTGAATGTTTTTTTTTTAATTTAATGATCAATACCGAGATGTAGGCTGAAGTATTGTCGTAGACAGTCCACTTGGGTTCTCTGTCAATGGGTCATTACTAACTACTCACTGACCACATCAATGTACAGTTTACTATTAATCAAACTACGTACAAGGTACAGATTACTAGAGGGCGCACGCAATGATCTTCTTAGTTGCACAGTCAAGAAATGGTCAAGGAAGTAAGAAGTTCAGTGTAAGTTGACAGACAAACGGCTGAGGTCATTTTTTGTCATCGTGCCAGATCGATTATGTAATAACGGACAATCGTCCATGGCATCATATTATAATTGGGACCACGGGGACCAATTATCTGTAAATAAAAAAAGGAAATATCTAAATTTATCATCTTGTGCTATATCTCCCCTAGTCACATCTCTCCTCGCTCTTTGTTTATTTCATATTCTGTACTAACGGATAGCGCGTATTAAAGTTGCATTACGTAAATCACAAATCATATTTGCTTTTTACTACAAAACTTTGTGTCATTATTAAAGACATTTTCGAATGTAGTATTTGGTATGTCACGTGGAGTAGCTATGCTTGATAAAAGTTTCGAAGGCCTGGTAAAAGTTACGTTTACCCGAATTCAGTGCCATGTTTGTATATTTGCTTACCAAATCTATAGTACGTTTTCTGATCTTTCTGACCAGCAACCAAGTTACTATAACTATAAGGACAGAGCTGTTCCCTAAGTATATACATGCAGTGTTTTTTAATGCCTCTACCACGGAATCTTCTGGGAATTTCCATAAAGATGCAATTTGATCCTTTATTTGTCCAGAGAAATATTTTGATTCTTGCAAGAAGTTTCAAACATACCCCAAAGAAGCCATTGTTAGAGTCAGCAATTTGTTTAAAATTAATTCATTCTTGGTGGTCGGGTTGTCGTGGTGACGGTAATCTAATTCTTGAAATTGTTTACTACATAGACAATAGGTGGTGAACTTGGAGGAAGGTTATGACGTCACCAGGTGCATCTGACAAGAGGACCGAAAAGCATAAAACCAAATCCAAATTACACATATACATGGACAAGCTGGTGGGTTTAGTACACGAGGAGAAAAGTGTTTGGAATCAGAACCAAACGAACTAGGTATTTTTAAAGGGTAAGGTATGGATAACATTTTATTTTTTAAAACAAGTACCTATGACTGTATCAGATATCACCAGGATGGAATGCGAGAATGGAACATTTAAAAACGTAAAAAAAAGTGCTTTGAAAAATATGACTTTTGGGAGCAGAGTCCAAAGAAACTTTGCATGAGTCCTGTCTTTCAACTTTATCCCTTTAAAGGACTCCAGGAACGCTCAACAATTAACAGACCACCCGTGTTGTCACAATTAGTCATCGGCCGAATATTTTGTGTTGGCTCGTAATCCTTCCTCGCTTGTTGGAATAAGACACAATTAACAAGTTTGGTGGTTTAGATTTGGTTTGACTTAATCGAATAAACAAGTTGTACAAATGTAAGCTTCACCCCATTGAGGAATTGAACGTACAGTACATATATCGGACGGGGTTCTTTCTTAATCGCGTCAGCCGGTCGAATGTCTTCATTATGTGAGAAGTTATCTCTCATCTGTTCAGTTATTGACGTGTTAATGACGTCACGCTCCTTCTAATCTTTTAGAGAAACTGATAAGGGAAGCAGGTGAGCCGAAATTGAAGGATCTCTCACTGTCAACATTCCTTTGTATTCTATCTGGAGGTGATTTCCTCCTAATTTGTTTCTTCATCTTCTAAGATTTCTTTGGGCAAGAGTTTCAGAACCGTCGGAATAAATCTTAAAAAGAGGATGCCTTAGCTGTTGCGAGAACGGCTTCAACATATCTTTACTTTACTCTGTGTGTTCATCCTGAAAATCATGAGCAGGAAATAAAAGACGCATCCCGCAAAAGGATTTATCTCTAGACACTCGCAAAACAAACCAAAGTTGACAGAAATAACCAGAGTAAAATTCAAATTTACATATACTGTTTCCTGTGGATTTAAGAGAATTTTTTCGTCAGGATTTCAAGCTTTCAAATCAGTACCTACGCACGATTGCTGAAGTATGCATGGTATATGTCACAGATATATCACAGAAAAGTATGGTATGTAACGTTTGCTGTCCCAGAACTATAACTATCTCAAATTAAATGGAAGTGGGCGGTTTTTTTTTTTGCAGGACAAAAAAAAAAAGTTACTTCTATTTATTGACGCACGATGCCGATAGATTATTCAAAGTAAGGAAGGGAGCTTTTCCTCTTTACAAGACTAAATTTCTCACAGATATATAAATCCAGTTGTTTATTAATTTGGTTTCTCTTCACACTTTCAAAAACACAAATGATGCACTTCCTTAATCTTCTGCAAGTGATGTTTTGAGCAGATGTCATTGCTGGTGTTTTATTGATGAGGATGTATGGTTTAACAATGATTGTTTTCTTACTATGTTGGCGCATTGTAAATGCCTTATTTTCCTTTAAAGTAGAACTGATAGTTGTGAGAAAAATTTGCAAATCCGATTTACACAGCCCTCTCTATGTCAGCAGCTAGTTTGAGCAATCTGAGCAATGTGCGATGACATTTTCGGGAAATCTTTGAGGGACCAACTTCGCATTCAAACCCTAAACAGAGAAACAAGGCTTATTAAAACTAAGTATAAGATTACTTAAGCATGCTTGCCATTTGTCAACATGAAAGAGAGAAAATTTCGTGAATGGCACATTTAAGGTGGTCCCCTATCAACCCTTATTGGTTCTCTCTTACACCGAAGAGAAAACCTTCACGTCACGACATCGAAAGTTTTCTTTAAAGAGGCTCATTGAGTTGGTTTGTGAAATTTACTCATTTTTCTAAACCGGTCAAGTTTCCTTCACATACTAATAACAAACAGTCAAACTAAAAGGATCCCAAAGTTTTACATACGTTGGAACATTAATGAGTGAGTAACCAACGATTAAATTTGGTTTTTGAAACTTTGTGACCAGACATTTTCACATTAGTACATTCACATGCACACAATCAGAGCAAGTAACGGTCAAAAATTCGAAAAAATTGACAGTTTTCATATAACTATTGGATGTGAAACTTGATTAATTATGCTAATTGTGAGTATTGTCGTGTGTTTGTATACTTAAAAATCACCGCAATCTTGACTGATATCAACTCAATGAGCTTCTTTAACTTCGAAGATGTCGAGATGCAAGCAGGCGTTTCGTTATAGTGAAAGGGTGCAAAATGATACCACGCATTCCGCAAGGAAACTGAATTGAACGCTCTGGCGTAAAACTCACTGGTTAAATACACCCACGTTCTGAAATTAATTTGCATGTTGCTCTTTGGAAGGTGCATATATTATATGAACTGCGAATAAGTAGGTATAGTGAAATACAAACGTGGATCTCGCGATCAGGTAGTAAAGAAACTCAGACCTCCTTTTCAGCGCGTGTATACTTTTGTCCGGCGAGCAAGACGATCCTATGAATTATTCAGAGTTCTGTATGTTGAAATAAGATAACTGCCGTTGCACTCAGTTTTTCGTCTTTCATGGTAAGAGATCAGTAAGTGACGTCATGAAATCTACCTTTTATGCATATCATTTATGAATGACATAGTTGTTACGTCAGTGTCCTTAAAGTGGTTAACTGCTTCGCTCGATTCTCTTTTCGAAGTCTCAAATTCTCTGTTTGAGGCCACTCTGCTGTGTCTTTTTGTATGATAATTACATAAATGTAGTGGGCAAATAATAACAGCCTTGAACAAAGTATATGAACAATTATACAAAGTTATAGGTCAGTAAATGTTGCGACATGAAAATGTCGCACATTCCCCCACCCCCAAAATATAAACATGATCACATGGGGCGAAACCATCATGTGAAAGACCTCCATAAACCTGCCAAGATTCCATGGTACGATTGTTTCAGACTTTGGGGTGACGTGACGTACGGTAACAGTGAGGTTGATGGAGGGGGGGGGGGGGGGGCTATGAAGTAAGCGACGCAATGCAAGCAGAATGAATGCAGAGGGTCGAAGATGCGCGTAGACTACAACATTCGTAGCAGGTTTTGATATGTATCCCTTTTTTAAGGTACACGTGAATGCAGTCCTTAGTCGGTACATCACATACTAACATTTCAATCAGCTAGACCTAATCAGTCCAGACCTACAGTATTGGTAACACGATGTTTGAAACGCATAGCGTCCTCTAATGCAAGGGTTGCAGGGTATAATTGAAAAGTGTTTTAGTCATATTGGATCTAAACTGAGTGAAACCTGCAGTCAACAAGAACTTTGATCGTTGGGTACAAGTTCTTTTTGGGTCAGTTTTTCTCAAATGTATTTTAGTGTGTGGAGGATGAAATCATCAACAACACGGAGAGTGAGAGGGAAAGAGAGGTGGAGAGTGAGAAAAAAAAAACCGCTGTCTGCGATTTTAACCTTCTTAGCAACGAAGGTTATCAATGATTCACTGAAGCTGTTACTTGGCACCTTTTACGACTTGTAATTGCTTGCAAATGTAAATAAAGAGTTTGCAGTTTGTTATAAGTAACCTCGTTCTATCGAGGAAGAAATGAGTAACACGCAAAGGCACAATCCAAGCCTGGTCTCACATCTTTGACCCCCCCCCTTTCCTGCCCCAAGATATACAGTAGCACCTCGTTTCGCTCCCTTACCCCAGGGTCTCGCTGTACTAACCTTTATTCTCTCTATTTTTCTAACCACTTGGGTATCCTTCTACTCCATTCGAAATCAGTGGATTATTATTTTTTTTTTCGAAGCAGTTCGCCGTCATAGTTTACGACCACTAGTTCTGTGATGACGTCACTGACGTTGCAATTGCTGAAACACTAGCGTGACCGACGCGAGAAAGACAAGTAACAAAACAATCTGAAACAAAGAATTTTATCCGCGCTGTCATCTAACATTTCAATCAGCTTGGCCTAATCAGTCCAATATTCTTCCACAAGAGCTCTCTCTTATCGCTGATGAAAAAAACGGGCTAATTAAAGAGTGCTAAAATTCCTTTCGAATACAACGATAAAATATACAACAACTTGTTAGTTATGGTAACAAGTATAAACAAATATCAGTTTTTTTTGTTTTTGTTTTTTGGTTTTGTTTTCATGAGGTTGCGTTTTGTATAGAGTTCATTCCGTACATTTTACTTAGTGACAGGCTCGGAAACAGAGAAAAGGTGCCACGGTTGAAAGTGAATTGCACATAACACGATAGCAGAATACAATAAACATATCTTAATCCGCAAAGATAATGGTAAAAAAAGTGTGGGATTCTCTAACAGCGGAAATGCACTTGTTTTTTATTACAGCACCATTGTACATTCCAAGGGACTGAAATATCACAATCCTTATTATCTCTACAGCTAGACGTATTGCGCATGTCAGCAGGACGTTTTCGTTTGTATTTTAATATCTTTCGTTTCTCTTCCAGGGTACCGCGAAATTATTACGTTCTGTATTGATCCAATGCGATCCAATTTGTTTTTAGAACGTGGACCGATATGTGGTTGTATCACCGTATGTAAAGCAACTTGTTTCCTATTAGAATACAACATTGTATATGAAAACAGAAATGCTTCTACCAAGGTCAGCCATAGACGAACATGGGTGGGGGATGGGGGGTGCGGAAGAGCGGTAATGTGGAATACCAGACGATATGTTCCTACTGAGATACTTTTATAAATATGATCAGCAGTTTTGATGTTATTACAAATGTTGAACTGAATTTAATGGGTTCCTCTCCGGCATATGACGTTACATTTGTTGCCTTCATCCATTCTATTCTGTCTGCAATATTGGGAATCAGAGATGGTATTCGAGCCAGCCTTAGAAATCAAACGTAAACAAGAAAGGAAAACGAAAAATATGATAAAGTTTCACTTGGATGTAGGATTTCAGCAAAGAAAGTGTGCACATGAACTGGACAAGCTTGGCTAGTTACTGCATGCCTGGGTGTCACGTGATAGCCTACAGATATACTGTTTCCTTTTTATTACACATTATTGCACACGTCGAGGGACTTAGATTTCTCTACACACGCATTCGTTCGTGACATATATAGCGCCATTGGCGTTCATATGTTCCATCAATACTGACACGGTTGAATGACTTCACCAAGGTTATTAAGGCTGCCATATGGTTCGTTTATCGGTCACGAGGACAACAGACCTGGTATAGCGCACTGAAGTACAAGGTTAATGCCGTCGTGAAGGAATGGTTACAGGTAACACTCACTGATTTTCACGACGTTTTAATATTGCATACGCCATGCCTGTAAAGCATAGGGAATAAGTCTTAATTCCGGAATGAGTTCGTCGGATTTGTTTATTTTGTTCATTCGTTGGTGGTATCTGTTTTGTTTAGTTTTGATTCCACAGTGTGATGAAACTGTATAAAAGAAGGGAGAATGTAAAAAGTAGCGTAACTACGATTTTGCACTCCTTTATTCAACCAGTTACCCTACTTTTTGCATTCTTGCCTCCTATTTTAATCTTGGGAGTATATCCTTGGAACTTTTCTAATATGTGTACATTTATACCGCATGTGTTTTGTAGTTTAATTGTTTAATCGCTAGATTATATGTAATTATCTCCACAGACAATGACGTATTAAGTGAGTTTAGTGAGTTAAGTGAAATTAGCGGGAATTCTTGTTTTGCCATCAGAGAAAGATGAACAGTAATGTATAAACCATATTATGTTGCACGTTAACATAAGACGTTTACTAGGATATATTCTTCTGCAGATTCCAAACTGTGTGCCCACACTTCTGTCTAATCAAATCAATTACTTAATTGATGGAGGATGCTTCATTTTGCTGCATCTCGTTACTTTGTGAAGACTAGATTGGTTTCTGGGAAATTGTAAATTCGTTACGTGGGATGATACAGTAGGAGGTTACTTTTTTACTTTATTCTCATGCGACTGCAAATCCTGCAAAATTTTCTATAGTCAGCGGTATACTTGCAATACTTGGGCCACGGGGACCTAACACAACTAGTGAAAAAAAGCATGTGTAAGAAAATTTCTACTCATGCAATTATGGCAAATTTGACCAATGTCGTCGCAGTAATTATATCACAGATCTTAAAAGTTTCGATTTAATTGCCTACTACTCGTAAAAAGCTCAAAAAAACCCATCTAAACATCTTTTGAAAAAGAAAAATGCAAACGGATTTGTTTGTTTGAAAAACATCGTGGATTTTCATGGTATTTAACTCGTCAGTGTTCATGTAATAAGCCAATATGTATTCCATATGACTGTCGACTAACATGATAACGTTGTTATTATTATTATTATCATTTGCGGTATTTAATTGTTCTTGTTATTTAATTTTATGACCATCTCACCATTTTAGACTACCATTTGTACAGTTTTACAGTGAGATTTGTTTCGTATGTTATGGTTCATGATTTTATCAAGTTCTTAATTTGTTCTGTAATTGTAGTCTGTTTTATCTCTTTGTCGGTGTGTAGCAAGCGTAGTGTGTACCTATTGCCCATTACACTACATAATAGTTTTGCTTAGGCCTCGTTAAGATTAGAAATTGAGACGTGACCCAATTGAATATCGGTGATTATGATGCGTTTGATTTTCAGAAAGTAAACTAAGTTAGGAGATGACATCACGTGACATACAACGTGAACAGATAAATGATAGATCCATGGTCCATCTCATGAAGAGAATGCCTCCCGACTGTAACACAACACGTTCTGTGAGTTACCGTGAAAAGTGCAGATGGGGGGGGGGGGGGGATTCATCCTGGATAGTGCATTTGGTGGGTCACAGTCATGAAGAGTGTGTATCCAATTCCAAGTCAACTTTGAGCAGACTTGATAGTGTGTGTGGGCAGGTTGTATATTTGCTGAAACATTCTCAATGTGCATTTAACCCCCTCCAATTTATTTTTATCTGACGGAGTTCGTTACATTCCCTGTAACAATTTCTCCTAGGTTTATTTTCATTCACTTGGTGCCACTATACGAAACATAAAGACACCCTATTACCTTTAGGTTACTTTTGTTTTCTTATTTTTTTTTTCATGTTGTTGTTTAGTCGATCACTTTGTGCTAATGTCTACTTTCCCCTTACAAAGGTAATCGTTTCATTGGCCATGCACTTGCCAATAAGAACACGGGGATGAAATAATATCTTCAGAGTATGACGTCACAGCAACGTTTGATCGATAAACTGAGGAGTTGGTGTGAACATTTTCTTCTGTGTGTTTACAACGTTGCTTAAAGCATGCCAGAATTTTATGACTGCAAGTAACACAGTTGTTACACTTTTCTATCCTATTGGGCCGTCTATGGTTGTAAAGTCTTTCCCACAACTTCGTGAGCGCCTCCTTCAAGAGAAATTTCTTCCACATACTGTGTTTGGCTTATTTCAACGCTTTTCAGGCTGGTTTGAAAAATCTACTACCTAGCCTCTTGAAGATATTTAAAAACCAATCAACTTTGGGGACGTTTGCTCTGTTTGTTATGAAACGAATACCTCAATACCATGTTCTGTTGGGGATCTATGCATGGATGAGTTAAGCCAGGTTTGGGCAACCTTTTTGACTGAAAGGGCCAGATATGAGGAATGAAAAATTGCCGGGCCGCACTTGAACAACGACCTGCTACTCATTTCAAACTTTTCTTTAATTCGGAGGAATTTTGAGCAATATAAACCACAAGTCATAAAAACATATATCGGCTAGTATTGTTGATAAGTAATGGGAAAATTTAAATATGGACATACCTAACAGCATTCAATGAGAGCTCGGGCACTGACGATTTTTTTTTTGAGACTTCTTGCGGGCCGCACAAAAAAATAAAAGAAAAATTCACCAGTGGCGCTCAGCGGCAGTAGATTGCACACCCCTTTAAATATATGAAATATGTGACGTCATAGCAAACATGCCAATGGAAAGATTTTGTAATCCTGACTGCTTCATAAGAGACATTGCAGTTTAAGAGATGTGAAATTTGTTTTCACATTTTCAGTTCGATCTTAAAAATAAAATAGCCCCGAATCTAATTTTTGCTAACATAAAAATTTAAAAACGAAATAATGTACTTCAATTTACAGAAAAAAACAATCGTGAAGTTATTTGAGGGTATTGCATCACATTTTGGGAGCCGATTTGACCTGGCAGATCTTGACCAGAGCAGTTGTACATTAAGCTATGGATAAGACTTGAGTCTTGTGGGGTTTGAAATAACCATGACCGCCGGACAACTCGCGACCTGGACATTCCCCCCCCCCGCCCTGACTATTTCCAACCTCGGGCAACTCTCCCCCCTCCCCTTGACGAATTCCTTCATGGGAATGGGCTAGGGGTAAGTTTAGGGTGGGTGGAAATTGCGTGAGTTGGAAATCGTCCGAGTTGGAGATTGTCCAGCCGGGGGTGGGGGGAGGAGGAGTTGTACCGGTGGGAGTTGTTTCTATGGAAATAGTCTGAGGGGAAACGTCTGAAATGAAGAACAAAAAAAAAATGAAATAACTGCACGGAAAATAATTCTTTCATTTGAGTTCCCCTTAATATATTACCGTACTGACATATTCTTTAAACTTTTGAACACCTGAAACCAAGTACTTCATTCTACAACTTCACATTGTCTTAACTTTGAGAAATAATTCTCACTCTCTGTCGTGATGTGGAATTCAGTCCGGGCACGAGGATGTGGCCTTCAACTTGTTATAGAATTGGAATAAATACGCTGCCCTCTGTGGAACGACACTTCTTGGAATTGTTTTTGTGTTTCTAATCAGCCCGGGAAGCTAACACCAGGGTTGCACAAAGCACAAAGACAGTGAAAAAGGTGTGTTTACCCATTTAGTTGAGGGATGGGGTCCTGTGCATTGTATTGACAAATAGTTCCCATAGTACTTTGAAACACACACACACTCTCATTTTTGCTCTTTTTGCAAGTGGTCCATGTGAGTGGTAGGGGTGTTTTTTATTGGAGGGGGGGGGGAAGGAGCCTCGTAGGAGGTCACCCATTCCACACTGATACAATTCCAGTTTAGTAACGGAATCTTACAGAAGTTTATTGTCATATTAGGCAATGTGAATGGAATTTGCTAGTTGTCCAATATGCTGTGATAAGTATGTATTCGATATGTATTCGTTCAGAAGAGTGATAAGGAAAGATTTATAGCCCTCTATCAATGAACGCCAATCTCTGGCCGTCACTTTACAGTTTCTGACGTCACACCATTTCAGTCGATTTGATTGTCGCCGGCGAACTTTATTTTCCCCCCACAAAGGAACGTCTGTCCCCTCTATAACGTGTTTTTTTTTTTTTTGAAGTGCTGTGTTATTGCGATGAAATTGATATCTCAACTACACGTGAAGAAAGTCTCATTCATGTGTTTGTGTGCTTTTCACTCGCCATAACTGTTAAAGGAGTTTCACAGAATCCGAAAAACAAAAGAAAGAGAAAAAAGGAAGGCATATACAACGTCGCTTAAATTTCTCAATGTAAACTGTCTAAGTTAATCATACCACACACTCATTTGCATATATGTCTACCCTTACAAATGTATTTTTTTCTGTTTCTGTTTACAGGATGAACTCTAGCTCGGGCATTGAAGCGGGTCTGCGAACCGATCGCAGTTAAAGGTAGGATCTTATAATGAAAATGACTCATTGGGGGCATGTACGTGTGTGTATGTATGCGTGTATGTATGTATGTATGTTCATACATACGCATGCGTGTGCCATCTTGGGAAGCTCTGTTTGAGGTTATATGTGAACATCATAGCATCATAGACCATTTTTGGAACTCTCGAACTTCGAATGTCTTGTTGCAACAACACGTATGGCTGCTTTGCCATTGAAATCTCACAATGTTCATACAATCTGTCATCTGCTTATTTTTTTACTTTATTCTCAACTTGGAATCATGCTACTCCTATTTCGATATAAGTATGCCTTACTTTATTTCTTTTTTTATCAGTTTAAAGTTAGCATTTCTCATTCCCTGCCAGCCTTCATGGAAAATCTTATCACTCAAATGAAGTTAAAATACTCACAAGCGTGATGACTTTTGTAATTACATTCAGACACGAGTCTTTAAATTAATTTATACAACACTGTGACAGATGGACGTCATCCACTTTTAATACACGTGATTTTCTGTAGGTAGGGAAGGTCAAAGGTCAGCTACTTGCTTATACCGTATGACTGAGCTACAGTCGGATGGACATCATGACAGAGGGCGTTGTAACTTCTCATAATGAAGAAAACGTTCAGGTGAGGAATACCTTTTCTTTTACACCGTGTTGGATTTATTACAATATATGGTCTGCGGATGGGCTTATTCTTATCATTGTATCCGTCGTATCGTTCAGTACTACTGTTGTTGCTCTTTATACGGCTTATCACCCTATGGAAAAAAAACAAAAACAACCTATAAAGTAGCAACATTTAGATGTTTTTCTTTAGACTCTTAATATAGTGAAGTTTCATTTTTGAGGTTAGCGAGTATGTTACATATTGTTGCCATCACATTCTCCTAAGACATTATTTTATTTCCGTTGTTGTCTTATTGCCGTTGTTGGTATATTTGTTGTTATTGATATTGAACTACTGTATATGTATTACTATTATTTGTTTTACAGTTGTTATAAAATGCTTGGAAAACTTAAAATTTTCAGTCGGCGAAACTTGCCTAGATGACCTAAATGATTACCACTGATAGCAAAGGAACCGCTGCCTTGTGTTTTGAAGGCCTGAAGAGTCCCGGTTAAGGATTCTGTTACAATTGCACCTTTGTAGGACTCTGGTGTGATATTGTACGGAAAAATCATAATTTGCGACCGAGCCTAAGCCCTTCTACTGCTACTAGCTCAGTATGGAACAGCATTACATTTTGATAATTTCTTCCTCAAATGACTAATACGGGGCTTCGAGTTTAGTTTATCATCTATAAGGACACATAGAAATGTCGGATGTGCCGCTCTGTCGACCATAATGGTCAACTGTACACCATACACATCAAATACAACAGGATATTATCATGTAATTAATACCAATGACAAAATACAGACTGAACCATTACACGCTAGGTAAATCATCATACCGCAGACTCATGGCAAGTCTAATTTACCACTATCGATCTCAGAGGTCGCAATGTAAAAATGGAGGCTACTGTCGACAAATGGTTATAAAAAATAAAACCAAGACAAACAACAGAATGAAAATCAAATGAAAGTATAGCAATATCAATAGCAAGAACAATTGTTGAGTTGGTAGTCGCTCGACGTAAGTTGAAATAAGCTTAATATGGACCTGTTTGTCTGTATAATCCACAGGCCTTGTCCATACGGATGGTTGCTAAACGTCGTGAAAAAAACCGTCCTTCAAGGTCTGAATATCTTTCCATAACCAATATCAAACAATGTATCAACGAACTATCATAAGTTGGCAATTACAGGATGTAAAAAGAATATACCATAACACATATCATAATGAGTACGATAGCCTATGGTAATTTTCGACGCAAATATTCGTTAAGCAGCCAAAGGGATATGGCAAACAGGGAAGTTTGTTCAAGACTGAGATAAGCAGAGTGATGACCAGCAAACATTCCAGTCATACATTTTGAATTCACGCTGTCAAACATGATAGAAACTAACCAGGGACGTGACTTCATGCAAATCTTAAATCCGGCAATAATACTATAGGCTGCTTTGCAATCTATTTATATCAGTGAACTTAGACGTACATCAGGGAGTTTTATCTAAAGCAAGTTGATGTATAAAATAAAACTCTACGAGGCTTGTTGGCTTTTATAGTGATTCGTGGTAGAGTTTACAGAGTTCAGTGCCGAATCAATTTGTTTTCGTTTCGGGAGAAAGGAAAACAAAACTGCATTTTAATTACTGATTCATCATTATCTGGAAAAGGAATTCTGGTAGATTGTCCAGGTGAGAGCTGAATCAACAAATAGTCAGCGCAGGCCAAGGCCGACCCCGAGAAAGGCGTCAAACCGTCTTAACTTGTTTGAATTTACCATTCAAGTGGGTATGTTTGTTAGCAGTGTACAGCTAAAGAACAATACATGCGCTGATGTATGTATATGTGCTTGTCTGTACTGGGTGACTTACAAATCGATGATGTCGTAGTATAGTAGGTTCTCGATGGCTTTCGTTTATAAATATTAACCCAATGGATCTTTGTCTGTTTCCCTCAATACACTGAGAACTTCATTCAGTTGGGTACAAGTAACTTCGAGGTGATGCCGAGTTAAAGATGCTTCGCCATATTATGTTCCACCGAAAAAAAGTGATTCTAGCAAAACGAATGTTCGTCTGAAATAACGGCATATTCCTTAAGGCCCACGAGAAACAGCTAAAGCATTCGATTCGCTCGAAATTTAATAATGTTGAGCTGCATCACATCATATTGTCTCAGCATTACCAGAATGATAGCAGGGCTATTTTGGGCAGATTACCATAGGCGACTGACTTATTAATCATTGTTTTGTTAAATCAAATCAACTTTCTCTTTGACATTCAGATACAGCAAACAAAATATAGGCCTAAATGATTTGTTCATTTAACCCGTTCGTGCTCTGACCATGTATGTCCAAATGTTTTGTCGATCTTCCGATTTCATAAAGAGGGAACAGAAACGTTTGTTTGACTCTAGTTGCATACAAATATTTAGACAAAATTCTTAATCCTTCAACTTCACGTCCATGTAATTCATAAGACCAGTACTCAACTCTTGCTAACTTCACGATCTACTGTTGCAGACGACCGAGTCTGAGTTGGTGGCGCGCTTTTCAAATGGTTCAGTCTAGATTTCATGGCCCCCAACTTCTTTTCACAGATTTCGTTACGATTGTTTAAAGGTCATATAGTCAATTTTATCTTGTCATGGTGTCAATGTTGCTTCTAGTTGTCTGCTGAAATAAACGTAAAGAGATACGCTGTATCTATTCCCTCGAATAAATTAGTGCGAATAAAACGTACTACTGGAACAATCAGCGATCTTTGCTATGACTACGTTTAGGTTAGTCTGAATAACAGAGGTGATTCACCTGTAATTCGCCCTTTATTCGTGCCAATAGTTTCAACCTAAAAGTATTTTTCAGACTTGTAAGTACTTGAGTTCGTACTCAATACACTTTTCTGTACTCACACTCGTACAGGAGGCGTTGTACTCATACTTGTACTCGTATACTCGAGATTTCGTACTTCCTACTCTAATTTCTGTTTCCTTATTTTTCCCTATCTTTGAAAAATATCTGTCAGAATCTTGCTGCTGTCCTTTTCTTGTTATTTCTAAGTTTATGTATAGCATGGTCCTGCCATGCAAACACAGAAACTCTTTGTTCTTCGATTGGAATTATTTTTAATGCTTATTGACAGCAGCATCGTATTAAAAATTAATGTAATACTGTGCTTATATTGAAATTTTGAAGAACTAATTAACTGGACTTGTTGCAGTCATGCTCCCCTACCAAAATCGAAGCATTAAGGGAGAGAACATGTTCATTTTGTTATACAAATGCTCATGCTTGTACTCATAAGAATGTAGTCCTCTCATGGTGTTGTATTCGTACTCGCAGTCCTGAAATTATACTCGTAGTCGCTCTGATGAGATTGTGGTAGTATTCGTATATGTACTTACAGGGTGTGAAAGTCAGGTACTCGTACTCAACACTTTGTACTCGTATTTGCATCGGGTCCTTGCATTGGTACTCAAGGTTTTGTAGTCACAGTACGAGTCTGGTATTTACGGAAGCCGAGAGGTGCGGTGGGATGGAGTAAACGACATTCTTGTAAACCATCGATTTTCCTGTCACGTAATTTTAAAAAACATGCGAAAGGAGAAATCCAAAAGTAGTGAGGGAGTACTTCAAGAAATAACGTTCTCATCGTTAACATTTGTGACAGTCTCCTTATTAATAGTCGTGACCAAACATTGAAACATTAGTCAAGCAGTGGCAAAATGTAACAGATGACGCTGGTCTACCTGGTTCCCCCCCCCCCTCACCCAACAAATACCCATTGGAACAGAGAAAACAGTTATAAAGTAGTGGAGGGTCCAGCAGGGTAGGGTTCCTAACTCGGGTTGTCCGTGTATGGGAACACTGCAGCTAGCTTTTCCATAGATAACTATTAGGTAGACCATGCCATATCAAGATTTTCGAGACAACTTTAGTCCTATTACCCTCAGAAAAGTAACTCTTGATTTATTTAGTGCTTTGGTAGGATCGCGACATTTTTTAGGAGGACGGCATAAAATTTTAGAGATGAGATCGGTATTTTTTTTTTTTGAGTACCCCCTCATCCCTCGTGGATTGTTCGTTCACATGTTTTCGTCAAACGGGACAGAAAAATCGATGGTTTACGAGCATTTCGATTACTCCCTCCCACCGCACCTCTCGACTTCCGTAGGTATTTGTTTGGTTCTGGAATAACTCAAGACGCCAGTTCGAGTCTACGTGACTGTAGGGCGCTATATCACAACAACGTTATATTACAAAATTCAGTGTGTTTTACATGCCAGTGTGCCTTTGTGACTTGCAATGGAGACACTTTACTCGGAGGGATTGGCCAACCACTCACACGGACGACATTTTGGAGCCAAATGTTTACCATGCTGTAAACGACATGTGTACTGTGTACATTGACTTCATGCGGCTCTCACAAAGCTTAAAAAAATGGATCTGAGCCTCCTCAGAGGCTATGTAAGAGGTCACCATCTCTTAGAGGGAGAGGCTCCATAACATGAACGTTATCCAAGGTCGGCAAGGATTGCCGTCAGGACCCTTGGGATGGCTCTTACTGTGGGGGGAGGTTTCATTGCCCACATTTTGAGTAATATTGCTGAACAGACTAAACTGTAGATGGTGGGTGCTGTATATGTTTGATAGCTCCAATTGATCGTATTTGAGGAATTTCATCTAATGAATTTTTTTTTTTGGGGGGGGGAGGAGACTGGTAAGAATTCCAAGAGAGAGGTGGGGGTTGTATGTAGACGCTGTCTTCAGAAATGGGCAAGCCAGGGATTCTCAGAAACAGAATAGGGACCCTTTACAAGTAAAGAGGTGCTTTTATGTCAAACTGTAATGCTGGGCTGATCATTTAAATTATTTTGTAATGCTGTCCATGCATCTAGGCAAGGAAGGAGGTAAATAAAATGACCCATTCCTTTGTTATAGGTTCTTGTAATTTTATGGAACAATGCAACTCCAGTAAACTTTTAACAGATTATATGTTACAAACTTTTTGTTGCATTTGCAATAAGGTACTTTTTTTCCCTGGGCTGTACGCAAGCAGGGACAAATCCAGGGGACGGCTTACGTTCCACGGTTTTGCAGAGCAGTGTCTATTTCTAATGATGTTTCACTCCGAGGACTAACCTAGTAGACTGCGATCACTCTAGGAAACGGCCCCTGGATCGGGCCCCACTCATTCATGGCCCTACTTGGTCCAACCACGCCTCCCTGCCCTCCCCCCTCACCGTTCCATTGGGCTTGGCCATAAAGGTTTAAAATCATCTACATATAAATAGTGGTCTTCTGAGAAGTCTCTGCAATTTCTGTTTGATGGCTTCCACTTGTCCCCTCTAACATTTATAGTCCACTGGCGCCCTCTTTTTGGACAAAGATGGAAACTTGTACAAACTTTAAAGGTCTGGTGACATGAAAATGACATTTTGAGGTATTGGGTGCATCAGGCATTCAAAATGTTGAAAATAGCCACAAATTGCGTCAAAATCCGTCAAAATTTGACAAATTTACAGGCAAATTAGTGTCTCACAGCTGTGTCATGAATACACATTGGCTAAATATGCAAATTTGTGATGTCAGGAGAGGGACTCCCAGGATATGTCTTATGTTAATCCTTTGTTTATGTAACCTTTATTTCAAGGTCATTTGAGAATTTTATATGCCCAGAGGGTTTTATTTTGGAAGCATGTGTTTTCTCCTTCAAAAATATCGATATCACGCACCAATGTGAAGCTCAGTAATTAAGTAATTAAGAGGCAACATATATAGGGTTAACAAAAGAAAAACTGACACTGCGCAACACTCCACGTCATCTGTTTTGCATTTTCTTCAAACTTTGAAAAGTCATATCTCAAAAACGGTAATAGATATAAACAAAATTCCAACTGATTTTCACTGAGGGTTTTACTTTGTAATGTCTGCATGAAGGAAGCTCTTTTTTGGAAGCATGTCACACGTCCTTTAAACCTCTCTCTGGTCTGTTTGTGCTGCCATGTGCAGGACAACGTTGTACTTCAGATTTATGACTCATACGACCATGTAAGTGGGGTACGTATGTAAAATACAATACATGCATGCTATCATTAGCTGTATGCACAGTATCATTTGAAGAAAAAAATTCTTTGCCCAATCACAATGAGTATCATGAATTTTAATAGCACAGACAGAATCCAAGCGGTAGTTCGCGGACGTTGGTGTTACGAATGCAGTCAACCGGTGTATGAGTAATGCACGTCTGTCTCGAGATCCATGATTGGAAGAAACTCATATTTCGAATGATTCGACATCTGGTAATCTTATTCAACTGTGACAATATGACAGTTTTACATTGATGTTATTGGCCCTAGAGGTGATCTTTCAAATACAATCAGAATTATCCATACAATTTCAGCTAAATGAACTCGTTATGGGCCCAGGGCCACCTGGGACTACAGTTTGAGTCTAAGCGCATGATGAAGTTACTGCTATTTGTACTTTGGTGATTCTTCAAGGAACGCGTTCAAATAACCATGTACCTTTTCAGCTGAATAAACTCGTTATGGGCCATTGACCACTTTGACCCTATTGTCTGGACCAACGTACAGGATAAAGCTGCTGTCACTTAGTACTTTTGTGATATCTCAGATGTACTCGTTGAAGTACGAACATTTATGTACCTTTTCATGAAAGACACCAAATTTTGGGACGTTTAAGACTACTGCCTGTGGCCCCGTATAGGGGATACGATTTGCTGTCACCCCCGTGTAGTGTACCCTATAGCGGACAGTTCTAATTAAATTTATCAATTTACCTTTCAGCCGCATTAACGCATTTTACTCCATTTTTTGAGGGGGGGGGGGGGGGTAGGAGTCTGTGGGCTGGGCCAAAGGCCAATGTCCCGGTGGCCATTCATTCCTTGACCCCTGGACCCCAAAATGCATCAGAACTTTTGTACCATTTCGCTGAATAAACGCTCTCGGCTCCCGGGACCATTTCTTCCAATCATCATTCTTAATTCTAGACACTGCCATGTTTCGTTATTGATCAATAATATCACGAAAAAAACTAACAGATGTTGAAAGAGGAGTCATGCATCGATTTAAATATGACAGTTCCTTCCAATCAAAGTCCTTTGCGTTGTCATGTGGTGTTCTAGCTAATCAAATAGGATTACGAGAAAGTGGCGTACGTCGATATGAATTGCCATGTGTCGATTTAGTTGTACATATCGCAATATTGTTCCAGTCAAAGTCCTATGCGCTTTCATGTGCTGCTATTGTGCAATGGGACCACGAGAAACTGACATATATCGATTTAATAATGGCATTTTCTTCCAATCAACGTTCTACAATGTGTCATCTGTTAAATGTTAACTAGTAAAATAGCAGGGCAGTGTCGTATGCAGAAGAAATTGGCATATGTATATATATATTTCTTGAAGATATGACACTTTTATCTAATCAGATTGCGAGAAACTGACATGTGACGAATTAATTCTGCATAATGTCAGGACTTCTGGGACGCTAGACATGCCATACACATCTGTTGGGCGAGCGCGTGTTATCTGCTTAGAAGTCAGAATTAAGTGATGGCGTACTTTTCAAATGTTATTGACAAGTTAGTGATTTTCATTTCCGTGATAAATCAGGCCCCTCTCAACTTTGTGTTGTTTCTCATGGTTTGCCGAAAACGCCATCTTTTCCATGGTTCCGTGATATTAAAGACAATTTTCCAGTTATCACTTGGCAAAGTGGAAGTGACAGCTAGTGTCCTAGAAATAACATCTATCATTCTGACGTATCTGGCTACTAAAAGTTTTCTTACAGTGGAGGGGGAGGAAGTGCTCGACTTTTTAAAGTAAACGAAAGATTGAAGGTAACTGATGTCTTCACTAGCTACCCTACCCCTTTAGAAATAAGGAGAAATGGCATGTTCAAAAACTTCAGAAGCGTTCAGATGCATTGCTATTGGTTGACATAGCCAAAGTATAGTTCGGTCAAAGAATTACCATAGTTTACTATCCGTATAATGATAATCGTTGATACCCCGAATAATTGACTTAAATAGTGCTGATCCAGCCTGAGGACAGAAAATCTTGTTGCAATGTATTTAATTTTTATTAAACATGACATCTTATTGTCAAATACCATCATTCTTTTTTGACTCATACCATAAACACAGCTAAATACAATGCCACCACTCTCGGGATATAAGCCATATTTTCCCTTTAAGTCAACCAGACAATGGCGTCCAACCTATGAGCCCTACATTGCTTAAAGGATTGGCCTATATTTGGACATAGAACTACATACACTTCTCTGTGAAGTCTTCCTATAATTGAGCCTGAATAGGCTTAATTTTATGTTTTCTTTTTCCCTCACTAGTATGGACATCTCATGCCGGAAAAAGCTATCTGGAATGTATAGGGGTGGGGTGGGTGTGTGTGGGGGTTACATTGTAAGCGGGGATTGAGTTTAGCTCGTTTCCCGACAGATGTTCACTGTGAGTTGGGAGGGGATGGTTGACCCTATTTCCCGCCCTTGCAACAGTGCAAACAAGTATAATGCTGCTATTATTATTGCTATTTACATAAAATCTAACAGGATTGTTGTTTTTCGTTTTCTTTTTTAAGGAACGCTCTGAGCAAGAGGACATCGGAGAACTGAAAGCGAAGCTGCTGAGACTAGAGCGAGAAAACTCAGAGCTAACTCAGAAACTTGAATTACAAAAAAAGCACACCAAACAACTTCTTCTTGGTCCTGGAACAAAAGTAGGTGGGACAAATGTCCCCTATGACGTCATAGTTCAACAAGCCAGAGAAAGGGACCAACAACTCTCCGAAATCTCGTCCGATTTAATGTACTTTGAAAGCTGTATTTTGCGGACTAGAGAAAGATCGAAGATTGCTCTAGCTGAAAAAAATAAACAAATTAAAGAACTTAAACGGACGGTTAAACACCAGGAAAAACAGATAAACGCCCTCAACCGGGTCAATGAAAATCTTATAGGTAGTCTCCACGATTTGAGGGATAACTATGACGAGCAAAAGAAGAGGGATTCTCTTAGCAGATACAACTCGGACGATCATATGTGTGATGAAAAATCATCTAACTTCCCCCGTGTATCGCCATGTGCAACTCGCGGTGTATCGTCCAGAGTAACGCCGGTTGTGCTATGCGGTATGCAATGTACAAACGGTGTCGAATATCAAAACGGGGACCATATCGATAGAACAGTAAACAACAATCATAAACATATCCAAAATGGTATCAACCAACAAAACGACAAATTTCTCACCGTTCCTTCTCTCAGCCAGGTCAACTCAAATAATCGAAGAACTCGTAAGCTTTCCGATATCAATCACCGGTCACCGTCCACACTGTACAATATGAGTACCAATACAATAGCGTTACCGCGATCACCGCAACAGTCACACCGACTACGGTTTACACCGGACGTCAAAAAGATTCGAGAAGAGGAAGAAGATGAAGAAGAACGTAAAGAAACACTGGAGATTGTCAAACCGGTCTTAAAGTTGAGAAAGATTTCCCTCCCAGCTTATCGCTTGCCGATAACGGACGATGATAATGAGGAGTTTATTTAAATATCATCTCCAATCCGTCACCTTGCGCCCTTCCTTCATTCCCCGGATGATGGATATTCCACTGGAAATGTCTGGGTTCCGAGGGAACTCGTTCAAACTTTTTCGATAAACTTTTGAACAGGAATTTTACACAATGATAGCAACGTAAATTCGAAAATTTTTTTGACTTACGATAGTCCATAAGTTCCTGCTGACTCTTCGTTGTGCCAAATGACCATCACATTGTTCGCTTCTTTTCAACCACAGATATGAATTAATGGAACCCTCGAACTTCTTGCTCAATGTATCGTTAAATTTTGAACTAGAGACATCACGATCGTCAATACGTACTAGGATATACTCAAACATATTACCCACCGCACAATCTTAAACTAACGTATGAAAATTGGGGGCTGGGGGTTTGAGGGAACAGGGGAGCCATAGACGAAGTGGTGGGCAGCAAATTAGCAAAGAAAACGATTTTCCTCTCTGACCTAGGAAGATGTTACAGCTCCCCAGTCTATAAACATCTATCAGTCTGTTAAAAGGAAGGGAATGACACCTGCTGGCTTCCAGGTTTCCCTCAGTATGAGGTTCATTGTACTAACACTGACGTCAGCAGTAGCCTTTGTCAAAACTTATTTTGTTTAATTTTGACGTCAATTATGATCTCATACCGATTATTAAGCCGACTGTTTTTTTTTCTAGTTTAACAAAGGTCATATTGAGGCTAACTATGGTATTATATTTTTTCAAACGAGGCTTCTTTGGCGGCAGGAGCTTTTGCAAGCAAGTGGAATACCAGGAAAATTGACAAGCTTGACTTGTTACAGACATTAATACCTGAGTACCATATTCAGATGATTTTGTAATGACTACCTAGCCATAGGGAGAACTGGGTGGTGGAGGGGGGGGGGGGACTAAGGGAAAACAGATGCCGAAATAGTTACATCCAGAGTTGCAGAGTGATAATTATTTATTTCAGGCTAGAAATGAATAAATAGATTTAAACCTATATGGGTCTTTTTTTCTAGATTAAGGCAGGAGGGGTGGGATGTTCCAAATTCCTGTTCCTGTTTGCCCCAATAGAGTGGGTATTGAATGAATTGCTGCACACTCATCTTGCAATATACAGTTTTTGGTGTTCAATTTAATTACAATTCAATGAAAAGTTGATGACTATTTTTTTTAAACTGAAAGTTATCTTAATGAGATAAAAGTAAGGTCAAAGATGAGGAGACACTGCAATCCCTGCTCTAAAGCATTACGAAGTTACATCATTTTGGAAGAGAAAAGGACAAGCGACAATAAGTTGCAGTGACTGCATGGTGATGTTTACTTAAAACAATGTAGATTGCTCAGGCGGCAACACTGATGGAGTTCTCAGAGATATGTTATACGTTCATTTTGATATTCATAGATAAGCAGAAATATATTTTACCCTACAACACGGGGGTGGGGGGTGGGTTTATTAGATACATGTTTCCGACAACCTTGAATACTCATAAACTTTGATAAACAGACAGCCAATCCATGTCATAAAATGTTTATACTTTTTAGAGAAGGAACACCTTACTTAACCTTTATGGTGTGTCTGGATATCACATCATGTTCTATCATGCAGGAAAAGTCTTCTCGAGACATGATTTTAGCACATAACAAGAATTGTCTGAGGATAGGGTGCGAACGGAATCACGTCTTATCCATCCAGACATTTTGCCTCTGATCACTTGTTCCGAGAATAATTTCACACTTTTTCACTGGAGCGGGGGGGGGGGGGGCAAGGGCGGGGGAGGGGTTCGTCGGAGATAGGGGTAATGAGGATGACATGATTATGAAAAGGTAGTAGTGAGTGGACATGTGGGAGAAATCTTTAATCGAATATCGGAGATTGCGCATATTCGAACTGGTTGGATACAAGTGAAAGTTTAGCAAACGTGCACCTCCAGAGAAGAATAATAAAGACACTGGAAAAGAATAGAATAATTTTCCTCTCATTTGCTCTGTATTCGTTTTACTCGGGATGGGGGAGGGGAAATACTAAAGGCACTGAGTTCTTGCAGCACTGTATTTTTTTTTATCCCATAATCTTTCATTTTTCCCTTTCAAATGCTATATATTGATTTCCTTTTTGGTGCAATATTTTGTTTCGTTCTCACAGGTAAATTTAGCTCAATTCGTCAATATTTACACTGATGACTCCTAATAATCATTTCTGTTTCGTTAGTAGTTACAACTACTTTTTTAAAACAAGACAACGGCACTAAGACTTCAGTCTCTTATTTAGTTCATTTTCGAACACGTTTGACTAACCCATTCCCTAAGAGTCCGAAAGGATACAAAGTTTGCCTTTCCATTTTGGGGATTCAAACAGTTGTAAAACGTCTGAAAGGCTTTTATTCTTACGCTCGGTAACCGCAGTTGAGGTAAAAAGCGAAAGAACAAATTATTTACGGTATAAGTTATTGCATGTTGAAAGAACGTGCTAGGCAAGCATGAACTACACAAAATGCTAGAACAAGGAATACCATGACATCAAAATCTAGGACAGTCATTATACACCTGCCGAGGTTGTCTCTATTTTCAACTTGACTTTCATGATCGTGTATTATGCCGCCCGGCAATTGTGTTAAAAACGCACTAATATAATAATAATAAATACTTGTTAACAATAAAAACAAAAATAAGCAGAAGAATGATACTCAACTCACGGGGATCTTCCCCCATTCTTTTTGGTGTATCTCACGTTCACTCGTAAACAACAGATTACTTCTCACTTACATGTCTTAATACAACAACTGCACTCCAATCTACGAAATCAATTGTAGTGGTCACCGCTTACCATGGAATTCTAGACCGGAATAGCGTCCACTTCTCACTCTGTTATTCTTTGTGATGAACTTAACACACAATCCTCTACCCTTAAAAAAAAACAAATAAATAAATAAACAAACAAGTAAACTGGTAATCCTCTTTAGTAACAAAAGTAAGGGAGAAAGTGACTCCAGGTTTGTTGCATGTACTTTAGATACTACACTGCATTGAGACATAACGGGGATCTCGATATAGTATGTACTCAATGCATACTCAATGTTATACTTGTTTTGCCATTTTGTGTATACGTTCACGCATGTAAAGACCCACCCAGGTATAGCTGGCACCCACCATGGATCAAGAATCAAAGTCAGTAAAATCGTTTCCTATAGCAATGCAAGAAAAAAAAAATCACTCGTGGAATATGTTTCGTCGTGAAAATTTCACATCATTTATCCAAACTGTTATCGTATCATGTCGATGTGTTTCAATAAGTAATGTCAAATCATATCGACATGTCGACGTCAAATGATCTCCGCATGTCGACCTCCTCTTAGAATACCTCAAAGTCGACATTAAAATTTAAGTTACTTTGCAGTCTTGACATACAGTTTGTAATAAGTTGATATGTCAAGATGAATGACTTTTTTTCCACAATTTCTGCATACTGTTCACTTGCAATAGTAGATATGTTGAATTTGTAATCCAACATGTCGATTTTTTTTTCTGTCAAGAAATGTCGAGATGAATAATCTCTCTTGACCAACATTTCAACAAAATTGTCGAAATTGTTTATCTTAGGATGTTGATAGGTTAAAATGAATCTCACTATATCGACTTTATCCCTAAATAAATTTAAGTCGACACGGCAATGCAATAATCTTCCCTCTCTAAATTACAGCCAAAGATGGCCCACATGTCGGAAAACTGATCTCAGCGTTTGGGGTATCCTTCTCGAATGATACGACCTACCGAGAAAATTTATCTGGCAGTGTCGATTTCCTTCACGTTTGATCATGAAAGAGGGAGAGACAAAATAGTTCCACCTCTGAGAAGTTTTTTGAGAGAATCTCCTCATGTCTAACAGTGATATATACTCATGTAGTCCACCCGAGACCAACAACAACACATTTGTAGAGGTCAGAGGTCACTAAAATGTAGCAACCGGTCAGTGAAACATTAAAATTTACAAGAAAATTTACAATTGTCACTTCAGTATCTATTACCTGTCTACAATGCTGACGTTTGTCATTTTAATCAAAGTTGAGTTGTCAACTAAAAATCAGCAAATTAAAGTAACAGGTATACCCTAATTAACCTTGATCTAATTTTTTGACGAAAATTGTACTTCCCCGACTAGATCATGTTAAAGAGTTTGTTCTTTTTGGTTTCTTGCAAAATTTGTTAACTTCTAGTAGACGTTCATGCATTCATCCAAACACTATGATAATCCCTATGATTCAACGAATATATCATATATATTTGAATTTGTTTGTCGAATGCTAATTGGTGGATGATTACGTCATAGATTACACCCTGACGAAGTTTTTTGTATTGACAAATATACTTAGGTTGTGTGAATCATATGGGATACCCGGAAAGCGGCCATGACCATACATGACGGGATTTTTTCCGGCTTTATAGCGGGGGGATCCTTTAAATTCATTTTAACATAAGCCTCTTTTTTAGAGTTATTTTTAAAGGCCTAAAAAACCTAAAATGAGACGAAAAGAATGTTTTTAAGCAGAACATTGTAACGTAATGTAGTGGAAATCCTGGTCCCTAGTTCAAGCAATATTGATCGATACTCGTTTGTATTAGAATATTTTCAAAAGGAAAATTTTGTCGAAATGGTTCTTTGAACAGCCGAATGTTGACACGTGCTTATTCTCCATCAGGGTCTTACCATGAAAGCGTTGTAATAGCTCCTATGATCTGACCGTGTTTGGTACTCTTATTCGGAAACCAATGCCGCTGTTCTCTGGCAGGTTTCGCCATGAAGGAACCTCCAAAAATGTGGTAGCGTCATGGTTTCACTCATGCGTGCCCATTAAAACCACAGTCAGCAGAAAAAAAAAACATACCTTCGTGGACGATACACGTGATCCTTCTAAAAGTGTTGGTAGGCAAATTGTTACCAACAAAACAGAAAATTGTGCTCTGTAATTGTGGCGTCTTATTTGACGTGCTTGATAAAATATGTTCATCGAACGATAAACCAATCTTATCGATTTATAAATTATTCATTTTTCTCCCAAAATTTGTATATGATTTCTGGATGGTTATTAGACACATTGTCAGTGATTTTTGTTTTGATAAACTTAATTATTAGTAGGATATAGCCGATCTATCGACCAATGAACAAGGCTTTCGGAATGTGTTGATTCCTGGCTCAAATCGATGCATCGAGATATGAGTTACCCTAGTACAAATATAAAGTATTCAAAAACTGAACCACCAACCAATGATACGGGCTTGGCCCATTGCACGAAGAGGGAAAACTGTCCAATTAACCATGTAGTTCAGTGAATGAACATACACACACAGAAGGGAATGAGGGAGAAAACGTGGACTGCGGACGATACCAAAATAAGACTTATTTTAGAGCACTTAGTATGCCCAGAGTGAAGATGAGGCTGTTTCCTTGTAAGTCGATTGATATCTCGTGCCCATGGAGGCCAGGTCACCAGTAGTCTGAAATGTTGACAATGGACAGAACGAAGGAGGGCTGAAGTCAACATACAGCCACAGGCATCGAGGAATGTTTAATTTAATACATATATGTTAAATGTTGTAACATAGTCTCCGCTTTGCTTCACCAATGTACAAAGTATTACAACATTTACAGAAGATAATGAAAGTCTCACTTGCCTGAAATGCATGGGAAATGATACTATGTGCCAAGCGTGTTATTTAGCAATGCCTATGGGTGATTGGCCGTCATTAGTTGATCTGCTAAGTTGTTATGCCTCTTCAGTACAGTAATGGGCATGTTCCTGAAAAGGTTTGCAGATATAAGCATCGTACTTTAACCGGCACCGGCAGATTACGCACGGGTCACAACGCTCCGACTACTCACGATCCGACAAAACTCAGCAATCGTAGATAGTCGTGAAAAAGTCGTAGACAGTGTGGAGTCTCCCATCATTACGACGACTCCATTCCACACTGCACCGACCCTGAGCGATGTGGTATTGTAATTACTGGGTGGGAGTAATTTATCTTAGCCCACAAATTCCTCTCAGTCCAATTTCACGAGATGTCGCCAATGCATAGACATATAGAAATGTGCAGCAGTTCTGGCTATTTTTTATCTCATTTGCGGAACATGGCCCAAATTGGCTTTCTAGTCCCTTGTAAACTTTAAAATCCAAAATACATGAAACGTCATGGATATTTTGTGTGTTTGGAAAACAAAAAGTTCTTCATCGAATTGACAACGCAGGATGCATTTTTCCCAAGTTGCCCATGATATGTGAGCGACGAATCTATCAACAACAAAATTATACCACGTTGTTGCAAAGGCGTTTGTGTGTACACGATCACACGTAAATACATAGTAAACACGTAAACATCAAAACAAAAAAAAATATTCTGATTTGTCGTGTCTCTATAACTAATTCCAAGTGCTTGTACATTTCATTTCATTTTAACAAATAATGTTACTATTCAAGTGAGCTTCCAAAGTAGGATCGCATATGCATGGTCTCTCTTTACCGACGTAATTACAATCTCGTTCCCCATTTCTTGGATTTACACATGCTTGTTATATTATTGTTGCTCAGGTTCAATGTCGAACAGAGTCGTCATGTCACTGTATATCACTCATTGTCTATTACAAAAGGATGTTTGTCGGGTCACAGGGTAGGAAGCTACGATTGAACATGTTCAATCTGGCCGACCGCTCACGACCCGACGAAAATCGCCGGAGTCGTAGGGCTGGCCACACCCGACGCGTCGTAGAGTCTCGTCGGGTCGTTGGAAGTCGGTGCGGTGTGATACGTTCTGAGGTGGTGGCGGTAGTCGATATTTTCAAAGCCAATTCTCGACTGATGTCGGAAAAAAAAAAAAATCGTGAAAAGTCGATAGATATTTGATCAAGTCGGATTGCTTCCAACGTATTCTTTTATCCCTCAAACGTTGGTAGAGGGGGCCCATAGAGTATTTTAAACCAGGGTTCGTGGTTGGAAAAGTATAAGGTAGGTATGTGAATCCCTGTGTTTAAAATGTATATTAGGACTGATGTGAGGATCGCCAATGAAACTCACATGTCGAGAAAGGTAACCGAATCAGACATGGTGTGTATGTGTGTGAAATTTAAATAAGAATAAAACTATAGCAAATGAGATTAAAATTTCCAACTCCTCCTTTGAACAGATTGCTGCTCCTATGATGTCGATGAGAGGTTGTAGAGGATGGGTCTGCTCTTTTCGTAACTGGGGAGCACCTTGCTGTTAGAAAGATGATTCTACAGTCAGGCAGTGTTATCCGACAGGTTCAATTTTGGTTCCCATGGCTACATCTTAAAGTTGTATGAAGTAACGACCATTGATATGTGACTTATTATTGTAGTGCGCCGCACTGGTCGACCAGCAATTTCTTTTGTTTAGCCTTGCATGGCTCATAACGCCTCACCTGCGCGTGATGTAACTTACTTAGTTCACACAAATATGCATGCGTGACCTTTTAGTAATAGCAGTAAGTGCGAGCTATGGCCGTCTTCAAACCAAAATCTACTAAGGAAAAGCAGATGCCATGACTACAAGAACGATTTAAGGAGTTAAAGTGATGAGAGAACCCTGCGGATAAATTTCCAGAAAACGTGATGAAATGTGGTTCGGCCTTTTTCCAATGAGGTGATAAACGTGGAGTGTCAATGTTGTTTCCAAATTGGTGGGCAATACAGCGCCATTGTGTTTAAATATGATGTCACAGAATCGTGTGCTGCATCACTGCTTTTTAGTGGTTACAACATGAACGTCCTTCTACGGAATCATGTACTGCTCTCATGTTCTGTGTCAGTGGTGAAACAGAAAGACAGTTTTGACATATACACAGCTAGTACTAGAGTACTCTTTAAAACTCAGAGCAGTACAGGCTTGTACGACATACGGTTTATAGTAACGATAAGCGTCGGCAACTTTACAACATTGTGAGAGAGATCCAATGGAATTTTTGTTTTGTTCAGCGTGATATAAAAAAGAATGGATTGGGAAAGGGGTCGACAGGAAACGGCACTGCTTTTCCCCAAAAATGCTGACTTCGAGTGGATCCACAGAGACTGGCTTACTCCCAACAACAAGGACTTAGCCTACCACGCACTACAATTCTGAGTATTTGTGGGCAAATGCAGTTCTAGCTGGTAGTTGGAATTAGTTCTGTAAGTCAAAGTGACCTAACATTATAGGAATTGTGAGAGTGTTACTTAGACCAATGTAATGGCGTGATATGGTTTAAAGCAAGATCGTGTGGAATAGAAGCAGTGTACCTGTGATTTCACTTAAGGCTGGCTTCATTGTCGAAAACTGTCTATGAAATTAAACCAAAATGTATTCTGAACCAATCAAGGTCACGCTTGGCAGATCTGGCTTAATTTCTCCGTTAAGGAATCCCAAATGAAAGTTGTGTGAAAACTACAGGGATGAAAACAATCGGGAGGGCCAGGTGACTTTTCCTTGTGAACCTTGAGAAACATATGAAAACTGGATACATGTGGAAGAGAGTGCAGTAATTTGATGGCTGCGATGGAAAGAACCCTTATCTGAATGCCTTGGTTCTCCCTTAATTACAGTTCCTAGTTAGAGGTTTATGGTGGTCTGACTTCGGGCTCCTAGGGCGACGAGTCACCTAAGTACCGTGTACTCAACTATGAAGCATACACACACACACACATATATACACACTGATATATATATATATATATATATATATATATATATATATATATATATATATATATATATATATATATATATATATATATATATGTCAGTATGTAACTTTACCACAATAACACAGTGACACCAACAACTTCCTGTTTCATGTTTTTCGTTGCCTGCGTCGCTGTTCATTGTTATGCTGTGTATTCTTGGAGTTTTGAAGATTTACAGGTCGTTGTACTTTGTTGTCAAAAGAGAAACAATCTGACAAATGGCTGTTTATCACTGCAAACCTACCCTACGACTATAGGTAGGCCAAAGGAGCTACCAAAGGCAATCCAGTACAACAAACAACCCCCTCCCCCTCCATAAACTATGGTGTTACTCATCCTCTTCACTATCTTGTTCAATATGTCGGACTGAAATATTTAACGAAAGGGATGTAAACTTTATTGCAGATTTTGCATTGACGGCCCAGGGTCTCGGGGAGCGGTCGTATGTAGTTGTTGTCTTTGGAAGGTTGGGTAATGATTGTGTAAGGATATCTATTGACCCAAAGATGGAACTTACCTAGCATTGAAAATTAATCTGTCGAAGATTAGCAAAATATTTTGGACATGTGACGTCGATGTATGGGCACGTTTTACACACGATAATTCGTTGGACGAGAACCGAACTCACCCCCGCATAGTAAATTTAAACAACCGGTATAATTAAACATCACTGCCATTATAAATAATAAACATAAATTTCAAATCTCTTTTCAGTTAACGGTATAGTTACCATTTCACAGTAAGAGTCAAGCTGCATTTGTATGACAACCAAAAGACAAAAAGCTGGCATATATTCAACATTCGAATAATTGGGAGGCGGGTGGGGCGTGAGGATAGGGACACGTGAGGGGAATTGCAAGTGTGAAACGTCAGATCATGTGCCCCAGTAATAGGGAAAGAAAAAAAAAACCGTAATATTCTAATTACGAGGCATCGAAACTCACCCAAATGAAAGGAACGTAAAATCGGTAAATACTGGCACTAGAAGCACTTCGGGCTTAACTGTTGAGACATATTTTGTGGTATCGGATCCTTACTGTTTTCAAAGGAAAAGTACTTGGTACCACAAAGCTCTAATGGAATGCAACTAATGGGGTGAGGGAGTTTCCCCTAGAGGTGACGGAAGACTTCCTGCACCGTCGAATTGAAGTAAATATGAAAGGTTACCGAAAAAAAGAAAGAAAAAAAAAACAGAAAATTATAACACAATATCGAAGTCTCGCGTATATGACATTCCAACCAAGGTCATGGTATTCAGATATTATCCGGTGAGACGAATAGACCAAGTACAGCCAAAGTAGGCCTATATATCATGCCTTGTTTTCCACCCCTAGCCACCCCATCCATTCACCTGTGTATGGTCCACGATGAATAACTTTCGCTAAAATGGGCATCGGGTCACATGAACCTAACATTCAAATACCGGTGTTCACTTATTCAGCTAATCAGAGTTGACCCTCGGTTTCCATGAAGGAAAGGTTTGAAAATGAATAACAGAGGCAGCATGTAATTGTGGCTAAAATATAAAAATGCGATAACCAGTTGCTAATATGATTCACGGTATTTCAATATGCTAATCTAGTTCTGATTTCATGCGGTTGTAAAGAGATGCTGATTAACAATATGACAGGGGTCAGGGCAGGGAGATTACATCACTGATGGCTCTTATTGATTAACATAATTTTAGGCTTCAAATGTTGTAAAGATAGAAGGACCCAAGGAGCTTCGTCTCAATACCTAACCTCTTAAAGTCGAAAGAAAACCATGTTTAAAGTGGAAGGACCCCAACAACAACTGCATGTAAAGAAGTCACAAAGAAGGCATAAACACATACGCACAAACAAACGCATATATGTCGATCATGTCCATCTGTCGATACGTCTGTCTGTGTGCTTTCCTGCCTGCATGCCTGTCTGTCTGTCTGCTTGTCTGCCTGCCTGTCTCACCTGTCTGTCTGCCTCTCCGTCTCTCCGTCTGTCCGTCTGTCTGTCCGTCTATCTTAGCGAATAAATAACACCTATAAATTGATTTTGTTTTTGTTCTTTTTGTTGTTAACAACTTTGTTTATTTTCAAGGGAAATGTCCTTGCTTTTAAAGCCCAGAAGGGTTTCTTAAGAAAAATTCCATTCTCAACACCATTCTCATTGTTATTTGTTACACTTGCGCTTGTATCTATGTCTTGTTATGAAAAAAAAATAAATGAAATGAAATACATGGCCCAGATATGTATCATATATAGCCTATATGTTATAGCCTTTATCAGGTTTGGTTGCGTCTATACCTTGGCGCAGAGTGCTCTATATCCGGAGGATAGATCAAAGGATACAGGAGTTGAGACTTAAGGGAAGTACCCTTGTTATTCCGAGGTTCACTCGTTGAGCGTCTGATGATCGGACATTAGAACAACGATCTGGAGATCGTTTAGCGGTCAGAACAGTCAGAACAACTAACCACTGTGGTAATGTAAGGATGGAGCTATGGCTTTACAATTATACTGATAACTTACAGGACTTTGCCATCAAATACATCACCCAATTTAAGTATAAACTGAGCAAATTGATTGACGAGTATCCTGGGTGAGAGTTACCATGGTATCGGGATATCATCATTTTAGGAAACAATAAAAAGAAACCTAATGGCCCGTTTAGAACAACGATACGCACTGCGCTCTTCAAAGCGTTTGCTCTCAACGTCAAAAATTCAAACTATTCCAGCCATGTGTCTTTTTAACTTTGGCTTTTATGGTCGATGACCAAGAGGAGCTCTCAGTTTAACCCCTTCTCAGAAAACGCTCTGTCTTGACGATTCTGCATGAGGATTTTCCTGGGTTATATACCATAAATATACAAAACAATAAAAGACCCCCCAAAAAAACAAAAAAAAAAAAACAAAACACACACACACACACAAAATAATAAAACGGAGGTGGATCCTTCTATAAGTAACAATAGATTGTGTGAACGGAACCCTGGAGAATACAGGACTTGGCGACGGAAATCTGGAACAACTGATGTGGAACCAAGCACAGACTGTATGTCCGGGCTGTCTGGATACGCAGTATGCAGCCATGGAATACCTCAGAATGTTAACTGTTAACTCTAGGTCTGATTAACAGATCCGTTCTGAAGTGTGGCTCGTTATGCCTTTTCTCAAGATTCTGCTGGGAAATTATGATGAAAAATAATTGTAAACTAAAATGACTCACAAATTTGGCCTCGCTGGAACCGGCCAGATTTTTACTTTTTTTTTCTTGAAAGAAAAGAGAAGCGGAAGAAGAAATCCGGTGGCTCATCTTTGAATCTTGCTCTTCGATTTCATTGGAGTTTATTTATGTCGTCAATCCCCTTTTATCTGTGAATGAGTACTCCTTTATCTTCAGAGTGAGCCTAACGGGTATCATACCACCATTAGATTACACGCATCCGACGGATGAGCTCACCTTACTCTGAGAAAACGTTGCAAAAATTATCTATTCAACTATCAAGCAAAGTAGAAATGATGGGAACATCGGGACACCCGAAGGAGATTTGCTTTTGAAAGGCGTAGTGATGTCTTGATCCGAGAACCTTGCCACGGGGAAGGGGGGGGGGGGGCAATTTCACCCTCCACGGTTTCTATAGCTCAAAATTCGACTGGTGAAGGGGAACATTTTTAAATGGTATGATAGGCCGGGGGGGGGGGGTTAAGTATCACTTGATAGGTAGGGGACACGTGATACGACGTACCTTGCAAACACAAGGGGGTCCTCAAATGTTTCTATTTAAGTGTATAAGTCAATGGAAGAGATTAAAAGTGGTGCGTTATGCCTGTTGGACAAATTGCCAAGACAAAACTGTTGAGGATCTTATTCAACGGTATCACACACTGGACAGTTCACTATAACCGCATATGATATCAGGACACTGTCGTTAATAATCAATCGTTACTTTTCTTTTCGACAGATATCTTTTTATTCTACGTTGACTGTTTTTCCCCTCCATTTGCGATTTTTAGATTACATTTTTTACTCTAAATAAATCATAATGGCAATAATAACTCGAGTGTTCGCCAGTTCAGGGAGACATACATTGCTGTAAATGTTCACCAACTGCCGGTCACGTGAACATTTTCCCGTCCAGAAAAAAAGGAAAGATAATAACAATCATGAGATTTTGAAACAAAAGCCTAATTTTCCCCCACGCATGCTATTGAGATCTAGATATCAAGTAGGTAAATTTCATTACACGTAATGTTTGAAAAACCATGACTTCATTTGCTAAAAATGCTGTAATCCAGGACATTTGTTACAAGAAAGTTTCATCGATTTAGTTTCTGTTCAAGGAATCATTGTGCCAAATCACCGGCGCGTGACCTTACTTCGCGTTTCTGTTGGTTGGGTTTATTCGATCATGTTTCCCCACACCCCACATAGTCAAATCAACATGAATTAAAAGGTGTGTAGTGTTGTGCAACAACAGTTCCCATGTTATGCAAGGGTGTTGGTCACTTATCCGGTCGGGGACTCAGAGAGAGATCCAGAGAGGGAGACAACCGGAAACGCCGGGGGGGGGGGGGGAGGCAGTGTGAAGACGAACGGATGAAGAAGTGCTACCGTTTCGCATGTGATCCACCTCTGAGTGGAGATCGCTCTCAAAGTGGGATGGGAGACTCTCCCCTTAGATCCCTCTCCCAGGACGGCAATTTATCCAACCTCTCACAAAATCCTGTGTACGCCATTTGTTACCAGAAGAAACGGCCAAGTGGAAATTTGCTGGTCTCATCTTCTCCTTGAAATATATTTACATCAAGTGCCACCATGGTGGTGGTGGTGGGAGGGGGGGGGGGGATTAACAGTGGATTACTTTCCCTGATAAAATGATAACTCACCCTCAGTATGTGTATAAATATTTCGAAATAAACATCCCTATCGATACAATGGAAATGTTGAAGAAAATATTTGAAAGGATGTAATATTATATGTTATCATATCTCTCTATTCCAGGCCTTGATTGCGGTGGCTTGCACATTTAGAAAACAAAATCTAGGTAATGCTTACAAACAGTTAAAATTGTCAACTTGAGACCTATGCTTATGCAGTTGTCAAGGAAAAAGAAAATGCCCAGACACACACAGGAGTTTCAAATTGAAGGACGCGGTTGAGGGGGCTAACTCTCAACCGGTGCAAGCAGACAAACCCTAGGAGAAAAAAAATAGAAGGTGATTGTAAAACAATTGCAAGCTGAGTGACGCATATAACTTCATTTCGAACTTCGATTGAGAGAAAACGAATTCTGATAACATGTTTATCACTCGTATTGAAGGTGTTACATGTTACTCTCTGAATATTCATTACTATTAACTAAACCGTCATTGGTATCGAATAACTCATGCATGTATTCCTCGATATTCTTGAGAAAAAAAAAGAAGAAAAACTTTACCTTCACAGAATTTGTATCAAAACCGTGCATGCTTCGAGAAAAAAAAATCCTGAATGATAAAATATGATGTGATAAACAGAGATACATTATACAGGGCGACTTGGGGGATGTCTTCCCGAGAAGGCATATTATGTGAGAATTGGCCAAACGATATAAAACGATATAAAAATCCTTAACCTAGTAGTATGGCCATTTTTGATCAACCACAAACGCAGTACATTAAGGAGTGTGCTGCAAGTTTGCAGCAATAATTTTTTTACAGCATTAATATCGCTCTCAAATACTCCCAGGATTCGGATCTTTCCGTTCCGTTGATTAGAATTTGCAATAATAAGAACAGTAGAGAAAAAGACAGAGAGTGGAAAAGCAAAACGAAATCTCACAGAAGACGAAATTTCGAAGAAAAAGTTGAAAAATTTAAGAAAAATGTTTAGCATAAAGGCGATATGACGGATTATGCTACTACAAGTGTGACTAACCCGGATCAAAAAAAAAAAAGTCCGCAAATGGCAGCTTGCAAAATTAATTGTTCTGGTATGACGTATCCTGCTATCGAAATGATATAAATACAGGTTGGGTTGAGCGTATTTGTCAAAACCAGGGCTGACTGCCACATCTAGACACTTGGTGATCGTCTCAACTAACCTCATAACAGCTAAATTCAACGGTTCATCCACTTGGTACTTATCGTACAGTATATCATAACCGACCGGAGCCGATAGAACTAACTCTCCTACTTTCAAGTATACAGACACGCATCCAGAAAAGAGAAAAAATGGCGAGCTTTGCTAACTGTAAGTTACGATATTTTTATATTTCACAGTTTGTGCAGGAGTAAACCATGTTCAGTTTTAAATTTCTGCGTGTGAAAACTTCACAATCTCAGAGAAGTTTTAGTGTAATCACTCCTATGATAGGGTGGCTGTAACCGTGCCGTTATGATCATCCGTTAACACTTGATTCAAGTGATCACTCCACTTCAACGGCTTCACAGAACGTTAGGACCAATCAATCCATCGTTTATAAAATAGGGTAAGGGGTTGGCCAATCACAACCATGCTTTAATAACGGGCATCTTTGTGCTGCTATAAAAACATAGATATCCAATTGAATATACCGTAGTAGAAGATAACAATAGTCTATAATAACATTCTGTGCCACACCATACTCTTATATAAAAGACCGTGTTCTCGGATGCCAAAAAAAAAAAAAATTCCTCATCACAAGGTGACCCCTCTGTCAATTTTAGAAGCAACTTCAAATTGAAGTTCATTGTGTTGCAACGTAAAATGTTCTTATGAATCAAATAGCTCTTCTGAACCAACTCGATGACATGAAAGCAAAATCTGCAAACGAGTTGGTATGAAAAAAGTATATTTTGAAACACAGTGTACACTGACCGAACTCTAAACTGTTGTGGCTATACCGTGGACGAGTTCTGAGCTCGAGCTCAACAAAAACATCTGCACTAAAAATACACCAAACTTTCTAAACAGCATTTCATATTTGAACAACTATCACTTTAGTTGTGAGAATGCCATATATTTTGTAATGCGGTCTTTCGTCAAAATTTCGTATTAAACGTTTGACAGAAAAACTCAGATTCAAATTCAATTTTCCTTGTGTATTTTTTTTCTTTTGTCTCTTGTAATAAATTTCCATGCATTTGTTGTGTTTTCTGGGATAAGAGATTTATTGGTCAGACTAGTGCCGGCCGTTAAGTCAGTGAGTCAGTGTTGTCAACTACAATCTCGGCAGAATAAAATTGTTTGGATAGATTTCTATTTGAAAAGAAACTAAAACAGTTTGTAACATTTGTAGCCAACAAATTTGTGCGTAAGATTTTAGAGAAGGGTCCTCTTAAACTTACTGAAAACTAATCTCATGCATGTTACTGCAATTTTAATGATTTCGTAATTCCGAAGAAATGTTTCATATTTTCGTAAGTGAATATTTGTCACATATTTGTATTTACTGCAGGTAACATCCTTGGCGCTAAGAACATTGCGCTGTTGGCGTTCCTTGTCGTAATTGCAACGCACTCCACGACTTCCTCCCATCATCATCGCCGCAACGTGTATTTACGTATTGTGGTCGGCTTCAACCAATTGAAAGAATCACGTGACCAACTGCATGCAACCATCGTAAGTCACTTCTCCTGATTTTCATACATCAACGTAGAGACTTATAACACTAGGCTTTCGCTTTTACATCACCCACTATTCCTACTTGGCCTACATCAACTTCTACTACATTCGACGCATCCAGTATTTTTTTCCCTTTTCTTTGTGTGTGTGTGTGGGGGGGGGGGGGAAGGGAGGGGTTGCAACTAGATTCATTAATTGCGGAATAGCATTCGTCCATCTGAAGGACTTATATAAACAATAGTGCTCAGCGTAGTGTACTAGTTTCTGCATCGAAACCTAGACGACGTTAACACTGAGGAGACGTCTACGTTACACTATTAACAAATCCATGGAACATCACTATGTGTTTGGATTGTCGTATATGCTCTACCTCAGATGCCTGCGTTAAAACTTAAGTCTTGGATTTTTTTGTGTGAAGAGGGGGGGGGGGGGGGGTGAAATGTCGAGGAAGTAATGCGGCAAAAGTCAGTATAGGCGTAAGTCAATTTTCACGAAGATCCAGCACATCCATTTATCAGACAATTATTGCGGCGACACCAATCGCTGAAACTGCGGCAGTCACTTGTGGGTACCCGTCAATTACCGGTATATAACTCGTTCACGTTGTGTTGCAGTTATGTGGACCACAATTTGCGTTGCGGTGAAGCCTCCAGAGTGGAACTCTTGTAATGAGGTGACTTCAGCGAATTGTCATATATCAAGCTGCAGGATGGAGAACACATCTCACGTTTTTTATGCAAACCTCGATGTTGTCGCTCAAGCGGGAGGACGGAATGGAAAACATAAAGAGAAAGAAAAATAAGTAAAGAGGGTGACACAAATTGTCCTCTCGTCTATGCCCATGTAATGTAATTTGCCAACACAAGTGAAATCACGGCTTTTCACGTATTTATTTGTATCCCAATACACCATAATGTCAAACTATATCCCTGTTTGAAAGAGTTATACCACGGGTCATTGCGCAATGATAATCGAAACTCGAAAGCTTGCCACTGAATACACGTGCAGAGGTATGTATAGAACTGACTTCTTTATGCCAAAGGAAGGGGGGAAATCCCCTGAATGACTATTTGAGTACTAAGGTCACAATGGTAATTCCACAGAGTCAACAATCAACAAAGACCATGTCAAAAGAAAAAAATATCCGATTTCATTTCCGACACATTCATTTTACAGGATGTTGTAATTAAGTAAAGACGTGGTTCTGAGAATAAACCAACATGACTTCAGAGATAGTCAAAACTGGGAAAATCCATTAGATTCCCACACTTAAAGATTCAATTTTAACTTTGGGCATTGATATGGCTTTAAAAGAAATGTTATTGCTGATATGTTACGTTATTAAAAAAGAAGAACATTGTCAAATGAATATTGGGAGAAGAGACACGTATGCAGGAGTAAATTAATGTTTTAAAATAGAGATCCATAGGTAGATTTGAAATCAATCAGGGCAGTTGCCCCCCTCCCCTCGTACCAAAAACTACTTTAGTTTGCCACCGTCGACAATATGATACGATATTTAACTTGACTGTTTTAGCTTGACTTAAATTTCGGTGACTGTCATCTCAATGCTGTATGTAGATCGATGGAGATCCTTCAAAACGGTGGAAAGAAGATTGTTGTAGTGTGTTTTTCTCGTAGAAAAATTTGGCGGAACCGGGCCCTGCGGTAAATGTGCGGCACCCCCCTTTCGAATAACCACGACGAAACTTCTATGCAAATACATTTTCTTTCAAAATTAGGCTAGGCTGCTTTGGGCAAATAGGTAGACTACGATACGGTAGTTTGTATTGGTTTTCACAACTGTACGAAGTATATAGCCAGTCCTTTGGGTATATAGGCCTATACCTTTGAAAATAAGGAATAACAGAACATCCTGTTTTAGTTGCCAACATTGCAATTTGTGCTTATGGTAAACACAATACCAACTGATGGTTTGTCCAACGTTTGTTGTTGTTGTACTTATTTGCATTAGTCTAGGGGCCAGTTGAGGGTGGAGACAGACAACGTTAAAGGGGTTCGTTGAGTTAACATCCTTTGTTTTGTGACATGTTTGAAGAAAACCATTGCCTGTATGCTTCTAATTAGCCTCACTGGTCATGGTCATATTCCTAGGTATAGTTACTAGACAATGTAAGACATTGCAGTTGTTCGTGAAAAGACTTTGCATAAATTAGCTCCTACTTTATGTTGAAAGTGTCTGGTCACAGATTTGCAATAAGTGATTTTAATTGTCAATAATTTCATCACTGCAGATTAATTCAGTTGTGTGTCAGATGTTCAGAATCTCTTAGTTTGGCCTTTTTATCATATCCATATGAGTGATACTCAACTCGGGTGTGAAAAAAATATCATGAATTTTGTGAATCAACTCGATGAGTCCCTTTCAGAAAATTTTCAAGCATTCATGCAGGTATAACTTTTTATTTTAATCTGTTATCGTAAAAATAAAAGAAACTGGGCAATTTCACAATAATTCAATGAGATAAAAAACCGACAATGATTGGCAAACTGACGAAAAGTTGATTTCTTTAATCTTTGACACGTGGCTTGTCTCATATCGGATGTACACGTAATCCTAACATACTATTGGGTTAGTTGGAGAAAAAGGGCTGGAAAGAAAGAAAATTTGGCTAAAGTTAAATTGAGTCGTTTCCAATCTAAAACGCCATTTTCTCTTCAAAACTATGAGTGAACGTATGATCACTTAAACCACCATGGAATGCGCATTATCAGATCATGAAAACTAGCGTTAAAGCAATATGGGGTAGTTTAAAAAAGAAAAATTATTTGCGAATGTCTTAAACAAACCCACTAGATAAGTCCTTGGTGTTTGACAGACTAAAGGTTAACCCGAACACGCAATGTGAGTACATAAGATTTAATACCAATGCATGAAAACAACTTGACACTGTATTTCATGGTCGACTGCTCTCACGTCGAACCTGTAGGTATATATTATCGAGCGTGAGATATACTACAAAGCGTTAAAGCGAAAGAACAAGAAAAAAAAATTACATCTCTTCGCAATTTACATTCCACTTGTATTCCGTCAAGCTTCCGGAAGAACCCTCGATCAACAAACATACACAACAAAAAGACGAGAACAAAAGCAACTGTAGGCATATGAAGAAAAAGATTATTTCAACAAAACAGAAACTGGTCAAATCACAAAAAATCGTAAATTATTCAGCTAAAGTCGTTTGTTGCTTGAATTAGGCTGCCTGTTTATAGTCTGTGTACAATCTTTACAGATGGTGGTATTGTTATGTGGTTGCCTGCGACTCCGATGATATTCGAAAATAAACCAGTGACGAGGTGGCTTGGAATGGAGTGACTCCTGTAAATTTTAGATTTTATTTTCAGTATTTTTCGTTGTTTCTTTGATGGGAAGGAAGTTCGTTTTTGACAACTTTCATTTCTACGACAGGACACAAAAGTTCGAAAACAGTGTGAAAACTCTGAGATATATCGGGTTCCATGACAGAAGACCCACACAAGCCTAATAGTGTGAATTCGTGCGCATTTCATGGTTGTGTTTACATATGTATGGATGGAAACAGAAACAACATAAGTGATTAGTGACCTAACTAGCTTAACTTGTCATGTTGTCCTCAATGGAACTGGAAAAGTCGCACTGGATCGTACGTGGCTACCAGACATCGGGAAAAGTCGTAGGTGTGTGTTTAATTATAGAGAGGCATTTTTTTTTGAGGGGGGGGGGGGGAGGGGGATGCGATAACATCGGATTAACGATATCAAATGAAGTCATTTTTGCCACGGCCCGACGGTTTACAGAGTGGCACTTGGCTATGACTCGTGTGGAATTCAGTAAATATCAGTACATGTGGCACATTTGGTGTTATCGTGGCGCTACCACCAATGCACCCAATACCACCCAATTCAATGCAAGCTGACTGTCATTATGTCCCACCGAGGGGGCCGACTGACCTTTCTAATTCTATTTCTTTATAAACAGGCCGAAGATCGTAATCTCCGTGGCGCCATCCGTCATTCCGAAATTACTTCAATATCTGGCATGGAGGGTATTCTTGGTGACGTCAGTGATTTTAATCAGGACCAGGTAACTTATCTTCAGCCTGGAGTTAAGTAAATGATATCCATTTACATTTGAATAACTTGACCGTGATCCGTATACCAAAATCGAACTCTCGAGCAGATCATAATCGAAGATAGTAAGATCGATTATTGAACTACTGGGTACATGGTAACCGTCTTTCTTCTATCTATTGATTGATCATATCCTATAGTTAGTGATCTGGATATTGTTAATAATTATCATTCTGTCCAACAATGTTAGCTGGATTGCAGGACGATTATGTCGAGTATTGTTGTGGTGTATCCTCATGAGGTTATTGGCTGTGGTTTTGTCAAAAAGTATAAACCGGAACTGATTGTTAAGTCTCTATGAATCTCTGAGAGCCTGCTCCTCTTGCCGATTGATGGTGGTACCTTTCTCATTCATATGAAACGATATTTCCTTTCTTTTAAGTCTAATAAAATGACACACGTGACAATTTAATCGATTAGTAGTATCTTTTCAGTTCCCGCGGAAATATGACGTCATATCCATTTTCAATAGTCTGATGATATCCTCTTTACTTACCTCACATGAGTGATATCCCTTTAACGCCTCTATATAACTTGGTAATACCATACACATCTAAGTTGTTGTTAAACTGATAGCGTTGTGTCTGAGATTAAAATCCGTCTTGAGTTCTCGACATTAATGATAAAACGTTTGACCCTGGCTCATTAACCTTCTTTGTCTTTTGCTAAAAAAATAAACAATTTTGTTTCCGTTTTCTCGTTACACAGTTACAAAACATCCTGTTTTCCTCGTGGATATTCCCTCTCTACTGATAAACAACATTCCCCTTGCTTTATGTTATTTATTTATTTTTGCTTTCAATAGATCAGTGATGTACCGCGACTCATGAAAGCTCATCTGCGTTACCTCAATGCCTACCAAGATGCGCTGAGATTATTCCAACTAAACGAAATCGCCTTTAAACTGCTCGACGACTCCATGACTACCTACGAACGAAACTTGGAAGTACTCGTTAAACATATTGCCAGCCTGAAGAAAAATATTAACATAATTGTAAGTATTTTTTTGATGAATTGATTACAATAGCCAGAAAAACTTTTTAACTTCTCAATGACACATTTTTGCATATCGCCATGAGAACAAATATCTTCTACCATGATTCAAAGTGCAGCCTAAGGGAACCTATTGGCTTTTGGTGTATAATTGACCGTTTTATCGTTTGCTATTGTTATATTTTTGTTTGAGTGGATAGAAACACCGTGAGGTAAGGCGATGGCGTGGGTAACAAAGGTGTAAGATCCTTATCTTTTGTCTTAGTGTGGTATGAAAAACAACATTTTTAGTTTGCTCGTTGAAAACGACCACCTGTCAACATCATTTTCTGTAATTGGATTTAATACACTAGAGCCAAAAAAAAAAAAAAACTAGTCATGACGGTGCCTCCACTGATGACTAATCTGACTGACTAGGATATAATTAGTCAGCGGTGGATAAGTCAGTGATCACAAACCAGCCAGTTGATAAGTCGGGACCACACGGACTAATCCACTAGAACCAAAACATAAGTTAGTCAGTATCAGCAACATACGGATGTCGACTGCAGAGGAAGAGTCTACTAGAGTTAGATTGCAACGATTCACTCTAAGTCTACAGTAACAGTTTACGACAATCAAACCACGTGGTTTCCAACAGATTGACGACAGTTGTATCAATATATCAAATAAACTCAGCAATTTTCTCTGCATAATTTTATTTTGTTTCGATCAACCCTTTCTAATCTTTTTCCTTTCCAGTTACAAACATTCGACAGTGAATTCGACTCTGAAATGCTGTGCGAAGTTACCTTTGGTGCCTGTGACGCAAGCACCACAACGTGCGCAACCAAGAGAGGGCTGTACGTCATGCAAGAGCTGGACTTTTACCTCAGCGCAGCCAGGCGGAACTTTGTCGCTTTGGTTTCGTCTTAGTTTTCTACATCCAGTCTTTTACTGGACAATGAAATTCGTTTAGAAATCACGATGTCAACCCACCGTAGACGTATTTAATCCGATAGGTCTTTCAAGGAAATAATGTGCAATTTTACATTGATATTCATATAGTTTTAGCTTACATTTATGGTCTTGTTTTTAATTTCAATCATCAACAAATTGTTATTTTTCAACTTCTACTTACTTGTTTTGTCGTTGTAACGTACCATGCTAATCGACAGACATATTTTAGGCTTCTGTTCTTCCAGATATTAATCTATTACTTTATAAGACTTCAATTAGCTAAGAGGACGGTGCCGGAAAGGGGTGAAGGGGAGGGGTGTGGTTACAAAGTATGTCATAAAAGTCAAAATTTCAATCAGTAACAAGATCCAATTCATTAAAATCATAGAGATCACAATGTCAACCCACAGTGGACGTTACTTAATATAATACGTCTTTCAAGGAAACAATGTGCAATTTTACTTTGATATTCATACAGTTTTAGCTAACTTTAAAGTGTTTTGGTTCTAATTTCAATCATCATAAATTGTTATTTTCAACTTCTACCTACTTGTTTTGTCGTTGTAATGTACGATGCTAATCGAAAAACATATTTTAGGCTTTTTTCTTCCAGGTATTAATATATTGCTTTATAAAATTTTAATTAGCAAAGAATACGGTGCCGGGAGGGGTGAAGGGGAGGGGTGGGGTTATAAAGTATGTCATAAAAGTCAAAATGTCAATCAGTAACAAAATCCAATTCATTAAAATCAGATGAAGAACACAACTAGCGTAATACATTTACATATTATGAAGATATACCCGCCTAAACTGTCCATTGTAATTCAATACTGCAATTTCGAGTAGAGAAACGTGTGTCTTTTGTGGAGGAACTGTAGTGGGTGTTTCAATTTCAACCTAAACTTAGTGCACATCTATTTACAAACAGTCACGACAATGTTGGTTTTATTTTCGTAATAACTTCTTTCCAAATAAGACTTCAAACTTCCCGAGGTTGTTGTACAGCGTATCGCCATTTTGGAAATGTATGACGTGCACCGGCAATACTACGTGACGTGACAGGTGCATGTGTGACGTCACAAATCACGTAATGTCTCAACAACATGGCGACTTGCGAGTGAATAAAATCTGTATTCATAAAAACTTCATATTTTCTTGGACGTGAAGTTATTGTACTACCGAATGGTGTCCTATTGTCTGAAAAACTATATTTGAAGTATCAGGATGATCTAGGAGGCTGTATAACGGTTTTCCTTTAAAGTTATTACCTATTATAAATAAGTGTAAAGCAACTCTATAAGCACATCTCTCAACATAGTTCAACTAATTCAGTAGTAGCTTAAATATGAATTAAATCATAATGCCTCATAATTTTTTTTACAAATATAGAAGCATGATAATCCTTAATGAAAATATTTGGTGCAATTTTAATTACCCTATGTTCTTCTTTCCTTTTTACGATATTTCTTTTTAACGTCCTTTCTTTTCCCAATACATTCCGCCTCGGGTTTTTAATATTAATTTGCAACATCAGTCATTCGTAGAGTGAACTGGCTCGGTACTTAAGGAAAGCAAAATGCATGCAACATCGCCATCATTAATAAACATGATATACATGCATGAATAATTTCAATTTCTCCACTTAACCTGTACAAGGGGGATATCTCTCCGTCCTCTCAGACTAAACGTCTTTTACATATGACTGTTTTATTTTGCAAATTTTTCCTTATTTATCCGTCCTTTCTTTCTCCGCTTGTTGCTATTTATATTTGTGTATCTTTTGGTGATGGTTGTATTGCAATGATAGTACAATATATATTTAAATTAACATTAATGTCTTTCGAAGGTTCTCATTAATTTTGATTCACATATTGTACGAACTGCTCCTAAAATGTTTTTATTATTTTCCTACTGTGGTTACAAAGGTATAGAAATACAGATATATATATATATATATGAGTTTAAAAACAAATGATGATGTATTCTTCTTTTGATTCTTGTTTTGTCTGTTATCTTTGTTGATTGAGTTGTTTGTTCAATCTTCAATATTTTTTGCCCCTTTTCATTTTATATGACCTTTTCATATCAAAGAATCAACAAGGAATAATGAATAATAGTGACAAATAACCAATTTTCAAGGCCCCGAAGACAGCAATAAAGCTATAGATAAAAGCAATCTGAAAAAGTGAAGGTTGCCAAGGACACTCAGAAATCAAACTACAAGAGATGACTGGTTGTCTACTACTCTCAGGTCCTTTCTTATATTGATGATATCTTGTACAGGACCTGGTTCTGCTAAAAATATTGTTTGACTTAAAAATAACGTTCCCATTATTGGCAAGAATGTTCAAATACATTAACAACACGAGAAAGTTATGCCAAAATTTTTGTTTGGGCTTAAAAGGCTCTGAACGAGGCTCTGTACGTTATTCAAGATTCTTATCATTGACCTGGACATAATTCGGGCGCTAAGAAATAATTAATTAAAACCTGAAAACATCTGCAATTACGGTAGTGTACCAATAGCTACACAACTGTAACGGGAAGCAAGTTAAAGTTTGTAAACCTATTCAGAATGGTACAAATTATGGAGCGCCATAACTGTGCTATAACTTGGTAATTTTGTCACTCGGCTTCATAAATGTTGAGTCGAGTCAATTGAAACGGACTCTCACTAAATTGCTAAATTTCTGCTGCTATTGGCTCAGACGCAACTGCTATGTTGAGACGTCACCGTAAGTAGTGAGAATCCGATGCCAGTGATCTCTGTATTAACATACAGTAGAGATCAAGAGGGCTAAATTTGGCTCTCCTCCATCATCCCCAAAGTTGCCAGCATGTTCCCACTTATGTTCCAGTACGTATTTACACAGTATGCCTGCGACCGGGTGAATAAGCGTTTGCCACTGTGTTATTCAACAGGCGTCTGGGTCACAAAGACACAAAAGGTTTCAACATTTACTCGGCAAAGCCAGACAGATGAGTGTAAAGTCAGGTTAGGCTCAACACACTAGTACAGTGGGGAGTAGGAGCGCTGACATTGACACTGTGATACGCAATGTTCATGCTTAAAACGCCTGCCTGAAAATCAAACAGGAGTCGCATGGCTACTCAGTTCACAAACAAGATGTTTGTGTTATCAATATTGGTTATACATTAGGGGTTAATGTAGGGTTATTTTGCATTGTAAATAAGCATTCACTGAGCATATAGTAGGGTATTGGAGTGCATATGCAAATTGAAAGGCTGCTGTGCCAATATCAAACATCAAATTTTAAGCATTGCGGTTATTGGCATAGATGTTCTGTTTATTTCCACAAGTCCTAATCACTGAGATAAAATTATTTTCTTTAAAAAGTATATTCCTGGTGCCAGTCACACGGCTATTAGTGCCACCGTTAGAGATTAAGGTTACGTGGCCATGTAAATTCAATGAAACTATTTGCATACCAAATTTGGCCTTTGTCCTACAAAATCTGCAAATTTCATGCAATTCTACATAAAAGTGATAAAAAGTGATGTAATGAAAATGCTTAAACAGTCCTAAAGATTTGCAAGGAATCCAAAATTGGTGCAATTTTCTTCTCCTAAAAAATTTGCTAATTTCACTCAGTTTACCATGTATTGAACATTGTCCACGTTCGTATACAGTTCTATGTTTCTTATTCAAACAGTTTTCAAGATATGGTGGAAATGAATTTTGGCCCCAATAGGCTCATTTTAAAAATCAAGAAATAAATTTTAGCAAGAGAGACACGCCTCATTTTAAGTCATGGTTTCAACATTGAACGTCAACTCACACCGGTCGAAGCTAATCGACCCATTGCAATGAAGGGAGTCCTCAATTGCAGATCAGCTAGCCCACTTCTGGCCTCGAACTCGGGCCGACCCATCAACGAGATCCCTCGATTGCTTTGGAGGAGCTAAGGGAGGAATTGTGGCACGGGTTCTAGGCCGTATGCACCATTACCTGCGCAAAGCCATCACAAGCATACAAATATGCATATTCCGGGGAAGCGGTTGAGTGCTAGCAAGACTATTTTAGAGGGACGCCACAATTTGTTTGGATGTATCACACAAGGAAAGTTTTGGCTTCACAACCACTCAGCCCCCAATGGTTGGAAACGACACTTTACATACGTTTTAAGTTTCGGGTCATCCAGTCTTGAAATGGGGATCTCATGTCTATGATTTCTCAATTAAATGATAAAAATTTATCTATGAAAAATGGTAATATATATCAGATGGTTGTCATGATCCCATTACAATGAATTTCGTCCCCTCTCTAATTTATTCTTGAAGCACTTGGGGGTAGGGGCTAAACTGCAATTAAGTAAATTAAGACTTAACATCGCTAACATGAAGATGACATGTTTTTTGGTCAGCCGTGCTGCTTAGCAGTTCACATTAGCTCTGTAACCGAATCCAACATACTTCAATGGTTCAGAGCACGTTATGATTGGCCGTGGTCAGCCATGGACGTGAACGTACGTATGTGGGTTAGGGAGTCAAGATGGACTGAAGATTTCTTTTTCCAGAACCGAATTTCTTGGTCTAATAATACAGCAGTACGACGCTAGAATATGGTTGTTATAATTTGAACTTTTGGCATGTTTGAGCAGAAATGTTTCAAGCAGAAATCCGTTCAAAGCGTTTTGCATACACTTCACCGGTTGTTCCTAGCTCTTCAGATCTTGACAGGAATGTAGGGACGTCTGATAGTTCTTCGACCCAAAAAATTCAACAGGTTCTCTCACCATCTAAATCAAATGAAGGAATTTATTCTGCTACTGCAAGAAAACTTTAATAAACAACCGCATTATCAACTACAAGTTTCTAATATCTGAGCATACAGAGAATCAAAGGGTTTCAGAATAAAGGCGATTACAATACGTATGACAGAATACACACTTTTATTACTTCATTAACAACAGGCATAATTCATAAAGTCATATAAAGTAAAATTAGTTTACTTTATCCTCATCATTTTCTACCATTTATCCTCACGATTTTCTTACAATGAGCAAAGGAAATATCATTGTTTGGCTAGTAATGGATTAATAACAGGACTCGAACAGCTATTTTTTTTAAATGTTGTTTTAATTACACGAGTAGCAACAGACAGAATCATAACGTCATTTAACTCAAATTTAATTGACTTTATCTTTATTGTTCTTTTACCATTGTTTCATTAATGAACAAAGTCATACGGAGGTATTTCATGAATTCAGTCAACAAACAGCACAGTTGTGAGCCCCTAACCATTTTAATCATATCATTTATAATAGAAGGAATTCACTTCAAGTCAAATTAGTTAACTTTTTGCGGAGGGCATATTGCAGTTTTAAGTGGTGGCGTGATTTAAATATCAGTAGGCATACAGTCCACTGGTAAGGTAGCATACCCTATTTATTTCCCAATTGACCTACACACTAAATTACTAAATTGCAAAAGTAATGTGGTCTCTGAAGCCTTGTAGAAGTTTTCAACAGATGTAAGCTACCACTCTTCAGAAAGCTGACACATTGGCCATTCATGGCTTTTCCAATTTTCCGTACCTTAGGTGGTTATATTTTCTGCTAGAGGCCGTCAAAGTTAGCATACCTTGTCACTGGGGCAAATCACACATCTCCTCGAATGATACTGCTCCGCCAGCTCAAAGTCCATAACTTTTCCATAATTGCTTCAATTGGTACCATTTCCACACTTTGTATACCTCAACTCGCCTACTTCAATATTCAATCCACAAAAGGACCCATCTCAAAAGTTAAAATACCAAAACAGTTGTCCAAATGTCCCTGATAGGGACTTTCACCGACACTGGTGAACAATATGCGCAGGAATCTCCAACTTCTAGATAGGGTACACTACCGTAAGCTCGGTCGTCAGCCCAATGTCGTAAGTTTAAATTCCTTCGTTTTATAAATAGTTTAATCAATCAGTTGGGGGATGATATACTTTAGCAGAGAGAACATTTCAACTATAATTAATAGAGAAAATACATAAGAAATATAGCTCAGACTATTCACAATAAGTTAAATTAATAAAGTTACCTAAAGAGGTTTTGCACGTGACATCAATTCTTATTGTTACGTCATCATAGTGGATCGAAAACAAGCAGACAACTCGGGAATCAAGTACATCACAATACGTTATGCGTATGAGCAGTTGTTTGTTCTCCCAGGTTCCCAGGAGCAAGGATCTGCACGAAGCGTTGCCTCTCCATGCGCAACGCGTCGTCACTGCAAAATTTCTATAAGATAACTTTTTTTTTCACTTTTTTAACATTACGTTTATCATTGTCTCAATTATAAGAGAACATATTAAAGTACAAAATTACTTTATATTTATCACAGAGAATGAATTAAGTGTCTCCTGAAGAGCTTTAATTAATGTAAGGTGTTCATGAGGTCATTTCATATGTGGTTGATTTTATCCGCAACATTCCCTCACGATTTTTTCACCAGAAATAAGATGGTGTGTTCCAAAGTTATTCAATTCACATGGACTGAAGAGAAAACGCCCTCGAAAATATTTAACAATCGATAGAATGCACAAAAGTCATTTAAAATCACATTTTTGACATTGTCGTCATCATTCCTTTGCCTTTGTCTTTTGTCGAGAAATTACAAATGTCTGCACAGTCCAAAAGGGGATATTGTAATCAAACCTTTACATTCCCCGCACTTTAACTTCATATTTTATCTCATTTTAACTCAACTAGCCTGCTTCATAATAAAATAACTTTTTTGGTTAAGAATAGAGAAAGATTTCCAATGTCACTAAATGTGGACTCTTCTTGAACTTTTAAGCAGAGATAGCTAATTCCTAACCGTCATTTTGTAAACCGAAGTTCTCAAATAATGGCATGTAATAAATGTACGGCTCTATCGTGGTAAAAAGGAAGTGCGACCTCGTTCAGAATGCTAGCCGCACGAGGACCCGTAATACAGACCGAAGGTAGCTCGGCATACGATGAAGTTCCATTATTCTCCGTGTGTGGTAAATCTTACTTCCTTTTTTTAGTATTCCACACTGACCAAAATATAAAAATTGATAAGCAGCAGTTGCGTGTAGTGGTGTAGCTCCTGCAGTATGAACAAACTTCTTCGCTGGACGCAGGTTACGTCACAAATGGCAAAAGTCACGTGATTCACTGAAGCAGGGTCGAATGTAATTTCCAATTGATCCATCTGGTGTGGTCAGAGAGAAAAGAAGATAAAATTGAAGGCAAGTAGACTCACCTTACAGCGTTAGATACAAAGTTCGAATTCGTGTGTAATATCTATACAATGCAAACAAATAAAGTAGAGACACATATACAAGATTTTATATTTAAAATACATTGGTCAAATGTATTGTCAAATTGAGTTGAGGAGGGTGGGGAGGGGGGGGCTAAGAGAACGCTATTTCAGTTTTTCTATCTTAATTCTTCACTTCACATCTCCTGCATACCTTAGGTATTGGGTTCATTGACAACTTTAAATGAGCGCTTCAGTGGATCTTTTAATATCCACTTTATGAAAGTACAAGGTGGGAAATTTTCGAGTCACTTAACGAAATTTAATATTTAAATTTTGCAGCAAATAACCAATGTAAACAGTCAATCAATCTGCAAACAATCAATGTGACTCCATTAATCAATGAAAACAGTGTGGGTTTAAAGATGCTTATCCCCAATCAAATATTTGCTATGTGCTCCAAGAATATTTGAAAGAGGCTATATAGTTTATGATTCTTGCATCATCTCAACCCATATGATAGGTAGTAGTCTTTTCATAGACTAACTTTTGCTCTCGTTCATTTAAGAAATTGCAAACATGAGGTCTATGTTTCAAGACTGTATGGATGCAACACCCAAAAGCGCTGATTGAAAAACCAAATTTTCTCGTTCGCTCCCCGCAAACCGACGGTGGCGCTTCGAATAGATAGTCCTTATGGTTCGTGTACAGAAAGGGTTACGACAACTGGTTATGCAGGGGCGCTATTTTGCCTCAAACTGTATGGCTTTATTGATCCCTTCTGATACATGATAAGCAATATATAGTCCGTTTACAAGTTTGTTTTTCACTCAATAAATTCAGTTCATGTATCCTACATGAATGCTCATACATACGACGTTCGCGCAGTAAGAGGCAAACTGGGGGCTAAAATCGCGACCCTCTCTATATCAATGTGACCTGGGCAGGATTGTATGATGGGATGCGGAGGATGTGCCAGTTGAAAAAAAAAAGAAAGAAAAAGTAATGTCCTATTACGAAGAAGACAAAGTAATGCTCTGGGAGGGTTTAAGAATGCTAGAATCACCAAGGAAGATGAAAAAATAAAACCATCGCTGAGAAAAGGAATTCCTGGAGATATATGCAATTTAAATCTGGCATGAAATGTATGTCTATGTTAGAAATAAATTTCCAAATGGGAGGAAATAAAATCATTACTTAAAAAGTAAGAATTCCTGAAGATATCTTCATTGCAAATCTAGCATCAATAAAATGTATCACCTCTTTGAATATAGCCCACCCTATGTTAGCGAAAATTTTCCAAAGGGAAATTGACACACCTTTGAGCCCTGTCGTAGGAGGGCGATCAGCCATCATCCTTATGCCCCCCCCCCCTCCCCCACTTCTGCCAAGTCCTGGATTCACCACTGGTATTTTACTTTTTTATTGATTTGTTTTATTTTTAATTGAATATCTAGAGCCATTGTGGTTGTTAGCTTTAATCGTCACAAGTGGTGGAATTTGACATAGGCTATTGATTGTCAAATTAGTTATAACAAAAGGAATAAACAAATGAAGTCATAATAATACGAAAAGAAAAGAAAAAAAAAAACTCGATAACAAACTAAACAAGAACTCCCACAGATCCACCAATGTCCCATCCTGGAAAATCTTGATTTTGTGTTTGTTTAGTTTGTATATCGATTATTTACTTACAATTGTGGACAGACGTGCTTGATGAAGATTCAGTTCTCGCCGAACCGCCAAAAATTGCCTACGAAAAGTGGTTGCGTCGTCTGTGCGACTTTTTAGCCACAGTTCGTCGTAGTAAGCAAGTTCAATCGCCTCTTTCATCATGAGTGAGAATTCGGCATGCCTCAGAATGGTTTGACACACATTCGATATCTGCATGGGTTCGTGATGAAAAAGACGATACCGTGGCGGTAGTTACATTACAACGATGGTGACGAGGTGTTGGGATGTGGTCATTACAATAAAGGGAAGCAGCAGTTGCTATTTCGACTCAGGTAATATGCATATTAACGCATAAATACATAAACTATTATCACGGTGTTGCTTTGAATATTGAAATTTTCAAACGAGATACAGATTTCAAATTCACCGCTATTATCGCCGTGTAAGATGGCGCACTTCCAGAAGGAAAACCAAACGTCAGTTGATTGATGGCGAATCTTCGTCTACGTAATCCTATTCATAGGGTATAAAGTAGCCATGAATAAACATTACTCTGATACCGACTACAGCCAATCTTAGGAATTGGACATGTCACACAAAGGTCAATGGCCCCTTAAACATTAATCTCCGATTGTTAATTCAAAGTCTCATAACACACACGAAAATCTAATATAGTTAGACTCTAGCTTAAACTTTCTGATTTATCTCCTCCTGAAATGCAGCTCCCTGGTTGTTGCACCCAACATTCCAAGAATAGGCCCCCACAGAATTTCTTCGCGATTTTGCAGGTTTAAAGCAATATGCACTTGGTTCGTAAGAGGCCTTGATGTCTTGATTACTTTCCATCACATTCCCCAGCTTAATGCAGAAATCAACAGTGAGAATTTTTTAAAAAAGGGGGTTTAAAACAAGTCGTCTGTTAATTTGTGTGATGTGCACATAGGGACTGTTCGCACAGAGGTTTGTCTCTGACGTCACTTTCACGTTGGACTAGGGGTAATTAGGGACGAAAATGGCCGCGGCCATTGCCACTCGACAGAAATGAATGAAAAATTGAATAATTCACTTGATTTAACGAAACAGTATTCCTTTATGATTTAAATTCGTTAGAAGTATTTATTTTTTTTAATATTAAGGCTACTGAAAAAAAAAAACAGTATTAGTACTACCCTTTAGGAAGGGTGGTGTTGCCAGGAAGGGTGGTGTTGCTATGAGGGGTCATTTTTGAGAGGACGTTAGTTGGTCATAACATTGAAGGAGCATAGGTACTTGTGAAATACATCTTACATAACTTTTTGCACTTTCTTTCTCCAAATCGTGTATAGAAGCATATCTATTAACAGATTTATGGTAAAAAAATGTTCTGTCAATAACTAATTATGTTAGAAAGTGCCCAATGGAGAGAAAAACCGTTATTTTGTTTTTTAATTTTTGTCATGTTGATGCCCGTTAGATAATACTCATGAGTATGTGTTTTACCCCCCCCCCCCCTTCCACTTCTTCAATACTGACTATTGTTTGGTCGAAGATTTTCAATGTTTACCTGGACTCTGCACGTAGACATTGATGGTCTTTAACGAAAAACATTCCTGCTGCAAAGCTAAGGAGAGGCATGCCATCACCGCCCCTCTCTCGCGCCCAATCAACCACTGCAACTGTCACAGAAAAGTCACAGTTAGTTGAGAAACAGTTGAGAAACACGTCCTTTGTGCGGGCCGACACTTTGTACGCTAATTGGGGGCGATGTTTCATGTTGGTCGCTCAGTCGAGTTGTTTCATTTCAATCTCTTTTCGAGAATGCAAATGAATTTCAATATTGTTACGAAACTGCCGAAATAAAAGAGTTGGCCAGTGATAACAAAAGCTTTTCAAGAACTGCTTTTTTAGGTTGCTACCCCACCACAAAACAAGAAATTCGTATTTATATCTAGTAAAAACCAAAAGACGGAAAGTGAACAGATACACACAAAATAGAGGACTTTTGTCATTGACACATCACAATAAAATATTTTTAAGGTATTCTTGAAAGTATACATTGTTTTATAATCGTTAGCATGAATTGGCAAGGATATATACCTTAATATTAACGAAATTAGTAAAAAACATGAATGATAAATCAATCACAAAAAAGAAAAGTGAAACAAAAAGTGTCTGATAATGATTGACAAATGGTAAGTTGGAGTTAGATTACAGTTCCATTTTCATTTATCTTTAACTGAACTATTAATATAATTTTGGGGCTATTAATGTTCTGAGATTTTCTTTGCACCTTTTCCTTAGATTCTTATCGGTTTTCCGTTGTTTGAATTTTCTTTCATTCAAGTTCTTTTTAACAGTTTAGGCTACAAGAAATTACTTCCGTTCTGTTTGTATGTCTCACCATTACCCCTATATTTTAACTATAAAATTATGGTGACTTGGCTAAGTCAAATTATTTTGGTCCTGGAATTACTTTACTAACTCGTACATCGGATCTTTCGTTACCACTTGAATTTCTGTTTGTATTAGACCCAAACATTGTCTGAGTATTTTGGATAACACGCCAATGTGTAATACATGTTCCGGGTTATGCAGTAAATACTATCTTTTTAGGCTACACACCTATTTAAAGGCAGTCTCTCCCATCACCTCTCAGCTACATTTTTTGCAAGGGGTAAGCAAAAGTCTCAATTGGTTCTGCTGTTATTTTGACAACAAATATTACAAAACATGCACAGGCGCCGGCTATTTTGATTACACATGTGTAGGAGTTTAGACAGGCTATGGGAGGGTTAGAAGTAAGTGGTTGGTTGAATTGAAACTTTTTGAGACGATGAGTCAGTGTCTTTAATGGCTACATCAATTTGCTTTTTCTAATTCGTTTACAAAAAATATAATTTTCAAGCAAGGCAAAAAATGCAAGTGGACTATAAGTTTGAGTTAATGTCAGGTTCTTTACCTAATCAAAACACATCACTTCATGATTTTCAGACACAAGATAAATCTATCAAGTTATCAGGAGGCCGCAATGAAAAAAGAATGAGGTAGCGAGAGGTGGAGAGAGGTGGAGAGAGGTGGATAGGCTGTGAATTGCAAGAGATGGAAAGGCCCATGCAGTGGATACAGTAATATGAAGCACCATCTATCCTCTGTTGTATTACTATCAAAGACATTTTATGAACCTACACATTTTCAGAAAGAGACTTAAATAATGTAACATAGAAAGGAAGACGTTGTTGGGAGAACTAAAAGAGAACAGGGAGGGGATACGTCTGGGGGGGGGAGTCGGACTTAGGTTTCGTCATGACAATTACATCTATACCAAAGAACTAGATTCTTTGATCTATACTTACATTAGCTCTACGGAAAGTTCGGTAAAAGTCCGGGAAGTGTTCCTTCCCCGATACAGTTGTCACCTCCGAGGGGTGGATAACAATATCGTCATTTGCAAAACGTTTAGATTTCTGAGGAAATTCAAATGACAAAAAAAAAAAGGGAGAGGAAATAAAGTGATAGAAAAAAAAGTACATTGTAGTACATTGTTGTACTTCAGTGCTGTACCGTCTTCCCCTGACACGGGAGTCTCAGGTGAGTACAGAGTACATAGCGAATAATTGAGGGGTGGTGGCACGGTTTTGGGGGTCCATGACAATTACGGCAGTCTAAACAGGTTTGAGAGCCGCTGCTGTGTTATGTTAACACAAATGAAAAAAAAAGAGAAGCGGACATGTTCATCATTTCAAGTTCATTATCAAAAGGAAAAGGGAGAGAAGGAAAGGTGGAGAGAGATGTGGAGAGAGACGACCACGGCGAGAGATTCATCTTACTCAACGAAGCATCCCCAAACTCGTCCACACTGTCCTCACCACTTTTGTTTATATACATATTTAGTTCACATAGCCTACATCATACAGTTGAACTCGATTCCATCATTGTTGGGAATTCATTATTGGGCCCAAAAATATCATAGTGTTCAATCCGACAAAAAAAAAAAAAAACACACACACACACAGACAAAAACACACACACACACACAAAACAGTTTTCTGCTAGAAGTCATCCGGAAGAAAGGCACTTGATATAAGCAAACGGACAGTCAAAGAAAAAGAAAAAGAGGGAAAGAAATAAAAAAGAAAGAAGACGGATTTGCGTCACATTCTCCCATTTTGATCAATTTTTTCCTCATTAAATGTTATGATAAATGGCAGGTTTCAATCTCAGCATTGATTGTACGGTTTAGTGTTTATTCTATGGGAAGCTTGGTATCGTAAAAAGAAGTGTCTCTTCCCCCGAACGTGTTCGTGTGAATTGTTTACATCCCCCCCCCCCTCGCATATCAATATACTGGGGAACTTATTTTTTGGACCGCTTTGTTTTTTTAGTGGGTTTAAAAAGTTACGCCTGCCGATATCACAGAAGAGAATTGTCGACTTCTGGTCTGAAAAATGTAAACAAACATGTTACTACTGTTCGGTTTGAAGCAATTGTTAGAACTGTAGTGTCAAGCTATTGAGGTACCATCCACAGAAGCGCGTGCACGCCTTTCATCGTCTTTTCATGATCTTACTCGCAAAAATTGCCGAATCGTCAGAATAACGCGACACCAAGACCTGTAGAGTGTCCTAGAAATGTGGGTGTTGCTTGTCAATAACAGCGAACAACAAACCGCAGACGCCGTTAGTCACCGCATCGGCTATTCCCACTCAGCCATATTTGAACAGAACCAATAGGATTCCGTTTGTAAACATCCAAGTGACCCCGAAATCGTAGCCGGGGAATACCCTGACCTCAGCACTTGCACACACCGTGTGGCAAGTTGACGAAGCGGGCTTGGTGAAATCAATAAACGACAACGAGGTGATATAACAATTGTCAAAACTAGGGAACCGTGAACGAACGGATTTGTTCTTCGAAAAACAATCTTCAGCCTTGTTCTTCCTGTCCTCTTAATAAAGATGGGCAAACTCACAGATTGTGGTTGAATAGGTTCATTTTAAAATTTCAGCTGACTTTATAAAGGTCAGACCAGGGTGAGGTGACGTTTTAGTTGAATCCACGTTTTTGGACTGTTTACAACTATTCTCTACCAAAAATGTGCTGTGAAGAATGTTCAACATGGGTAATCACTCCTTGGGTGTGGCTGCTATGCATGGAGATATGGGTAGGTAGGTATTTAAAAAGGTAGTTGAATCATATGTAGATGGGTATGTAAGTGGGTTTAAAAGTAGGAAAGTATGTGGCAGATACTGTAGTAGATAAGTCGGTAGGTAAAAAGAGGCAGATAAGTGTGTAGGTAGGTAGATGTAGGCCCTATACAGGTAAATTGGTTTAAGGTAAGAGAGGGATGGGTACGGATGGGGTGGTGCCACCTCTAAATCTGCTAGTTTACTTTTACGGTTCTTGTAGGTCATGAGAGAGAGAAAGAGAAAGAAAAAAAAAACAGATTTACAGTTAAGAGAGGTGGTAATCTCCGGTATAGCCTGAATCCGGGTATGCCAGCTTGTCCTCGATACTAGGAATGTTGGCCATAATGAAAACAATTTCACTTACCACACTGTAGTAAAGATTAGCTTCTATGTGATGAAGTATCCTTGCCCTTTGGAAAGCTTGGACGTAGGAGTTTCTGACATTTGCTGCTCGCACTTGGGCATCTGGAGTTATGCTTGCAGCTAACACCATCGCGCCAATGAAACCGGACAATTTAGACCCTATTGAGGATTAGGAAGATTAACTGTTAAATGACGATCAGATTAGTTTATGGAGACACAAAACAGAGAAACGACTGTACGTACAAGGTCAGTGTGTGTTCATGTGTATGGGTGTTCGGGTGTGCGTGTGTAAGTGTGTATGCACATCGGAATAACAAGCCCTATTTTCCATACATTTATGATACACACTTTACCTTTACATGTATTTCTGGTATTGTTCACTAAAAATGGGCTTACTTTAGCATTTTCCTCTAAACATTTTATACACAGCCAAAAAGGGTTATACGTGAGAAGAAAATAAAATTTGTTTGCAAAACTGCCTTTCGTCAAACTGATGAAACAGTGAAACATTTTCATAGACATTTAAGTTACTACGCATATTGATGACATATTACGGGATTTGGCTCTTGCAATATATGAAACGCATCATCCAAAGCACTAGATTCTGCGGATAGGGTCCGACTTACATCAATTGCAACGGTCCCCGATCCTACCGCCGAAAGTGCTTCTCTATTATCTACTTTATGGTCACAACGTTGGCAGCTTTCCTACCAAATCCCTAAGCCCAAAGACCAAAGCCCTGACTATTTTGAACCATTTTAAGCACCCAATCCATAATGATATGATGAAGTTTGACAAGTCTTCAAGATTTATATCCTCTACCCTTTCTTAATGCCTCTGCCCATCACCTAACGTTGTCAGGTCTGTACGTCAAATATGATATACAAGTCTTGAGACACAAATCCCAGCACAAAAAAAAAAAAAAAAAACTATACGGATTGGGTGATTTTGAAATCACTTCCATCTAATACGCTATAGTTTACCAGCTGTAAACTGAGAACCACAAAAGTGTTATCAACCTTCCCGGGCATTTTGTTCAATGAAAATATGGCCCTCTGCATCCCCCTTCCATGTCTTTTGCTGATAAAAAAAATCATGGTGTTCGAAAACTTCGCGTTATTTTTTTATTTTCTCGAGGACCTCATTTTCTTACTTACTTTAATGAGATGACTGCAGCCAGGACACTTTGAAGCACAACGCAACCTTCATTCGAATAGCCGCCTGATGTCATTCCTAATGCATGCAGAGAAGGGGGGGGGGGGTAAGGGTGGTTAAGGGTTGGGAGAGGAAAGGGCCGTTGAGAAAGAAAGGGGTCAAGTAGGAGAGAATATCTTTTTCAGATATTGCACAATATCATATTCAATCGAAAACTGGGGCAACAACCCCGATCAAGAAAAGGAGACGATGACGTAAGTGAGAACTTCTCTATCTATAATCTATATTTGAATTGCAGCAAAAACCTCAAGGATCTTTACGTCAATATTTGCGGATTTATCGGTAATAGTTTGTAAATCAAACAACTTGTGGAGAAAAATCGCAACTCGGTTAATTGGCAATCATATAGTTTTTGCATATATCTGCAACAAATCGATATTTTCGATACGACAAAATGATAAATCAATGAAATTTTTCATATAGTGTGAAGTTGCTATGTTTGATAAACAACATCAAGACAGCTGTGTTAATGCTTTAATAGCGATCAATCCATACAGACATCTAAACAGCGTTAAACCACTGTTGGGGTGGAGGTCGGGGTATCGGTGAACAGTAAATAAGTACTTAAATGTACATGTTGAACAAATTGTTTGATTCGGGCAAAATACACAAAATTACGTGTAAACAGAAGGAAAAGTCATAATGTTCTCAAAATGTTCTTTGCAAAATGTGGATAACAACGCTAACACATGGAAGTAGGGGAGGGGGCATTTATGGAGTGCTTAAGCGTAGGGACGTATAATAGTGCTTAACTACAACACAGATGTTTTAGCAAAAAATGCAAGAAATATGTCACGATGAACATTAACACAAAGTCATAAGGGCATTAGAAACAAAAAAATGGAGATTTGCCTTACCGTGATTGAATAATTGCATCTTTCTTGTTTGAGTATTTTGAATTGGGATGGATAGACGGTTCGACCGGTATAAGATGTATTGTGGCCAGCTTTGGGGTGATGAAACAGGGTCTGGTTTGCAAGTACTTCTTACACGGTCAGTTGCGAAGATTGGATGTGATAAAAGTCATATTCCAAGTGCTTTATAAAGATTCCTCTCCTTATAGAGACATATCAATATCGAACCATACTTCAAAGTAAACAGTAACTTTTTCCACAATGTTTCCATAAAAAAGTAAATGTTAGAAAAACTGATGAAAATGCTGTAAGGAAAAAAAAAACACACTCAAAATAAAAGCACATGAAGAGAGAGAGGGTGTACTAAAGCAATTGTTTTTTCTGTATCTTTCGCAGCTACTTTTATTTTAACCAGATGCAAAAAAAAAAAAAAAAAATCTTGCGTAGGTTGATTAAGATAATTTGGTAACTGCCAGTAATTTGCTACCATCAGCATATAATGTTTATATTACAAATCCACTAAACAATGTATGTCAATTCGTGCCTTAAATCGCCAGGAATTTGGTGGGAATATTTGCATTACCTACTGGTCGAAAAATAGAAAGATATGAATATTCATTTGATAGGAAAACATGACGTAGGAGGTGGCTGTAAAAAAGTTCCGGGAACAAAAGAATCGATTACTTAGTTACTAAGCAGGTCATAACCATTATAATTTTCTAACATTGATAGACGAGAAGCATTTCTCTCTTTTTTTCTGCATTTCAAATTGTTCTTAAGGTCACCGTGACATAATTAACTTCCGGTGGGGTTGATATTTATAAAAATGGCCCTAGGGTGCTCCCTCCATGGTGATCCCTTTTTGGGAAAATAGAGGAAAGGATCGAGTGAGGGGTAAGATATGCAGGTGATTTGTATCATACGTTCTAACCTTTAATTTGTATCTTATACGAGAGAGAGAAGGGATTTTCCAGTCACAAAACAAACTCAAATAAGAGAGCTGATATCAACTGTAGTTTCTTCGTATGCAGGCCCGTATGCAGCTTTTTCAGTGGGGGGGGGGGGGGTCGATTTTACCACAAGTGGAACATTTTATCAAATTATGACCGACTAGTGCCGAAGACAAATGCGAAGAAAGGTTATACGTTGCTACTATCATAGGCTGAGAGGAACTCCATGTCTTGTGTGTGTGTGTGTGTGGGGGGGGGGGGGGGTTCGTCCGAACCCCCTCTTTCCACAGTATAACTGTAGTGTGACTCATAATTGATTGTAACTACACCACCATTGGATAACCATTCCTCGATTCTGCAGAGTTTGTAGCAGATCTTTCCGCTTGCTTAGCCCTGTATGTGACAAATCTCCGGCAAATCGGACGAAACTCTGACCTATCTCCCCCAAACGCTACCCTCCTGGGCTCCCTCATGTAACGTTGTTGGAATAAACAATCACCATTTCCCCTCTGAACCACGTCCAAAATCATGGTCTCGAAACGGTTGTTTTTATAGTGAAGTAACGGGGACATTGTTATATAATCTAACAATTCTAATTCTCACTGCCTCTATACGTACAGCATTAAAACCAGCCAATTGGAATGAGGCATCGACGACTTGAAGTAGCCTTTACAAATGAAAGACGAAACTTCCTAAAAAAATAATCATAAATGTAATCAAAGTAATAACAAAATTAATTTCATTTGAGGACGACTACAAACAAGCACGATGCTTATTTCGGTCGATGAAAAATTGCCTTGACGAAAATTGTTACCTTTTACCATCATATTGAAGTTGTATTTTTGCTACTGTCAGCGTATTGAAGGTGACGTCGTTTTCTTTGAACGTATATAAATGTATATCTTACCAAGATTCTTATTTTTGAGGGCCCACATTACTAACAGAATAAACAAAAGAGCACAAATAATGCTACGTGAGAAAATCATACAGTTATTGTCCTGCCCCCATATTTGTGTACGTACACAATCACTGGGGTCACACCTTGCAAAACATAGGGTGATACAAAACCGTTTATGAAAACACATTCCAAAGGAAACTATTTTAAACAGCATTTCACGGCTTAATTCCATTTTTTTTATTTCATTTGACAAGTTTCAGCACTAAAGCGCAGCTTTAAGTGGAACAACTTTTCTAGTTTACAGACATTAGGCTACGTAGCTGTTGGTACTGCTTTCTTGCAGACGCCAGCAGTCCTAGTGTGGCGTTGCATGCATTGGAGGAGAACTACCTAACTCGAATGCGATTAACTTGTGCACTTTGTTTTTTAATCAACTTGGAAAGGGTAAGGCCGAAGTTTGGGTGGAACCTGGAGGTTCAATGGTTTGTGCTGCTCCCCTCCCCTCTCCTTCCCCCTCCTCCCTGATCAGCAATTTATGTACTTCTTGATGTTTTAAGTTTGTGTTACAGTGATCGTGTGCGTATATATAGGCAAAAAAGTAAAAACATTAAAATTTCATGTTCAAACATTTAGAATGTATTTATAATTGCATTATTCAGACAATTAAGAAAAAAATTACGTTCCAGGTAATAAATTCTGCCACATGATTTCAAATTCTTCCAACATCACGACAGATAGTGTAAAATACATAGTAATATAAACATAATGTAAATAATAATATACGTAATAAGGTAGTGGTCGACAATTTCATTTCAACTTAAAAGTGAGCTACACTTTGGAGCTAAATAGCAGCTCCCTGGTAGGAGGTATCCAAATGAAATTAACAGAAAATCTCCAGGTTGCTGCAGGGTTGAAATTTTAGGGTGGTTTTCAAAATGAATAAAATGAAGAGAACAAAATGCAATTTTTCCGCCCTGTCTATTTGATTTTTCAATAGACGAAGTCGTATATCAACGGTTCATCATCAATTCGCTCTTCCATGATCTGTGATAGGTTCAGCTGTTAGGCAGCTGTGCAGTACAAAGGGCGCCCCTAATATGCCGAACTTGGGGAAATTGGTTCAACTTTGTAGTTCTACTGTCTCATGCTTCAGATGTTGAAGTAAACGGCAGCAGTTGAGGTTGATCTTAATAACCTAAGTTCACTTTTAACAGCTATGCAGATTAAGTCAGTTTTGAATTATTTCAGCGAAATTTGACGGACGGTTACTCCATTTAGAAAATTTGATAAACAGTAGAATTACCACAGAATTAAATGCCTGGTGCAATCGATTAAATTTTTGCTGGATAATGGGAACATTTCATTACGGGAGGCATGCACTTACTATTCTAAATGCTACAAGTGAGGACACAATCCGGGGGATCCCGGTAATTTTAAGGGGGAGGGGAGGGGGGGGGGGCAAACCAGCCAGAAACTCGTACGCGATTCCAACAGAGGACTTTGCAGGAACATGGGCTTTGAGCGAATCCAGTGCTAGAATCATGTGCCAATTCTGTACTTAACGAATGTTGCGGTGGAATCATTATCTAGCTTCAGGCTGGTCACGTGGAATTCTTTAGGAATGCTCATATGCTTTGTGCCAAATACCTTCTGGTATGTGATGCTTCGTATCCACTACTACACCTACATAGCATTTTCGAGGCTTCCCTGCTGTGCTGCAGTATGCTGGGCGAGACTTTGCGAGTCTTGCAACAAAAGCACTGTTTCACACTTAAAACATGTAAAAAAATTTACCTTGGCAAACAAATTGTTTTCATTACCACGCATGCATATGCCATACCATGTATGTGACTATTACTTGTCAAAATAACAGATTTACAGATGCTGTTTAACTGACGATGAACTGGATAAAAAGGTCATGTGACTGAAAAAGTCCGTTCAAAGTCGGACTGCTATACAGTTTATTTTGAGAAACAGAATGACTTTACATTATGCAGTAGATGCTGGAGATAAATGGATAAAAAAACATGTCACGTGACTGAAACATTCTGGGCAGAGCCGGCTGTTTATTCTCATAGACAGTACAAAGTTACAACATGCAAGATGTATTACTTCATTTTTCAAACAAAGATAAAATTTCCAATTAAGTTTTTACCATAACCTTCACAGATAATGCACTTAAACCGAGTGCATGAAAGCGACTGCAAATGCCTCTGGGACTGGGTTTGTAAGAATGACCAGAAAAATTTCTGATGACCTGCAAGATTCATTGCATGCTTCAGTAGTGAGCCTGAATGTGCAATCAAGCAGAAAGTTACACCCTCAGCCAACATTTTGCCAATACGCCATACAATTGTTTACGATTTTTTTTGTGCATAAAGATGCAATATTTATTCAATCGGAAATTTTAGATTACTTATTGAGGATTTTTTTTTGAATTTTATTTTACAAAGTACCTGTTACGGATTTTAATGTTTTAATGTTTTTTTGTTGTTTTTGTTGTACTTGATTGTCTTACTCCTCCCTTTCTCTAAATAGTTATAAAATATCAAATTAGAAATAGTTGTAAAATATTAATTTTTAAATATTTATCCTGGATTTTAATCAATTGAAATGAAGACCAAAGGCCGACTTTACAACCCTTGATAATTGTATTAACGATCTTTTGCTTCCTTCACTGCGATTTTGCTAATCGTAATGATTTTAAAATATCATATTTACAGAGGGTGTTAATGTGACGTCATTACCTTTCAGTTTGGCGCACTGGTCCGCATTGCCCATGCGCAGTAGGTGTATTTTTAATCGATACGCACACATGTTGTACAATGGACGTCTGGCCATTAAAGTAGTGAGACTCACGATGACAAATAGGCTTCTCTACCCAATTCTTACTGAAGCAGGTGTCATAAAATTCGAGAGCACAGGGCTGTCTGCTTTGCATTCGTGGAATCCTTAGTCCAAAAAGTTGCTCTAAATTCCCCTCACAATAGTTGGTATATATCTAATTTAAGTCAGGTCGCTGACTAATGGGAACATCTTCCGAAATTCTAACTTAGCATTGGTTGTTCTCCAATTTCATTTGTCTACACTAGTGCACTGACAGTAAAACAAGTAAATGTGTTGTACTGTAAGCTACTGTTTTACTATCTCCATATATAACAGAAGTCGTAGCAAATGGGCCTGACGGTGCTAATTAAGCCAAAGGTGATCGGATCTATGGCAAGCCATTGTAACATTTACCCTCTATTTCCACTTAAGTGTAATACATTCCATTTAAGTGGAATTCAATTTTACTTGAGCGGAATTACATTACACTTAAGTAGAATGCAGGTACGGTATTTTACTTAAAGTGGAAATGTATTCCACTTAAGAAAAATTCAATTCTACGTAAGTGGAATGCATTTCCACTTAAGTGAAATCGTATTTTACTTAAGTAGCATTGTATTCTACGTAAGTGGAATAGGCAAGCTATTCTGCTTAAGTGAAATTGTATTCTACTGAAGTGAAATACAATTCCACTTAAGTAAAATACAATTCTACTTATGTAGAATTGTATTCCACTTAAGTAAAATACAATTTCACTTAAGTGAAATACATCATCCATTGGCCTAATTCAACTTAAGCGGAATACAATTCCACTTAAGTGGAGTACATTTTCACATAAGTGGAATTACTGAAGCGTAACTGGTAAATGATGCCGCCACCTTTCAACACACTTTGTGTAACATACGGCAGCCGTCCTTCACGATACGAACGACATAGTGCATGCAGCAGGCGCGCCTTGTGGGCAATTTCACTTAAGTGGAATTGTATTCCACATGAGTAAAATAGGCGACACTTAAGTGGAATACAATTCCACCTAAGTGAAATTGCATTCCACTTAAGTGTAATAGAATTTTACTTAAGCGGAATTGTATTCCACTTAAGTGTGATGTATTTCACTTAGGTGGAAATAGGGGGTAAATGTTAAAATGGCTTGCCATACGGATCAAAGGTCAAACTTTGAGCAACAGTGGCTTGAAAACGTGTCACAGATTCATCGTCCATGGTCAGTCTAATCACGTGTGCGGTTCAGCCAATTACTATCCACTAACACTGTCCATACACGCCGAAAATCGTATCATAATGTTTTCCTACAGCTTTAATGATTGTCATTTTAATTATAAGTTTTTGTTATTATTTTGGTTGTTGTTAATGATAGTAATAAAGTTTAGAATGTGCATTGCATGTACTGTGGATATTTCTTTTTGTTCACACAATGTCCCCCTCCCGTTTTTTAATTTTTATTTATTATTATTTTTTTTGCATTCGTAATTGCCGTCGATCTGAAAAAAAAAAATCCCAGATTTATTTAAACGTTTAACTGACGAATTTTTACTACGTGGGAAATTTGAAGTTTCTCTTCACTATGACGTAACTTTTGATACTTGTGATGCTTGTGATAATAAAAAATCCGACAGAGTTGCATAATATCCTTTATTCATAGCTCTCGCACAGAATTGTGAAAATGTCAAATGTCGTGTACATTCGTCGTGAGGTGCCGACATACTTTTCCTTCAGAGGAAGTTTTTAAAGTGAACGGTGGGGAGTTTCTGTTGACGTAAGCATAAAGATATCCCATATTCACAGAAGCTTTGATCCCCTAGAAGTCTTGCAACATGCTCGCAACAAAGGACTTTAAGTCATTACATTGTTTTAGTCTTCCTAGAAAGAACTACTTGGGCAATCAAATTGAGCGACAATTGGACAAACATTAAATTTGTTTCAGATAGTTCGCTTTAAAAAAAAAAAAAAAAAACAATAAACGGACACACACATCCGACATAATGATGACAATATAGTTTAAAGCACTTAAATCATAAGATTAAAGAAGCATTTCAGTTTCTTCAAAATCTATTGTCACATACGTTTGACAGTTGTAGATTCTAACTAAATAATTTGATCATTACATGAGTCATTCAGCACGAACTACATACAATCGTACGTACATTTATGGAAGTTAACGGTATAAAAGACACCAAGAAGAAATACATTCAATTCGTACTATCAGTTGGCATGTGGGTTACTCAAGTCTCTTTACATTCAAGTGGGACAAAAATGGTTAGTAACCTTCTCTGAATGCCAAGATTGTAAGTAAAGGAAATAATATGAAACTATGAAAAGATGTCTTTAAAATACTTCTACTTTATATTGCATACTGCTATTCATTGGTTTTCGTTCTCTCTTATAACAGAGCTGCTTTGAGGACAATTTTCCCGTCGCACACATTATTCCAAATATAATAACTGTTCTTACTTCAGTACCTGTAAATATCTTGACAGTGATATCTATTGATGCAATTTTTAGTCCTTAATTTACTGTTGTCAATGTTGGAGTTTCGAGTTAGCAAGATCTTTGTCTCAACTGACAATACGCGACAATGCCAGACAAGGATACCTGTCCGTTTGTGGCCCCTCAAATAAAGCTTCCACATGTCACAGCAAATACACATACATATCTTCAAATATTGAACATATATGTAAAATAATATAAGTATATATAAATATACATAAATGATAGATGCTCACCATAATCTAAGTATCGGAGATGTGAACAAGGAATACAGCACCGTGGCTTTATAGCTCAATTTATAGTGTGTCAACACAAAGATGGAAAGTTGACAATTTCTTAATAACTATAAACCAATGAGTATAAATTACATCTGTGTGATGTATTTTTGTCGTAGCATCTGGCCTCTTGTTGGTTGCTTACATTATAAGTTGATATAAACTCATATGTAGATATATATATATATATTGTCAAAATACATACTGCAGACTCACAAGCAGTTTTCTTTCCTCAACCAAAATTACATTTTGATCTATGTACAACAATCGACGTTAAGGATAAAAAAACATCATTTGAAAGACGAAAAGTAGTTTTTATTCTCTGAATGATCACCCTGAGGCCCTTTCTGCTAGTCTTAAAAAGTTTAAGCGGGCCAATCTGGTGTAATAGTCAAACTCCTGTAAAAGGAAGAGACCTTGCCTACTAATCAATGTTTCGACATCACAATTTGTGAGGTTTACCAGTGCCAGAGAGGATGACAGTACAGGTTTTCCTATTGAAGCAATCTGTAAATGAGAATGACATAAAATACAAAGAAGAAAAGAAAAGGAAATAGAAAATCTGCAAGTATATTACCCTTTTCTAGGATTGGTGTGTGTTTTTGCACGAGAGAGACTTTCAATTCCAAAATTCATATTTAAGTTTTGGTAATTTTTTTCATTAAATGTTAAGTAAAACAAAACCAGACCAGACGCATCAGTAGCGGCCCCTACTTAGCACGGCTCAATCTTGGAATAGGTCCATCTATGACGTCATACAGGATTTCTTTACTTACTGTTGTACACTGAGAGTCTTTCTTCTAAAGTAAAATTATTTCAACTTGACAGATTTCCCGTACCAAACATCAATTACGTTATTTGATGTAACACTGGCATATTTCGAGGAAACAGCTCGAGCTTCCTTTTTGAACAAGAAACAATGAACGAATAGAACATGGCGATTCACATTAAGGATTGTTTTTGTGGTTGCCTGGCGACTGCGTTTATAGTATAATAATTCTAATTGTTATTGCCTTCGAAGTATACAATCAAACTTTGACAATAACGGGGAAACTAGCAATAGAATGAAGGTGGACGAAGTACCTCCATTGATCTGTTAGGGCTTCTTGGTAGGGTTTAAATCTAAGGAAGTGGTTTATTATGTGGAGAAGAAGGTGTTTGTTTGTTTGTTACCTCGAGAGTTAAGACTAAAATCGTATTTACCAAATTAGAAATCCCAGATATTATCCCTGTAGTTCTTTGAATGACCGCCGTTAACGTGACCTTGAAGTCAGACTGGAAGGCGGAGTCTTCACCAGAGGCGGTCCCTGTGGCTTCATACATCATTGTGAGAACGTCCTTGTAGGCGTTAAGATATCGGAGATGTCCAATCAGTAGTGCTGTTTTGTTACCGATCTGGAAGGGACGCAAGCGTAGGTGTGTCGGCTGGTTGATTAAAGTGCGCTGTGGTTATTCCCACCGTAGTCCCTTTCATACGAAACACGACTCGGTTGCGCTAAAATTATTGTTTGGCTTAAAATTAAACCAAGTGGGCCATGTTAAAAGTTAGCGGCTAGGCTAGGTGTTAGATTGGATCACGTGTCCTGAAAATAAGCATCCAACGACCATACATAAGGGCGTGGCACTTTTCAAGGCTGCCGTGCCCGCCAATAACGCCCGTCAAAATATATGTACAAATGAACAGCCTACGGACGTTTGACTGACGTATGCTATATTTACAAGGAAGGGTGGGGGGGGGGGGTGCAGAAGAGGTGCCGTTGGATTTTTGAAAATTCGTAACTATTGGATATAATACTTAACGATACTGATGCACACTTCAAACCCTCTCAAATTTCATTGCTATCAAATCAATGTGCGCTTCATAGTTACCTGTTGTATGTTGAAAACGTTGTTGACCTCATCAAAGATTTCATTCATACAAGCGATCGGCGAGATGGATGACCTGAGATTCACTGAATCTTCATCACCGGTTACCACGAGAGACTGCTCCGAGAAAAAAAAAAAAAAAACAGAACAGAACAGAACAGGAGAGCCTAAGACGGTGGTAGAGCAAACATGATGAAGTCGGACGACTGTGATCTCAGTGGATTGCCTGTGACCATAGAACTATATTAACGTTAATTTCTTACAAAAATTGTGCCAAAAGTAAAGTCTTCAATAGCCCATTTAGTTTTTATTTAGCGGTCTGTTGAAATGTTTCCTTCGCTTTCAACAATATTCGGAATGACGACCTTCAATCACGAAGCAGTCCATTCTATACCTCCGCTTGATGAGTGACCTTTGCCTGACAAAGTAACACTACATCGAAATACTCAGTTCCTTTGACAAAATGATATCGCACATATATGTTGTAATGTTGCCTTGTGTATCCACCCCACCCCCCTCCAAAAAAATAAACAAACGAGCGAGCCACCAAATGTCCTGCAACTTGAGGGCCCTTTGTTCTATATGCAGGTGTGGATTTATCGATACGCTTACTGTATCGATACAGTGAAAATATTTTACTTTTGAAAGAGCTACAGTAGCAATACTGTAGTAATAACGACCGATCGCGATGAAGAAAATGGTATGTCTCCCCAATTATGCGATGATTATACATATTTTGTTTCTATGTAAGAACTTTGATGATGGGAATTTGAATGAATTCCTGACACTGTATTCATCTATAGGCTGTTATATTATCTCAAAGAAAGCAAGTGATTTTAGTTGGCAGACTGAAAGCATTTTGTGGTCAAACTTTTCTCCAAAGCTGGTACTTATTTTTTTTTTCCATCATATAATATGAAAGATCCAAATGAAACAGGTTTGTCGTCTCTGTGCTAATTTCCGTTGGGCAAAGTATCCGCAAGTTTACAGTCCCAAATTAGTCATGGATCTGTCCTTTATTGCTACATGAAATGCATCATGCCGCTGGCGCTAACCTGAAACAACCTGACATTAGATACATTATGCTAACCCAGGGAACAAGGTAATGTTCTACAGGGCGGACTCCTTGAAACAGTTGTGGTTGCCAAGCACTACAATATCACTATAAGCAGCTGGGTAGTGATTAGCCTATCCTCTCTGGTTGTGGCCTGCTACACACTTTGGTACATTTTAAGTCACATACTATCATGAAATAATTGTTAAGGTACTTGAATATGCACATCAGGTCTATTCTAGAAAGGTGTGCTTAGAATTACGTTCTTGCCTTCAACTAGCTTCGAATCGAAAAGCCTCGAACTTTCGTCGCATCGAAGAGTCTGAATCTATTGTTTTCGTGAAGACAGCTAGTAATGTCATAATGTCATATGCCTTCGAACTATCTCAACGGGATGCCATGATAGTCGGTATTTAATAATTTAATTACCGAATTAATTACTAACCACTGTCACTTAGCCGCAGATCAGATTGCACGTATTCACGTCTAACCTTCTATTTTCAAACTGAACATATGGGATCGGACATATGTGGAATCTTCCAAAACATTTGACATTTTTTTTTTCGTAACTAAACAAATATCGGGCATAACTGTAAAAATGAGCAATTTATTTTACCTTTTGGTAACGATTGAAACGTGAATCGGGTATTTGGGATATATGCATAATGGATGTATTGCCCATAGTCATTGTCTAACAATTTAGAAATTCATGTACTTGTCCTCTAACCAAAGCATCTTAGCTGTTGCGATTGTACAAGGATAGATAAGAAGCTTCCCTTAAAATATGTTTTTATTCAATTTTCGTGAGAGAGAGGGAGTTTTAAAGTTGCTTTGTGTGTCTGATGGGTCGCCCAGCGTAGCTACAAGCCTGGTTATTAAGCCTGTACATTTTCACACCCCTCTATACCATTTTCGAGTACTCCGTCAGATGTTTTTCGGACGCTGAGCTATTGAAATGGTGTCAATTCCCTTCCTCGCAAGTGGCGGCATCAGAACTTTAGATTGTGGGGGGGGGGGATGGAGAGCAAAAGAAATTGTTAGCTGGGGGGGGGCAATAATTTCTCGAGTAGCGCGAAATCGATCACGAAGTGCGTGCTGAGCAAGTAGAGTCCAGAGGTCCATCTTAGGGGTCAAAGTGCAAATCCCCGGTGGGGGTCCAGGGGGCGAAGTCCCCCTGGAAACTCTGAGGTTTTAACATATCTCTGGGCCAAAAATTGAATTTCAGGATAGGTATATTTTTGTTCAAAGTGCGTCATTATACCAAAAGATTCCAAACGGTTGTAATTATTTCGGCTAGTCCTCTCTTCTAAGTTGACAAGATGAGAACTTCGGACCCCCCATTATGGGATCCATGGGCAAAGCCCCGAGGAGTGGTTTTTTTTTTGCAAAATATCTGGGTGAAAAATTAAGTCTCAGGATAGTATACTCCAAATATGAAGCTTACGACCCGTTATGGGGTCTAGAGGCAAAGTCTGCTGTCGAGGGGATCTGACGGGGGGATACCCTTGTGCCCTCCCCACTTGATGCTGCCACTGCGCCTCTCCCGACAATACCCCCCCCCCCCCGACAAATCTCCTAACTCTTTCCTTAAACCTATAACCCATTTCCCGAAGGAACTGCCATTTGGAGTTGTTTGAGGTGGAATTTATTTGGTTGGGATCTGCTCGTGGGAGGTTTTCCGAGGAGTATTTTTTTTTTTAAGGGGGGAGGGGAGGAATTGTTTGGGGAAAATTGTCCGGTCACGACTGAAATAGTTACATGGATCATCAAAGTAAATTAAGTGTATGCTCAAACACTGCAGTCGATGAAATCAAGAACAGAAGGAGGAAACCACACACACACACAAATACAAAAATCGACCATTTCGATTGGGTGTTTTGGTGGAGATACAGACAGCTATCCAGGTATGGTAAATATCCGGAGATATACTCACTGCTTCCTTCCTCAGTTCGTCTATTTTTAAGTGTAGTGATGTGAACCGAATAAGGATCATCCTATAAGACCTTACATGAGTTGAAGAAATACACTCCGGTAAAGTCAAAAACAGGGCCAACACAACACCAATACAGTAGAATGCCGGTTTATCTATAACATAAAAAAATATGTATATTACCACAACAAATAGCATGCATATCTATGACTGTGGAATTCTGAATCAATAACTTTCTTGTTGATGTTTTCCCTCACTTTTAGCTATTTATTCATGGGAGGGGGGGGGGGAGGGAGTATCAACTGTACAAATGGCTAATTTGTAATCTTGGTCAGTTGTAATCTCTCTATTTAAATCTTTTGTCTTTTGATGAAAGTATCTGTCCGTTAGATTACATTTCACTCACCTTAAGCCCAATTAGAGAAGAGTGCATACATCCACTTGTTACTTAGGGCTTAAAGGGGCTCATTGAGTTGATATCAATGAAGATTGTAGTGATTTTGAAGGGTATAAATACATGACAATACTTACAATAACCATAAAAAGTTTCACTTTCAGCTTAATTAGTCAAGTTTCGGACGCAATAGTTATAGCTGTCAGAATTTTTTATTATTTTTTTTATTGTTACTTGTTACTAGTTATGAACATGTGAACACAGTACTAATATGAAGTGTCTGTTCACGAATTTTCAAGGAAAAAAATAAATCGTTAATTATTCTCACTCATTTAATGTTCCATTGTATGTAAAACATTGGCATCCTCTTAGTTTGGCCATTTGCCGTTAGTATTCGAAGGAAACTTGACAGGAGTGAATTTCACAAAACAACTCAATGAGCCTCTTTAAAGGGCATTGCAGCTTTTGGTTTAGTATATAATCGTAGTTGCCCCATCCATAGACAAATGAGAAAGGTGCAACTGTTAAAGTTCCCTTTTTTTTAAACAAAAGTGTATTTTTTTTCTCTCAAATCTGAACTTTGCTCTGTCTCATGCAGACAGGGGCTCAGAACAACTCATACAACATTAGAGTTTGCACCAGGTACAAATTCGGACTCGGGTAACCGATGTACATTGTCGGTAGGGTAACCACGGTTTGCGAAAGTATTATTTCGGTTAAATTTCCAGTTCTTTGTCGAATACGAGATTTTGGATTTGTTCATTGATGAAACTTGTAAAATGATGTAACTTGTAGTATGTAACCGACATACCAAATGAACTTGTTCTTAGTTAAGTAAGTGCTGAATTTTGTCACACGCACAGTATAAGTTTGTGGAACGAACCTTGGATCGGATACCAAGGTAACCCGACGTATACACTAACTATATTTACTGATATTCGACAATCTAACAAAAGTCAAACTAATGAAAACACTTCGTATAGGTAATATTGTGCTATAGACCAAATAGCTGTATCAAGTTATAGAGAGATAGATATACCGAGATGGAAGTAATATTAAGAAATATCTGTTGCCATTGAAGAATCCAACCCATACGCCATAGAAATGCATCTACTAGCGTTCCTTGACAAAATATCACCCTCATGTACGAACCTATACTTGATATAAATATACATATATATATGTGTGTGTGTGTGTGTCGATGAAAATCTAAAATGAGAGGTCCACACACGGGCAGTTTGTAGCTCAATTGTAAATTATGAGCAGGGACCATTTATTTTTTTTATCGATTTGACAGATAAAACTGGAAATCTTTGGTAGTTGATAACCGTATCGTGAAACTTCATTGAGAGTTACCAAATCGAAGGAAATTGAGAAGATAAGAACATCAGTAAATTTCTGCACATTCACAAGATTTCTTTGAATTAAAGGTGGTAGAAAGTTACATATCAGCTGTACTGGCAATAATTTGCAGCACGTAATAGCTTAATGGGCAGCATGTAATAGCTATGAATGAGTACGGTATAGGCTAGAGACAAGTTTCCCGATGCTGTAGCATACATATTTTGGTCATAATCTATAGCCGTCTTGTACAAATTGGGCTTCCACGCATTGCTTTCTCACTTTCGACTACTGTATTGTGGGAGCACCCTAGTGAAGTCTTTGCGTCCTCTTTAAATTAGGCCAGGTCTGTGGCCAGGTCAAATTTCTGGGGAGGGGATCTCAAATAGAAATAAGTGTAGAGGCATGCCCACCGGAACATGTAACATACACTCTTAATAGTTTTCTTTTGGTGGGGGCCGCTGTGGACGTGTCCATGCCTACAGGTCCTAGTGACATGTGTATTCTGAGCGAAACTAGTGGTGTTATTCCTTTGTCGTAACGAATCAGGTCAGCTCGTCATCTCATTGAGACTGCTAGAGAGTTGGTGCTAAACTTTTGTTGGTCAATTAAAATAGTAAAATCAATCACCAATGCATGAGATAACGAAAGAGAAAAAAATGGGGTAAAATGTACTTACGGTTATTGTAAGATGCCATTTCGCTAATTTTTGCTGTATTGGAGATTGCTATCTTCAGGTGAACATGAAGGCCCTATGTAGAGGTCTGGTGGCAACTGAATGTCACGTTCTGAACGATGAGAACTTGTCAATGATAAACCAGCCTTACAACCTTATATTTATATGTTTTCCCTACTTCTCTTTCCTATACTTTTGACTCACTTTTTCCATATATGATTTATTTTCTATAGATAAGCACAAATTTGTGCAAATCGGAAGATATAAAACAATACCATAATATACAGGATCATCACGGTCTCCACCCAATTTAATATTGAAACTTCAAGCTACTACAAACAACGACTGTTTTTGGTATTTCTGTAGGGAAGTTTCCCTGCAATATTTCGAACAAATATTTCCAACTATAAGAAATCGAGGTGTTCGTTCGCCCAAAATCCGTGATGAATAAGAATTCGTCACGATACCGATTCGATGTTAGCGACCATGCGAGTGGCATCCTTAAGAGAATGGGTGGGTGGGAATGGGCAAGGAGGGGGGGGGGGTGTGTCCGTAGTGGGAGCTTCCATCCATTGGGGATGGACCGTCGTATGCGTTCTTGTCATATGTTTACAATGGTGCTGGATATCTCTCTGTGATAATTCACAGATCACATACGCATGTTCAAAGGAATTGGAGTTTGAGAATGCAGATAATAGATTTCTGATGAAGAGAATGTGAAGAGGATGTGCGTGTGTGTGTGTGTGGGGGGGGGGGTGGGGGTAGATTATCAACAGTCCATTCTCTCAATGTTAAGTCAGAAATGAAACTATCAACATGTTACAATCGGTGCAATTTTATGTGTTTTTTATTTTATTAATGTCTCATTACTTGTAACCAATACTTCCATGTTAATTGTTACGGTACATATATACTTCTTACTTTTAGTTACCCCGAAGGGGAGGAAGTAATTAGTTGGTGTGTATGTTAATGAGTGTAAGAAGTGGGAAAGAAGGTGTGAATCCGGGTGGGAGCAGGTTTTGATAGCCAAGCTTAGGAGAAAGGAAACTTTAATTGGTGCCAAATACTAATGCCATTCAATAAATCTAACTGAAATGGTGTTGTTGTAACATTCACTTATTTTGGCACCCTGCAAGCAGAGTGCCGTCAATCTCAGTCTACATTTAGGTCGCATCACCAGAGAATCCAGGCTACATCTGCTTTCTTTAACCTGAAATCACTGTTGATTGTAAAACAATAAAAATAACAAAGTTGGGGCGTTGCTTTATTACGTTGTATTATTGATTTTAGCCGAGGTGTCAAATTGGAGTTACAAATTTTTCTTTCAGTTGATAAAGTAGCCAGATGAATTGATCGGAGAATATTAACATGTTATAGAAACCATGTCAATATACGCATCGATAGATGGCTAGGTACGGCCAAAGACGTCCGGAATTTCTAGACCTAAGGTAGTCACTGTTTCGAAAGAAATATTGGCACATAATTTGTTTCCTTTTTTTCTTGGTAGAATGATTCCACAGATACACCCTAGTTACCTCAGATATTTCTCAGATCAATTTTATTGGATCCACAGAGTGGCGTTTCAGTTTAGCTGCTTAGTGGATGTGGTGAATGTGACGTCAATCTGACGTATTGTGACTATCAATGTGAGAAGATGAGAAGATTATGAGATATGACATTGGGTACTTGTCTAGGCCAACCTGATTTTTGTTTCTTTACCCAGTGTTTGCATAACAGAGGAGATTATAAAAGCCTCCGACTGTATTCGTTATGCATTGTTTTTATTTACAAGCTCCGTACGTAATATATCCAAATCCCATTGGTGGAATGCGGTCGGCTGACCGTGCGTTTATCCGGTGTTATATGTAGTACATGCATTCGGTAACATTCACCGCCGTAGAAAACTTGTGTCAATTAAAGCGGTGCTAACTAGGTGTGACTTTAATAATGTCCTTTAGGTTGAAGACAATGTTGGCGTATCGCGTGGATTACGTTCTAGGGTGTAGAGGGGGAGAGGAGGGCTGGGGGGGGGGGGGGGTGTATGGACTTTCGTCTTTTTGCATAAGAAAAGTGAAAGGACAGGTGCAGAATGTTCCAATTCTCGACATCCGACCGTAATTAACCATATATCAAGTAGGGTATATAAAATAAATATAAATGAACCAATAAAATAAAGGTGGTTACCCTCCATAACACAACTCAATGAACAATACTCCGTAAAGTATTATTATTTTCACACGAGAGGGATTTTTTTTTTTCACGTGGGTGGGGGAGGCTACGACATTGGTCGGTTCCTGTTCTTCCCATACGGTGAACTTTGTTAACGACAAATACAGCCAATATTCCCGTAATTTGGAATAGTTGTTTATTTTCTTTTTCTACGTTTTCACAGAAGTTTCATCGTTGCTTTTGTCCAAAATCCAACTCAGCACTTAACGGCTCTTTTGAAACAGACGCTTGTTATTTGTGACTGTCAAAGAATGGCAAGCGATTTGAAGGCTTTCTGAGTAAAGCAGTATTTTTGTCTGTGTTTTATTGTTTTAAATGACAAAAATATGGGTTGTACCGGTCTATGCCATAATGCCACCTCATTTTGACAGTCTGGAATCTTCTTTGGACTCTTGCTTTCGAGTTTCCTGTCCGTATTAAATTACATCAACGAATCAACGAAAAACAAAAGTGAGGAGTTTACAAAAGAGAAGCTTCTTACTATTGGCGGACTTTTTGAGTCTTTTGAAATTAGACCTTGTGCAAGCTCGCTACTTGGTGTTCATCAGTTTTGTGAGACCTTGGAGTCAGGCAGTAGGGGGGGGGGGGGTAAGAAGCGCACTTGGTGAGCACCCTGATGTGATAAATTTCAGGCTTATAAGTAGTCATTCGGCTACACGGTTACCAAGACAGCTGCGATTGGGGTGATACACCTTATTTATATAATTCGGTCCATGAAGGGTAGTTAAAATACTATCATGAAGCGAGCACACAGGCGTTACTATCCCAACTTAACAATTTTGAATCAAATTGGCATCTTTTTTTCACAAGTTTCAGTTCAGAAAACCCTACATTACTCTCGTACGAAAACCAGGCCAGGTATCGAACACAGAACCTCGACGTTAGTGAGCTTCAAACGCTAATATCCTTTATCCAATCGGCCACAGCACCACACACTACCAACGTAACAATTTTGGCATCTAAAGTTGGTTCCTCTTATATTGTTACTTTCTCCCCATCTCTCGATTTACATTGTTTTCTACTGTATGCAGCAGTATTTTGTATGCAACAACTCTGAAATTTGGTCCAATAATGTAGCGACATTTTCTCCTTAAAATGCAACAACAAAAGGTGGTCCAAAATGCGAGAACTTCCTTCCCAAACTATAAGAACGTGAAGATTCACATCAGAAGGTGATTGAAAAAATCCAAGATCGCTGCCATATTATCTATAAAGTGCCATTACTTAACCACACAAGGTCTGACTGGGAGTTAGACCCTTTAGTTTCTCTGATGTACTCGACACCTGAAGGATTTATATATTTTGGGTGTCTTCTGTGTGGTTATGAAAATCTAAATTGTTGCAAAACCGTCAATTCATGCTTAAACTTGCTCCGTTGAATTCGTGGTGTAAAAAACCGCTCAAGTCTATTTTTCCACCAACTTCGGTGGCTCGGGAGACGTCATAAAATAAAAACAAATGTCCGACCAAAAATATCGAGCCCACTGTAACTTGATCAAACGAGGCAGGCTCCTCATGAACCTGCCGTAACCAGTTCGCCAAACAAATTTGGAGCCTCATGAGACCAGGTCTAATTCTCCTGCCTTGGTTTAGTCGGGCTACCCGTTTTGGGGGTATAAAAAAATCTAAGAAAAAAATTATCAGAAAATAGTATTTTTTGTGCCGTTCATTTGATATACGAAACATAAGGATCGGGGAACGTCAAAGCTAAGAGTCACGGAGACCTCAGATTTGAATTTTATGAATCCGATTTACCTGCTTTTTAGGCCCCAAATTGTCGGGACCGTCATAGAGTGAAGGATAGATGAGTTAAAACTATAAGGGAACATACTGTCATTACTCCGAATTTCACGCGTTGAGCGTCTGATGATCTCCCCCCCCCCCCCCCCACACACACACAATCATTTCATGTAACACAGAGGCATCCCAACAACGATCTTTAGATCGGATAACTGGTCACTGTCGTAGCCATTTTAATCAATAAAACACAGTCAGAGCAACCACTGTGGTAATATAAGAATGGAGCCATGGCTGCATAGCCTATCTACGGTTGGGTTGTGTCTCTGTGTGTTCTATATGCCGAGGTTAGAGCAAAGGATAGGTAACTTGAGAGACGTTGAGACTAGTGTGACATAGTTGTTACTCAGATTTTCAAACGATGAACGATCATTGGACAACTGTTCATGGACTGAATGGTTGGTTCTATACGCCTTTGATAGTGAAAATGTGAAACGTCTATTGACTGAGGTGCAAATTAATTTATTATGCAAAAATTAAGCTTTCGCGCCAGATATAAGACCTGTAGGACCTCTATCACGAACAAAGACAGATGTATCATCAACAAACATTCTAAAGGTTCTACAATTCTAATCTCATATGTAGACCAAAACCAAAAAGAAAAGAAAGAACAAAAGTTCACTTAAAAGGTTCTTTTTATTAAAGTACCGTACTCTCGTAAACGTGTCCTCAGTCAAGTCCTTTGCGAAGACGAGGGTCTCAGCATTCATTCCAACGATCACTTGCAGAGTTAGTCCGCAAAGGACAGATTTAGAGTAACGTTCGGGAGTACCATGTTGCACCTGTATGGAGCGAAAAAAATATATGGAGCGAAAAAAATATATATACACTGGTTGCTAAGAGGTTTTTTTCTTACGTTTTTTTTTTCAAATTTCGGGCGAGAATTTTTGAAACAGAAGGTAATAAAATGGCCTGTTCTATTAATCCGGGATGTCATTTTGTCGAGAATTTTTTAAGGAAAAACGTATTCCACATTTCTACAAGACAAGGATGTCAAAACTGGCTGGACGATACAAAATTTGTTTACCAAAAGTCAAGTTGGAAAGAGTGAATTTGAGGTGCGGTAGTTTGCAGTCCTGACATATATGATTGAAAAGCATGAAAAAAGCTGATGCTATTTATTTTTAAGAAGTCTAGTTGAATTGGGAAGCAAGTCATTGCGTTCTTTTTATTCTTATAACCTGCTATTGATTGTCAAGGTATTCGTTCGAAATGTCAAATGTTACACAAACTTGAGTGAGTATTGTTTCCTGAAGTGAGGTATGCCGATTGGTTATTGTTCCGTGTGGCATTTTTGTTACGGAACTTACACGATAATACCCTTTGTCCTTTCTGAACACTGTTTAGCGGAACTGGACTGGATATACGTTTTGCATTTGTCAATTTACACACTGCATCGCAATTTGAAAACAGGATCTTAAGTGGGGGGGGGGGGGGGTCCTATCAATCGGTGCAAAAAAAAATGTGTGTATATGCGACTTTCTGATTGCAACACTAACGTAAACAACTCCAAGAACCGATTTTCGGGTGTTTTTACTGCTGATGAGTACCGCAGGCTGTCTGATTACGTCTTGTTATCATGGTTACGCATTCAGCCTGATAAAGAATTGAGTAAAAGAGCAGAAAAATTTGTCCACAAATACCCTCCTTCGATTAAACGTTACCCAGTGGAGGGTACTTTGTAACCATTTTTCTTTTTGCAAAACAGTTTAGCAGGAAGCTTACCTACGCTACCGTTTAGAGCAGAGTCGGAAATCACTTCCTGGCGGTTCATGGGAAGAATACATGGCAAGTCATCTCTCTTCTTGGTAGCCATACCTATAATGCATCCGCAGCAACCTCTCCCTCTGAAATACCATCGCTCCTGCAGGGACATATTCACACTATTCTTTTAGCGGTTTTGTATGGTGTTTATGAAATGTCACTGAAAATAGACCTCAACAGCCCTTGGTGGAATCCCGGTTAATGTACATCAATAAATCAAATCCCTAGCAAATATCGACTTAAGGTGGTCTTTGCAAAACTATGGAGGTAAGAAAAGATGGAGAAAAGTCCCTTTGAACTTATCAGGCCAAACAACAATTACTCTTGCTTTGTGTAACGTTTGACAGAAGGCAGTCATGGGCATGCGTGCTCGACACTGCATAGATCAGCTGTTTGCTATCATTGCATAGATCAGTTGTTTGCTATCATTGCATAGATCAGCTGTTTGCTATCATTGCATAGATCAGCTGTTTGCTATCATTGCATAGATCAGCTGTTTGCTATCATTGCACAGATCAGCTGTTTGCTATCATTGCATAGATCAGCTGTTTGCTATCATTGTATATATATATCAGTTGTTTGCTATCATTGCATAGATCAGCTGTTTGCTATCATTGTATATATATATCAGTTGTTTGCTATCATTGCATAGATCAGCTGTTTGCTATCATTGTGTACTTTGTCAGTTTCGAAGCACAGTATATGGGCTTCAGTCATTGGCAAGGCTATGAAACCTAGTCCAGAGTGATCCGATATGAACAAGCAGGGCGCATTGTTGGTGATATTTCATCGAGGGACTTTTACCATAAAATAAAATAGAAAATATATTTAACTTAATTCAGGGGGTTGTTATTAAAAAATTCGATGAAAGATGTAAGCTGTTAATACTTTAAATACTTTAAGATCCACAAAATCGAGTGAAGATAAGCTGTTCAAGTCGCTCAAACGTATTTAATTCCTAAGTCCAATCCAGTTCAATATAGTTCACTTAGGCAGATCATTTAAGTCAACTTACCACTTAACAATTAGCTCACCAAGAACATTGATTTGATCCCAGGTGTTTAGCCTGTAACATTTTCAGGGAAGGTGGTCACACAACTACTGTTTACTTGCAATACCGAAGTGAATACTTCTAACCTTGTTGTTGGTAAGGGATCGCATGCAAATGAATTCAGGAGGTACAAGTTTAATATTTCGTTAACATGATGAGGAGTTTCCTGACATAACAAGACATAAGTTTCTTTTACGTGTTTTGACGTACAAAATAAATGTTAGTTTGCTACACGCAACACGGAGCAACGCCTAGGCACAATAATCACTTTTCTCTTGACGACTGGTGGCAATGTTGCTGCAGTGCAGATCCAGAACCCGAACTCTAACCGTAGTGGAAGGAGACGACGCATACTATATTGTGTTTTCTTTCCAACCTCCTTAAGGACCTATAGAAATGTCTAGAACAGTGCAAAAGACAGATTACTGTTTGGACTTGCCTGCTGTACACATAGCATCAAAGCATTGCATCTCCTTCTAACAACAGCTCCCTGCTTAATTCTAGATGTTTCTAGATGTGAACGTCAGGTTTTATGTCAATCATATTTTTCTCATTGCGAATAACGTGCACATCCTTTTTTTTGCTTTTTAGACTACAGCAAAACATTTATTGCGCATGCAATTTTTTACTTCGCTTCATGACGTACTGTAGTTCAGTCAGTAGACGCCACAAATCAGACGTTTTGTTTCGATTACGTCAAATAATGTAACACACAGGAGAAAATCTAATAGGATTAGCATAAACTCAACTTCCCGGTTTATATCCTCCTGTTCTAACCTGCATAGTTGTTAAGCCGGTCGTGCTTCAGGTACTAGCCGATTCCTGGAACCCATTAGACATACAGATAAATATAGATTTTCTGACTCACAAGTTTTTTCTTTAGAACAACCTGAAATTGTAACCCCTGTTTGGAACCCTACACGATACACGTAAATTGGATAGTCCCATATTTTAAGATAACATGCAGTTTTTGACGCATAACCGTATTTACGTTTCATTCAACTCGGGGTAACGAGACGCGTTGAGTATCGCATTCTTGCCCGCCCACGTCTATGATAATAATATTGCATTTAAGTTTGATATAAAGTATCAATACCTGTTGTTGTGTTAGTGACCCCAAGCATAGAACGAGGCATAACTCTGCACTACAAATAGATTGCCCGTGAGTTCAGAAACCATTCTAAATTATTTGAAGCATACAAAGTCATTGATCTCTGTAAAGGGCACTTTTGTTGAATCTTGTAAACTGCTGCATGTCATTGTAATCTGTGTACCTACAACGTAGATTGCGTAATATAGCTAATAAATGCATTTAATGATTAATGCATGCATTAATTTATTGTGATCATTATGTAACTTATGCATTATGCAACACACGGAGGACCGTAGCCAACATTTTAGGGGTTTGAAGCTGTGAGTGCAAAATATAGGCATACATCGTCCAATAAAAAAGGTTCGACAGATATGATGATGCATAGCAAGAGTAACGGAGGGCAGACCTCTAAGAAAATTTGGTTCTGTTAATTTGAAAGTAATAACATTTTAAGAGAAATATTGTGTTTCAAATGCACAAACATGGAATAAAGAGAAAATGTCTGAAATCAATATTAAACCGTTAAATCAATAAACACAGATAATATCTTCATCTCATCAAAATATTACGCATAAGACGACTTGCATTGATTACATTTTGGAAGTTTGAATGGACACATACATGCCGTATTTGGTACCTTTAAATGAGAGTCCATCCTACCTCACCTCTTCATTGTTTTAGTGAGGTTTAACTTGTTGCAAGACCTCATCGCCTTGGGTCAGTTTTATGACCTCATACTGTGATAATTCACATGGTCAATTAAACATCGATCTCGTAAATTACAGTTCAGGTGTGCCAATCCAATTTGTATTCTTTCTGGAGCTGCATGGCAGGGTGTAGTGGGTCTCATGTCTATAGGCAAAGCATGCGAAATCGAGCATGTGAGGGGTCTGTTGAATATTTTAGCCCAGTTATGACGTCATGTATTCTTAAACAACAAGCAACTGATTTTTGTGAGATACCTGCTTCCTTAAACGGAAAAAGTCTACTGCTCTGTCCTAGTTTGGACAATCAATCATTCTGTGTCTTTAAACATTTGCTTAAAAAGTATGATTTTTTTCTTATCTGAAAACAAATGCAGCAGTTCTGATGAACAGTTTTAAGACCAAACCTGCATAATGCTTTTATTAAGGGGTGCTAAATGAAGAATGCAATAATAAGTGCTCCGACTTCTCAGTGGAGAAGAGTAACATTAAATCCCAAGAATATATGCAAATTCTAGACCTGACATTGCACAGTCTTTTACTATGTTTTGTACCGTTAGCTAGAGTAGTATAGACAACATCATACTCATCAATCCACCACCTTTGTCGATATTTCTTGGAGGGAGGGTTTCATTTCCAAGACCCACAGTCATATAGTTCAACAATACGTGGTGCAAGTACAAAAGTTCTCCTGTTCAAGGTCATTATCAGTGGATGTTGAAAAAAAAAATCATAAAGCCTGACAAACATGACTTATGCCTCTGATGTCTTCATGTCGACGATCTCCTGGTATGGTATCTCCTTGACTCAAGAAGGTTGACAGATGTTTCCCAATTTGTACTAATGATATCTTCAATGTAACTGTATCCCCATTTTACTATTGAGCCAGACCAACTCCAGAAGTGAAGAAAAAAAAACTTGCAATCTCCCTTTTTTAAGTACATTATTTCTATCGTTTCGAATACTGATTAACGGTCACTTTAAAGTCAATGTACGACAGGACAAAAAAAAAAAAAACTCCTTTATGTGATAACCTGGCATGTCAAGCACATTGCATTGTCTAAATTTCAAAAAGTGACATTATGGATGACTCCGAAGTAAAACTGAATATTCACGCTAAAAGGAGTGATAATGACTAGAATTTTTCACTCCAAATAAAGAGTCATCACTAGTGTCATTCTAACAGAGCGATTTTCCACTCTAAAGGTTCTAGAGCGTAGGTTCGTATTCTGACTTCATTCGATGAGTGTATGAAGATCACAATTACAATGGAAATGAATAGTAACTATCATTTGAAGTCATTATTTTTTAGGTCTTTCACAGAATCTTTTCATTAATACAACGTGGTCTAATTTTCGTGACCACAAACAGAGTGCCATTTGTGAGGTAATTCGTAGATCATTCAAATATACAAGCTGGTGCACACATGATTTATCTAAAAGCGGAAATATGTTGAAATGAGTAACAACTCATTCGTGGTTGAGGGCGTGATTCACGTGGTTCCTTGTGAGGATCAAAATGCGGCAAAATGAAAAACTGAAACTTGGAAAATCTGCTACAACCAAAGTACTACGCTTTACCGTACAAGGCACGATAGCAAACGATCGTTTCATTGTCCACTATTTTACAGATCTAGTAAAAAATTTTGGCATGCATTCCGAACCTTCGAACTGCTTGCAATAAAAAAAAAATGAGAACTGAGTAACGTGAATAGGCCTACATGATTTGAAAGTAAGTTCAGACTTGGAAAATTAAATCACGAAATTACTCGTAACATTGTCTGTCCTGTTAACGTTTCTTTCTTTCTTCCTCTCTGCAGGTCAACCATCAACGGGAAGGGTAGGGGTGGGGAGGACAGGAGACGCCGCTTTGTCTGTCCCCGTGCACCCCTCAATAATCTAAATTGGCCAGGTGACTGTATTCCTGTTGTAAAGCCTGGTAGAAATTTCTAGATGAATGCTTGTTCTTAAAGTCGTTCAATACGCCTAATCAGTTCCGTTTCGCATGACGGTGTCGGCGCAGCCGTTCCAACATACTTTTCTATAGGGTTTACGAATTTAGACGTTCACGTCATAAACAGTATTAAAATGCAAGTATTCTATTTTGCTTTGGCTCGTTTTATTTGTTTAGATCTTTCCTTTGTTCGTATGAAATCAAGTGAATGGTCTTTTATTGCGCTATGCGTGGGTTGTTTGCTTATGCCACATACCAGAACACAAATTGTACCTTTGCCTACTTGGTTAGAGATAGTAATTGAGCACATTGTGAACTTATTTACTTGCTCACTGGAGATGTTTTCTTTTTTAAGGTGATAGTGGTGGTGGGGGAGGGGGTTTGCCAGATCTGGAAAAAAAGGAATGGAATGTTTGAGTTCTATATTGGACTGTCGTATATTTCTGTCAGTCTGAAGTTAGTTTCATGCAGAAATCTTTTTAAAAATGGAAATTTACTTTTGCAATTATTTTAATGTGTCAGTGGGTGATTATTGTTTGATAATATTATGAGTGACATTTTTCACTCAATTAGAGTTAATAACCACTTCAAGCAAAGTGAAATCTTAATCGAATTCCGCTCTTGAAAAGAGGGGTCACTGTGGTCATACTTTTACATTTAGAGAAAACGTATTATGTGAAGGTTTGTAGAAGCAGTTTATAGCTTGTAAGGGAATATGACAATAAAATGGTGAACTTAAGAAAATGTGACGAGTGGTTCATGTAAAAACTATGTTTCCATACTTTTATTGTAAGTTTTACTTTTTAAAATGAGACGGTTTGGAATGTTCCATGGAAGTGGATGGGCAACTCTTGCCTTTCCACTAACCCTCTCACAAATATAAACGTTTCGGTGTGGACGAGGAGTTGTCTCAATCCACGTTGGTTTGAACGACGTGAGGTAATCGAAGACGGGGGAATGCCGCACTGTTAAACGAAGGAAATAGGTAACCGCGCAAACCACAATGGGTGGATTGGATTGCATTTCCGAAAAATCCTCATTGATGTGACCCAAAATGGCACGATCTCAATTTAACTGCTATAAGCAAAAAAAAATGCCATTTTGCTCTGTTTGAAATTTAAAAATACACATCAATCGATCACAGTATCGGCTGTAGTAAATCAATTGTTTAAGAGGAAAGTGATGCGCTCAGCAAAAAAACCCTGCTAATAAATATGGCTGAAGGTGAGAAGGTGGCTACCACTCCATACCTCGATATCTTATCGCTCAATCCCAAAGACGTTGCAGACTATTACTAAGTTGAAGAGATAAATCAAAGATGTCACTTCGAAATGGTGAGTTACAACTAATTATTTCTGACACTATTTAGAATTTACAGGTGTCTTTTGGAAGAATCCTATTAACATGAGAAGTTATTACAAACATGTATCAATCTGCCCTAATCTTATCCTGATAGCGTTTGAAGGTGACTATTATCTTCAATCAAGATTTGGTTCGGTCCTGTTGTGGAATATGAAATACACCACAGAGTATTATCTAGGTAATTATTATTAAAATAAATTAAAGCTATTGAAAGTACGGTAGACTTTATATAAGTGAGGGCGTTCTCTCTTTTTTGTCTTAATGAGCGTCTTCTCTCCCTTTGTTCATATAGTAAACTGTCCTGCATCTCATTGCAACGGTTTTATCTTATGTAGATGTATGGTAGGGCTTAGCGTATAAGTAACAATAGAAAAATCGCCAAGGGCAATGTTAGGAAAAAGGTTGTGGAGAGGTTCTTTTTCTTCCTAATGCACTTTTAGCACTAAACAGCTCCATTGTGTGAACACGCTATCCACGTAACATACAGCTAGATGTAATTAGAAACAATATGTGTAGACTAAAACATCATAACATTAGCCATGTTGCCAGTGTTAGTCCATCCTTGTGAAATTTTCAGACCACAACTTGTAAAAGGGAAAATGGAATACGCCCTCACAAAATGGCCTAGAGCACCTTTCTCCTAACACCAGGAGGACTTCGTAAATGCAGCAGCAGCTGCAGGCATTTCAAACACCATATCTACTTCGAGATATTACTGATATTACTGAAGAAAGACGTCTGTGGTCAAAAAAAAAAAAAAAAAAAAGATTTCCACTTACCTCGACTTTACAAAAATGTCAAGTGACAGTGGCGAATTCTTGCAAGAACTCTTTGTTGTTCTCTGCAATGGAGGCTATTTTAACCTTGAAATTTGACACCAGTGCAAAACACGTGATTATTATATTGTATAGCTTTACCTTTATAATATCGAAGAAGGTATAGATTACGTCTCCTATAATATTGCAGTGGTTCTTTCAAGACAGCCAAGATTATGAAAAAGAGTCAATGGATGTTCAGGTAGTCGTGTCCGTGTGACATCACATTTTTCCCACAATGCATTTTGCAAACTTCGATACAGACATGTCTTTAAAAATCCATAATTTCCAAACGGAACATGCTATTGAGATATAAATTGCACCAATAACGAACGAAAAATGTTCTTAAATGGAAATAGGGCGTTTAGAATACACCAACATGCCATAAAAAAGAAACTAATGTAATCATTATTAAACCATTCAGTCTCATCAATAAACATCTACCAAAGCTTCATCTTCTCAAAACATTATGCATGTGATGAGCAATAGAAGATGCATCATTTGAATTTTGAAAAGTTTGGGTGAACAAATTAGTGTTGAGCAACAAATAACTGAATTTCTATCTGTGAGGAGCTTATTTCTTGAAGAAAGGGCTACTGTCCTTCCATATTTTGAATAATCTATCATTCTGCATCCACAAACATTGGTTTCAAACATATGGATGTCTTTTCTAAAACAAACGCCCTATTTCCCTTTAAAATATAACGAATATCCATTTTCTTCAGTGGTGAATGTCTCATACCTACATTACATACCATTTTTAGCTGAGCTCCGATAGAGTCAGATTGTTGGCTATGATCGTTTGATATGACCTAATATGACATCTGCATGCATTAACACATTTTTTATGCATTATGCAAAATGAAAACGCCAATAGACAAAATATTCTTTACAAAAAAGTGAACAAATAAGAGAGGTTCATTTAGGCTAGGCTAATATGCGACACGTGTTTCTTCAAGTGGTTGTGTTATAACGATCGAGAGGCAAAAACAGGGCTGACACAAAGTGGTTGACCATGAAACATATGTGTTGACCAGAACTAACTACGGTAAGAAGGCAGGATCAGATCTGTTTAGTTTGATCGTGCTTGACCGATACTAGGAAGATCTGATCTCCATGCCAGTTAAATGATCAGGGTAGTAGTGCAAGCCAAAGGGGTGATCTGATCCGGCAATTCAATTTACATTTCAACCTTAAAGGAGAATGAAACCCTGGGAATATCTTTATAAAATATGAAGCAGAAGGGTTTGACAAAACACTTGTCAAAGTTTCATTAAAAAATATTCTTCCCTTCCCAAGTTACGCACTTTTGAAATCTAGAGAAGGGTGTTGCCATCTTTGTCTCAGTTGAATGTGAACAGACTTGTGTAAGTCAAACTATGATGTCACATAACCCCTGATGGCAGGAGTTTAATGTATTTCTTTGTTTTCGTTTCTCGTAATTTCCATGAATGCATGTACACTGTACACAACTTTGTGTTGAATTACTGAGGTGTATCATGCAATGATCAAATTATTCATACTTTGATTTAAATAGATACATACCTGTTAAAAGTATTTGTCAATAAATTATAAAGAAAAACAAAAGCTTTTCAATAACAAGTGGTCAGGTTATAACATCACAATCTCAGCATGGCAGCATCCTGATTGATTTTTCTGAACTTTTAAATTGCAATATCTTGAAAAGTGAACAACATATGCACATGAAATTTGGTGAGGGTGATCACCACATGTTAGTCTTTCATTTGACAATGATGTTTTATTGTAAAACGTTCTGACTTTCATTCTCCTTTAAAATGCAAAGTGTCGTGGGAACTTCCGTACACTTTTTTTTTTTAATTTCCGAGAATTGGTGAAAGTGCCCATAGATGGGGTAACGGACAGGAAAAATTTACCGCTTGCACGATATTAATCGAAAACTAAAAGTACAAAAAAAGCTTGAAATAGTCGAGAATGTAGAGGAGTGCCACAGTCAATATATTGACTGATGCAAAAAAAAAAATGAAAATGGTTACATTATTTCATGGACCGACCAAGTAAAACGGCAAACCTGGTTTTAAAAGTGCAATGGGCTGGTTGTATAAGTAATTGTGGCCATTAATTAATTAATTAAAACGATGCTGAAAGATTCCGAAAGATGGGTCGTAAGTGAGGGAAATTCTGACCAAAACTGGTCTTTTTTTTATCTTATTTGAGTATCATGAAACTGATATGTTATTATTCAAATGAGCAATGAATCTGCGGCAATATATTACCTTGTACACGTAAGCTGCAGTAAGTTTCTGACAATATATGGGCTAACCGGCTCTCAAGGTACAATATGTGTAGAGATCTCCTATAAAGCGCTATTGTAGGGTTCACAGAAGCCCCACTGTCCAATTATCCATGCTTGTTTTAGTGACAAAGAAGATACAAGGGAATGGAGCATTAATAGTTAATTAGGTCATGTGACCAATTCTCTTACATTGTCGCCTAACACCGGAAAGTCTCAACGAAGGCATGTCGCAGAACTAGACTGACAAGTGATGGCCGACTTTTTGTTGAATGTAAAATTATATAGGCTTTCTTTTTTCCGTTATAGCAAGGTAGGTGGACACTTTGATCTTCCACCTCTTTGGAAATGAAAGATTTTTAGGTATATGCACGACATTTAAAAACAAATACAATCGCAAAGAAACTGCTATTTCCCAGATATCAAAGAGTGGCTTCAAACTTTGCGAGTATCTGACTCATTTAATGAGTCAATTCGATATTTTTCAAACGATATTTGGAGATGGCAACATAAGCTTGCGAATAGATTGTATTTTAGGGTCTATCGAAGCCCCATTATCTATTTATCCATGCATGGTATAGTGACAAAGAAAATACAAGGGAATGGAGCTTTTAATAACTCATAAGCAAACGGGATGTGGCTATTTTTCCTTCAGTCCATCAGCTGATTATGTCGGTGGTGTTATTCATTAATCCAAGACCACTCTGGGCCACAGAATCTGATGCTCTGAAGACAGCCTATTGCAACGCCCTGATAAGGATCCAGGGTAGCAATCTATCAACAACGCGATTTTACCAAGATATGGTAAGTGTTAAAAATAAAGTCGCACAAATAAGACTCCTTTTTATTTCTGATATAATTTTTATTTTCCCCAATATGTTCCTGTTCACCGGAAACACAGTGAAACTGCATTCAGCGTGTACCGTTGTATATATTCTTTTCCTTTATTTCAATAAGGCAAATCTGTGTAGTACACATAGTTAGATAACTAATTAAATTAAAAGAATAATCAAGTTTGTTCCTGAAAAACTAATGAACAATGTTAGGAAGATTAACTACTTTTAGTAATTAATTCGTCGGAGATGAACGCATCCTGTATTTTTTCGTTTCTATTTTTTCCTCCAACCTACTCCTACGAACAGGTTATACTTATTTTTAAGATTACAATTCAGAACTTCAAATAACTTCATGAGTAATAGAAGAAACGCGATGCAAGACAAACTATAACTTATAATTGTTGGAAGAATGTAGAAAATTAAAACGAGCCCTTTTAATTATTTAATCACTTGTGGCAAGCTCAGTAAGTTTATTGACCAACAATCATTTCCCATAAGATAGTTGCTTTAGAACGTTTTTCTACGTATTACGTAATTTGTTGAAGGCGGAACAATGAAAACAAAAAAGGGTGGCGTGGAAAACTGAAGTTAGCCTCAAAGGGAATTTCGGGGAAAATTTGCAGAAACCATGCGCAAACAACAATTGCTGTGGTATTACTATTTAAATCTTGACAATTCAAACGTTTGAATTTCTTTGTTCTGTTAAAAGGAAAGAGGGGTGTTTGTACCACAGAAAAAAAATCGTATTTTTATACCCAATACTTGTGAACATGAAATTGTGACTTATTTCAAATAAGTAAGGACTGTCGCCTTCTCTTCAAGAGATAAGCTTCTCACAACCAAGAAAGTCAACTGATAATTGTTGCTCAAAAGTAATGTGTTCGTCCAAAACTTTCAAAGATTCAAGTAAGGCATCGTATTTCATAACTCATCTTTTGAAAATGTTTTGAGTTGATGAAGCTCAGTAATGTACACGTTTCTTGATGGGCCTGAATGGTTAAACAATGATTAAAGGTGGGGGCTTTGAATTCCATGTTAATTTTTGTAAAACGCTCTATTTGCCTTTTGAATGAGTTCCTGTTGGAAACGCTATTCTCCAGCCACTGATTCGGAAACGGCTTTTCACATTGGAGGTAAGAAAGCGATTGCGACAGGGAAAGTCATACCCACGTTGTGTCTGATGTTGTATTTGCAATAGCCGAATGATCTCACTGAAGTGGTGGTTCCCCTCTCGTTCTCGAAATTGCCAACGGATACAGATGATCAAATCCATCGATTGTGAAATAAACATTTACTGAATTATTCAATCAAAAAGGATTAAGTCACCGACCGAAGAATCAGCAAGGCAACGGATACTCTACGTTACTATGCAATTCACAATTTATATTTTCGAGATGGACTTTGGAGAGTTTGATATACATTGTAGACAGGGGACGTAGTTATGTTTATGTAGTTTATGCTGTACGCCAAAAGAGGGGCCTATACGTTCTTCCGAACAAAAAACTGCAACTTAGTACTTTCAAGCAGAGGCGTAGCTAAAAGTTTGTTCTGGGGGTGGCAAATAAAGGCGGTGGCCTCAAAAAGAAATCATGACGGATCGTTTAAAACAAAGGATCAGAGTAGCACTGCAGTTGTACACCTAGGTTTTGGACAATGGGACAATTGTGGAGAGACTTAACAGGGCACCGCCATCAGTAGAAAAGCAGCGTTACTAGAAAATGTTTGAATAAGAATACCCCCAGCTCGCGAGAAATCGCCCCTCCCATTCTCGGCAACTTGAAGTACCTGGAAATGTCACTGTCAGTATTTTGTTGAATGGAAAACCCTAGGGGCCTTATTATGCACTATGTATTACTGAAAGTTTCGAAATGTACCGAGTGGATCACTCATTTGCTGACAGTCATATGCGGGGGGGGGGGGAGGGGGCACACCCCCTATGGCTACGCCCTGATTATAGATGGGGGAAGTTCTTGGTGGATGCAGTTAGATTCTGTTTTGAGAAAGCGGATAGGTGGTTTTAAGAGTTTTAAGACCACTTAATTTGAAGACGTTTGTTGGAGAGGAGGGACAAGTTAATACGACGGAAGAGGTAGTTTGAATTAAGACATATTGACTGACCTTGAACATTTTGAAACTTCGAAGGGTTTGATGCTTAGGTAAATGCAGCAACTTAATTGTGAGATATATTCATGCAAGGTGGAATACTGATTTTTCTTCTTTCGATGCAACTTTCACTGAGAGGGCTCCCTTGTGCATGAGAACAATAACTGTCTTTCAGCTCCTTGGTGCAAAGACGGATTTATTATAACAAAGGCTATTGTTAGGTCTTCTTAGCAGAAACTGGTCTACTGGGTTACGTGTTCTTCATGTGATGTGTGTATCTAACTTAAAGTCGGTGTAATGCGACGCGTCTTCCACGTTTTCTGTGACCCATGTCTGATAATTCGTCCACTGTCACCCCGTGGACTCCGCTGTCACGTCACACATACAAAACCGCATAGGCTATCTCAAGGGGCATAAATGCCTACACAGATAGCCAATTCTCCTAGCATGCACCGTGTTAACCGCTAATTAATTAACTAACACAGACTGCGTACTTCAAGGAAGTGAGATCGGGAGGTTGGATTAGACGTGGTTTATCCTCTTGTTAGTTGAACCTCCTTCTCGTTACTTACGTGTAAGCACATATGTGTGTCCAGTCGGTCGGAACTGTCCAATGGTAAAACCAGGAGCCAGGGAGTCCACGGAGGGCTATTCGTAGCGGACGGGCGTTCTTTGTTAGCTTTGACACTGCGTGGTGTATATAATGTCTGTGGAAATAAGTCACAACTATGACGGCTCCTCCAGTCGAAAACCGTTTGCGACCCACGCTACCTAACAGAAAGTATTCGCAGACCAAATTATCTATTGTGCTACCCATCATTTTGATAAAAGCTGGTGGAATGTCACAGACAATTGTGTGTTATAATATTAACTCTGTTTTGAAGTGACTTCTATGAAAACAACTCTCGCTAATTATTTATCAAACAAGACTAACACAACATTCAGAATTGAAATAAAATACAAATCAAAAACAGATAGTATGAAGTTTCCAAGAATATCTTCTTACACTCAGTCGCTCACTAGTTGTCATGTTATTCATCACAATGCAACAGAACCGTGACGTCACATATGCGCCACCTCAACTTTGACGTGTCGAGGTCAACCCACAAAACAACGTTCTGTAAATGATCTCTGAAAGCAACAAAATTTTTACTACTTTTACAAATCATTCTGGTGGCTCATGCGGACATTATTATCCATTAATCTATAGATAGACATCACAAATCACGGTTGACAATGTCCTTGACAATGTTTAAGCAAATGAAAATATACTTAGAAAGCAAACCTAACTTGGCAATGAACTGTATTTCACGTATATCTTGTGCGCGCATGTGCCACGCCATAAAGAGCCTATTGTACGTTTCATACGTTCCGAATATCGGTAGGGTGGGGGGGGGGGGGTGGGAACTCGAATTTCATTCGGAAAGAAGCCAAACACAACACAATTATACGGTCGTGACGGTTTTGTGAATACATGTATGTTAAGTGTAGGTCGAAACTGAACTTACATCCACCCCTTTAAGTAAAGTTCACGCTTTGTCTCATCTCAGAAATCTAGTCGTTTCGGTAACGAGGACATCGTCATACTGCCCTCATCGGTAACGTCTGTGTCCGGGTTAGATGTGGGAAACTATTTCGTGACATTTCGTGAAACAGAGGTAAGACATTAACATACTTCGGGTGTTTTCGTTAAAAGATCCACTTACTGTGAACCAGCACATAATTCATACTGGTTTGTATGTTTGTTTATATATTTATTTATTTAATCATCAACTCTCTTAATGTGAATGATAATAACTTTTACCATTGATAAAATAAAATGAGAAATTATGACAAAATCACCGGGGATAGAAAGTTTTCAACGATATGGTTGAAAACCCTATAATGAACGATATCTAAAAGATATTTAAGTTTTGTTTCAACTTGCATTGCAAATAGCTTGTTGTCATTGTTGGTCGTTGTTATCTGGCAATCAGAACGTGAAAGTGATGACGGTCATCTAGTGATGAAATTATTTCAATCTCTTAAAGGGGAAGTGACACGACAAATTGGAATATTGACCGAATTGATCATTAGAAAAAAAAAATGAAAGTTGCCACAATTTTCATTAGGATCACTCAAATATTGACCATTTTACATACAAGTTGTTGTTTTAAAATTATATCATGAATAAACATAGACCAATGTCCGAATATAAATGTCCGAATATACATGTCCCAATATATGTCCGAATTGGAAGAATATGTGTCCGAATATATATATCAGAATATATATGTCCGAATGTACGTCCCAATATGTCCGAAGAATATATGTTGTAATTGGAAGAAGAATGCAAAAATTTATATAATATTTACGAAGAGGATATGTAGTTATGATATACTATAGTTGTTGTATACCACGATGCGGTCATAAATATGCTGTCTTTCGTCAGATCAGCGATGTTAACGATTTGGTTTTAAAGCACCATCAATTCTTAACGGTGATCACAGCAGCGTTCCTTCTCGCAATCGACGACGAATCGTGGTTACACAGCCAGGGGGAGGTCACCAACTACAGTAACAGATACTCACACTTGATCAACGGGATTAATCTCTTGCAACGCCAATTATCTACTATTGTAAGTATTCGTTACAGTTTAAGTGAACTAATATCAAAACAAATTTGACTTCAATATGCCGACTATTTCATGAGACACCGGTGGGCAACCTACGGCCAGCGGGCAGCTTGAGGCCCGTCAGTAATTTTTCTTCCTTTTTTTTTGGGGGGGGAGCGTTTTTTTGGGGGGGGGCGGGAGATTTCTCAAGAAAAAGAAAAAATCATTAGAGCCAAACTTCTCATTGAACGCTGGCAGGTAGGCAATTATTTCCCAATTACTTATCAACAATTTTATATTGAGATTACATTTTGTGAATTAAGGTTTATATTGCTTGAAAGATCTCAGGGTTAAAAGTTTGAAATCAGTAACAGGTCGTTGGTCAAGTGAACCCCGGACATCTTTTCATTCCTCAGTCGTATCTGGCCCGTTCAGTCAAAACGGTTGCCCACCCTTGACACAAGGAGCATTTATTGTTGAAATGCCATCTCGAACCTCCGACATCTTCTCTCCAAGGGTCAGTGCAGGGGTACACCAGTGACTTTCACTTGGATGGGAGAGGATGTCAGGGGAGGAAACGGGATGGTACGGTAGACTTTTCTTTTACAAGAATAGCCCTTGTGAGCCTCTTTTTGGCTTCAGTCACAACAGTTTGAAGTGATAATTTTTATCAAAGGCTCCAGGTATGGGGTACCCGTAATCTTTTCCTCTGGCTCCTTTCTACTCCTCTATCCGTAGTAACCTCTACCGTTGGGTAATCTATTCACTTTCTCGATTGGTGTAATTGACCATGGAGTACGGTATATGCATAGATGACCAATTAGTAGCAAGCTTGTATTTTTTTCTTCATACGAGGACTGCAGTTTTTCGAAACATATTGTTGTATAGAGATGGTCATTCCACCCCACCGTACGCAAAAGGTCGTACAAAGTTCAGTCTTCCGGTGTTTACCCCAGATTTGTTTAACTTTTTCTTTATTTCCCTCAGACAGTCAGATTAGACAAAACACCAAGAAAATACTAAACTTAGACCCTGTTCTCAGAAAGGTTGCGCAATCCTTTCGTGATTGGTTAATCACGGATGGCAACCACCTCACTTAGTTACGTAGGTAAACCATTTGACCTGTGATTGGCCAGTGTCGGCAATCTATCCCGTGACCCTTAGCAGTTTAGCGTGGGTCAATCCATCGACCTCGCCACGCCGCCGGCACTGGCTCTCTGGGTATCGAAGTGTGAACATCGTTCGTCTCCGTGTATTATGTAGGCCTGTGTTACCAATGTAATTGTAAACTTTCTCCGTCCTTTCGTTTCTCTCTTACAATCATCATCGTTAACTAATTTAAATTGATTTATGTGTGCCAGTCGAATCATCAAATAATAAATGGAACTCTGATCAAATCAAAGGAAACTCTCCTTCTCTGGATTCTCGGTTCTGACGTCTCTCTGTGTCAACAATCCGTCGCTGGGGCAGTCATAACACGACTGAGAACCCCCCAAACCCCCCACATATTCCACATAGTGGTCGGCATATTCTACAATATGAACTTTTCCATTAACAAAGGAGAGACATTTTGAGGAAATGGCATGACGACCTTAAATATGACGATCATAACTGATAGCATATAAAGCAAAAGCATTGTCGAACGTTGCAGATTTTACTTTGATTCCTAGCATTTATGTTGTGCTTATGATATATACTTTTTATTTCTTCCTTTGTATTCCAGTTCGAACAGCTTAATATAACCCCACCGTCATCACCCGGGACATCTGTAACTTTTGCATCTTGTGACGTCACTTGTGTGAAACGACGTGGTCTTTTCCTACTCCAGGAATATAAGTACTATTTACAGTTAGCAATTTCGAACTTTAACCAATTGTGCGACGACTGAGTATCGCACCTGCCTACGGCGGACGATTCTCATTTGAAATTCCGCTTCTTGGCTAAAAGAAGGAGGACGATGGGCCTTGTTGAGATTTCTCATGCAACTCTTCCATTTAAACGTATATCGACAAAAGTATTCCTCTTTTGAAACATACTTATATCAGTATTGCGGTTTCTTTTGTTACATTAGGACGCAAAACGTATACCTCAGTTTTGGAACAGATTTAACTTTAGGCTGGGAATGATGAAGGAAGGGGCTGTCAATTGGGGAGTAGGAACCTATCGATTAAAACTCTGTGTTTTAGATGGAATTTTCAAACTACACACCTCTCCCGAAGAAGATACTTCAAGGTGAATGCCGGAATTACTCAGAAGTAGGGCAATCATAGAGGAAATACAGGGGTGAGCCGTAAGGAGTGGGGGGTGTTTTAGGGATGGCTGGATAGCCTTGTCTTGTCAAGTGAGTGGACGCTGAGGATCTTCAATGACGCAGTCCCTTCCAACAAATTTATTTCTAAATATTTCTTAAGTGAATTGGACTATCAAAATTATTTCGACTATCAACATTATCTTTATTTACATTTTCATAGTTCGGAAACAGTGGTATTCATATCAAAATCCGTGTTCATAAGCGTTTTTTACGCGCAAGTTCGAATTTCAGAACTAATAGTACAAAAAGAGGGCCTAGACGGGCATGAGAGAATCGGCCACATCATCTTTTACCGAGGATGTGGATGCTGAGTTTGTTCCATGAAGCTCCCCCTCTTCTTTATCCAAAGTATTTGCAAATTTTCAAGTTCATGATTGATTTGGTGTGCTAGACTTAAAACGTATCGTATCCACGTTTGTAAAGTAAGACGGGTAATGTCATTCAAGAGTAATACGTTTCATTTTAAATGACGCAGGAAATTTACATATTTGTCTATTCTAGCCTCACCATGTATGATATCATGTGCGGATTGGCTGCTACCATGAAGAATCAATTACATGCCATTGATTAGGATAGAGAGTAACCAATCAGAATCATGGAGACGTATAGATGAACTGTAGGCTACATGCTCAACAGAAGAATTTGAAGATGTGTACCATTGAAGCTCAATGTGATGATGCAGTCTTGAAATAGGGCTGCGGAAATTTGCAAAGGTGGTGGGAACAAATTTTGGTGGCGGTCTCATTTTTTATTCAGTTCTTTGTTTTGTTGGACTTTTGCGATTAAATTAAATTACAGACTAGAAATGTTATGAGTAATCACGAAAAAATTGATTTCAATCTCAAAGATTGTGAGTAAATAAGTACAACAACAACAACAACAACAAAAAAGAAGAAAGAAAAGAGAGGAAAAATCTAAAAAACTGAAACTCTTATAAAACTCCAAACTTAGATGTATGGAAAGTCTTTGCTCAATGTTGAACCTTCGTATCTGACTCCACGCAAAGTTTTGTTTTATGATCACACCCGTATTCAGGTAAAATTGCTATATGGAGTGTGTGGGGGGGGGGGGGGGACGACTTTAAGATTATATGGGAGGGAGGCACCGCCACTAGTGATATGATGTGTAGTTTTCATTTTGTCTCTGTAGATGTCTGGAGTGAATGTGTATGGGGGGGGGGGGGCGCGAGTGGCCGAGCCTCTAACCACGAGTCTTTGAAACAATGAGGTACCCTTAAATGCATATTCGGACGTAGGTTTGGGATATATTTTGCAATCCTTTAAAATTTTAGGCGAAGCCCACTCCCCTGCCCCCCACCATACTTGACTTCGAACCTCATTATACTTCCATACAGGCGTACTTGCTAGCGTTGAACCTCCCATGAAACTAACATATAAAGTGATGAAGCTAATTAGAATGTAGTGATCGAAATTAACGTGACCTTTAAAACATGATGTTATGTCCTCCATCGCCATTCAGCGAGTCTGTGGACTCTTGCTTGTCAAAGTCTGTTCGTATCTATGACTGGCGTAAATGAGGGAGATGAGTTCCCGATTGAATGTTTTATGACGTCACAAGTAGATGTCAGTTACTTATTTTGCTTGCAGAGACGACTTAGAGAACGTTAAAGTGAGCGGTGATGGGGGAAGAGGGGCGCTAATCGTCAAAACATCAAAACAGCCTACTTGGTAAAAAAAAAAAGACTATCGTAATAAATCCATTAAACGTAATATCCATTAAACGCAGCACTTATTAAACCGCCATTATACATTTCGGCCTACACTTAGAGAAAATTGTTGAAATCTGCTTACTCGATTATGAGTACAGCCTATGTGCAAGTTGTTCCTATGCTATAGCACGTTGGCATCTAAAACATAGCTGAGTTTTGACGATTTATGTTATTCCATCCTATTTTTGCATTTATTTTGTGTTCATTTCCTCTCATCATCTATCCCCTTTGGACTCCTAATAAAATCTGGAGAAATTATTATCATTTTCTTAAGTTATCAATTTTCTTTTTCGGTAAACCTTCGGAATAATCCAGAGAGAGAGAGTTTCAAAGGACGTCTCAGCGGCAAATGTCGGAATTCGTTTTCTGAATTTTTAAATCACTGAAAATGAAAATTGTAAACCTTTATTTTTCGCTGCTAGCGAACATGGCAATTAAGGAAAAATCCTCAGGAAGGTTTAAAGTAAACGAGTAAAGTGGTCCACTTTGTGTCAGTGTTTTCCTCATTCTTTCATTAAGGAAAATCAAGGAGAATATGAATTTATATGGTATCTTTTCATTTGCATATTTTTGTGGCCCCAATTTTTGCTGGCACGTGCTTTGTCTATCTGATGGTTAATCCAGCCCTGTTGCACATTGGGTCTGGTGCTGGTAGACAATACAAGCAGGGGACGGCATACCTTTGTACTTGTAGAAAACGATCAGTGAACGAAACAGTGATCTTTTTAAGGTCATTGTCTCATGATGTGTGTTATTGCATGGATTAACAATGTCGGTATAAACAAACTATCTATCTTAAACAATCTTATGATTAATGTTGTGTTACCGACTATCTTATTGTTTGCGAAGTAATGATGCCCCCAACTTAATGCCAACTCAAGGTGGCGTGGTTAAGGGGGCACACCTCCATTAGCTGTTCCATTGACTTACACACTAAATTACTTCTGTTTCCTACCCCCCACAGCCTTGTCAAAGTTCACAACCCCCATAAGCTACCCCTCACATGAAAGCCAATAAGTTGGCCTATTATGGCACAACAAATTTACTATAGCATGACCGTTTAGATTTTGAGACACAAGGGGAAGAAATTTATAGGGTGTACACCTGCTCATATTAATCCGCAAAGTGACGGAAATTACCCTTTTTTAACACCAATTATTGAAACAGCCTAAATCACCTCCGATCCATCTTAATTTGCCGTCACTCAGGCATTGACATCTCCCCTTTCATATCCATAAAAAATCTGCCACAGTTGATCATCTTAACATGAGTAATTTACACCTAGAATGGACCTAAAATTGACGGTGTACTCTCAGTACCACTCTTCTCAGGAAGGCCGTACCTCTAATAGAGGTGTGCCCCCTTAAGGCATCCCTACCCCCTCCCTTGTCTCTCTGGTCAATGCGTAGTAAATTTATCAGAGCTAGTTTATGATCTCTACCTCTCATGAGTGAACCTGTGATAAGATAGACCAGATCGAGGTGCGATCTAAATCACACCTTCCTGCCAGTCCTTGGATAGTCAAATGACAGAGAAAGAGGCGATAAAATAAAGTGTTCCCTTTAACGATAGTTCTATCAAGTAGTGGTGGCGCCGCTCACTTTTTAAGCTGATGGACAGACGGAGAAATCTATTTCTTCGTTGACAGCACAATTCTGACATACTATGTGGTGTATTCCACGACAATACGATAACACAACAACCTTATTCCTTAGGCTATCATGTTCTACATGCATGCGGAACGACTCGCACCAGACGTAGATTAGTAAAGAAATTCCACCTAAAGTTTATCATCATGGCTGATGTACTCAGCATATTGCGGCAATACAATATCAATAAGAAGAAGATAATTGAAAAGGACGATCAAGTCCTTTTTGGAGAGTTTGCTTGGCCGAAAGATGCAAAGACAAACTACGTCATATACGGGTTAGTAACGTTGACTTGAGTTGCTGTACCTGCATTTGTGTGCAGAATCACCCTATGTGGAACGTATAGTATTTCTAACTTAGGCCCATATAGGCTAGGTCCGAGTTACTGTAGGCAGCTAGTATAATGGCATGCCTGAGGCTTGCTATACAGTACCAGTACCACTTACACAATATTCTGAGGCCTAGTCTAATTATAGAAGGCTAATTAAGGCCTGCAGAAGTACCAAAGAATTAATTTTAGTTGGGTACTGCCCAAGCAGCCCAAGTCATTTCTTTGTTAAACCTTGATTGGCCCCACATTTATTGAGATAATGCAAGTAGCATAAGCGTAATCCTAATCGCCAGCGCAGTCCATTATGGTGAGGAAAAATGCCGACAGCAGCTGCATAATATGCTCCCAAAGTGCAGGCTAAAATGTTAAAAATGGAATGTTTCGGAGCATAAAGAACAGCTGTGTAGTGTGTTGCAACTCAGGCCTAGTCTTTTGTGATACGAACACTGTGATGCACAACATTGACCAATTAAGGATGGTAAACATACTGAAACTTGTTTTTTCGATCATATTTTCTAGGCACGTATCATACATATCCAAACGATGGAAGAAGCATTTTTTACTTTTTATATCCCAGAATGCATCAGAGGTAGCCTGCCAAAGGATGCTGTTGGGGTCTAACATGACGATTAGCAATTTAGCTACTGGACGCCTGTATCTTTTGTGCAACAGATTTGGGAAATTAACTGTAATTCCTTAGTGGAATATAGGAAGTTCATGCAAAATGACTTTTTTGACGGCTTTTCTTACCATTTCGAGTTGAAACTTTTACTCGATTCTAAGCGTTTGAGACCACGATGAAGTTAACGTCCCTTCACCCTTTGCATGATCTTATTTGAAAAGTTTGGATTTAAAAGATTTCAGCATTATTGCCCTGCTATGCCAAAAGTATTCCTATAATGTGAACTTTGAACTGAACCCATTAAATATACTAGAGCCTTTTTGTAACTAGTAGAAAATTCAGGTTGCTGGCAGAAGGAAATTCAAAGAAAAATATGGTAATTTTATTTAGGTTGTAGGCCACTCTATAGCCCTGGTGTCTTCCATGGAGTCCTTCTAGTTCTACTAGTCTTGGCCCTATGTATAAAATACAAGGTCGGATGCTCCTTCTAACAGTACAGGAAACTTGGCCTATTTTTGCATTCTTATGCCAACTACCAACCTTATTTAACCCTCTTAATCACATCTTTCAATGTAATAGCACATTATGTGCAGCTTCAGACTCAAATATATTAATAAAATAACTTTAAGACAGAACAAATTTGCCATTTACAGGTGTCAAGGCAGAAATTATTGTGTTAGTTGTCGAGTGTGATGTCAGCTGTCTGTGTGGCTGGCTGTTATCTGTTACTATCTCGCCTAAACATGGGGAGCAAAAAGCAGGTTAATAGCCAGCCCCACAGACTGCTGACATAATGCTCGATAACTTGCAAAGTAATTTGCTCAGCATGCTGTACATACATAGCATATTCTCTAGACTGCCTTAAACTTGTCATCTTCTTTGCCAACAATTTTAGGAAAACTTTTTCCCAGGATCAGAGTGCATCCCCACTGCAATTACCATATGCATTATCTACTGTACTAGTTCTTGCAATTTTTTTTTTTTAATGAAAACTGTGCACCTTCAAATACATACAAGTAATGTACAATGCCATCCATTCCTTTCACATTTTCAGCACCGGCCGTGATGGCGTATCACAAAAAGAGTACTACACGCTTGATTCAATTCTCTTTCTCCTAAAGAATGTCCAGCTTAACCACTCTCAATATGTCAGAAGAACAGCTGTGAGTATTTTTACAACTATTTGCATTCATATGCATCAAGTTTACAGTAGGGTACCTTAGCAAACAGGCAAAGACATTATAAGTCTTTGGGATCAGCTGCAGATATGTTGACAGTGCGCCAACTCTCTGTATCTTTTCCGTTTTGCTTTTTCTCAGGCGGACAACATTCCCGTGGTTCGTAGACCAGACAGAAAAGATCTCTTGGCTTACCTGAATGGAGAGTCAGGTTTGACATTTCTCTTGAAATTTTTTACTGCTCTAAAGGTGTTATGTTTTGATTTCGTAACTGGTCTTATCTTTTGCTGTAGGTATCTGTGTTTTAATTCAACTAATACCACTGTATCAAGGTACTGTAGGTTACGATCTTGTATCTTCAATTGCAAAAATCTGATAATCCCATCCAGGAAGTCTTGGAGATGCTTCACACACTCTTACTTAATGCTGCTTTTAGTGCATGATATGTATTGTGTTGAATTTTCTCCTTAAAGCTACATCCACCAGCATAGACAAGAGTGCCCCTCTTGAGATTTTACCAAGGCCAGCCCAGTTTAAGAGACCCCTGGAGGACACCCAGCTTGACTCTGGTAAGAAGGTACACTTTGACGAGGAAGTACGTCATGGCAAGGTGAGCCTCCTCAGAATGTCATTGCTACCCATAATATGCAGTTACTGTGTGCTTTGTTGGTTTGCATGTCTGTCCGTCTATTTATCTGTGTGTTTGTGTGACCTGAAAGTACATCAACTGTTACATCAACCAATTAAGGAGCCTATCCCAGCCACTGGATGTTGCTGAATATTTAAGCTGTTAACATTGGTAGACCTTGATGAGCAAATGAGCTCTGTCATTTGTTATGGAGTTCAAATGTCATTTTTAAGTCAGTCAAGTTTTTAAACTTGTAGACATGTTATTCCACAAAGAGGAAAGTGCTTGAACTTCCAAAATTGGAATATATTGTCCTTTGTTTTCTATGAATATTGGCAAGGGATCTCAAAGTCACTCAACTTCTTGTTCATTCAAGTTCAGATATTGTGTACCTGCACATTCACAGTTTACAGTACCAAATTGTGAAACAGTTTTTGAAAACGATGGCCTCTAATGGTTTTACAGTAATGTTTTTTTTTGGACGAAACTCAAAAACAATCAACACTTGGTAGTTCAGAAAAGCATGGTAATGAGAGGTCAAAATGTCAATATAACGTCATAAGTTGCCGAAAAGAAAGTCAGTTGAACGCTTCATCTCCTTGACAGGCTTTGTCACATTGCAGTATTTTAGATATAAACAGTCATGTATGCCCAAGGCAGTATCTTATGTATGTTGCAAGTAAAATATGAAAGTATTTCCAGTACCACAGCGACTTTGCCCAGGCAGCGGTGGTACGTTTCCTTTTCAAGACCTGATTGATCACCTCTCTACCACCAAAGCATGCTGGAAGTGTCAGAAAGATATCCTCATGTCTGATAAAGTTCTCACCGGAAAGTGTTTACCCAACTATTACTTAAAGACTTAAAATCTCTCCAAATAAATGAAGTGGTGTTGTGATGTTGTGATTCCTTCTTCCATCAGTTTGAAAGTCAATCCTCTGGTCTGCTTTGCAACTAAATGCACACATTCAAGCTAGGAAACAAGTTTTTCAGCAGGCAGTACATGTGACAGGAAGAAAACGGACAGCACAAAAGCTTCCCTGCTATCGTATATTACATGCTGATACTAAAACTTTATGGTTGCCTATGCTCATTGTTTTTCGTGTTTTATTTACTCAATATTAATTGGATTATTTCTTATAGGAGTTAATGGCTCAAAAGCTGGAGGAGCGTAAAGAGAGACCTCTTGCATCTACTGGTAGTATCAGGTTAGTCTGAAGTGGAATGACTAATCAGCCAGTCTGTAGTCAATTAATTGCCAACTTTTATTTTTTTTTTGGTGGTGGGGAGGTGAGTGACAGTTGTGGACTGGTCATGTCAAAGTTTTCAATCTGTGTCTACTCGGTTCGTTGAATTGGTAGTTCATGAACTGTACCCATGGCAAATTGATGGCCCTTGAAGGGCACCAATGAATTTTGTTGAAATTTGAACCCACTAGCTCAGTCAGTGTACTCTAAGATGTAATTATGTAGTTAGTCCTTATAATGCTAATTCACAAACTGAAGTTCAGGAATTGTCATCACCTTTAAATAAAGAGATGTTATACAAAATCGGCCCTCCTTGAAAGCTTCATGTGGCCAGATCAAACCTTACTTAATTTCTACATCATTGCTGTATTGTTTTTGGTTATTTGCCACACATCGTAATTGAGGGCGAGAAGCCGCAAGTGAATAACTTCACATGTGGCGTGTGACTGTCACATGATGTTTAACGTCCATCCAGACAGGATATGTGACAGCAGTCACGTTGATTCAAGACCCATACCTGTGTGTTTATGCCACATTTGTTTAACACAGCGGGGATCGATCCAATGGTTTATCACAGTCACACTGTGGTTTTTCCCACACAGGTCCCTCTCTAAGACTATGTCAGTGGAATGGATAGCAGCCATCAAAGCCAAGAGGAAAGCCAAGAAGAGGGGTTCCGTGAAGACTGATGAAGATGACCTTGGCACTACCACCCTTGAGCAGAGGAGCTTCATCGATGCAGAGGTTGATGTTACCAGAGATATCATGAGCAGGGAGAGACTATGGAAGACGAGAACCTCTGTATTGAGGAGTAATGGAAAGGTACCTCAAATGTCCATCTTTGAGAAAAAAAATCTGGAGCCCCCCATGTTAAAAGTAAAGTTACCAATTCAATGCTCAGTTCAAGATGAAAGCATATCATTTGAAGCTTTGTCATTACATGTTTGTTTTTGTGTTCATGCCCATGTTTTTGGCACTGCAAATTTGGTAGTGAATGTATAGAAGTGGATGACAGCTGACCAGCTGCACAATTTTTTTATATGACTGTGGTTCGTGCTTCTCGTGAAAACATGTTGTTTCTTCCTTTTTTCATTTCAGATTTTCTCAGAGAACATTTTTGCTATCCTGCAGTCAGTGAAGATGCAAGAGGATGACAAAACATCTTCTGGCGGGCACTCCTCCAGCTCCCACCACCAACCACAACAGACTCCATCTCAACAGGTAACCAAAAAGAAAAAAAAGGAAGCACAATATTTATTTAAGCTATATATTAGTCCCTCAAACTCTTCTAATTTATGCTTACACCTAGACGTGTGTACTGTAGCAATATACTATTCCTGCTCAGGACAACCACACATGTACAGACTTACTCTTTTAATCCTCTTGAATATTCAATGCTGCTGGCATCAATCTGAAAACACTCTCTTGCTCCCACATCCTTTTGTAAATCCTGTGGATGTAGAGTGTCACATGGTAACGTTTTCTCTTACTCTCTCCTGGTTATATCAACTGACGTATAGTCCCTCCCTCTATGTGTCAGTTTTCTGTGTGTCTTCCTTGCCCATTCACCTCAATCTCTTTCGCCAAGCTGGAATGACTTGTAACAAGCCCATTGGACTGCCTTTTTCTTTGGCCTGGCTTTTGTGGTCTCTTTTTTTTTTCCTGCCTACATGCCACTTACATATTCTTGTTAGAAACTCCTCTTTGATACACATGTTTGTATATTATGTTATATTTTAATCAGAAATGAATGACAGAGGTTTGGAATATACTTGAATGGTGTCAACATGTTGCATCATGTGTTTAATGTGAAAGCTCTCAGATAATTCTTGTGGTATCTCCCATTCTCCACTGAATGATGATCAAAGATCCAGGAGGCTTAAAACCACATTACCAAACTCTCATCAGTTAGGAGGTAGTGGAGTGGGCTGTGTTTGGAATGTGAGCAAGGGTATCATTGCTTTCTGGTCTGTTGTTGATCTAAGCATTTCTGCACTTTCTGTTTCAGGCAAGAAGACAGGTCAACCAAGGACAGTACAACCGTTATGATCAAGAAAGATTTAAGAGCAAAGGTGGTTTGTTCTTGCTGGGGTTGATCTTTGTATTGCTATTGTGTCATTTTGTAATATTCCCCTTCCCATGGAACCATTTCAGTTTTTTTTGTGACTAATACCATTTTGTTGCTGTTCAGTGGCTTCTTAAATCAGGATAGTAGGTAGTTGTGAAATACATCTTACATAACTTTTGTGTAAGCATATTTTTGGTAACATAATCTGTGGTAAAAATAATCTGCCAGTGACAAATTCTGTCAGGAACAGGAAGATGAGAGAATAAAAATACCATTATAATTTTTCAATTTTTCTTATGTTGAGAACCCATAGATAGTATTCGAGTATGTCTTTTATTTCTCTCCGTAGTTTGAAAAGAACTACTGTTTGGTCAAAGGTCATCAGTTTTTACCTGAATTCTGCAAGTAAACATTCATGACCTTTACCTGTCGAGGATAAATGTAACCTCTGCAGTGCATATTGGTGTGTGTGTGTATGTAGTATGCGAGTTTGTGACACTTGCTTGTAAATTCCTTTTGCTAAATGTATACAATTGATTGTGGGCTGCAACTTAGTAACTACACAGTATTCTTGAGTCCTTGCCATGTATAGGGTTTCTTTTGTTTCAAAGCCACCATGATAGTTGAAGAAAATGTCAGGAAGATGCCATGAAAACAGTATTTTGTTATGCTCTATGATAGTATTGATATCCAAACCCTATGAATAATAAATGATATTGTTGTACAAGGTCAGTCATCTTAAAAGTGTAACTCTCTTTGTTATTGTCCTTTTTTCCCAATCCATTGATCAGAAACGTCTGGTTTTGACATCGACACCATGAAGACATACCACGGTATCTCGCTGAAATCAGTGACGGTGAGGTCTTTGTTAAATTTCATGTCCTATGTGTTTTTGAGCCCCGTAGGGCTTTCTAGGGGATTTTAGGTCTGAATCTGCCTGGAATGTGTTTGGTTCTTTATCACTTATGACACTACGTGCGTATTACTTGTGGAAACTCTTGCTGTCTGTGCGGCCCTCTGTATGACAATCAGGTTATGCTGCGTTGCCAAATTGCCAATGTTGCTGTTTGTTGTACAGTATATCAACTTCTGTATTCCCTCCCAACTCATTGTTTAATTGATTGTGGTCACTCCTCACTGTAGGAAGGGTGCAGCTAAGAAGACCCCGACACCAGACCCTCGTCCCAGACCTGAGGCGACAGCTTCCAAACAACACATGCCACAAAAGAGGGTATCCAGGACCCCTATCATCATAGTCCCTGCTGGTACCACTTCCATGGTTACCCTTTACAATGTTAAAGATCTCCTCCAGGATTTGAGGTAATAATGAATTCCATATTATCTCCTCATTACAAGATCCATGCTTTAAGTTGGATATATGTTTATCCTTTTTTTTTCTCTTCCTTTTCATGGTTTCTTTAAAAAAAAGTCTAAAAGAGAGGTCACTTGTTTCTTACTGTTTGGAGCCACTACATATTGATGCTCTCGGGTTGAAGAAGCGAAACCGTAAAAGTTAAATTTACTTCAGTAATGAACAGTTAATATGAAAGAAAGCAAAGTATTTTTAAAAAACAGGGAAAAAGTGAGCATATTTCGAGCTGCCATTATTGAGAAAGGTCAGAGTTGTTTGAGAGTCAGCTTCTCCTTAGGTTACCAGAAGTGTGATGCTGACTGGAATTATTTTACTCTTTGTAGATTTGTGACTACAGAGGCCAAAAAGATGAGTGGAACCAGAAAGGAGAACGAGGTACTAATCCAAAGAAGGAAAGAAGACGGCAGCACCGTCCCCTACCGTGTCATCGATACCATCAATAAACTTACTCCTCAGGACTGGTGAGGCTCTTTAGATCTCTCCATTGCATTGTTAATATAATAGTACACTTGAATTTACCAATGCAGGGTTTTCTCCTTGTTGATGTTGGTACTTGTTTTCCACTCTTCCCCTACCCCTTTTGTTTTTGTTACTCTGACAACCCAATAAGAAGCAAAGAGGAAAAGCACTATCATGTCTATCATAATGTGCAAATTTTACAGCACTAATTGCACACCTTGAGCTTGGCTATCCATACGTCTTGTAATCTTTATGTGAATTAGTGGTGCACCCACAGTGGATGTCTTACATTCTAGTCTGGAGACCACCTATTAATGGCACTGTTCATATTTCTTTAATGAAAACTAACTGGAAATCAAAAACATGCATGTTAAACTAGTCATCCATGTGTCTCAAGATTTGCAAGTGAATTAGTTGTACGCCTTCAGTGAGACCTTTTAGATTCCGCTTTATACCACACTTCATCTCAGAGCTCTGACGGAGGGCATAAATTGCTTTGAAAAGTACCCGCAAGTAACAACATGTTCAGAAACAATGGTGAAGCACAAAACAGAAGATGATGTCGTCAAACTGTGTTATCATATTGTTGATTGTAATTATTATCTGTTGATTGTTGTCTTGCATCTGATATCATAGGTTGCATTAGATCCCCTTTGATAGACCTATATGTAAAAACGTCTGAGTTTGCAGGTCTCGCACTTGAAAGAAAATCTGCAAATTAAACTTTGGTTTTAGTTTTCTTTCTGTTGAAAACTCATCACTGTCCAGAGGCAAAGCTGGCTAGTTTTATATGATACAAGAGGCATGTAGAAACCAGAAAGGGGATATTAATGGAGTAGAAACATAGTCACCAGGTGAAATTAGGGAGAACGTCGTGTTTTCTCTGCTGTGAAAAACTTTTTCCAAGTTGATTGACAACCAAGCTTTCAAGTTATTCCTATGTTATACTACTTTTCTGACAATTTAATGGAAGAGAAGAAAAAAAAAAGGAAAAAAACAATTGCATATGATGTTCTTCATGCAGTACCTTATTGTCTGTTAAAACTATGGAGAGGGGGGGGGGGGGATGGTGAATCAAGTTTGTGATTATAGAAAAATTGAAAAGTGTCATATGTTATCAGCATTGATGGTATTGATAACTGTACCTTTATCATACTATACTTTTGATTTGCACAATCTTGATTTTCTCCCTATTTTTATTTTGAGAACCATCATTTCATCCTTCCATTTTTCCCAGGGTCACTTGAATGCATGTTGTGCAGGAGATGCACTAGATAACAGAATTTTAATGTTAATTACTGCAGGTTAGCTATCAGAAAAGTAAAAGGAGATGATATTTGTTTGACGTTATAGGTCATTTTGCCAGGTCCGTATGCAGCTTTTTCAGTGAGGGGGCTTGATTTTATCACAAGTGGAAAATTTTACCTGACAATTGTGACCAACAAATTAAAACTCATCGTATGTGTTGCTAAAGTAGGCCTGTTATCATGCGCTGAGTGGAATGCCAGATCTTGGGTGGGGGGGATTTCCATACCCCCTGAACCATCCCGGAAACTGTCCTGATTTCGCTCACCAGGCTGACTATCAGCTTGGAGATTTAAAAAGACATTTGTGATTACCTTGCTGTGCTGATGTATCCAGCAGGCGATGTACATTGTATGTGAGCATATTAAAGGGAGAGTATTAACTATCCTTGTGTAGGTTTGTATGCTGAAAGGAAATGGGAGCAGGCTGACAGGGTGCCCTTTGCTATTCTTATGTTTTTTTCTTCCCTTGTCTTTACAGGGATCGTGTTGTTGCAGTATTTGTCCAAGGTCCTGCCTGGCAATTCAAAGGGTGGCCTTGGGTTTTGCCTGATGGATCACCCACAGAAATATTTGCTAGAAGTAAGCGAATGGAGTGAAAATTAGCATTTTATCCTTCTATGTGTTGATACTTCTCATATAGCCTCTTATTGCTTTGTTCCACAAATTGGCAGATTGACTCCTGCAACAGCCTAGTAGTCATGCACATCCTTTGATTGACACTTAGCAATCATCTAACTGCCACATACTGCCAGGCATCAAAATGTCCGCACCCTTTGGAAGATTTTGTTATAACTGAATGCCCACAGAGAGTCGCGGCATGGGTGCATCTACCCCAGCGGAGAGCTCCATTACATACATGATAGCCAGAATTTTGTGAAGACTGTGTGTAAAGTGGCGCAGCACCATTGGTTGGCATGGAGCATTCCAGAAACAAATCTTTGTCTGAAACAAATCTTTGTCCAACAAAGGGGGGGGGGGGGGGGGGGCAGAGCAGTTGTTGGCCATCCTTAGGTTTGTTGCTGCTTCCATGTGTTTGATATTCCCTTCTTACAAGTAGATGCCATATGCCATTATCCTTAGCTTGGATGTCATGTGTTTGTTTTTTTGACTAATTCTCCTTAGGGATACTTGGATTAGATGGCATGTCCTTTCATGTAGTGACAGCTTTTCCTTGAACACTAGCCCATAGTGTGTATCCTTTCATGCTTTAGGTTCTGTTAGGATTAGTCTGCATGTTACAGTCTTCCAACAAATTGGCTTTGTATCCATAAATATCCTTTGAAACATTGATAGCTTTTTTTTCTCCGACCACTTCCCTGGATGTTACATGTTTTGATGGATTCACACTTCTTTAATCACAAGCATTGATACATTTACTATGTACATTAATGTAGGTGTAATATCCTCACAAGCATTGATAGATCCTCTCTGGCAACTTGTCTGTATGTCATATCTCCTCTATCATTGATGGTACATCTCTGGCAACTTGTCTGTATGTCGTATCCTCTCTATCATTGATGGTACATCTGTGGCAACTTGCCTTGTTGTCATATCTTTCAAGGCATTTCTCTCAATTCAAAAGTGCTTCTTCCAGCGATTGATTTGGTCATTATCTGGTATCCTTCGCAGTAAAAGCATTCCACATGAAGTACGATGAACTGCCCCTGGACAAGAATGTGTCCAACTGGAATGTTCAAGTAATGGACATCAACAGGGCCAGGAGGCATAACGACAGAGCTGTGCTACTTAAATTCTGGAACTCATTAGAAAAGTGAGTTTATCAAGATTGCAACAAAATCTGTGTCATTGTGTTAGATGAATTCATTCCCCACCACTAATGGTATCTCTGCATCCATGAATACACCAAATCACGCAAGGAAGAAATGAATGTTACAAATTGATGGAATCCTTGTTTTTTTTTGTGCATTGCACCTTGTGCACTGGATTTTGTTTTTGGAGCCTTTCAGTGTATTTTTACTTGAAAGATTCACTGGACATACGTACGTAGACTGAGTGTTCACACCCGTCACAGCTATGAATTTCACATTGAAGTGAACTGTGTACTTTGTATTGTAAAAAGTGTATGTTGTTACATGCAATTTTTTATCCTGTGTGTTCTAACACTCTTGAAACTGGTCAGCACAGCATTACATCCAGTTGATCTTTGAAACAATTTTGCCGGGAATTGTGTTGAATGATTTTGGAGGGATACAATTTACTGTATCCTCAGATTCATAGTTAACGGGGCAATATTGTTGTTTTATCATATTTAATTGCTTTACTTGGAGGCACCAGTAGTGTATTTGTTAACTCTTCATTTAGGGAAAAAAAGTACATGGCAAACATTTGAAATCATCCGACACTCAATCAATAATGACCACTACATGAACGTAGAGTATCACTTATGCTCAAACACTCAATTAGTAATGACCACTACATGAACGTAGAGTATCACTCATGCTCACAGAAGCTTTCCTTGTCTTGTTTCGCAGGTACATGATCAAGAGCAAAGGACATCTTCGATTCTAGGATCAAGAAGACTTTTTTTCATGCTTCTAGAACCGAAGTGGTGAAACTGAAAGGGCATCTTGGGTAGGAAGTGGAACATCCACCGCTTCATAACTACACATGGCATGCATTTAATAAAACACAAAAGCTGTGTAGCTCAAATAGTATTGTTAATCAGTTGGAAATCACATGAATGAAGTCTGCAGCTGTGCTACCTACCTTTTGATTGTGGATGGGATGTAGGGATTTTGCATTGATGATGCATGCATCCTAACTTGGTATTTCTATAGTTGGACAGTCAGCCTATCCATTCTGAAGATGAGTATGTGTGACACTGAAAAGTGCTCTTCTCCGTATTCTACTGTTCAATTTTATATTGAAGGAAGTGATGTAGCAGTGATTCTGAATACCTGGCCCACTTGCAGAGACAATGTGTTTGTTCAACTGAGCGTTGGTTGGCAACGAGTTTTGCAGTCAAAATGAAGCTAAAGACTTGCAGCTACTCTCGAAGGAATTTGAATGGAAGATGCCATTTAGTGCCAGCAGTGTTCAAAGATCGGAACTTTTCAATGTTGTATAGAATGGAGAGGTTAATGAGGAATGAGAGATTTGATATTAATGTTCATCATGTAGTCCATTGTTATTCTCTTTTGCACAAGTGGAAGCTTATGTTCTGTTATAGTTCCAAGGTTTGCTCCAAAACTGGTGAAGCTATTGCATTTGTATACTTTGTACAGTTTATTTTGAAATCGACAGGGACCCAGGTTGGTGATTTACTTGAGCAGGGAGCAGGACACCTTTCTCATGTGTTCAGATAAATTGATTGTAACGTACCTCTTGCAATCAAGTTGCCATTGTCTGTAGTTGCTAAAGAAAGGAATATTAAAAAATCTGTTTATCAAACCAAAATCTGTGTAATGCAGATAAAAGGCACCTTGAATTGGGAGTAAGACATGCTTCACTGTATAAATGTTGTGATCAAATTTCCCTGGCTTGTTGCCAACTTCTGTGATGGTAAGGAGTGCTTCATATGGAAAATTGATTTTGGTGAGCTTCACAAAGGTTTGGTTCTATTTTCACAGAGTGTGCATTTAAAGGCTAAAGTGGAAAATAAGACCAAACTGAAAATGTCTGTTTGCATGAAAATAGGGAAACGATTTGGAGTTAGGGTACCTAACTTTTGATCACTTGTTGCTTTGAAACTACCCTGTGGCAATCATTTCTTTCTCATCATTCCTTGAACATTTATGACCCTTTAAAATAATCTACAAGGAATTATGGTTTTGATCACATCTCCTGCCTGTTTGTCTTAAGTCCACCCTTTCCTTTGTTTTTCTGAGGATCGTGTTAAGTCACATGATTTGTATACACTACCCTTATTGTGGACTTCACTAAAACCCTCTGCTGAATATCTCTGTGAAACTTACAAGTACAACTTAAGTAATTGCTGATCCCTCATGCTGAAACTTCCTGTTATGTTATCCGTAGGTATGCTAAATGGCTTCAAAGGTTTGAATTTCTTTCTTTTACTTTTGGTTTGTTCCGTAATTTCATTTTTCTTTTTCTTTTGTGATGTTTGAGAAAAACGAAGTTGCTTTTGTGAATACGAAGTGGTAGGTGACAGACGAAAATTATTTTCATTGTAAACATCGAATTGTCCGTCTCATTCTTCTGAAAGGATTGCAGAGTGAAGAAATTTCATGGAACTTTCTATGCCAACTGTGGAAGGAAATTGTCTTTGTAGGGTGGTTTTTTTTTTTCAAAACTTCTCTTTTTCCCTTTCGTGTACAAAAACATTATAACTTGTAAACAAAAAAAAATAAAATAAAGAAGAAAGTCAAAGTAGAAACAAACTCGGGAGCGATGAATGTTTTATCTATTGTAAGTACGTATATTTATAATTTTGTTATGACGTGGGGTGGTCGACAAGGGGGAAAGGAGTTTGTGACAGTGATTTTTGTCGTCGGTATATTGGCACTGCGAGAATGCAGCTTTAGATCGATAATGGAACTGCTGGAATGTTTCCAACCTAAAAGAAAAGATTGCGATTTACCACAATCCAAAGATGATGGTCAGTAGGTCCAAGACCCGATTTATCACCAGGGTTGATTTGAGTGAAATGAATCGATCAGCTATCTCTCTGATATTAAAATGTAATCTCTTCCCGAATTCGAATATCATGTAACTGAAATGATGGTAAAAATAATGGCTCTGGCCATAAAAACGATGCCATTCTAAGGAGTCAATGAGACAATCAGAATTACCGTAAGCGGAGTAAACCATTGGGACTGACGTCACATAACAAACAAGGACGCCCTTCCTAAACGTAAACACAAGAACAGTAGATATGGCTACGCCTAGAGATCGGAATGGCAGGGACGCAACGTGCAAGTGTTAAATTTAGTAGGTTTACCTTGAGGGGCACCCTTCATGTATTACTGTGACGTCACGGAGTCGATTATACCTTACATTACAAACTAATTCAGGGGTGTGCAACATGCGACCTTCGGAGCTCCATTGTGGCACTCTTAGCAATTTTATATTAGAAGGCTCCGCGGCCCTGGTCGCGCATTTGACCCTAACTTGAACCTTTCTTCTGGTTCATAATTGCCATTCCATGAAATGAGAGTATTGTCAATAAAAATATGATGAAATTCCTTTCACTGCTTCACTATGAGCGACCACTAGATCCTTAGCTTAATACCAGCTGTCCATCAAAGAATCTCACAGTTGCAGTGGCGTTCGCGAAGGGAGGGGGGGTCAATGCCTCCTACATGAATAAACGACTGTAACGGATACTACCGTAGTGAAAAGGAAATACATGTACCGAAAATCAACGAAAATGAATGATTGCCGTAAACTTTAACTCATTCAGGCCCGAATGCAGCATTTTCAATAGGTTGGGGGGGGGGGGGGTTCGACTTTATTACAAATGGATCATTTTACTCGACAAGTATGACCAACAAATTACAATTCATTATATAGGTTGCTAACGTAGGCCTACTATCTTAGGCTGAGCGGAACTTCAGATCTTGTAGGGGGGTTCGAACCCCTGAACCACCCACCCCCCTCCGGATATGGATCGTCTTTAAGCTTGTACTTCTTCATAGACTATCTAAAAGTGTAATGATGTTAAGTAACATCTTTTCATCCACGGAAATGCTGACAGTATCATTCTCAGGAGTTTACTAAGCTGAAGATTTCTGACGCTCTAGGAGGTATTTTTTGTTCCAACGTTTTCTGCTACGTCCCCCCTAACTGATGGTGTCACTTCGCTTGTAGACTTTCCACTGAATTCTTATCCACACCCTGTCCGAAGTCTGATGTGCACTGTGGTAGTGGAGACACACTCTTTTTCTGTATCACACGGTAACTGCCATTGATCTGACACCGACTACTTGTTAAGACTTCCTCATTCATGTGCCAGTTCCCGGTGACAACAAACTTCCAACGATGCGCTACAGAGGGGTGGATGTGATCGTGGGAAGGGAGGGGGGGGGGGACTGAGACTCCATCTTCATAAAGGCTTACTCGTTTCTGTTCCACTGCGACCCCTTTGAGGGTTGCAACAACCTTATTTGGCTTGGTGTTCAAAATTGGTTGCAGATCCCTGAACTAATTCGTCCCAATTACAACAAGCAGATATATGTATTTCAAGGAAGTACATTAGAATTATAACTTACATCGAAAATACAAGTACATCACTGACTGATAACAATTTTTACATCAGCATTACAATAAATGCCATCACAAGCGGTATCAACGAGAAATGTACGGAGAGTGAATTCACATTCAAAATTTCAATCGTATACCTTGTAACTATACGATCAATGACATCAGAATTACAATCACGAACATCATAACTGCCATGAAGTACATCATAATTATACATCAAACTTATGACCATATGTATCATAATTATACGAACAAATATGCCAGAGTGAAAATCATAAGCATTATCCTTATACGACCGAGTACAGGACTACATGCATCACGTGTATCTTAACTTAACTATCACGACATCAGATAACAAACATATACATATACCAGTGCTGGAGTCGAGTCCGCCAAATCCGAGTTCGAGTCCGAGTCCTTACATTTCGAGTCCGAGACTTCGGTGCCGAGACCGTGTCCGAGTCACAGTATCCGAGTCCTCGAGTCACTGTTTCAAATTTGACATGTACTGTGCTATTTGAGCTACGGCCAGAGTATGCCGTGAAAATACCCCTTACCATTATGGCATTACTATTCCTTACAAACCTATTCTGGACTACTAGAGGATCGTCACTGATGCAAACACATTTTTTTTCTAAACAGAATTTTCCTGACAGTTTTTTGGTGGTAGTCATTGACAGTTTTTAGGTGGTAGTCATAGTAATAGAATACTTCGTCCTGTGAACTGGTTAGTGAGATAAATTTCAAGGATGCTGTAGAGTCTAGCATTTCAATGTGATATGATGTCTTTACGATTTAACTTATGCTATATATTCGTCATTCAAAACATGAGCAAATAGAATAGTAAAAATGGGAGTGCTGTGGGAAAAAGGCAAACTCAAGATTAGGCAAGTTGAGTCAAATGAGTATTTTTCTACCTGTGCATCAGTCCTATACAGAACCTACAACACCCCTCCCAACGCCAACGTGACCTAGTTACACTGAGGCAACTGTGACATGGCTCTGCAAAACATGTCGAATCGTTACATTTAAGAAAGATAATGGTTTTTATCATCTTTGTTGACACACTGGCCCGGTGTTGTCTCATCTGGATACCCATCTGCTGAATACCTGCTCATCAGGGACTCTGCTAGCCAGTTGGGGCGATTGAGGACCCTCACTGAAATGAGGGTCGACGAGGCAAGAAAAGATATTCCAATCTGGCGTATTTGCTTTGCAAGAACCTCAATGCATCCGACTTCGTCATTGCCGCTTGTTACCAGATATAGTTACCTTGTGTAATGAACAATTTTTTTTTTTCGTTCAGCTACTCGGTACGAAATATCCTCGGCAGGCAGTCATTTAAGGGCGGCCGCCAAAGAGGCGCTAGGCAACCAACCATATATTTGACCAGCTGCACCACTAGGGTTGTCGCTGTCACCACTTCTTTTTTTTCTTACAGTGCTGGGGTATTTTGGCCCAGTGGGACACCTTATGTGAAGGCACATCTTACTCCTTTCTGGTACTCCAATCATACACATAATTACCTGGGAGTATTCTCTGATCGTGTAATGTTAATATGTTCAAAAAGGATACATTTCCCGAAGTATTGTAACTGGCACTGGCGAAGCCAGGTTCATTCAAAGAAAGTGGGGGGGGGGGGGGGGCAACGTGAAGATTCGATTAGTCGGAGGAGCATACACACAGAGGGGGACAGACAATCGAGGGACGTGACCAGACGAGACGGAAACAAAAACAAATTCAGGGTAGTGAGATTCGACATGACTACCTAAGCGGAGCGCCACCATTGGATTTCGCGAAGTGTACGATAAAACATTTGGTTCGCAACAACGCCCCAATGGCCGGAAACGAAACTTCTCACGTATTCTACGCTACGTGTAGCCAGCCGTGCGTTAGGAATTTCCCTTTCTGCAATTTCCGGTCAATGAGAGAAAAATGGTATTAAAATATCAGATGGGCTGAGACGATACAAGATTCATAAGTAACTGTGCTTTCTCTTTCATTTATTCTCTGAGCATTTGGCAAATAATGGTGGGGGCTAAATATACCTTTGATCCTCCACTTTTCCATTGGGGCTGAACCCCCAAAGCCCTCTGCGCATTCCACCGCTACTGAATGTGACGCTTTTAAGAACATAGTATTTTATTCAAGAGTACTGTACAGAGAGGAAAATTTGCTTGGGCATTTTACCACAAACCTTCACTCCATCTAAACGGAGCGCCACCATCCGTTGGTGCGTATCGCACAAGAAAACTTGAAACCCTAAAGGCTTGTCAGCTCTCAGGAAATGGCACTATGCAAGCCCAATTTTAACATAGCAATTTCGTTGGGGGGGGGGGGGGGCAAATCTTGCTAGCTTAGATATATCAATACCTATGACACTGTCTTAGTGTAGCGAAATCATAGGTGGACGAGCAGCGCATAAGAAAATTTTACAAAAAATATTTGCAAGATCACAGGAAAGTCGTTTCACATGTCCAATTTCACCATCGTATATGCCATTTCCAGTAGAGGATTTTGAAAGGGGCAAATTTACTTGGTTGTTTAGGATTACAGTAAACGGAGTTTCACCAATGGTCTGACGAGGAACATACAAAAAAAAAAAAATGGACAAGAAATGAATGCCAGATAGCTAAAAATAACACTTCGCATTTCAATTTCAACAGCGTTCATGAAGAGGATTTTAAAGGAGGAAAAACTTTGTTTCGTTGTTTAAAATTTAATGCCAAAGTTTAAGTAGGGTAATGTTTAGCTCAACCAGAGCGTTGGGATCAAGATTCAAAACGTTTCTTAGTACATATTGACGATTGATCACAACATACATTTAACATCATCACTGAACAACGGTACGTATGTGAGGTGTTTATCAATTTCATGGAAAGGTCATTCGGTGGTTATTGTAGCTGAAATGGGCAATTTTAGGGTCAGCTCATTCTTTTTTCCATCAATATTTACCACTATAAGATGTTGTCACAAATTAGGTCATATTGACTATTGTGTGCTTTGGAATGCTGTGCGCAACTATAAGGACAGGAGTACCGATATTACGTACGTTATACATGGATAAGTTTTATGTACGTTATTATGTACATTTGAACTGTTGCGGCATTTCTTCAAGTTACACAAAATTTGCTTTTTTTTTAAAGTAAATCGGGACTCGAGACCTGTCTCAAGTCCAAGTCCTGACTCTATCCTTCAACACTGACATATACATTACAACCGCGATCAACTTCGATCAAAAATATCATAATTAGCATCAACTACATCATGAATGCACGATCAAATACATCAGAATTGTGTACTTCATACTTATGCGATCAAGTACATCAGAACAGTAATAATATACAACATCGTTACACGACGAAGCACATCAGAATATTTTAATTCACATACACAGTAATTACGATCAAATGGGCCTACATCAGGCCATCAGCAGGAGAAGATATCAAGTACATCAAGTGTTGCAATTGAGGCAAACGTTGGAAATACAATTTGTGCACCATATTGCACCGTATCATATTTATCAGTTGAAGCCAACTACCTGGGACATAATGGGTCTTGTTTCGCGGGATCCTAGGATCACCTGACCTTGACAATTACAACCAAACCTGACAGTAATATTCATGGGAGACACAAGCACGGTATCAAATATTTTTGTCTTTCTCCTCTAATCTTTGCCTCTTCTTTTCTTCTTCGCTTTTCTTCCCTCTTCTTCTTCCTCCTTTTCCTCTCTTTGTTTTATATCCTCTTCAGAACTCTTCTTTTTATCATTTTCGTCCCCTCAGTATACTTTTGCTTTTAACGGTGTGACATGCTAACTCACAATGGAAGGAATTTCTATCAGCGATGGCAAATTGCTGAAGCAGAATAAAAACAGCGGGTTCAACGATAATCGGTGGATACGATATGTATATAGAACTATAGAAAAAGATTAATCAGAATGGTGTCAGGGTAATTACTCTCACACCGAACAAATGAAGCGGAACGGAGGGGTACTTGCCTGTGTGGCAAAACACCTCTGCCTTCAACATTTGTCATTTACAATGCACGTAATGCCCGAGAGTTTCCTCGTTCGATAGCTAACTAGGCCTACATCTTTGGGGGAAAACAGAAGTAAATGCAACCATTTGACTTTTTTTCAAATAACCTGATAATATGCACTGAAAAATTTATTGAAACTTTAATCTGTTTGCCAGTTGTATTATCCTAAAATTTCCGGTGGATCTGTGGTAAGCGCTTTTCATGAGAATGCCTTTTGCCCACCAGAGTTTGGGCTTCATTTATTATTCCATGACGTCATTGGTTATATATTTCTATGATGCATCCTTACTTCCTTAATTGCTTTATGTATACAGAACATCATTTTAGGCGTGTTGTTTTATAACAATGAAGAAAACTTGACCTTTGCCTATTCCTTAGGTTTTGTTTGTTTTGAATCTCACATGCGTTTGGAAAATCTGGCAAAGTTGACTGCAGTGTCAAAATCTTTCGAAAGCAAAAGTTTTGTAATAACTGCCAAACGACGAGTGATTTCATTTTCCTTTTTTTTAAGTGGGCGACTGAATTCTCTCCCTTGCCGTCATATTCATATAAAGGCACTATTCTAGTGTCATAAGCATTTCAAACTTCACAGCAACTCTTAAACGTAAAGACACAAAACAGACTCAGCGGCTGTTTCCCTTAAGTCAGGATCTGCAGTCTGTGGGTAAGTGGAACATGTAATGTACGTTATTTGAATGTTACATAATGTAGATAAGGCAGTGCACGTAGTGTAAATAAGATGGTATGAATAGTGTAGTCTACTAAAAAAGATACCGCCTCACTTATTGGCATCTCTGGTTATCGTTCTTTATTCATTGCGATATCTAACCGTATCTGCATTGACACATGTCTGCATGCACAACTTTACACGTACACACTCGACGTGTACGTTAACTGTGGTCTACACACATTGCTACTGTTAATTAGGCAATAAACATTTTTTCAGCAATGTAATGTTTTGTGATGAAAACCTCCAGTAGCCACAGCATTACAACTGCATCTAGCCCGTTACTATGAAAGAAGTATTGTCCTGCAGTGAGCACTCTAATGAAACGAGCGGTCTTTGATAAGATCCAGTGCACAAGGGCGTTCATTTTTTTCGGAAGGCGGGGGTTGGGGTGGGGTCTTCTCACTATTTGAAAATCGTCGTCCTGGGAGAGGTATCTATGGGGGGGGGTGTGTGAAAAAATGAAATTGGAAGGTGTCTATATGTGTGTGCAAATAGTGCAATATTTGGGCACAATTTACTTTTAGCTGTAAAGTAAGGATTAAGCGTCCCCTAGTGCCACGCCCATGACAGTGCACAAAATTGAATATCGAGTCTCAAGCAAGTCTTGTTATTATGAGAAAATCATGACGTTGTTACTGTGGTGGTGTGACTGGAGTCAGATATTTGGTCAGTCTTCATTTTAGCTGATAGGTTTGATTTATTTGTGGAAAAGCAAATCGTGTCAGATTTTCTAGTGCATGGCACTTTGGGAAACACCTTCATCTATACAAAGGCCTGTATTTTTCCCTCATCACTCAATTCACTTCACTTCTTCACAGGTGAAATATTGAAAATAAAACCGAAAACAGAAGACTGAATAAGAAAAAAAATGTAGAAGTAGAAATAGAAATGTTACTTTTTTTAATACTTACGTATACTAGGAGAGCTCTTCCCATTACATCACAGCATATACTAATGGGTTAGTTTCTAACGTAAATGCAAGATTAAGTTTCAGGAAATAAGCTGCTACGATAGGTTGTTACTGACTGGAACAACCGTCATTTTCGTCACGTTAAAGATCAGGAAAGAATAAAAGATAAACAGTTTCAGCTAAACTGCCAAAGCCCATTAAGATCACGTTAATATATTCAATTTGTTAAATCACATTATCAACTTGATTACTTAAATGAGTTAATTCGTTTTGATTTGTTGATTTGGTGAATCCAAATAATTAATTGGACTTTATGTTGCCATTGTAAGTCGTTTAATCAAATTATTAACGTGTTTAATTATTAACTTGATTAACGTTGTTTATTCAAATAAAAAAAAACGACTTTTTTTTCATTTATATGATGTAACTCAAAAATTCGCATGACCCTAATATGCTTTCGCACTAAACTGACTATCACTTTTGAATTTTCCTTAGAAGTTGATTATTTCACTTTCCCACCTAAGAATGTTTCTCGCTGAAACATTTGTTGCGATGGCGCTGTTAGCTTTCACGGTTTTGGGGGCGTCCAGCAACATCAGCTGCAAGGATGTGAATGGTAACCCTGTAGATTGGTGAGTATTTATGCATTTAATTATTTAGATTGTGAATGGATTAAAAACTTAACAAATATATTAAAAGAATTGTTCAATGATGTTATATTTTTCCTGAAATTTCACCATTGAATTAAATTGTGCAATACAGAGAAACTCTTTTGTAATCCAAAATTGATATTAACAACGCTAGTCTTTCAAAAAAATTAAAGTACAGTCTATAATACCATCGATCAATGTATTTAAAGTGTCCCTGTAGTTATTATTGTAGTGCGCCGCACTACAATCTTGTCATTACCGGTCGACCGAGGAATTTCTTTTGTTGAGCCTTGTATGGCCCATAACGCCTCACCTGCGCGTGATGTAACTTAGTTCATACAAATATGCATGCGCGATCTTTTAGTAATAGCAGTAAGTGGGAGGTATGGCCGTCTTCAAACCAAAATCTACTAAGGAAAAGCAAATGCCACGACTACAAGAACGATTTAAGGAGTTAACGTGATGAGAGAACCCTGCGGATAAATTTCCAGAAAACGTGATGAAATGTGGTTCGGCCTTTTCCCAATGAGGTGATAAACGTGGAGTGTCAATGTTGTTTCCAAACTGGTGTGCAATACAGCGCCATTGTGTGTAAATATGATGTCACAGAATCGTGTGCTGCTTCACTGCTTTTAAGTGGTTACGACATGACGTCTTTCGACAGAATCATGTACTGCTCTCATGTTCTATTTCAGTGGTGAAACAGAAAGACAGTTTTGACATACATACAGCTAGTACTAGAGTACTCTTTAAAACTCAGAGCAGTACAGGCTTGTACGACATACGGTATATAGTAACGATAAGCGTCGGCAACTTTACAACATTATGAGAGAGATCCAATGGAATTTTTGTTTCGTCCAGCGTGATATATAAAAAAAGAATGGATTGGGAAAGGGGTCGACAGGAAACGGCACTGCTTTCCCCCAAAAACTGCTATCTCCTATGAGGAGTGGATCAACAAAGACTGGCTTACTCCCAACAACAAGGACTTAGCCTACCACGCACTACAATTCTGCGTATTTGTTGGCAAATGCAGTTCTAGTTATACTTTATCTCCAACAACTGCTCAGACATTTGCGTTCATGAGTTCTCACTTTATATCTATGAGTAGATCTAGAATACATGGATAGTATGGCGTTCACTAGAAATTGTGGATAGCGTTATAAAAAGTGTTATAAAAATTACTTTCCTCGCTCCATAGCTTTCTCTTCACACCATAAATATTTCTATCATTTTAGTGTAAGCATTACTTTTAAATTAATGTACAAGATACATTGATGATATCACTGTTTATACAATATTACACATTACTTCATTTGTAGGTATTTTCTCTACAATTTGCCGGACCTGTCAAAGACTAAAAATAGCACATTGAAACCGAACGGATCTGAATACTATTACCTTGATAATGAGATGAGGAATTTTACTCTATCGAAGAGAACTTTGGAAGATCTTGACAATCCTTTTGCCCAGACTTTATCCCCGATTTTTAAGATTCCTGCTGAAAAGGAGGTAAGAAATGAGAAACACATAATGGCAATATAGCTCATTGTATTTCTGAGAGGCACGAGAGAGTTCGTACAATCTCAGCAGCAGCTGACGATTTTTCCAATTATTTTCAATGCGCTTGAATTTCAGTTAAAATTTTCCGAATTATTTCACGATTTATTTTGGTATTTCATGAATTATTTTTATGTTTCATCTTCCTCTTTGAGTTTCACAATGTTTACATGTTTCTTATTTTTTAAGTTTCTCTCAATCTAACCGAATCGAAAATCGTTATTACCTACTTTCTTTAATATGGCCAGTTTATACAATAAAAGCTATACTTTGGCTCCGGACATCGTAACTGATTCCTGGTATGTAATCATGCTTATTCCCGGTAATTGCGATTAGGCAAAGGAGAAACGATCACCCGAGAAAAAGGCTAGCTGCGAAATGATTTATAAATTCGTCTGCTTTGAATACTTCGTGTTTTTTTTTTAACATATACATTGTTCTCGCTAACATTTTCTTTGACCCAATGCACTGACATAACTTGATAACATTTCATGTGATCAATATTTAAGGCAGAAGAACAATTTTAATAATTTGTTGAATGGAACAATAAAAGTAGAATGGAATACTACGCCAGATATAGCATCATTTTTCTAACCATTCAAAATCGTCATTTGTTAAAAGATTTCAAATTGCTACTTACTTTTCAGGAAATTTGAGATTTATCTACTTATTTTTTTTGGTGGGGGGTTATCAAAAATATGTGAAAGTTGTTCCTGCATGCCGACAAAGAAATTAAAAGAATACCAGTGATTGTCAGTTTTTCTGATATGAGGTCGTCATCCATTGCGATGGGATCGACAATTCAAACTCAATAATTTATATTTCGCCGATTTTAATTGATTACATGAGGCAAACATTAATGTTAATTATCATTGAAAAGAAACTTAAAATCGAAAATTTCTTGAAAGACCAAGCAAAATGCAGGTCCAGTTGTACTTTCAAAGGTTTTTTTTTTTGTTATCGTCATAAAGATCAAATTTAATTTAAAATGATAGTTCTCACTTTTATAAACATATCAGTTTATTTTAAATTGATGTACTTTACTTTCGCAGATTGCATTTTTAGTTTACAATGACCAAAGGCCAGGAACCAATCGTTCCAAACTAGGACACACGAAAGGTAAGCCTGGAAGGAAAATTCCATTTGGAAGGAAAATCGTTAAAGATATGCCTACAATGATAGACACGTTTTAGTTATTTGTTTGTGTATGTACCTACCTCTTTGCTGCCATCCATATTTGTCATTCAAATTTACATGGTGTACTAGCATTGGTTACAAGTGTTTCCTTCATGGTTCCAAAACCATATGTATTGAAACTGCTTTTCACCATCTCTGTCCAGGTGTGGTAGTATTCGACAACAAGACCGGACTCTGGTTGATTCATAGCATTCCTCGGTTCCCGAATGTGTCCGGCTACAAATGGCCTGAGAATGCCTACAGGAACGGACAGAGCGCCCTCTGTATATCCTTCAACATATCACAGATGGAAATCATCGGTACGACGTTAGAAAAAATAAGAAAGAAAAAGAAACTACGATATCAATATGGTCTACCCATTCTCGCATCGGGAGAACATCACGCTATCTCTGCCTAATTACGTAACTTGTTATCGAGTTAACGTCAGTTCACATTGAAGCTGTAACACAATTGATTCAGATTATGCTATCGTTTTAAAAATCTTTAATCAAGTAAACCAGGTGAGTGCATGGCACTCCTGCAAGAATAAAAGCCTGAAAGTAAGACAAGAATAGTTAGCAAAATGTAAACATCGAAGATGAATATCTTTTTCAGTTGTTCATTATATGTATTTATGCTCATTTGTCAATATATTGTATTAATGTATTTTCTTTGTAATTGTATACTTCTAACATTGACCTGGTTACTTAGGATACTTATAACAGTGGTTGGGCATTGTATGGACGTTATTGGTTTTACTTATCTCTTAATTGTTTTCTTCTTTCTCTCTTTTCTATGTTGACTCATTAATTAATAACAGCAAAGCAAATGATGTATACTTCGCCGAATATATACAACCATAGCCTTCCAGCTTCGTTGGTTAATCTGGCGCCCACTTTTAAGAAAGTTCTTAATGGGGAACACACCGAACACCCGCCATGGTCACACAAAGCTACGTTAGCATCACTTGGAGGCCAGGCCTTTATCCATTACGCCAAGTATATGTTGTACAATAAAGGTAAAGCCACTACAGCCCTATATATATATATCTATATATATGTATTCCACGTTATGTAATTTGGCAGCTAATAAATATCTACATTTCTGTAGAAATGAATATCCGAATACATGCAAAAATGTTGGTTGCAACAGAAAAGGGGAAATTGCGGCCGTAGTAACTGTTGTGAATGTAGTTATTTGTTGATATTGAATGATTATACTGTATGAATGTTAGAATTTTAAAGGCGTTTTAGTGGGTTAAGTGGTTGATTGGCGACCAATTTGAGAAAAAATTTTTTCAGAAGGGGAACTGATAGCATTTCCTCATCTCTTTAAGCTGCTCGAGGCTCATTTACACCATCACACCTCCACCTTCACATTTGCTTTAAAGGGAAATAGGGCGTTTCGAATACACCAACATGACATACAAAAAAAAAGAGCTTTAATCATTGTTAAACCATTCCGTCTTATCAATAAACATCTATCAAAGCTTCATCTCCTCCAAACATTATGTATCTCATGAGTAATGGAAGATGCATCATTTGAATTTTGAAAAGTTTGGGTGAACAAATTAGTGTTGAGCAACAAATAACTGAATTTCTATCTGTGAGAAGCTTATTTCTTGAAAAGAAGGCTACAGTCCTTCCTTATGTTGAATAATCTATCATTCTACGTCCTCGAAAATTGGTTTTAAAAATATGGATGTTTTCTCTGAAACAAACGCCCTATTTCCCTTTAAGTCATTTGTCTATTTTTACTTGTGAACATATATTTTGACAGCGGAACCGTCAATATGATTTGGTTCCGATTTTATCGTTCTGTAGACCTTAGGTAAACTCACATAACCTATTCGAAAAAGGAGACGTAATTCAAATCTAACAATTCCAACAAGTTCAAGATGTCATAACGTTATACAATAAGGTATATCTAATTGAGAACCCAATGACTGCAAGTGATCTGACCACATACATTACGCAGTCTTATTTCCCCACGGCTTTCCCTTTTTCATCCCTACAAGTTTCTTAAACTTTCTCGTAAGCGCCAGCAGAGGTGGCCCGCACCAGTGATCCCTCATTGATCGTAATGTTTGCCTTCACCATTAGTGTGCTCATCGCTGTCTCATGCATAGCTGAACTCGATTCCCTCTTTCTTCGTTTCGTGTTCTTTTGATCTTTCCGGGGTTTATGCTCGATCTCCGACATTCGTGAACCTTTCTCTTTTTCGTTCTTCCTAACATTTTGTATTTTATCACTATTTTCACAGATTTATACTCCGACTTCGTCTCAGCTGATCTGAAGGCGGGCATATTCGTCGAGAGTTGGAGGTGGACTCCAGGAACCAAGCTGTCGTCCAACTGCTCAGGAGATTATCCAACGTGGAATGTAAACCGGGTGAAGCTGCCAGATGTGGATTTCTCTTATCGCAAAGACCACTCCAAATGGGCGGTTACCGATTCCAGGGAACATTATATCTGCATCGGCGATATCAACAGAACGGTAAATATACTTCGCCTTTTGGCCGTTAATGAGGGGAAGGACAATCATGTAAACCTTTCGAAATGAAGATGTTGATTACCAGCTCTTCATTTCAAATTTCATAAATGATATCATTTTGGAAGATCGTCATCAATCATTCATCATCTTATTCACTTTATCCACTCCATGAAACAGCTGACGTAAGAGACGGAACGGCATAGTTATACTATGCTCGTTGTCACACCGATCTATAGTCTTTACAAGCTATCACTTACCAGTATAATACCACACTATTATTAGGCAATCTTTTCAAAATGATTGAAAACTTGGTGTTTTTCACACTCATGATGTATCGTTTAAATTTCCAAAAGAGATCGCTCTTATAGAACACACGGAGTGATTTGTCTTTCAAAGAGTGACTGAATTTCTTCTTTTCTCCAGATATTAAGAGTTGCTACTTTCATCTTCTAGAGTCACAACATTCAGTAGAATTAGTTGTAACGTCTTGTCACATTCCTCTATTCTTAATGTAAAACTAATGTTGGCCTTGTGAGTGTCTGAACTCTTACTCTTTAAGAATCTAGGTGGATTTTCCTTCTAATATTTTATATTTAATGTAAAATAATACATCATACTGACAGTTCTGTTTTCGTTTTGTTGAACAGAAGGCTCAGTGCAAGCGTTCAGGCGGGACACTATGCGTTAAACTACCATCAGTGTGGCGTCAATACAGCAACATTATCTGGAATTTCGAGGCTTGTAACATATCCGACGCAAGGATGACCATTTGATACTTCTGGTGAACATCTTAAGACCTTATGCTAAGAGGAAAGTGACTTGGTGGTTTAATTACTAATTGAAATTTGCATTTACAGTAAATGTAGCCAACATCTACACTCATAGTTATTTTTTTCTTTTTTTTCTTTTCTTCTTTTGTACCGTAATTACATGATCAACAAGTCTGTAAGGTAAAATCAAGAATTTGACATTTCGAATTTACTGAACATATATGATCACCTATTCAAAAACTACACAATGGTTTTCACAAATGTTAACCACACGTGATGGCTTTACTGGAAGAATAATCACGGGATATATAAGGAGAGGGGAACCCCTGAGCCACCTCCCAGGTAATATGTTCAATGCCACCCACATTACATCAACATAGATACACTATTTGGCACTTCATCAAATTTAAACCAGGAAGGCTACACTACAATCATAATTCTCCATGCAGCAATTTTTCACATAGAAAGGGTTTTTATATCGTTGAGAATGTAGTCTTTGCACCTTCCGACCTCATTTGACGTTTGATCTTTTACAATTAATAGCGTTGCATATGTGTTAATTACTTCTATACATGTGTAAAATATAGATGATGATGATATCAAACGTATAGGCTATTGTCCAAGATTCCGCGTTTGCAATCACACGCTGTTTTAAATGCATTTTAAGAGCAGGTTTCAATCTAATCCATTTATACGCCTTAATATCACATAGGTTGTTAGTCTATTTTATTTTCTTCCTGCTTTTTTGCCTCTTCGGTATTTGTTTCCCCATCTCTTTATATTCTTTTCACTTCCTAATTCACTATTCTTTTAATAAGAAGTGATTACCTTCATGTTAAGTCTCCCGCAATTTCTTGACAGCCTTTTTCATCTGAATCTCAAAGTGTGACACAGGTATCAACTTATAGCGCAATAAAAGTGGAAAGGGTGAATGGAGTTGAAAAATCTCCCTTGCACTGTTTGGTGACTTAACGTTTTTTTTTTTTTTTTTTTTTAAAGTAACCAACTAGTTCGATTTTGTTGAAAGTTGTAGGGCTTGAAAATCCCTTTGAATGAGCGAGAGCAAGGAGTACTTGGCTGTTTAAAACTTAGTGCTAGACTATACTTTCCTGTTTCAAAGTTTCCTTGCCGCCACAAATTAGCGAGAGACCAACGTAAGCCCACGTGTATGTTAACTAGCATGTAAATACGCTATTGTGGGAACAATGATGCATCGTGATCCTAAAGGTGGATATTCATGATGGACAACTTCATGGACTATCATTCATGGATGTGATATTCCTCGCATGCATAGTGAGAGCCTTAGTTTTACTATTTACATTTTTCACTATTCTAAATGATTTTACGTAGTCGTAGCCTAATGAAATTTTAAAATGACGTAACAGCGCCAGTGGATTGAAATTATTTGCTCACTTGGCTTATCATTCAGATCAACTGGAGGCTCAACCAAAATTACGTTATCAAATTTTCACCTGTCCTTTAATCAACTTTCTGTCAAGTGAAAAGGAGGGGGTGGGAAATGCTGATTTAGACCATTTTCCGCAGGTGACCGACTTTTTTTTAGACAACCCCATTTATGAGGATTAACTTACTAGTCCAAATTAGCCATTATAATTAGGAGGAACGAACCTGTAATGAATTTTAAATTATCGATTACTGTATGTTTCTCTAGTTAAGTTAAAAAAAATTACGCCTATTATGGGGTCTGTAATAGAGTTTGGTAGGTTCTGGTAGTACAAAGTATTTACATAACTTATTACATTTTTGCTTTTCCATACAGTGTGACTTAGTATTTCAACCTTTACAACAATGTTTTGGACTAAAAGATTACATCTCATAACAATGTCATTTCCCATTTTCCCATGCTTTGGTAGTACCTTTCCCAGTATGATTTTACAGGCGAATATATACTGATAACGATGATAATACTGTTGACGTCGTCACTTCAAAGGTCACGTGATTGAAGGTCAAAACGGCAAAAGTGCTTTAAACAGGGTGTCAAGATGCTGTAGAAAGTGTGTTACGATATCCTTTCATTCAGTTAGTCGGATAAACTTCAAACTTGGTGGGTAGACGTCGGCGTATTTTGTATAGTGTCCGCCCGACTAATGACGTCGTAGGTCAAAGGTCACAGGTCATGAAAACGAAAACCCCTTTTTTTTTAGCATTATCTCAATGTGTGAATATTACAGAGCTATTAAACTACCATATATGGCAAATAGAAATTTCGAGATTTTTTTCTTAACATATTGATGACGTCACTGACCAGGTCAAAGTTAAGGTGATTCACGGTCACACCGGCAAAATGCTCTAAAGGTGTGTAACGGTCTCCTCCTAAACGGTAAGTCGGATAAACTTCAAACGATGACATCATAGGTCAAGGTAAAGGTCACGGTTACTACAGCGCACAGCTCAGCATGTCAGAATGCGCCCTTTAGTTCCACCGCTGTGAGTTGGAAGCTACTGGCTTCCAACTTACATGTGAAGGACAAATACCTTTACTCGTCAGTGACTTATTACGTAACCGCTACCACTGCGATGAACAAAGATTTTTTTCGCCACACACCAAAAAGATAGTGTTTGATAGATCATTTGCACCTGATTATGAGGTTGAATTTTTCAATTTGGTGCAGAATTCGTCAAAATACTTACTTCCAGATGACTAATCCTTAACAAAATCGTTTACGGTTTTCTGTTCCCTAAGTGTGCGTCCTCCTTACAAAATATCTCCTACCACACATTTGTTTTGGCACGAAGCGTTGGCGCAGCGGTTACGTTGTATACAGTATAGTGCTTGTGCAGTGCAATTTGGACTAGGCTTTATGCTGTGTAACGTTGTTGGAGTAGGCTAGAGAAGTTTGTAACCCACTTACGTAACACAAACTTAAGGCGTGATCGATGTGACTTTGGGTGTTAATTGTATAGTTTTATGTTAAGGATGAAATTATGAAGTTAAATCCATAAAATATGAGTAATAAGGTGTAAAAATATAAAATCAGTATGTCTGAAAAGCCTGCAATTGAAATGTCATGTTTAATGGGGTGCAAGAATATATGTTTATTTGAAAATTTACGTAGTGGTTTAGTCCGAACTGAGCTAATGATATTGACAATACTGCAGAAGGGAGGAAGTTTGTTTACGAGAACACATTTAAAAACAAAGTTGGCAATGATATTTTGTTAAATTGCTTCTTACCCAACCAAATTTTCGTTTGAAAATGCAATTCAATCTTAAATCCATGTTAAATTTATCAAGACATAATTTATCTGGACATATTTTATAGTAAATTTCACTTTTGTATGTTATATTGTCAAAAATAGGTCAGTGAGCCTGTGGAGAGAGGTATTGAATTTTTTTCGAATGATGCAGTTGCCTTGATATGTGCCTGGGGTAACGAAAACCGGAATGGCAGTGCGATTAAAAGGCGCTTTTTCACATGAATGTGTTAAGGGTTGGTAGTGCGTGGTGTTAACATGACTTTTACATCTTCGCCTTTTTCATGAATGTGACACATTATTTCAACCTATACAACCATGTTTTGGGCTGAGTGGTCATGTCTGGTAGCAATGTAATTTTCCACGTGTCAGTATCGACGCACGCTCGATTTCTACGCACTTGTCTACGTGCACGCAGGTATTTGTGCAATAGTCTTGTACATATTTGTGCATATGCGTTGTACTTTAGTACTAGATCACTGAGCTAAGTAACTTGAATATCCAGCACTGCTATCCACAACGGGCGATCTGAATCACTGATGAAAATAATGTACAGCTCAGCGCACTCTGAAAGTACATGAAATGATGTATGAAAATGATGTATGAATGACATGCAAAATGATATAGGGATGATTTGCAACTTCGTGGATTGCCTACTTGTTAGCAACTGTTACCTCGCCATACTGGATGGAATAAAGTTTTGTGTAACTAGTATCAGACCGTACTGTGTCAGTAACACTACGTGGTAGAAATTATGATATTTTCATAGCATAATCGGTCATTGAATATGCATAACTAATATGAATAATTGAGTAGCTGTAGGCTGTACGAATCGAAGAGGCAAGAAGCCCGAACCAAAGTTCCACAGATTTCTGACTGCAAATGAAGGAAGAAGCAGACTCGTCGGTAATAAGCAGTGCATCAGCGCGCGTGCACACGTACGCACGGTAATTCAGGTAGAATTCAGGTACGCACGGTAGATCTGTAGAATAACTGGATTGGTAAGCGTCTCTTTTCAACAGCGCGTCAACATTAAATAGGCCGTCTCCAGTAAAAACAGATCTGTACATTAACTGGACTGCGTAATCGTCTCTTTTCAATGGCGTGTTAACACTAATTTGGCCATTGAAGCCAACGGAAGCTAGTCTTTGGGTGTCGCAACATGGCCGACATGGAAGGCCAAAAGGTAAAACAAATCGTGATTTCCTGGATGGGATGTCACGGTTATAACATCAATGCAGTGCAAAAGAGTATCCTTTTCTTTGGCTCTATTAGTTTTTACCTGCAATTCGAGGGCTGGAAAAACTTACCTGTCGAGGATGTGGTAAAGTAAGTTGAAAGGTCTGTAGAACATAACCAAAAGCGTTGAAAAGTAAAAGTGCAATGGAGGAGCGCAATTTACCCAATCCAGTTAATGTACAGATCTGTGCCAGTGAAGCCAACAGAAGCTAGTCTTTGGGTGTCGCATAATGGCAGACAGGGAACGCCAAACCTTACGACGAATCGTGACTTCCCGGATTAGATGTCATGGTTACAGCATCATGCAGTGCACAAAGGGTATCCTTTTTTATACATTGGTTTTTACCCTCAATTCAAGGGCTGAAAAGGCAGACTTTGGGGGAATCCACGTACGCCACTAAAGCAAGCTTTTCTCTGTCGAGAATATGGCAAAGTTAAAGTTCTCCCGAACATAATCAGAAGCCTTTGAGGAGTAAAAGTGCAATGTCATAGCAACTGATCTTACTTCCGGAGGACACAAATACTATTTTAACGCGTAGATAAAAGAAGATAGCAACTCAAAAATTATTTTGCAAACCACTGTTTGTAGCACGTCAGACGCACAAAAGACGTTTGTTTAAGTAGAAGTATTTTTTTTTTTGTTACATCAGAAGTGCGTACAGATATGACATGTTACTTTCAGTCAAATTAACGATATACTAACTTTTCATTTTTGGCAATTCCAACATATGTAATAATGTAATTGTGTTGTATGTATTTACATATGATTTTGAATTTACAAGTACAATGAACACTGAAACGGCTGTAAGTGGGAGATCGGTCGGTGTCGGAATTTACGTTACCTTGTAAACGTTAAGTGAATTGTACCACAACTATAATAGGTCATGCCGTCTTCTGTAGAAGAAACAGAGAGAATAACTGAAGAGAGGAATAAGGTGTACATCATAATAAATTTTTCGTTTTTGGTTGCAACCATTTATTTTGTTCAACTATCTATATATACTTCTGCCACTTCAGAAGTTTAGTCTTCAAAGCAGTCAACGTTAGTCTAAAGTAAGTAAAATGTGTGTTATTATATTAGACAAAACTTAAAGTAGCTTTTTATGGAAATTCACATATCATACTTGATCGCTGCACTTTGAGATGCTAGTATTATCGAAAGCGAGTAAGAATTGTATTTTAGGCTCAAAATAATTCGGCAAAATCAATGCGTTTCATCCATTGTCTGTTAAAATTTAAATTATTCTTCTATGTTGTGAAGGTATTTGGCGATACTCGTATTTATTTACACTTCGTAAAATATGAGCAATAATACCTTAACTTCAGACGTGCAATTTCATCATAGGTAGATTGTATGCATTCTCAGAATCAGAGGCTCCTCTTAAATTGTGTGTAATATTACTTAATGCTTTATTGCACTGTCTATTTCAGATTCGGTCATTAATTGTTTTATTGTCAGTCTGAGAGTAAAAACTTATATGCATGAAAATTGTGGTTACTTCAAAGCTAATTACTGGAAGAGGTTCAATTTTTAAGAAATTCATAACTTCCAGGAATAATATTTAACTTTACGGATGAAGAAGAACATACGGAGCGTTAAAAAGATGTAACATAAGAACGTCATCAGCCAATGTGATATTTGGAAAGTTGTGATAAATTAGAGTAAGAAAGAATCGCTGTCAGGTTCGGATTAAGACTAACTTATAGTAGTTTCATGTTATGGACAAAGTTGAGGCTGGCTGGGCGGACATTCCTCAAACTCTCCAGCCATCTGGAGATACTGGGCCGCTATGTCTGGTAGGTTCGCACACATCGTACCGCCACCTCGCTTGAACTGTGAAGACTAGTGCAAAGAAACACCAAGAAAAATATTGTATACATCAAACATCAAACAAAATGCTGGCTTTAACCTAAATTTAATGTTTCTTATCGTTTAAACACAAAAGGTACCCGTATATGTACCCGTATATGTATCCGTGCATCACAAAATTGGAAGGGAAAGATTCGGCAGTTTCACAATTGGTTTTTGTATTTTGCACTCTTACCAAAAGCCATAAACTTGACTGAAAATAACAAAATCTATGATAAAATTAAATATGTAAAAGACATTTTTCGATTGTATAGCGAAACGGGGTAAAAACGGGGTAGTTGAGGTAAAAAAACCCCTTCTACATGCTTCGATCGATGTCGTACTTAAAGGTTGCATTCTGCATACTTTGACCTTGTTTGTCTATTCAATGAAGACATAATTCGCAGACCTGATGCTGGTTCTTCAAGTAACCAGAGGGCACAAAGTAAAAACCAGGACAAATATTAATATCAACCATACAGGGGTGTGTCGTTCATCCATGTCGTTTTCTAAACGCTTTAGTATGTAACATACGTATTTGATAGAAAATTCATTTTTGTTTTATCAACCTTATTCAGTGGCCCAGCTTTCCGTTTCTCCATGAACCAACTTTTTTTTACCCTGAAACTGGATATGGAAATTTGGGTAAACAACGGGACCTACTGTTATATTACTTACGTGTCAACATTATTAAGTATCGCAAGGTAGCCTGACACACTGTCAGACCTACACTGAAATACCACATATGCCATAACACACTACTGCTGTTATCGTATTTTTATGCTCAGTGCTGACTTCTGAGGGTAAAATAATACGTCATTTCTGCTTTCGTTACATTGTAAAAGGCATGAACAAAGTGGGAAATATCTAAAGTGTTAAAAAATTCTTGAATTTCTAATATGCCACTAAAACGACATTCTTTTTTTGGCTCCGATTTGTTTCGACTCCCGTCATGGATATTTGATATCGTAAAAGAAAACAACAATTTTTTATATTTTCCCCTTTTAATATTTGGCCAATGTCATGCTTCTTGTGTACTAAAAAATAAAATAAGAAAGAAATCACACACCTGTTGCTTTTCGTTCAACAGTTTAGGGAAAGTGTTTTTTATTTTACCCCTCTCTTTATAGTTTACTATCTACAATTGACTTCCTTACATGTGAATCTCTGGATAGCTTATTTTTCACTTTTCATAACAACTTGAAATGTTTTAAAATAATTCGAGGGAGAAGGAAGCATTCACTTTGAGCTTAGAACATTTCTTACGTTTCTGATAAGATTTTAATTTTATCACTATAAACTGTGGTCAATCATGGCCTGTTCGTACGGATCAGGTTAGACTTAAATGACAAGGCCTTATGTTAGAGCACAGGGAACTGTTCTTCAAAATAACTTTTAATGATGGCTGTGTATCAATTTAACAAGCGATTATAGATTGCAGCCTGAAACCACGGAGGACAGTAGTTATAAAAGAGATTAAAAAGATGCTAAAAAATGAGATTAAAAAGAGGTTAGAAAAATGCATCTTTACCATTCTGTTTATGCCTCCGATGCAGATATAGTTCCCGTCTTCAGTGACTGCCCATTTTGAGTGATCCTTGGTGTACGTAAATGATAGACCGCTTGGTAAAGTCACCGCAGCCACATTACAGACTGGATACGTTGTGGAGCAATTGGATTTAAGTTTCGGTTTTCGTCTCCAAGTCTCTACGTACAGTTTCCTCTCCAGATCTTTTGCCACTAACTCACTGTACAAATCTGTCAGAGTCAATTTATCACATATTAAAACTATGACTCTTTCACTCCTCAGATAGATACCAGAAAAATGTTTAAGTAAAATAGAAACCTACTAAAGTACTAGAATCGGGCTATGCCAAAATATGCACTGCATTGGATGCCTTAGTATATCCTCAAATGCGGATCCAGGATTTCTGAAAAAGGGAGTGGGGGAGAGGCTTTAGTTATTCGACCTGTGATTGGTGCCTCTATACCAGCTAAGCGGAGCGTCACAATAAGTTGGCGAAGAGTGCACAAGAAAATTTGTGACAAAATAGACCTCCCAAATGGCCGGAAAAGACACCTTCCATGTCTTATTCATGCATTTTCTGCTTCATATAATTTCATATCTCAACTAATTATTTAGCACATTAAGTAATTATAGGCAGAAGACAATTATGCACAGTACCTAGTAGTACCCAGTGCTCTAATCAGATCTTTATAGTAGTCATGTCCCAACTTGTTGAATAATGAGGGATTTCCTTCAGGAATTTGTTATGCATAAATTAATTCGGCTTGATGCAGGACCCAGGTACCTTGTACTGACATGTGGACGTTATGTACATTTTACCATGTCCATTTTCCCTCTGCCTAATTGACAAAATCGATGATGAAACTGATTGTATAAAAGTATGAGCTGTGCCAAAGACTGAGCTCAGAGTTTCCGTCAGAGAGGGCAAAAATTTCTTTTTAGGTACGCTGTATAACAGAGATACCCAATGCTCTTGAAAGATGTTGGATGGAAGTGAGTGGGGGGGGGGGGGGGTTAGGTGAGTGCCAGCAAGACTACATGAGCGCCACCATCGGTTAGCGTGGAGCGTGCATGAAAGTTGTTGGTTGTTCAAACTCCCCAAACTCCCCGGATGGTCGGAAACGGCATCGTTTTTGGATGTTCTAAACTTGATTAATGGACTAGCAGACTGAGCATACCTATCGAACTCTTGGGGGCGAAGAGTGATGTGCGGAACACATTTCAGTCAAAAGGATTGTATGTGGGGCAAAATGTACTCACGAAAGAGTAGCTTTGAGAGCGGAGCGCCACCATCAGATGACGTGTAGCGCACTAGAAAATTGTTGAAAGAAAACCAACGCAAATTTTATTGAAGAGGACTTTCTGGAAACCCAAACACATGGTAAATTAAGATATCGTCTCTATACTATCTTAGCAGAGCTTCACCGTTAGTTGGCGCGGAGCGTGCAAGAAAAAGTTTGGCTTTTCAAACTCCTCAAATGACCGGAAACGGCACTGCCTGGGTGTTCCAAGCAGGAAGTGCTTAAAGTAGGGATCTAGTGTCTGTAATTTTTCAATTGATGAGAACAAAAGTAAATCTGTAAAAATTGTAATAAATATCAGATAGGTTGAGATGAAACGATAGTTAATGCATCCTCTTTCATATATTCTTGGAGTACTTGGAAAATATTTGGGTGGTGAACATAATGATTATCTTTAGTCCTCTACTCCTCCCTTTTTTTCATTGGGAAGTGGAGTTACATGGTTTGTCTCACGGGGTCAACAGACTCGAAATGCGACGCCAGGAGCGTAGCTACAATTTTTTCTTACTGGGTCTGGGAAATGAATGAAGGAACATCAACGAGTGTGATACCATGTGATACAGAATTTCAGCTTGTCTCTGTCGAACTAGCGCACCGACAATTTTGGATTAGGGATGAACTGAGAAATGTATAGAGACTATATCTAAGAGGAGCGTCAGCATTAGTTGGAGCTGTGCGTTCCAACAAAAAATATATATAAAAAATACCCCACAGTTCTCCAAAAATCGAACTTTTCAAACTTGGGAAAATCCATAGCCTTCCCTCTTTTCTGGATTTTTTCCGCTGTTAAAGTCTGACAAAATTTGTACCTTTCGATATAAATACTAAACTTGTTTGCATTGCATGCTGAATATGGACAACACGGCATCATCATGTACTGGATGCCGAAGACCCTGAAGTTGTGGCCTCGCATTTTCTTCACCAGTTCTTTCTTGTGTCTCATTCTTTATGTCTTTCTGTCTTTTCAATTATGTTTTCCATTACATGAAAAACTGCAACGGGAGCCGGTAATCCATTTGAGTGGGTCAGGGGACGGGCGGGAGAGACATTCCACCTAGCTGTATGTAGCTCCACTGACTGTGCTCTATGACCCTCATGCCTCGAGGTTTTTTTATTTCTACTTTATTCTCTATCACTCCGCTCTCTGTCATTCTCTCTATCTCTTCTCCTTTTCCGCCTTTTCGCTTTTGCTATTTCATTTGACAGATGACAAGAGATAACGTCCCAAATGATGATTTGAGTTGTTGAATGAAAATGAAAACGGATGAATCAAAACAATTGGTTCACTTTGATCACCTCGTCACGTAGTTAGAGGCTTTACTGTTTATCTGCCGACAATGTGAAAAATGACATATGTCCATAAAATATGAATAATTCACAAACGCTTGTTACTGAAGGACATATTCTGGTATTCTGAAAATGCAGATCAATCATGTGATTAAATAGTCCACATCTTCCTAACGAGATTTTATGGGACATTATAATCTACTACAGTCAATCTAAGTAAAACAATGGTCTTACCTTTTCCAAAGCTGCTGCTCTTGGCGCAGTGGATAAATTGCTGCCCACCATTTGATGTGAGAGTTACTTTGTTGTCAGAGTTTTGAATGGTTAGTGGTGACAAATGGCTCATGCCATATTTGTAGTACACGTTAGGGTCCATGTACTGCAACTGGGTAGCTATTAAACAATGAAAGGAAAATATCAGAGTTGCCCCATCTCCTAGATGTTACGAGTCCCAGAAATCGCGGAGGAGTTGCCTAATGCATCAATTTGGGAATAGGGTTTCTCGTATTAGAAGCCTAGGTTACTATCCTAAACATTTGTTGAACACCAGGCTGCAGTTACAAACCAAAAAAAAATAGCAAAACATAAAAAAAAAATAGCAAAACATAACATGCATAAGTATAGAAGTGCTCACTGATCGCTGGTATCTGATTATTGGAAAACGTGATGCACAGAACACTCTGACCGTTTACAAGAGCATTATCTGGCCACTGATATTTACGTTTTGTCTGGAAATTGTGGAATGCTGTGAATCAACCAGAAACCAGTGCTACCACCAAACGCCACAACACCTGAAAATATAGAAGCAAAAATCATGACAAACAACGATTAGCTATCAGGCAAACCTCAATGCGTAAATGTTAAAAAGTTGTTTTACGTGTTATAAGGAGACATTGATTCGTAAGAAAACAAATTGCATGAACTGGGGTTCTTCTAGGATTACTTCGCAATGTATAAATATAGAATCTTGAGGATACATGAGAAGGGGGCCGCAATCTCGAATTGTTGAAACGTATGATGTTTGCAGGGTCTTAAAATTCTATTCTGGTTGTAGGAAACGATGCACTTGCCATCATAGTATTTTTCCAATGTAAAGTTGTAAATAAAATGTCGTGTTATCAAGGCGACTTTTTAGGATTTTTTGTTGTAAATAATCTGCTGACTTGTGACAGTGTCACAGATTTCTGGCGCCACTTGGCTACATATATGGTGTATATGCTGCAACCTACATTTTGGAGGAAGGATACTTTAATGAATCCCAGTGTGTGTTAATAATGAAATCACACTTTGCAAAAGGACTTTATGAAAGTGAAGTTGATGAAAGTAATTGATGTATAATATAGTTGGACTCGTTGGGCTATTTAATAACTTTTTGAGAGTGAAATGTCCGTGTAATTAGGATTTTCAGGTAAGTTGATTACTTTACGTTAATACAACAGAAATGTTCTCCTGATTTAAAGGTAAAGGTAAAACAACTCCACAGTTCAGAATGGAAATTAAATATCTGTGGTAAAATACAGACTCCAAAAATCAACATATACAAAGACAAATATCCAACAACAGAACGTGAACAGAAAGATGCAAATATATGTGTATATATATCAGCATTAAGATGGATTGTTGCTACTCTGAGTTTCACGTTTTTACTTAAATATGGTAAACTACTCATGGAGGGTCCCTATGGTTGGCTGGTTTTGTAGACCGGCCTTTGCCATGGCGACATCTTGACACAATGTCTGACCTTTTGTTCAAAAGTGATGTTTTGTCTGCTGACAGTATTGCCATTTTCTCTTCTGTACAAAGGTTGCACTGGCCTTGGGCGGTCATGCGTGTTGGGATCCGTTCCACTGAATACTGAAGCTTGTGCTGGATTCTTTCAGGCTCCAGATGTGCTTAGACAGCTCTGTTTCTTTCTTGTACGATTCGCCTAACGCTACATTGAGCACTATCTCTACCGGCAAAAGCCTTACATATCGTATATATATATATATATATATATATAGATATATATATAGATATATATATATATATATATATATATATATATATATATATATATATAATATATATATATATATATATATATATATATATATATATATATATATATATATATATATATATATATATATATATATATATATATATATATATATATATATAAATATATCAGATTTTATTTGTTGCACACTGTAAGCAATACACCTGTTGACAACAGTCAACCAACAGAAAGTACCGACTTCGACATTGTATAGCTAGACTATCGTTACACATACTTACTTGTGAGGGGGGGGGAGGGGGCCGTTGCTTATGCAAAAATCGCGTTTGTAGTCATTGGCGACCGACGCTGCAAGGTACTTCATAATCATTTCTTACTTTGCCTCTCAAGGTACTTTGAAATTTACGTTTTCGCCATTCTTTAAGAGCTGCGTCTTATGCCTTCCTCTGGAAAAAAATAAAACTTTTAAAAAAGTGTATAGCGCCAGCCTAAGATAAAGGCATTACATTAGTATCGAACACTTTTAGGGACTCTAACGTTTAACTTATCACGTTGGGCCATCATTATCCTTTGGGTTGCCTTTCTAGATGTTACTGATTTTAAAATTGTCAGATGAAGATATTCCAGTGGGGGGCCGTTATTTAATTGTTTTTCTTCCATTGCTAAAAGAAAATGTTACCCCCATGCTCTTACCTTTAAACCGTAGACCGAAGATATACGTCCACAAATTTAATTCCACGAATCATGTGTCATTCTTGCAATACGAATTTTGGTGATCTGTCGTGATTTTGTGGGGGTCTTTTTCATGCTGAAAAGAAACAAAGTTTAAAGAATTCTTTCATTAAATATATGCAATGGGTTAACATTATTTACAATTACCTCCTTTCGCACTTTAACTTTTGCACCTTAAGTTCTTGTTTGCAGCTACTTAACATTTATAGCATTTAATGTTTGATATTGTCCTGGCGTGACAGTGTTAAAGGGATGGTTCAACTACAAATTTAGCTTTGATATTGTTACGTCTTTGTGTAGTTAGCAGCTGCCGGTAATTAAAGAGTCTCGAACTGGGTACGTTTAATCTATTAAGACTGTGTCACAAGTGAAGGTCAGATCAGAATATAGGTTGTAAATATAAAATATGGAAATATACTACATATACTACATCGTGTACATTAGACTTAGAAGGCCAGACGTTTCTACTGTTACTCTAATCTACTACGCTCCTCCCTTCTTAGAATACACAACACTGCTAAATGCACACCGCAACTCAGAGAGGAAAGTCTGCACGAGTCTATCATGTTTAACGATTAAATAATCAGGTGGCTTTCTGTCAGGACAGGGATATGACTTACGAGGGAGAGTTTTCCTCTGATAGTCTGAAGGTACCATACCCTATAAAGAAGTTGGAGATTCCTGAGCATTTTGTTCACCTGTGTCTGTGAAAGTCGCAATCAGGGACATTATACATTTTTCTATGGTATTTTATGCTTGAGATGGGTCCTTTTGTGGATTGAATAATGAAGTAGTCGAGTTGAGGTGTACAATGTGTGAAAATGGTGCCAATTGAAGCAATTACGGACAAATTATGAATTTTTAGCCGGTAAAGCAGTATTATTCGAGGAGATGTGACATGTGATTTGGGCCAGTCACAAGGTATGCTAACTTCGACGGCCTCTAGCATAAAATCTAGCCACCTAAGGTACAAAGAATTGAAAAAGCCAATGTGTCAGCTTTCTAAGAGATGGTAGCTTATATTTGTTGAAAACTTCTACAAGGCTTCAGAGATGACATTACTTTTGCAATTTAGGATGTGAATGTGAGTGAATGGAGAAATTGATAGGGATGCTACCCTGAAACCCTTGTTTTGCTTGTGGAGCCTAGGCCGTACCAACTTTATTTCGGTAGGCTCTCGACAGTCTTTCTCCGATTTCCCGATGTCGCCAATTGCGATAAGATTCCCATCGATACCTGAGAGGACCAGACGGTGTTTAGCATTTGGTACTTGGGTTAAAATTTTGTACTAAAACACTTTTCCCTTCCTAGAACGTATGAGATATTGCTGTTTGGCCATATGCCTTCTTTTGGTCACTTTGTGAACCTTATACTGGACATCTGGGTCAACCTGGTACGGAGCATTGGAGTGATCGTTGAGTTATTACCGTGTTTGAATACAAGCCCGTGATACGCTATACTCTAGACAACCCCTTTCTATCCTTTTCAACCCTTTTTGAATGTTTGTGCTTCCCTCTCGGCTAGACCATTAGACATCGGGTGATACTGGTGATACGTCACATGTTTAATAACATTTTTGGAAGTGAGCTCACATGACTAACTGACATGAATATCATGTAAACCTCTACAGATATGTTGAAGAGTAAGTTAATCTGACTATTCTGGTAAAACTTCCATTCAGTTCTTCGCCAAAAATTGACACTTAAATGGTAGCCCACCTTACATCCTTTGTAGTATTCAACTGAAACCTGGTGGGCCAGTAGTCCTTTCGTGGGGGTACCTCATGGTATACAAATGACGTGGATAGCAAATACCCACTGGAGATGGGGGGGGGGGAGGGGGTGAGAAGGGATGTCTGAATGTGTGTTTGTGTGTGTGTGTACCACCGACTTAACTCGGATGAACCTCAAACTTGGTGGGTAGGTGCCCGAGTATGAGATGTAGAGCCTGCCCGAATGATGACGTCATAGGTCAAAGGTCATAGGTCATGAAAACAAAAAACATATTTGTAGCACTCAATGTGTGAATATCCTAGACTTATGCGAGAGAGTAAAACTACCATATTTGGAAAGTAAGCAATACGATTTTTTTTTAAATGTTGGTTAATAAGTTAGTCGGGTTATTGTCATTGTGTTTTTGTTCTCTTTTTCTCTTTTGTCGAGGAGTCAGACTCGCAAAGAAGTCACTTTAGTTCTTCTGGTCCTTCCACTCTCAAATAGTCTATTAAAGATTACTGAAATTTCATTGTATTTTGTACCATTATTTATTATCATGCACTTTTTGTCTTTACAAAAAGAGTAGAAAATAAACGTGATTTTATTAAACGCAACACAAAACATTAAAAAGTTTCTGTTCTAAGCTAAATGCTCTTCATGATGTTATTAATAATTCCAGTTACACATGTCACATGTAACCAAAAACCAAAAACCTAAAACCAAAAACAACAAATCCTAACACCAGATTTCCGCAATTTGGCATTTGGCAATTTTTGAATTTGCGCACTATTTTTCGAAAGATACTTCATCGATTGCATTAAAACTGAAGCCATACTTCTGTTACATAAGGTAGGTCCATTTTAGTCCATTCGTATCTCTGTTACAGGGAAAACGGAAACAAATCTAAAGATTGGGTCAAAATAACTGAATTTGTTAACCTCACATAATTTGCTTTGATCTGCTATCAAAAAAGCGATATGTCAAACGTCGTCTGACTTTCTCCAACTTCATGAATTATTTACTGACGTTACTTGTTTCATTCACACTCTCTGTCATTTATCCATTTTGGATGAACCCATTGGTTAACATGTAATCGTGTCGCGTGTTTAGACCTCATGACCAGTGGGGCCCGGAGACTTGTAATTCCGTTGCTGGAAAGGTAACATCACTGACTTTACTGTTTTGGATAACATGTGGGCCGACTGTATCATCTCTTTCCACCTCTCTCGCTCTCTGTTTTTCTCTCTTTATCGTTCGCCAACGTCGTGTAACCTGCTACTTTAAATCATTGTCATATTTATACTAACTCTCAAGTAATTTGTGTCAGAGTCGAATCAACAATAAATGGAACATTAAATTTGGCCAGGACAATAACGATCTCCAACCGCTGAAGTTTGAAGGAAGATTGAATCCAAACTCTACCCAAACAAACACCTTTTTTCACACTTCTAGCCTATTTACTGGTAGTTACGTGGAAGGTGATGGATCACATGGATCTGTCTGATGAAGACGTGGGGATACTTTGGGATGATTCTAAACTTAAATGACACTGATAAACTGATAGTCGAATACGTTGGATGTCGGTGGCAATTACTCACACGTTGATGTTCATTGTTTGGTATTTCGGGAAAATTACACTACGCACATATCACAGTGGAATTGATGGGACCTTGAAATAATACTACACACTAAGTCCAACCTGCAGAGATATTTATGACAACAAAGATACGATATTACATTAAGGCAGGTCGATTGTATTAACAGTATTGTATCAATTACATTACACAATTGTATTACATTACATTAATCTTGATAGTATTCTACTTGACTTAACACAATTTGGTAATACTTTATACATGCAGTAATGGAAAAATAAGCAGTTCTAATAACTTAGAGAATGTAACAAGAAAAGCATAGAGTAACCTCGAGATTTAACATCATTTTCTACCCTAATATTCAAGATCATTATTGGTTAAAAATGTTAAATTGCTACTTATGTTTGCAGGAATGTGTTGTTTACCTACATAATCATTATTTGGTTACCAAAGATAAGTAAACGTTGTTCTTGCATGCAGAATTTCAGATTACATGAATGCGTTTATTAAATTTTGGATGATTCAAAACCAGTGTTATTCAATAGACCCACTCATGAAACATTTGACTGAAGTGAAGGTTACATTTACATGTTTGCTCGTGGTTATACCCATCTAGCCTTTACGTGACATTACGCAGGCCTGTTACTATGATGCCATGTAATTTCTTTTGCAAACTTTTCAAAAAATGTTCTCAGAAACTGCTAGCATTGTACACTCAGAGGGCTTGTTGCACAGATTTCCTTCATCAACAAATGACGTTATAGTCCTCGTAATAAACAACATAATACCTAAAGTAGCTTCAAGTACCCATCTCCAGGAAATGCGGCGATTTCTCATAAAGTTGAAAATCTAATTCTAACGATTTCAGGCAACAATTTTGCTAATATAAGTTTAGACAACAATCAATGCAATCAAACAAAGACTAGTAACACCCAGTTAAACAAGTAGTCACACCTTTCACCGACTCAATATCTCTCTCACAGTTTGATAACTAATTTTTTAACCAATGACAAGTAATAGTTGCAAACCTCCTATAAATTCTTATGCAGTTAAATGAAACTGCGAAGTAGAGGTTTTGATCGAGTGCCATTAGTAATCGTTTAGCCGGTCCAAAGAGGAAAAAAGCAATGTTAATGGCGCCTACAATTGGTGGTTATCAAAATGGCGTATCGATTATTATGAAAGATGATCAAGTGTCACAATGGGATATAATTAAAGGGATTGGGCTGATCTGATTACGTCACCAGGGGTTGGTATCGTATCTTTTCTGGTCCCTTCCCTCTGATCGCTATAGTATCAGGTGAACCTGCTCCAGTATCCAGCACCTCCCCAGACTTCCCGGAATATAGTAAAATTAAATACAACACTGTCGGGTTCCTTTCGATTTACACCATGGCACTATATAATCTAGGGAGCAAAAAAAGACTCCTCATGCAGAGACGTCAAGTTGGGGGTCCGCACTTCCACAAGAAAGAGTAATGCTGTATTTAAATCCCCTCAAACAAGGCTAAAACATGGCATGAATGTTACCGGACTCTTGATTTCCAATATCAACCTGCATAAACAAGCACGTATAATAACAGAAATACGAAATGCTTATAGACTCACTGTCAGCCCGGAGGCACAATTAACCACATGGCCTCTTCTAAGTTGGGACAAATATATAAAAGCAAAATGAGTTTATGCCTGAACTTGGTCGCTATATGCCTTACACAAATTCTGTTAATTGTGAAGCGTAATTTATTAAAAGTGACAACTGAAAAAAAAGAAGAAGATGAAAACAGCTCTAACTCGGTCGCAGAAAACCTAATACGGTTGAGCGCTACCTGAATGTGTGAGCAACCCTCCAGTCAGGCAGTTAACTGGGTTTTCCACTTACTAGACCTTCCTAAGAGCAAATTGTAATGTATGCACTTTAACTGTATACCCATGAGCACCATGCAACTTTCAGGTATGAGTGAAAAAAGAACGGCTTACAAACCAATGAAGTGAATTGCCTGGATAAAATAACTATTCGTCAGAGCTAAATACTGTATAATTAACTAGGTTGTCTACATGACACATACACTTTTGAATCACTACCATATCCGGTTATCATTTTTGAGATAGATCAGTCATCCTTTGTCCCAATTTCTGAAGCAAACCATGCACCCTCGGCTTAACCTCAAAAGTGATAAACAAGAAGTTCTGTGCCTTTAACAAACAGGGGAAAACAAACCCTGCACTGATTTTTTAGATTCTAATCCCTCCTCCAATAAGAACAAGTTGTACAGGGTAAGGACTTGGTCACTGACCCTCACTTATATGTACCTGGCATGATGAAGGAGTACAAGGACAGAAATGGAACAAAGCTGCAACCATTAGCTTAATGCTTATTCCAAATCAACCGGAGCAGGATCAAAATAAAGATAGCACTCGGTGAAACTGACCATTTCACACGTACACGAGCCCCGACCAAAGACGTAAATGTAAACAGTCTTGCAAACCATACGGGCTGACACAGTAAACTTTAAGGTTGCATTAAAACAATAAAGCTATTCCATTGACTCCCAAACTGCACTGGACACACATACGTAGACTATATGTGCTAACTACCCATCGTGTGATAACAAAGTCATTTAAGATTGTACTTCATAACATCAAACTTTTACAGGCTGTGATGAGAGCCGACGATAACATCGCTGAACGTTACTAGACTAGTGAGAGTATTGTATCTAGTAGTTCTACGAAACTATAAGAAGGATCAGTGATAAGGACCATACCATGCCAACATTGACTTTTCTTATTGGAGAGTAAATTAAACGAATATTTTATTCCATAAAAAGTGTGTCTCCTCAAAAATGTTATACGTTTTTGAGATAAATCAGTGATTTGTCGTATCTCATCCCTATACCTGGTAATGTATGGATGATTTATTGTATTAGACGGTATTATGGTTCTCTTACTTGACATAGAAACATTTGACATGATAACATGTGGTTGAAGTTTTTTTTTCCCGCTGGAGGGGGGGGGGGGGAATCTGCACCTGACTGGGGACACTTCCTCACAAGTAAAGGCCGAAAACCTGTGCACCTACGGACGCTGCCTTGGAGGGACGTAGTCGCTGGCGAGAGGTGGAGACTGGGATGCCAGTTTTCTCTCACCTGCAGCTCGAAACTAGTGTAGCGGCCAGAAAATTCTGTCTCAAATAAGAACCCAGACCCGGCGCTCTCTGCTGGCAAATAACTTGCTTCACTCGGAAAAGGGGAATTTCAGTCACTTCCTTAACGGAACTGAAGGGAGTGGCTGGGGAAGACACTCAGGGACACTCCAACCGTGCGTCTCGGATAAGGAAATGAGTCAGAGTACAGGTGCTGTGACGATGTGTGTGTGTGTGTGTCTGTGAGTGTTTAAGGCAATTCCATTTTCAACGATTTGCCCCAACAACTCCTTCAAGACTGCAGTGCCGATAGAGGTCAAATTTGTTAGATAAATAGCCAATGCATGGCTTGAAGTTGCGTCTCAACTCAAAATATAAGGCGGCCACTGATTAGCGGTGAAAGGTGAAATTAGTAAGACTCTTACTTCACCCCTTATTTGATCCAAAACGAACTTTTAAATGTATAAGCAGTTTGCAAGAATATATCTAAACATTACGTTTACATGTGTTTCGGTATCAAAGAAGTTCTTTACGGGACTTGGAATGGAGGGTATTTCCACATTGCTACTGTTACGACAAAACATGTGTGTTACAGGACTAATATAGAAAACATAGGAATGGGATATGTGACAATGTGAAAAGTCCTTTCATTTTTTTTGTCTTTGCTGTAAATGAATTATTTCTCAATACTTCCTCCAACTTGAAGAGAAACCGTCAGTCGATTTGATCTCTATTCCAACCTTAGTTTCTTACTTAAGCTTTTCTTTTTCCTTTCTTTGTTTCTTTGTTCTTCTTGAAAGGTTTTCTAGATCTGAAAGATATAGAAACGGGAACGAAAAGATGAAATTGATGTGTGGACAATTGAGAGCTTGAAACAGATCTTAGGAGATAAGTGAACAGACAATGCAAGAAGTTTACAACTGCCACATCATTAGGTGTTTTTGTGTTTATTGTGTAGGTTTTGTGATCCGCTATGGAGGGCTCACTATCCTGTATTAAGTAGCAATTGACCTAGCCTTAGAATGAACTGGTTAGGAGCAGTAGCAACGACGTTACATTTCTTTTCATTTCAATTTAAATATTGACAGGCATATTTATCATTCCTTTTATTTTTTGTCTTGTATACAAGTAGCCTATTTGGAGAGGATGTGGGTTATCTTCTTGGTAGTAGCAATAAGCTAGTAGGAGTACCTTACACCTAAATAGAATCTCGTTCATGAGAAATGTTGGAGAACTATTACCCGAAATCCATGTGACGTTAGTAGACAACTTGGATTTAGAACTAATTTAGAATTTATTCGATTATTGTCAATCATTGCTTAGTAAATATAAGTAGTCTGAGTTTATGCTGTATTTACATGTCTTTTTAACATTTGTATCTTTTCATGTTGCCGAAGAATTTTTACTTTTTTACTTCAAAACATTAAAAACAACATATGTATTATCATAGTGTCATGATCCTGATAAGCGAAGATAGACAGATTCACTGTCAGGTTCGAAGTAGCACTTAGTTGTTAAAATTGCTTACCGGCAACGTTGATCCTGTTCTTCAGGGCATGGTTCCACTTCGTGAATCATCTTAAGATACCGCTCGGCTACATCCGGAAGATACGCACACATAGTTCCACCGCCTCGCTGTAGCTGTGTTAACTAAGTTAAGAAAAGATAAATGCAGAAAAGACAATATAGGTATTTGGAAAAGAACTAATGAACTTGCAGTGAGACGAATTGCGACAGGGTAAATAAAGACACAACAATAGCATTTGTTTAGTCAAAGATGTTTGGGTTACATAAATCTACTTTTTACCTGCCTATTTATGTCCCCAATGCAGATATAGCTCCCGTTTCGGTGACTGCCCATTTTGAATGGTCTTTGGTGTAGCTGAAAGAATGACCGCCTGGTTGAGTCACCCAGGCGACATTACAGACCGGGTACCTCGAAGTGCAATTGGACCGGATGTAGGTTGTACTTTCATTCGTAAAGTTTCGTCTCCATGTCTCTACGTACAGTTTTTTCTTCAAATCGTTTGCCACAAACCCACTATATAGATCTGTTGCGGAAAACACCGGTATTAATACAAAATATGATTCTTAAAGACGTTAGACACTTCTGTTAAAACGTTGTCGACTTATAAAATACGGACGTTGCCTTTCAGTTTTCATGGGGCGTTGGCTGTTTGAAAATTTTTCAAGAGCAACAGTGCAGATAATATCACTCGTGAGAATCTCATCCATTCTACCAGATTGAGAATATCATCTGAAATCACTGATTTGCATTAACGACCCCGTAATACGGGACTTGTTAAACAATTTACCAAGTATCATTCACAAACTGTTGTTAGTTTAAATTGTGCCAGAAACTTGTTCATTAATAAGGGCCTATCGTACAAATACGATTCACCGTACTGCAAAACAGACAAGTAAACTTTTGCATAAGAAATAACTAACGAGTCGTAGTGCAAAAAATCCAAATGATTACAAACTCTTTCGCAACTGCCTTTTTTCTCTAATAAGATAATAAGAAATTTACTTACTATTGCATAAATCTAGTAGCAATTCCAAAGGTACATGGCTCTCTGTTAATCGTTTTCTCCGAAAAACTTCCATTGATGAAATTCTTCACAATGGTAACATACTGTATGTTTCTAAGGGAGTCTGTAATGTTTTAACAATATTTTTCTTAGTGTTGGTCCAACAACAACAAATCCCCACGTTTGCTCTGCTCCCTTCGATTCCTATCTTAAGTCTCGGATTATTGAATGTATGATGTTTACTTCCCCTTGTACTTTTGACAAAACTCTCAAGTTAATTTTGCATCTTAAAATCTCTGCTGCTGGCCGGATGGCGTTTTACGTTGTGTACTTAAACTTGTAGCTCATAATAATTTTGTACCTCTCAATTTTGTGTTTCATCTTTCCTTTTGGTATGTAATTTGTCCTTAAACCAAGGGATTCTTTCTAAGTCACTTAAATCTGAACTTGTAATATTGCAGTTTTTTTTAAACTGATGACAGTAATATTAGCAATTATAGACCACTTTCTGTTCTTCCCTGTCTCCCAAAGATTTTACATGAATTAGGTTCCCTAGAAACTAGGACTTTTCAATGGACCATATATCTCTATTTATGACTATCAGTTTGAATTGCTACCATTTAAATTCACATGTTCTTGTTCATGTATCTAGTAGATTATTAATTCATTTGAGAACCAGCGAATCTGGAAAATTTCATGACCTCTGGATATTTTACTTTGTAAACTTTGTTATTATGGAATAAGATGTGTTGTCCCTTAAATAGTTTCGCAGCTACCTCTCTGACAGAGAGCAACATATTGCAATCAGAAACATAAATGTTAATATAAAATCTATCCAGTGTGTTATCCCAAAATGTTCTATTTTTGGACTTTTATCATTCATTTTATAAGTCAATGATCTGCATTAAGTCAGTAATAATCTACACGTTAGTTTTCACGCTGATGACACAGATCATTGTCTGATAATGTGCGTAAATTGGTTTTGTGCTAACTTATCTCTTAATATTAAACAACAACTGTTGTTTTTGGATCAGCGGTTTGAACATGTAATAGAAATATACAATATATTGACCATTTGTGAGGTATTAAATTCATGGACTTTCTACTATTGTCAAGTTCCTAGGAATTATCAGTGATCAACTTTATTAATCACACCATATAAGATACATATACGTAGCTGGTAATGAAGTAACTGGCGCTCTTACAATATATTACCACGTCACATTCTTCTCTTGCTTTACAATACCGTCGTACTTCCATATTTGTAGAATATTGTCTGGAAAAGTACTCTCCCAACAAAGATTCAACCTCTGCTTTTACTGCAAAGCAGATGTATGCACCTCATCAATTAATGAGTCCCGTTAATACCGTTGCACACCCCTCTTTGCGAAATGAATTCTTTTAAACTTAAACGACCTAACCACTGTATTACCTGAACTTTCATCTATAATTGGTTACGTAATAATTGTCCCTCAATTTTCAAACAACGGTCTTAAATTTCAGGCTGTTGTAAATTCCTACCAAACTCGCTTGTCAAACAAAGGTGTACTCCTTTTTCAGACTAAAGCTCTCCCAAAACACGTATAATATACCGAGGAGTGAATATTTGGAATTTCCTCCCTGATTATGTGCAACACAGTTAACGTATACTGAGTCCATAAGGCCAGGATTGATATCGTTTTCTCTATTTTCACCTATTTAGTTCCAAGGTTTAGACATATATTCTATTGCAGTAGTTGTATGTTCTCATTACATTTGTCGATGTTGGATGTTGCAGGAGGTGATAATTTAGGAATAAACAACTTTTTTTGACGGATTAAGTTACTCCAATGTCGCTGTGAGACTTTACACTGTGAGGAATGACATTTTTCAAGCTGAAGCCAATAAAATTTCTCAACGTGTATCATGCAATATGTCAGCTGATGCCTACCTCGAACACAAAACTGTGTTGATACGTATGCACAGTGTGTAATGTACGTGTGCCTGTCCTTGCAGACATGTGCTGCACTAACAACGAAGCGATGGGAACATGAGCCTACGTGCGATTGTCAGAAATCAGTTGCGTCAGTTCTAATCAAATTTCCCCGAAAGATGCTGAGAAACTTTTTTAAGATGGTCCAACATTCTACGGGAGCAAATTTCTTCGAAAAGAACAAATATCTTGCCGAATTCTGCCAGTTGGTATGACTACTTGAACCTGACACATTGACACTGACACTCGGACCGAGGCAGACCTAATAGGATATCAACAAGTCAACAAAGTTTTAACAAAGGCTATGTACAGACAATAAAGGTGATACATGATCCCTTATAAATCCTGTCTTACACCTTTCATTAGCGTAGGTGGCAAGATCTACAAGTGGACTTTTACAGGAAAATGGTTTACAAAACATGCATTGACTTGAAACTTGAACTTAGTATTTGCGTCAAATAATAACAGTGCAACTAGCACAGTGTTAATAGCAATATACCATAGGCGTAGGCCTCCATAATGTACTTACTACTATACTTTTATGAGGAATATTGTCATAAGGGACTGGTGTCACTGGATCAAGGACTGTGTCAGTTTTTATGATACGTTTGTTTGCCATGGAAAAGGAATAAAATCATCAATGCAAAAGTGGGAATTTGGTCCAGCAAAATACAAACAAAAAGCAAACCGTGTTTAGACTATAACTTCAAATATTTGGCTCACTGAGTGTACATTTTGTTGAGGGTTAAAACAGTTTTTCATGCATAACTGTTTTGCTGTCATGTTTCTCATGACAACAGACTAAATTCTAGCCGATGTTACTTAAAGCTATTCCATTCTTCTCTAGGCATGAGCTGCCTAATTAAGTGCGTAAACATTTTAATGGTTTTTGCCGGTCAGGCCTAAGCCTGTGGAATTCCTGTAAGAACAGATAGACTAGACAAGAAGTTGACACACCGGTGGTCTTGACTTAACTGACTTGTATTACCGATATGTGCATTGAACAGCAAACTACTCAAGCCAATCCCACATACATTGAATAACACAGAACATACATCGCATACCATACAACCAACATAATACACTGCAATACAATACACTGCATCCCTACATGCCTTTATATAGTTCAAGAAGACAGTATGTAGCTATGAAACCCTTTCTGGATCAGTGCTAATTTTTTGGCCAATGCAGCATATGTACAAAGTCAAAATGCGATATTATCGTAACAGCGAGTAGGAGCTATACGTCCTATTTGCCCCACATGCAGTACCGTAGCCAGACTAACCATTTTTTCTTAAAGGAGGGGGGGGGGGCATCAATGTTGGAGTTTTACCGGTCTGGGAGAGGGTTTAAGGGGAGGGGTATCCCTCTTCCCCCTTTGAAGCTTTTTGCCATTTTCATGAATTCTAGATGCAAAATGGCAAGGATTTCTCATCTTTTCTGCCTGTATTTGTATTCCAAAATGCAGGAACTTTGATTGAAAAACTTTTGAAAATTTCCCTCCCTCTGTGGCTACGTGCCTGTTAACATAGATGGTTCCATGCCTGACTTTCAACCTTGTCTGACAGTAAAAGAATCAAAAGTGGATAGCCAGATTTTTGCTGTCAGCAGAGGACCTTATTATTATAGGTTGATTACAATTATCAGTTAACATCGTTACATTTTTCTTTTTTGATTGCACTGACTAGCTTTTTACAGTTTTTGGATCCAGTGCATGTGTGCACAATGCAGTTCAGTTGATGTGATGTACAGTTTTATAACTTATCAGTAATAACATATTAAAGATTACTGTTATCCTTAGAATTAAACCCCCTCACCCATTTATTTTTGTTGCAGCCTAGGTGATGATACTGGATTATCAGCAGTAAAGGAGAAGCAATTCGGTCGTGAATGGGAACTTTCTTGCCTGTTGTTCCATTTTGCTACCTCTGCCAAGAACTAATGAAATACTGGTTTGAAGTTTGCTCCCTTTTGTAATCAAACAATCAAAACGGGAAGGAAATAAATGACATCTGGGAGGAACCAAGATACAAAACCCAGTACCCCTTGCAACACTCGATATTGCCACCATGTATACCAACACTCCACAAAGATGACCCACTCAAGGACTGTCAGGAAAGAATTTGCAAAGACAGACGACTACATGGAATTGAGGTAAATCTTCCATCTTCATGCGCAAATTAATAGAACTTAATAGAATCTTTGAAAGGATTGTGTTGAGTTGAATAAACAGTTTTATTGACATGGAATTTTAGTGAGCATTGGTCGCACAGTATTAAAGGGAGAATAATTTTTTCAAATGCACCCACATGGTATAATCATTATTGTTACACCATTCAGTCTTACCAATAACAATACATCAATTCATCATTCGTATGATTAGTTACGGAAGATGCATCATTTGAATTTTTAAACAAATTGTTTTTCAGGAACAAATAGCCGAATTTCTTTCTGTCAAAAACCTACTTGCTAAAAATAATACTACCATCCTCCCTTATTTGAATGATCTCTAAACCTTTGTTAATGACTATTTGGTTTTTTAAAATACAATTTTTCCTACAAAACAAACACAATGTATCGATTTAAATTTCAAGGATTGTGTACTTATTTAAATCAAGGAATTGCAATTTAGAATACCTTATCTTCAGGGGTTTTACATGACTGTTTTTACATGACGGTTTTTCAAAAACTAGAAATATAATATTTCATGGCAAAATCGACGTAGCCTCGATTGGCGAGATAGAGCATGTTAAATAAAAAAGCTGAAGTTAGTCAATTGCCCTAATGATTCTTGCAGATAATGTTTAGCATAGTTCAGGAAATAGTCAACCAACCATCCACTTTATGTCCCGGTCACACTATAGCAAATCGCCGTACTGCGACTGCTTGCAACTGTGTCATTTTGAAAATGTTTGCTACATCTCTGCACGGACTACGTCGAGTTGCATTGAGTTTGCAACTAGTTGCATGGGTTGCAGACTAGTCGCTATGTGCTTCATGTGCTCCGGTGCGCACCGGAGCACATGAAGCAACTAGTTGTAACTAGAAATACCTTGCAGCTGGTTGCAGTCTGTTCGCCGATGTGCTGAAACAATGCTGCGATCTACTGCGCTTATCGGCGAACATTCCCAACACGATCTGCGTCTAAACTAGCAACTATACGGCAGACTGCAACAGTCTCATTCTGTGCGGCGCCATGCTGGGTCGAACGGCGCTGTACTGCGAACAGTCGCCAACAAGCGCAGTACGGAGAACATCTTTTACCTCCCTTAAAAACTGCTCCAAACGCCGCTTGTGTGCGAATGTGCTGCGAACGTACTGCGAACATGCTCAGCACGACGCAGCAGCTACTGCAAACTAGTATTCGCCCGTCTCCCCACGTTTTCTCTACCGCGCCTAATTGAAACCGTCTGCAAACAAGTCTCAACACGGCGACTGCACACACTGATTTCAACTATTCATACAACAGCCACCACAGTGTTTCTAGTTGTACTGTTCGTTGAAATAATCCATGATGCCGCCAAAACGATCGAAACAAGCTCCGCCATGAAGTTATCATACTGACCAAAGATAAATCTTCTTGATACCCACGGTGTCACCCACATTCTTCTCCTGTGAATTCGCTTTCGGTAGTAGTACATTGCAGCCAGTATGCCACCTTGTAGAAGTCTATTTTCTTCGTCTTCTCTAGCTGCATCAATTTACGGATCTATATTATTGATATCCATGGTTCTATGGCGATGTTATTGATTCTTTCCGTTCAGTTGGATTTTTTAACTTTTTAACAGCGGCGGTGCGGTTTTTATACCCTTGTGGGTATGTCTGACTGCAAACATGCGTCGATAGTAGCAGTAGATCGCAAAACGTTCACAGTAGATTGCCGAACAGTCTGCATACGTTGCATGCCCCGTCGCAGCTCAGATTCCGACCGTGTTGCGCTCATTCGCCGTCGTTCACCGATCGACGCAACACATCGAAGCACGTTTTGCAGACAGTTGCACGTTCTAGTTTACAGACCATTCGCAGTACATCGCAGTACATCTCAGTACAACAAAGACAAGTTACATCACTGTCTGCGTCACACTCCCGCCCCGATTTTAGCCGGCACTAGTTGCAAGCAGTTGCACGCCATTTACAATTCCATGAGTTGCAGTACAGTCGCAGACACGTTTTTTCGTAGTGTGACCGGGGCATTAGGTAGAGATGTCAAACATGAAACGGGACAGTGATATGAAACTTCCAAAACAATCAAGGGATAAAGAACGTAAAAATGACATAATTTTTCCCAACATCCAATGATTTCTGGAAAAAGTTTGAAGGTTATGATTTTCATATGGCGATTTTGAAAGTCCTAAACCCTTAAGGAATTCTCCACTTTGGTGTATCAGTTATTCTTCTTTCCAGTTCGAATGACAATTGACATGAAAATTTTAGTGGGACGAGTTCTGAGTCCCAGTGACGGCATATACTAACCGCTACCTCAATTCTTTCTTAGGCTCACGGAGAAATGATCGCAGTTTCTTTGGGTCGCGAGTCTGGCCATTACCGATAGGTTCAATAAGCTCTAGCAAATCTGCTAAAATTGTATTGGGACGGGGCTTAAAGCTTCAATTGAAAGTAGATTATTTTCACTACAAAACAGGGGGAGCATTAAATTTGGAACATTGCTAAAAATGTTATTAGGACATTAAAACTACCAACCAACCAAACCCTGGTTTTAAATAGTTTTAGTGACAATTAAGTTATTGCCGAATTTATATATCTTCACACTAGCATCATCACGGCATTTGTTTGTTATTTACTCGGACAACAACACCGTCTCTCATTTACTCACCACCAAACTGATCATAGAATATCCCGATATACCTCGAAACCAATCAACGTGGTGATAAATAGAGTACAACAGCAACAAAAGAAACAATCCTGTTGCTTGGAATAGCATAGTTATGCTTTAAATATAGCATAATGATAAACAGTGACGACATTTGTTTGTTGTTATTCTCCTAAGATAACTCCCCTCATCTTCCAACATCGCGAAAAATGTTCTCCAGAATTCCAAGTAACAAACCATGGTGTGAAATAGTTTCAGAGACATTTAGTTAGTGTTGCGTTAAAATATGAAGTACATTGGTAATATGACGTCAGTGGTTTGTTTATTTACTCGCACAAAATCACCTCTCCAAGCATTGAACCGCCCCTAAACTGTTCGTAGGATATCCCTATATACCTCCCATTCAAACAATCTGGTGATTAATAGGGCACAGCAACAACAATGAACATCCTGTTGCTGTGAATAGTAGTGCCCTTTAAAAAAGATCCAATCGATAAAAAGTGACATCATCTGTTTGTTTACACGTCCAACATCGCGAAAAATGTTCTCCGGATATTCCTCCACAAATCCCAATAACAAACCTTGGTACTCAGTACGTACAACAAATATCGTTTTCTTAGAACTATTTCGAGGCCTGGCCTTAAAATCCACTTGATTTGTAAACAGGATTGATTCACTAGTTGTTACTTTTCTGATTCTCCTCGATGATGTGTTTTTCTTTTATGTTATCCTCTCTTTTTTGGGTGTTTTTGTATCTTTATTTATCTTTGTTTCTTTTTAAGGGTGATCACCACGATAAGCTTTTAAAAGCTTTCCGTAAATTATTCCTCATTCTTCTTAACTAACCAACTCTTAAGTTGATAAAGAAAGACTGCAATAAAGTTATATAAAACCCTTAATTGTACAGTACACCATTCCAACGGACTGCATAGAAGTAGTCTGAAAGCTACGGTATATGATTTGTATAGACATCGTACCTCTGTTGAAGCTTGCACTTTTGGCGTAGTGAATAAATTGCTGGCCCTCAAGTGATGTTAGATGGGCTCTGTGTTGTGGTGGAAATGGGAGTATTGCATCTGCCATTCCGTTGAAGGGTGATGTACCGGTACCTGGTCTCTTATAGGTACACATTGGGGTTCATGTACCGCAACTGGATAGCTGTCAAAAAATAATGCACAGGAAAGGAAACCAACATACTTGGTATCATCTTTATGCAGATAACCCATCAAAAAGAGCAGATTTTAATCAAACAAATGATTGCGACGTGATCTCTAAGTATAATGCCACTTTGTCTTCAGGCTCATATTAGAGATTGCATGTTCATATTTATAATATTCATTTTCAGAAAATTGATTGTAGATTTCACGTTGAGCAACTTAATGAACATCGTACATTACTAAAGAAAGGCTCACCAATCGCTTGGAACATGTCTTTCGGAAAAGTGACACATAAAGCGCTCTGACCATTTCTTTTAGCGTGTGGAGGCCATTCATATGAACTTATTTTTGGGTACTCTGTAAAGCTGTGAATCAGCCAAAATCCGGAAACGTTATCAAACACTATGATACCTGAAAAAGTACAATGAAATACAGATGAGAAGATTATTAAAACGAATGTGGTAACCTCATTTACCCCTCTTTAGAAAAATAAGAAATTGGGATCATGAGGTGAAATGAAAAATATGAACTTCCAGACAAGAAAAGACTGTGGAGTAAAAATGAGGGATTACTATGAAGGCAGAATAAATTACTGCAACAAGTTGAGGTAGCAAGCTGCGAGGGAACCAAAGTTGCAATCAGACATGTTTGATAATTACATTCTACAGTGAGACTTAAACCAACTCCCTGCTTAAACTTAATGCAGTTGCTAAATGATTGCTTGCTTTAGCACGTGACGGGTTATTATTTATGGTGCTTTATATTAGGTACTGTGTGTTCAAATTTCTCATATTCAGTCATTGAAGGAAGAGGATGGTCAGAGAGTGGTAGAATGCTGAGGGGACTTTTAAAGCTGTATAATGAGTACGTAGCTGGTCTATATCATTCATTTTAGGGAGGAAGTACCAGATAATAGAACACTTAGGAGTGTAATAAACAGAATGGTGGATAGAGTGTCCGTCATGCAGTCTTTGATCCGAGGATCAACGCATCAAGGTAGTTTGATCCTTTAGGTTACCAAGTACCACTTCAAAACGTATTTATTAACACAATCGTCTGCATTCTTGCCAGTTTATATCTTCACATAATGTTGTGTCTTTGTGTGTATAATGTACTGCATCGCATTTTTGCGCATCGCTGTGTTCTTTGTGTTGCACTCTATAAATACTTGTATTGAATAGTTGACCACATTGCTTTTTATTTAAAATTCCATCGAATAACTTCTCTTTTTTATACCTTCTCTTGAAAGTCAGTTCTAATTTGTATTTAATCGGTCAGACGTGTAAGCCTTCAAATCTGGAAAGTTGTAATCTGTATAGCTAACAGATAGCTCCAGCGGACTCTGTCTAGATTTTAGTATCCAGTAGTCCTTACATGAATTATTTTGGTAAAAAAAAAATCTGCGGTATTACTCTATATGTTTTCTTTCATTTCTTTGAGTCGTTTGATTGTGTTAAATATGTCCTATTGCAACAGCATGTAAAGAGTATGTATAAAGTTAACTTTCATGCTCTTCAACAGTTTTCATTTTCTCAGTCCATCGTTTGTGGGTTTAGAAGGACATTACCCCCAATGTTGTAACAACTGACTAAAATGCAAGAAGCTTTGTCCAAAATGTACCAATTATGAAAGTTGATCCAAGATGCAACAACGTTCTGCCGAAAACGTAAAAAAGTGAGTTACATCAGGTAGCCTTGGAAATATCCAAGATAGCGGACATATTGTTGAAAGTACCATAACTTCATCCAACAATGTCAGATCGGACAGGGAGTTGCACCACTCTGTTCTCATGACATACTCGACAGATGAGTGGGGTATCTTTTGTGTGGTTTTAAGGAATCAGTCAATTGCTACAAAATTCGTCGTAACTGGTCGTAACTTCGACCAGTAACTTATGTGACTTTTGACATCCTCTCATGTAGTTTGCAATGCAACGAATATGCTAATTCGAAATTGGCCCTTGGTTTGGTACATATCAACTGGCTACTTGAGCCCCAATGTTTCGCCAGTGCATTGCAAAAATACATAACTTTGTTTTACTATGACATTTACTGTTATGGTGTTCTCAACGGTTTTGATGGAAGTGTGTTGCAACGTACTGTGACATTTGTTTGACTTTTACTTTGTAGAGGTAGTGCAAGTCTCTGAAATTTAGATCAGATTGATCCACCTGAGTATGTGTCCTACGGAGGATATATAGGGACATGCCAGGTGTAGTTAGATGAAGGTAGTGTAACTTGTTTTTGCAAAAGATTTTATCGTGGGATAAACGCTTACGCTTACTCGAAATCTGTCAAATTATCAAGATATCATATTAGAAATTAACATTGTCGAGTTACAAAAACATGCCAAAACATACTAACTCGATATCTCTGAAAAGTTTTTCAAATTGCTGAGATACCGTGATAGAATATACTTACTTTAAAATAGACTGATCAAGAAAGTTGGACAAAACTAATAGAAATGACATTCATTCAAATTCTGAATGTGAAATAATAGTGAAAGAGGGCCCAGGGGATGTGGAATACTCTGCTGGGTAGTTATGGAGAATAAAAGTTGTGACCACTGGTGAAATGTGGGACAGTCGTTAGTTCTCGGAAATGTTTCGTCATGGCGGTTATCAAATGCTTATTTCTATGAGTAAAGTGTAAGATTCACGAGAATACATACCAGGAGAGGAACTGGGAATGATAATCATTTAGATTTTGAATTACATACGACAGTAGGTATGGCAGCAATTTGCATTCAGTGTCTCTGTCATTACAACCACAAATCCCGTAGGCAAGTTGATTTTAATATTGTGAGTGTTAATTCTGTCGTATGTAAATTTTATGGGAGAAAAACAAGTTCTAGGAGTAAACACTTACACAGTTTGCTTCAATTAACCAATCATATGTATTTGCGGAAACTGTTAAATACTCTTTGGGGATTTACACAAACACAGTGGATTAAATTTCATATAGAAATAGGGCTTAAATGTGGTTCTCTCTTCCTCAGGACTCATAACAACATTTAAACATTAAAAATAGTCTAATTGTATGCCCAAATATTTTAAATAAGGTCATCAAGAATATCCTGGTATCTCTCTGGAGATTGTCAAGGTGCACACAACCCCCATTTACATCTGCAACGTCTTTTGTCACAGTCAACCACTTTCAACTTGTCATCACTTTAGTCACTCTCGCCACTTTTGTTAAAATTGCTGCTAACTTTTGCTACAAATGACAAGGTCGCTGTCTTTGTCTCAACAGTCAATTACCATACTTGCTCATCATTTTAGTCCTGGCGAGTATTGTCATTATTGCAATTACTATCATGTATATTTCGTGTTTTTCCCTATTTAATGCAAATGAACACTGCCTGGTAATTTCTTGGTTGACAGTGCTGTATTGTATCCATTCTATTCTTGGTTAACTTTTAGGATTAGTCTGGGGATTAATGTCAGTGTTCTTCGGTCAAAAAATTCTTCCTATAGGTAGTGTATATTGATTCGCTTGAAGAGTACACTTTTTGCTCATGTAGGAACCCTGGCCATGTGATCGTGGACAACCTGCAATATCTCGCCTTGTCTTTTGACAATTGCCAGTTCGGTGAGCTAATTAAACAGGTATTTGGAAAGTCTACCACCGATATGACCACCATATGCTTTATGGTGAATATACATTGAATTTGTCATGTAAATGGCGGTATACTGGAAGAGAGTTTGTTAAATTATCCACTTGTTAAACATAAGTAGTCCAGTGGTTGAACACTTTGACTTAACAAGTAGTAAGTGTACTCGCACTGCAACTAATATAAAGATAGAGATATAAATACCAAAAAGATACGAAGTCGATTATTGATTCACTTGTGTTTTAACCATTCGGCCTTATTTTGAACAAAGATACGTTCTATAGATCAACTGCTTAAAAGGCAGAGAGGGATGCACAGAGTCGTCAAGGAATCTGGACGCAATTGCCGATTGCTTGCACGTAAACAATTGTACACATTATATTCGAAACCCGACAGCATAGGAATGACTGACAAGTAATCCCTCATAGCTTGTCGTTGTGCCGTTACTGGTAGTAAATGGGATTCACTTCAACCTCACTCTTCTTTTGTTCTACTGACGTTCAACTTGTTGCAAATTTTGATCACCTTGGATCAGTTTTATTACCTCATGCTGTGATAATCCACATAGTCAATTAAACATCGTCCTCGTAAAGTAATTCAGGTGTTTCAATCCAATGTCTAGGCTTTCTTGAGCTGCCTGGCAAGGGGTATTAGGTGACATGTCTCTATATAATATGTGTAATACATGCGTAATTTATGTAATACATAATATATGGTAATACATGTGTAATCGGGCATGAAACTAAAGTCGAACAGTTTAGCATGGTTGTAACGTCATGTCATTTAAGTCTCTACATCATTGCCCATTATTTTATGGGGCCACACTCCTACATTCTTTAGGGTGTTAAAGTACCTTGCCACGGGTACCTTGCCACCTATTCAATGACATTTGTCCAAATCTCTTCAATCACTGCAACACTTAAGAGAGAACTGATATTTGAAATGGAACTTTTTTCTTGTTACCGCACAAGGTCACTTTCCATTGCCATAAGGGACCACTATTTTCTTCTCACGAATTGTCCCTTTCTTATTTGACAATGTTCTCTCAGAGGGTAAGTTCTATTACAAATTGTTGAAAATTAAAAAGAAAAAATGCAAAAAGTAGGCGATAGTTTTAAGAGATGATGACAAGTCCCAGTAAGTTACAAACCATTTACCTTAGGTACAAGTCAAGTTAGAAGTTAAGCAGCAGGAAATTGCCTACTTCGCCGTCATATTCCACCCCTAAGGAAGCAATAGGTCTGAAGCACTCGTTAGATCATACTGTAATAGATGACAACAATTACATTCAGCAAAACTTACAGGGCTATCTCGAAGCAACACAAGCATGTTACAACCAATGTAAAAATCAACCGATAATCTAGTATAAAGTTAACCGATAATGTAAACCGAACAATAAATCTAGTAGCAAATCAACTGGTAATATTGCAACCGATAATATAGTTACAAAAAATGACCTATAATGTAGTAACCGATAATGGTCGGTGTTCTACAGTTGGTGTTCTGGGTCCAAAGTATTATGTTATTATGAGCAGTGGTGATTGTTTCACATTGTTCATACTGCTGTAGCTGACATTCAAGTAGTTCCGATTGAAGTTCTTATGCTGTGTATGTGATGAACAGAAATGCTTGGATGTTAATGTGGTTAATTCCATGGTGACATCCAGGTTTTCTACGATTTTTAAATTAGATGTGATAGTCATTTTGAGTCCAAATGATTTGAATGCTTGTACGAACTTTTCCCTTCAAACTGTCTACTTCTCTTTTTTGTGTTAAAGACTGCGAGGTTGTCGTCACGGTATATACCGATTTTTCCATCAGAGAATTTCTGGTTTAGATTAGCCAAGAGGTAGAGGCGTCTTAGAATACTTAGGACCCCAAACACCAACACCCTGCAAAGAAAATGCATCTGCAGAACTTTTGCGCCCTACACGGAAAATGACTGACAGAGTCCATTGTTTACAGGCCACGGTGAAGCAGGACACGGGTGAGCACACCTACATAGGCTTATGGGGATGTCAATTTAAGAGCAGATTCAGCAATCATACCAAGTCAGTTCAAAATGAATCATACCAAAACAAACGGCAACTTTCGAAATTCATCTGGTGACTCTGGGACAAAATATTCAATAGAATGGTCAATACTCAACCAGGCCAACACTAACGAAAAGATGCACACACACAAAATGCAGCCGTTGCCCTGAACAAAAAGTTGCCATCTTCACTGCCCAAACTTAAAAGACGAACATCCTCAACCAAAGAACGGAACTCGGGTCCAAGTGCAGACACTTCGAACCATTGAGCAGTTCCATTCAACAAAAAAGGAAAAAGCCTTCAGAGAGAGGACTACATTCACTCGCCTGACGATCGCAAGACCACGTGAAACAGCGAGATCGATCTGACTCAGCATATTTTGCTTACTTTCTGTACAGCCTTGCCTCGTGTATTGAGCACTTTCTTGATCAGAATTAAACTATGTTATTTATATATGTATGTATCAAACCACCGGCAACCATAAAATACACATTTGTCAGTTAAGCAGAAAGCGCTCAATTTCTAGATGTTCGAATTACCCAAAGCAACAAACGACTTGAAACTCAACTCAGCTCAGCTAGCTCTAAAGCTTACCTTTTACCGACATCTTGCCATCAGAAACATATTCACGAGTATTCCATACAGCCAGACACTCAGAATCATCTGAAACTGTTCTGAAGACAATACAACGAATCACCATCTATCTGAACTCAACAAACAAGTCATACAGAGTGGATACAACTCACCTGTAATAAAACAACAAATACAAATCACACAAAAGTAATCAAAAGATGATCTATAGACTAACACATAAAAGAAAAAAAAAACAACACCACAGACACTTACATTCCCTCCGATATTCTCTAACCGTCCTAAGAAGCTAAAATATGTGCACAGACACTAACTGATTCCACAAAATTAACTCCTACATTCAAAGAATCCCCGTGGTTGCTTTCTCTCGTTCACGTTCTCTATGAGACCTCGTATTGGCCCGCCTTCCTAAATACCCAAAGACGCACAAGACACACACACTACCAAAAGACGGCTCTTTTGTCTGTAAGTCCAAACCCTGCATGCTACAAAAATACATCACACAAGCAGACAAATCTAGTAGCACCACAACAGAACCGACTTTTCCCGTTACATCGCACATTGACTGTAAATATGGACAATTTATCTTCTCACTTGCACAGCTTGCAATAAACCATACATCGGAAAACAGAACTCACACTTTACAGGAGATTCAGCAACACTTAATCAGAAATAATCAACTTTTATAAAAGTTACGTCAAACAACTACCGTACACCACAAATGTCGAATCTCCATCACGCTTTATATACAAAGTAACTTTTAAAGGCATTGAAATCATCAAAGAAAAATCACACAAACCAATCCTACAAAGAGAATCTTTTTGGATAGAAAAGCTGAAAACTTTAAGCCTAATGTCGTCATCATATGCGGATAAACATGTAACATCACGTGACCACCAATACTACATCTGCAACACACAACACAACCCACAGCTACACACAGGGACATTTTGTTTATATCTTTTACCGTTGTTGAGATATGACTTTTTAAAATTTGAGAAAATGCTAACAGATGACGTGGAGTGTTGCACAGTGTAAGTTTTTCTTTTGTTAACCCTGTAAATTTTGCTTCCTTATTTCTTAATTCCATTGGTAAGTGATATTGATATTTTGGAATGAGAAAATACATGCTTCCAAAGTAAAACCTCCTGGCATATAAAATTCTCTCCTTGAAACAAACGTTACATAAACAAAGGGTTAACATAAGACATATCATGGGAATCCATCTCTTGACGTCACAAATTTGCATACTTAGCCAATGTTTATCCCTGATTCAGCTGTGATGCACTAATTTGACTGTACATCGCTCAATCTTTGACGGAGTTTGATGAAATTTGTTGCTATTTTTAAAATTTTCAATGCTGAATGCACTCGATACTCAAAATGTCATTTTCATGTCATGAGGGAGTCACTTCTTCCCTCATTTCCATCTCAATCCTTTGCTCAAAGTCTATGTACACTATCAGCAGCTTGACAGGAAGCCTCAGGTCTACTGCTGTAGCTTATGTAATTCTGTTTTCTTTTTTATAAAACTAGAACATACATTTAAGTACTTACCTTACCTGTAACTAAGCAGCAAAACTTTTAGGTGAGGGGGTTTGCGGCTACGAGCTGACGATGTAACTAATATGGACAACTTTAAAATATTTACCATATTTGTGACGATTGCAAATGTAGGGCAAACGTTAGGGTTAATTTTATTGTACCATATATGCAGGCTACACCTGTTTTACCATTAAGATATGCACGGAACTGCAAATCTTCCCGAGGTTCGCCCCTGGTATAATCTAGAAGATGTTCCACAGATGGCACAGCCGGGGTCCTAAGGCGGACCTCGGACACCACGTTGGCTTGATGGCACGTTAGGTCGCTTTCTCGTCATAGGGTACACAAAAGGATAGGGAGAAACCAAAATGATTTTCAATTGTGCTTCGTGGGAAATTGATCAAGGTTTTCCTACGCAGCTGGAAGTGGGAGGGACTATGATCAGCTGTAACATTTTCCAAGAGCTCAAAATGTAAAAGAGGATGCGTAATTCAATTATATGACTTTTATATGACGTATTTTCTTAAGATTCCGGATATATTTTTTTTCATAGATGAAATTTCCTCATGATTGAGAATTTGCAGACATAAGATCCTTATTTAAAGGCTGGCTACATGCAGTTTAAAACACGCGGGAAGTGCCGTTTTCGTCCAACTGGAGGTTGAGGGGAGAGTTGCAAAGCCCAAAATATTCTTGGACGCCCCGTGACAACCGATGGTGGCTCTCAACTCAGTAGTGCCAGCACTTACCCTCCTCCATATTCTTTGTCGTTCCACCAACTTACGTCATAGCTCACTAAACTTTTAGGAAATAAATTAGGCCAGCAGATGTCCCCCTACTTTCAATATCAAATCACATATCCTTGATCATTAAACACACCACAACTACTGTACTCGTAACGTACCTCTTTTTTACTTTTATCAACATTCTCCGTTTTCTACTTCCTAAACTAATAAACACATAGAATTTAAGTACCTTACAATGGTTAATTATACTATAGGTATTTCATTCTGTAATATAACTTATAGTTATCAATTTCCTTTCTCTATTTCTTTTCCTGCACGCAGTATCTTGAAGAAGGCCAAGAGGTTGGAACTTAACAACTCTTGTAAATGAGAAGCAACCTTCGCCGGGTTTTCATTCAACTTTTACATGATGCAAGTTATGCTTGTATGAATCGTGTCATTCAGTCTTGAGCCAACTCTGAGCTGCACTGGTGAGGTCCAAAAGATCGAAACAGTACTGTCTACAGATTGAGTTTATATGTGATGTTATGTATGTGTACCGCGTCACATTGTGTCACAAACTTCTCAACAACTTTCAACGGCATCTCAAAGAGGCAAGCTTGAACAAATCTCATGTTTGGAGTAAAGTTGTGCAACTATGAGAACAAAACTGTTTTGTTTTCTTGTGTAGGTCTAAGGTAATTTGAAATCAACAGGCTCAAATTGTAAAAATTATGGAAATATGATATATCAACGGACGTCTCTTCAGGTCTCACAGTAGGTATGTAGATGTTCCACAGTAAGTAGAGAATCCTCAGGATTTAAATGTTAATGGAGGCAATTGCAATGCTATTTGATCAACAGGGGTTAATTTGGGAAACAGCATGTACGTATGGACTCTCAGGATATTAGCTCAGACATGTCTCTTATTTTGTAAGCATTTCTACATATTATCGTAATGCAATGTGATGTAATCATGATGCCAGTCATCATACCTGGTCAGCAGATGTCATTGTGTAAAGCGAATGTTTGATATCGATTGGTGGTATGATAAATGACTGAATGTTACAAAGCATGCTATACATCCTTGCCTTAATATGCCAGATTCATAATGTATCATCGAAACCGCAATCCATTTGTGAGTTCTTGTTTTTACTTAGTTACACTTATTTACATTACTTATTAAGTTACAGGTTTGTCACTAATGCATTATCGGTAATTTTTTTTACTACAGTATCGGTTACAACATTACCAATAAATTTTTACTGCATTATCGATTATTACATTATCGAATGCTTTGTTTTTACATTTTCGGTTCGTTTTACCTTATCGGTTAATTTTTACTACATTATCGGCTGTAACAGCGCAGCAATAGTTAGTATTTCTGTCCGAAAAGTACAAAAGGTGTGATGATCCCAATTTGTAGGTTAGAGTCCAGGGGTCAAGGAATGGGATTGCTGCCGGGACAGACAGTATACCCACAGGGGTACACCAATAACTGACTTTATGCAGCTGAAAAGGTGTATTTGTGTATTTAAAAGAGTATATCTTAGGAATGACAAAAATACCAATGATTTTTTTTATATACATGGGCCCAGACAGTAGCAACAAAGGCACCCATGGCCCATAACGAGTTTGATTCAACTGAAAACGGACACAGATAATTCTTGTCCATTTCAAAGACTACATCTTATGTATTCTAAAATCACCAAAGACAGCAACTTCATCATTAACATTAGGTCAGACAGTAGCGAGGGTGTGGGGGGGGGGGGTTAATTCATGGTAGATAACACCTTTATTAACACAATAAAACTCTATACATTTACACTTGTTCTTGTCGCGTGAAGTGTATGTCTTGCAATTACAAAATTACCAGTGGCAGCCACTTTACTGTTACGTGGCAGAAAACGTTGAAACCCTATTTGTGATTCACACAATGCAAATCATAGGCACGTTCTCTTGTTTATCGAACTTAGAAACTTTAGAGACGATAATGCAAAAAAGGACTTTCTCTAACCCCTATAATAGTGAATCACACACGCGTTGCTGCAATTATGGAGTTTGTTGTACTGTATAACTCCTTTTCTAATGCATTTTAACGAACGCTACTTTGGAGTAAATCCTTTACTTCAAAATTCAGCAACACCTGGTCTCTTTGCTTTAAGCGGCACAAGCTCTTGGGAAAATAGCGAAATGGAAAACTTTGTCATTTTTGCCAATCCACCAAACTTTGCCATTTTTCAGATGCTCCGATCCTATCTCCATAGCATTACGAGTCAATCACTAAATCTGTCATTTTAAGTTGAACTGCAAACTTTATCTAAACCACAGAATCTCCTATCTATACTTAAGCACGCTACTCCCCTTGCGTAGAAAAGAAACCAAGTATGCAACACATCAGAATGTGTAATCGAACATCTCTCCAGCTCATATGAGTTCGTGTGATTGGTTGACGCTGAGATAACGTTTTAAAGTCGCTTGTATGGTTTTCCAAGATGAGATCCCATGCAGCGTGCAAAAAAAGTTCAACGCGGCTTGCAATACGCGAATGGCTGGTTCGCATTGGTCGAAGACAGAATGAAATCGCTATAGTCACTTCACGTTGGTCATTGAACCACAACTTTTGTGGTTTGGGGTGTGAAAGGTTGGAGCTTCTCTATCATACCATGGAGCTATTACAGGGACAACTGTACAAACAGGGACAACTGCTTACTACCCGAAAGCAGATTGCCAATGCGACAACCCTACTTGTAAAAAAGTGTACATTTCTGGTGTCACGTTGAGTTTGTTTTCTACATTTTTCCCAAAATATAAAGCAATTGTTAAATTCATCCGAGTGAAAAAAAAAAAAAATTACTACCTCGACTTACAGATGGCGTGATAATTTCAATTTATCAAAATATATGAGAGAATTTTGGGATGGGTGATGACCCCCCAGAGGAGGGGTGGGGCGGAGTCCCTCCCTCCAAATTAGTTTCACATTTAATCGCTTATATTTAGAATTCACTTCTCTTCTAAACTATCGTACCTACGTAACAGTCGGACCTTACATCGATTTCTAAGATTTAAAGTCTGTTTTTCAGTTGCGTTTTCGTCTGTCACGGTGTCCGTTTCTTTCGTCACCATTGAATCCTAGCCTCAAAACTGAATACGAAATAATTGGTCTAAAAGTTCTCCAGATATGCTGGAAATACAAATTTTGGGGCAACTTTTTTTTTTTCAAATATCAGCAACATTCACTGGATTTATCATTACAGTACTATTATGTTGAACAAGGTGTTCTCAGGTAAGTACTTTAAAAAAATTAAGTTAATTGGTCTAATAATTCTCAAGATATGCTGGAAATACAAAATTTGGGGCAAAATTGGCCTTTTTTTCTCAACAATCTGAAAATTTCACTGTCTTTACTACAAAAATAATATACCTTGAATATTTCATTCTCGGGTAAGCGTTTGCAACATTTTGCGTTAAATGCTCAAATACTTTTCAAGATATGCTGGAAATAGCAATTTTTGGTGAAAATTGGCTTTTTTCTAAAAAAATCAGCACATTTGACTCGATTTACCATACAACTAATACATCTCGCACACATTGGCATCATGCACAACCTCACCAAGTTTCAACTTAATCGCTCATATGTTTTTCAAACTATTCCTGGAAAAACCACAATTTGGACAGGTCTGGACGCACACACACACGCACACACGCACACGCATTGGCACGGACACGTTTTCATTTATACCACCCAACAGGACCCTCCTGTACCCATGGTCACTCTACCATGGGGTACCCCTGGGGTGTCGCTACTCATCCACTACAAGCGTTTCCATGGCAACCATTCTCCCATGGGTGCACAGTACAATATATAGCTCCACTAGCCAAGTGACTACAATATCTCAACTTGGCCCTGTAGGGCGATGAGATAAAAAAAAATCCAAGAGGGAAAACTGAGCCAACTGACACTCCCTTTTGTATGTGTCAAGGCAATGGCCATTAACCTTGATGAATGAGTGGGAGAGTGGGAGAGTGGGAGATATTAAAAGTAGGAAATGGCAAATTGAAGATTCGAACCAAACGATGGAACCTCAATGAGTGTGTGTGGTATTTCAATCGTTGATACGGGAAAACTGATGTGCTGAAAGATCGTGTGCAAAGAGCCCAGACAAGGTGATGACAACTCAGTCGAGACCGGTGTGGCAATAAATGTTGTCAGTTGTCTTAAGGACGTGATTTTCCACTGAACAGACACTTTTGGTTTAGGAAGAATTGCAATATAAAGACAGTGTCTTTTCTTCGTATGACTATTAATTCGTAACATGATATAACAAGAAAGAGTACAAATGTATTGCTCAGCGAGCTTACAAAGCATTAAGGAATATGTGGGCTAATAAGGCTGGCTTTGATTAGCATAATAAGCAATACCAGCAAATTAAAAAATCCAGCATCGTTGTGTAAAAACACAACCGTAAAGAAATGTGTAATGTATGATTATTTAGTTACGCAGTAGATTGTTGATCGCAAATTTAAAATAAAGTATAGTAGTATTTTTAAACAGCCACAGAAAACTACTTTGTGGTCAAATAAGATGTTAAGTGAAAATGAGATTTCTTTCTAGTCAGTAATCAGTTGTAGAATATATGTTCCTTCCTACAAAGAGAGTTATGATGTAAGGTAGCATCAATGATGAGCATTAATTGCAAAGGAAGTCACGCGATAGAGGTTTTGAATAGATTACTTTATAAAAATATTCAAATCCTTACATCGTCCATTACGTTAATGGCAGGGTCTACACTTTACTCCCAGCTGCCGTTATTAATTGCAAACTTTCTAATAATTTCTGGCTCGGAAGTCAATGTGCTCTGATTCCGACATTTTCAAAAGTTTACGAAAGAACTGGATGTACTCTTATAGTTGAAAAAGCTGTGGAAACTACCCCATCGTGGTCTATTTCTCCAAATGAAGCCTAATTTCAAAAGAAATGGTTGCATCAGAGGATCGTTATTTGCAAGGACTCGATGTCACACATTCACCACAGCGTCCGCTTTCTCTCATTTCTAAATATATAGCCACCACCCTCTCCAAAAATTCTTCTATCTACCGTAATTAACACTCTCATAATGAGATTTCTTCCACAAGTAAACATTTCAAAGATGTTCTTGTCCAGATTTTTGTCAAATAGGTGTGCAGATGTAAGAGCAACAATACTGGCACTTTTTTTTATCTGTAAGCACAACTTTCTTCTATGGTTATGGATATAAATATAGCTATTGAATCCTTCTATAAATTGTCAAAACAAAACTACCCTCAACCTTGGTGATTGGTTGAAAAACATTTCAGTCAGTTCTAAAATGTAACTTGCGCAAATGTTTTGGCAACTAAATAAAAAACTAGAAACTCAGTTATATGTTGCTATACTAATATTTGTATCACACCACCGTATATTTTGCACCCTGCGCACAAATTACACCAATGACACAAATTACTAGACAAACGACAGAGTTTCCTATTTTGATTCCTTGCCGCAGGCAAAGGGAATCTATGCAGTCCCGATGTCGTGTGTGAGTGTGTGCGGGTGTGTGTGTGAAACGCTGCTTGTAAACATGATACTGAAACATGAAACTTGTGAAATTTAATGCTTATCAATAGAGAGGAAGGAACTATATTGCAAACACTCAAGAAGGGTAACCATGACTGATCTCATACTTGCTGTGTGGGTTGGTCATAGTACGTAGAAGATCCCTATTGTTTTTGGTGTCCAAATCTTGCATACTAATAAGGTTATGGGGTCAAACATAAAAATCTTAAAACTGCCATAGTTCCTTATCCGTGGGTCAGATTTGTTTTAAACTTGATACGGTCGTCTGTTATCAACAGGTTCACGACCGTGTGAAATTTAATGCTTATCAATAGAGAGGAAGGAACTATAAAAGAATAATAATAATAATAATAGCCTAAACACCATTATTGTGTTTATTATAAACTACCGTACAAATTAGTTGAAACTCTTATGGGCTACAGTGTGTAAAATTACTATTGGCAGCTTGTGGTTTTAGTGACACAGTTAACTCAATGGGATTTTGGTCGTTGGAAACTTTTTGTTCTGTTTTAAGACTATGGTAGCCTAGGAGGACCATTAGTGAATGTATGTCATGTTTGAAATAGCAGTTTCTTTATGTGTCCATATTGTAATACATTGGGATAGATAGACCCCAAGTTCAAGTATTTAGGTCAGGTAGTTTTGACCAGGCACTTTCCCAGCCATGTGAATGATGACTCATCCCCTAGGAATGTGCCTTGTCCAGTCTTTTTGTAAATAGTTACATTCAGTCAAGTAGGGTCATTGCCAGCAGTTATTCATATGTTGACAGCCCAGTTGCAACATGAAAGATTCTAAGTAGAATAAAGCATCAGAATAAATTGTGTATTCCCTTATTCACTTGATTCTGAGTTGTTATTCATTGTTCAGGGTCAACTCCCAAGCGAACCCTTAAGTACCAATATACTGCAAAACTGGCAACGAAGATAAAGATTTTTTTTCCCTTAAAAGCTGTGGAGAATGATTAACAGTAAATATGCCTCTCATTGGAAAAATTGAGGAGTTCGATTCAAGTTGTGAGGACTTTGATAGTTACTCAGAGAGATTGTCACAGTTTTTCATCGCGAATGATGTTACGAATGAAAGAAAGTTTCAGTCTTTCTTAGCGTTGTCGGAGCACGAACGCACGGACTGTTGAAAAGTTTGTTAACTCCCGATAAATCGTCTGATAAGTCTAACGATCAACTCGTACAAATGCTGAAAAGATACCTGGCGCCAAAACCACTTGTTATTGCCGAGCGATTTAAGTTTCATATGGACGACATTTTAAAGGAACATTCTGATCTTTTTAATAAGGAACTAGGAACGCTCACTAAATTTTGGACCAAGATTCAGGTAAGAGAAGGATACTGCAGTTCCCCCAAGTTTCATAAGGCAATATCTGTACCTTATGCACAAAGAGCGTCAGTGGGTGTAGAATTAGATAGGTTAGAAAAGGAAGGAATCATTTCCAAAGTTTATTATTCAGATTGGGCAGCACCAATAGTCATTGTTCGTAAGACAGACGATACAATAAGAATTTGTGGGGACTATAAAGTTAAAATTAACCCATGTATTGATGTCACGCAGTATCCTCTGCCTAATCCCCAAGATATTTATGCTTCTTTGGCAGGAGGCACAATATTTTCCAAGTTAGACTTGTCACAAGCCTATTAGCAAATGTTGGTAGATGAGAATTCTCAAAAGTTTCTCACTATCAATACCCAAAGGGGTTACTACCAGTATTTACAGCCTTGCTTTTGGGGTTGCAAGTGCACCTGCAATATTTCAGTCTGTTATGGACCAAATTTGCAAGGCATTGATGGAGTAATGTGTTACTTGGATCACAGGCATGAATATGGAGCAACATTTGGAGAGGTTAAGATTAGTATTAAGTCGTTTGAAAGACAATGGGCTTAGGTTGAAAGCTAGCAAGTGTAAATTCTTGCAGAGTAGCTTGTTGTATTTGGGTCATGTCATTGATCGGGAGGGTATCAGGCCATACCCCGAGAAAGTTCAAGATATCATGGAGGCCCTGAGCCCCAGTGATATCGGGGAGCTGAGATCACTTCTTGGCATGGTCCAGTATTATGCCACATTTCTCCCAAATCTATCGACTACGTTGCATCCACTAAATGAAAACAAAAAGTGTAAAAACAATATCGACAGCAGTCTAACCTAGACTGATGTCATACTTGATGTGTAGATTGTATATACTAAGTAGAAGACTTCTTTTGTTTGAGGTGGAGATCAAAGGTCGTTTGAGGTCACACTGAGGTCAAACTTTGCTAATACATTAACTCCAGAAGGGTAATGTTGACTGATGTCATCCTGTACTTGATGTGTGGGTTGGCCATACTAGGTAGGTGATCCCTATTGCTTTTAGGTGGACGTCACATGTCACGGGCATTTCAGATCACCAAATAAAGGTCATTTTGGGTTAAAGATTGATAGATAAACAATAGTGACTGAGTCAGATTCTAGTCCAAGTCATGATGTCCAAATCAACAACTCTGATAGTTGTGAGAAAAGTGGTGAGCTGAAACAAAAGTGGTTGCTACATACACATGCTCTGATGAGGAATAAAATGGATTGAAACAACGACAAGGTGTTTATCATTTTGATGTATTACACTGACAGTACGATACCTTTCGTGTGTCCTTTGTCTTTACGTTGGGGGCCATTTGGTGGTTGGTCGCTGTACAGAATAACGGTGATCTGTGAGAAACAATAACAGCTATAAACCATATCATGCGTTACAGTTTAATGATTTTTAGTTTGAACTTTAAGGAGTAGCTTCGTCATAAATGTCCATTTGGGAGATCTTAAATGAGAGAAAGGAATGTGTAAGCACAATCTAGTGGTAATACTATACCGATGTGACCAGTTTTACCTCTCTATGCTGTTGGTAAATTATATGTAATGTCTTTGCCAGGGGATTCCTGGTAGTACTCAAGTTGTTTTCACGGGCCGAATAGTGTAAACGTCCTGATTTTTGTCAGACAAAAAAAGATACTCTTCTCCAGTCCACGTCCGGTTATTGGTGCCTATTGGTAAGTTGTAGATGTAGTACCTAGGGTGAAGACATGGTAACGATCCAAGTTTAAAGTTTACATTTTTGTATTGTATTATGGAATCGCTGGGATTGTCCTGTATAACCTGGGTTGGTACTAAAAGTCAGCAAGAGTTGTGCCTCATTGGCATGTGTGTCAATATCTATCCGAGCCCTAATCGGCAGCATAATTTGACCCAAGTGAGACCAAATGTAGTTCATTGGCAGAAGTGAAAGCTACTGAATTACTGCTTCTAGAAAGCACATTTTTTTGGTGAGGAAAATATGACTTAAAAAGAATTATTGCACCAGATTACTCCTAAGATTACCTGATAGTTGAATAATTGCTCAAAAAGGGGCTACGGATCACCTCCCCTTACATCGTTCAATCAGGTATGCCATAACTTATCTCCTGGTTTCATCTACCAATCAAAATGCCATTGCATCAATTTTGTTACCAAAAAAAAAGTCAAAAAAAAAAAAAAAACTTTAAAGGTATAGGACTGGTTCAATATATTCCGGTTTTGCCCACATATTCAATGCAACTCAATATGGCATCCATGTGGGAGCCTTATGGAATGTGTAATAATGCCGGAATTACAGACATTAAAACTTCACACTGTTGTTCCGGTGTCCTGCTCCCTCGGCCTAAATCGAATTAATCTTGTTACTTAAACTAATTGATAGGTATGGACTATAAACTGTTACGAATGAACTCAATGTACTGAGGTTTGTTGCTACAAAATGATTAGACCAGCCATACTTACCAATCCAAGGCTCTGCCATTTGTGTCTCTGCAAGTGACTTTTTTTCTTTTGTCTACGGAAAGGAGAAACATTAAGACAAATATTAAAAGAAACTCAGTGAAATGTGTGATTAGTTTACTACTTACGAAAATGTCTAAAAGTAGCTCTGTCGAATAGTATGAACTTGCGAATAAAAATATTATACATAATGTCTGTATTATCTTGATTCATGAGACATAACAGTTGCATATGATCAAAAGATCTCGGAGTCTTCTTTGCTGATCACATGATCAAATAAAAAAATAAAGATATTGGCAACACCACTTAACACTACGTAGACTTTTATGATTGGATTTTTTACTAAATAATAATAATAATAAAATCTAGAAGACGGTCCAGCAACAAAAATTAAAAGAAATACAGATGCAAGGGGGAAAATCACCAACAAAGATACCCCAAAATACAAACCCAAAAATCACAACAAATTAAAAAAAGAGTGAATACATGAGTTACAAAGAGTTACTAAACAGATAAGTTTTTAACAAATTTTTAAAAATGCTAAAAGATGCAGCATTCCTGATGAACACAGGTAGCTTGTGGCAAAGTTTTGGGGCAAAGGTGTAAAACGTAAAAGTGAATATGAGGTAGAAATTGGACAAGGTGGTGGAAGCCGAAACTGAGAAGTTGAGCAAAGAGTGCTGTATGAAGTCAGAAGATTGGCAAGATATGGAGGTGCAAGTACATGCAGACATTGTAAGCAAGCACGAGTAATTTAAACGTAATACCGTCCTTAACAGATAACCAAGGTGTTGTAATGTGGTTCCAGTCATGACGACAGAATACACAATGATAACAGTATATGTACAATTAAAACAGCTGCTACCTTCACATAATGAATGTGTATTTAGCCGAGTATTATTTTATTAGATGAAGAATACGTGTGCAGTTTATGAGTAAGTGCACAACCATCCAAAAGCTTACACATATTATGACCGTCATAGAACAATGCAAATGAGTAGCAATAATTCAAAGCTGAAAATGAGATGGCATTTCCAAGCAAACTCTAGCAAGTAAAAGTGATTGAACCATGCTTCATTCATCTTATAGTTTTATTGTTTATAACAACGTACCGTTTTAGTAAAATTAAGGGATAAAAGAGTATACGTTCACTGCAAGTGTCTTTGCTTACCTGAAGAGTTGGCAGTTCTTGATTTGTCACGTTTTTTCTGTGTTGCTCCTAGACGGTCTTGCGTGTCACTTTTTTGATCCAATAAAGATGGTAGCTGGCTTAACCTATAGTGTACACAAAACTATATTACACTGATGCAAACAAAAAATCCCATCATAGCCACAAATTTATCAATACGATTGTCACCTGTTGTCCGCTTTTCTTAAAGCAAGATGATATATCAAAGCATATAGCTTAGATTGCTCGTTGTGCTGTAACACAACCAACCGCCTGCCAGTGTAAACGTTACACTACAAACAGTTGGGCACTTTACATGGATCCAAAGTTAAGCAAATGTAAGAGGGCCTACGGTTAGGTATTTTACACTGGATCAATGCAGGACAACAAACTATTGGGTAGTTCACCATTCTTTCCGCAACAATTTTGGGCAGTGTACACTTGTCCGACGTTGGACCAATACATGACAGCCAACCTTGGGTAATTCGCCACATTTAAACATTGAGTCAACGTTATACAACCAAACATTGGGCAATGTGCCTTGGACCAACACAACTTGGAGGGTCTCCATACAACCACGAGATTAATATTCTTAAGGACACAAAACTCCACAACACAAATAACTTAGGCCTATTGGTAGGCCTAATTAGGACCTATATGATGAACAAATTAAACAGGGAAGGCCTTGAGAAAGTACTATAATACGTATAAGAAATATGTGAAGTCAAACACAACCTCTTTTCATGTACTACTTTTTTTACAAACTTTTCGTAAACTCAATAAGCCATATAGCAAACAACATGATGTTTTATGACTACTGCACACTGTATATTATAATTAATTATGGAGTTCTTTACTCGTGTGCCAGCTATCCAACTTCCCCCCAGTTGTGCATGTACGGCACTGCACTGTACTACATAGGAAAGCAGTGCAGGCAACATTTGCATACTGAAGACATAACCCCTTGTGCATTACTGGTTAATCGTTTGTTTCATTATCAATGAAACACAATCAACTGGTCAACGTAAACACTACACAGATGAACAGTATACAATTCGCACATGGGGCTACAACCCCGCTTCGAGGTGGTCTGCAACACGTAGGGACACGATTATAACGCTCCGAGCTTAAGAGTCTTGAGGTCGGGGCAATCCCGATTCCGTCGGAATGCAATAATAGATACTCCTGCGGCGCATGCCCATGAAATGTTTTATCAGTTTTGCACATTCAATGCCATGCTTCGTTCGGAAACTTACAATCCTGCAAATATCTCAGAGCTTCCGAGTTTCTCACGTTAGTGTGCGTTAACCCCGGACCCCAAGTGGAAAACCACGGTGGCCTCTGTCCAACGTACCACGAGTTAATCTTCAAATAGTGCAGTGCGCAGCCCTTTAGAGGGGAAACTTTGATCATTCAAACCTTTCACTTAGTCATGTATGTCAACCCATGATTCAATGGAGACTGACCAGTCTGGGTTAGCTTATAATAGCTTGATAGGTTGCATTTTGAAAATTGTCTAGGCTACTCTTAGATGTCCTTTGAGTGTCGATCACTTTGAATTAAGTTAGCTTTATCGTGTGACAAGTAATGAGCATGTTAAGTCGCCTAACGTAAAGCCTACTCTCGAACTTAGTTCATCTAACGTTAAAGTCTTTTTCTTGGCAATAGCCTAAACAATAAATGTCGGCGTGAGCCAGTCACTACTCACGATCGACTGAAATAATAAAGTTTGATGAGTCGTTGTGTTACACATGTACGAGCAATTTTATGACGTTTAAACAATATGTTAATAGAATAACACGTTAGGTTAATCCTAGAGACCCTATAGTAGTATGGTATCTAGTGAATCCTGACCTGGAATCTTATGCTAGCCCCCGACTGGTAGTGTTAGTGGTGAGATGTGCAGGTCGATGGCATTTCGAGTGGTGTACAGTAATACACACTATTGTAAAATCCATAGGATGTTGCAAGCAGGCCAAAATGGCGATTAGCACTAAATAAAACATTACAACTTGCCCGCGTAAATATTCACCTTCACCGTAAATCTACACTTAACGTGCGAGAACGAAAAACGTATTTTTTGGGCACAAAGGCAGATGAAAAAGGGAGAGGAAAGCACATAGCCAGCTGAGAAAATTCAAGAATAGGAAGCTATTTGCTTCAATTAGAGAGTACAACTCTCCTAACAGGTAGTAGCCGGTCAATGTCTAAAAAATATGGGACACTTCAGTTTGAAAATACCGTAGAGACTATAATTTGTGTCACAGGAAACATGTATGTGAATTTCAGTTTGGTGGAAGATTGGTGAATTTGTAGTCCGCAAACACGGATTGCCTCTTTAATATGCTTATAGATTTACATTCACGATTTGTTAGGAGCACATTTAATATATAAAGAAAGTCGCCAAAAGTGGCCTCTATTTGATATGTTAAGTTTAATTACATCCTTTAACTCATAGCATTCTACTGTAGGGAGTAATGTTTTGTAGGCGATGGTAGGCACTCTATAAGACAACCACAGATCACACATGTAGTTTATTGTGTCCTTATTTTGAAAGCTTATAGGTATAGGTTATCGATATTGAATGATTCTAAATCGATATACTTACCCATCTACATTATTGGCACTGCTGTCTCTGCCACTGAGTTGTCTGTTCTCTACAGTAGGAATGAACAAGAAGACAGTGAAATCCAGGAAAGTCAGAGGAAATTGCGTGTTAAGATGGCTACCTAAATGGGAAATCTTTAACCGTTTCTTTTGATCAGTATCGGGAATGACCTTTGGAATGTATGACTTTTCAACATAATTTCAAAGACGTGTCCTTAAAAGGGGATAGGGAGTTAGGAGATAACGAGTTATAAAAAATATCTTACATAACTTAAGTTTTGCACTTTCTCCACCTCGAGTAGAAGCATACCTGGTAAACAGATTTGTGGTAAAAAATTACCTGTCCATGAAAAATTTTGTTAGAAAGCGCTTTAGTAGAGAGAAAAAAACGTTCATGTTTGAATTTTGCTTATGTTGTGACCCGCAAGATAATATTCATGATTAAGTCTCTCAAGTCTTTTCCTTTTCCATCTAGCTTGCACATGGAATGTTGTTTGTTCAAAGGTTATCAATGTCTACCTGAACTCTACAGGAAGACATTGATGGCATTCCCTCAACGGCATTCTTCCTGCAAAGCTAAGGAAGCGTATTATTGTTCGTGGGAGTCAAAGGTCATCTGAGGTAAGTAGATGTCAAGCACTGAAAATTTTGTTTACACAATATCTAAAGATAGCAATCATGGTCAGTTTTGATACTTATCATGTAAATGTCTTATATCAAGTTTACTAAAGGTTTTATTTTTTGTGGAGATCGAAAATAAAATGAGGTCGCCGGAGGTCAATCACTGAATACTTTGTTAATAATATATCTTAGAATGTGAATGTTGTAGATCAGGTAGAAAAATCTAGTGTTCTTCGTGGATGTTAAACATCATATGCGCCACTAGAGGTCAGGTGTTGAAAATGTAACCAATGTTTTTCAAGTGATAATTCTCTTCTTGGCTCTTGGGTAGTCATTAATAGGACGATTGATCCATTGCCTTTGGTCCAGAAAAAGGTCATCTGATGTCGCACAGGTCAAAACTTAAAATCTTTTAACCTCGAACTCTTTAAGGCAGAGATTAATTGCCCCAGACAGATGCGATTTTCAAAACCACTTACTACTAGCCAACGCCCCTCCACAACAGCCTGATTGACATTCCTCATTTTGCACATACAATCCTAATTTTAAGTGCTGCGTTTCCTGAGAGCATACAATATCACATGTGACATCCCATCACTCGGCATATGCTGTGTAATATGAGCTACTCTGTATATTTTCAATTTGCGGTCAATGCAAAAGCAGAATCAATTTACAATTTTGCTTACCACTAGCAATGTCGCTTGGAGTGATGAGTGACTGGCTTTACGATAGGAAACTTGGATACTTTTCGTACTTGTTGATGATGTGCCACATTATGTAGACAAATCCGTTTATTTTTGGTGGTCACTGTGCCAAAGTTCAAAGAGTGAAAATATGGCAAAAAACCGGGAACACCACATGCCCTTCAAGCAGATGCAGTAGTTTTCAAACTTGGTATGTTTAATTTCCCTATTTACTACATGAGTTCCAGATGAGGTGAGAGGCCATCTGCGGTCACCAGGTTACGATCTTGGGACTGTACTACCACAGTATAACGACTTGTCTTTACCATGTACTAGCGGTGCAGAACATGTAGCCTACAAGAACTATTTCTGATGAACATTAGTCTAAATGTTGTGTAATTAATTCATCGAACACTCAATACATTTTGGTAACGGATAAGTGAGTACATACGACTTTAACTTCTATCTAACTATACGACTTATATTGCTTTGCTCACCTGCAGAGTGGGTTGTTGTTGGTTTATCATGTTGTTTCGTAGGTTTTGCTTCTAAATGATCTTGCGAGTCTGATGCTCGATCCAAGAAAGGTAGCATCTGGCTTAACCTAAAATGTGTACATGAGTATCATCAACTGATACAAAGAAGCGATCACTCCACAGCAACAAATTTATCAATACGATTGCCATATATCTTCCCCTTTACTGAAGTTTCCAATGCATTGTAAGATATTAAGGATTGTAGGTAATAGTATTTGTAGCATATAACCTAAAAACTAAACCGCGTATGCATAAATAATCCATTTGGCATAGAATTACGTCACACATCTTTTTATTGCATATATCAACTGGTTTGACATTTTGTTGTAGTTTACAACTTTCCTAATCATATACTGCCAGAGAGTATCTGATAGTTTTACATGTATACTTGCTATATTCATCTCTAGGAAAATTCCTAACAAATATATTGCTCTTACTTATGGGCGACGTAAACAATAGATAGTGAGTCTGAGGTAGGTTAGGAAAATTCCAGGAGTAAAACAGTGGTGTTGTTGAAATACTTCCATTGAAGGCAGAAAGGTGTTGGGAAAGTGAAATAATTAGGAGGTACATATAGTTGCCCTTTTAATGTTGATATGAAACGTAACACCTTAAACATATTTTTCTCAGTAAATTCTTGGTCTTCAATTCTGATTGTGTCAAAAACATCTGTGAATGTTAAATGATTACGAACAGAAACAAACACAAAAAATCATTTTTTTCTTCAAGGCATTCACCATGTTAGCATGACTCATAGTGATTCAACCCTGTAACATTCAGTACCATTATCTGGTTCTCGTCTTTACCCAATGGCATGTAAAATACCATCACTAACAAGACGTATACTGTGCTGACAACCGTCATGAACTTAACTTTTGTATTCGTGAACTACCACAACACCATAACGATGGCAATGGTTCTACTGAAGAAAGACATAGTGACATCTGTGTGAGTGGGACAGTAAATTTAATGGAAACAAAACAATACAGTATATATCATACTTACGAATTCCCCCTATCACTGTCTGTCCAATGTGTGAATAAGAGGATTCCCCCAATAATGAAGAAAAGCAGTGCTAATAATTTCGTCCAAGGTATCACTTTCCCCTCGGCTTTGTCTAAGAGAGCATGTCGTGCGTCCACGAAAGAGTGTATGAAAAAATTCATCGTGAAATACACAGAAAAAAGTTATACTCATCAGTTAATCAGTTATTTACACCAAAATGAATAAAGAGATAAGACAGTTAATGTTTCCACTCACATTTGAATTGAAATAGGAGTAAATCTATTTGTAAATTTGTGTAATGCTTATTTATACCGGGCTTTTTGTAAGGATAATTGGTGTTGCACGACGCTGTAGTTCTGCTCACTAGTTTAGTGAGTGAATTGATTCATATATCATCGAATAACATCCTACCGACTGAACCTGTATGAATAAGTTTGCTCATCGTTCGTAGATAAACAACGTGATGAGTAACTACATTAGTATGTGACTGCAGTTGGCTGCCAGTAAATGTTCCAATCAATAATGACTTACTAAATGAGCTAAAGTCGTTCAATTACTATGCTGTTAGTATAACCGAGTTATCAATAGCAGTTTAACAGCTGGGGACGATATGGTGTTACAAATCTGTGCCTTCAAAGTTTGCTTTTGTTGACCGGTGTGTGTTGGTCTCTACAAGATCAAGGTTTTGTACGATGCATAGTCATCTGTTATGAACCTCGTTACGTTGAACTGATTAAATTCTGACGCCAACACTTTTTACTCTGTAATCTACGATATCTGTAGTGTTTTCAGAGGGAGGCGCCAAGCGTTAAAAACCAAAAAGTCTTGAACAGCACTGATAGGATTATGCTCAATCAAATACACGGAAATGTGATTATTCCATTACGCATTGGAGTGTGTTTGTCCACGACGACAGTTGTTAGATAATTTTGCTTCCACGTGTTGTGTTTTGTTTTGCATGCACACAGTGCAAGAAGCAGAGCTGTGTATACATGCAATTTGTACATGCTTTTACTAGGCTATACGAAATGCTAGTAAACACACTACACTGCCCGTCACCAACCGGTTGTGGCGCTCCGATTAGATAAATCTCACTCCATGTACACACCCAAACTTGGCAACTCTAAGATTGCCCACCCTTTCTAAAATTATTTCGCCTGCAGTGCTGTGGACCCGAGATTCGGGAAAAAACATTTGCTCATTTTTTATTGCAGTACACATTTTATGAAAATGAAAGGGTAAAGTAATGACTGCTTACATTCTCCTCACTAGTCTGGGAAATGCCATTTAGGCTTGTCTGAGAGGCCCTGATTTCCCAAAATTATATTAACTCTTTGATCATGTAGTTTCCCGGATAAATCTCACTCCACGTACTCACTTAAATTTAGCGACCCCTAGAACTGCTCCAGAAAATCGTGTGTATGCAACTCGGATCAGTCCAGCTTTTGACCTTAGTGGCGGCAGCAGGATTTAAGATGGAGGAGGACAAATAGAGGGCAAAAGAAACTGTTGGGGCAAAACTTTTGCCGTCTTATGGCACCTGGTGTGGTCCAGGGTTAAAGCCCGGTGGAGGTCCAATGGGTGAAGCTACCGGGAGATATGAGATTTTAGCATATCTCGGGGTGAAAATTTAAGTCTCAGGATAGGTATAATTTTGTTTAAAGTGCGTCATTAAAATTAAAGATTCCAAACGATTTTAATTAATTCGACTATTTTTCTCCTCTAAGTTTACAGGATGAGAATTTAGTACCCCTCATGGGTCTAGGGGAAGAACCCCAGTGGGGATCCATTTGAGAAGTCCTCCTCGAAACTCTGAGATTGAGGCATATTTCTGGGTGAAAAATTAAATGTCAGGATAGAATATTTCAAATATAAAAACCTACGACCCCTTATGGGGTCCACAAGTAAAGTCTGTTGTGGGTCCATGGGACGAAGCTTGGCGTATCTATGGGTGAAAAGTTTCATTGATTTCCTACACTACAGGACAGTAAATGCAAATTATGTATATAAACATGAAATAAACATATACATGTATGCATTTATCATGTCACTTCAACTGAGTGGGAGCAACTGGAGAAAGTTCTTGACTGGAGACAAATGCCAGACATCCCCCCCCCCTCCTTTGGTGCCTCCACGTCCTGCTAGCATCCATGTCACGCTCACTTTTCGGATTAAGTAAGACCCATGTAATCTTGAAAAGATTTGGGGAAAATTTCAAATCTCCAACCCCCCAACATGGAAATTTCTGAGTTGCGCCACTGGTAAAGATGATCAGTAACCATCAGTAATCAGTAACTTTATTTACCATTTGCAGTAGATTAAAATGTCATATTACATTCTCCCATTTCTCACTGACTTTCTGGAGTACATTTGAATTAAAAACAATGGCTGTGTCAGGAAAAGATGGATATGGCGCATTTAGCATATTATTGAAGCAATCGATCCATTCTATTTTGGAATTTGGAGGACAATGACTTCTTTGTGTACAAACTTTATCGGTAAAACAAAATACATCAATGTCGTCTACGAAATACTCTCTTTCTCTGACAAATTGTGTTTTTGTCTATAGATAACGAGATCCCTCACTTCTTCCATCTGTATCCCTACCAAGAGCTTTATTAGTAACTGGTATTGAGCTTTCGTAATCATTATGAACTAGATTGAACGTCTTTCGTCACAGGTGAGAAAAGTTTTAAGTTGGTCACTTTTTGAAGGTAAGTGTCAGGGACCTATATGGAGGCCCTTTACAATTGGCTTTATGTTTTTGATGTGACTTGTGAACAAAATATATTCACTTGCTTAATAACTCCACTTACAAAACGCTTGTCGGCCCCCCTCTTCTTGGCAATTCCATGAGAATACTCTCTCGTGCTGTGTTCTCCATGACTGCACAAATGATTTCCGGCCAAGATCTACGATTGAATACTGTATTGTTCGGTTGGTTATTATTATCATAAAATACGAGCCTATGTGTAATCCATTCTTGTGTTACAATACCATATCCTTCTCTACGCCTTGAGTCTGTTGTAGTGTGTTTATGCAACTGAATGTGCTCACCCAGTGTGAAATGGAATAATCACATTTCCGTGCATTTGATTGGTCTATCGTCCATTTCTCTACGGGTTGAAAGCTATATGAGTTAAGTCCAAAGCGGCTTGCCATGGACGTCCTGCTGATGTGGTGATGCCGTTTCAATAATATCATCATACTTTGCCTACTTAAAAAGTAAAAATCAACAGATCCTACATCTAAGAAAGATTTTCCTTTGGCATACTGTACAGTACTGTGTGTGCAAACCGTGATTGTCCACCACCGACTTCAGTGTGTTGTTGGGCTAAGGGCTTGTGAAATAACATTGTTGGGGGTGTAAGCTAGAATTAGTTCGCTGATGTATAGTGTGGGAAATATCTGGTGAAACTTTGTCTCTTTCACTTACATTGCTTCAGGATAAACTTAAATACTATAAACAAAAAAAATGCATGGACAGAAAATCGGTTTAATTTGTTTGTGGGTGAAATTCTGAGAGCTTTTTGTTTGTAAATTAGAGACCTGCAAGGTGGCTTGATATGTGGTTAACTGTTAAGTAGGTTAAAGTAGTGTGCAGGGACGAGAAGGAGCCTACCACTTAAAATAATTTGTAATCTTGTTCCGTAATCTCTTGTTTAGTCTTTCGTCTGCGGACATACACATCAGTCACCTTAATTGTTTTAATATATTGCAAAATTTGAAAACATACACTTTTAATGGAAACTTTTTCTATTGTCAAAGCTTACAAACTCAACAATGTTATCATTTAAAAGTGAATATTATTTAACGCAACCGTATGTACCTGTGCGTGTGTCCTTTTCAGAATAATTTTCCTGTTTTTCCTCTTTTGTTTCCTGGATTGACACCTCGGTGGTAGTAGTGCCACGCTTTTTCACAGTTCCCATCATTTCCTATGGAGTGTAAATGAAACTCCCTATAAGTTAAATTAGCTACAATTACCAAATGATGCTTGCATTTTTAAGTTAGACTGAGATTTAGAGACAGTTGCTGAATACATAAAGAACAAAGAGTAACATATTAAATAAAGTTTACACCCTGATACTAATGACTAAATTGAACTGTAGATTACATCTTAGAGGAATGTCGAGAAACATTTTGTTATTTATTGAATTTATTGACTGAATCCATGACGCTACAACCGTGCTAAAGTGTTCAACCGACCCTCTTTCATGCCCAATTACACATGTATCACCTATGGACATGAAACCTAATACCCCTTGCGAGGCAGCTCAAGAAAGCGTAGACATTGGATTGACACACCTGAATTACTTTACGAGAACGATGTTTAATTGACCATAAAGATTATCACAGTATGAGGTGATAAAACTGACCTGAAGGGGATGAAAATTTACAACAGTTGAACCTCAGTAGAACAAAAGAAGAGTGAAGTTGAAGTGAATCCCATTTTAATAATTTTAAGTAACGGTATGTATACTTCATTGATCTTGAAGTTTTTTTTTTATTTTTGTCGCGACAGTGAGCAAAAAGTTTTAAAAAAATCATATATTTGATGGAGATAATTGTTGTCTTGAGATAATGAATTTATGGTAGTATAGTTTCTTTACGCTGATCAAGAAGAATTTTTATGACTGAATACACTGTCACCGGACAAACACTCCTGCACAAACCAATACACCTGGATAGATAGTCCCCCCGCTCCGGAAAATAACCTCTAATGTGGGTGGTACTTAACCTTCATGGTGGAAAAGCCCAGTATGTAGTACAAAGTATTTTTTGTGGGGATCATCAAACACTTGAGTATATGGGAAGCGACAAGACAATTCAAATTAGTCTGTTGCTCAAAGTTGAACGACAGATATTACCTTATCTACATAACAAGCATATCAATTGGACGACCTTCTTAAAACTTAACTCTTCATTACGTAATATTTCAGATGAATGAGTATATACGTTTGTATGAGTATATACGACATACGTTATCTTTCTGTTGTCTTTTCTCTCCTGTAATGTCACCGCAACAGTAGTTCTGATCTGACAGATGCAAATTATCCGGTTATGTCGCTGGACGATTCAGCAAGTTAACTAAAATGAGTTGCAAAGGGATATGCCATCCAATGTGGGTGATGCCTGACGTTAGATTAATCTATAAAGGGTAAACAAAATTATGACAAATCACGTGAAGCAAAGGTCACTAAATTGCAATAGTTTTATAAATAAAATGTGTTACGTGACGTCGATTGTTTCTTAAACCATGTAAGGTCAAAGCGTTCAAAGGCCAGGTAATCACAACACTGTGAATTGAACGTGGGTTTTGCCAGTCATACAGCCACCAAATTTACTGAATGAAGTACTCCCATGTTCCTTCTATATGCGACTATATAAATCCAGTGTTGGAGTCGAGTCCACCAAGTCCAAATTCGAACCCTTTCCTTTCGAGCCTGAGTCTTAGGTGCCGAGACGGAATTCGAGTCGCAGTGCCCTAGTGCGAGTCCTCGAGTCACTGGACAATTTTAACATGTGCTGTTTTATGTAAATTATGACCAGAATATGTCATAGAATACCATCCTCATTATTTCACTATTCATATTTTGTAGTATAAACTCATTCAGGACTAATAGGAGGCTATGGAGTCTAATATTGAAGTGTGATATAATGTAGTTTCGATTTAACTTATGCTATTAGTTATTTAAAGCATGAACAAGTAGAAAAGTAAAAAGGTGTGCTTTCCAACAAATTGAAACTCAAGATTAAGTCAAATGTGTCTTTGTAGATGCAGAACCCCTTCCAGATCCTCTGTATTGCAACTGATTGTTAGGATATGTTTTATGTACACCACCTCTGACCAAGGACATCGTTTTTTCCAGCACGTTACCCCTGAAATGATTTTCTGCACAGAGAGAGAGAGGGGTGGAGAGAGGTGGAGAGAGGAAACAGCACCCCGTCCACCGCCAACGTGCAGTTACTCGTGACAAGTGCCACATGGCTCTACAAAACATGTTTGTAACATTGAAGAAACATTAGGGTTTCCATCGCCTTCGTTGAATGGCCCGTTGAAGTCTGATCAGGATAAATCTGCTAAATATCTTCTCAACAGGGAGACTACTGGCTTGGCCGTTTGAAAACCCAAAAGCACCGAGAGGACAAAAAAACGGGAATTCCATTCTGGCGTTTTTCCTTTATCCATACCTGCAATGCACCCGTCAACATCATTGACTTCTCCTCTTGACATCAGCTGAACCATTTGGGGTTTTCCCTGTCTACACTTCTATTTTTTTGCCGTGATGAGGTATTTTGACGCCACTTGGGCACCTTCGTTGGAGGCACATCTTCCTTATTGCTGGTATAGTCTTAGCATGCCCATAAATTAATGTGATATTCTTTGAGCCACAAAAGTCATGTCAACAGGTGCAAAAATGATGCATTTCCCAATGTACTATACAGTACTATACGCCACACAATAGGGATCTCTTGGCTGGGATTTTCAGATCAGAAAAGACATGTCATCATGTGCAAACGTGAACATTTTCAAAGCATTGTAACAGACACTGGCGTATCTATGATTACTCAAAGGGAAGGAGGGGGGGGGGGGCAAAAGTGAAGTATTGAATAGTCAGAGGAGCATACACCGACACGCGAAAGCGGACAGACAATCGGGCTGTGACCATGGGCTTTGAAACAAAATGTGGAAGTGAGACTCATCATCAGTTGACTTGGCATGTAGAAAGAACTTTTTACTTGGCAAACAACCCACATGGGGGAAAACGGTACTTTCCGGGTTTTCTAGCTGCATGTGGGCACCCTTGGAATAAGGATCTCGTTCGAAATTTTCAGATCGGAGGTGAGATGGAGCACTTGACAAATAATGGTAGGGGGAACTTAATATACCTTTAGCCCCTCGCTGTTTTATTGGGGGTTAGCCTTAGCCCTGTCACCATGTCACCTCCATTCAATGTGACATATTGTAGGACATAATAAATAAGTGGACTTTATAGAGAGGAACATTTGCTTGGATATTTATTATAGACCTTTCACACAATCTAGGCTTGAATGGTGTAATGGCTTAGAAGAGGATTTTCAAGCGGGACAACTTGCTTTGTTGTTTAAAATTTTAATGTCAAAGTTTAAGTAAGGTAAATTTTGGCACAGTAAGAGGCTGGGATAAAACGACCGAAATGTTTTTTTCTTATTGCTAATTGCTAATTAACAATTAGCACAGGTATTTCAAAGTGATAACATGTATTTAGCATCATCACTGAATGATGGTGCATATGAGTTGCTTAGCAATTTGATGGAAAGATCATGTAGTGCTCATGGTAGCTAGAATTGACAATTATAGGGGCAGTTCATTTTCTATCCATAGTAACCATCGAAGGATGTTTTCACACATGAAGTCTTATTTACTATCTTACTAGTACTTTCACTTAAGCAGTTGACTCTCTTTACGTGTGCATGTGGCAAGCTCATTTACTCATTACCCTAGCATTTCTCTAAAAGGAAAAATAAAATATGTGTATATAGTCTTATACCGGGTTCTGCATTGCTTATACGTTAGATGGTGCTAAACCACATTTCCCCAATTTTGTGCTTATCCTTGTGACTGAATGTACGAACGTGGGTGCATGGTTGTCGGTGGACTGCTTGTTTATCTGCCCACTCCACAAAGTGCATCTATATCCAAGTTGGGCTAGTACAGGCCACCTTATATGAATAATTGCATACAACTTTCACTGATAACGGGTAAAAAGGAAAATCGAGGCATCGCGAAATTCCAACATATAACATTATATCGTTTAGCGTTATACATCCCGCCATTTGTACACTACGAAATTCTTTGTAAGAGTTTCAAGATATAATAGACTAGATCCTCGTGACCCGCATTCCGACAGTCGTGTGTGCAAGCATGCAATCTTTTTGTACATTGTACGCAATTGTGGCTTTACGGCTGCAGATATTTACACTACATGCCGACTAACTTGTGGGAGAATAGATTTTACATTGTTGCGTCATTAATTTTTTATTCAAACCATTGCGCAAGATTTGCATTTATTTTAGTCCAAACGTGAGTCCTTCAATGCTGTATAAATCTACATATAAATCTACAAATAAGTCAGTTATCAAACTTATAGTCAGTTTTAGTTAGAAGGGATGAAAATGGGTTTTAATGGCGCTGTATAATAGAAATACCCATTGCTCTTTAATGATATTGGAGTGGGGGTAATACCGACAGGACTATTAGAGTTGCTTTATAGAGAGCGGTGCGATTTTAGGAGACATTTGCCTCCAACTGTGCGAATATTGTATGTAATAGCACATGCATGTAGGTTAGTGAAGCTATGATACATGATCTGAACTTATTAAGTGAAAACAAACATGCAAAACGGCCATAATCATTGCTTATCATGTATCAGAAAGGATGAATCAAGTCACACAGTTTGAGGAAAATGGCCTCCAATAACCAGCTGTCACAACCTACTCTATATAGGAACCGAAAGGACTATCTACAGTAAGCTATCTACTATATCATACTGTCAGTTAGAGCATTGCGTAAAAAAAAATTTGGCTTTTCAAATTCCCCAGATTGCCTGAATCAACACTTTCTGGGTGTTGTAAGCTGCATATGCACAGTCCTGAAACACCGATCTCATGTTTGCAATTTCTTAAAGTATTGATAGCTCAAAGCAAATCTTTGAAAACTCTAACAAATATCAGATATGTTAAGTTGATGCAAGAATCATAAATTATGAATGCTCTTTCATATATTCTTGGAGCGCTTGGCAAATATTTTATGAAAATATTTTAAGACCCACATTTTTTTCATTGGGTAGTGGAGTCGCATTGATTGTTTGCAAGGGGGCAAGAGACTCGAATAGACTAGGTTACCAGTAGTTATATTTGCTTTCTTAATGAGCTCAGGGAATGAATGAGGAGCCGTCAACGAGTATGATGCCGTGTGAATACAATTTGCCCCAAGTTGCATTAGTACAGACAGAATGATAAATAGGGGTGTATTGAAAATTGTTTGAAGACCATCTAAGAGCAGCGCCAGCATTGTTTGGAAATGAGCTTAGCATAAAAAAAAAATACGTAGAACATCCCCTAGATTGCCTGAAATCGTCTCAGCAAGTAAGCTCCAGAAAATAGTAAAATAGTATTGTCAGTATTTTCATGCCGATGAAGTTAATGTGTGGATGGAGATAATATCATTTCCGCTGAAATGAGCCACGGTTTGTAGTATATCTCTGACTCTGACGAAATGTAACCTCCCCAGCAGGTATATAGTTTTTTGTCGCACATACCGAACGCAGTCAGAGCTGATGCATGAGTAATAGACATGTAATGAACGGCCAGACGAAATGTGGTTTGCAGGGAATTGTAATAAACGTATTCTTTTTGTATTTTACTAAGATGTTTGCCTAAAACCTATACATCAAGTGAGAGACCTATACATTAATGGATAGATAAAGTATGGAAATTCCAAAAAAAAACAAAAAAACAGTAGGTTTCTGGTTTGAAGCTCAGTAAGTATGTAGATTATGCAAATTAGCTAATCATATTGTAATTATTGATAATTAATTCGTGTTTCAACACTAATTTTGAAGCTAGAATAGTATTTTCCACCAACGTTAACATTGTTTATAAAATGACATATAACGATTTGGTAATTACGCTTTGTTTTTATCACGTTATTATAACTTTACATCTTACCCGCACATAGTAGTTCTTAGAACATGCAGCTTCATACTCAACACACTGATTTTTGCCCCTAAGCTGTTCCTCCGACACAATAAATAAACCCTGACACAATTATCTTCTTTTCCAATGATTTTATGGATATCCACGTATATTTGTGGAGCAGGATTTGCCCAACAGCTACGGTTTGAACTACTTGGGAACTTCTGGTTGTACTCACTTAGTGTGTAATACACTGTCACTGAGATACGTACATGCGTACATACGTACATGCGTTCATGCGTACATACGTGCATACGTGCATACATGCATACATACATGGCACGATGTGTGACTCTCATCAAGATGTAGCACCGAGGACATTATTATGTGGTTCGTGTCGTCATGCAGTGACTTTGATGAAATGAATGTTGTAAACATTTTAATACAGAACCATATTGTACAGTGGGAACTGGGACAGAACTGATGTAACTTACGTAATGGCAAACTTGAATAATAACATGAAGAGATGAAATATATTTAGTTTGGAAAGTGCTTGTATAAGTATATGTAATTTTGAATGATTACATAATTGCGTGAGGGGAGGAGGAGTGACTATAAACTTTCCCCCTTGCATAATTTAGCCTCAACAGATTGTGTCTATGTTCTCTAGGGTGAACTCAGCCCTATCATGAGATTGTGAAGAACGGTTTGAATATACGCATGGATTCTACTTGTTTGAGAATTGCTAAAATGTGTGTGATTATATAATGAAAATGTCAGACATCACAAGCTGCAGAGACATGAATACTACTTAAGTACAGGAAAAGGTTCCCTTCTGGTACATTGGCAGAGAGCGTTGAAGTATAACTTTATATCTTGTACGTGTCCTCGAGAGATTATTAAATGACGTCTCCATTATCTTGAGACAAATCAGATTTTATATGATAGATTTTTTTCTTGCTGATAGAATGATAAAGTTTAAAAAGATTTTGTTAACATTATTTGGCATTACTAAGTCTTATGCTTGTAGCTTTCTTTTTTGAATTTCAGCAAGAAGGTAATTAGCTCTCATCTCAACTTGACCAAATTTCCTTTTATTACATTTGACTCTAAAAGTGATCACATATTTTCCTTTTTAATCCAATCGGAGGTATCTCTGAACGCATACCTCACATTTTCTTTTAATATTTGTCAATCACTTAACCTATCTGTCCTATCTAACCACCAGACGTTGTTTTATCATCTTTAACTTCATATGCTGTTTTGTGCTTTACACAAGGTGCTGTGTAGCCAATGGTATTTCTATCAAGAGAATGTTAACCATTATCTTTAAATACTAGATTTATGCAGGTTTTTTTCAAGTAGTAACATTGGCGACAAAAAATGAATACATAGACATCAACAAATTACATGATACATAGGGTGTAAAACTAGTTACGTTTTAATACAAATGACTATAAAAATTGATCCAAGTTAAACAATAGATTGCATCTAACCTCGAGGTAAAAAAAAGGTCTTTGTTGCTGTTGGTATGATACAGTTACTTTTTGTAAAGGCAAATGCACAACGCTCATGCAGAGACTTACATACTTGAAAACTGTCACAACTCGATACAAGTAAATAGCAAATGATCAACGTTGAACAAAAGTACAAGCAAAATAAATCAATTGAACCAACGAATCACACCCTATTTGTCTTACCACTTAAGTATACCAAGTATTCACCGATAAATGACTCGTAAATACAACGTACATTAAGCCTACAAATGTCTTTACTCACAAGCAATGTAATGAGAGTAATTCTTGATCTAACACATCCAAGTTATATTTCTTGATGATATAGCAAGTCAACTGAAGTGATTCTTGAAAAGCTGCAAAGAAATTACTTTCCCATAAAGATGATGTTTAGTGTTTGATTAATGTAAGAAGTGTACATAAAATTATAACAAACTGATGTAAGGAAAAAAACTCGCAAATTGCAACAGCTTTATAAATACGATTTGTCACATGATGTCGATGGTGCAGTTTGCGTTGAAAGATTGCTATGACTAAGGTATTTTATTCAATAAACGCCAATCATTCTTTCAAGTTCATTCCATTCTTCAATTAGGCAGTAGTTTGTATAATTGTTTACATTTAACACACCGTCAAATATTTAGCAATTGATGGAAGTGTTTGTTTTACGCCTTGCTTCACATATTTCCCATTACGAAGTATTAGTCATACCTACATTAGAGAGGTTATGGTCCAACAGACAGTTCTCTAACTGTTAGCAGCGCGACTTTGTTTCCGTGTTATGACGTAACTAGAGCACAGTGAAGTAAGTAGGTGGGACTGAGTTTTTACACACGCGAATGAAGTACTGTTCAGCATCTTCTAAATGTAAACCTGCAATGTAAAAAATAAGCTCATAGTCGAAATTATCGTATATGTTGCGCACAAATATGTTAGTAAATAAATTCCCGATAGACCCGCACTCTTTTAATGCTGGCTGTGACATGGTTCTTTTCCCCCATATGGCACGCAATTGTTGGTTGAAAAAGAAACACTTTGAGAACTTCATTATAAAAATTTCAGTGTAATCGCAATCATTTGTTCTATGACTGTAGAGTTAATTGGTAAAAAATAATGTCATTCGCGTTCTTTTGCTTGTTCCAAATACAACATGTAAAGACTTTGGAGGTACCGGTGATTTACTTTTATTGCCACCTAGCCTACACTCGAGCTCGCAGTACAACGCTGAACACCCTGTGGGTTAACTGAATAAGGATATGGACAAATTGCAGAAAATTGAAGTCCTGTTGGATGTAAGGGTTTAAAGTATAGCGTGAAAAAAGATAACGAATTAGAATGCAAGCGTATGTTGGAAGTGCAATTAAGGACATCGACATTATATTTGCAGTGAGTCCATTTTTATACAAACACAAAGAATAAAATACATTAGTTCTTATACATGAAGTACCTTCTTACTCTCTTCGTCTTTAAAGTATTCTTAAAACAGATAACATATTAACACGTATCTCACAATAGCGACAGCTACCTCGTTCGTGATTTTTTATAAACTGCCATTTTTATCTCCTTATAACATTTTAAGTCGGATTATCCATATGTAGAATATAAAAGATGCATTTTCAACAAAGTGACAGTGTTTATCATCTGTTTTATTTTGCGATATGGTAGACAAGATTCAAGGACTCTAGTGAGATTTTACAACTTACCTAAAACAAATGATTAAGCTGTGATTAAGTCAGTGGCAAAGGATTTACCAGGAGTATTACGATGGTTAATATACTAGGGGACATATTGCACCTCCTTCCCGTATTATATTTAACACGTCCAGTACTTGCCAACCTCATTGAGATCGTGGATAGACATTTGCACAATATTTCAACATTCTAATATGCTGCAGTAATTTTAATATTCAAATAGACTTTCTTATTCCACCTTACCCAGTGGGGGTGGACAAGCGTTGGGGGAGGGGACAGGTGGCCCCACCGCTACACACAGAAATTTCGGAGACGGGATTGGATGATGTTGACAAATAAAGGACAAAGAAAACGACAAGAGGAGATAGGGATGATAAGTTTACGAAGTTGGGGAGACTGGAAAACTGGCTTCACAAGTGTGATCTTTCTATGGTATGAAAAACTAAGTCGAAACAACTTAACAGCTCAATTTAAACAAGGTGGTCATGAAGATGTGAAATCGTTGATTCAAGGTTTCAATTGGCCATACATGGGTATTTTAATTATACGGAGTATACGAGTATGCGGACAGGAGGATGGAATCCGCAGCAGAACCGTCAGCATATTTATTCCACACAAGACGCATTGGCAATACTCCTCCCCGAAGAGTCAATCAAAACCTTGGATATGAATGATGTCATAGATTCTGGAAACACTGCTCTTGTATTTTTTCCAACCCTAACGTTGAATCAAAAAAATAAATACCCCCCAAAAAAACTATTTGCGATCAATGCCAACTAAAGCTATTGGCAATACAAACCAATATTCTGTCATATTACTATTTAAAAGTACGTCAATGCTACTTCGTCATTTCTTTCTTAAAGTTCAAAACGTTCACTCCAATATGTAATGTAACATTTATCATGCAACCAGCTCATGGTTTACCAAACAAGATTCCCTATCGGGTTATGTGTCGCTTGTTTGCCTGAGATAGTGTTCAAAAGCCTACCCCGAGCAAATTTTCCTTTCTATTTTGAAGCATAAATGGATCATTATCGACCAATGAAAACGGGGTCAAGGTATGTCCAGCCGCCCCTCCCCCCGAAATATTTGACATTATGCCAAGAATAAATGTAACTGGAATCATAATTTATTACGATGAATTTTCATAGTGTATTTCACTAAGCAACAGTGGGGTGTCTTCGAAAAACTTGAGCAGATAACGTGAGAAACTTAATTGAGAACTTTATTAATTGAATATTGTATATGAATAAAAGTAATAAGTCAAAAGTCAGTTGGTTAACTTTAATCATCTAATCAAATGGCTAGACCCATGACTTTTCATCTACCAGCAAAAACTCAATAGAAAATATTCAGAACAATGTGCGTCATTTACGAAAGCATGTTGTTGAAAGACATATCCTGGATGTTTAACTGAATCAATGAAATAGTGAAGAAAAGGAACAGCAGAGGATATCTCACTTGACCTATGTATTGCATACAGAAATGTGAGCCCGACTTACATACTTGAAAACAGTCACAACTTAATACAAAAAGGTAGCAATTGATCAACGTTGAACAAAACTACAAGCAAAATGAAACAACTGAACCTATGAAACACACCCTATTCCTCTTATCAATTAAGTATACCAAGTATTCACCGATAAATGACTCGTAAATACAACGTACATTAAGCCTACAAATGCCTTTACTCACAAGCAATGTAATGAGAGTAATTCTTGATCTAACACATCCAAGTTATATTTCTTGATGATATAGCAAGTCAACTGAAGCTGATTCTTGAAAAGCTGCAAAGAAATTACGTTCCCATAAAGATGATGTTTAGTGTTTGATTAATGTAAGAAGTGTACATAAAATTATAACAAACTGATGTAAGGAAAAAAACTCGCAAATTGCAACAGCTTTATAAATACGATTTGTCACATGATGTCGATGGTGCAGTTTGCGTTGAAAGATTGCTATGACTAAGGTATTTTATTCAATAAACGCCAACCATTCTTTCAAGTTCATTCCATTCTTCAATTAGGCAGTAGTTTGTATACATTGTTTACATTTAACACACCGTCAAATATTTAGCAATTGATGGAAGTGTTTGTTTTACGCCTTGCTTCACATATTTCCCATTACGAAGTATTAGTCATACCTACATTAGAGAGGTTATGGTGCAACAGACAGTTCTCTAACTGTTAGCAGCGCGACTTTGTTTCCGTGTTATGACGTAACTAGAGCACAGTGAAGTAAGTAGGTGGGACTGAGTTTTTACACACGCGAATGAAGTACTGTTCAGCATCTTCTAAATGTAAACCTGCAATGTAAAAAATAAGCTCATAGTCGAAATTATCGTATATGTTGCGCACAAATATGTTAGTAAATAAATTCCCGATAGACCCGCACTCTTTTAATGCTGGCTGTGACATGGTTCTTTTCCCCCATATGGCACGCAATTGTTGGTTGAAAAAGAAACACTTTGAGAACTTCATTATAAAAATTTCAGTGTAATCGCAATCATTTGTTCTATGACTGTAGAGTTAATTGGTAAAAAATAATGTCATTCGCGTTCTTTTGCTTGTTCCAAATACAACATGTAAAGACTTTGGAGGTACCGGTGATTTACTTTTATTGCCACCTAGCCTACACTCGAGCTCGCAGTACAACGCTGAACACCCTGTGGGTTAACTGAATAAGGATACTGGACAAATTGCAGAAAATTGAAGTCCTGTTGGATGTAAGGGTTTAAAGTATAGCGTGAAAAAAGATAACGAATTAGAATGCAAGCGTATGTTGGAAGTGCAATTAAGGACATCGACATTATATTTGCAGTGAGTCCATTTTTATACAAACACAAAGAATAAAATACATTAGTTCTTATACATGAAGTACCTTCTTACTCTCTTCGTCTTTAAAGTATTCTTAAAACAGATAACATATTAACACGTATCTCACAATAGCGACAGCTACCTCGTTCGTGATTTTTTATAAACTGCCATTTTTATCTCCTTATAACATTTTAAGTCGGATTATCCATATGTAGAATTTAAAAGATGCATTTTCAACAAAGTCACAGTGTTTATCATCTGTTTTATATTGCGATATGGTAGACAAGATTCAAGGACTCTAGTGAGATTTTACAACTTACCTAAAACAAATGATTAAGCTGTGATTAAGTCAGTGGCAAAGGATTTACCAGGAGTATTACGATGGTTAATATACTAGGGGACATATTGCACCTCCTTCCCGTATTATATTTAACACGTCCAGTACTTGCCAACCTCATTGAGATCGTGGATAGACATTTGCACAATATTTCAACATTCTAATATGCTGCAGTAATTTTAATATTCAAATAGACTTTCTTATTCCACCTTACCCAGTGGGGGTGAACAAGCGTTGGGGGAGGGGACAGGTGGCCCCACCGCTACACACAGAAATTTCGGAGACGGGATTGGATGATGTTGACAAATAAAGGACAAAGAAAACGACAAGAGGAGATAGGGATGATAAGTTTACGAAGTTGGGGAGACTGGAAAACTGGCTTCACAAGTGTGATCTTTCTATGATATGAAAAACTAACTAAATCTAAGTGTTTAACGCATAGCGTGAAAAAGATAACGAATTAGTACGCAAGATTAAGTATCGACAGTGCAATAAGGACATCGACATTATATTTGCAGTGAGTCTATTTTTATACAAACACAAAAAAAGAAATACATTAGTTCTTATACATGAAGTACCTTCTTACTCTCTTCGTCTTTAAAGTATCCTTGAAACAGATAACATATTAACACACATCTCACGGTAGCGACAGTTCGTCCTCGTTCGTGATTTCTTTTTATAAAGTGCCATTTTTTTATCTCTTTTTAAGTGGGACTATCAATATGTAGAATTTAAAAGATGTATTTTCGACAAAGTGAAAGAGAGAAAAACCATTGTTTTGAACACAGGCAGTGGCTTTGGAATAAAGTGTTCGAACCCATCTTATAAAATCATCATTAAACTTGAAAAATGCAAACAACTAAAAATAAAATTTCATTCTAGACCATCGTAAGCCTCTCCAAAATCTACGAGGAGAAAAACAGGTTTTACATAATGTTGGCAATAATTAATACAGCCTAATATGAAACGGATATTTTCTTTAATAAATCTGTTTTTAACTTGGGATGATTATTGTGAATAACATATTTTGCGTCCTGGAAGCCAGAGCTTTAGCTGCAATTTTTATAATCAACACTAAATAAAGATATACGGCGATAGTATTTCACTAAAGTATGTTCTTTGATCGGTTTAGGAATTAAAGAAATAATACGTCGCCCTTGTTCATCAGACATGCCGATATTATCGTAGGCATAGTTAAGTGAAAAAATTCCGATTTAAGGCCAAAACTTTTTGTAAGATTTAGCTGAAATCCGGTCACTTTCAGGACTTTTACCATTTTGTAGAGGATTCAAGTGCATCACAACACTCCCTCAGGGTAAGCTTTCCATCACTGCTACTTGCTCTTGAGAAAGAGGTTTATTACAATAGATATCATCTAAAATGACATTAGGGTGACATTACGTAAACGACCAATGCTGCAAGATACACGGCGATGAATAGTAAACTCAAGGGTGGGAATGAAATAAAATACACACTCCACGACTTGTAGGAGAGTCGTGACAAAAAATAATTTTTCTAACCCATTCGCTTTGCTAGTAGTTTTCATCTCTTACTACACTATGGACCTCTTGCGGCATATAAAAGACTTTTTTACTCCCATGAATGTTCGCAAAAACTTGACACCTCTTTTTGCTCTGCCTTAGGCCTCTGACATTACAAGAACAGATCTTTAGACTTTCCATAATAGAAAAAATTAACTTGGACAGATTTTAAGAAACTTACAAGAAATACAATAATATGGCAGGGGGAGGCCATTTCTTTTCTGAGTATGACAAAAAGGAAACACTTGGTTCCCTTTTTCGCTATCTCATCCCACAGACGAATTGCGTAATACAAAGCCGGAGACTTTGTTATTGTTGACTGGAATTTTAAGAACTCAATGCAAGTAGGCCAACAGCAAACGATGGTGGCTGCTTTTGCTTGATGATAAGAAACGTCGCTGAAAGTTAAGTGACATACATTACAAGATATGAAGACATATGGAACATGAGATGGAGAATAAAAGCAAACATATAAAAAATTCAAACCAACTGGAAGGTTAACAGAGGCCGTAGGAAACATGCTCTTTGCCTAAAAACAATCCAGCAGAAAAAAAACCCATACAAAACGGCTGGAATTCACAACTATCATGGCCGTGTGTAGGGCTAATAATAAAACAAAATAAAATAAAAAGATATTAACAGGAAAGATAATTCCTTACAAGCCTTGAAAAGTCCTCTAAACAATAAGAATCAAGAGACTGGTAACATTCATGCGATTAGGATGACTATGGCGTCTTATTTAATGAAGTACATGAAAGTTTCCGCATCTAAAGTGAAGAGTGTACGAAGGCAACAAAGCGCTAACAATAATTTAAAACCCCTATGGCTTGTCAGGCTTTCATGTAATCCAAATACGGGAGAATACATCCATGTTCATATCTGTAAGGTGGCAGTCAAAAATGGTTATTCAACTTATAAGGTCGGCCGTCAGCCCCACGCCAGGCACCTCCAGAAAAACATAGTCTAGTTCCTGCTTGGTAAAGGGCAGTGACTTGAGGGTCCATGTCTCTTCTCTTTAGGGTCCTGAATTGTTAGGTCATCCGTTAGCAAATATGGCTTGTTACGGAGTTCTTGCCTACAGTAGCAAAAAGAGCTTATCCTGATATGGAGATACTTTTACTAAAATATGCTGAGTCCTACCTGGAATTGATTTCCCGTCTCTGTGGGCCTTCTCAATTCTGCATTTTTGAAATCTGATTTCTTGAAGGTCTATTCGGCTATTTTAATACAATCTTCTTGATCTGTAGATTTGACAGCTACCAGTCGAAGGTTGTTCCGTCTAGAGAAGCGCTCTTGTTTGTTCAAAAGGGCATATTGTTCAGAATTTTTCTTCTCAAGTTTAGTAACTTTGTCATGTAGCGATTGACATGTTTTTGTAACTTCCTCATTTGCTTTTTCAAGATTCTTAATTTTTCAAGCAACAGATTTTAGTACCACCTTCAGATACCATTTTAAGCTTTTTCAAATCCATGGAAAGTACCCTTATTGCTTTATCGATTGCATTTTCAATTGATTGTGATCTCCATCGTCATATTCCTTACCGTTATCTAAGAGGGATGCTCCCTCGTGGAAAATGGCCTCTTCTTGCTCTTGAACGTCAACACATGTGCTACGTGGTGTACAGTCCAAAGCCTGTGCTTTCCACTTAGAAGCTGCGATGGCCTCGATGGCCCTTTTTTCTTGCCAAAACGTCCAAAAAACAGAGGGGTACGTCCCCTTTTCTTGATCATGCTTTGCAAAATGTTTAAAGAGGATTAAATGCATTTGTTCCCATAAAGATAGGTGGCTTTGTCGAGAATATGCTCGGTTTAAAGTAAATTTCTTGAGAGCCCCACTATATCAGCTCTTCTCACGTCGCCATGATGTTGCCAGATCCTAGATATTACCTAGGTTAAATCTGTTGTCCACTAGAGAGCTGATACCAGTAGGACGGGTCCCTATTGTGGAAGCCCTAGCTACTGTCACAGTTGTTTTTTTTTTAATTATCTCAGATTTTGCCAGATCCTCCACCGGCTTTCATTAAGAAGTCAGACTGTCATATACCGTTTTATTTGGGCAGGTCGTCAAAAAAATAAATAAACGTAGTCCCTAATTGGTTCATTTGAGCAGGGAGGGTAAAAGGCACCGGATGTTAATTCTTTTATTAAAAGTCTTAAGTGCACCTAGATTAATCTCTACACTAATGTTGCCCCTGCTGATTGGAAACTATTTTCAATTTTTATCTCCAATCGTATGGAATGCGCTTTTTACTTAAATGAAATTTTCAGGTTAATGATATTTCTCTCGATAATTTATTTCTGAAAGATGCGTGTATCGCTTGGATGTACTTATTCTTACAGGTATCCGACTGATAGTTTTGTGAATGAAATTATTTGGAATTCATTAATCAGAATAGATGGTAAACTGTTGTTTTATAATTTTCATGTATGAAAAAGAGGTAGTAAAGGTAAGTGATTTACTGGATCATGCTAATCATCCTCTATTATCACTTACCAATTTTAGGAAGAAATTTTCGCCTCATACATTCCCCTTTACTTTGCATTACGTCATTCTCGCATCAATTCCTACGATTAGAAAGAAAATTTTTCAAATGAGAATGTCAATCTTCCCGAGGATGAGGTTATAGTTAACGTCCATGAAGTTCCACTTCTTTCTCGGCATATTTACAAGTCACTTATAACTATTATTGTGCTCCAGTTGCGATTAATAAATGGAACTGATAAGTTTCAGTTCATGATGTGCGGTGGCAGACAATATTTCGTATTCCGTTTGCATCATGTACTGAGAGCAAGATGCGTTATTTTCAGTTTCGCTTTCTCCATTGTATTTTGGGGACAAATCATTTACTTGCTCGAATGAATACTACCGAAAACCCTCGGTGTACGTTCCGTGGTGCTTATGACCAGACAATGGTTCATCTACACTGGGAATATACGCATACATCTTCTTTTATCTTAGATGTAGAGCAATTGATCCTAGGCAGGCATTTTGTTCTGAGTAAGCAAGATATATATTTTTTATTGATACAATCTTATCTTATGCCACCCTTTCAATTTTGTTAGCCTCCTTTTGAAGTATTATGTATTTAAATAGAAATTGAATAACGATATCCCTAGAGTAAACCACTTTATAAATAAATTTTAAAAGTAAGGTTTTTGAAAGAGGGATATTGCTTTTTAACTTGAAAGTAGAGTAAAGGAATATATTACTTAACAGCGAAGTGTTATGTAAGAAAAATTGTGACAATGTAAAAAGAATATTTATTTATTTATTTATTTATTTGTATTTTTCGGTAAAAAGTAGGGAGATTAATTTTAATTAGATTAAGATTTTTTTTAGAAATTAGAGTTTTTAGAAAACCAAATGCAAACTTAAGTCCCAGGAAGGAACCAATATTTGTAATAATACTGCAATTATTTGCACTTCGACCGTTTTCTATGGAACGTTGTGTACGATTGAAGGGTGTAATCCATCCATTCTTTTGTTAATTAACTTTGTAGTAATCCTTTATTTCAAGAGAAGGCTGAAATTTGTGTAAATTTACTCTTAAAGATTGCTGGGAGGCCCTTAATTTTTTTAGTAATGGAAAAGTCCAGTGGTCGAGTGACGGCCTTACAGAAGAGTTTTACAAGACTGTTTGGCATAAGATTGGAAACTTTGTTGTTAATTCTTTTAATTATGCTTGTGATAAGTTGGAGTTACCTTCTGAGCAGGGACGAGGTCTGATCACGTTAATTCCTAAGCCACAAAAAGATCATACCTCAGTAAAAGAACTATCTACCCATATCATTTTTGTATGTAGATTATAAAATCGCTGCCAATACATTAGGCACTAGGCTTAAAAAAGTTATTTCATTTGTTATAAACTGTTACAAACTAATCAAACTGGTTTTATTAAAATCAGGTTTATCGGCGAGAATATTCGGTTAATACTTGATTTTATCGATTACTGTGATAAGATGGATGTATCAGGATTTTTACTATTTGTCGATTTCGAGAAAGTCTTTGACCTTCTGGAAGGGACTTGTATCGTTAAATGTTTAAGTTATTGTGATTTCACGGATGGTTTCACGTGTTGGATTAGAGCTCTTTACTCTAACGCCTCAGCTTGCTTGCCAAAATGTATAAGTTACCACTCTTTTGAATGATGACACATTGTTCATTCATACCGTTTTTAATTTCTTGTATATTAAGTGGTTAGACTTTAAGTTAGGTCCTATCCAACTTTATGCACTATTTGTTTCCGTGTGACTAATCACAATGCGGCTCAAGGTTGTAGCTCTTGCAGCTTAATTTTTATTTTAACCTATCGCAAGTTGTTTCAATTTGCTTTTTTTACACCACGTATACCTCAAATTGCCTGCTTTAATATTCTGTTCACTAAAATCCCCTCCTTATGATAATACGCCGAAACACTGCCTATTATTCTCTAGAGATTGCTTGAGGGCGTGTCTGATTTTAAGTAGCATAGATCTAGTTCATGTAAAGTTCCGTCCATGGGAATGACATTGTCGTTAAACATTATATATAAGTAGTTTTTATTTCTATTTAGGTAGTCCACAGGGACAATTTTTCGAAACAATCACTTACAAAAAAAAATCACCAACATTTACACGTCCGACCACGCAAGAAAAGACGAAGAGCTCTTAGGAAATGTCTATCACTGCCTTAGAAGAGAATTCTCCAGTTCCATTTTGTAGCCATTTACAGAAAGATCAACTTTCTAGATTTACTTTCGTTGGAACTGACATCTGTACTACGTCACGTGTCAAGTCAGACTGCACTCTAGGCAAAACGGTCAAGAGTACGTTGCTGTTGCTGTTTCATCATCCGCTCAACGATGATGCTACTGCCTGGCTTATAGATGGTATGATTGTGATTTAAAGTGGCTAGGAAGTCGGGGCATCTACATTTCGGGACCGCGTAGCATGTCTTTTTGATAAACTCCTCCAGTTGTACCAGACAGCTGGCACAGGCTAATGTTGTCTTCCACGGATACGAAAATCCATCATATCAAAGACGAGCGAGCGACGGCCACACGTAGTTCACATAAGTGGACATTTTTTACCACTTGACTCCTGTACTATTTATAGGATTCCGCTCTTGCAGACAGAATGTTTAAGAAGTTTTTTACCCAAGAAGTAAAAGTAAATGATACATGTATACAATCTAAAATATATGGCAGTTTTTTCCTTCATTTCTTAGCCCACTTTTGGGTGGAAATTTAGTCCCTGTTGTCTCCTTGCAAGTGCATGACCCCTTTCTCTGGACGCCATTCTGTCGGATTCCCTTCCCCTTTGAAAATTAACGTTTTTCTTTTGTTAAGTTACTTAAATTGGTGGCGTAAAGTTTACATTGCGCTGTAAATTCATCATGATGGTGATGTCTACATAAAGGCATGAACATGAACTTGGCCAAGAGAAGTATTTTGGAAAAGTTATATTACACCATTTCTACCCATTGTCATGAGGATGGTAAAATCTCCCATCCTGAATTACGGCCTATGCATGCAGGAGCTTCAAATAAAGGTTTATAAAATGCTGCTATTGTGCAGACTCGTATTCCTACTCTTTGGTGACATCATTACATTATACGACTGATGTATAATCATTAAATTTAAATCTACACTGTATGATTATCAAAACTTGATGTTATGGCTAAGGGAAGCTTCGGCGGTAAAGTCTCGTGGATATTCACCTAGACTGCTTGCTCTTCTTCCATCGCTAAATGTACGTTGCAAATCAGTTATCTCTTAAAAATGTAGGAGAATTTACCCTCCACATACCGATCATATGTCTCATTCTTGATAGGCCTATATGAAATTTCTTTGTCATTTTTCACACTTTTATGTGGGGAGGGGGCATTTTTCTGAACACTTTACGAAGAAATACAATATTTACAGAGTATTTTGTATTGTACATATGCGATGGGCTATCTTTACAGTTACCTCAGTTGGTGTTAACTAAGTTTTCTCGTGGTGGTCATCGATAATCATCTTACCTTCTATCATCACAAGGAGCAGATAGCCCAAAAAGTGTGAAAAGGAGTTCCTATTCTCAGACGAGTTCGTAACCTGGTTCTAAGACGCATTTCTAAATTCGTTACGGTACTTTTTGTACGGTACTTTTTTGGGGTAGTATCTTCCTATGGATTGAGCTTCTTCTTTGTACTTTTGACAAAGAACTCTTTGGTGTATTTTTAAAGAGGATTACCCCTAAGATACATCTCTCTTGTAACAAAAATGCACTTCATACACCGTTGATCAATTTAAACTGGATATTTTAGAAACAATTAGAGTCTGACATTGTATCTCATATCAAATTACCACAGCGTCATAGTTACAGTAGAAAACAATAAGTTTGACAACGAATCTGTCCACCTTTCTGTTCTCACGTCTTCCCTCCTCTTCATATTCTCATCTAATTGGTTCGAAAGGTGTGAAACTGTTAGGGGAAAAAGGACTGTTAGATAAGGTTTTAATTCACCTTTCGTTTCGAAAGTTTCGAAAATGATGTGTGATATGCTCAATAGCGCAGATAGCTCAAATTCAGCAGTCTGTCCGTTGTGACAAGTTTCCGTTGCTACAGGATGGCCATGTACACAGTCCCTACAGAAACTTCCAAACCAGGCCAGGGAAAAGTACTTTCCCCCTTCCGTTCCGACCTAACAAAAGGACATACTTTGCAGCAGCTGTGGCTTATTGTATTTTATGGACAGAATATTTTCGACGCACATGACAGCTCACTTTCAAATTCGTTCATTACACCCTATAAAGATCAAGCTTAGCCTCAAATGCTACATAAGTTGAAGACATCATATCCTTAGTTGGGAGTGACATATCAATCTTCACAGCACTTTCCACCACAAGAACTGCTCCATCCGAAGAACCTGGTGCCGGTAGGGTAGCTGTTGAGGAAATGGTTAATGCTAGCGATCAATATTTTCCTCTTTCAAACCTTTTTTTATTTGTCACTTAGCGATGTTTTATCACCCGCTATTTGTAGACGAGTTAGTTTAGCGCTATGCACCTCACGTTTTACTTCATCTTTTTAATCTTATTTGAATGGTGTCCCATTTAAATATTATGTTACGTTATGTGTATTGATGAACAAAGAAAGAGCTTCACTTGGAGAGCGGAATGAAGAGACAGTTAACAAGACAATCCACGTAAGATTTTATTTGTGTTGTAGTTTTCGGTTACAAGGCCCGACTGGACACAACACTACTTAGCCTTAAGAGGTAAGTGAAGCTTTAGGATCACACCTGGTCCATCTTATGCAGTGCCCAGTAATGTAATTTCCAGTTTAGACAAGGTACGCAGTACATAATAAAAATTGGAATTATAGAGGAAGCACAAACAAGATACAACAGGGCTCTCCCTAATGATCCCAAAATTCAGTATTTATTTGAAAACTTACTAGTATATGCTGTTCATTACTCGCTTGTTCATACAAACTCGCAAGTTTCTTAATTGCTACTTCTGATCTGTTCATTGTTTCGGTGAGTTCGAAATTAGAGCGATAAAAATTGATGTTTTTCAGTTACACCTTAATAAATGTGTCTTTTTGTGTTTAAGTCTTGGTAGTCAACTTCCTTGAATTCTTCTTTTCCTTTATTGGCTGGTTTCTAAAAGTCAGTGGTAGTTGCAAGAAGTCACGCATAGGTTACCGACTGAGACCAGCAGTTCTTAGAACGGGTCAGGCAGCTTTTTTCTCTTCCATAAGCTTTCGAGCTGGGGGGGGGGGGACGTGTTTGAAAGTCAAACACATAAGTTACATTTTGGTCGTGCCCTTATGTAAATTCCATTTTTTTTTTAGCAGGTATTGCGTTTCTTGTCTAAACTTGACACTTTAGGCTATAGTAAAGCAACAGTTGACTAATACAATCTTCGAAGAGCTTGCTACAGAGCTGAATATTTACAAGGTAAAAAAAACAAATACATGAGTACATGACACCATACCAAAGAAAGTAAATATAACAAGAGTCGCACACACTGGTTTACAAAGTTAACTTCAGTTGGATATACCTAGCTGAAGGTTTCCCATCTAATTACCCACAGAATTGGTCACATTTCAGGACAACATAAGTGCTCCTCATCAATGATGTGATTGTTAACGACCCGACCAATTACTTTGGCTTGCCAAAACAATTCCTTTTAAGTGTTCTGAGTTTCATCTGAACTTACCTAAGAGTGAATCGCATAACATCCAACTTACAAAGGCTATGATGATAAGCGATGATTTAACAATGGATGGACATTACTGACGTGTAAATAAATTTACGGTCGTATGAAAACACAAGTAAGGTATCAGTGATAATGTTCGTTCATATCAAATCATGTTTACATTTATCTTTTATACTCCACAGTAAATGAATGTACAACACCTCAAAAGATCGTTTTTCACCACATCGTTCCATAAAATTGAGTACTATCGTTAATTTGGCAAATGTCGTTTTCTCCTGTGTACATATTATTTTTCAATGTGTGAAAAACGTCCTGTCGACTTATTTTCACTTCAAAGTTCAGATTTAATCTTTAAGCTGTCTTCATCTTCCTTTGGTTCTTGGTCAAAGGGGTTTCCGGACCTTGAACATAGCAAATAAAACAAATGAGGTAAAGTTTGTAAGCGAAAGTGACTTGTGGACAGTTGTTAGCTTGAAGGAGAAACAAGGGAATATATTGTTATTGGACTACACAATGCAAATTTGCAACTGTCTCATAATGAGATTTTTTCTGAGTGTTGTTAAAAATGTGACCATAACAAAGTTCAAATTAGTATAATGTGTCTAATAGCATTCTAGCCAGCCTCAGAATTAACGTATTAATGGAAATGCCAATTTAATAGTCTTAAACATTTTCTGCTTAAGTTAAATATTTGCATGCATATTCCTAACTCTTTAAAATAATTTCCACAATATACTGGGTTCGATCTGAAGACAAGTATAAACAGATTGTGAATTTTCTATTTCAAACATGCAATATTATATTATTTACACCTGATTTGATCTCGTTCATTGTCTACTATGCGTGATCGACTTACACACTAAAGTATTGTGGTCTTTAAGGCCTTTTAGCTTGTATGTGTTACCACTGTAGGCCTATAGAAAGCTGTCATTATGAGCATTCATGACAATACCTTATGTTGGAATTTTACACCAGAGATCCACAAACTTTTCGACATGAGTGAAGAGGTTCTATGCATTTTGTTTCAATTTGGCCTAAAATGTTGTAAAACACCACTACGAGAATTGCCTTAATTTTCACACTACATACACTCAACCTCTCCTGCTTTAACATGCAGTCCCAGAGAACGTAACGCACTTCCGGCATATTACAAAAACCAGTTTTTTAGTTCATTTCACGGACAGTGAGCAATTGATCACTTGGAGAGAAATCCCCCCACCTGCTATATGGGTATGCTATCATGAAATCCTTAGAGGATAATTATTGTGGGATCAGTAACTACCAGAATATAAGCAAATGCAGCTGAACCCTTTATCTTGCATCACAGCTTAGAAAACGAAGGAAATAAAGGTAAAGCCTCTCATTGGAAAAATGGTGTGTTAGAGGACCGAATAAATTGTAATGTCCTTAATTATCAACCGTTATATCTAAGGGTCTAAATGGTAATTGCAAAGGTTGGACAATCATTTGGAACATCATGTGTTCCTAAAATTCTGTTTGCAGTTAGTGGCCATCTTTAAATTCAGAAATAGTATCTGAAGCAATGATTGGCTTAAGAACAAAAGTCAAACCATTCGAAAACTCATTACATAGAAGTGGATATTGTAGTTGATCATTTACAAATAACCGAAGAACATCCAGCACCCACAATAAATAGGAAATATTCACAATTTCATATGTTGCTCTACATGCGACCACCTTGTGTTGGTGTAACAACGTAATTGAAATTAATAATTACGATGATATTGTAAGTTTCTTCCTTGCAATTTGGTCACAGAAGTCAGTATTACATAAGTCGATTAAGTGACATAAAAGTTGAGCGTTACATACGTCAACATGAAGGAAATTACTTTGTTGTGGAACTGTTGTAAAAGTTAATATGTTACACAGTTACGTGAAAAATAAGGGATAAGAAATGTACTTTCGAGCAAGATTTATAAACATGAAAGAACGAAATGGCAATGTGGATCATTGTAAGGTTGAGAAAAGGGCCAAATCATAAGATATGAAGGCATAGACTCAATCGAGGTCCATCATTGTAAGTGTCAGTTTTGGCGCGGCAACATGTAGTTTTTAGTGTTACTTACGAGCAATATTGATGCTGGGACTCAGGGCAAAGCTCCATTGTCGTAATCATCTGGCCGTACTGCTCTGCTACAACCGGTAGATTGGCACACATAGTTCCACCACCTCGCTTGAAGAGTGAAGACTAAGTTGACAAAAAAGAAACGTAAGAAAATGGTTGCAATTTAAACGTCCAACATTATTATTTCTTAATGTTCATGTATAGTTACTTTCGTATCCCGTGTAGTCCAACACTGCTTTCGCATAACATCGCCTAAAGACAATCAGTTTGCTAGGACGAACATTTGAGTGGTCAAGATAAACTTCGAAGTTTTGAAATCGCCCTTTCAAGGAGAATCTAACATTGCAGGAGACACCATAGCAACTTTGTAACATGAATGTGTAGTTGTTAGGGGGTTGGGCGGGTTCTCTGTATTCAATTTTTGTTAGGGTTCCTTATGGTCTGTGATCCTGACACAGAGTGAGTTGGTTAAATGGTCTGAGTCCCGGATGCTTGAATTCGCACTACGGCTTAGCCCACTATCTACTACGAGAGCTAGTACTGTAGATCTCCCGGCCTGGCACCTTTGATGGCGTTTTCATGTCTCTCACCGTCTAATCAAAGTCCGACTTTTTTCTCATTCTAACAAGGGCATTTAAGGATGGACCCTGCTCACGGGATATCTTTGGACCACGTTTGTGCTTATTGTGTAAAAAGATTTACACTCATTGTACCATGAGACTTGAGAGTAAACACTGAAAGCCAAAAATTATGAATATTTTGTGTTTGCGTCACCGCTAAGTGAGTCCAACCAGTTTTTCTTTTTCAGCAGAGAGACGGCCTTTATTGGTGGCAGAGTTGGAGAACAAGAGTGCAGCAGGCAAAAGGAATGAAGAGGGGTGAAAACGCAAAGATCCTGTGGTGCAGAACGGAGGACCTTTGTTTAACTTGGGTGGACTTCTCTCTTTACAGCTGATCTTGGTGCACACACCGTGAAACAGCCATTTACAAAAATGGCAGAAAGTGACAAAAATTGAAAAGACAGTGAAATGGCGGGGGAAAATAGACGTCCCGTCTCACTACTGACAGGTTTCGCACGTCTCTAGCATGCTCCTACGAGCTCTTACGTAGTGTTGCGGTTACTACCACCACTACCGTGACTGGAAGTGTTTCGACAGGTTCAAACTTATTTGCACTATATACTTGGCTCATTGGCCGCGGCATCCATGGATGACCAAAACTTAGTGTACCGTGGGTTTCTGGCCAGTTTCTGCTCAAGTTTGTGAAGTCTTGCTAAGCTTCTTAAAGACTTTTGACGGTGTCCGTGACAAGTTGTGTTCCTCATATGTCTCACGTTCTGATCAAGGTTCGACATGTTTTTCACGATCTAAAACGTGGACGTCAGAAAGCGTTGGAGCAATTATATGCCCAAGGTATAATTCCTCACAAGCAATAGGAATAATTGCATCCTGAGCGAACCAAGTTCCTATCACATTCATAGTTTAAAGTACCTCAATTACACTACTGTCATTTTCACATAAAACCTTGAAACCCTTTCATAACGAATGCATACGACAAGCTCATTTTTTACCAGAGCGTTTTCTTTCAAAACTTTATCAGATTCCCCATCTCATTCTTACGTTAAACAATATTCGACCATCTACCCCAAAGTTTACGTTTTCTTAATTTTTCCATACTTTAAAAATACGTACTTCTCTAGTTGATGATGCTGTACTTAGTCTTACTAACTTACTCACTTACTCTTGAGAAAATCGAAGACAATAGACATTTCCAGAACACTACCAACGTAAGTTAGTATCGTATGATTGTATCGTTAGGAATACATTTCATGTACAGTTGAATTTATCGATATCTCTATTTCGAATTTTTTATATCTGTAATTCTATTTTGGATATTTCTAATTTCCTTTTAGACACTTTTAAATTAATTCAGAATATTCATATTGTATCTAATATTTTACAAAAATTGAAATTCGAGATGTCTGTAATTGTTTCTTCGATATCTAAAACATTTCAAACCTAAATATTTTGGATGGAATTAAATATATATGTAATTTAACTTTGAATATAACAAAATGTGTGCAAGATATGTTAATATATTGAAGATGTCCTGAATAAGGTTGAGGACATAAAAATTGTAGAATAAATGTTACAATAGCGTTCCATTCGTGCGCCCTGTTTTACTATGAACAGTTTTGTTTAGCACTATTACGTGCTTTCATGATGTTGAGTTCATCCCGTTTCATTACTACGTACTAGGTTTCTAAGGCGCACCGCAACTGATACTTCGAAATTGCTAAGTGCTTAAAAATATGTCCCGGCATCCATGACAATCAAGGCTTGTCATGTCATGAGGGAGAGGCTATAATCCTGGAAACAATAGAAAGATGATTCTCCTTGCAATCTCACGAACACTTCTTTCTCTAGTGAAAGAGATCATCTGAAATCATTACCATTCTGTTTATGCCTCCGATGCAGATATATTTCCCGTCTTCAGTGACTGCCCATTTGGAATGATCTTTGGTGTAGCTGAATGATTGATTCCCTGGTAAAGTGACCGAAACCACATTGCACACTGGATACGTTGTAGAGCAATTGGACGTGAGGATCGGTGGTCGCCTCCAAGTCTCCACATACAGTTTTTTCTTTAAATCCTTTGCCACAATTTCACTATATAGATCTGATCAAATAGAGAACAGAATTTGTACCAGATATGACTTTTTGAAACTTCAAAAATGAAGGATAGAATATATAACAGTACCTGATTACAGGAAACACGGAAAGTTTGCTGTTTAATTTGTCGGGACCTTTGACTATCTTACAAGAGTAATTGTATAGATAACGACACTTGACATTAAACATATCTACCATGTAGTATGAGAAATATGTTGATATGGATGTACATCACTTCCAATCATTTTTAAACTATTGTTAATTGAAATTTTTAAACGAAAGCTTATGTCTCTTCGACAATTACGTATCGTAGACATGTGTACGGCAAATGTGCATCTTTCTGAAGGGACCTAACGGAGGTTGCCTATACGCTTACAGTAGATGAACCGTATTGGCATTTGTCGTACCTTTGCCGAAAGTGTTGTATTTGGCGTAGTGAATAAACGTCTGACCCCCAGAAGATGTGAAAATGACTTTATTTTCAGAACGTATAGGACGCTCTGCGTTTATCACGTCGAAGAATGGTGACGAACTGGTAACTCCTTTGTCATAATACACATAAGGGAACATGTACTGCAACTGGGTGGCTGGAGAAAAAAAATACCCACGGAGGTAAAAAAAAAAATGTAAATGTATTCGCTTGATAATGTTTAATGTGGCAAAAGAAGCGGGCAAGAAATCATTTTTACGATTTCATGATGCCACTTTTGCATTAGTCTGCTGACAATTAAGTGACTTAAAGTGATCATTTCTTGTATGTTTTTTGTTTCCGCTAAATTATTTTGATCTCTAACTTTTATGGAGTAAAGCACATCGTGTATAGCTAAAGAAATTCTCACCAATTTCTGGTATATGGTTACTGGAAAAACTTATACATAAACCGCTCTGACCATTGTTATGAGCGCTCTCAGGCCATTCATACTTATTTTCGTTTGGGAATCGTGGAATGCTGTGGATCAACCAAAATCCTGAACTGCCGTCAAACGCCACAACACCTAAAGGATAGAGAAACGGAAAACATTAAAACAATTAACAGTTCATCACATCAGTCACACGTCATTTCTCACTCATTTTCTTTACTCATTTATTTGCAATCCGTCGTTCTTCTGGTCTCTATCGTTCAAGGCTCAGTTCTAGGGTTCTCTCTTTCTTGTGTAAGTGTTGTTTAGGGTTGGAAGATAAGGGTTGGAGTTGTATATATAATATGTATCAATTTGAGTTGTGGAATTTCTGTTGTAAAATATGTGAGTTGTAGAATAAATCCTAATTTGAGATGAGTTTTACTAGGCAAAAGTTACATCATTGCTCGATAAGAATCTAATTGTTTGGAAACGACTAACCGGCATTGCTACGATGACAAAATGACTTTGCATATATTATTCGACTTATTATGAAGCATGAGGTATCAGAGCCGTCGCAAACAGGACGGAGGGGTGGAGGTATCTCACCTCCCAAAAAATGTCAGAGAAAGTGCGACAGTGGGTGGCAAATCTAAAATATCAGTTGGAATTTCTCATAAATAAATCTGGCACATTTAATGACAAAAAATGTCAAAAGCTTCACCACTTTGTGTCTACGATTACCTGAAAAATTGAAAAATCTTTCAAAAGATCTCAAATACCATCGTGAATGTCTCAGAATATCACTGTCTGACATATTTTATGACTTTAACGGACGCCAAATATTGCACCATATTGCGCCTAAGGTTCTCGAGACAGAGATGGGGACACCCTCACAGTTCAAATCCCCTCACCTTGTCCCAAGCCAAAGGTTTTCTTTGGGCTCCTTTGTTTTTATTATATACCGTATTAGATACATAGGTAAATTGGAATACTTTTGCAGGCTGAATCTAGAGTTTAGTATAACATATACTTCAACTAATTTCTTTGACTTGTTTGAATCTCTAGCAGAAACATGAAATATGTAGCTTTTCGTAGCTTTTTATGTAGCTGTCTCCAAGACTTCTCAGCTTGTCGTGTATCTTTTTTTTTTTTTCTCGTAGACCATCACGACAATCTGCATATCATAGTGTTGCGTTTCTATTTGTTTTTTCGCTTCAATGTGAGTATGGTTCAACCATTGTTGTGTGACGTATGGTGTCATAACGCGTGGGTTTTTTTTTTTTTTTTGCGAGTATGTATTTGGAAACTTGAGCTGTCACAATGGAACTGTCTCTTTATTCTTCTCTTTATTTTTAATGTCTTATAGACTGTCTTAGACCTGATTGTCTTATAGACTGATTCGTATGATTTTGGCAAAGCTTGTAATGGAATTGTGATGCATTTTACCTCTGATATTTTGACTTTCTTGATGTTGTGCACGTTCTGTTGGCAATTGTTGAATTCAGACTGAATGGCCGGTTTCGTTAATGATAAGTCGAAGAAATAGTTTCCGTATCACTTCTTATCCTGTCGCTGATAGTTTGCGGTTGATTCAATAAACTTTGTTGGTGGGTTTTTCTACATGGTTCTGCCTGTGTCGGCGATTTTGTTATGGGGACATGTACGTTAAGTCGGTAGCAGGAAGCCTGACTTTTCAGCGTTGACCTGGCTCACGGGGTTCTTTAATTTTTTTTCTCTGCAGTTATATATTCAACATCGAGATTTTGCTATTCTGTCTCGTTACAGTATTCGTTTAAGTTCCAGATGGCAATAAATTCTAAAACTCAGTGTGACACAACTAGTAGGAAACCTTGGATTCTGTGCGTGGCAGCCAAAAAGAAACATTAATTGTAACACTGTTTAGGGTTAGACTGTCACAGTAGTCTTTTTGAAAAGGTTCTGGTACATATGTGTAGTAAATCACATAGCGTTTTCAATTTATAAAGTGTGAAATTATTGCGAGTTACTGATTCATCCAGTCTCAAAACGGTGATATATCAGGATTTGATGCAGATATTGATATAACAGTATAGTCAGAATGACAAATAAATAAAAATATTACATACAAAAAATATATTTTATGGTGTATTCACTTCAATATTTATACAGACGTGTTCATAGGGGCAGATCCTATTAATATGGGCAGATATCTATATTTAATATCCTGCACTTCATACCTGCACAATACTGTAATATCAACGCCAGATTTATTCTATAATAGGCTGTACTGAATTACGTGGAGGCCTTCAACTAGCTGTGAAAAGACCTATACTATTCGTCATATGGAAAATTCTGGATCGAGCAAAGACTCGCAGTTTCGACGCATTAAAAATTAGTGACGTCATAAGCGTTTAACCTCCTTCCAATGATGCCATGATATTCGGGATTATTTGATGTTTGGAGAATATTCTGGAATCTGGAATTTGTAATTAATGTTCTGTCCATCCATGCTGGATTGATTTTAAATCAACTAATGTGAAGAAGTCCACTGCTCGTCAACCCTGTACTGGATTCGTACGACGAAAGTATTTAGTAACGTCACCTCTCCAATTGTGGTCTCTTCCATAACATCTTTCAACGCTACTCTCGTTTTCAATGTATCGTCTACATCGCACATTTCGAGAAAATTCTTACCCAACAATCCGAAGCCCAACCATGTGATACGGGTTTTTAATCATTAACCTTGTGTCCAACGCCAAACCATTGACTCTCATTGGAGACTGTGCTTGGTCACCAGCTGTTACCGTTACATCAACTTTTACCCAGTGTTAGTCTTAGCTTTGCGGTCGTCCTGCCTACCTAGTCTTACTACAATTTTACTGCAAAGCCCGAGGTCGAATCAGAGTTGAAAACTATTTCAGATCTGTCATCAGCTAACAAGGTACCAATTTTGTAGTTAGGCAAGTTCAAAAGTTAAGTTTTAGTGAATTAAAAGATATAGTAATTTAGTCTAATCAAATGAATGAATCTGAATCGTGGGAACGTTCTGAGGATAGATCTAATGGAAATTTATTGCAACCCTCTGTAGTTCCAGCTATTATCTGCTTGGATACCTATTATCTCATCCCTGTACATGTAATGTACGCTATGGGATATTGCAGTTGCTTTGGACGTTAGACTATATTATGGCTCTCTCAGTTGCCATAGCAACAGTTGCCATGGTAAAACTATGTACAGCTGATATACGAGACGTGAGGTTTAACCTGGTATGGTACTTAAAGTGGTCCGGACACCTCCCCCCCCCCCTTTGGGTACTGGTCAAAAGATGTGAAGATCAGTGTGAGAGTGCTTGTATGTGTTTTGAGGTCAAAAGTCAAGGTCAGAGGTCAAACCTCAAATTAAGCACCTAAAAGTTTGCATCCGCAACTTTTAATAGACCGCAAAGCCGATTAGGGTTAAAGTTGGTAGATAGGTGACCCACGGTCTGAAGTTGGGTATCCCATAAAAATCTAAGGTCAGAGGTCAAAGGTCAGAGTTTACAGGCCAAGTATGTAATTCCTTTTTGAAAAGTGTGTTGCAATTTCCATCTAGACAGTAAGTCTAAAGAACTTCGTAAGGTAACTGATTATGAAAGATACAATGTTCACCCAGTTGGTGACGTCATAGGTTGATACTGCACATAATACAGCACCACGGTAGGCTCTGTTAGTACAAAATACAACAAAACTCATTATCTTTGCTTTACCATCCAATGTGACTATATATTTGAATTTATGTAACCATTTCTGGACTGAGTGATTATATTTTATAACAATGTCATTTTCCATGCTTTTGGTAATACCCCCACTCAGTATGCTTTTACTTGAGAAATGTTGAGAAATCACAGAAATCAAAGGATTAATTTAACGCGAACATGACTTCTACATTCACACAATACTTGTGGGTTCCTTACACATCCATGGAAAAGATTAGTGTGCTGCGCATAGCTATGTACTTATGTATGTACTTATGTACTGTTTATAATGCGAGGAGGTGGCTGTTCAGTCAAACCTCTCGATCGACTATAATACATACGTGTATTAGAGCGAGTGATTATGGAAAACGATTGGGGTGAGATGCAACTCAGTGGATTGTCCTGTCTTTATTTTGGTTTTTCGCTATTCGCGTGACTCTGTTTTTTGAAGAAGTTCAGATGTTAAATCAGCAAATGAACAAGTAACGAGATAGATGCCAGCAAATCGCCACCTCATTAGAACACAGGTGGAGGGGTCATAAATGGTGTTATAAATGCCGAAGTTAAAGTGATTGGATAGATGTCAGCCATCGGTGGGTTCAAGCATAATAAATATAATTGACGAACATACCTCTGCCAAGATGATAACAAATACAGAAGAGAAGATAATAATAATCGTAAAATTTATTGTTTTACTTCAGTTTTACTTCCAATTTCTGCCAGGTCTAATACACCCAGACAAAATTCGCGACACTAGGCTGCTACATTTGGGCTGTTTGCTACGGTATATTGTTTCTGTAAACGTAACAAACAACATGTGTTAATGGAAATGTTTAAATCATTTCCTGGTGTTCATCGCATTGGCGTTGCATTTCACCGAAAAATTGGGCTTAGATCCTACATTCCTTTTAATAAGAGCATTTAAAGCAATTACATGTATATAAACAGTTTTACCAGGGTAATGGTACGTATTACGTCAGGGTAGATGGAACTGTTACATATGTGTTGGTAAGGAATGAAAGTGGGGTAAGCAATGTAAATAGTTTATCTACTGCACATCTACTGAAGTGACGATACCTTTCGTGTGTCCTTTTCTAGAATCGCTGTTTCTATCCGGCGGGTGGTCGTTGTACAAAATAACAATGATCTGCAAGAAAGATACTCAGAGCTATCAACCATGCCTTACAATACACTTTCGTGTGTAATGGAAATATCTTAAATTGATTGAGTATCACCATCGTAAATGTCATTTTGGAGGTAATATTTGAGGGAGAGAGAGAATCGGTAAGAAGGAGTACCATATCGTACTGATTAAACTACTCTTACCTGATCGTGCTTGCCATAAATTGGAGCTAATGTGTTTGCCAGAGGGTTCCTTTGAGTATCTAAGTTGGTTTCAGATGTCGATAGTGTAAACGTCTGTATTTTGTCAGACAAAAAGTAATGCTCGTTCCCTATCGAGTCTCCCTTGTCTTTTGGTAATTTGTAGATGAAGTACCTGAAGATATGACAATGACGTAAATTAATCGGTCGACATTATATAATTTCTTGGAAAAGAAAATATGTATTTTAGATTTAAAATTCCATACCGCGGAAATAATTGCCCTTTGTAGCCTTGGTTTGAGACTTAATATATATATGTTACGCTTGTATAGCTAGGCATAGCTGTATATAGGCCTAAACTGTATTTACTGTATACATGTACTGTATTTACTGTATATACTGTACTTTAGTAGAATTTCCATGTGTCAGCCCGTATTCTCTATCCACCAGATGTATCGATTTGAGTGCACACACGTGAATGCAATGGATCTGTCTGTTTAGTTATATACTTGGGATAAAATTGTTTTGATCCAATATTTTTACAGCTGTTGTTATCCAGATATATAAATGCATTACATGTGGCGTCACTTTATAAAGACTTGACACTTGTCCCACTTGGCAATAGAAAAAAAAAACACACGCAAAGAAGTATATACCTAAGTTGGAAATAAATGGAATTAAAGTGTTGTTTTAAGTCTGATTAAATACAATTTGCCATTCAGACACATTTGTTGAGACATATTAAAATAAAAATTGCTTTTTGAAATTAAAGTGATAACGATATTAGTTCAGAATAATTGTAATGACTTAATGGGCAACAGCTTGGAACTTATCAGCGATGATACAGATTCTATATCAGAACCAGTCTTTGTACAGGAATTGACTGTAATATAATATTCTGGTAATGTCAAAGTAACGTCAAAATTCAATCACAAAATGCAGAATATACCTAGCATTTCGTGAAATTAGTCTTGGACGTTCTATCAGAACAGAATAAGGTCCTGAGTTCACATTTCAATGCTATAAACAGTGAGTAACGCGATTAGTAATTCAATTTATTTTAATCCTGAAAATCTTAATCGATAGCTGTGACTACAGTCACAAAAGTTCCCGACAAATAAGTGTAAGATATTTACTGGCTACGTGGCTGATTCCACACTGGATGCCTCCAAGTCTACCCTGATATCTGAGAATTTACACATGAACTTAGCTGTCAGGTGCCGATACTTTAAGTCATCCATGAGGAAAACCCACAAGAAAAAAAAAAACCCCGGAGGAAACATGCCTGAATAACTAAACAAACAAGGAAAGTGGTCGGTGGGAAAATATGCCACCTCATTCTTGCAAAACCTGATTCGGCCAAATACGACGAAAGAAGGAAAATCACCCGTATTTTTAGCGGGAAATGACGTCCCTTTAGTAGCGTTGGACGAGGGATTCCTGACGATCTATGCTTATTTGTATCCAATATTTCTCTGATGTACTCCGTACCAACTCATGTTGACGCTCCGCTTATGTATCTTCCACAATTCCCCTAATCCAGTGTTTACCCCACTGTAGTGTATTCGTAGGAATACCGTGTTTCCTTAATACATTGACACTTGACCGCTTCGAACTATGCAATAAAATGCAGATATACTCTGTGCTGCAATTTCACTGTTCTCACCTTAAAAGTAACCTCGTAAAGATCAAAATCCTTCTCAGTTTGTTTTTTTGGATTAGATGCCAAATAGCGCTCCAGTTGTAATGAAATCCTTCAAAACTGTGACATCATTATGAAACTTCTCAGAGTAACTCACTGCAGGAGTGGCCCAAATGGTAGCATAAGTTGGCTAACATTTTGAAGGGGCGAAAGCGACCAATGACTGAATTTAAAAATAACTCAATAAAATGAACCACCAATTTGTGCTTTCGCTCACATATTTAAGAAAATATATCAAACTCACTGGCTGACTTGGAAAAAGTAAAACGTTTGTGGTCAAAATTTCGAAAGACAAAATTTTTTCAACGTCAATCAATGTCAAAATTTACTCCAAGCCAGGGAGGGGGATCCAACAGTCGGAAAAGCCTGCAGGAATATATAACAGTTGCCTCGTATCGAACAATATCTGTATGATGTTTTTCGTTTAAAATAAGCAGTAACCTTGTGAAATCTACGGTCTGCGAAAGACAGACTATATGCATTTCAAAATGGTCGATCACCATTGTCGTGATCTGTCTCGCATATTGCAACAATCATACACACTGTTTGGCTTACATGGGCGAATTCAAATGCTCGACGGAAAATCAACATGGCTATTTTGCTGCAAAATGCAATGTAGTGCCATCAGGGGAGCTTAGTAAAAAGCTTACTAACACAGCTTAGCTTAGTAAATAGCTTAGTTTACCATGACTAGTAGTATGCTGATCGAGTGGTAACTTGCTGGGTTGATGGGGGTTTTTCTTGGTTTGGGTACTACGATGCTGACAGCTGTTTTCAAGATGATGGGGCGGTATCCTATTTTTATTGACGCGGTAAAGATGGTGCTGGGGACCTGTCGGAAAATTGGAGGCGGTGCTCTGATGTGCATGTATTTGAGCACATCATTTTCCATGTGATGGACTGTCGAATTGCTTGTATATTTGAGCATGGAGCAATATCCTGTATTTATTCCTCTTGTCCACGGTTTGTGGTGGTTCAGACGTTTTCTTGTGCACGTGATTGGTAACTGGCTAAGTACCCTCTTTTGATGAACATAGACAAATGTTTAATGTCATTGTTGCACTCTTGGTTAGGATACACTGTGTGTGGTTTTTTAGCTATGATATTTGTTCTTTTCAACGTGTACATATAGCTTGGATATCCTTCTCCCTGTCGTTGCTGGTTGAGGTAATGTTGTTGAAATCGCCTTGGGTGTTGTGGCCCAGTGGTTTTTACACGTGCCTGGATGACTTACTTTTGGGCATCTTTTTTAGTATACTGGCGTACCGTTTGCATTGCTTCACATGGTGAGAACTGTCTTCCGAGGGGAATACAAGCAGACATCTAATAAAAGAGAGATACCCATTCTCTCTCGCGCTACGTGAGGAGAAACCCTAATATTTAGGTTGGAAGTGCGATCTTTTCCGTCTTCTTTTCTTTTCTCCTTCACATCCACCCCGAATCAAGCAAACTTGGGCTGGCACCAACTTACATTTTTATGACACCAATGTATTCAATGATGTTATACGTTTTCATTGAGCATTAATTATTCACATATGTGGCAGACAACGCAACTATGGTGGTGGACTATTTTAACAACTAAAATCCTTCACGGGGAGTTTTTCCAAATGTAATTTTTTTGTCAAAGTTATACTATATGCCTACATAATCTTGCTTACGAACTCCAGTGACATCTCAATATTCCACCACAGTGGACAGAACTTTTCAGCTTGGGTCTCTGCACTCTTTCTCTCTCTGAGCTTCAATCTAGCCCTCTCTGCATCCCAAACACCTGAACATGCGCACTGAATTTCACTAACTTGAAATGTGACATTGATAAAGACCTCTTGGTTAGGAAACATACAATCGCTTAAGATAGACAGTAAGTGTGCTATGTATTGTCTAACATATGTGCTGAATACTTCTAATAGAGGGTCAGCCATTTTAGATACCCAAAATGGCAGCTTTCTCTAGCTCGGAGTTTGGAGAACAGCTTTATTTTATGTTTCTGTCACTCTATGAAGTCACTATGATGATTTTCAGTCTTTTGTCACAATTTGCATAATTAAGTCTGTTAACATGCGTACTGCATTACTTATTGAACAGCCTTGGTTGAGTTCACGTTCACAAAGCTTTCGAAAGGTGCGTAAGAGAGCCACTGCCACCTCTTTTTCTTCATGGAATTTGTAGATTTCACAGACGAAAACTTACACGAGTGATGTTACTTGTCTTGAAGTTATAAACTTTTGATGAACTGCATGTTTACATACAAGGTAAAGGTATGACGGCCTGTCTGTACGATCAGCCTTTTTTTATATCGATACATGATTTATGCATTTCTTTCAGTGCAATAAATTGTTCAAACATTGTTACCTGTCAGGACATTATGAACTTTTTTTGTGAATAAATGTTTACGTCTACATCTAAACCATGTATAAACCTATCCACAATATCGAATAAATTGTTCAAACAGTGTAAAGTTCACCGTCTGATTCAACTCAGAGTGATCTCACAACGTATTCTAGCAAGGACTGTTTGGACAAGATTCAAGTGCCCAGTTATTATCTCGCCTTAGTTCGTTTTATGTTTTTTGGTATTTACCTTGTCCTGTTCACCACTTGTTACAGATTCGTACAAGGTACATAATGAACGGTGAATGCACTAAACAGATCCGAAAACTTACTCAGTTGGTAACACTAGTTTCATGCATTTCATGTGCTTGCTATCCTTTTTGTTACTGATAGCATGTACTTTTTGTCTCTTTTTGTCTTTTTCTTCTTTCTTTACGTTAAAGTTTCCACGATTAAAAAAAATATGATTCCTTTGCTTTGATCTCCTTAACATTGAAATGAATGAAAGGCATGATATTCTGTTGACAGGTACGAGGTTCGGAAGAGGCATGTGCTGTTCTTTCACATTCGGATCCGACGCTTAAAGTAATGTAAGTGGTTTTGTCATGACAATACATATAGGATGGTGCTTACTTACCAGACTCAAGTACATTCACTAAATTTGTTGCATTAATATAGGGAGAAAAATGTTGCTTAACGTTGTATATACATGGGTGCCCAACAGTCGAATAGTAGCAATTGTCTTATACCTTTCTATTGTCTAAATGACTCTGGACCTTCAAGCACAATTCAGATGTGTGACCTTTACTGCCTCTGAAGATCTCGTTTACCTTCAGATACTTTTGGGACACGGATAAATTGTACGTTTAGCACAATAAATGCTGTTTAACTTACCAATCCACATTATCACCACTGCTGTCTCTGCAACCGAGTTGTCCATGGGCTACGGCAGTGATGCATGCCAGGGCAGAAATCACCACGAAACTCAATTCCTTCAACATGACTGACAACATTGTAAAACGTTATGAGATAGGTCTAACAATTATCCAGTAATACATTAAATCTTGATTAGTTCGGTGTCTTTACGTCATCATAATTTCCCAATTATCTTGAGATATAATCTTTTGTATGATCACAGGACCTTGCAATGTTTTTTCTTTTTCATTTGTTTCCGATCAAATAATAAGCCTTTCAGAGACATTGGTAACAATACTCAACATCAGAGCCGGAGTAATCAATCACCTCACCGACTTATTGACAGGCGGCCCCTCCACCAGAGTGTTTCTACCAGGGTGGGATCGTCCTCTTAAATATTAATCCCACCCTGGTTGACATTGCTTCGTTTTACCGTTGTGAGTGGTCTAAAATTGAATCACAATATCATGGCTATAATATTGATATTCAGTAATTGTCTCTCCTCTCACAGGACAAACTGACGTCTTTATACTGCCTCTGAAAATGATATACCTCTTTATGTCCCAGGTAAATACAAATCTATGCACTCCTTCAAACGAGCCCTTAGGATATTATTGTTATATTCTTCTTGTCAAGAAGGAAAATTTCTGAATAAAGCAAACCGTTTTTCAGTTTCAGTTGTACATGAGCTGTTTCATTAATAATTCACTGCTTTGTGTTACGAAAGACATTCTAATCACATTAGGATTAAGTGTTACCTGTTAAAGCTGAAGCAATATATTTGTTTGTGTTATTACCCATGTCATATTGCTTTATCTGTTTGTGCTTCAAAAAGTATACCTTCCTGTGTTTGGTATTTAACAAGTGTTTGTGTTGAAACCTAACACTATATTTTTTACAACAGTAAAGCTAATAATTTTTTTGGCAAACTGAAAATCATAGTACCTATTTTTAAAAGAAGTCTTACTGTTTTCTCCAAATCCTTATTATTAATATTTACAGTAAAGGAAAAACTCTTGAGGGGATCTATAATGAGACTGATAGACATTTTCTCTAAGAGATTGATATCATTATCCAATGGTTACCTTCACCCTGTTGGTACGCGATGATGAGACGTGTGGTTATTTATTAATTATAATAATTATTTTGTCATTTGTCAATTTAAGTACATTTTATTGTTTTTAAGATATGCTTAATTTATTTCTTAATGAATACGCAAGAATAACAAAATATTTTATTATAAAGAGTAATACTATCTTAAAAATACAGGTGTGTTGGTGTTCTCCGCATTAGATTAGGATTAGAGATAATATAACTGATTAAACATCCACCAAAGACTTCGAAACGATCGGAAAACATTGCGAATGAGAACCGATTGTTCAAAGTGGAAGAATTTATTACATTTCACAGCAAAGCTAAGCATATTAAATTTAAATTGCATTCTTATGACAACCTTATTCGGTGTTAAGGTCTAAGTAAGGTCTAAGTATTTTTGTTTACCTGAAATGTGGTAAATTATATTCTTGATCCAAGAGATCGACGTTTTCCTGATTTTCCTGGTAGTATTCAAAATTAAAATGGTTCAAAGATGCAGGGATATGATCCATGCAATGACGGTAGTGTCGGGTGGGGGGGGGGGGTGGATTTCTTATTTAAAGTGTACACAAAAGTATTTAAAATTAATGTAAAGAATATACCACAAGAATGCAATAGTTTATTAATACGATGTGTATGTATGTATGTATGTATGTATGTATGTATGTATGTATGTAGCCTATGTATGTATGTATGTAGCCTATGTATGTAGCCTATGTATGTATGTATGTATGTATGTATGTATGTATGTATGTATGTATGTATGTATGTATGTATGTATGTATGTATGTATGTATGTATGTATGTATGTATGTATGTATGTATGTATGTATGTATGTATGTATGTATGTATGTATGTATGATATCCTTTTCCAACACAACAACTTACATGAAATGTCACTACTGGAGAAGGAATTGTATTCAATAAACGCAACTCTTCTGTCAAGATGCTTTATTTTTCGTCTTTTCACAAGGTTGCATACATTGTTTGCATTAACATACTGGAAAAATGCGTAAAAATTTCTGAAGTATTTGTCTAAAAGTCTGACACCACGTACACTTCGTTGCCCGGAGTTGCAAATGCATGTATCTGTGTCAGAAAGACTTCATTCTAAATGGGACTTGTTTACCCTAAAAGTTTATCTAATGTAACTAGAGTACAGTGACTGACTGTATTTCCATATAGTCCCTACTGAGTGTACTGAATGGAGTGTAATAAAGTCATTTCAATGATGAATCGAAGCCTGTGAGAAACGTTCAATGTCAACAAAATATTCTTTCAATAAGATATGCTCATATCCTTCATCATTCTCTACCTTGTATTTTTATTTTGTGTGTTTAACTTTGGTATCACAGAAGAAATCAAGATATAAGGATTGTAAATACCTGACAGTATAGCTTTGAAGTTGTGGGGTCAGTTTATAAGGTCACTGAATAGTACAATCTCTCTTAGGAATCTTTGTGTCAATTAAAGGGGCACCTTGAGATAGTTTCGTGAAATTTACTACTAGATTTCCAAATCTATATCCAGTTTTATTTACCAGTAACAAATGGTCAAATGGTTTTCGACTGTTAATACAAATTGAAGTTTATAAAAAAAGTCAAAACATCAGGGATAGTTGAATTCAGTTTACAACAATAAATAAAGTATTTACAATAAAGAAAAACAAAATTGTACGGGTGATGCAGCAGGAGATTATAACCAAAGAAAAAGTCAGATTTAGATAAAATAAATTGTCTGCCAAAAAGGTGTTGTTCTGTGTCTAAAAGGAAAGTGCACGTATAAGAAGAGCCCCAGAAAAGATGTTCAATAGTTTCAATTTCAACTTTACAAAACTCACAATTGGGGGACTCAACTTTCTTCATGGCAAACAGCAATTTGTTAGTTGCAAGAATTCTGTGTAAAAAACGAAACTGGAAGTAAATAATCTTACTGTCAGAAAAAGTGGTGAGAGGAATAATAAAAATGTTTTGCCAGTCGTCCTCAGTGAAATTAAAAGAAGCATTCCACTTTACAATAGAAATTGGGGGCAAGGCTGTTTTATCAACGAGCTTACAATAGGCAAAATTCGTAATCCTCGGGGAGTTGAGGGTAACGCTATATAAAAGAAAGGAGTTGTTATTCGAGATAAGAGGGCGTAATTTCCAATCTACAGGAATTGCTGCCAACAAACCGTAAAAAAGGGTAAAAGGATAACGAGTAATGGCGAACTTAGTACAGAAATCACACCACCATCGTCAATAAAAAGATCTGTAACGTATATAACACCGGCATCATGTAACTCTTTAGTATTCACGGTTTTTTATCAATCTTAATAAAATGGTTGTTCCAAAGAACTTGTTTACTATAATTATTAGTGGGAATGATGAAATGTAATGAACTGCAAGCCTGACAAACTTGTTTTATAAAAACATTATTCACAGATGAAATATCGGCCGAAGCAAAATTACATTGAAAAAGAAATTTTTGACCAAAGGAGATAAATAGTGGTCGAAGAAAATTTTCCAAACAGCATCATCCCCGGTAATACAACGTTTCACCCAAGATATTTTAAGAGAGCAAATGAAACTTTTAACGTGTGTAATTTTAAGTCCTCCTTTACCATAATCATTGTACATTGTTTTCCTTTTAATCTTATCTGGATTTGTAGACCAAATGAAATCGAAAAGAGTACGTTGAACTTCATTAACAAAAGAATCCGGAGGATCAGGGAGTACTTGAAAGAGAAAGACAAGTTGGGAAAGGGCAAAAGATTTAACAATGATGTTTCTGCCGATTGGGGAAAGGTCTCTACTCGACCAAACATTTAAATTCTTTTTAAGACGAGATAACTTAGTAACATAATTTAGACGATACAAGTCATCACCTTTATGTGTAAAACGAATTCCGAGAAACTGTATAGGACCAAATTGGAGTGAAAGATTAAAATCGGAGATGAAGTTAGGGTGATTCGTAACAAAAGGACCAAGTGGAAAAAGGTGGGATTTTTGAAGATTAATTTTTAGTCCAGAAGCACGTCGAAAGCAATGCAAAAGACGAATGGATGTTTCAAGGGAATTACGGTCACCGTTAAGGAACCAAACTGTATCATCAGCGTATTGCAGTAGTTTAGTCTCCCGGCCGAATATGGTGATACCTGGAATCTGAGCATTATTTAAGAACATTCTCGCTAAAATTTCAGTGCATAAAATGAAAAGATATGGACTTAAAGGACATCCTTGACGCACTCCTCTGTTGAAAGGAAAATATCCAGTAGAAAAAACATTATTAAATATGCATGAATAGGAATTATTATAAAATTTACCGACCCAAGTTCTTAAGTTGTTACCAAACTTAAAATAATGAAGTGTGGCATGAACGAAATTCCACTCAAGGGTATCAAACGCTTCTTCAAAATCAAGAAAAAAGGAAACCTTGTATATTGTTACGATGAGAAAAATCGATAAGGTCTAAACCAAAACGAATATTCTCGCCAATGAATCTTTTACTCATAAAGCCAGTCTGAGTATTGCCAATTAAAGAAGGAAGAACTTTTTTGAGTATGGAAGCGATGGCCTTGGCCGCAATCTTATAATCTGTGTTTAACAGTGCAATCGGACGATAATTTGCGATATTATGCAAATTTTTATCTGGTTTGGGGATTAAGGTAATAATGCCCCTACTTTGTTCACAAGAAAAGTGTTGTTGATCAAGGGCATAATTTAATGAATTCAAGAAAAAATTACCAATACGGGGCCAAAAGTGTTTGTAAAAGTCAGTGAAAAAGCCATCGCTTCCAGGAGATTTGCCATTATGCATTGAAAAAAGAGCAGAAGTACATTCCTGAAGATCTAGATTTCCATCACACATATCCAGATCAGTGGGCCTGATAAATTCAGGAAGTCGAGAAAAACAGATATCGGGATGACTGTAATGAGAGGAGTACAGATTAGCATCAAAATCTCGAATATGGGATAAAATATCCGAGTTCTTAGTGAGCGAAGCACCCTGAATATTTTCTAAGTTGTAGACTGTACAATTTAGTTTATTTCTTTTCTCGAGAGAGAGAAAATAATTTGAATTTTGCTCCCCTTCTTCCACCCATCTTGCCTTAGACCTGATCAATATACCCTGAAGCTTGTTCTTATAGAGGAGATGTAGCCTGTTTCTCGCTTCATTTAAATCATTGAGCAAATTATCATCACTGATAGAATCCGATTCCAACTAGGAAGATATTTTTAATTAGGTTATTTTCATATGTACGCGACTCGTTCGCTTTAAGTTTACTGAAGCGAATAGTACTATTTCGAATAAGGTATTTTAAGCCCTCCCAGAAGCTAGCTGGGTCCCGAGACAAATTATGTTGGTCCGTTTCGTAGTTATCAATAAGAGAGTTGACAAGGTCAATGAATAAAGGGTCTAAAAGTAAAGAATTATTAAACTTCAATAAGAAGGACCTCTGGGATCAGTCGAAGTATTGCAGTGCAGAATGACAATTGAAGGAGCGGCTGATGGTAACAGTCAATGATCTTGTTGAGTAAACTCTTAGAAATGAGGAAAAAGTCAAGCCTACATCGAATATTGTCAATATTAGAAGACCACGTGAAATCTGATAAGAGGGGGTTCCTAATTCTCCAGACGTCTTCAATGCAAACAAACCTTTGCCAGCTGCAAAGCTATCATTTCATCTGTGGTCAATGATTCTGAGGGTTACACGAGGCACAATCAAGTGTCATATCGATTGCATTAATCATTCTGTGCTTTACTCAATTGAAAATATTACTTGTAAATTTACCAAATACTTTCAAATTTGGGAAAAATGGTATATTGATCTTTTTCCGTCTTTTGACTCTAACTTGGGAAAAATTAATATAATGGGGTTTGTAACTATTACGATTACCATACCTTGAATGAAAAGCATGAGTGTCTGGGGAATGATTAATTGTTGCTTTACCATTGGTAGTCGGAGGTACTTGAAACCCGGTATGATGATGTAAATATATATGGAAAGGTTTGTTTTTTGAAGCTTACCGCTTGCCTTTTCGTCGTGTGCACTAACAGATTACGTTATATACCACTGTGTGCGGCTGTACCAAGCAGTTCTAATTCAGAATCATTGCACTTACTAGTTACATGACAGATCGGCAACACCAATTAAATTATTTAATGAAAGAAATCAAATCGTTCTTTCATTTTCTTCATATTCTCTCATCAAATTCACTCATTATCCCAAATGAAGAAGTTGGTGCGCAGTTTGTACACGAAGTCAATGTGAGCAAATCTAACCTCGAATTTGTCTCTTTTTTCTTTTCCTGTTACCAGAGTTACTTTATGCGCCGCATGCATTCGACCAATAAAAAGTGGAAATAGTAATTTCATTAGTCTGTAATCAAGTTCTGTAACAGTTATGTTGCCCGGGGGAATAAATTTCAGAATCATTGCACTTACTAGTTACATGACAGATCGGCAACACCAATTAAATCATTTAATGAAAGAAATCAAATCGTTCTTTCATTTTCTTCATATTCTCTCATCAAATTCAATTCTCTTAATCTTAAAGTATGAAATTATGTAAAAAAAGAAGATACATTATATTGTAAAATATCATTCATCGGAATTTAATTTGATATTATAAAACTTACTTTGAGTATTTCATCGAAAATAATGTGGGCCTCAAAAAATTATATGAGACTATCAGAGAATTGGCAACGGGGGATCACGCAAGACTTCTGTCCTTTCTGGAGTGGCGTAGTCATTTTTAATGTCAGGAAACTGTCTTACGTCATATGCCTATATTTTGTAGGATATACTGCTATGTCGTAAGCTTCATATGAGGTACTTTTCAGGCAGTCAGACTTCAGAAGCAAGCCTGCATGCTTCAGTTGGTCTGTTCTCGGCGTTTAGAAGCAGAGCGGAGTCATGTAAACAAGTCTGTGAATTTTTAAGTTAGCAGTCTTTGCAACACAGACAAAGGGATCTCTGCACAAAAAATGCCTCTCAACCACAGCGCTGAAGTCTATAGTGAAGTGACCGTAGAGTGAGCACTTAAGGGATCTATCTTTCCAACCATAATTGTGACATGCTATGTACTGTAAGGTTAAATGCGCACGCGACGATCCCGCACAATCGACAGTCACATCATAATACCAAATGCGAATATGACTTCTCTAGGCTGGAGTATTGCATTCAAAGTTTTCTTTGCTAACAGTAGATGCCTGTGATACGAGGGAAGAAAGTTTTTTATAGGCAGCTAGTAAATGGTCCCAAAATTGGATTCTTGCTGAAAAGGGTAAGAAGTCATAGTGGAACATGCACCTGCCGACATTTTTTTTAATGTCAAAGTGCTCTATTAAAAACTAGTTGATGGTAGGAGGTATGTTGTGTAGGCTTACTTCCATTGGCCCTAAAGATATTATGAATGGATATAGGACTGACAAGTTTTCATTAGAGATGATAGCATAAGGAAGCCCAGCGCACTTTCATGGATCAGCTAACAATACGAATAAAGGAAGAGTTGCATTGCCACAGAAAAGCAGGTAGCAAAGTTGCCATTGGAATCCCAATAGAGTATGAAATATTTGATTCTGTCAGACAGCTGCCGAAATTACAGTCTTAATACATTTTGTTTAACAAAAGATAACATGGACAAGTTATATGGAAGAGGATGGAATTACTGTGTTGTTGTTAATGAACACCAAGACTTCGCATACGTGGTGATTGAAACAATCAGGTTCCATTTGTTGGACAGCAAGCCTTTCAAGGAGTTTGATATGAGCTCTGATCAGGTTAAACTTCTACACCGTGGGCATCTTCTGACATTGTACTTTTTGAAAGGAAGAAACCAACTCAGCAGATTCATCAATCGTAGTATTGTGTTTCCGGCTGGTGTTTTTAACGATTACGAGATCGAGATTAAATAATTAATAATAATGATTCTTTTCTTTTTTTTGGCTATTTCTTAGGTTAATCCGGGTGCATTGCCCGTACAGATCTCTAAAAGTGAATATTCTAGCCGGAAAGTATCACCGACGAGATTAGAATCTTGAATATGCATTTGAATTACTCTTCACAGCATCTTCTTTGTTTGTCAGAAAGAAAAGGGCAATACTTTAATATGGGTTCATCTGACTATGAAAGATCAAACTAATGAACTACTAACATCAATTTCATTTTAATACTGGAACCAAGTCACCAAATATGTAACATGGATAGGAACAATAATAATAATATTTTGCTTCCAGTTTCTCTCTCGTAAAAGATGTAAAAAGAAATAATTTTGAGAGAACATTATCCACGTGCAAGAAGCAACTACAAAACAAATGTTTGTCAATTTCAAGGAATTCTCACAATGATCATATAATAAAGTGTTCCTGGAAAACTATACTCACAATTTGTTTTCCTTTTTCCTGAGAACACTTTTTTCTGACAATATATACGGAATTACACAGGTGTGTTCTGGATATACACATCAAATTGCTCTTACATATGTACCAAATACAAGAGGTAATGCAAACTTCAACCTGTTTTGATGATCCATTTTTCTAAAACAAATAATCCTTGGAGTTAATGCTCGTCGCAAAATGTACTTTAATCTACTTATGTTTCAGAAGAAAGAATGTAAATTTCATTATCTCATTTTGATACACCCTGTATTCAAATGTTGTAGAAAATAGTTGGAGTCTTAGAATTACACTCTTTTCAACATTTTCCTAGGATTACCAAACTTGTGAAATTTAGTATTCTTTAAAAGGCGCTCACCAACCTGTCAGTATTAGTATATTTGTCAACTGACCACCAAAACAAACTACTTTATTACCACCATTTGAAATTTGGAATGGTAGCAAAATTTGCATATGACCTGACTTGAATCTTCTCTTGTCCATATCCATGAAAGTACTTGATAGAGCTACCTAATGAATTTTAAGTCTTGCTCTAGTTCCTCCTTGTTTGCGTCATGCGGAAATCACAAACCCTCGTTCTCTGAGATGTGTTTAGCGTAAACACCTAATTAATCAACAGCATACTTTTGATATAGTTAGAACTGCTGATAAAACATGGTTTATCAGCAGTTCTAACATGGTTAAAATTGAATACAGCATCAATAACTTCTCCTTTGATGGTAGATAAGACATACAATCGTGTTCGATCCAAGACTTTTTGTCGGAATATACCTTACCCAATCCTTTCCAAATTGGTTGAGATCGACGTTCAAGAACTTTGACGCGATATGAATATGTATATAATAGACATGTATCGTTTATCTATTTGCAAGCTACCATCAGGTGTTACAATCCACTTACAGATGAAGGCATACTCTTAAATTCGAGACTTTTCTTAGTGAATGGCTGCTATCGATCTGGTACTCGTGAATGATACTTTCGCAACTTGTCTGATTTGTCACGAAATTGCTGACAAGGTAAAAATGACTTTACATAAACTTTTGCGGATAAGATAGAGAACATAACACAAGAATTACTGACTGCAAGTGCGTACCGGGCCTATAGTGGTGTATTGTGTTTATGTTGTTTGTTTAGATTTTTTAGAGGAAACGCATGTCGTGTGTTGGTTTCGATATTTTACCCTTTAATTAAAGGGGCTCATTGAGTTGATAACAATAAGTTTGTGATGATTTTGAAGGGTATAAACCCATGAAAATAATTATGATTAACATAATTGTTCAAGTTTCACGTCCAGTAGTTATAAAATCTTTGTGAATTCTTGACCTTTAATTGCACTGGATGCGTGTATGTGAATATGCCTAAGTACTAACATGAGAAAGTGTCTGGTCACGAATTTTCGAAGCACAAATTGAATCGTTAATTGCTCACTTTATTAGTGTTCCTTTGTATGTGAAACATTGGAATTTTGTTAGTTTAACCATTTGTCATTAGTATGTTAAGGAAACTTGATAGGTTTAGAAAAGTTAGTGAATTTCACGAAACAACTCAATGAGCCTCTTTAGTTCCTTACATATTCTTAACCTTTAGTACATTTACCATGCAGAAGGATATCGACGACCCTTTAAATGATTATAATGTAAAACGCACCCATTCCCCTTTTTTAATAAAAAGGACACGAAGGACTTTTCCCAGTGGTTTCTCCGTCTTCATGTGGCATTGACGGCTTCCCATGCAAGGAAATACAGGAGACATAGCAAATATTCTTCCCAGTAGACTCGGTGGGGCGGCATTTAATTGTGAGGTTAGATTACGACAAAGTTAAGGCATTAATGATACAGGTCTTTGGGAAACAGGAAGCTGTTTCAACCTTAATACATACATTAATGCCAGACACGTAATCCTGGTCCAGAATCCTGACACGTAGGCCTGGTCCGAAATACGATGTGTAAATGTAATATTTTAAAATTAATAAAATTAATTGATTATTTATTCCGTCAGCGATTTGCTCGTGTGATGTTCTAATTTCAAAGCATGATTCTGTAGCAATCGATCTAAAAACGATAAAATTCAGTCCTTGTCATATGTTTATTACGTAATCACATGTGGCATAGTGGTGCAACGACCGCCCTTGGCTATGCACGGCACCATTTTGTTTGACCTCGTCTTTCGTGATTTTTTTCCTTTAATCGCCCATTAAGTAGGGTCCAGTTTAAATTACACTCCCGATTTTGTAGTCATTTGTAATTGATACGCCCCCAGTTGATAGTAATGGAACCAAAAACGATAAAATTCAATCCATGTTGTACGATGAATACGTAATCACTTGTGACGTCGTGCAGTGACCGTCCCCGGCCATGGGTGGCACCATTTTGTTTGACCTCGTCCGAAATGTCATATATAATTATTTTTTTTTAAAACTATTACTCATGATTTTTTCATTCTATCGCCGATTAGATTGGGTGCTGGTCTAATTTAAACTCTCGATTTGGTAGTCATTTGTATTTGATAGGCTACGAGTTGATAGAAATCGATCTAAAAACGATAAAATTCAGTCCATGTCATATGTTGATTACGTAATCACATGTGGCAAAGTACAACTACCCTCCTTGGCTATGCACGGCACCATTTTGTCTGACCTCGTCCGATTTGTCATTTGTAATTATTTTTTTTGAAATAATTATTCGTGATTTTTTTCCTTTAATCGCCCATTAAGTAGGGTCCGGTCTAATTTACACTCCCGATTTTGTAGTCATTTGTAATTGATATGCCACCAGTTAATAGAAATGGAACCAAAAACGATAAAATTCAATCCATGTTGTACGATAAATACGTAATCACTTGTGACGTCGTGCAGTGACCGTCCCCGGCCGTGGGTGGCACCATTTTGTTTCACTTCTTCCGAAATATCATATATAATGATTATTTTTAAAAACTATTATTCATCATTTTTTTCATTCTATTGCCGATTAGATTGGGTCGATAGAAATCAATCTAAAAACAATAAAATTCAGTCCATGTCCTATGTTGATTACGTAATCACATGTGGAATAGTGGTGCAACGACCGTCTTTGGCTATGAACGGCACCATTTTGTTTGACCTCGTCCGATTTGTCATTTGTAATTATATTTTTGAAATAATTATTTGTGATTTTTTGGTTCCTTGCGTTAGTGATAGTTCCTGATTGTGAAAAAAAAAAGGCAATTTTGCCCCAAAACTGCTATTTCCAGCATACCTTGAGATGTACTTGAGCATTTAATGCAAAATTGTGCAAGGACTTACGTAGGAATGTAATATTCAAGGTATATCACTTTTGTATTAAAGAGAGTGAAAATTGCTGATTTTTGAGGAAAAAAGCCAATTTTGCTCCAAAATTTGTATTTCCAGCATATCTTGAGAACTATTAGACCAATTAACTTAAAGCTTTGTAAGGACTTACCTGAGATCACATTGTTCAAAGTAATTTTATTGTAATGGTAAATCCAGTGAAATCTCACTGCTGATATTTGAGAAAGCTAATTTTGCCTCAAAATTTAGATTTCCACCATATCTTGAAGGCATTGTACGCAAAATTTGCAAGGACTTTCCTATAAACACAGTAAGGAAGATACAGTATATCACTCTTATACATAGTAAACTGGTGAAATTGACGGTATGATTGTTTATATATATACATATATCTCTGGCAGGCTTTAAGGTGGACTCGGCCTGTCATTGGGACTTTCCTTTAATGTTGTTTTTAGCATATCTTTCGCTTGATACTGCTTTTAACTTCTCTCATGCGTGTGTGTTGGATACCCAAGGGTAATGTGCACGTTATTTAGCTTCACCTTTGTATGTTGTATTAAGCACAGGCATTTACTGCTGACATCGATCAGTTTTGAAAGGTTCAGCATGGCTGGTTCTTTAGCAAATTTGTCATTGAGTTTCTCAGAAATTATAATATATTGTCTCTCAGACAATATATGGCACATTTACATGATACCATCTGGCACATTTTCTGATTTCAGACGATGCAAACTATTTCACCTGATAGTTACAAATTCCTCGTAGGGAATGCTGTCACCCCGTCCCATAGACCTCTCCCCTATACTAGGCCACCGGTCATCCATTTCACGTTATCTTCTGTAAAAAATATACTTCAAACATATGCGTAGTAACAACAGTTATTGGTGCAATAGAAACTCCGCTTTGTTATGGTAACATTAAAAATTGTAGCAAAGGTTAAAAAATGTTCAGCACAAAGTAAAGTATTATTGTTAGATTAAGGGAAACTAGGAATTAAATATACATAACACAGACTGCACCAGATTGCCTCTAACCCTGGTTACCTGATATATCTGAGTAATTTCTGCCCATTTGAAGACTAACCTTGAAACTTTCCATTGTTTAATCATGCATTCAGAGTATTCTACTTTAATAATCATCGCAGGAGGGTATCTGTTTATTAATAAAAAGTTACATGAGAAAAATATATCCTGAAAGAATCATATCACCGAAAATTAAAATTATAACAAAAAACATCTCGAAACTCAATGCGTGGTAGTTTTCCGGCGTTTTGAACTGCATTTTAACAAAAAGCATTTACGCACGCCACGCGCCATCTGATTGTGGCTCTCGGTTTAATTAGTGTCGCGCACTTTATACATTTTTTTTTCCGCTTCTCCAAACAAATCTAGCAAGATCTTTTGTACGGGTCTTGTGAAAATATTACCCTTATGAGAAATCCTGGCGAGATTCTCTTCAATAAATTTTCGTGACATTCCCGTAAGACTTTTGGGAAATGAGAAATTCCTCAAGCCATTCTTATGAGATGTGCTAATTAATGAGTTTCTGGTGGCTGTAGCGATCCTGTGATCTCTGTGTGGCTTCTGAAAAGAGCCATGCATTCACTTTATCAGTGACCTAACGTTACTAACCTACCCTTATGAAGTTGTTTCTGGTATTTGTCACGGAGTTTTCGATGTCCAGTTTGTGGCGTACTAAAATGCGTAGGCCTATATCACCATTTTGACTGAATATCATTAGTTTGTGTTTTCATATCGTAGATTATGCTTCATTTGTGTCGTATATCATTTGTAGTGTTTACGTTACTACAGGGCAGTTATTCCGTGACACTTTGAAGATTTTTTCATGAGTCAAGTGTCTCTAGCACACACTTTGTTATAGATTACTGAGTAAATGACACAACATAATAACTGAAGCTATATAGTCCCTCATAATAGGTGACAAAGTTGTAAATTATCTTGTATGTTTATGAAATATGGATAATAAATCATGGTCGTTACACCGTGATGTAAAATGGACATGACATTTTTACCTAAAAATGTATGCTCAAAAATCTGTGAAGTTTAAAAATGTACCAATTCAAGAATACTCTTGTCATTTTCTGTCATGTCTTAGCTACAATATTACACCTAACATGTGATAATTAATTGATTAATCGGGAAGTTATGTAATGAAATCTCAACAAAGGAACTGTTATACCTTGACTGTTATAGCGTGACAAATGAATCTCCCACACAAAGTCAATGTAAAATTATGGCATGGATGGAAATGACTGAATTATTCTACGTTCCAGTGGCCTTGGTGGTCTAAAGTTTCTCACATCTGTCAAATAATAGCTATAATGAATATTCTACATTCCTTATGTGCAGAACAAGAAATTCCTGAATTTTAAGTCATAAAAAGCAAAAATAGCACAGCATTATACCGTGACACAGGGCATAAGTCAGTGAAAGTTTCCAGTCATACATCTCACCTAAAAATTATTATTCCAACTTTTTAAAATTTCAAATGTTAACATGTGCTCTTACACAGTATACCTGAAAATAAAAGTTTAATCACAAAAACATAATATACAGTAAAGTGTACAATTAACAAGGGAAAGAGTAAGGAAAAGTAAACGAAGCTTGCAGGACTTTCAAATATAAATTTAAAGTTTTTGGATCAATTGTAACTGAAAGTGCAATCTATAAGACAGAGGATTGTAAAATACAAACTAACTTGCAATAATCTGACTCTCCAACAAGATAAAACGGGTGGAGGCAAACTTTAAGCACAATGAAAAAGATAAAGGGTAACAAAGAAATTGTATTTTTTTCATTAATGTGATGAGCTTTGTAATGGCACTTTATTGAGCCCCCTACTGTAATTCAATCCTTATTCCTTTGTTTTAACTTTCTTCAATGGAACACAATAGTCTGCCTTTGAGTTAGCGCAAATCATAACTCAAAGGAGGCACTATCAGAAAATAGAAAAGTTTAAATCTTCTTTGGGTTATTTGTTTCTTTTCTGGTTTGAGCATAAATGATCAGACCAACTGGGACAGCAGACATGTCACTTCCATAGCTGGTCAGAACATGCAACCATCGTCTCTGAAGTTCAGTGAGACGACCATGCCGTTACTCGTACATTAAAATGGGATTCACTTCAACCTCACTCTTCTTTTGTTCTACTGAGGTTCAACTGTTGCAAATTTTCATCGCCTTAGGTCAGTTTTATCACCTCAGGCTGTGATAATCTTTATGGTCAATTAAAAATCGTTCTCGTAAAGTAATTCAGGTGTGTCAATCCAATGTCTAGGCTTTCTTGAGCTGCCTGGCAAGGGGTATTAGGTTTCATGTCCATAGGTGATACATGTGTAATTGGGCATGAAAGAGGGTCTGTTGAACACTTTAGCACTGTTGTAACGTTATGCCCACAACTGACTTCTGTTTCAGGTGGTCTAAGTTATTTAGTCATGATTTTGGGCGTTCTGTGCTCACTTTTAGTTTGTAACCTTGTCGGAATATGGGAAGTTGGATTTCCCAAATTTGTTTGCAAGTTAATAGAAGTTTGTCACGGTATAGCGTCATACCGTGACAAAATTTAATTAGTGATAACTAATTAAAGGGAAATAGATGGAACGTCAACTGTGCATATGTTTGAAGAGTATTGATGTTCTAGACTTGAAACCAAAATATCACTGTAATTTGTCATCTTTTAAAGGAATTATTGGAGAAATATAAATATTCTCGGTTATTACGTGACATACTTTCATGATTTTGTATGCAAGTCAGTCGGATGTCACGGTATAATGTTATGCCGTGACAAACTTTAATTAGTGATAATTGATTAAAGGGAAATGGATTAGGTACAATTTTGCATATGTTTCAAGGGTATTGATGTTCTAGATTTGCAAACGAAAGATCACTGCAATGTGTTGTCTTTTAAAGGAATTATTGGAAAAATATCAATATTTACCGTTATACTGTGACAAATTTTTTGGAAATTTAAATGGGGTGAATGAACTGGAACAAATTATTTAACCCAAAAAATGTCGCTATTTTGTTACTCTCCGGAACCATATAAACACATAAGTACCTAAGTTTTATAACATCTTTGTTGATTATCCATTTGAATAACACTCCATTTCTGAGTACTTTCTGACAATAATTTTATCATTGTTATTTCTAATTAAATATGCAAATTTTGATGAATGAATTACATTGAAATAAACATTTCTGTAAATTATGAAAATTTGAATCCTTAGTTTCAATTTGATACCAAATTTGTAATGAATAGATGAATTTGAAATTTCTGGGGTCATGTCCTGTTTTGCTCGGAACTGCCCTACAGTGAAATTGTCACATTGTAATGAACGTACCGTAGCTATCACAGTCGTTGAAGAACGAATCATAGCACTGCACATGTGTGTTGATGACCATCGACCTATAATGAAGTGTCACATATATGTAGACTCCATTTCCGTGGTCTATTGCTATGGTGGCGGTATGCTAGAATCACATTTAACCAGCCAGAATGCTTTACTACATTGACCGTTGAGTTTCTGTTTGTTCTTTACAGTAATTTACGGCATGGCTTGATAAAAAGAAGAAATAAAGGCAAGAACCTATGTCAGCCAGTACAATTTTCTCCTGAGTTTCCTTTTTAACCGTGAATGGTCAAAGTAACAGTGGCATTGATTCCAATATCGGAAAGCCTGGGATGAAGCTGATGTTAAATTTGAGCTGCTAACCTATTTGAACCGACTGAGCTACCGTAGTTGCTGTAAGTGCTCGGTTCCCCTTACAGAAAAGGACACAATGTTTTGTCTGTATAGCCACAAATGTCAAAATGTTAAATCTATAGAATATTGGACGATTTTACAGACACAGAATTCCTGTCTTCGTAAACGAGCTTAAACTGCTTCGTAAATGAGCATTCGCTAAGTATGCAAATATATGACAAGAGAGGGACTTGCATCATATGTCTTATGTTATGTCTTATTTCAAGGATATTCTTTATGTGTCTTTTGTTTCGTTTTGTCATGGTATCATGTGTTTTAGTCTTTACATAATAGTGATATCACTTGCAAGTATGAAACCTTTGTAACATATGAAAATGTTCACTATATAGAAATACAGATGCTGAGAACTACCCCACGTTATCATCATATTTTTTTATCACACTTTGAAAAAGGATAGCCTATGTCAAAAACGGTAACAGATATTAGCACAATTTCAAAGGATTTTTGTTCCGAGTTTCACTCTGCAAATTTTGAATAAAGCGAGCTCTTTTCTAGATGCATATCAGATGAACTTTAGAAACAGGGGACAAATAGGTAGATACATATGTATAATGATAAAGTACACCTCTGATCACCCTCACGAAAGGTCATGTAAGGGAGTGTGGATGAGCTACGGTGACATTTTTTTCCTTCTTTTCTTTTTAAGGCAAAACTATCCATTGACAACAATGAGGGTGTCTACAATCACACTGCATTCTTTAAAAAAGCTGTAACAATTTACTTGCAAGGTAATGGAAGTGAGGCAGAAAGGAATGCGGATTAAAGCAAGAGGAGTTTCTGCATAATGAGGATGTTTTGGGAAATGCATTGTCGCGGCTTGGTCTTTTCGTAACTGGCGTTCAGATCAACTACCAACAACCGAGTTGTTATCCTTGTAGAGTTTCAAATCTTAAAGTCTCTGAAGAAATGAAAGAAATCGTATATTGCGTTGTCAGGATTGTGGGTATAAGACCTACCAATCTAACCAGGGATTTACAAGCGAGCAGACATGGACTGCAACTTCCACGAATTCTATTTAGAACTTACTCATTGTCGTCAGCTATAGTGGTAAGAGAAATTCTACAGAAAGGACTGGACGGATTTTTCTTTTTGGCAATCTTGACTAGGATATCGGACGGAACACAGGCAATGGAGATATTGCAGTTGTGCCAATCCAGCAACGGAATGGCAGATTTATTGCTTGGACGTTTAAAGTTAAAGTTTATTTCCGAATGTGACACCAAGGAAAGCTGCACTGGGAGAGGCTTTAATAAAAGCATTATAGTCGATATTTTGAAGACAAATGCACGGTGTTATTTTAAAACCTTTAGAAGAGAAAGAGTATATAAAAAAAGAGTATCTTATTGTATAAAAAGGCAGCATATGAAGAAAAATCTATTTCGAGATGTCAGTTTCATGAAGCACCAGCTTTCAAGGTAAGAAATTGTAAATTTTGGTTAGTGTTTTTTTTTTTTTTTTTGTGCGTTGTATACAATTATTATCGGCATACTGACTGAATTTGCAGTTGGTAGGCTGGAGAATATTCAGGTTACCTAAAGGGATGCATACGTTAATGGTATCACTCGGATAAGATTTGCAGTGAATTTGGACTTCCCATGTGGGGAGAAAGAAAGTAAAGAGTCTAGTTAAATCGTGGGTTGAATCTGGGCATTTTGTATCTGATACCGGTATGCAACGCTTTATTAAAAGCTTTTTTTCGACATGTAAGAACAGACCAGTACGAACAAACCAGAAAAATATTTGACAAGCTCAATGTGGATTCCAGAGAGCTAAAACGTCTGATTTATGTTCGATTTACCTTGGGGAAAAAAGTAGATGTTTTGTTCCAGGTGGGTCGTTATGCGATTTTTACTAGAGGTGGGGTAGACTGTTGGAAGTTGTGTTGTTTAGTACGATCTTTACTGACTTACTCATTTAAATTAATACCATTTTGGTAGCAATTCCTGAAGGGCGTTGTAAAATAACCTATCTAAAAAGTTCCTTAAAAAGTAAGAATATGAGAAGATGGGAGGGGGCTAAATGTCAGGAATTTGATGCATTGATCTGTAACTTGTCACTGTTTCGGTTATGGATAGGGTTTATGAGGGCTTTCAACTTCCTCGAAAATATTTTGAGATTTGTCGTCGTTAGTAGTTCATGAGCAATTATTTTGGATGAGGATAACTCGATGCGTTCGAGTTGTTTTTTTTTTTTATGTTGAAGGTGGTTAGCTCATCCCTATACGTAGTATCATAGCGAGGAGATCCTGTACTCCATTAAACTGCTTTAGTGAATTGACAGGTAAATGGTTGACCCCTTACGGTGGCCTCTTAAGTATTCAGCTAAAACCAAATGACGTTAGTAGGTTTCCATAGGATGCACAAAGTCACGTGCATCAGGATTACCGATTGTGGTGATGTGACGCGAAGGGGTATCCAGAGGTGTGTGTGCGTGTGCTTATGTGAGTGCATGGTATGTATCTAAGTATATCATCTCCTCCTACATACGGTAAGTCGGATAAACTTGATAGCTAGATGCCCGAGGGGAGGATATTAGGTCCAGATAAGATGTCAAAGTTCTACTATGAGCTATTTAGACTAGACAAAAGAGGAAATTGTCACTGGGCAGCTAACTTTACAAAACTAAGAGTTTGAAGAGTTTTTTCCATAATGTTTGACCTTAGAGTTATACTTGTTAGCTTTCCAATACGTAAGTTGTCTTTTACAGGTCTCCAAGGCTTCTGTTTTTTATTGAGACCAAATTTATCTATCTTAAAAATGAAACATTTGTTTGGAGAGGAGAAGCAGTTTCTGATGAAATCTCATACGTTGTTTTTCTTTGTAAACGTGGCCTTTACTGTGAACAATGAACTCAAAGGACAGCAATCTACAAATACTGTTCTCTAAATTTTATGTATCTGAGTAATAATTCGGTGAGTTGAATGAAGTAAAGGAAAAGACATGTACAATAGGCTTTATGAAAAATCCCTCTAGCTCAAAAGTTCAATGACCATCGTGCAGAGTCACTACATTAACGTTTTAACCACTGGTAGCAATTGCAATCAACAGAACTCATAGTATAGCTGAATTTAAGGGTGACTTTTATGTCACTTCCAAGTTACCATACTCTGACCATGAAGTCTTCACTTTAGTTGCAAAGGTCAATATTTTGTTCCTTTATTTACCATTTGCTTTTGTAATAATGTCCTTCTATAAATTCCCAAATCAAGGCAAATGACGTTATTGCAGGCAAGTGCTGACACAAAATATTTTACAACGTGAATATCGCACCTTGACACGTTTTCTTACACGTTTTCTTAGTTGACATGATCAAGACGACTAAACCCCACCCCCTTAAACAAACGAAGGAATTTTTTCATGGCTCCAAGTTGTGTTTTTAAAATGGAAAGTTTCCCATTATACGATGAAACCGTTTCTATATTTCATGTAATCATCATTTGATAGGAAAGGTCTCAATAAAAACAGAAGCCTCGGAGACCTAAGTCTCCGAGGCTTCTGTTTTTATTGAGACCAAATTTATCTATCTTTAAAATGAAACATTTGTTTGGAGAGGAGAAGCAGTTTGAAATGAATATTCATAAGCTGTTTTGTCTTTCATTGTATTTTAATTGACCGTATCAATAAAACTTTCTAAGGGGGGAGAGGTTATTAGGCACGAACAATATGTGGCTATTGTCCTCGTTTCATGGTGAACTGATTGTTAACGGGTGGCTGAATGAATGGACGCTGGCGAACAATAGTAGCACACAGTAAAGGTGGCCTTTACTGTGAACAATGAACTCAAAGGACAGCAATCTACGAATACTGTTCTCTAAACTTTATGTATCTGAGTAATAATTCTATGCGTTGGATGAAATCAAGGAAAAGGCACCGTACAATAGGCTTTATGAAAAGTCCTTCTAGCTCAAACGTTCAACGACCATCGTGCACAGTCACTACAGGAAAGACATAAGAGTTATACTTGTTAGCTTCCAATACGTAAGGTGTGTTGTACGGGTCGCGTACTTCAACCACCAGTCCCTTAACTGTTGCAAATTTGTTAATATATTTAAACACATCTATCACTAAAAGAAGTGATTCGTAAATCTACATTAACGTTTTAACCACTGGTAGCAATTGCAATCAACAGAACTCACAGTATAGCTGAATTTAAGGGTGACTTTTATGTCACTTCCAAGTTACCATACTCTGACCATGAAGTCTTCACTTTAGTTGCAAAGGTCAATATTTTGTTCCTTTATTTACCATTTGCTTTTGTAATAATGTCCTTCTATAAATTCCCAAATCAAGGCAAATGACGTTATTGCAGGCAAGTGCTGACACAAAATATTTTACAACGTGAATATCGCACCTTGACACGTTTTCTTACACGTTTTCTTAGTTGACATGATCAAGACGACTAAACCCCACCCCCTTAAACAAACGAAGGAATTTTTTCATGGCTCCAAGTTGTGTTTTGAAAATGAAACGATGAAACCGTTTCTTTATTTCATGTAATTATCATTTGATAGGAGGCTTCTCCGAGGCTTCTGTTTTTATTGAGACCAAATTTATCTATCTTTAAAATGAAACATTTGTTTGGAGGGGAGAAGCAGTTTCTAATGAATATTCATAAGTTGTTTTTCTTTGAAAGTTTTTTATCAGTTTAATTCGGCTATCGGGGTTTCGATGGCGAACCTTTAGTGGGATATGTCTGACTTCGTGTATTTGCAATATGCCCAATGAGTCTACGAGGGTTTCCAGAGCCAATCCTTTATAGGAGAAATCTTATCTTAATTTTTTCATACTAGTTATTAATAATGTAACTATGAGGGTTTTGACATTGGGACCCTTGACGCTTTTGACTTTCTGTGTTAAAAAGGATAATTGCTTATAGAGGGTTATGACAGTGACTGCTGCATAGTCTATGAGGGTTTCAATAGTGTGCCCCTCAAAAAAGGTGTGCTCTATATTAGCTAAGTGTGTTAATGAAATTTTAAACAGTGAGCCGTTTATAGCAGCATTACAGCTACTGAGTATGAATATGTGTAATACTGTTATTAAGATGTCTACAACAAACTCTTAGCAAAGATATCTGCTCTTTTCTTGCATTTGCTTCTTTTGCAGGTCTGGTGATGTATTTCTTCAATAATTGATTATGTTTGACACAAACAGGGGTATTTTAAAGAAAACAAAAATTTGCCAAGTTGCTGTCGACTGCCATTTCTGAAAATTGTAAGTTAATGTGATAACATGACGTTCTTACTTTATAATGGACGAGGGTATGAAAATTCAGTCGAAAAACGAGTGTAGGAGCGAAGGATTCTTCATTTTTATTATGTACTGAAATTTGTGTGGAAGTTGGTTGCCAGAGTTTCATTTGCTTACTTTACACATTCTGGGTAGTATTTTATATTTATAACAACAACAACAACAACAACAACAACAACAACAACAACAACAAAAAGGCAGTCTCACTAGTTTTTAATTTCTGTTCATGATCTCTTACGTAACGACTAAATGCATTTTTCCATTTAAAATCAGTACAGGCTGTTAGTACAACCATTAAAATAATTGAGGTTAAAAATTATACTTTTCTTTTGTCGTCGTTATTTTTGTTGTTTTGTCGAAAAATCTTACCTGTAAATAACATTTTCTCTTTTTACTTGAAAATATCATAAACAGCCAGTTTGCAATTTATTGAATTACATTGCAACCCTGTTAATTATTGATTCCTTTGAACATTTATTTTGCAGCATTTAAAAAGTTCGTGAGATAGGTAAGTTCTTACTATTCCTTGATGACTACTTAAGAGAATCCTGAGATTATAGTTCGGCACATTGATGTCATTTCTCTTGTTACAGTAAAAGCCAACGACACAAAACTCCATTACAAGGAATGTACTCATCGGATTTCAACTGACTTTGCAGACTTACTGTTTGTCGGTAATGGGTCATGTGATAGATAATCATACAAAGGGGTGAAGAAAGAAGAAGCTTCCTGTTCAATCATGAATTCGTTAACATCAACTGGTAAGATAAAGTTACGAATAATCTTTCTCCTAATAACATTCATAATGTTGTCTAATTCGGCTGGTTTCCGTACATGCCGAGTGACCAAAATGTGTATCTTACATAAAAGTGATTTTGGTAGAGAGCGTAAAGCTAATTGGAACAGCTATAAATCACGTTGAACTACAACAGGTGGTGACACTGATAAATCTGGAATACAAGTGACACCACTTTCATTTGTCACTGTCCTTCTTGAAGACTACGTATTTTGAATTTCTGTCAAACCTGCAGAAGGTGGATCTAACTTGTCAACATTTGATCCTGAGAGAGTAGATCTAGATGAGTCTACAGAACTATTATCATTTACTTCAGAGTGAAGCACTGTGATCCCCATTCTCTTAGTATATGAGCGAGTTACAATTGGATTTGCAAATTCAGGACAATCATTATTACTTGCCATGAAAGCTTATGGGAACAATTTCATCAATTTCTGAATCATCCTCTCTGGTTGATCTAGAAAGCAAATCTGCCAAGACTATTTCTGTAATTTTCTTATAACCATTTTGAAAGGAATAATCTGACAACTTGAGAAGCAATTTTTGTAAGCCCGTAGGTAGCCAGCTCGTTCTTTGATTTCAATATCTAGGACTATCACTGAATGATCACCAAAGGCATCTAACGTACATCCTTGTCTGAATGCAGATATAATCATTAACAGTCCGAATAATTCTAGTCCATTTCAGTTCTTACATTCATTAAGTAGTATTTTGGAATAATAATAGAGAGGATTCTTAAAAAAGTATTAGGAGAATCTGTCATTCATACCTTGATTAAAGTGAATGTGGTTTCACACTCTTTTGCCCATTTGAAGTGTCGGTCTGTAATTTCTGGACGTAAATCGTCTGAACAAGTGGGCAGAAACAGATGAATAATTTATTGCAACCACAAAACGTCTGACAACTCTATCAGTGGTTGGTCTTCCATATTGTGAATGGCTGTATCCTGTCAGCAAATAGTTGTATGGTGGCCTCTGCTGATACATTTGGCGTAACACTTTGGACCATACAAGTGGCATGTTTACATGTCGATATTCTCTGCTGTAACTCTTTTTGTTATAAAGTCATTTTTCGCGCAAATTTATCTTTTCTAGCAGGTAATTCTCTTCATGCTGTTTTTTCGTTCTCTTTCTTTACTACTTTCAGATCGAATCATGTCCTGTTCAAAATCCCATCTAAGGAAATGGTCAAAGTGCAACGTATCACCAACTTCTCTGGAAATAATTTTTGTTATTCGTTCAATATAAATAAAATCTAGAAGAGAACAATTAAATCAGGGCATATTCTATCGACAAAATAACTAAATGATAAGGAGACGATATAATCGTCAGAGGGCAATCCGCGAAAGACTTTATCAGAATATACATTGGCAGCAAGTTTTCTGGAAATAAGAATGAATTCGAGCCGACTGTGATATCTACGAAGATCTTGAACGGAGTGAAAGCAGAAATAAGTTAATAAATACCTTTTCTGGTATGGTCCAAGTTAAAATGAAAATGAGTAAAAGATAGTAAATAAAAGTAATTGGAAAAGAAATGAACAAAGAGATAAAAAGAATTAAAAAATATCTATTATCAACAGTTCCTTTTTCTTACTATTTGAATCGTTCTTCGAAATGAGAATGAAAGTCAATATTTTTCCTTATTAACAATTTATAAGAAGCGCATTACGTTACAGACCACACAATGGCATATGTACCACACTTGATATACCCTCCCCCATCTTACCGTCAATTTACATAACATCAATGCATTATATAGAGTATATGTAAAATATGCAGCACCGTATCACATTACGTACCTTTATTCTTCTTATTTTAACCGTATATACCCTCAAGTTGACATCAGCTTACATTAATTTGATAGAAAGGATAAACTAGGCATTAAAAAACAGTAAAGAATATTGATGACCTTTAGACACACTTCAATTTTGGACACCATTTGGACAAGTTTATGTCTGATTGAATCTAATGTAGCCTACATTGTGTGCAATATTCCACAAATACGTTGGAAATGGTGATGTAAGTGTATGTGTTCTACTTAATATTATTATTAGTTTCTTCGTAGTTTTCACCCACTTCTTAAGAACTCATGGAAAACTGAACAAATTTGCTTTATTCTTTGCTTAAATTATTGTTCATAATATTTGAAGTTCCATGATTCAGGATAACCTGCTTTACATTGGAGGGGCTTATGTAATGTTTGTAATGTAAGATAAATGTACGAGCATGCAGATACGTGCCGATCCCAGTTTGCTTGGGATTGGACAAAATGGTGGTTCAGTGAATTCATTACATTTAAATGTACACTGGCTGATTATCAAAACTTGATGTTATGGCGAAGGCAAGTTTCTGCGATAAAGTCCTTAAGATATTCACCCAGACTGCTTGCTCTTCTTCCATCGGAAGGACCCTCTAAAGGCACGTTGTAAATCATTTATCTCCTTAAAAAATGCAAGAGAATTTACACTCCACATAGCGATCATATGTCTAATTCTGGATAGGCCTATATGAAATTTTTTCGTCATTTTCATACTTTCATGGGGGGTGTTTTCTGAACATTTTGCAAAAACTGCAGGGTATTTTGTGTAGTGCAAGTGCGATGGATAAATTATTTAGTTACCTTCATTTGGTATCTTCCTGCATCGTGGGTTTCTCGTGGTCCTCGTCGATAATCATCGTACCTGGTATAATCACACTGAGTACGTCGAGCAGAAAGTGTGAAAAGTAATTCTCAGCCTACTTCGTCACCTTTTTCTGAGGCCCATTTTTAAAGTTGTTCTCCCATGCAGCCTCGTCCTTCCTTATTCTTCTTATTGTAATATTGCCTCTGGTAATAACTACCATGGAATCAGCTCCTTTTTTTTACTTTAAGAAAGAGCATGTATTTGTTAAGAAGATTATCTCCAACATACAACTCCTCTCTTGGCAACAAAAAAAAAAAAACCTTTATGACGGTAGTCAATATTACGTTGGTAATTTTCATTAATTGGTCGAATCGTAATGTCCGATAATCATCATACGTATTCTATGCGTTTTTCTGATTGTATGTCCATTCCATAATTTTGACTCATTTTCCCACGGTTCTGTATTCAATGTTAATGACAATTGACAACATTAATGATCGACACTCTTCGTCCCCCTTTAAAAATCATCTCAAACATTATCTAACTGCAAACTATTGTTGATATCGCACTTTCTTCTTTCTATTGCTAAGTTTATTCTTTTTCTTGTTTTGTTTGCTTGGGTCCTGTTGTGTTCTGTTTACAATTTTTTGCTTCATAATTGTTCTTATTTTTTCATTCAAAGGGCTGGGGAAGTTTTAAAGCTTTCTCGAGTTGTTGCAACCTCTCGGTCTCTTTCTTTTATGCCTTCAGTCTTGTTTCCCGACGTCTATGAAGAATGACAGTGAACTGAGCAGTATTACACTTGAGTAACAAAGGTTGCTTTATTCCTATTTACACTTCAAATGAACATTCAATGTGTTGTAGGCGTGACTGCGTTTTACTTTGTATATTTTAGAAACATTGAGAGTGCTACACAGTATTATAGCAGCGTCATAGTTACAGTGGACTATAATGAGTTTGACAATGAATCTATCCACGGCTTTGATCTCGTATCTTGCCCCTTCTTCACATGTACTATAAGTGAATTGCACCATTTATGTATTCATGTCATTCTCTGTAGAAGGAAGATAGGGAATAATCTAACACAAAAAGTTACGAATCACAGTTAAAATATTCTTTTGCTTGTAAGAATTTATTTTTAGCTATCTATATATACTGCTACCGAATTCAAATCTACAAAACAGTCACTAGCGTTTTCCGAAGTAGAGGTAGTCATCATGTTCAAGTTGGCTTGAGATTATGGGCAATGGTTCGGCTGGTCAGTTGAACATGATTCAAACTGCGTAGTCATCGAGAGATACTGGCCTGCAACAACTGGTAGGTTTGCGCACATTGTTCCACCACCTCGCCCTAACTGGTCGGTCTAAGTGCCGAAAAAAAATAGGAAAAGAAGAAAAATAAACAAATTACAATAAATGAAATTGCAGCAACTGAATATTTTAAGTGGAGAACTGAGACTTGAATGTATAAATGACATTTTTGCATGGTACCCTTTTTAAAGTTAATATTGATAACATGGGGTTTAAAAGTCTTAAAGTAGATGGATTGGTAGTGGTTTACTGCTCATCTTGATTCGCATTGAGGAGTTTTGCAACTTTGTGAGAGAAAGCAGGACAAGGGAATGGAGCATAGATAAAGTTTGAAGGGGCTCCGTGAAAGGTTTCGACCAGATCTTGCAAGGACCCATCCGGGTCGTGGTACAGAGCACGATCCACCACCTCACCCGGTTCACATACAAAGGCCTCTTTGATGTGCTACAGAATCGAGAGAAAAAATGGGGAGTGGACTGAATGCCAGTAAAACGCGGAGAGTCATCTACAGTCAGTTTTCGAGGAGCGCAGAAGAACAGTTCTTGCCTTAGAGCACATCAAGATTGCCGGAAAAGTCACTAATCTAATCTACACGTCTACTTAGCTTTGAAATATTGGGGTCTCATGTCTGCAATTTTGGTGCATAATTAGTTCAAATACATACACTGAGGGTTGAGATTACGCGAGAGTTATAAACTATGTACCATCCTCCATTTTTTCTTGTAGCACTTGGCGAATACTTGGGGCTGGGGTTAGTATTTTTTTTTATTACGACGTACCGTACCACCAAAGACACCTGGCCAGTTCCTTCTGCACTGTACATACTGTAGAAAGAGTAACTGTATTACTGATTTTTGTTTTTAAAAAAGTAACCATCGGATAACAAAGAGAATTTATGATGATTTGCTGTACTTTTAGCATTTTTCAATGCTTATGGTGATGTCCGCAAGGAGTGCTACGGTTTCAGTTCCAGAAGTTTTAAATGCATTCTCAGAAACCATTTTATGACATCCTTTGACAAAGAGGGTGGGCTGCGTCTCAGGGCCCAAACGCCAAGGAAGGAGGTGTAGTACATATACTGTTTAATCTCTGGCATGATTTTAGTATATTACAGTAAATGTCCCAGCCCTAATCATGATAGAACAACGCCAATCCCATTAGATTACGATAATACACGTTCAACCATAAACAAAAGGTGAACATTGAGAGGTGTTTACTGTTCATTTTGAACGCTAGAAGTAAAAAGCTGTGATTGATCGAATAATGAGAGACTATAGTGAGACCAGTAATTTCTACAAACAAATAAGAACAAAACGTTACCATTCTGTTTATGTCTCCAAGGCAAATGTAGTTCCCATCTTCAGAGATTGCATATTTCGAATGATCCCGCTTGGCAGAGTCACCCAGGCGACATTACAGACTGGATATGTCGAAGAGCAATCGGACTCAAGGATAGGCGTACGTCTCCAAGTCTGAACGTACAGTTTCTTCTTCAAATCTGTTGCCACAAACTCACTGTATAAATCTGTTTAAGTCAATAATTCACGAAATATTGGATCGTTGACTTTGGGTCAGATAGATGTATTAGAAGTGGGAATTATCACTAGAGTCCAGCTGTGTCTTAAATTGACAGATTGCTCTCGATTGTTGTGTATTGCACATGCAACAAATGATTTACATTAATACAGGGCTGGGAAAAAGGTTTGACTGAACAGACCATGAGGAATGAAATATTGTCCAGTCGCACTGGACCAACGACTTGCTTCTGATTCCAAGCCCTTAAATTTGAGAACATTCAAGCAATAGAAATCATAATTCACAAAGTTATGTAGCATTTAATCGATATGTGATGAGGAAATACTTAAGCAAACTTGGCACTATTCAATGAAGCGTCTGACACTGACAATTTTTTTATTCTTCTTGAGACATCTCTCGGGAAACAGCAACGAAAAAAGACTAACGGAGCACATATGGCCTGCGGTCCGTAGGTTGCCCACCCCTGCATTATTCACCTCCACAGGAAAATAGACGTTTGACTGTTCATCTTTGAAATAAAATACATTTCCATAACAATATGAAAATTTTACAAACGCTTTTTGTTGAAAATCGTCAATTGAGAGATGATGGAGAAGTCCATCTGATTTGAAAGAGACGAAGGGATGTTACGCAATATTTCAATGCAACTTAGCCCTACAAAGCAGCTATATTACCTTCCCCGAAGTAGTCATATTTGGCATAGTGGATAAATTGTTGTCCTCCATATGAAATCAGAGTCACTTTTCTGGTATTTTCAGGAGGGGTTTCAGCCAGTATCACGTTCCAGAATGGTGAGGAAGAGGCTACTCCTTCTTGATAGTACACATAAGCTGACATGTATTTTAACTGCATAGCTATTTAACAAGTAGAAAAAACATTAAAAGAAGATAAGGTTGCTCCCTGTGTTGCAGATGTTACAAGCAAAGATTCCACATTTTATTACTTCTACGACTTTCGTCGACTTGTGAATTTATCATAACAGAAAGGTAACAAAATATGAATTATATAATGAAATCATGAGCCACGTACATAGATAGAGAAATGCTTACCTATCTCGTCAGTCTCGTTCTTGGAAAATGTAACACATAATGCGTCCTGACCAAATACAAAAGCATTAGACGGCCACCGATATGATTTTGTATCTGGAAATCTTGGGACGCTGTGTATCAACCAGAAACCTGTATCATCATCAAAGGCTACAGCGCCTGAAAAAGGAAACCCATAAAAAACTGCAGTAAATTACACTTTTGTGAGCTAAAATGGTCATCATCTTGAATTTATTGTCAACTGATTCCACCAAACTGCCACAATTGAATTGAATGGCTCACTTAAGTCAACAAAACATACTAATAGACATGAAAAGGCTAAACAGAAGCTTAGTTGTGGAGGAAAATATGTAATAGTGGCATTTTGAATTTCTCAAAACGCTGAAGGTTGACGCGATGTCATACGAGAAATTCTGAAAGAGGACCTCTCAAGTTATTGGATGCTATAAAACAAAAAAAGAACTATAAACAAAATTTTTATGTGGACCAAATATTCTGAGGAATTGTTTTTGCCAAATGTGGTACAAGCAACCGCTCCTCTTTAGATCACAAATGAAACTCCATTCGATTTATCCATTTCACGCATTACATTTATCATGTTTCCCCAAAAATACCTTTCGTGTGCCCATATTTAAAAGCGACGGTACAATCCGGAGGTTGATCGCTGTACAAAATAACGAGATTCTGTAAAGATAAAAGAATCATGAAAATTTTTCTTTGTCTTCAGTTGTAACACCAAAAATAATTTTACGACCAAAAAGAGGCAACTGCAGAATGTATTGTAATTTTGCAGTGTTGCTTCATGAAAATCGAAAGGGATCTTCGTATATCAGGCATGCTACATTTTTAAACTTATACTGATACAATCGCACTTGTCACCTTGTCTTTCTGGTAAATTGGAGACAATGTCTGGGCCAGAGGATTCTTCGGATTGGTCAGCGCGGTTTCAGTGGTGGATATTACAAATTGTTGGTCTAGGTTCGAAAGGAAGTAATAATTGTCACCCCTCCAACCAAATTCCATTGTTTTTGGTAACTTGTAGATGTAGTACCTGCAGGAATACCAAAGGCGTGGGTTAGTTGCCAGGTAAAACTGGATAGATCAATAGTTCCGTTTGTGCATGCAATTATTCTGTAAGAATAATTGGAAGAAGAAATAGCATTAATGCTATGTCCACAATCTCGATAAAAGATTGTCGTAATTAAAAGTCACTTTTGACAACCACTGTCAGTCTGCCAATTTTCCTGAACTATCAGTTACTATCAATGAGTAATCCTTTAAACTCTGACAAGTGGTCAACTAAAACCGCAAATGTCAACTAATTAAGTGATAAATAAACAATCGAACAAACGGTCCTAACTCCATTTGCTTGTGGGCTTTTTGATGCATTGCTAAATTTCGCATGATTCATCCATCAGGACATGTCGAAACAGGGTGCAAATATGTGGTCCTCGTGGTCACGCGGAGATTTAGAAGATGTTTATGTCGTATATTATTACCATAGAAAAATGAGCTGTGAAGTTCAGTGACAACTGACAGATTGACTTAACTTACCCAATGATGAATTAACTTAACAACGTGAAGACAACAATGATTGGGCTGAGACATAATGTATATAGTTTGTCATGCATTGCCATTTTCCTGTGATTTTAGCTAAAATCAATGCATTCAACTTGGCTGCAGTGAACTTAATTAAACTTAAAAAAACGACACCAAAATTACCATACTTACCAATCAACGTCGTTACCGTCACTGTCTTTACATTGGATGTGGCCGCGGGTTACAACAGGGATCAGAGACAAGGCAAAGAGTAGTAGAATACTATCTGACGATGCCGTCATGATTGATCGCGTCTCGAAAGCTTTTATCACAAATTTGAGCGGGTGTAGTCATTCGTCAAATGTTCATATAAACTTTGTTTTAAAAATTTACCCTAAAATGATTAAAAGTGAAAGCAATTGAAAGTGTGGAGAAATACGTTAAACATAGGGAACCAGCTTTGAAGAATTTGGAAATTATTTCAGAAAATTTAGAATATTCTGATTAGCTAATTTTTGGGTAGAGAGAAAATTAAACATTAAAGTAACAACAATTCCATCATAACCGAAAAACGGTTATCTGACTCTGCAGCCTGTTCTTTAATCTGTTTCGTACTTTCTTAATAAATGAAGTCTCAATTACTTCTAAAGATATTTCAATTGGCAAATGAAATAACCACCTCAATACCATATGCACGGAAGACAAAGACTTTAAACATAATCATAGATGATCCTAACACTGAAGCCACAGGGATATTTCGCACACAACGCCCAGCTACACATATACTTGATTATCGCACACTACACAACTGCTGTACTCGTACGTTAACTTTGATTTTAATTTTAACGACATTTTCCGTTTTCTACTTCCTAAATTCATTAACACGTAGAAGTAACTTATGGAACACGTACAGCTAGAAATGGAAATGATATGAGACTTAGTATGGTCACCTCATCAATACTATTGCTTACCTGCAATATGAAGACGATAATTCTTGGTCAAAAGACTGAAGATTGTAAACAAGTAAACTAAAATGTCCCTGAAAAGTTGCCACGATATATATCAGAGTTGCAGTTTGTGTCTGACATGAATATGTAAATAACCTGATTGAAACGTAGAGGACGTATGACACCTTAGCAACAGATATATATAATTTCACTTTAAAATGTCTACATGCCACTTCATGCAAACCGTTTTCCTTGAACATATGCTATGAATACCGCAGTATCATGTAACTTTATCTTTAAATGTCTATTTTAAACGAAGTCTAGGGCAATAGATTACCTTTCCCAGGTTATTTTCAAAGATAAACGCCCAAAAGAGCGCTCGTCCTCTGACCGGATTATGTTCAAACCCCTATCATTTTCCACTTTCCTTCTTTTTTTTTCTTCGCATTTCGTAACAAGCGCATAAAGGTTACAAACCACACAGTCACGTGTATTACACTTGGTACCTCCTCCCTCATCTTAGCATCACCTTACATAGTATCATTGCATGGATTCAATTATGTAAAACAAACAGTACGGTATCATGTAACAATGGAGGTTCATATCTTCTGCGTTATATAACAAAAAGTGTCCAAAACAAATATTTCGACCTTTGGACACACTTCGTCACAAATATAAATCTGGAAATTTTTTCTACAAGCTTGTGTCAGATTTTGTTTTATGTAATGTGGGTACAAAATATTAGTAATTCAACATGTAGTTCAGTCTGCCAATAATCAGGATAGCATTACAAATCATTGGTCGTCCCCACATTTTAAGTTTGGTCACTATCGCCTCTTCCGTTATTTTACCAACTTTTGGGTCTCGACGCTTCATTTGTCAATAAAAGTCAGTCTAATGAAATTTATTCCTTTTCTGCAACTCAATTTCTAGCAAAGATTGATTAAAATGGACTGAAAAAGCAATTTTTAGCAAGATGACGTACTAGACTGTGGCTGTGTTTTTAGTGACAACCAATGAGAAAATGATAAATTTAACGTTTTCTAGACGTCGTAAACTGATTTATTCCCCCTGAACTGACGAACTACAATATGGCGACTTTCGTCGCTTAGTAGTAATGGCACGTTTACACAATGTATGTAGGAAAACATACAGGTTAAAGTTCGACAAGTGCGGTACAACAACACTAGAACACGTAATTGTTAAGAGTGTATACTTTGTGAAACTAGGCCTAGCAACAAAGGAATGGACTGAATGAACATGAATCAACAACTGTAAGAAGGAAAAGGCTTTGAAAACATCGCAACTTTCAAGCAATTTTGTTGATGTTCACATTGATGGGTGCATTAAAGGTACAATCCTGAAGATATTAAGCGATGTTATTATCATCATACGATACGAAGGCCGAAAGGTTAGTTTTGCTAATGTTATTACGCCTGGCACTGACATTGCTGCAAGTACAACTACCGTTATGCGTTGTGCCACTGCTAATGCTGGCAGTAACAGGAGATAAAGGCCCACAAACGACAGTAACGTTAGTATTACTTAGTGAAGCAACACACTTTTCGAAACTGCTTCCATGATAGTGGACGTTAGGCCTACTTCGAACATAAACGTTTTCTTGACCTCCGACAATCGTGCAGCTTGGGGGTCTGACAACTGTGACAGTCGTTTCTTCTGTCAACTCAAGCGATTCACATAAGATCTAACACTACTCTCATTCCTATGACCAGTAACGTTCATTCCATGTGTTGAGTAGCTTGCTTTATTCAACACTGTAGGCTACATGTCGTTGCTCGTATGGAGTGATTTGTGCGAAGCAAAACAGGGAATGGCCATGTGAAACATTAAATATCTAAATTATACTGTGTTATAATTATCGACCATGAAAGTCATATTTTTGGGTACACTTAACCCACTGTCTCCTCCTCTGTATACTGTAGGTTATTGTATGCACTGTACACTTTTATCATGCTCTTTCATGAATCTGATCCCCAAAGTTGATTTTTGATTGACAACTGGGTCATGGATTGCTGTTTCCTAGCAACCAACCATAGTCTCAAATCAGTGTGTTGTTAGTGATTTTGCATACCAATGAGGTGTGTTGACAATGTTTTCGCATACTAACGAGATGAACTTCCGGTTATTAAAAATAGCGGACGATCACATCATGTCTTACCTACCAATCAAAACTCTAGAATGGGAATAGCGGATAGTTAGGGTTGTAGAAATGTTAATACAGTTCTTCGTTATACAAAAAAAAAAAAAAAAAAACTGCAATCCCCGATACCTCTCGAGGAGATGCGATTTGAGCAATAGCTTGGAAACACCAACGATAACTGTAATGCTGCATATTCATGATGTAGGGACTGTCTACTTTGTGTAAGAAACGTAACTATACTGCTACATATTCATGATGTAGAGGCTGTCTACTTTGTGTAAGAAACGTTAATTTTCAAATATGAATTATATGTTGAACTGTTTCTTTTTGCCATTTCTTATGTATCTCAAAGTGTTCACTAAGTATTTGGTTTATTGAATGGTGTATGCCGTCCTTGGACAACCTCGCAGATAGATACAGGAAAGAATAAGATCAAACATATCAAGCTTTCCTGACATCACTTCCACATATTGCCAAACGCCGCGTGAAACATTTTTAGTGACTAAACTGCGTCTCATAGCACGTGCAACAGCATCTAAGGCATAAAAAAGTAGTAAACGTGGAATACGGGTGTTAAATTTAAGGTTTTTCATTTAATCTGTGAATAGGAAATGTAAGCATACTGAACTAATTTAGATTCTAAATTTTAAAACGTAGCATAGTAGATACTGTTTTATGGAAAAATCAGTAGAACAGACTATGAGATCTACTACAAGAACTGAAAACGTCAAGAACTTGGTCCGACGAACTTAAAGATGTCACCCGTTGAGATGTGTTCCTACGATAATTTACTTGGGTAGTTATCAAACTAATCCTCAGAACAGAACCTTAAATAGTGTACCACTAGGATGGGACTTATGGTCGTTTGGATTAATGTGACCGGAGTTTCAACGTCCACCGACGGACAACTCAACTACGCATCCAAAAAGATCAATAGCTGTTATTTATCAGTGTTTCTACGACGGAAAGCGACAATGCACTGCTTTTGTGAGTCTTTTTAGACATAAATAAAACAGATTTAACATATTTTGATGAAATACATATTTTGGTAAATGAAACCGTCTCAGAATGTTACAAAAAGCGGAAAAGGTTCTCATGTGATAACATTAAGGTGCATCCTTTGTCCAGAAAATGTAACATTACGTTAGACGAATAATCTGAGCCTCAAGTAAATTATGAGCAATGCACAGAGCAGTATATGGTGCATCGCATTAGGCTAGCCATGTATAGCCAAAATGATTATCATTGGGAGTATAGCATGCACATAGATCTGTATATTACTGCACCCAAACGCCGTGCACAACACTCTCAATATACTGCCTTGCACCAAACAAGGAATGCTTCTAACGGCAACAACATTGATATGCAGTGACTTAAGCCCATGGCTGCAAAGCAATGCTTTACCATTTCAGTGCGTTTTTAAAAGCCCATTAATACAACGTAGATTGGCCTGAACTGCTCCCCTTTGATAAATGATAACTTTAAAATTATTGGTATGTGGAAAATGTTGGCAGCCTTAACGTTCAGCGCACAAACGAAACCTCCAAATCCATGTCATCCATTAAGTTGACCACTTCCAAAATCGACGGGTGTTAGGCCTAATCCACGTTTGCTGAAACCTTACCGACAACCATGTTATGTATGAAATATATATATTTTTTTATTGATTTTTTTTAGAGGGGATGTACAATCGAAAATTTACAGGGAAAGAGTTACAGTTCGATTTGATTGATCGATCAGAATTCTACTTGATTTATTGATTGTACCGGCATACACATATTAGATGAAGATTCAAATTGACGAAGATCTTGGAAAAAATTGTTGAAAAAGTTACATGACGAGGACAGAGGCAGAACGAAGAACGGAGAGGGTACAGACGATGAAACAGGCCTATATTGTTACAGACTCAGGTACGGTGTTGACTGTTCGAGGACAAGGCTACCAATGGGGCGCCTCGTGGTTCTAGACACTTGTCGGGGTTGAAAGTCAGGGATTACGAGGTTTACGAAAACATTGACCAATTAGAAGCACATAATCGTATGCATCATCGTTTGCAAATCGTTGCTACTCATAATTGACCAATCCCGTAACATTGCAATCAATTCCCTTGAAGCATCTTCACTGTTGCTTTTTCATTAGATGAAAATATATTGAAGCTTTATAGTTATCAACAGATATAAGAAGGAATAAGTGGCAAATTGTTCTTTTCTAGAATGTAACAAGTTAACTCACAGGAAATGTAGCAATCTTATCGCATTTTTCACATAAAGTGAAAAACTTCAATATTGTTTTAAAAGCTAGGGTTTCCCATCCGATAAAGCATTAACATTATCATTTCCAATAATAACTTATTTGATGATAATGAGATCCGGTTATCTGGGGAGTATGTCAATCCAACAATTTTGTGTTACTCCCTGGCAAACCACTCTGATACACTCTGATAGTCGTCCCAAATATCCGCCTAATCTAAGAACCTAGGGTCAAAAGGTAGCACAACAAACGTACACTCTCTTTCTGCAAGTTTGTTTAAATGATGCGTAGGTCATGGTTTTTGTTGAGACCCCTTCATTGTAGTGCCACCTCTCTTAACAAAAACTTCCTTCTCATACTCATTGATTGATAATAAAGGAAACAGAAAGAACCACTACCAATATCGAGTTCTGTACACAGAAAAATTCAATGGGTGTGTTCATCACAAATTTAGTTTAGCCAAATCAGGAAGGTGTCTAATGACATCTCCCTGGCCAGATATTAAAACACAAGACCGAATACTACATAAATGAAAACCCTTAACATGAACCATGCGCCCACAAACTGCAATTGCATTTTGACAGGTTTATGATTCCAAGTTTAAGATATGTAGTACATACTATGGGAGGCATTCGAAAAATGAGTTAGACATATTTATTATCCTTCATTGCATTGCAATTCTTAAAAATGACTTGCTGTACGTATATATGATATGCTGTATGTAATATGCACATTAGCGGTATACCCGGGAGTTGTGAGTGATAAGGGATCGGCTTAATGAATCTAGAAACGTGGTTGCAAAATCGCAACCGCCTGGGTATGAGTTTACAGTTGTTCTGTACGTACTGTCCTGTAAGATAGGGTGGGGATTCTTTATTAGATTTTGGGCCTCTTGTCTTGTCTTCCGACTTTGGGAGGGTTCGAAAAAAATGTATACTCATGGAGAACTAAAAATAGTGTTAATGAATCTTGCAACATTGAGATGTCCAAGGTTCCTAGTCCTCATGAAAAAGGTCGATGTATAATTGCTACTGAAATATAGCACGATAAAATGAGAAGAATAATTTACAATAATCATGCAAACAAAACAAAAATCATGTAAATTGGTGAATAGACGATTGAGATATGATTTTTTGTTTTGCAATAATATTTTCAACTGTTCAGACGATATTGTCCATGCCGCATTACCATTGGACAGGGCACAACAAAGTTGTTCCTAGTTCTCTGTTTGCTGTTGGTATCTACCATAATGCTCAGCCAGGCGCAGTCTATGTTAATGACAAACCCATCCTAAACGTGTATCATCTTATCTTTTCATAAATGATAATCACTCTAGGATCTTCAGAAAAAGCATCACATTTTCGGAATGAGCTGGTAGCTTTTAGTTAAAAGCCCAATACCGTAGGGGTTTGAAAGATTAAACAACCTTGTTTCGTTTGAATGAACTTATGTGATTCTTTCAACGTTGCAAAATCTTTAGAAAAAGGAAATGGTTGACATCTTTCTCAAGTGGTATTCCCAATGTAGCTAGGTCAGAATTACTGTAAGCTAGTTGAATGCGCCTGAAGATGGGCAAGCTCTATAGCATTTTGTCATGGTTGTTTAATGCGTATACCTATAGTCATCCCCTAAAACTACAATCTTGGCAGGAAAGCCTTGCAAATAGAAGATTGCGCATGATATGAGGTTTTGAGTGTTTGTTTGGTGTACCTGAGCTTCATTTGGAAGGCTGATCGAAAGGGGGAATGGTGAGATTTTGAAAGATTTCTGTGTACAAAATTGTCCTTGAAAGTTTGCTTTCGCTTTGTTATACGTGTCAACAAGCCATCCAAGATACGTGATTGGATCGTGGTAGTATTTATAGTACGTGCTGCTGATCATTCAGAGCTACTACGTAGGCTAGCACTGGTATGACATTCGCAATTGTCGAAGTTTTCGTAGTTGTGGACAATAACTTACAAAAAGAAGCAAAACTAAATCTAAAATTTCTTGCTCGTATTACTTCCAAATGTTTAATCAAATCTTGTTTTTGTCTTCATTATTTTAGTGAACAATGAACTTAGACGTGGGCATTGAAATTTACACAGGGGACTTTATTTTGGGCGACAAAGCTATCGATGACGTCAATTTCAGAACGAATTTGAAAGGTACCTATAGAACAATACTGACTATTAGTAAACTCATGGCGAGTATAATTGCCGAATCGTCTGCATTGCTATAGAGTTCAAAATTCTTGAGTTTCATGGAAATGATGTGCTCCTTTTTTTTTTTTTCGAGTTTCGATTACTTTTCCAACATGTAACCTATGTCTACATGTGTACTTTTAAAACATTATAATCTAATTGTTTAGGACAAAATTAACTAATTAAAAGACGAAATCAACGAAAATGGGAAAAATAGATCAATAAAGAGGGAAAAGTTGGAAATATCGTGGTATGGTATCGTGGTCCATTTTTGATAGATTGTCAAACATAAAGATCTGAAGACACGAACTGATATCACTAATGCAATGTAAATTGCCTGTTCAACTGTTCAATATATTGATTAATTCAGTGACTTTTGGTAGAAAGAAATCCGTTAACTGTTGTGACAATACATAACGGAAATGTGTGCATGGGTTTCATGTAAATGTAATTGCTTTTATTAGTAAATACTTAAAGAGATTGTAATCAAATGTATGCTTAGTACAATAATTTATTACATACAGTATTTTAAGCAGTCAATAAACTCCTGAGAAAGACAAGCAAGTGACATGGAGATTGGTAGTTCGCAGACTGTTCTTTTGTAGTACCTTGTAATCTTTGTTATGAGTCAGTTCTAACAACTAATGCTTCATGACCTGGCAACGTTGGAACCGCCGGTGTCAGTGGTGGAATTCTACCGGTTCGGAAATACTACACAACTATATAGAAAGTTCATACAGGATTGACAACTAACGTTTAGAAAATTATCGACTACCCGAACTTTTGTATGAAGTTGCAGAGTAGTTACGTACTTGTGCTGTAGTAAATTTTTTAGCTTTACATGTAGTCTGCACTGACACCGTTGTTAAATGGAAGGAGGACATTCGTGGTCAGTATTGATATCATATTATATATTTTTACTATGCTTAAATTGTATCAGTCATTTACTTCGTCTTCTGTATAAGAAATGAAGAAAGTAACTGAAAAAGAGAGAGAGAGGAAGTATAGCACATACTTTGCTTGAAAGCATTTATTTTAAATCTATTTCTATCTAAATATACCTCCGTATTGCTGCTCTACATCAAATCTACACATTAGTCAAAGCAAGAGTCATCTCCGTTATTGTTACCCAAGAGTTATGTCACTTCATGCATATATGAGATATTTGATCATTGCTCGCAATATGTTCATTTTATTGACAGGTGGATTTGAGTTAATCTAAAAAGGCATCATGATGTGGTAACAGGATTAATACGTTTAAATCTATTGCCCGAGGAGTAAATTTTCACACTCTACCTTATGAGACTATAAGACGTCACTAGTGGTTATTGCTCTTCACTGTTATATGAAAAAAAGCTAAAGTAGTCAATACCATTAATGTGCAAAGTGTAATTTTGTCTGTGGTACAATGTTTTACAGATAGGAAGAATGGGAAAAGTTCTTTAAATTGGCCTAATATCACTATCACTTCCTCGCACGGTCAGTTAAACTTTAAACTTCGATGAAAAATCAAAAATGCATCAAAAACTACATTTACTTTAATGCAAGATACATATATCCTTCTGAAAAATTTATACCAAACTATTTTCCAATTCTTTCTTAAATTTATGGATGTAGAGAACATACAGGGCGTTACAAAGTTGTAGATATAATAATATGATCAGCTAAAAAAGTATGGTATGTTTAGAGTGGAGTAAGATAGATTCGTTGCCAGTTTCGAATTAGGACTAAGTTATCCTCGCTGTTTGGTATTATGGACAAAGTTGACGTTGGCCAGCTGGACATGTTTCAAACTGTCTAGCCATCGAGAAATACTGGGTCGCTACGACCGATAGGTTTGCGCACATTGTTCCACCACCCCGTCGGAACTGTGAAGACTATTACAAATGAACATAAAAAAAGTATTGTTTTATTGAACATCAAAAAAAAAATTAGCATTAATCTTTAAGCAATTCTTCATATCTTTGAAACCTAAAAGGGACAGTATCTTTGTTTCATATGCCACATAATTCAAACAAGCTTGGTAGTATTTCTTTCTTCTCTAAATTGGATTTTGATTACGAGAAAATTTCATGCAACTGACTTACAATTATAAAAAAAACGTTAAATGTGTGTAACGGTGGATGGTTTATTTTTCATTATTCATGGAGTTCTTAATAGTGTCGTAACAAATAGTCCTTGGGAAAAGATAACAGTTTTATTATATCTTATTATCAATTTAGATATCTATTATTTTTCCCTCGCTCATATTATTTTAATTTGTTCAGAGTAGACTATGATAAACCATGGCCTGCCAAACATTAACTCGATCAGATTGCGATTAAAGCGAGAATGTGAGTCGAAAATTTGCCAGTAAAAGTCAGTTTGCGGAATATGTTAGAGCCACTACAATTACTGTTAAATTTCAAGTAACAGTAAATGACTGCTAAACTTTCTCGGAGAGTTTGAATTTTGTAAGGCCAACAAAAATGTCTACGCAATTTTCATATTCAAATATCTGGACGATTGGTGCATAGTCCTCTTTCATGTGTCCTAATGTGTGATCTTTCCCTCAACTTTCTCTTCCCTAAAACAATAGCAAAAAGCAAAGATAGATGAGCAAGTGATTACCAGTACAAATATTCCTCAATGGGATGCAATGCTTTTCATTAATCTTAGGAGAGGATGGCAGAAAAGAATTATCAACTTCAAGCTTATTTTGTACGTTGCGGCTCGAATTAAGTACAGCCTATGTGATTGATTGTTCTGAAACTTCAATTAAGCCAGTAATTACATTTTCTGATGCACAGAAATAGCAAATCAAATTGTTACCATTCTGTTTATGCCACCAACGCAGATATACGTCTTGTCTACAGTGACTGCCCATTTGGAATGATCCTTGGTGTAACTGAATGATTGCTTGCCTGGAAGAGTTACCGTAGCCACATTACAGACTGGATATTTAGTAGAACAGTCGGACTGAAGTTTCGGTGATCGTCTCCAAGTCTCTACATACAGTTTCTGTTTTAAATCTTTTGCCACTAATCCACTGTATAGATCTATCCAAGTCAAAAATGTTAGAGATGAAAATCAAATAAATCATGTCACCATTGGTTTACATTAAATCGCTAGTCACAAAGCTAAGCGATTTACTGCTGTTCTACCGCAACGTAGTTACGATATATATCCATATCAACATGAATAATTAAAACATTGTTGTTGAAAGATAAATTCTGGATATTTAAAGGAAAATGTTGATCAAGCAGGTGACAACGTAGTCCACATCACTCGAAAAACAATAAAGAAATGAATGTTGGAGTATATTGTAATGCAGGCGAACTTACCTTGTCCGAAGCTATTATATTTGGCATAGTGGATAAATTGCTGCCCTCCATCTGATATAAGATTTGCTTTGTTGTCAGATTTAGGAGGGCGTTGTGCCGTTATTACTTTCCAGAATGGGGACGACGTACTCACTCCTTCGTAAAAATACACTTTGGGGAACATGTACTGCAACTGGCTAGCTGTTAAAAATGAAACCGAAAAAGATCAAAAGTTGTCATTTCTCTGTTGCCGACACTAAGAGTAACAAATAAACCAGTTCCCAGTAACTTTGGGAGAGTTTCTTCTACTCATGATGCTAGTTTGTGTGTAAGATTTTTCATGTGAGAAGTTAAAAGTATGAAATATATAGTTCATTATCCTCAGATTTGTTGGATATCATGGAGGCCACGGAAGCAGGAGATAATGAGTGAACGAACCGTACGTATGTACAAAACTGCTTACCTATTGCTGTCATCGAATTTTGGGAAAACGTGATACACAAAACACTCTGACCGTATATATTAGCACTAGCTGGCCACTGATATGCCGTTTCATCTGGAAACCTTGGAATACTGTGAATCAACCAGAACCCAGTGCTACCATCAAATGCTACAACTCCTGAAAAAGAAGCAAGAATCATGGGAAAGCTACATTAAATTACTTAGTAGAAATCTTGGTGAGTCAATGTTTTAAGAGTTGTGCCACATCGGTTCGTTAGGAAACAAAGTGAATATAATGTTGATATTTCCAGAGTTATTTCTCAATGTATAGGTTGACAATCTTAACTGTGTTAGTTTAAATTTGACTGGGTCATATTTCAATAAGTTGGTTGGAATTTAGGATGTTTGCGGATTTTTTAAGTTCTAGTCTATTTGCAGGAAACGAAGCACTTTCCACCAGTTGATTAAAGTAGTAAAGGTTTGCCATTGTGAAGAAGTAAGAGTTCGTCTCATCAAGAAGGCCTCTTTGAGATTTTTTAACGCGGTGACATCATCTGCCTATGCCTTTCTAACTGTGCCACAGATTTCTGGTGCTGCTTGGTTACCTACGATGCAGCCTACATTTTTAGGAAGGACACTAAAGTTTGTTGAATCCACCTATAACGAAACATTTGCATATGAGCTTGAAAGAGCGTTATGTATAACATGGATGTCTTGTTCTGCCCTGAATAACTTTTTGAGAGTACGTGCGGAAGCAGTGAAGTCAAGATAAGGATATCTTTGCCCCGAAACTTGAAAATTTTCTCTAAAATGTCTAGATAACAAGAACATCTAACATCGAAGAGACGGAAAAATGATTAATTGTTTAGTCATATTATTTAGACCATTAAAGAGAAGTAGGTTGTTTAGAGTATACCAAAATGGCATACAAAGAAAATTACTTTAATCATGATTGTTAAACCATTCAGTCTCAACAATGCACATCTGCAAAAGTTTCATCTCCTCAAAACATTATGCATGTGATGAGAAACAGAAGATGCATTATTTGAATTTTGAAAAGTTTGGGTGAACAAATTATTGTTGAGCAACAAATAACTGAGTTTCTATCTGCGACAAACTTATTCCTGGAAAAGAAGGCTACTATCCTTCCTAATTTTGCATAATATATCATTGTATGTCCACAAACAATGTTTTTCAAAATATGGTTGTTTTCTGAAAAAAAAATTATTTCCTTATTTCCCTCTAAACAATTTTCTGCAAGTTGTTCAAGTGGCAACTCATCATATCTTGTTATTTCAACAATTTGCTGTACAATGTCAAATTGTTCACTTTTGCGTAAGTAAACAATTCATCATGTTGCTGCAAAATGTCTTAATGACAACTTATCGTATCTTATCAACTCAACAAATCTCTGCAAAATATTGACTTGTTCACTTCTTTTCCTAATGAGCAACTTAACCTCTTAAGTTCTCAAAACCTTTAATTGACAACTAATTACATCCTGTCAATTGAACAATCTTCTGTAAAATGTTGATTTAATCACTTCTTTGAAAGTGGGCTAATAAATAATTTTCTGCAGAATATTAACTTGTTCATATTTTTCTAAGTTGAGATGACAAGATATGATGAGTTGTCATTCAAATATTTTGCAGAAAAGTGTTCAGTTGATCACTTAGTAAGGAAGTGAAAAACTCAGCATTTTGTAGCATTGTTGAATTGAAAGGATGTGATAAGTTGTTATACGAATATTTTTCAAAAAAGTGTTAAATTCCTCAAGTAAACAAGTTAACATTTTGCAGAGAAATTTTGAGTTGTTAAGACAATACAACTGAACAATTCATAATTTTTCTGCTATTTAATGAGATACTATCTCGTTGGGTAGACATTTTGCTTGAAACTGTCAACTTAAAAGCTTTGTTTCTCACTGTACTTTTTCAAGCGAATGACTTATCGTGGTCATTAAATCTGCTCTTAAATTCCTCTAATTCCTAAAGATCCCAATCTAAGTAAATTTAGAATGCTCTGAAGAAAATTCGTTGTCGTTATACTCCCATGATGTATCAGCGGATTTGGATAAGAACTTTCTAATGTGGATACTGATGACTTCGAATTTGAGTTGGAAGCTGACGCCGCTCTACTGGAGGGCACCCCTCGTTGACGCTTCGTCGAACATGTACTTGTTTCAGGAAAGGCTGTCTTTTGTTGATGACCTATGGGAGGTTTCTTATTTTGTTTGGTGAATGGTCAGATTGTGAGTGAACAAAAAAGAGGGTGTCTCTGGCTTCCCGTAGGAGGTAAATATTCCGTTTGTGTGATTCAAAGCATGTCTAAATAGTTTACTATTGTCAGATTGGCTTTCAGTGTGACTTTCAAGGCAAGGCTCTCGAAAAAACGTGAGAGCTATTTTCACGTCCTGTCGAGGAAGCCGACAGAGCGGGCCAGAGTGCTGCCAGTGCTGCAAGACGCGAAGCTCTTATATTTTCATCTAATCACATCAGCATTACCACAGACAAGCGAGAAATTATAACCCAAGCGAGAAATCATAACCCAAGCAAAAGGAGCCATGTTTATCTAGTGACAACAAGCCATGAGCGAAGAAAGACTCAGACGGTCTTTACGGCGTAACGATTTGAAGATCAGAGAAGAGGCATGGGGGAATGTTCGTTTTACAGTTATTCCTAAACCAAATTTTATAGATCAGAGGTGATCAACGCCCCACCATGAAGAGTAGAATCGATCAAGAAAGATCTTTTTGCCCTTCTCAGCCAGTATAGACTCAAACTGATCTAGATCGAAGCAAACCCCTCTCCCCAAATTGGTTAAATTTGTGGACATAACACTAGACCTAGAAACGCATTTTCGAGATTACCGTCTGAATGTTTTTTGATATTAATTTATTGCGTCGAGGCTGAGCGTTAGTCATTTATCGTAATCCGAACCATGAAGTAACGAAAATGGCCATGTCTTTCATTTCATGATCTTGGACACTAATAAAATTATTGCGTTTGCAATGTATTGTCAACTGTTACAGTTGAATATATCCATCTGATACGTTCGTGCTTTGGATGAAGAATAAAACGCTACTTTTGCTTTCAGTTACATTTATACCTCTGTTATAATTGTTTAAAATGATGTTACCTTTCGTAGTGTCCTTTTGACGAAGCACTTGAACCATCCGGGGGATGATCGTTGTACATGATAACGAGTTTCTGTGAGAAAAAGAATGAGAAAGGTACATGTGATTTGAATATTCGTAAACACAATGCTTGTGTCAAAAAAAGGCCTTCACCCTTGGAACAGGCAACTAGAGAGGATACTGAACTTCAACTATTTATTACTTGAAGAAAATTGAAGATTAGTTGAAACCCTTAGCTAGACTGAAGACCAATTTGTTTAACTAACTAACACATTAATTCAGACATTGATCATTAATTTAGGCCTTGAAGAACAGTTATTTTTTGACGCTGAGGGCGAACAACACCTCTGACGTATATCAGGGAGTTGCTACTGTGAAGGTGGTATATCGCTTTGAACAAGAGCTTACATCACGTGATCACACCACAAACTGTCTTTTGTGTCGTTCGTAACATTTCTGTAGGGCTTACATGGGATGACAAAGTAAATACAAGGTGGCAGTTGTCGTTTGCTACAGTCACAGACCAACTGTTCTCCACTGCACAAATATTGCAGGCTTCAGGAAATGTATAATAATTCGCTCTTTCAACGCTCGGTAAGACGTATAAAAGTATAAAACATCTGCACATTTGTACATCAAAACATACAAAAGAATCCAAAACTGGATGTTTCAGAAAAACTCCAGAGAATTTTTTTCGGTTCGTCAAAGAAATAGACTTTTGCCTCTACCACTCATTTGTATACCATCTCTTCTTAGGTAAAGCCTAAACGTCTCCTCTTAAGTCAGTTAAACTGTAGTTTCCAATTTCGTGCCACCTGCTCTGAAAACGTTCTAGTCATAAACTTACGTTTCAAAGCATTGTTATGAGTTAATTGTTTAAGGATCAATTGACTTGCATGGCATTGCTAGGTACTTGGGAATGAAATGAAATCGGCAAATAAAGGAATAAAATACATTTGATCCAACGACAGAGTTTATCGTCACTCAATTCGGTGGGTCTTAAGGTATTAGCAGTTATTAAATTTTCTGTCCAATCGGCTTCTCTGTAGCAACTCCCTGCTTATATATTACATTCGCTTATATATTACAACTTCGGCTGACTACCAACTTGTACTGGACGAAAAATCGTCTCTCTATTGATCGACCTATCCTTCAGGGATCGAAACCAGACCCTACCGGTTGCTAACATTCATTGCTTTACCACCTTTATGCACTCGGCTATAGCACTGATGTCTTGTTGATATGCAATTATCATATTTTTCCCCTGTAAGGGAGGAATTGGGTTTGAACGACATAGCAATACATGAATATGGAGAAACGATCACTATAGTCACCTGTCCCTTCTGGTAAACTGGAGATAATGTTTTTGCCAACGGATTTGTTGGATTGGTCAGCCCTGTTGCAGAGGTCGACAACGTAAATTTGTTTTTTTGGTTAGAAAGAAAGTAGTAAGCGTCACCCATCCACGGTGGAAGAGCTCGCGAGTTTTTTGGTAACTTGTAGATGTAGTACCTGTGGGAATAAGGTCGTAAGGGTGGCTGCCGGTTGTACAAAGAGTTTAAACTTTGCCTTGAAACTAAAGCAATATTTCCAAGTGATAACTGATTCATTTCATTTGGTACACACAGTTCATATTGTCATCTCTGCATACTATACGCTTAATTACGAGCCTCGTTTAATAATCGTTACCGGTTTCCCAGTATTGTCGTCGGTCAAATATAAAGTTAATTCTTGCGCCAACACTCATTAGTTCAGCACACTTCTATCTAGTCTTGGGCTTGAGGCTAAAAGTAGCGTAATTTACGTTGGACTGACTTAGGTGTTATCGCAACAGGCCAACGCAACTGCCTGTTGTTCACGTCACAGGAATATTACACTTTTGGCCCCACATAGCATAGATTGGTTTCTGTTTAGGCTGGTACTACGTCATGCTAATGCAATAGGCGCTTACTCCGTTACACCTCATATGTACTGATATTGAGGCAGAGATGGTGATAAGTCAAATTTTGCAAGTCAAGTCACAAGTCAATGTTTGCAAGTCCATTTAAGTCATTTGCTGCAGCTCTAAGTCAAGTGACAAGTCAAACAGTAGCAAGCCAGGTCAAGTCAAATCATTAAAACGTAAGCACCAGTCAAGTCACCATAAATATTGACTAGCAGGATCTAATTAAATGGACTGTTTAAGGACTATTGTGTTTCTTTGTGATCATATTTCATTCCAAATAAAGTAAAAACCTTGGGGCACCTGCTACATGATACTGAAATCGATGACGAAATTCACATCTTGCAGCAAAAGTCTACACGTAGACTATTTAGAAGCAACAGAACTTTTCCGTGATGGCATACCAACGAGTACATTTCATTATCTATACGATATGTCATAAAAATTGGACACATTGAGACGATTCCATAGTACATTGACGACAACCACATGCCCACGTGCCAAATGGTTGTGGGCATGCCTTTCTAAATTATATTTGATATTTTTGTCCAAGTAAACTTATGCACATTTGTGGTTTATACCCCAGTCACAATTAAGTTCCGATGGGGTATATTTAGTACCGGGTATACTCATGGGCACTTTCGACCGAACGCGTAATGCAGGTGAGATGCGGGGTTTGGGGGTCATTTTAGTTAATCTAGCGCTGAATTCATTGTAACTCGAGGTTTAAGTCGTATTTGACCCTGACCTCTGAAAGTCATCGCTTACACCTCTCCTGGTGTCCCCGCAGTGTGCGCCCGCCGACTAAGCCCCCTGCGGCAAATTAGCCGAATACCCTTCGGCCGGCTTGATATCGGCTAGTTATGGACTGAAGTCTGGCCGATGTTAAGTTACCGATAAGCATATGTCGACATAAAAGACTTCGTCAGACTTGGATGATCAGATAAAACCGCTTATAGTCTCACATAGTGTTGTCTAGTGATTCGAAACGCTACAGCTTAGAAAGAATAATAAATAGAGAGCAAACAAACTCGAAATTGACTATGGCCAACATAAACATATATTCTTTCCATGTTCAGTTTTGTTTCTGTTAAAGTTACACTTCTCATTTGCTCTGTCTGTATAATCTTTTCATTCACATTTCATTGCTGCATACAAGCTTTACAAAATGGAATACGAAATACAACATGGACTACAGTACTTTGGCCGTTGTTCGCCGGCCAATGAACACTTGTTCCATCTTTAAAAATGATCTGTCAAAGTACTAACAAATACCTCAGAGGCGTCGGATGACAGTCGGTGGAGTGTCGGACATGTATACCGAGCAGGGACGGTCAGTAAACGATTCAAGAATTGGACATATATATATATATGTCCATGTATATATATATATGTCCATATATATATATATATATATGGACATATATATATATATGGACATATATATATATATATATATATATATATATATATATATATATATATATATATATATATATAAAATTGCCGATTGGTTACCATCCGGCCTAGTAAAAGATTCGTTCCATTTTTTTAAAGAGGAAGGTGTAAGCGTTATTGCCAATTTCCTTTCCATCCGTAAATGAAGGTCGATGTATAGAAATATTACGCTCTAGTCGGGTACTACTGGTTAAAGGTGACTTAACTTAAGGAATATCATTTATAATATAGGATAACGTTTTCATCATGAGCACCTGGTCAAACTTTAAACGTAGCCTCTAATAAGTAAGTCTTGATCATGTTTTACATACTATTTCGCTCACTACCTAAATCTTATCAGAGAGCGTACTTTTTGAAGAGGAAAGTATGAAATATGAATTATGCACGACGCGGGAGAAGTGGGTGTGGCCTACGCTGTACCTGTTACTCAGCGCAGAAGGTACAATTGTTGTAGGTTGTACCATGGCACTATGGTTGGACTTGTGTACATGTATGACTTAAATGCATAATGAGTTATGAGTTTGCAATTTCCAAGAAGAAAAATGACAAATTTCATCAACTAACAATATAGTAGCTTAATCAAAATATCACCAATCAATGTATATTTGGAAATAAGAAAGTTAATTTTAATCGTTTCTGTGAAGTCCTTATCAATCATAACACCTCGATAACTACATAATTGAATGAGGTACCCTTAGAGCTGAAGATGGGATTAAAACATTACAAATCTGGGACGTCAAAAACAACCTATAAATGTAGACTTGAGTGCAACCACATTTTCTTTGAAAGCTGTTTGATTCTCTAACATTATAAAAGATTTAGTTTAAACTAGCATATGAGTTGAAAATTCTTAAGTGAAGGTCACGTTCCGCGGAATATGTCATATCCACTAAAAAATAACATCACTTCAACCTGTTTTTGCATAGATGAATACTCATATTGACTGCTATGGTTTCTTGGAGAGTCTGAATTTCGTAAGGCCAACAAAAATGTGGAGCCAATTTTTATATTAAAATATCTGGAAGATGAGTGTATAGTTCTGTTTCAGGTTTTGTAAACATGTGATCTTTTCCTCTACTTTCTCTTCCATGACGAAAACCAAATGGTAGATGAGCAGGTGATTTTCAGCGCAACTCATATTCCAGCTTTAAAATTTCAGCCAATGTAGATAGGGCTTAGAAGTGTGAGTGGAAGTGTAATTGATTGTTCTTCTAAAGCCGATATAAAACATAACACTTTGCCAATAATTTCGTGACGTTTTGACGTTTAGATTTAAAACGGGTTAGTTATGAAAAGCAATCTACGAAAGTACGAATCTACGAATTATGAGAGAAATTAAGAACCACAGAAACATTACAAAATCATAGTTTCTTTCTCAGTGGTTTTGTATACCTTTATACTTTGAATGATTCATTCATCAAAAAACAGTACACTTATGATCTTAACGTTCAGTCACCCTGTGACCTAAAATACATCGATGTTGTAAGTATTCAGACCAATAAATATTCTGTGCACTTTTAGTGACAACTGACAGATGATTTACTTAACATAATGATGAATTTATATAACTACACGACGAAGACAATGACTCACATGTAATACCATTAATTTGGTATGTGATCTTATCTCGGGAGTTATAAGATAGAAATGACAACTCGTACAGTGGTGCAACTTATATGTTAAAAAAAGGAACATCAAATACAGTGTACAAACTTACCAATCCACGTCATTATTACTACTGTCTTTGCATTGGATTAGTCCGTGGATTACAGCAGGGATGAGAGCAACGGTTAAGAGTACCGCAAAACGCAATGACCTCGTCGCCATGGCTGAGATGGTCGGGTGGAGTTTGTATGAAAGAGTGTTTGAAACATTGTGTGGTATTCACTTGATACCCATAGGCATTTCGCTTTCTTCAGTCTTCAAAAATGTTTAAGTTACAACAATTGTGAGTACTTATGAGAGAACATTTCCATGAACACGATAATCACCTATGAATAATTGGGAAATTCAGTTCAGTTCATTTCAGTATGACTTTATTCCAATCTCTTACTTATAATATAAGACATAACAATATTCTGAGAGTGGAAAAAGTAACGAAAATACAGTATATAAGGATCATCATGCTTAGACACTTCATAAAATAATTACTTTACTTAACCAAAAAAAAGGTAAGAGACTGAGGAGTGGCAACTGAAAGCTCCTAGGAGCTTGTGGGTGTTGACACCCCTTAAAGACAGACAGAAAATACAAGACAACAAAAGAAAAGCACACACACACACACAAAAAAACAAGAATAGAGAACAGAAATGCAAAAAAGACGGTAGTTCAAAGGTAATTTGCAATGAAATGAACTTTTAGCTGCTTTTTAAATGCATATTGTGTTTTACAGTTTGTAACTTCCAAGGGGAGAGAATTCCAAAGTTTTGCACCTACAAATCGAAGACCAAATTGAGATGACCTAAGCCTACAAAGGGGAGTGATAAACTGATTTGAAGCACGACTAGGATAAGGGTAATTGCTATCACGAAACGGAAACTGAGCACGAAATATTGACGGAGTTCTGTTATATAACCAGTCAAAAATAAACAACCCGGTAAGATACCGATTTAAATCATAAATATTAAGAAGGTTAAGACTAGCGAAAAGAGGTGCAGTATGATGACGATAGTCTACGTTGCATATACATCTAATAGCCCTTTTCTGCAAAATAAAGAGAGGTTTAATTCTGGTAGCATACGTGCTCCCCCAAATGATATTACAATAAGTGAGATAAGGGAGTATAAGGGTATTATACAGGGATACCAAAATTTTCCTAGGAAGAAGTTGTCGAAATCTGTTTAGTATCCCCACACCTTTTGAAACTTTCGTGCTAACATACTGGATATGAGCAGTCCAGGTGAGATGAGAATCGACAAACACACCAAGAAACCTAGTAACATTTGAATGATGTATGTTAGTACCACAAAGTTGTATGTTGTTTACACCCTGATTAAGTTGCTTAGAAGGTGAGGTAAAAATAACAAAATTGGTTTTCTTTACACTGAGAGATAGCTTGCTTGCACAAAACCAGTTGTGAACATAGATAAATTCATATTGTATTACATTTAGTAGACAACTGAGGTCATTACTGGAATAAAAAAGATTGGTATCGTCAGCATAAGAAATTACATGCAATTTATTACTAGCCCTGTGGAGATCATTGATATAAATAATAAACAACAAAGGACCTAGAATAGATCCCTGAGGAACACCACAAGTAATACGCTTACGTATAGAATTAACATTGTTAATGCCAACATATTGGTAACGATCAGTAACATAACTTTTAAACCAATCCAGTGCTGTACCCCTAATACCGTAATGTTCAAGTTTACTGAGTAAGATTCTATGGTCCAATGTATCAAAAGCCTTAGACAGGTCCAAGAAAATGCCTGATGCATACTGGTTTTTTTCGAAGGCATCTGTTACTTTATTAGTGAAGTGTAAAATAGCATGCGAAGGAACCCAAATTGGTATTCATACAATTGATTTTGCTTTACAAAAAAGAATATAATCGAGTAAACATAAGTTTTTCGAGTACTTTGGAGAGACGTGGTAAAATTGAAATAGGTCTGTAATTATTAACCGAATCTTTATCACCAGATTTAAAAACAGGAACAACACGTGCAATTTTGAGAGGACTAGGAACAATACCCTTCTCTAACGAAAGATTAAAAAGGTAGGTTAGTGGGGTGCACAGGGAATGAGCCACATTTTTGAGGATCGTAGAGGAAATTCCATCAAAACCAGCGGCAGAATTTTTAAGAGAAAATATTATCTTGAACACCTCCTCGCATGATGCTGGACTAATGAATAGAGAGTCGACAACCCGATGGGACAGATAGGTATTATAGCTACAGTGTGAGGGGGAATCCCTGCCTGGGTAGCAGGACCAATGGCAGTAAAATAATCATTAAAGATATTTGCAACATCGAAAGGATTCGAAACACTAGTTCCATGATAATTTAATTTATCAGCAGTAAAATCAGTACCTCGACCATACAACAGGGTATTAATTGAGCGCCATGTAGATTTCGTGTCCTGTGTGGTATTGCTGAACAAAGTAGAGAAGTAAAATTTCTTAACCTGTCTGATGACAGAAGTAAGACGATTTCGAAATCGTTTATACTCGTTCAAAGCAGCAGCAGACCGACTACGGAGGTACCTTTTGAATAAACGATTCTTTGTTTTACAAGAGTTCAGTATTTCAGAAATTATATGAGATAATTGTCATTGAGTGATCTTTAAAGTATTTTATCAAACCTAATATATTTACATGGAGAAAGTAATAACAGTAATTCAATCAATGCCAACAATACAAAGTCCAATGGACCATTTTACTTTTTTATCGTTGAATGGCATAGTTTATTCAATGAGCGATTGTTCATTTCTATCAAATCAATATTTGACAGATATGTAAAACTGTTGGTCTGCTCTCTAAAATCTTGTCGGTCAGAACAATATTCTCATTTTATCATTATTTGTCCTTGTTAAGGAACCTTGCTGTAAAAACTGCCTATTAAGGCATTAGGCATTAATGTACTTTAACGTTTTTGCGCTTTATTAACACGCATTCAAAGACACTTACTAAACATATAGACGTACTAACATGAAGTGAATTGCAATTGAATGCAAGTAGCAATCACCATTACACAGCCAACGAATAGAATTTCTAAAGAGACACCTCATACCAAATTATTTTTGTACCGAGTGTCCAATCGTTGGTGGAAAAAAATAAACTTGAAGCAAAACTAGTGAGGAACTTAGTTTTGGTGAATTTTACATTAAGATTGGTAAGTTAAATATTCACTGCCAAATTAGTCCCATGAGGCATGTTATACAAGTACTCTTACTTACCTGCAATTTAGTGATGACAATTCTTGATCAAAATGTTCTGGAGACTGAAAGTCAACTAAAATGAACTGAAAAAAGTTGCCTAGATATACACCAGCTGATGATGTCTCGTTTTGACATGAATATGTAAATGACTTTGTTGACTGGCACCCAAAAGAGATTTGATATCATAGTAACAGATACATCACTGTAATTTTTAAATGTTTACATGTCAACTCTTTTCCTGGTGTGGTTGCTATGGATACGGTACTGTAATGTAGTTTGTTACTGTTTGGTACCGTATTGTAAATGTTAGTTTGTTCAAGTTCCAAATCAAACTCTATTCCAATAAACTAATTTTTCCATTTTTTATTCCTTTTTAAAAATTTCATAACAAGCGGTATTACGTGACGAATCATAATCTACGTTTTCTGCCTGCCCAGACGACTCGAGAATATACAACCCCTGGGAAGCTTTCCCTCATCTCAGCATCGGGTTACATACTATGGTATGATTGAAAAGAATATTCTTGTGATTCCACAAGAGAGGCACGTAAAAAACAAAATGTATAATGTGAAAAAAAACTGTATGATGTAACAAACAAACACGCAGAAGGTACACGTCTAGGACGGTTATTTCATGTGGGTTGTTAGTATCATCAGCCTGAAGAAGGTTGCTTAAGAGAATATTTGAGTATAAAAATATTTAAAGAACACTCATTACATTAGGAAATAGATTCATTGTCACAAAATTAATTTGGGAAAACTTCTTGATAAGTTTGTATCAGATTATTCTTTATCGTATTCTGTACAAGTTGTTGAAAGAAATATAAATGGAAAGCCCATTTGACTTCTTGTTTTGACTGTCGAGAACGGAATTACTGTTTGCTGTTTATTATAATATACATTACCTTCAGAGGATTCCAAAGAATTATGAAATGAAGTTAGTAACTTGCGGCAGTTTTGTTCTGGCTGTATAACGGTTACATAAATACCAAATTTAATGACCCTAAATTTATAATTTAGGTTTTTAATTGACATTTTTTTGGTTGTTTGAAACCGAGACAGTATTATCCACGCATGAATTAAATAAAAACGAATGTTTCATGTTGGATAGTATACTGGCAAAAACAAAAACACTTTAACAAACAAAATTTGATATGCGATTGCGCAAACCAAATAAATGTGTCTTTTGAGAAGGATGAGGAAACAGATGATGAAATAGATGGACAGATGATGAAATAGATGGACACTGATTAGCAGATCACTGTTTTGTAAACAGGCAGAATCATTCTTTGAAGTTTATACCCTCATAAAAGAGTAAGATTTATAACGATCAAATGTCAAAATAAATTCGTTCAATACATTTTTTTCAGATATAGTCCTGAATAATAAGTGTATCCTGTAACTTACATCAAAGACACTGTGTTATTGATCCTTACACACTGCAAACAATATCACCGACATTTAAGCCACGCTTAATGGTCCCCTTATAAATAAGATCAGATTCCATGTGCATAAACGAGTAAAATAAAGTACAGTCACAGATATGACAATCAACAATCGACCTAATGTTGATGTTTGTCACACTATAATCCGCCAATAGAATTTTGGAAATTGTTTTTCAAATTCATTTCCAAATTATATAAATCCACGTCTTGCAGAGGTTTCAAAGAAATTTCCCTGAAGCTGATGCGACACATTGTTTCATTGAAACATATCAACATGAATGACTCCTTGAATAATATATACATGAATGGATCGTTGAATCATATTAACATGAAGGAAACGTTGAAACATATCAACATGAATGAAACGTGATTGCATTTGAATGTCATCTGCTTTGACAAAAATTGAAAATCTACGTCATAAAGATTTTGTGGTCTCACGCATCTTCTTGATCCAATATAAGTGTACACAATCGTTTATATCAAGAAAATTGGTAGACATAACCTCCCTTAATCAGTGCACTTTTGTGCTTTCTTATTCTAGAGAGGAGTACCTGTCAGCGCATAAAATGTACAGCACTGTTCATTTAAAATGTACATTACAAAGGATACACACCAATGCTCCAACGTGTCTACAATTGCCTGATCAGTGACAAAAATTGACAGTGAAGATTATAACACCTTTCCTCCAAAGATTTGTTTCATAAGCGTCAATATTTTCCACAGATGAAGATCAATGTAATAAACAAGTTCTGGACGACATGATGAAGGCCCGTATCCAGGGAGTTCAGGGGTCTGGACGACCCCTTCCCCCCCCCCCCACGAGATTTGGAGTTCCGCTCAGCCTATGATAGTAGGCCTACGTGAGCAAAATATATGAGTTTCAATTTTTAAGTCACAATCGTCGGGTAAAATGTTCCACTTATGGTAAAATCGTACCCTTTTCTTAAAGAAGCTGCATACGGGCCTTATGATGAACATATGCTAAAGAAGGAAAGAAAAAAGAACATTGCAAGGATTATTAGATACATTATCTATAAATCAAGTGGTGGAAATCGGTGTCCTCATTTTACATAGGGCGGTTCACTACTAAATCGAATTTCTTGCTTTTCATATATTTACAACGTGGATACCTTTTCTTTCAGATGCGAAAACTCCTTTTGCAATGGTTACCAGGGCTCCATCAATTGCATTGAAGCCTTACTATACGTATTAAATAGCATATTGTGCAAGTTGATGGCGAACAGGGACCTGTCCAAAGAAAATAGAAATAATTAGGGACGATTCTAAACGTAACAGCTACAACAAACTGATATTGATAGGAATTTAGCTGTCCACGAAGATTACTAATAAGGAACTGTTTACCAATCAAGTGGTTGAAATTGGGTGTCCTTCTCATTCTCATAGCGGACGACTCACAACTAATTCGGGGTAATTGCTTCTAATACATTTATGTACAATGGGGTTTCCTTTTGTAATGAGGAAAACTCTTTTTTTCATGGATTACCAGTGTTATGTCAATCGTGCATGTCGCACTACCTAATACCTGGCAGTGGCGGAACTAGCACTTTCATTCAGAGTGGGGGAAAATCTGTTTTAGGGGCGTTGTATAATAGAAATGTCACTTCTCTTTAATGGGATTGTACGAGGGGGTACCGGCAGGACTATAAGAGTTCCTGTATGTATATAGAGAGGGGTACGATTTTAAGCCGCCCATTTAGCCTCCAACTGCGCGAATATTGTATGTACATGCATGTGGGTAATCAAACCGTGATGCATGACCTGGACGTATTAAGTGAAAAACAAACATGTTAAACCTGCCATTTCAGTGCTTATCATGTTTCAGGTATAGTATCAATAAGGTCGTAAATTTTTTTTGGTAAAATGGCATCAAATAACCAGCTGTCGCAATCCTCACTATCAGTTGGCGTGGAGCTAACAAGAAAATTGTGATTTCTGGAACTCGACAGATGACCTGAAACACTGAGCACTTTCTGCGTGTTTTAACCTGCATGTATATGCACAGGCTTGAAACACCGATCTTATGTTTGCAATTTCTCAAATTAATGAGAAGAAATGCACTTAGAGTTCAGAGTGACCCGCGGTTGGTACATCAAACACAAAATATAACGGTAGATATTCGAAATCCTCACCTGTAGAATTAGTAACAACTTTGCGGATATCTTTTGCACGTTCCACATTCTGATGATTCTCTAAACATCCATCGAATGGTGTTGGAGATGGACAGTCCTCGTTTGTTTTCCATTTTGTGCCACATATTGTTCCTGTTTGTCCTTGCAGAATTAATCGAGCGTTGCATTTTCGCATATACCACTACCCTCTGAGAAGAACTAAATGCAGCACAGGAGTTGGCACGTATTTTAACTTAACAGTGTGGCAATAAGCTGTGCTGAAACCATGTGTCACCCTACCAGCAACATTGCTCAAGAAAGAAAATGTATTGTGAAAAAAAAAAAAAAAACAACGTCTTTTCTGAAAATACGTCCATTTCTTCTTTAGCTTAAGTGGTCCTGGAAACATATTTCGAGCTAAGTTTTGTAATGTTGTAATGTTGTAAAGTTCGTTCACATGGTACGTCAAGTACGAAGAAATGATAACGGATTTTTTTGTAATCAGACCAACCATATTCACGGAATATGGGTGACATATACACTGGTGACCAATAACCTTTTTTAATTACAGTTATGTCATCTCAGGTGTGTGTTGTGTTTATAAGTCTTAGAAAAGGAACAATCAATTTAAGATCAGACATAAGTGAATTACATAGGTAACTGCAAATACTAAGGTATGCACAACTTAATGTAGTCATAAGCTACTCATTATTCAGCAGCGTAATGCTTAAATCTGTACCAAGTTAGGTAACGTTCTCAACTAGTAACCTAGGTCACAATTTATTGCCAACTAGTCAATGAGTGTCTCTATTTTTTTCTTAATGGTTATACCTGCTTTTAATCTTAAGATCCCAAAATGAATTCTAAATTACGTGTGTTATGACATCCATCAACTTGGGGTGGTAAAATCTACTTAGTTTAAACTCTCGTTTTATTTTTTGAAACAATATCAATTTAAAAGGTATTTTATCTTTTGAAGAATCTTCACAAGTGTGTTTAGTTTTGCAACTTATTTGTCATATTAATGTGAAAACTTCCACAAAGTGCTTTGCGATTGCTAGAATAATCAAACGTGTAACAATATCGGAGATGGTTACCATTCCACTACAATCGTTAGTTTCATTTTGATTGCAGTTACCACAGAGGCCGTTGATTTGTCCCTTGAACAATGCGTACAACGAAAGGGATACTGGTTAGGAGAGTTATTATCATCCCAAACATTGTTGTCGTTACCTATGAAAATATTGATAATATGAATCACTAACAAATATGACCATTCGTATATATTCCCTTTCTTCTTTTTCTTTTTTTTTTCTCAATTGTGTATCCATTTTGTCTTGTTGCACTACACTCTTACAAGACTTAGGTTCAACATATATTGTGACTTTATTGTGACTAATAATGTTTCCATTTTACGTTCATTTATTTTCAAGGATGTTTTAAAATTTTGAAGAACGAGGGAAAATTTACAAAAGAAATTTCTTCTGTTGTTCGTCGTTCCATGTTGCATTTAATGCAACTTCGTTCAAAACGCACTAATTTTCACATTCACCGACGTTCCATCAGGCAGGAGTACTGCAGACATATCTTCATTCACATAGAGCGTTATTACTTTAGCGCTGTCCACGTAAATGAGACGGTTTCTTAAAGTGTAAGTTTTCTGATGGTATTTTAGTTTCACAGATGTGACTTTTGTGACTCGTTCAGCAGGTGAGTGGCTATGATGGCAGGCTGTCAATCGATGACTTTTGTGACTCGTTCAGCAGGTGAGTGGCTATGATAGCAGGCTGTCAATCGATATTCCTCAAGACCTGACGCAGCAGCGTCCTCTGGACGATGTTGTGACAATATGTACTCATAATCACCTGGGAAGGTGAAAAGTGAGGAATCGCCCCCCCCCCCCTCCCATACCTCACATTCACAGAATGTCACTGACAGGTGCAGATGGATTAAACAAAAGAACATGGGGAAATGAAAGATCTATTGCTGATTAAAAGAATATGCATGTTTTTGACAAATTACGAAACGAAAAAAATAAATCTTATCTGACAATGAAACGCAAGGTCTTAGAAAGAAATATTTAATCTATAAAATATGATCTACCAAACAATAAATTTATTATATACGTATATACAAGCATGGAATTTTTGTTTTGATTGAGACCAAATTCATCTATCTTTAAAATGAATCATTTGTTTGGAGAGGAGAAGCAGTTTGAAATGAATATTCATAAGCTGTTTTGTCTTTCATTGTATTTTAATTGACCGTATCAATAAAACTTTCTAAGGGGGGAGAGGTTATTAGGCACGAACAATATGTGACTTTTGTCCTCGCCTCACGATGAACTGATTGTTAAAGGATGGCAGAATGAATAGACGCTTGCGAACAATAGCAGCACACAGTAAAGGTGGCCTTAATAAAATAATAAAATAAATATAAATAATAATAATATAATCGATAATAAAATCGATTTTTAAACGTTGTTGAAAGCAATGTCTTGGTAAGAATGTCTGGAACTCAGCAATTATTACGGTAACGTTTTGTTTATTAATGAGCATTATCATGAATGTACCGATAGGTAGATCTGGAACTCAATAAACAATTTGCCATTCGCTCTTTTAAAAGAAATAACTCGTTCTTACTTAATATATCTTGTTGTAAATTTGTTTTTTTATATAATGCTGTTATTATGTACAAGATGTTTTATATTTTGTGGATTTTTAAACATTTTTTACGAAATAGTTGGTATCATCTTTAAATAAAAAGTTTATGTCCATCACAATCTAAGCCATGTCCTGGTTAAAATGTCTCCAAATTATGTTAATTGTGTGTCTCCAAATCAACGTTATTATTTGATGGTGTCAGGCGTGGTGATGTTAAGATCAGGGTCAGTCAAATCTTCTAATTTAACCGTTTTGAAATTACTTATAATCTTTAAGAAACTGGATTTGTTTTTTACCCTTTCACATCTATTAAAGATACCCTGGATGTACCGATACGAATATCTCCAACTTGTGATCATATCTCATATATTCTTGCTTACGAAATAGATGGTGGGTACTAAGTTCGAGTCGAAAATCAACAAATTTTATGTATTTCTATTAGTTTATCTTTCCGTTACGATTCTTGGCAAATGCACAGAAAGGCTAAAATGAAATTATCGAGGAGCTATGATTGATAACAAAATTGACTTTTAAACGATGTTAGAAGAGAGGTCCCGGTAAGAATGTCTGGAACTCAGGAATCATGAAGGTAACTTTTTTCTGTGTCAATGGGAATGATCTTAGACTGAGGTACCGATAAGTACATCTGGAACTCATAAACAAATCGGCATTCGCACATCTAAAAATAAATCAATGGTGTTCACTAACTATGTTTTGTTGTTGGTTTTTTTTATGTAATCTGGTACTATATAAATGATTTCTTATATATCTTGTATTTTTAAGTAATCTTGACGTTGTAGTAGGTTCTGTCTTTTGGTAAGTAAATACATGTTTTTTACAGTCTGAACCATGTCCTGGTAAGAATGTCTGCAACTTACGTGTCATTTAAATAAACCTTATTACGTTGATAGTTTCAGCTGTGAGGATGTAAGAAAGTCAAAGTTAATCTTCTTTTGATCATTTTCAAATTAGTTATAATCTTTGTTAAATAAAAACTGGATTTGTTTCTAAAATAAACACAAACGATTGACACATCTATTAAGGACATCCTGAATGTACTGGTGTATCGATAATAATATATCCAACTCGTTATCAAATCTTACATATATTTCAAAGAAATAGATGACGCTTAGTAGCTACTAGTAGGAAAATCAAATTAATTTCATCCCCATTATTCATTCCCGTTATTGATCTTTCCGTTCCGATATTTAACATATCCACATAAAGTCTAAAAATAGCATTATGGAGCTCTGGTTGATAACAATTTTTTTAAGCAATGTTTAAAGCCATGTCCAGGTAAGAATATCTGATATTCAGCAATCATGAAGGTAACCTTTTGTTCATCAATGGAAATTATCTTGAACGTACCGAAAAGAATATCTGGAAGTAGTAAAAAAGGACATTCTCCCTTTTAAAGCAACTCGCTGGTGTGTACTGAATATATCTTTTGTAAAGTCGTTTTTTATACCTTATTACTACTTTATCCATGATTATTGTAAATTAGTGAATTTGCAAGTGTTTTGGGCGAAAATAGTTGGTATCTACTTTGAATAAAAAAATCGTTGTTAATCGCATACTTAGCCATATCGAGCCAAGAATGTCTCCGACGTAGCGTCATTGAAACAAACATTATTATGTTGATGTTGTCATCTGTATGATTGTTTGGAAGAAACATAAATAGAGCCATCATCCGGGTCAATAGACATCACCTTTTGGCCTTAGCAAAAACATCTTTGGCAGAACTTGCCCCCTGTGGGTAATGTCTTTGAAAATTCCTGCCAATTATGAGAAAGTTATTTTTAAATCAAAAAATAATTTTAGCAGAACCAGGTCCTGCACAGGTAAACAGGAGACTAATATGCAAAGAAACTCATAGAGGGATGCTCTTATATCCTACCCCTAACTCTAACCACTAAGCCTAACCTATGGAATAACCCAATGATGTAATTGTGTTACGTAATATGCACAGATACTTTAAAGCCGTTGTTGTTATCATTACATGAGCCTAAGACATGGCACCAGACGATAGGCTTAAGCTTGCTACCTTACAGTGGATATGAATATTACCATTTTTTTTCTCCATTTTCTTCTTCAGCTTACCAAAATTTTATGTTTGAAGAATATTTGGCTCTAATTTACAATCATGTGCATGCCCTGCGTTGAAATCAATGCATGTTGGCGATGAGATTTGCAACTCCGTGGATTGCCCTCTTGTTTTCTCTTTTTTCTTGGAAGTGGAAGTCAATGACTCGTGTGTTAGGAACTGAATCTGGCTTTATGCAGTGTGCAGACAAATTAACTGAACACGATGGAGCTAAGTAAGAGGATGGGTACTGAGAGGTATGTGTATGTGTACATATAGAAAAAAAAGGAAAATACCAACATTTGCAGTTAAAGCATCAGTTTCTGTTTGCTGTATTTGACAAATTTAATGTAAAAAAAGACAATATAAATGATCTTTGCTAGTCAAGAAAGAGTATGATCAACTGTTTCATAAAAGTAACACAAACTATTCGCTTACTTATAACAGTGGCATGGAATTATGAATTATATTCCTTTTTTAATGGCTCTCAATAACTGACCACGGTGTAGTGTTTGTACGAGGTACCCGCAAAAAAAATGATCAGTGAAATCTAACAGCAGAAAACGCTCCTCTCTGTAAGTATATCTACATGTCAAAGGGTCGATTAAACTAGACTTCTTAAATTTGTCTTAAATCAAGTATGCAACAGTGTCACGTGTCAGGTCGTTGACGTTGACATGTTGAATGGACAATCATTATTGTTGTTCAGCTACGCCTAACCGACCACGATGCGAAGTTTCTCAGGAATCCTCACTGGCTGTAGGAGGAAAAAGAACAAAAAACCAAGATATCATTACAATAATCCAGGTCAATTGTATTACAGATATTGTATTCTATTAATTGCATTAAGCCATGTGCGCAGGATGATCAGTAATTTCTTCGGTTAAAGGGGAAACACATGCAAGGAACGTACCTTCTGTCTTCTATAACCCAATTCAAACCATTTCCATTCATCGTCTTGACGCTTTTAAATCAACTTCTCATGGACAGCACGATATGCTTAAACTTCCCTCCCAACAGAGTTTTCTGATGATATCATGTATACGGCTAATTTGCTGCCGATACCAAATTGTATACAAACGTTTCTCTTGATAAATATGCAGTTAAGCTGCAAATGTGCAGTTGATCGAAAGATTGGCACACGTTATTCAATATAGGTAAAGCGCACTGGCAGTCATAACCCACAGTACCAATATACCTTGAATGAATGGTGAAGTTTTACAGGAGGTGTCTACTGAACGACAACTCGCAGTTTGTGTAGACTAATCCATGCAACAACAAAACTAGTGCATAGAGTTACCTTTACCTAATACAGCCAGTAGGGTTTTAGGTATGATCAAAAGAAACTTCAATTATCTTAATAACGATATTGTTGTAAGACTTAACAAGCAGTTGATTAGGCCTCATCTTGAGTATGCAGTGCAAGCTTGGAATCCATACTTTTCTAAGGATAAGAAAGAACTTGAGAAAATACAGAGAAGGGCTACCAGGTCGATAACTTCGTTCAAACGAGTTCCATATCATAGAAGGTTACATTATCTAAACCTAACTTCACTTGAGCTGAGGAGGCTACGGGATGATCTGAGTAGGGTTTTAAGATTGTTCATGAGTATGATAGGTTATTTTTGGTTAGTTTTTTTTTTTAATTTTGACAATAATGGCCATTGCCTGAAACTCCAAAGGTGCACAGTACTATCAATATTCGTCTCCTTTTCTTTTCTCAAGTGGTAATGATTGGAACAATTACCCGACTATGTGATTCTCTCTAGTAGTTTAGATGGGTTAGATGGGTTAAAAGTAGGTTAAATAATTTATTTAAGGTTACTAGCAGGACTTAGGGTTTTGTCTTTAGGTTTTTTGTTCCTCAGGGTCCTTGATAGGTACGTATTATGTCCCTCCTGATGCTTTTTTGCTGAACTTAGCTACCACTATGCATATCTACGAGGTGCGATTATTATGTTAATTGACGGTGATCTCTGTAGCTGGTGACGTAGTCCACCACCCAGGGCTAATTCACTACCACATTGTGGTCCTTTAATTAGTAATTAGACACAGTCACTTTATATTCGATGTGACTATCGCGAGAAAATATCGGTAATCGATAGAATCAAGTAAAACATATAAGAAAAGCGATTTCTCATCAGAAGGTGACATCACTCAGTTGAGTGAGTGGGGGAGCGAGCAATAGCTCGAAGAATAGCGAAAACGTGTCTTTTTTTTACTAAGTATGAAGGTTTCAAAAGTAAATCTTATCAGAGGCAAGGCAATACGCCATCTAATTAATAATTATGTAGGACTGTTACGACATGTTCCTTGCCTGGAATTCCCCTTTAATCCAATGATTTGCAAAACTTTAATGAAAAAAGAAAGTTGTTGACTGTCGCATTTGCAGCTTTAATTCTGCAGTGCATATTAAACCATGCAGGAAGTTCTACAGGTAGTCTAATTTTAAGAGCTGATGGTCATTTTTCCAGGTCATGACAGATAAATGACCATGACGTAATCAGTAACCCTTCTTGTGCTATAACACACGATGATGGAAACACTCACGTTTCACTCAATTATTGAGTGAAGCTCTCAAATCGTACGCTTTGCATTGTAACACTGACATCGCACGCTGTCCATTGGAACAGTCCCATTTCCGGTTATCCGTCAAAACGCTCAAAATTCAAGTTACGATGGCAACACTGACATCGGCGCTATGCATTGAAACATTCACATTGCAGGTTATCCATTGCAACACTCAAATCGCATGTTGTAAAGGAAACACTCATATCGAAGCTCTGCATTGAAACACTGGCATTGCGACCGCAATGAAACGATGACATGACATGTATTGAAACAGTGCACGCTATGCATCGTTACTCTTACAGTACATGTTATCCTCTGAAATACTCAAATTGTCCTCTATGATGGAAACACATCACATGAATAAAACATCCTACGTTATAAAGCACAAACATCGGATACGTAATGATCTCTTGACGTACTAGGTAAAAAAATTTTTAACAGTAAGTAACAGTAAGTTTTGTCAGCTTTCTTCTCCTCTGCTTTCTTCTCCTCTGCTCAAAGTTTTATTCCTGTTATTATCATTATTTCTCTCACAATCAGTAACAATGTCATGGAATATAAAGCACATTCAAGAGAAGACGAATTTGTATTATATTACCTCTTTATCTTTTGCTTTTCAATGTCAGCCGTATCTTGAGGTAGGAGAAATTCATCGTCATCTCTCATGATCAATCTTGAATTGGAAAAGACGGCAAAACGTTAAAAAGAGTATGTCAAACCAAATAAGATACAATGAGAGAATGGGGTATACTTAATGCTGGAGATGATCACAGATTTGTCCTACATTGAAGACAATAATGAAGATGTGTGTGGGTCGCTGAAGGGGGTAGTTGATTATTGATCCTGTCTCTTTACTCATGTAAATCACACACTTAAACTAGTTGCTGCGTTTTACAAAAAGCACAAAATTTACATAAGAACCGAAAATCATGATCCAACTCAATCAAAAATGAACCCTGTGTTTCAATGAATTTATTCCCAATCATAGCAATATGCAGGTCCTCCAACCACTTTAGGTTTTCATTTCAGTGTAGGCGACAGCAATGATATTTACGGTAAAATGTAATTGTCGTCTTCCGTTGGTGGGAAGAGCGCCTCCACTCCGTCTGGTACGTCGTTATGTCGACACGAATCGTCAAATGGAATCCAGACTTCATACCGATGAGGAAGAGGGCGGAAAGGCGAGTCATAAACTGTCGATGAGTAAATTAAAATTTTGATATTACAACTGGCAAATGTTTACATATTTTTAAGTGACCTGATCTCCCCCGAGTAATTGAAGTAAATAACGAACCTTTCTCGTAATCTTTAGCATGTGAGGAACAGCCCTGAACTATGTATTTAACTATTTCGTCCTAGTCTTTTTTTTTTTTTTTTGCAAAAAATAGAAAAGTTGACTTCCCTAAGTTATTTCGTATCTACCTAGAAGCCTACGTTTCATTGTAGAATGTTTTTGTAGCCATCCATTGACTGAGGAAACATAAGGTACACATAATACAATGTTGGAAAACACATGAGAATGCCAAGTGAAAAAAAAATAAGTTGAAGGCAACGGATCAACTTATGAATTGAAAGGGAATGACCTCCCAAAATTTTTAAATGTACAAAACAAAAACAAAAATGTTATTGAAACAAGGGAGAAAATAAAAGCAAAGATAAGCTTTTATTTGTATTGGCTAATATGTTTGCGGGCTGTAGTATTGCTACTTACATGCAAGTTGGAAGTTTCCAGGTACGAAACAACGGTTACTTTCCCGCAGGAAATTTTTAAGCTCGGAATATTTAGCGAAAGCTGTCTTTGGTGTCGGGTTCTCGTGGAAGATCAAAACGTAGTACGACGTTACCTCCGTCGAAGAGATAAATATAGTCTCCTTCAAATGAGATATATAAAAAGAAACATGAAAAATTAAAACCTTTTGGAGTATGATTTCGTCGGAACAAAGCTTCCCCCTCCCCTCAATTTGAATGAATTGAGGCGAATAGTTGTACCTTCAGCTCACATTCAATCGTTAAATATTGGGTACATATGACTGATATGCCATAGCAGTATAAATAGAGGAGATTAGCAAATCAATTACGTAATAATTCTTACGTCGTTTGGAGTTGGAGGAGCATCTTGGTATATCTCCGGGATATAGAAAGAGGTTTGGTAGGTAAAATTGCAACCGGCTGGTCCCCTCTCTGGTCTAACGCCCAATTGTAATATGGGTACGGTAGCAGGAATGCTGACCTCTTCGGCGTTTGCCCCTATATTAAGGGGGGAATTACTTATGTTAATAAAAAGGACTTATGAGTACTTTGATGAGTAATATATTGAAAATGATACATTCAGTTTTTTTCATATGAATGTTTTTTTTTTCACTGCTGGCACTTCAGTCCTTCTCCAATATCGTTTCGGTAATTCCAGATATTGCTGTTCAAGAAAAAGCAATCTGGTTATCAAGAAAGACTTCCCGTTTCCTCGGGACTACGAAATGTTGTTCAACATCCGCAAATTATTGCAGGAAATCTTTGTTGTTTGACATCAATAAATCATAAGACTGGTTTATTATAAGATAGGTTAAGATTAAATATCTTGAAAAAAAGAAGTTATCACCACTCTAAAGTAGCGGGAACATTGAAATATCGTTATGCTTCTCTTCTCTTATGCGTTAAGGCAGTGAAGACTTCTCTAATAAAAACAGAGGCTTTTCAATTAGTATGGCAGAGGCGAAAGCAACAGAAACTGCAATAATGCAAAGCATTTCTGCAAAAGGGAATGTCTTAAAAGATCCATACGTTCCAAAACAGAGCAATGCTACTGAGCTATCGTTTTAACCAAAATAGATAATCAAATTCCCATCACTTTACAAGATCTTTACCAATGCACTGGAAATAATCATTGCTTCAACCATCAATGCTACAATTTAGAGAAAATTCTGCAGATTACCAAAGAAACAAGCTAAGGAAAATTAAAGGATTGCTGTCACTTGCAACACTTCATCCGTTTTCTTGTTGTTTGTTATTTATATTTTGTTCTGTTATTCTGTGCAGTGAAGAAAATAGCAAAACGTTTTAATGTGGCTTCCGATTTTTTTATAATTAGTGGCACCTTAGACTGTCTATCTTTTTTTTTGGAAGATGGCTTGTTTCGCCGGTCCCCGATTCACTACGTACTGTATGAACGATAGCTCACCTAGGAAATACTCTCGAAGTGGCCGATATGTTTCACCCATGACGGCAGACATGTTGCACGTTGTAGATCGCTTGTTGGCATAAACGCCCACATCGACTCTTCGAATCACAATATTATCGGCTAAGACTGAGCTTTCGTTGAAGGTTGGACACTCGTGTTCTGAGAAAAGAGAGAGACAATGGGAAAAGCATACCCGAGACAGTTGCTATACGCACATACGAACAATAGATGGCAATCGGATTCCTTCGAATTTGCAATGTATCGAAGTGAATTCATACATCATAACGTTGGGTTTATGATGTATACCAAGACAAATGCTTGGCGAAGCAAGACTTTATGTACCATTACGTACGGGACATTTGCCACTAAAACATAATCTCAGTGTAACGTCAGGAAGTTTCCGCTTTACAGAAATTTCCGGGATCGTGGGATTTAGGTAATTTCATAGAGGAATTTAGGAAAAACACCCATATGTGACGAAGAACGTTAACTTGTTACAGAAAATTTCAGTGACATTTTATCATGTAAGACTGTCATTTGCCCAGTTCTCACTGTGGTGAGAATGTGCACAAAGATGAGAAGTTTCACTCGTTTAATGTGAACTTTGAAGGACACTTCTTTTTTGTTTTAAATGACTTCGTCTTGCTGGAATAGAATACCTTACCCAAACATTGTTTGATACCATTTGGTAGTGGCTCGTCTGTCTGGGTTGGTTCGTCTGTCGATGGCTGCCCCAAAACATGTTGGTTCACCTTCATCAGGATCAACTGGAATAAGTACTTCGTTATGTCTACCGTGAATGACCCATGGTCTAAGCCGGACAGAATAGAGACGAAACAGGGAATAGAAGATTTGGCATATGAATATAACGGTTTATAAGTTCTTTGGAAACTGACACATACCATATAACCTATGTTCATAAAACCTCCTTCTTAATTAAATCAGCACAAAGAAGCGGTTTCAGTATGCGTCAAGAAAGTGTTTTATACTCCACAATATTACATAATTCCAGAAATATGTAATGAACAGAAAACATAAATATCATAGTATAACATAAATATCATAGTATATAAACATAAATATCATAGTTGTATGTTTCACTAATCTTAGGAAGCTTGACTTAAGTACAGGCTTAAAGTCTTGTATGGTAAGGTTGGTTTGTGCCAGCTTTCTTTTTTCCTCCGTTATTGGACAATCAAACTGGCCAAAACAAGCCAGCGACGTTCATCTGTAACTCATTACCATTTTTCAAACCCACCTCTTTTATTCATAGTTCAGGGGGAAAACAGTTCGATTAATTTATGGTATGATTTATGAGGACTTACCCATCAAAGCCTTGTACAAAATACTCATTTTCAACTTTTGGTTGGTCTGATTCTTCTAAGAGCTCGTAGAGTTCCTTGTACATTTCTTGGGCCCTCTTTCCATGAGTCCACCCGCTGAAGTTGTATGCGTACACGTATGACGAAGCCAGCTCAATAAATACCTTAAGAATAACGTAACTGATTAGCATGTGTGGCTTCACCGTCACTTTTTACAGATCATTATAATTGGCGTTCAGGAGAGTCGATAAGTAGATTCGAAACACGTATACCCTATTTACGTAAAACTCCATCAATACATAGATCCTGGTTACGAGCATGACTGATTCTAACATCGGTCGTGTAAGATAAAGTTACAATTACCCATCATGTCCTGGGCAGATTTGTATGGGTGATGCATTGCAATCATCAGGGAGCCTAAATTCGCCTCATGGCAGGGTATAGAAAGATAATAAACTGTTGTGCTCTTATCTGAAAGAACTAGAACCATTATTTCTGTTAGTCTGGTGAGTACAGAGTGTTAAAAATTTTAGTCTCGGACGTTGCACTAGCAATCGAAAAAGTCACGTGCTACTTTTGCTCTAACTTAGTAACTCAATTGACATAATCATAGCAGAACACAAGATCAACGGAGAAAGGAAAGATTTGCTTGATTTAATGATCCATCTTCTTCTTTAAACGGCTTACCTCGTCATCCAGTGGTTCAGGAGTGTTATTCCAATATTGCCTGGGCACGAAAAACGACATAGAGTAGGAAGTGTCGCGACGACAGGATGTGCTGTTAGTCTGTTCTGCTGGTCTTCGAAGCATATGCCTTCTAACCGGTTTTGTCATGTTTATTCTGACGTCTGTAAAAACAACGTTATTCGTAATTATTGTAACACTGTTGACTTTAATCAACTAACTCCATTGTAGCAAAACTTTGCTTAACTTAATCGATAATTGATCATTTCAATTTGCACTTTAATTTTCAAATCAAGTTTCAATTTACAGACAAAATGTATGACATTCTTCCTTGACGTAAATGTCTTAAAATCAATTTGCATCATTACTTTTTTTGTAATCTATTGAACACTTACTGCCACTGTTTTCTCCAGAAATATACGAAAATAGTCTCCTGAAACCAATACTGCCGCCATCATCGTATGATGTCGTGTTCACAATTGTTGTGACCCACACAGCTTCTTCATACACTCTTACTTCATATCCATCTGGAGAAACACAAGTAACATCGTAAGATGGTTGTTCGGTCTGCTTTTTGCAGTTCCTTCCTCGACCTCTATCATTTTCTTCACTGCTGCTGCTACTACTGCTGCTGCTGCTGCTTCGACTTCGACTTCCTCTTCCAAATGGATGATATCTGCCAAAGGGATGTGGAATCGATGGACGTCTGCTGCCCAGCATACCTTCAAAACTGTGATGTCGGTATCCCGACCAGTCCCTACCGTGGAAATGCCTCCCATATTCTCTGCTACCACTCGATGGCATCCGGCTACGGTCGCCACTCCTTTCGTGGCTGTTACTACCTCGGCTTCCACCGTGATGTCCGTGGCGTCGACGATGATTGTAATGATCGTGACGACGGTGGTGATGAAAATCAGCACTGTGACTTCCACCGTGATGTCCGTGGTGTCGATGATGATGGTAGTGATCGTGGCGATGATGGTGATGAAAATCAACACTGTGATGTCTGTGGCGCCCTTCATGATGTCTGTGGCGCCCTTCATGATGTCCGTGGCGCCCGTCATAATGACGGTGGTGTCTTCCATGGTGTCCTCGACTGTCACTGTCACTGCGTGATTCCTCACGATCGCGATGGGTATCATTAATTTGTCTGCGATCTTGAGATTGACGTCTTTGGTCTTGAAGCCGCCTTTCAAAGTCTTCACGTCTTCTATCTTGACCTTCACTTTCCTCCTGATTCCGTCTTTTCTCTTCACGGAGCCGTTCATATTCCTGACGGTGTCGTTCCTGTTCAGCTCGGCGCTCCTCAATTTCTGCTCGACGTCGATCTTGTCGTTCTTTGCGAAGTCTGTCGAGCTTTTCACGTCGCTCCTGTTCTTCGTGGGGCCGCCTGGAGTTTCCCCAATAGGGTAGGCGTGAACTCGTTTGCATTGACCGATTTTTGTGTTTACTGTCAGTCCCACTAGTAGTGCTCCCTGGAGTCGTAGTCATCTCTTCTCCAGTCTCGTTTCGGATTGCTTCGTATTGAGTTGGTCTGTATAAAAAATATTGAAAAGTTTTTAAAAATTCTACTCAAAAGGGAAAGTTTTTAATTCCATTAGTCTACTAATCTATTAAAAATGTGCAATAGCAGCATGGTGGTTGTAAAGATACAATTTCTACACCCGAAGTAATCCAAACTTAACAGTTTAACGGTTTAGTCTCGTTTTATTAACCTAAAGTTTAATAAAACGAGACAAATTTATTTTTAAGTAAAAATGGATCCAAAGAGCTATTTGTACCGTCCGTGGTGTCGTCCGCCTTTTGTTCTGTCGTTTCGGTAATAGGTGTGGTAGGGTAAGGGTCTTGTTGCACCACTATCTGGATGATATCTATCACGGTGGTTTCGTCTCTCAGTTGACCTATCAGGATTTGCCATCGATGGTAAATGAGGCGTGATTCCCCGATATCGTTCTCCCAACAGAGCTGTTGCATCGACAAAGGGCAAAAGGAGAGGATGGTAAATTAATAACTTTGAAGAAACATTTGGCAAAAGTTGCTATTATGAACTCCCTGAGGCCTACATCAAATTGGACAAATGGATAACAAGCCTTGTTAGTCCCTTCATCCGTCCAACCAATTGTAGACTAGGAGGTATATACCTGTTAACTATAAACCTGTAAACCTGATTACTACATGTACGTAGGCGTCACTTCTTTCATGTGGTTTTTATGGTAACCAAATCGCAGTGCAATAAGTAACGGTGGTTTCCCTATATTTTTGGAGGAAAACATGTATTCCCGTATTAGCTAAATTCGCATGAACCCATTTTGGAAACGACGTCTGATGCACTCTGGTGCAGTCAACACAACACAAAACAAACGTTTCACAGTCTATTTACACCATCAAGGTGATAAAACGCACGTAGAATATTTTAAAACAAGAGCTATTTAACATTGATTACATTTAACTGGACTATTGTTTTTATCCTCATAACTGGAGTCCACTGAGTGAAATTGAAACAGAAAATTCAAAGGCGTTAAAAGGGTTTGTTTCGTAGCATCTAGCAGGACTGTTGATTTTCAACACGGTTGGAAACTTGTAAACAGGACGAATCCCAAAGGGCAAAAATTTGTGCACTCTCAAATAATTTCCATGCTTATTTCTGAGGTCACCTTTTAAGCTGTTTGTAATTTACCCACCACGCAGTAAAATTTAATTAGTACAAAATTTGAATTCGTTGCTTACATCTCTCGTGTGAAAATGCATGTATACATTGACCAACATTGGCCATTTCTTTAACGCAAAGCTCATCTTAGAGACACGGTATTGCAGAAACAAAATACAGCACCACTAAACTTTGAAGAACAATTCTCTATGGTAGCCTATTGGATGTGAAATGCGAGATGTAGCTATACCACGTTAGAATAGCTAGTACTCAGTGAGAGAAACATAACTATTCCTGACGAGATAACGAGTTATATAAACCTTGGCGTATCTCTCCATCTCTCATGTTTCCTAATACCAAACGGTATTATTATTAAACTTAATCTTCAACTCAATTAATTTCATTGGACTATATTTCAATCTCGTTTACTAGAACAAATGAATTCGTAATGTAATTATTATAATAAATAAAACAAAAGAGTTTGGGAAGTGACAAAAACGTCTCAGAATGCAGTTCTGTTTAAAGCAACACTGCATCAATTACATCGCATATGTTACTTTTTGCCACTCCGTCAAAAACACTTGCATACACATGTTCACACAGCGGCCATATAGCTAATTCTGTATCTAAATGTGTCTACACATTATGTGTGATAATAATTCTGTTTTGTTTCTCTTTTATATATTCTGGTCATCAACACAGAACTAAATTTTGAAGGATATGCTCAAGGCCAAAGTACTATAAGCTGACCACGTCGTAAATTTTGCGTAACAGGGTTTTCACCACTGGCCACTTCGCAACGAACGACATAAAGATCGAAAAGCATTCATCTATTGCTCAACAATTTTGTATAAGCATTGCCATGTACTACAATAGGTCTACTGTTTGTTACGTGATAGTGTATTCCGCTGAAATCTTAGCATAGGTAACTTTCGGAGAGCAGTCGTCCACTTATATTCCCAATTCATTTGCATACTACCTAATTAAAATTATTTACGAGTTATGGTACCTCGTTGTCTTGCTTCAAGTCCACGCTTCTATGTCTCTACTATTGTGAGGCATTCTTCCAGAACCCGAGTGACGATATAGATGAGATCTCTGGAATGATGGAAATTGTCTGAAACCCTCCGCCTCATTTTCGGCGATGATAACAACCGTCATTAACAATATTAGCCGCATCATCGTGATCTGAAATGATATCATTTTGTTGTGGTAAGATGACAAATTTATGCACTAACAAAGCAAAATGTAGGTATTGTGGCTACAAGACGCTACGTATGCCTCGCCTTGATGAAACCAAATATTGGTTTTCCACGTCTCATGACTGTGTACCCTCAAAATACGGTTTGAACGAAGTGTTAAATTGCTCCATCGAAACCTGCTTAATGTGTACCTTGTGTCAACAGTTCACAAGGACTAAACAAATGAATTCAAATGATCAAACTCCCATCTGCACAGGACATTCCTGATTTGAGATATAAAACGTTGAATATACTTCGATCAATTTGAAATGGTCGTCAATACGTTCTGATGTCATCATTTCTTTACCATTCAAAATACCACAAGACAGAAATCCCATCTTTATACCAAACATAAGTACAAAATAAATTGGACCACATATGCCTACAACTATATTGCAGGCATGACTAGTAGCTGGTCTATGTATACTTTTTTACCTAATTTCTGAACGACTTGAGATATGACTTTAATATTAATAATATGGGTGGAGCTAATCGCGAATTGATAAAGGATAATAGCTAATTTTTCAACATCTATGTCATCTTTATCAAATAGAAACAACGGTCTCGATAAGCTCATAGTGTCTATATGTATGATATGATTTATACTCACTATACCGTTTTTCAAAGTTACTCCCTTTAAAATTAATTGGGCTTCAACTCAAACAGTGCGCTCCTATCAATAGGTAACTACATATCAGACATGTCCTGACATTTTCAAGATATGAAACGGTGTTGCATATATCGTTGTGGACAATTTTACGCCCAATTTGAAAGAATTGATTTTATATTTAATCGCCAATGATTGATTCCTCTCTCACTACGTTTAGTCTTCGGTCACTACTAGCTATCGTTGCACAAATTACCAAACACAAATCACACTGTTTCACTTTTAGGAATAAAATAGACAATAGACTCGCAAATTGATAAGAACTAAACAGCACCGGAATCGACTTCGAGACTCATTTTTTTTTTTTCAAAGTCATCAGTCAAAAGAAAAACTTTAAACTAATTTCAAACACTCAGCATTCATGCCATTCGGCTACAGTTCTCTTTCTCATGTTGTGGTATATGTCCCTGTACACAGTTTTTATTTCCACATGATTTTTGTAGTGTTGTTAAACAGTGTTCTTACAAATGTACACATATTTTCGAATCGAAACATGAGGAACTTGAATTTTTCTGAAGGAGGACTAAGTTTCCACTTACCAAATTTGTGCCACGCCACGGGATACTTGCAAAGCCGTAAAGAACCCTCTCTACTTGGCGAGAATGTTGAGAATAAATGAGATCACTGTTATTATGAATATTAGCAGGCAGGGTGGTACTACAGCTCGTATTTTTCCAAGAAATGAAAGGCAATGTCCTGCCGGGCTAATGGAGTGGTCAAGGGTGCCACCCCCTATCCTATATTATCTTCCTCTCTGCCCTTGCACTTCTGGGCAAATGAACGAATTATTTGTATTCGACGATGCTGTTATCATGACCTGAGTCAAACTTCCGAGTGGACTTTCACATTCAGCGATAAATCGTCTACTTTTCAACTAAATCCGCTGATAACAGGAAGACTGCTTTACCATTTGTTGCACCTGACAGGAACTGATCTCGCTATCCACTTATATCTCACGATGACTTTCATAGGAGGTCAAAAACAAGTGCTATGAGGGAGTAGATAAAACCCACTTTTTTTTTTTTTTTTGTTGTCTGTCTAGGGTAGGTATTCCTGTCGTTATGCACCAAATCACCAGCTGCATGGGAGAGTGTTTTAATTTCCACAATGTTTACAGCTATACTGAATGGATTGAAAGGGAAATATATGACCTAAATTTTACTAGCTATCAACAAGTAAAGCTTTAGATATATGAAATAGAATTTTTGTAATCTGAAATTATCAATGAAATACAAAATTTAAAACAAGGTAAAGATGTTTCGATACCGTAATTAGCAAACCCAGAGTAAATTTTTGAAAATGTGTGTGTTTTTTACTCAATGTCAGATTCCCTGGATTTCAATGAAGATGAATAAAATGTTACCTTTTGTATTTTAACTAAGACATCTTAACTTCTTGACTGAACGCTAGACGGCTTCCAGCACTGTAATAAGCTACCTACACGTGACGCCAAAATCTGTTTGAAGTTTTTCTGAACGTTACGTTCACATGTGTCGAGATTCATTATATTGCCATGATCCAAAAAAAAAAAAAACAGAGAATTTCTGTAAAAAAAAAGACTTACGATTACGTCACAGTTTGAGCAATGAGAATTACACATGACATGAGTTGTAAATTTGTGCAATGATAATTCTCCTGTCAGCAAATCAAGAGAACAATTTGAAAATCGCAAAGTGAAACCTAAAATCCCCCTACACGTTTAGTAGGTGATTCTACATTTGAATACAATTGTAAACGGAAATGAGACCCAAAACGTTCAGACAGTTAAATGCGGATGGGATGTACCTTGTCTGCAGCGTAACATCCAAGCTTAGTAGTCACGATCCAGTGAGAACATATTGTTATCGTTCATACATGCAAGAAAGAACTTTACACTAGCTCAAGTTTCTGGTATACTATCATTCGGTCTTTAGGCTATATGAGAATATGAAACGTCACTATAAGCTAAGCCGATTTACATGTTTGCACAGAATTGATACAGACTTTAATATAATCGCGTAAATTCTGGGGGACAGGGGGAACTTGCCCCCCCCCCCCACATTTTCACACGACGGGGACGTAATATCGAATGTCCCCCAATTTCGTAAAGAGACTAATGTTTTGGCTCACTGTTTGAGTGGTAGGGGGACATTGTAACAAATATCACACACAGTTTTGGTGAGTGACTGATGTTATCGCTGGCTGCGTGACCATGCAGTTTAGGTGTTCTTGTGCCAAGGTTATACTCATCTACACCTCCCAAATATCAACAACCGCGCGCTTCGCCCAGTGGCTTCATTGTCGTGTTATATCATTGGACAAAAGAAAGTAAGGAAATGACGCACTTTCCCTCCCCATAAATACACCAACAAAATTTCATGTTACCGAAAAGAGAACCTAGGCGAAAATTCTGTTTGTGACTGTGTCTTTGAAAGAATTGTCGATATACTCTCAGAGGTGTCGCGACGGGGGAATGTCCCCTCCCCCGGGGCCCATCAACGAAACAAATTCAGAGCCACGATATCTAAAAAGGCAAGTTTAGACTTTTTCATATCTCAGTCTATCACATTTTATGACGTATAAAGATGCCAAATATTGTACCAGATTGCGAGGTTACCTGATAATTGAAACAAATTTTCATTAAATCTGAAATTTCAAATGAATTTCTCATATTTCAGTCTAGGAGTGAGGATAGTCAGCCAAGTCTGACATATCAGTTGGAACTTTTCATATTTCAATTTAGCACATTTTTTTACTTCAAAAGAAGCCACGTATTGCACTGAATTGCAACTAAGTTTGGGGGTCGGGGCACCCCTTCCCTTACAGCCCTCTCACAGATCGACTGAGACCAACCATCACTCTTCTCACGCTTCCCCATCTATCAAAATACTATTGCATGGCATCTTTTTCAATCTTGGCTGTCATTGTGGGTGCCAAAAGTTATCGGTACAAGAACGAGTGCTACTTTGTCATGCGATCATTTACGGTAATAGCAAACTAATAAACACCTGTGATGAGAGTGGAAAATTTTGTAAAAACTTTTCTGAAACCATTCCTCCTGGAAAATGACTGCAATAGATGCAAAATACTGCACTAGATTTTGCTCAAGTTCACTTGTTCTTGAAATTTCTCAAAGAGAGAAAACAAAACCTGTTATCGTTAGAAAGTAAAGACTGTTAAATGAACTGTTCAGAAAATTAAGATGGCATAAATATTCCAGCTAAGAGCAAATCCAAATTGGTGCTAGTTTTGAATAGATTGTGTTTTTTTATAAATTAAGACATTGCAGGCATGAGAGCCCTATTTCAAGGCTGGAACATGAAGCCCAGATCACCCATTTCCGACCATGGGGGTGGGGGGGGGGGTGTAAAGCCCACATTTTTCAGGTACACCAACCGATGGTGCCACTCCGCTCAGATAGCCTTGCCCAAAGTGCACTCAAAAGGATTTTGCCATCAGGCCAGGTCCCCGTCCCTCCTGAAAACCCTGGATAGACGCTTCATATGTTACATCGATGACGTATAAGTACAGCATGCCCACAATCATTAGACCGTGGCGGTGCTACTGTATGGTAATTTCTGTTTACATTCTATTCACATTCATCTTTTGCCTAACCGACGAAAGTTTTCTTCTTGGAAATTTCGCAAAGGGTTTTCAACCACCCTCCGTGAGACGTCTTCTGGAAATTCCAACTTACGTATTTTTCATAGATGTATTAACTCAATGTAGTCCTCTGCATAGATAGCAATTAGTAACAAACACACTCGGGCAAAAAGAGCCTGCCCCCCCCCCCCAAAAAAAAATCCAGGAGTCGCTACGCCTTCCGCTCAGTCCGAAATATTTGCAAAGTACTCAAAAAAATGAAGGACGACGTGAAATTCATTATGGTTCTTGTATCACCTCAACCCCCATCTGATATGTATTTACCGTACCGGTCGTTTAAAGATTGATTTTTTTTTTTTTTTACACTAATTGAAGAATTGCAGACATGATATCTCTACTTCAAGGCTGGTCATATGCAGCTTAGGACGGTCGGGAAATGCCATTTTTCGGCCATCTGGGAGGTTCGAAAAATCCAAAATTTTCTTACACGCGCCCGGCCAAGCAAGGGTGGCGCTCCGCTGAGGTAGTCCTGTCATACATGCTCTCAGACCAGCCTCCGTACCCGCTTAAGGCCTTAAAAGTTCACCTTCGTTGACTTCGTTTCTGTGAGATAGGTCCACACAACAATAAATTACAAATTAGTCTAGTCTTTCTTATACGGGATTGATATTTTTAATGTTTCATATCAGTGTGACCTCAGTCTGGTGACTATCAATGATCACCTCTGAATTGTTATCCATGTGCTAGCCAGTTTCAACGAATGAACATTAACCTTCACTGATAACAGTAGCATTGTTGTATAGTCGATTGCAAATTGACCGCGTAACAAATGAGAAAACTCTTTAAGCTTCTCTCCTCCAAAGGTAAGCCTTGTTTTTAGACTGAGTCACAATTACTCCATGAGTGTTACAGGCACATCGACTACACCCACGCACCGTCATGACCACAAAGTATACCGGGTAAGGGAATTGGCATCCTTCAAAACAACAACAGATACCCCCAGATTATTGAATTTCCTTCCTGTATTTCTAATTCGTCCTTGTAGTATTTTCTTCCAGTTGATGAACATAAGTACGAAAACAAAGCTATTGTGTCAGTCGTGGTATCCTGTTCCGTCCCATTTCGTGAGAAATCCTCAACAGCTGCTTGCAAGCCAGGTGAATGTGTCGAATACCGCTGCTTCGGACACACCTACATCTTGCAGGCCAAATTGTCGTTGTTGTGTATTACCGCAACAGAAGCATATTTCTTTTTCTTGGCTACCAATTAAAGGCAGTCACACATCACTCCAGGCTATGTTTTTTAACTGCTGCAGTGCAAAATTCTCAACTGGTTCTACTCGCTGATAAACAGGAAATTCGAATGATGTAGAGTAGCTTACATTAACCAGCGTACACAGAGACCCATTGTTTTGATTACAAATGTGGAGGAATTTTAGACGGGCTGTGAGATTGACTAGACTTAGGCTAAGTGGGTTGGAAGAGTTGAAACTATCTGGGGCGAGGGGTCTTTGGCTTTACTGAAGGCTGTTCAGAAAGGCTGCTGTTTGATAGAACCAGTGACTTACCAGGGGAGTTTATAAAGTGAGGTAACACGTGAGGTTATGGATAACGTAGAAGCTGTTGTTGTACTTAACTTCATACCAATGGCGGAAGACCACAGGGAGAAGTAGTATTTTGCTAGTTCACCATGTTCCATTTGCACTATATAGGCCTATGGCAGCACGACTGGACGGGAATCCCCAGCAACGGTTGTTCTGGGGCGAGATTGAAGGGCCTGCGAAGACGATTTCCGGCTACTTAGTTGGGGTATTTTTGTCCAAAATTTTCTGGTACGCTCGGTGTCAACCGCAGGTGGCAGTCGTGACTTAGATAGTCCTGCAATGTATAAGTGGAATGGGCGCCACATGCGCTTGGCCCCCATCACGCCATGAATGATGCATGCACCAACACCGTCGCTGTTGTGCACCTGAGGTGATACAGCTCGTGTTATACATTCATGACATCAGAGAGTTGGGTAATCATCTATGTTCATGTTTGTTTCATGTTCGTGTCTCCAAGTAGACAACATACAATTTGATACATAATAGAATTTAGAACGTGAAAGGAAAAACCTGGCAATTGATTCTACAAATGGTTGGCTAAAACGCCGGACGGTTTATACATACTAGAAGCCACCGCTGGCAGCTACTGTACAACCCCATAAGTTTTAAGATCAAATTTAGTATGTTTTTCACGAGGTCAGTTCAGCAAGGCAAACCTTAGATTATACTCTGAGTTGAACGAAACACCCATCCTACGGATCGAGCTCGGTACTTTCCACTTGCTAAGCTTCATTGCTTGAAAGGCCACCACCTTTATTCCGTCGGCCACAGGCTGCACCAGTTTAAGAGACCCTCTCACTGTTGCTCTGGTCAATGATTCACTGATTTGACATGCACTAGGATTAACAATTTGAAACACTTGCTAGTCTAGCCACTAAACCCAACCTCGCACCCGTACCATGCATGGATGTATTGCTCTCAGACGGAGGGACACAGCCTAGTGTCAAACACTTTAATAGAGTCCGAGGTCACTTTACAACTAATATGCCATTTCGATTACACCGAAAACTTTCCCAGCAAAAACTTGTTGACCAATACGTCAGTCACGAACTAGCGAAGTGGAATGACTTGTATGGTCAGGTGGAATGATTACCATACTAGGAGTACCTTGATGCTGGGACAGTTTCTGTAGTAAAATGCTCTAGTAGTTGGTTCCTGTTTTTAATCGCTAGCAGGATGTACTTCACTATCTACTGAACCCATCATCATGAAACCGTGCTTAACCACTCAATGGGTCTATCCTTACATATGTGAAATCCCACCACCAACACCCCCTTTCATCTACCAAGCGGGAAAACAACCTATGAAAAATTTTAACCTCACAGGCTTATCGAAATTCTAATGGAAAGTGGCACAAATAGCAATTTATTGGCAAATGACCTTTGAAATCGAAGAATGACTTCGTTCGCTCGAGTTACTAAAAATCGTACAGGACAGAAACATGAAGACTATCGTGACATTCCTCTTGCTTTCGTTTTAGGGCTGGAATCTCAAAGCAGAGAAGTTTATGTTCCAGGTCAATTTGAGCAGGAAGCTACGAATTAGGTTATCATACACAGTGTATGGGGAAGTGTACCGGGGACATGATTACAGCGTGAACTAAAAGCCGAGATATGGTGAGGATACGTAGCAGAAGCTAGAAGACAACAAAGGGCAACTACGAGAGGGTTGAGAACTTCGAGAAAGGGTTACTTTTAATGTTAAAACAATGGCAAGAGTCCTTCATCTTCTGTCTAATGAGGCAAAATCTAGTCAAGTGAGCGGCTGAAGTGATCGACTAAACTCTATTCCATCATGTATGATTACCTCACGTAAATGGTGCACGGTGATTTGGTCATGTTCAGTTTATTCAGGAAGATGTTACGAAATGTCTATCATCATAGCAGTCCTTTGTTGAAGTACCCCCTCACAACTTCTGGTTTTTGTCCTTTAACATGTTTTCCAAAAATGGGAAAGACACCAGTGGTTAAAAAGTATATCGACTTCCCCGACCCACTGAACTCCTCCGTTTCCGTTCATGGGATGTGAACAAAACACATGCACAGGCCAGAATGAGTCTTGGGATGGAACAAACATAACACGGGAATCGAATTTAATTTGAAGGAAATTTAATTTTCAAATTGAATTGCATGGCTCAGAGCAAGTACAGAACTTAATTGATATAATATCTAACAAAACCACATATTTTTTTTAAATCTAAATTGTATAGCAATTTATACAATAAAGCTCGAGAGCGACAAAAAATCTCCCACGTTTTCAATGGGTGAAAACAGTGCAAAAGAGAACTACATTATTACAACTTACACTCTCAATCAACTCATATGGATTTCTGGTCGTCAGTGTAACAAGTTTACTGATAGGTGTCCTTCCAACCAATGGACAAGTTCCACAATTACATTTTAATTGTTTTTAAGTAACATTGCAAAATGAGACACTTTAACAAATCTAGACTCCAGAATTACTTTCAAAATTTTTCTTTTGTGTGTGTGGGGGGGGGGGGACTACATGACACCAATTTTGGATGAGTTTGAGAGATATTTCCTTTTCCACCAGATCTAATTTATCACACATTTAGCAGTGACATAATTGTATTTCTGGCAAATCCTGGTCAAAAGTTTAGGGAAAAAGAAACCCCTAACATCTGAAGCATGGTTCACAGTCATATCTGATAATCATATACACAGATAATTGGGAAAGAAGGTACTACATGATATAGCCCCACAAAGGAATTCTCCAACATTGCCTTTCACGTTTCTGAAAAAGGTACAAGTACCCTTTTTTATGCAATGAACCATTCTCACTTCTAGGAAATATCTCACACACTTCAAAAAATGACTCATTTTAGTGAATACTTCAAGTACGAGCCTGATGCTAGAAATCGGCTGATTGTGGCATAGTACCAATTAAAAGAGTTCGTTTGTTGTCACTAATGTTGTGTGAAAGGTGGGTTTCAGCAAGGTTTTAAACTAGTTATTTGGTGATGAAAATTTGATTTCACAAACGAAAAATATTTTCCTAAATGTAGATATTCGCAAGGTTTTCATAATCGCTGAACAGAAGAGCAATCGCATCATGAAAATGTTGCTGTTAACACGGACGAAAAGTAGGAAAACAGCATTTGTTGGTAATATATCACACAAAATTTCAGGCTCCTACTGAACCCCAACTTTCAAAGCAGTACTTCGAAACTACAGAAGCTTCCAGGGGTAAATCTTTGTTATTCTTGTTAAACCACGGTTGACATACCAGTAGTCTGCAATTACATCATAACCTCAAGAATGGACCACAGGAAAGAATATTTTACTTATTTTCCTAGCATTATTCATTTCATTCCTCACTGACTGTACATCTTTAACATCGAAGGGCTCCATCTGTGCCAGAACCATCATAAACAGCAAGATGTCTGAGACTGTTTAAAGGTTTCTTCAGTTTTATTTTTTTTTTTTCACCCTCTATTTTGCTATCTAAATGGTAACCTATTAATGCATGTCAGGCACCGACACTGTAACAACTTTCAGATAAATTTTCTTGGAACATATCAACGTAATCACAAGAACATGCACACCCTGGTCACACCTACAACAAGCAGTGACATACAACAACAAAGTAAGGGTCACACGCTGGAGCACTCTCTGTTACAACTGGCCTTAGCGAAGCACAGCTGCATAGAGGAAATATGACAAGACTGGCTTGGACCAATCTGGTGTCCAAATAAGTTTTCTTCCTCGCAGCTCTAGTCTTAAGCAGGCCCTCCAAGTATTCATAATCTGTCACATGTGTCACATCATCCGTCATTATAGGTACGTAAAACTTAAGTCCATAAATACTACTTCCGTCTCATCTCTAAATGGCACACTGAAAAATGACAGAACGGTATGTGCACTTCTTTCATTTGACATCCATACACCCACAACATACGGATGGAGGAGCATTTAAATTGGATGCGTTTGACGGATATATGGAGAGGGAGTTGTTATGTTAATATGGAGGCTAATTTTGCAGGTGACATATACCAATACGGACTTACGGAAAGCCAGCTTTAGTTTAAAACAACAAATTCTTTTGCTTTCTTTTGTGTCTTCTGCATGGATCTGCTTCTCCCAAACTCTTGTCACCTTTTTGTTACCAATATGGTATGCATAATCTTCTTTACTTAAGGCACACAGCTTCAAGCTTCTATCACAAACTGCTAGCTACCCTGAGATTCCATCTTGTTTATTTTTGTTTCCACATCAGGGTTCCATCTTGGCTTTTTTCTCCGGTTGTGTAACCTCCTCCTCTTCTTTCTTCTTTTCTTTCTCTTCTTCCTGTTTTCTTTTCTCTTCTGCTTTCTGTTTAGCCTAGAACCGCAACCAAATCATTCCATGGTTATACTAATCTTCTGCGTTTATAAACTATGCCACTGGATATAAACTTTGCATTAATGTTGTTTCACCACAAATTGTCAGCCTAAGATACCCCCTTGGTTGCAATGACAACCATAGTTCTTCGAGGGGGCAACAACAACATTAGCTAAATGCAAACTGATTTGTCCATACAATTAAAACAAAATACAAAATAAAATATTTCACTTCCATGAATGAAATTGTCTCTTCTTGAAAGTTACAGATTCATTATGTTTTGTTGCTGGTAGGAGATGCAAACTGCTCAGGACAATTGCACAATGTGATTAACTGACACCTTTCTTTGTAAATGATGCATCAGTACGTAATTCTTCCCTTAAATGGAAGCAGATGCGTAGTTTTTGGGGTTTTTTTGCCTGAATTTGCCAACATTTTTTAAGACTATGAAGATTCTCTGGACGTCATTGAACAACTACAATCCCCACCCAACAGGACAAATGCAAAAATTAAATCTACTTTGTTTCCACACAGACTGGGAACAGTACATTCACAAGTTTAATTACCCAGTCCATTACATGATATTACGCATTATAGCACCTCTTCAGACATGTATCGCTCAACCTTTCCTCATGTCTCTGACCCTAATCTAAGCTTATCAGGTATATGAGGTCTTACACATGTCTCCAGACATGAACGTGAATCCTTATGAAACCAAATGTGAGGATGTAAGTGAGTTGGACAGTTAACACTTTGAATATGCAATGTAATGCAATGGACAAAGTGCTTATATTGTAAAGAGTCGAGCAAGGGCAGGCAGAAATGGAAACATTTCAGTCTAGATGATGAGATCTTTTATTCATGTTTACCACCTTTTCGGATAACATTTGGAATAAGGATTTTTTTGCTTCAGTACCTTTCAAACTTCATCTATGAAAACAATGAAGGAATGAGACCCTGCAATCAACCTTACAAAGAAAAAAATATTAACAAACTGTACAAAAAATTACCAGAGACTAGGGAGAATTCCAAATAGCCACAAAGTTAACATTTATTCAGCATTTTAAGGAAAGCCATTCTGGTATTAAGAAAGCTTGTATAACCCAACAGTCAGTACACTGAACATCAACCAAGTGGGCATTTATTCAGGTGTCATCTTCAAAGAAGGCTATTCTAGTACAAGAGCCTACAAGTAGTGGGGGCAAACGTTTTTGAATCAAGGGGCCACTTTGCCAGCTTTGATCTGGCGGGCCACACCGGTTACAAGCTCACCCTCTATACCCTTCTCATTATACTATCTGCACTGCCAAAAGCAAATGTTATGCCCCTGAGACAGGTAGCCAGTTAGATTATAGAACTGTTTTAATGAAGAAGTAGTATGCATGCTGACATATTTGAATGCAAAGTGAATGAACAAAAATTGTGAAAAATTGGTACATGTAGTGAACGTAACATTTGAGGACAAAATGGTAGTTCCGCCTATCACAAGCTTTTACGTGGAAATTAAATTCTTTTTAATTTGCTCAGTTTGTTCCTTGTTTGGCTCTTGTTCATTTTTGTTTCTGTTCCAAGGGGGTTCAGGGGCCGCACGATACCTGCTAGCAGACCCAATTTGGTCTGCAGGTCCCACGTCGGCCAACCCTGTTGCAAACCAACATTCAGTGTTGAACACCAGTGACTGATAAAGCGAGCAGTCAAAACCAACAAAATTTTATACACATGTCCCTATACAATCACCCCTACACAGAACATGCAATGTGTACAGCTGCAACACAAAGTGGTAGAACAATGGTTTTTACAAATAAACATTCCTGTTTTTTTGGTTGTTTGTTTTTTTTTAATTACAATTGGCACCAGTGCCCATTTACCAATAAAAGATCACTACCTCCTACACAGGCGGTATACAAAATCCCCCTTCAATTCACTGACTGACATTCCTACCTTATGTATGAGTTTTGTAGCACCCATTTACATTATATTGTGATATGAGTGGTACTTTAACACTGTCCCTTTGCTGGTTTTGTATAGCTACAGTCAGCACTGACAGTACACATAATACTGTGGTTTACTCCTTACAAGTTGTTAAATTCTGTGCAGGTGGCAATATGGTGTCCCTTCACCATTACAAAAGATTCTTAGCTTATGAGCAGTGAGAGAGCATTGTGATTTTGACTGGTTACATTGACACCTTGTGTAGAGGCAGTAACAGTGCCCCCTTACCATTTGAACTACTTTACTTTCTGTGCAAGTGTGCCGTAACTTCCTACCCTCCATGAAAAGTGGTAATCTTGTCCCTTTTAGCAGTTTGAATCTAACCTTCTCCATGAGCAGTAAGGGGCATTGAAGGGGCAGTGACGGAACAGCATTACCATGGTAAACTTCCCACCTAATATGCAAGTGATGACATTGTCCCTTTTAACGGTTTTAATTCTGATCGTCTACAGGACGAGCTGCAATAGTGCCCTCTACAGGTCGTAATTCTCTACAGGTCTTACCTTCTGTACGAGTGGTAACAGAGCCCCTTTTGCTGCTAGTATCTTCAAGAGCTCCATAATGAATGGTAGATAATTGTGTTTTCTTCGAATGTTCTCAACCTGAAAGTCAGAAGGTAATGAAAGTGTAACTATATCCTGCTAAAACTTATCGCAGAGGCTGGTTGACAAGATTCATGTGTAACATTTCATGCACAGTACATTCAGTTCCAGGGATGCCGATGTCAATAGCTTTCCTAGATAATTTAACACAACTGTGTGATATCAAAAGTCAGCTGCAATCCAGGTTATTAAAGTAGCAACAACACAGTTTGCACATGTGTACGCGTGATTGGCTATCTGATAACGTAAAGCCTGTGGCTGAGTCTGTGTAAAGATAACTTAACCACCAAAAACACAAATTGAACAAAAAGTAGTTACATGAACCTAAGAATGGTTTAGAAGCTCTTCTAACCTACTCAGATTTGCCTTTTAAGCTACTTTGAAATTTCCTCTGCTAATAAGAATTCCATTTGCCAAATGAAATTGCAAATGCCATCCTCGTGATAAGTACTGCCGTTTCATTGTGATATCATGACGTTGGTTTCAAATTGCTTTTAACCCAGTCTATAACTCTTTTGTCTCCAAAAAATTCTACTGGATAGACGTTTGCTTGAGTCCCATGAGACATCACTTTTTTTTGGTATTCAAATCTACCGAAGAAACTCAGCCTGGGGGTTTAAATCACGCCTGACTGATTTAAGTCCCTACGTTAAGGGGGGCACAGACCATCATGGAAGCATGCTACATCTCTAAACATGATTAACATTACTTCAGGTTTTTCTTTTTCTACATCACTGTAACAGCTTCTCTCCCTCAGTGTTCACATAAAATTGCACTGGAAGGAAAGTATTCCACCAAACTGAACGAAACAGCCATTACGGGAAAATTCCTGCAAGGGAAATCCTTTCCATGCAAACGTTTGCACTCCAACTGAAACATTCTTGCTGAGACTACAGTATCTCCTGCTGTTGTGTCCTCCTTACGTGCAGTTCTAACGATGAATTTTCTGCCATGCAAGTTATACAAAAAGGCAGTGGGCCTCTTCATTTAACTGGTGCTAACTTCACTGACACAACATCAAAAATCCCTTTTTCTGCAGCATCTCTCTCATGTCCTGCATACTGAACTTTCCCTTTTTTTTGGATACATTACCCCTGCTTCCCCCAGGAAATTTAGTCCCATTAAATGTTATAAGTGAGTTGCAGCATACTTTGAATTTCTCAATTTTAAGTTCCTCTTCCTGAATCTGCTGTTCATAGAGGCTGATTTGATTTAACATCTCATCCTTGGAGAGGACTTCTGTGCTGTCGGTGTCCATCACTTCACCCTGCTGAGAAAAGAAGAACAGTCCTGATAGATAGACAAGCACACAACAAATAAACAAACAATTCATGATATGAGTAAAAACAAATGAAGAAACAAAAAAACCAGATATGTATATAAGTACACAGACAAGAAAACAAGTGAACAAATAAGTAAACAAATGAATAAATGACTGAGACATTAAGATCGTAAAGGAAAAGCAAGATTCTAAACCAAGATCTTAATGGTGAGAAATAATGATAATAAATAAAATGGCAACAGGTCACTTTGGATCTCCTTGTTTTATCAATCAGATAAATTTGCATAATCTAATTTTTATCAAAGTGGAAAATAGTCAGCTCTTAGTTTGCAGTCCATGTGATATTCTTCACGCATAAGTGACAAACAAGGCCATTTTAATTGATCTTAAACACAGGTACAAGTTCAACAAAGCAATAATCATATTTTTAATCCTCCACAGCAGGAACAGTACTTGGAAATTATCCTGTAACAAATCATTTATACACAGTATTTTATGGATTTTCATACTTTAACACAGCTTAGACGTCTCAGAATGTGTGTAAGCTTGCATATCGTAACCTTACAATCATGCCCGCTGTTAGATTTATTTAAAGGGATTGGCCTCCGAAGAAGATTGATATGATACTTTGCAAAAATTGGGACTATACTTCCCTTTTACTTGTTTGCTTTTTTCCAATAAAAGCAGTCTTCACCAGAAAAGTTTTTTGTCACACAGAAATACTGCATCTTGGTTTAAAGGTCGTGTGTCATGAAAATGACATTTTGGAGTATTGGGTACTTTATGACTGAAAATTTAACAATTGTCCATCCATCCATTTAAGACTGACAATTTTACAGGCAAATTAGTGTCTCATAGCTGCATCATGAATAAACATTGGCTAAGTATGCAAATTTGCGATGTCAACAGATGGACTCCTGTGATATGTCTTATGTTCATCCTGTTTACTTGACCTTCATTTCAGGAACACTTGACAAGTTAATGTACCCCTAGGATTTTATTTTGCAAACTTGTATTTTCTTCTTCAAATATATCAATATCACTTACCAATGTGAAACTCAGGAATTAAGTAATCAAGAGGCAATACATACAGGTTTAATAAAAGAAATACTGACACTGTGTAAACACTCCACGTCATCTGTTAGGTATTTTTTCACACTGTGAAAAGTCACATTTCAAAAACGTTAATAGTTACAAACAAAATTCCAATGGATTTTCACTAAGAGATTTACTTTACAACTTCTGTATGAAGCTACAATCTTGGACAAAATTGTTGGGACACTTTGTCGTATGTTGCAAATATAATACTGAATTTTAGGTGAAAGGATAACATTAAACCCCGCGCCCCTTTCCAATGTTGCACTATAGAAGTGAATGTACCCTTTGCTCAGCAATCCTACAGCCAACATTGAACAGGGGCGCGGGGTGTGCCAAGGTATTTTGTCCAAGATTGTCCGAGTTTTTTGGGAGCAATTTTGGAGCGAAATTTCGAAAGAAAATTGAACATTTTTGGACAAGGTGCATCATAAAAATAAGTTATCGGGGCCTATGGGTCTGGGGATTTTCAAATGGAAGTATTCTAAATTTTGACTAGGAACATAAAAAGTTTAATTTTAATTTGGGTGTTTATTTGTATATTTTTGGTGAAAAAGAGTGATCATGAATGAATAGATTGTTTCATGGTTTTGTATGCAGACAGAAATAGTTGCGTTTAGAAATAAACATTGATGGGCAGTTGTCGCATTGCGTTGCAACAGGAGTGTTACTGCAATTGTAGAATGCTGGTAGGAATCTCAGTTACAATAAATTCTGAAGTAGCTCCACGTTCTACCAAAATGCGTTAAAGTCAGAACTGTAGATTCAGTTTAATATTAAAATAATGGTAGAACGTCAGTAAAGGCTGGGTTTTTACATTTTTGGCCGCTAAATCAAGATTTGCGACTGCAATTTTTACATTGCATGAAGCTGGTAACGTAAGTAATCTCCAGTCTTGTAATCTACGCAATTTTCCCAAGGGTTACTTAAATTTTCCTGCCAAAACATTTGGTAGAACATGGGTTTCATTAACCTATACTGTCGGACGCTGTTGTTAGGTCTAAGTCAGCTTGGATGGGCAGGCAGGGGTTCGATTCACGGCATGACCATAGTGTTTTTCACTGCTCAATTATCCATTTGTAAACTCAAATGTCTGTCAACTTCTCATTTTCCATTCATTCATGTATGACATAAGGTAATATATATATATGTAAATCAATATAATGATATAGCTCTAACAACAAATATGTACTCTGAAGTCCGTTGAAACTGCTTGAAATGGACTGACATATTACAGTACACCATGTACGATACAATAGAATGGGAGCCACAATGTCACTGTTCTGTGAATATGAGCAAACGTCACATTATTAAATTTGCATTTTAGGGTTTATTTGGTATAATGATAGTACACTTTTTTACCCAGATTAACCTGCAAGTCAGTCCTAATAGTCATTAAGCGTAGTTACTTTAATACCAGACACCACGTCATCACTGTGAACAATTTGAATAAATAACACATATACATCGATCTTCTTCAACGGACCACTAACATCTTAGTTTTTTGGGGGCGGGATGTTTTTTGTTTTTGTTTGTTTGTTTTTTTCTTTGGTACTTGTCTCTACATCAGAGTTTGAGCCGAAAGTACGTCATTTGTATCATACAAAATGTTTTAAAGTAGTTTCCAGGTCGACAAGATGCATTTAAGTTATGATGTTACCTCCCATGACTGCATTTTATTTAGCACATTTAGAGTAAATACATGGATTTGACTGACTTAGTCCTCCCTTTACTCCTGTAATAACATTGACAACATTCACACAATAATATTATCACAGTAAACCAACTTCAATATAGGCCCCGCACATGCCGAACATGCACTGCTGATGTTTCTTGTTGCAAGGAATATCACCCCCCATTTTGCCGTTTAACTTGTTTCAAATTGACGATTTTTCCTGTGCCCCACGCATGCTTCTAACCTGTCGAAATTCTCAGACAATCTTGGACAAAATTGTTGGGACACTTTGTCGTATGTTGCAAATATAATACTGAATTTTAGATGAGAGGATAACATGAAACTCCGTGCCCCTTTCCAATGTTGCGCTATAGAAGTGAATGTACCCTTTGAACAGCAATCCTACAGCCAACATTGAACAGCGGCACGGGGTGTGCCAAGGTTTTTTGTCCAAGATTGTAGCTCTTCTCCAGTATGGATGCAGGTCCCACAATCTTTAAGCGAGATGTTGACATGGAGTTTGAATTACCCGCAGTGAAAATTTTCTTTCATTTTAAGAAGCCCTTCACCTGACAGTGAAATATTCCTTAATTTAACATATGATTCCTAGAAGAAGACCACAGCTAGTATCGTAGCCACTATCTTCTTTGCACATCTTGAAAGAAACTCAAAGAAGATACTGGTATACCATAACTTGTTTGCAAACAGACCTACAGTTATCTCTAAGCACGGCAAATGAACTCCTTGTAGGATACAAATTGTCTAAGTACACATGTACAATTTTCAGCGACTATGCAGGGTGTCTTCTTTGTGCACCGCAAATGTTTTCAGGCAGATTTAATCAGCTAAATATGCATATGAAAGCATATATCCATTGCCAGTTATACACCTTGTTTGATCAGCTTAATATGCATATGAAAGCATCTATCCATTGCCAGTTATATACCTTGTCATATCAGCTTACCATGAATATGAAAGCCAATTAAACCATTGCCAGTTATATACCTTGTTTTCAAGCACATCTAACTGTTCTCTGAGTTTCTGAAGTTCTCTGGTGCAGATCATTCTTCTGTCAGATATGACTGCCATCAGATTAAAATGAATTTCACCAGCACTGTACCTGTAAAAAAAAAAAAGAAAAATGGCAATGAAATGAAGGAATCACAAGTAGGCTTAGACAACTCCAATATTTTTGGAGTCAAGCATTCACGGCCTGAATAATCAAGATTCAAAAGCTACTCACAGCTCCTACTTCCCACTGGATTCAGTGATGTAACAATATATACTGTCACCAACACATACTGTATATTATGTTACTTTTTGAGCAGGAATTATTGTATAGACAAACAATGAAGGGTCCCAAACAGTGTCAGTAGATTAAAACACTCAGAATTGGGTTTTTTTGCTAATAAGTTAAGTTGTCAGTCATAGGTTAAATAGGTCCTAATCTGGAAACCAAAAATAGAACCAGAATGCAAAAATGCATTGTGGTTTCGATGATCTATTTAAGAGAAATTTTTTTCTGAATCTGATATAATAGCATTAGTATGTGTCACATTTGTCACATTTTCACAATTTGACACCTGTTGACCCCAAATGACCTTTGACCTTCACAAAAATCGATAGGGTTCCTCTACTCAACATGGTACAACTACATACAAAACATGAGATCTCTACAAGCTTGCTTTCTTGAGATATCGTGTTTTCAAGGTTTTCAAAACTTGACCCATGATGACCCCAAATGACCTTTGACCCCTACCATAAACAATAGGATTCTTCTTCTCAATATGGTACACCTACATACCAAATATGAGATCACTACAAGCTTCCTTTCTTGAGATATCATGTTGTCAAGGTTTTCAAAATTTGACCTCTGTTGACCCCAAATGACCTTTGACCTTCACCAAAAACAACAGGATTTTTCTTCTCAATATGGTACACCTACACACTAAATATGAGATCTGTCCAAGCTTCCTTTCTTGAGATACCATGTTTACAAGGTTTTCACATTTTGACCCCTGTTGACCCCAAATGACCTTTGACCTCCACCAAAAACAACAGGGTTTTTCTTCCTAATGTGGTACACCTACAAACTAAATATGAGATTTGTCCAAGCTCCCCTTCTTAAGATATCGTGTTTACAAGGTTTTCACCATTTGATCCCTGTTGACCCCAAATGACCTATGACCTCCACCAAAAACAATGTGGTTCCTATACTTAACATTGTACAACTACATACAAAACATGAGATCTCTACAAGCTTCATTTCTTGAGATATCGTGTTTTCAAGGTTTTCACAATTTGACCCATCTTAACCCTAAAGATCTTTGACCTCCACCAAAAACAATAGAGTTCTCCTTCTCAATATGGTACACCTACATACCAAATATGAGATCTGTCCAAGCTTCCCTTCTTGAGATATCGTGTTTACAAGGTTTTCAAAACTTGACCCCTGTTGACCCCAAATGACCTTTGACCTCCACCAAAAACAATAGGGTTCTTCTTCTCAATATGGTACACCTAGATACCAAATATGAGATCTGTCCAAGCTTCCTTTCTTGAGATATCGTGTTTACAAGGTAGGGCGTCACGGACATACATACACACACACCCACATACGCGCACGCACCCATACACACACACACCCACCCTCCCATACACACACACATATGCATGATTACAAAGGTTACGATTATCATCGAAACCAAAAAGTACTAAACATTTTTATACATTAACTATGCGAAAGAAAATTAATTCAATTTATGAATGATATTTACAGCGTTCAAATTTCACAGGAGCAGTGACTCCAAAGTCCAAGTCATGACTCTTAGCCAGGAGTTGCATCTCAGAAGTGAAGTCCAGAAACCAAGCCGAGCCACAAGTGATGACATTGGGACACATTTATTGTCATTAAATCAGAATGTGAGATGAATAATAGACACACATTATATTTCCAAATATTTCAGGCATCTTTATGGAAATAAAATGTAATCAAGCGATTAAAAACTAAGTGAGTGAACATTTTTTACATAGACCATTCATCACAGATATGTCGGTGGGTCTTGCTGTACACTTGACAGGATATTCCTCAACAGCACCGTTGAATGGATTTTGTGTTGGAATTACATCCATTGATTTTTGGTTCTCACTATAACTGCTGAAGGAACTATGGTATTGTACTTTAACAGCACTATGAGGCAATCCATATTAAATCCAGTCTAGGACAAAATGTGTTATCCATCTTCATGTACTGTAGTTTACGGTATTGCTAAGCCACTTTAAGAAAAGTAACTTAGTTTCCCTGCTAGAGAAAAGGACAGAAGGATCGGACTTTTTTCCTCCTAAGAAGATGGTATCTTTTGACCCATGTTGCTAGAGGAACCATTAGCCCTATGTCTATACAGCTATCTATGCAGCTGTTTCCACTCGTGACGTAACAAGTCGCGTCGCCAACTCGGTTTCGAGTCTACCGGAGACGTAATTTGCCATAATTGACTCAAGTCAGGAGTCCAAAATGACTTGGGTCAGGTCACCGCTGAAACCGACTTACTTCAGACTTGAGCCTGTAACGAATGAAAGTCTGAACGGAGACTCCTGCGATAGCAACAGACCGAGACAAAGCAACAGACTCAGGGGGTCTCGAAATATTTGAGACACGACAAGCAAGCAAGATTGAAATATTGTATCAAATCCACTATACACATATGACTGATGAGAGGCACCACTAGGATGCACAATTTATTACAGTATTTGAGACAGTGTCAATTACCCTTAATTGTCTTTCCTTGAACCAACCATTACAATTTATTTGGGCTTAGGACCAACCTTTTTTATGCAGCGCAGCAGTACCAAAGGTTTAGGTCCCACACTGAATGAATTTTTCTCAATTTGAAGAAAAACCATCCATGTCATAGATGATTGTGTCAACCACTGACCGCCACAATTTGTCTTGTTTTCTTTAGTTTTTAAATCATCACTTTCTCATTTGCAAAAAATCTTCAGGTAAAATGCTATAACAAGTTGTAAGCAGCATTTCTCATCCCTTGTTGTCATTATAAGGAGAGAGGTTTGCAAAATTAAGCCTACATGCATTCAGCAAAAAAATGTGGTATTTGGCTATTAAACAATTCCAAAAGTGTTATCAGAAACAAAATCACATGAACACATATATGGCATGTGAATGTTGGTGAGCAGCTCTCCATAGTATACGGTGAATTGAGATGAATCGTTAAACCATGGGAGTGCCTCCACTTGACTCAAGCTAACATTTGACCCATTTGATAAAGCACCTGATGACTTGACGGAATCTGGGCAATGTAGGAAATGGCTTGATTTGCGACTTGACCAAAGTTGACTCGACTTGTGACTCGATCCAAGAGGCAATTGTTACAACACTGCTGTCTACACATCCCCAGATTTGTTATCTCTAATTAAATCTCTTGAGCAAACAAGCTCCCAAGACACAACTGACCGCAGCTTTGTTATCAACAAGTTGTCAGAACTACTTGCTATCACTTCTGCATCTCTTGTTTGAGATTTATGCACCACTACACAGCCTTCTCACTGCATCTAAGAAAATGCAAGAGGATGACTCATGCTCTGATAAACTAAGTAAAAAATGCCACTGCGACAGGCACACGATGGGTTCTTGCAGCAGGTGAGCTGTGACAGGTTTGAGCATTTCAGCAGCATGCAGCTGAGTTCTCTCTTAAAAGGATTTACTATAACAATGTAGATTATCATTAAAAGCGCCTTGCCCTCTCATTCACATCAATAATTAACATCAGACACCAAAGACACTGAACACGATGGAGAGCGCAAGAGCACATATCAGAATAATTTGATGCCAGATATCATTATATGAAGCAAGAACATTCTATCCTTCTATTTGTATCTTTGAAATTACTCATTTTTAAATAAAAGGAATCTTTCACATGACTCATGGGGTAAATTTCTGTCACATAATTACATTCTTTTCCATGGGTTTGTAAGTCTATTTGCTGTGATGCTGACAGAGTGGGTGTATGTTTGTCTCTGGAAGTCACATCGATTTTGAGTGCAAACCTTTGGCGGTCAGAGATCGTCATGACCGGCTACTCCGGACTGATTCTGACCTGCAACTGGCGCTTAAGAATTCCAACAATCGAACAGAAGCAGTCGACCACGAACGAAGATACACACCTTCAGAGGCGGGGAAGGACAGGCAGGGATGCATGAAGAAGGCAGGTGAAGGGGTGGGGGGTTTGAGAAGAGAAGGGGAATGGAGTTAATATTGGTAAGAGGTAAGAACTGGTGAGTTAAGAGAAACAAGGAAATTGTACTGTGGTAGTGTTACTGCATACACCAGTAAGGTAACAACTACCTTTGATCATGTGAGGGATCATAGGGGTTCAGTGGGGAAACATATTAAATTTTTCCGCGCATAAAACTGCCTTTGCATCCAGACTGTCTCCTCATTCATAAGGAAAAACGTCACCATCCAGCTGTTTCCTCGCTCATTAAGATGTGAGATGAGAGATGCAAGGATCATGGTGGAGGACCATTTGAACAGGGATGACATCATGTTTCTATGGGAGAACTATTAAACTATAACTACTTCAGGTGAAGCCTTTCACAGCAGTGTTGTGTCTCCTACAAGTTGTGGGCCCCCAGTACTTACTTTTGTATTCTCTGTTCGATTGCAGGTTTGACTGTCTTCAACCAATCTGCTTGGTCACATTTACCTGAAAGAGAAATATTTTTATTTATTCCAACCAGTGATCAAAAGCATTTGACATTATTGTTTCTTACATTCAAAATTATAAGCAGCTTCCAATTGTTAATTTCCAATCAAAATACGATGCATGACTACTGAAACCGTTCAAAGAACGTCCAGATTTTCTTGCTGATGGCTCGTGCTTTATCAGCATGTCTCTCGGGAGGTTTCTCCTAACGGATGGAGCTCTTCACCTCCTGTACTGAGAGCAGACTTACGAAAAGCACGAAGCCAGAAAATTACGTCGATTATGACTTTACTTTCCCACAGAATACTTTAGACAATACTACTGCAGCAATCAGAGGAGAGCAGATGAACAATGCAGCAGAAGATGTGGAAGAGGGGAACTTAATTTTCGAATTGAAACAATCGAAAATGAAACATGCTGCATATAAACAACCCCTGTCGGAAACATTTTCTCTTACACGATCCACAATTATCGATGGTGCTATTGCATGCATGGGTGCTGTGCTGTGGATTTTCCATATCATAAAATGCTACGCCAAATTTCTGTGATTTTCCATATGATTTTATCCCACCAATTTGATCTCTTCCTTAGTTCTGTGGTCTCTTTCTATGTCGATTTTGTTTTTCATTTTTGAAGGTAGTTACAAAGCAGAGAACCATGACCTGAAATTAACAAATACTTTTCTTTCTAACCTATTTTCAAATCAATTTCCTTTGTAAAGATTTTATAGAGTCTCTTAAGTACTTATCATCTGGCTTACACACTGGAAAGTGACATCAACATTTAAAAAGAAGGAAATACCTGCTACAAAAACAAAACCCACAGGACACAAATATTGTAAATTGTCCTTGAAAGGTTAAGTTACAGAAATCATGCCAATCCTTCTCTTGACGACATAAATTTGCACACTCGGCCAATGTTCATTCATGATGCAGATAAAAGACAGGAATTAACCTATACAGTTGTCAATATCTGATGGATTATGACAGAATTTGTGGCTATTCTCAACATGTTGAATGATTGATACAGTCAATACTCCAAAAATTACATTTTCACATTATGTAACCTTTAACTACCAAAGCAGTTTTCCTACATTTCCAAAATTTGATTCCTTATATTTAATAGATAAAACATAGAGAAAATGCAGAAAATACGGAATTCAAAAGGTACTTTAAGCTTTGAAAACAAAAATAACATACTGGGAAAAGTAGAAAGGGAGGTTTTGTTTTACCCAGGTCAACAGGTCCTTCTTTCAATCCATCTAACTCGTACAACCTTCCTTCGATTGGAATGTAACCCACGAAGTGGAAAACATCTTCGTCTTTTTCAGCCTTGCCGTCAAATTCAAACATCTGTTGCCTGAAAAGGAATAAAAAAAACTGGTTTTGAAGCATACTTTGACACTTGTAGCATCAAGAACATTCAAGTCTTCCCAAAAAATGTGAAAAGCTCACACACAATGACATTGCAACTTACACTCAAACTATAATTCTATTTTAAACAATTTCAAGGCTTTTCTTCTGTATTTCTTTGACTGCTCATGAAACAAGAAACAAATGACAAAATGATTCTCCCTTTGCCCAATTACACATTGACAAATATGAGAACTTAATTTAACTGACATAAACGTACAATTTTATGGTAAGCTTCATTGGGTTTTACCGACTAAAGAAGATTAAAAACTTAAACTGAACAGGGAGCCATGACCAAGGACAAATGCATCGCATGCTATGATAAGATGGATCTATTTCCTTTCAACATAATCATATTAAACCTCTCGTAGTTGATTAAAGGCAAGATTGTAAAGAATGTCAGAGTATGAAAGCTAACATTTCTCCAGACAGAAATAAAAAAATGCCAGATTTTTTTAAAAGTATTGCAAAGTCTAGTTCTGATGAGATATGTTGCAGTGCATTAAATAGCAAACACCTTCATCTCTGACATGAGAAACGGGTTTCCATGTCTCAAGACTACATTCCAGTCAAGGACAAACTGGAAACTAATTGGACAGGGGGGTGGCAGTGAGTCGCTAACTGTGGTGGTTAATTACAGTCATCACACCTGCTGAGAATAACCTACCTTTGTTGACAGGTCACAGTCAGTATGAAGATAACAACCAGCTCAATAGGTGATGCAATGGATCTTAACTTTAAGATCCAGCAGGAACCGGCTTTAACTGGATCTTACTTGAAATAATATATGGAGCGTATTTTAACAACGCTTTAAAAAACTAAGGATTCAAAGTACAACATCTAAATGTACTGGACGTTTGGAGTTGATACAAGATTAACTATACCTACACTTCCTAAACTTAAGTTAATTCACAATTATTAACAAAATCTGTTGTGTGCTGCTTTATACTGTATCTTTTGTGCCAAGGAATGGAATCTTGTAAAAAGGTGCTGTCAGGCTTGCAGCCAAACTGGAACAGATGCTGGAAAATACATACATAAAAAGCCGGTACATCCATAAGCTCAATACCCATCAATACAAGTTTGCATGTTGTACAATTGAGAGAAACTTTTGGTATCCATTTATCCATATACATATTTTTTTCTTCTTCTTGTGGTTCAAAGCATCAAACACTTTGCACTCCAAGGTAATTGCAAGGAGAGTAGAGGCGGTAAAAACAGAAAGAAATTTTTTTTGGCCCTCAGTGTACACCCTACTATCATTTCTTTCATTTTTCACTTTTTTATTTCCAGTATAAATATAAATATTCATAAACAGAACATCTAAACTGAGTTTTTAAAAGAAAATATATGACACTGAGTACAAAGAATATATAAAGTAAGAACTACAGTATATACAAAAAGTACAGCGACGGTATCTGCAATAAATTATCTTCTGTGACCTGCATTGCAAAAATTCATTTCTGCTACCTGTATTGATCTCCTGTCCATGACACAGGAGACAGTCCAGACCAATTTTAAAAATATACAGTAGCAGTAATTACTTACATTGATCTCAGCATTGATTCTGTCAGTTAATTCTGCTATATTTGCTGCTACATTGCATTGATGAAAGTTGCTTTTGGTTTTTTTTTTTTTGGGGGGGGGGAAATATATGAGTAAATTGTGAATATTATATTTTTCAAATTGTAATTAATCCATCATTAATTCACCTAAATTTTTTACAAGAAGGAAGAAAGATACTGTCAACTGAAATTGAAATTCATTTGCATGACTACAAAGGTTACAATTTCATTGAAACCAGACAGGAAGTAAAATGAACAAAAATTCCTGATGTGACAAAGTGGTCATTACATACACATTGTAACATAAAAATGCATGTTTTCTGTACAGTAGTCACAAAGTTTGATCTCTTTTGACATTAACATTAGGATTGATAGGCTGCTTTCTTCACACTCAATGTACTGTTGTGCAGCAATACTGTGGGCTATTACGGGGGTTCGTGCACATTCTGAGGAACCAATTTTCATGACTTTTCCAAGACTTTCCCTGGACGAAACAAAATTTCCATGACCTTTCTGATTATGTCTTATGTAAACTTTTGACCTATAACAGCAAACGTCAAGTAATATGAGGTGAAGAGAATAATAAATTTTGATATTGCAAAGTGAGAGTAAATTCTGATATTATGTGTAACAAAGAAATGTGAAAATTTCCATGACTTTTCCAGCACTTCACAAGAGATTTTCAAAAAAATTCCAGGCCTTGAAATAATTTTTCAAATTTTCATGGCTTTTCCAGCATTTTTATGACTCCAAACCGTACTGTTTATCACTCTTTAGGCTTTCTTGCTTAACATCAATTCTGCTTTGTTGAAAATTCACAACTTGACCAATGCTGACCCCAAATACAGTGCACTTTGACCTCCACCACAAACAACAGGATACTTGTAAGTCGTAATCAGCTTGTTTTACACCCTTCATCTTTTACAAGAAATTTGAAAGAGCTATCTCACCATATGTTATTTACAAAGTGTTCAACAACTATGACCCTGCTGACACAAAATGCTGACACAAAATGACCTTTGACCTCCACCTCAGTTTCTTTTTTCTCAAATGTCTCATGGTCAAACAAAGTTAAAATATGGCATCTTTTTAGTGTTTGTTTCTTCAGATTGCATGCCTTCAAGAAATACGTGATTGTCCTGCACACACCTAAATGACTTCAGTACAAACATAGGTCTCATTGCAAAGGTTTCGTCAAGGTTTGGTTGAAGTGAAACAATACTTCCTTTGGGATCCTGGGTTCCGAGAAGGAACAATTGCAATAATTTTAGTCTTTCATCCATCGAGTATTTTCCTGCTTTTTATTGATGGTTTCCATCAAAATTGCACACATCTTCCACACTTGCTTTACTTTGAATTGTTCGATATGCAAATTAATCCAGCTCATCATTTTACATCAGCTTACATTTGAGTGGGTTGCCAAGGAGACTTTAGACCACCTACTAACTGAGATGAATAAATGAAGCATCAGCCATTGCTACTGTATATGCAAAAGAGTCAAATACGTGGTCAACAGACTGACTAACGATCTCATAAGAACTTTTGTCGTGCTTCAAAATGAGCAATATCAACTGTTCCTTCAAGAACATTCAAAATTAAAGGAGAGTCTTTCCTTTTTACTTTAAGACAATACGAATAAAATGAGACACCCGCCACACTAGGTGTTGACAGTTCAGATTTTCAAATAACTGTATTAACTGTGGACTCACCTTGCAAAGCTATTATGGACTTGTTTTATGACATCAGAATTGCTTATAGTTAATCCTTTCATCTGTTTCAAGATACAGGGAGGGAGGAGAGAGAAAGAGAGAAAGTAGAATTATCAAGCAGCATCTGGGATACAGTATTTCCGTGCATCGATGGAAAAAAAAAATCAACAAAGCCTCAATCTCTCCAAAGAGTTTTTGAGAGCAAAACCCCATAAAATTAGTGAAGTTTAATTTGTGTGTACCGCAATTATTCTAAAGCAAACCTCCACATTCTCCAGATGTTTAGTAACACACCTATAAATTCTGTGACAAGAGTTTGCCCCTTCCTTAATTCCACAGAATTCCAAACTGACCGTGTCCTGTTCCACTTCTGATGGTGACTGAAGTAACGGGAAAAAAAGCTCTGCGATTGGAATTTTACCACGAAAATCCCTACAGTATTTAAAAGTCTAGAGTTGTAGCACAACAAAATCATACTTCTTACAGAAAAAAATATATTTCAAAGATTGGAAAATGACACCCATACTGTAGATTCAACTCCCATGATCTTTGTTTTTTTCCATTGCTGAGACATAATGTTGAAAGATATTCAATAACTTCAAACAGCAGACAGTACAGTAATACGTGACACCCTTCTTCAATAACCTACAATACTCGAATTTCCTCTTGAAATTAAAACGATAACCTTGGAGAGTTCACAGTTTTTATTGCATACTGTACTGCAGCATGGTGTATGGAGAGGGCTTGTAAATTCAAATCATCCCCATAACAGTGTGACAGTGATCACATTTCATGACAAGGTGCGATGGCTTCTGAACAATCGAAGAAAAAAAAAAGGAAATTAATTTGAGTACAAGAATGACATCATATTGTAATCTACCATCAAATATTGCATGACAAAACGTCAACATTTCATGTCTCAGCTCAGTAATGTCCTTTTAATAAAGATGGAAGTTGGGCCATTTGAAATCAGTTTTCTTTTTCTCAGCTTTTTGACAAAATATTTTTGAATCTGTCAACTTCATGAACACTTCAAAAAAGATAGCCAATACAGTCAACCATGAAAAAAATCAACAAACATTTTTGTGAAGTCTTTCTCAAAGTGAGAGAGAAGATAAAGTACTTGTCCTCCAGATAGACTGAGTAGCCATACAGTACATACTGTACAGTCAGCTAACTTTGACCAAATAAGCCCTCAAGTGATCAAAAAGACCCTGTAAATTAGAGCCTCCAAGATACAAACAAAGAATAAATTGAGTTCAAACTCTTTCCTGTTGATCCATGATAAGCAATTTTGCTTGTTAGCTTTTCTCATAATCTCTGTGGGAAAGCACAAATTTCACCTGCTTTGGATGAAAACTGTACAGGAGATTACAGTAGGTGAAGTCTTTTCCTCCTAGGCCCCTGGCTCTTATCAAGTCAACAGAGGCAAGAGCCCAGCAGATAGTAGCTTCAAACATGATGAAATCTTTATTATGTCACTAACTGTCATTTGTCTTTAAACATGCAATACTGTATTATGTAATTAACTGTCATTTGTCTTTAAACATGCAATACTTTGTCCCACTGTTGATCAGTTGTGATCTTAATCTATGAAAAACCTGGTACCTGTACAAGAGGTTTTGGAAAATTCCTCTCAATAGCAGGAGGTCCTTCTCAAAATAGCTGCTTTAAATCAAGTAGAGGGAAATTTGGCTCTACAGTATTGCAGACCCCTTGCTGCCCCTTTGATGAAACTCTGTTGCTGTGTTGAATCATTTGAAAACATGTTTAATTATTCTCTTGTTCTCTTTAATACTGCATAACCTCATGACAGATGAATATATTTACCATAGACTGAGATAAGACTCTTTTCTCATTGAAAACATTTAGTGGCACTGTACTTCTACCGCAGCATCAGAATCTGTGCCTAAAACTTCTAAACGACAACCAGATTTTGTTCCGAGGTTCTTCTTCAGACAAACAATTGGTTTAAGAGCTCTTAACCAAATTACGATTACATTCGATGTAGAATCAAGGTTCTAGTGATGCTGGTCGATGACAGCTGATGACAGGCAACTGCAGATGGCACTGACTCTTGCCAGCAGTTGAAGAGCAAATCACAAGACCACAGGCCAACACAAAATTTAATGCAAATTCCATGGGAAATGTCTAAAAATTCATGGGAACGTAGATTACTGCAAACTTAGCTAAGGAAAAAATATTGCACCATTTGTGACCTCAACATATTCTATCTGCAAACAAAAAAAAAGGTTGAAGGGGAGGGGTCCCCTTCCTTCGGAGAGTAATGAACAATACTGATTTTGGTCACCCTCTCCCCCCAGGATGGTTAAGCCACTACCCAGAATCCTCTCGCTACATAGAATGCAGAATAATGTATTTGACACAATACAATGAAATTTGACATAAAAAATATAAAAATGCAGCACAATATACAGTAAGGTTTGGTGCCAGACAAATTTGGTTTTTGTAGTAACTGTTACAGCAACCTAGAAAATTGCTCATTAATTGCATTAATGACATAACTTTTGAAACGACAAATTTGTTTTGCAAAAGGACATCCACATTTTTTCCCTTGGAGAGCCAGATGAAATTACTTCAACTTAAACACTGCCTGTGATATGTACAGTACTGTAGTAATATGTACTGTGCATCTTATACAGATCAATACTTGACCACAGCCATAGAGAATAATTGCACTGGTAGTGAGAATTGATGAGAATGAATGGCAGTACAGGTACATCAAAGTGAGAAACACCTCTCCACTGATCCACAGACTGCATTTCAATACAAAGCAATACTTCATAGTAGAATAGTAGACTAGCAGAATAAATGCACTGGTAATTAGAACGGATGAGAATGAATAAATGAATGAATGAATAAATGAATGAATGACAGATCACATTGAGACTTAGTTCTTCTGAACCTGATTGATACAGGTGATAGTATCTAAATGCAAAGTGGTGATTTATCAGCCTAACAGACTAATGCACTGATAATATTACACGACACCGGGACACAGCTCTCCTCCGGACCATTGACTGAATTTCAACAAAGAGCAATACTGTATTTCACGGTAGACTGATAATGCACTGGCTATGGGAATGGATAAGAATAAATCTTCAAGTATCAATGCACACTCATTCCTACATATTTAAAATATCAATTGCAACTTTGAGTTTTTCTTTTGTCTCAATTTCTTCTTGTCCTTTGCTCATTTGCAGAGCAAGTATGGGAACGTTTGACAACTTTAGAAGGTGTTTGAAAACATCTTAGTGTGAAACTCCTTCCAGTTACCTTCTTTATCTTACAGTATCACTCAAAGGAACCACTTGAAACAAACATGACGTGTCAATGTTGTTTTTATTGAAACATCCGTCTGGTTCACTCACGTAGCTTAACCAGTTTGTGTTTTGTAGACTAAATCCAGGAGCGCTTCACACACGAACGATTCATCAAAATTACATGTGTTACAATCTTACAACAACGACCGAAAACAAACAAGAAGGAATGACGATAACCTGACAGGCGCGAAAATTGTTCTTCAGTGAGCAACATGAGTGGATGGTAATAAAACCCACAAGAAGAAGATTACCATGCAGAAAACAAGCAGTTGACAGGGGCTAACAAAAACACTTGATCCAACCACTCACTGCTAATTTTTTGGTTTATCGCTTCCTTGGGCATATATTTCTTTAGCATTCATGCAGCAACGACTGAGCCATTAACAATGTGCTGAATAAAGCAGCCACGCATGCTAGGTTGGGTTCCCTTCACCCATGTACAGTGGGTGAAATGATGTAAACACTTTGCCAAACCAAATGGAAACTGTCAATTATTCAGATGATTAATTTCTGTCAATGTGGAATGGGAGAAAAGAACATTTCTGACAAGTTTCTCATCCTTATTTTTGTCTTTTTTCCTTCTTTTCCATTCTGTGGTGTAAACTTTTGCTTATTATGACAGCTTCTCAGGGAGACACTGAAACTGCCCATGAAGTGCGACCATGATGGACGGACTCAAAAACACTTATGCTTCATATCAAATATGAGATCTGTACATGCTTCCTTTCTTTACAAGAATTTCATAATGTGACCCTGTTGACTGCAAATGACCTTTGAAGTTTACAAAAGACAATGGAATCCTTGTTTACTCAATGGGATACAATGGAAGACCTAATTGGAGATTTGCTTAAGCTTTTCTTCTTGAGATATCATGTTTACAACATTTTCACAATTTGACCCCTATTGTCAAATGACCTTTGACCTCCACCAAAGTCGAAAGTGATCTTGTAATCAATGTGGTACATTTACATACCACATATGAGACCTGTGCAAGCTTTCTTTCTTGAGATATTGTGTTTGCAATGTTTTCATAATTTGACCCCTGTTGACCTCAAATGACCATTGACCTCCACCCAAATCAATAGGGATCTTGTACTTAACATGGTACACAAATAAAACCAAATATGAGATTTGTTAAAGCTTTCCTTTTTGAGATATTGTGTTTACAAGGTTTTCACAATTTGACCCCTGTTGACTTCAAATGACCTTGACCTCCACCAAAAACAATAGGGTTCTTGTGCTCAGTGTGGTACACCTATGTACCAAATATGAGATCTGTCTATGCTTCCCTTCTTGAGATATCCTGTTTACAAGGCAGGCATCACAAATACACATACAGTACACACACACATCGCCACAAGATTACAAAGGGTTATGATTTAATGGAAATCAAAAATTGCTTACTGTAGGTACAGTATGGGTTTAGTATACTATACAGTAATTGCACCAGCAATGAAGTGGATATAGATGTGCAGAATTTTAATATAAACAGAATTTATGATGGAAAGTATACAAGCATGTAAGAGTCAGTCAACAACTGTTACCCAACTTAAAGTGAACCTACAGTCTAGGAATACAAGAAAATATATTTTAGGGTTAGTAAATAAATCCTAAATAATTAACCACACTCCCATCTTCAGTGCTTTCTCCATTACTGAGACAAGAATACTGAAAGTTAATCACTTAATTTGAAATAGTCAATTGTGCAATACTTTACTCCTGCTTGTACAATTCACAATACCTTTGTTTGTTTCCTTTTGAAAGAAGAATGATTATACAACCTTGAAAAGCTTACTGTTATCTTTAATAACATACATATCATATGGAAAGGGGCTTGCACAGTCAAGTTACCCCATAAAAGTAAAACAGTGATCACATTTTGTGACAAGTTACGATGGCTTTGAACTCTCATAGTCTTTTTTTTTTTGGTTGATATTGCAGATGGGATGTTTTGAACTCCCACAACCTTCTTGTAGAATATTGTAGCAGGGATGCCTTGCACTCTCACAATCTTTTTGTACGACGGTTAGTTAACACTGCAGCAGAGATGGCTCTAACTCCCAAGTACAGTTCAACTTTGCAGTTGTAGTTTCTACGTTTATGAGTTAACAGAGTGTGAATCTGTGAGACAAGTTGCCTCCATTAGCATCCAATAACTGGAACTGTCGTCGATGACGTTTCAATATTTCTTTGTCACAGTTTAGACTGGTAAGTGTGAAAGTCTGAACAATCTGGATACATCCCATCTCTTCAACTACAGTGCTTTTAACCGTCAAAACTACATCAACATAAATTTTCTAAAACTAGTTTTTGCATCAAGATGCCAGTAAAAGCCAGCAATACTCACATGAGGATCAAAACTAGATGTGAACTCTTTGAATTCCTTCATCTGGTCACCCAGGTCGACATCCGGGTGTTGGCAGTTCATGAGAACACTTAAAATAGCCTGTGTTGCACACGCATTGTTAATGACCTTAAAAAGAAATGACAAGTAGGGGTTACAGTTCTTGTAAATATTATTAACCATCTCATTTACACTTGAAGGCATCCATTTTCAGTAAAATCTACGAGGCGACAGTGTATGAATGTAGCACCAAACGATGATACAAACAGGTTTTTCACCTCTTCTAGTCCTGTCTGATAAATCCCTCCTCAGTCTCCTTGCAAGCACTTACGTGAGAAACATATGGGAATAATAGCTATCACTTTGACATGTTTACAATCTTTTTGTATCAGTGAATTTTTTTTTGAAGTTTGTTTCAGTAATGTAGCTTCCAACCTTTTGGTGAAAAGCAATGAATTTCATATGAAAATCTTCAAGTGTAATACAAGGTTAGATAAACTGAAAGGTAAATGAGGACTGATGTCCTTACTAAGCACTTTTAATGTTACTTCCTTGTCTAGCTTCTGCCGAATCCCGATAATCTCATAAGATCAAATTAATGTAGTGCAATAGTACAGTACGTTATGTTGTTCCGCTTTTGTTTTTTTATTGCAAAACACAATCACTGAACAACATAACGTTGCCAGATGGTTGTTCTTTTATGTCTTACTGGAACAAGTACAGTATGTCCGAATAAATTCAGAGGACATATGTCAGTATATTCCTTAGTTTGACACTGTCTGTATGCCAACAGATTTGGAAACTGAAATGAAATTTGACAAGAGCATTGACATACTGTACCGAGCATACTGTTAGTGCCAACTATTTTCTTTACTGCGCCTTAGATCTCTGAATGTATGCTAAACTTTTGGAACTTACGACCAAAATTTTTATCCTGGCGTAAAATCCTCTCCTTCACATTTACCTCAAGGATTTTTCTACATTGCGCACACTGATGTTGTTCCTTGTTTGAATAAACTTGGTATGTACTTACAACAAGAAAGGAGGCTAGAAAGTAATTATAATACAAAATAACATAAACTAGATTAATGAGGCTGAAAGCAGTTACAGTACTTTTTAATGTTATCTTCTTGTATGGCCTCCGTCAAGTTCTGATAATCACATAGGATTATAAAATGGATGCAGTACCGTAGTACGTCATGTTGCTACTTGTTTTTGTAACTCGCTACGGTTACAAGATAAATATCGTAGAATCTCCAAGGTAAACGATGACAGTACGATACACTTCAAATCTATGGAAGTCCTTAAAGGTATACTCTTCACCACAATAAAGGAAGAAAACTAATTGAAACCTGCGAAGAAAAAGATAACAACTCTACATACGTCAAGAGAACATGAGAGTCTGTGAGATCACTGTACAACTTATCAATCATTTCCCAGTTTGACCCCACTAACACGAAATATGTGCTCTACTAACGTGAATGCAAAAAACAAATGTTCTTACATTTTTCTACTGTAGAGCTCCACTATTCACATTGCCAAAGATAAATATCAGCCATTCCTTTGTTGGCAAAGGTTTGCACATAGAGTATTAAATGCACTTGTTGCACACTTATATTGGTGTCCCTCCACATTCGGGAAAAAAACTTACATAATTTTCCATGACTATTTCATGAACTTCATGACCAGTTCATGGTGCAACATAGAAGAAGTTGATTGACAAATAGTGGTCCAACCAGTTACAGTAGTAAGTATCAGAAAAAAAAAAAAATGAACCATGCACACTACAGTACCTTTCATGATTTCTGTTATTTTTAAAAAGGTTCATGACTTAAAGGGGCTCATTGATTTGATATCAGTAAAGATTGCCGTGATTTTGAAGTATGCAAACACACGACAATACTCACAATTAGCATAATTAGCCAAGTTTCACATCCAATAGTTATATGAAAACTGTCAATTTTTTCGAATTTTTGACCAGTTACTTGCTCTGATTGTGTGCATGTGAACATACTAATGTGAAAATGTCTGGTCACAAAGTTTCCAAAACCAAATTTAATCGTTGTTTACCCACTCATTAATGTTCCAACGTATGTAAAACTTTGGGATCCTTTTAGTTTGACTGTTTGTCATTAGTATATGAAGGAAACTTGACCGGTTTAGAAAAATTGAGTGAATTTCACAAAACAACCCAATGAGCCTCTTTAAGCATGAATTTTTCAGGCTGGGGAAATCCCTGTTACATACAGGAGCCACACTCCACCTAAAATCACTTTTCAAATCATGTGCAGTACTTTAAGAACCATCACATGCGATATTTAATATCATCAGCTATCGGTGCCATATATTTGAAATTGCAAGTACATTGAGGGCTAGTCATGCATTTGTGTACAGTTACACATGTATGGTAACTTTTTTTTTTCTGGATTTGATTCTGTGACTAATTAGACTGGATTAAAGAAGCTGCATAATTAATATAGCATTGTTATATCCTCTGTAAAAGCTTCTACTGTCACAATGAGCATGATAATAAATAGCAACTCATTTTACTGAGTTATGTACAGAGATACCTGCAATCAAAATAGCGAACTATTCACAAAACTCTCGATCCTGTCTGTATTCCCATGTACATACTGTATACACATATGAACTAAAAATAAATTAAAACATTGGGATAAAGTGGGGTGTTGCGATTTTTGCAACGAGCTGTAAGGTTTGTTACTGTAGTATTCAATGAGGCAATGTTCCCTAACACAACCAGTTCATACTACTGTACAGGATTAGCAACAATGGAAATACTGTACAGTAATTTAGTCCCACTTTCCAGGAATCCATAACCGGGTATCCCAGTTACCACAGAGCTATGTACACCTCACAGTTTATCACGATTCAATACTGCACCTCAGATACAGTAATGTACCCCTCAGTCACATCTCCATTACCAGACTAACAGTACATACCTTCAAAGATAACAGTTGATACCTCACAGAAATCATAAAATCTCAGCTACCACAGTGACAGTACTCCTCATTACCTTACATGTAGAATTTACAGCTCATTATACCCAAACTATCCTCTCAGTTGCCATGGTAACCTCTCAGTTCCTTGCCCACCAGTACCCAGCTCAGTACCCAGATATCCCACTAAGAGCAGAACGACTTCATACTTAGGACACTTTCTATAGAAATTAATCCAGATCTACATACAGTAGTGACTGCCAGCCCTCTTACTACACAGTTGGTTGTATATTGCATCGATTTAAATTTTCAGTGAAAATCGAACTCTGACACCCTACATCATATTGTGTCCTTTGTCAACTTCATTCCTCTTCACCCTGGGAACAATGTGTCTTAAAGTTATACACAAAGTAAAGCAAAGCAAACACATTCCATAACTGAACACATAACATAACAGCATTATCCTCATAGATAGTTCTTTGTATCAAAAACACTCAAGGGAGGAGAGAAAACATTCCCAAATAATAATAATGGCACAGGATGTACTGTAAAGAGCATGTGACCTGGGATATTATTAGGCTGGGTAATACTCTCCAAATATTACACCTAGTGTTTTCATTCCTAAACATCAGAACAAGGTGTTTTTTTCTCATGCACGACTGGTATCAAACTGTCCGCTGTATCGCTAACATCAGGCATTTCGACCATACCATACATCAGTCATGTGGAGGGATTTTGCTAGTGTACTACATTGACCCCCCACACAAACACATTCATAGGAACACCCATTTCCCTGAAGAAAAAGGAAACATTCCGTTTCGAACTACAGTATTTGCTGTTTACAGTAGGCAAAATTCTGCAATCTGACTCAGCGTGTTCACACACCTGTTGTGTTGTTTTTTGTTTGTTTTTTTTTCACTTTATGAAGAAATGTGGTATATTAAGTAATTTTGAATCTGGGTCAGCTGTTAAATACCATGCTGGTACCTAGGTTACCAACTACTGACACCAAGTGATGTACTGTAGTGCACATGCTACTATCAGACCTGACAACAAATCTGACATGTGTCTGTGTTGACCGGTTTTATCAATTCTACCAAACTTTACCACAACAATTCGAAGAAATGAAGTTTCACCTACTTGTTTTGCAAAGAATATTCTCTCCAACCTGTTGTCTCTAACTACAGTACCGGTGGACTCCAATCCTGGGACGTACTTGAACAGAAAGATGAGGCCATGGACCGGTCTGCAGAGAGATGGAATGAAAAATAATAGAAATGAGTTACAGAAGCATTCCCATGAAACTTGATGCACCACTGAATGATTTACAGTATCAAATATGAGACAGTTTCACCATAGAAAAGATAGTATCCCTCAAAGGAGGATACTGTAGGTGATTGTGATACATGCAGCTTTCATACGGGTTTGCACTTTCTTTTTCTTCCAATTTGGGTAAAAGTATATCCCCTTCACAGATTTGTCATAAAAAGATTATTTCAAATGGTAAATTCTGTCAGAAATTGCCTCAGCAGAAAGGAATACTGTTAATCTTTTTTAATACGTTAACAACCCACACATACTGAAGTATTCATGAGTATGTGTCATTCATTGAGTTCAGGTAAACATTGGTGATCTATGACCTAACAACATACCATGTTCAAAGCTAGGGAGGAACATAAAAGACATACAGTACTCATGAATACAAGGTGACATCAACATGACGAAAAATTCAAATAGTAACATTTCTTTTTTTGTCTACTTGGGCACATTAGGACTGAATTTGCTAAGGGGCTGAATCCGTTAAGGAGCTACAGTATGGGTATACCCGATTCAAAAGAGGAAACTTCCAGGAAAGTGCAGAAACTTATGAGAAAATGTATATCACAGCTGCCTATCCTCCTTAAGTTAAAACTGTTGAACACATACTGTATGCATGATGACAGACCTCTCCCTTTAAAATCATTCTAGTATGTTCTGTTGTACTGTACATACTGGAGTTTCTTGAGGGTTTCTTCATCATCCAAAGTCCATACTTCTTCCACTTGAACGCCTTTTACACCTGGAGGATGAAACAAGACATATGTGAAACATCCTTTTATTGTATATAGTGCACCGTATGTCCAAACAGAAGGCATTTGTTAACGCTGACTAGCACAATCGTAAACAGTACTGTACTGCATGAGCTATTCATCTGAATGTACATACACAGTATAAAAGGGCACTGCAGGGACAAGATTGTGCACAGTATATACAGAGAGGGCACAAAATCAGAGTGCTGTACAGTGGTGTAGCTATGAGCATCATGTACTCATAGACACTTTGCAGAGAACCTGCTACTGAACTTACAAGCAGTGCAGTATCTAAGCAAGGGCACTGCATGCATAAATGCGTTGTTGTGCAGATTGAGTATGAATGAATACAGCACAGTACTGTTTGTATAAATGGGCAGTGCATTCACTGAAAATGACTGATGAAAGGGTGCGAAATGTACAGCACAACAATGGTGTTCAAACGATGATAATAGAAAATAATGTTTACTCTGACGACTTTTATTTTCATAATCTGGCAGATTCTGATTGCGATTATTTGGTACTAGGAAAATACCCCACCATGCAGGGGCACAGGTATGTGACACAGATTCACATTTTAATGAAATGTTGCAAAGCCTTTATACAAATCACAACCACAACAAAAGAAAATAGAATTCAAACAAAACAAGAACCAGACCTTGGGCTTACACTAGCATTAAGCACTAAGTAAGTTCAGGCAACTTGTGTGATAATACAATACTGTAATTCAATTTTACTTGATCTGATCACGATATGTTTCATAATTTTCCATTTGCTTTTTTCTTTCAAATGCAGTAACCACATCCAAAAAAAATCTAGCTATTCCAAATTTGACACATTATTTCCTTGTGATCAACAGCCATTTATTTGAAGTTTGTAGGGCACTTGCAGTGACAAACCATCAAGTTATACATTACAAATTGGCTCAAGATAGCAATCTAGCCAATTGCAACATGACACACTCAAGGTACATTTTGGTAAAATGTAAATCTTTATACATAGCCATTAGCCCTTCCCTCCCCCCACCCCCTCACTGTTTTCTTGTACAATTATAAACTACATTGAAATCATTCTCTCGGTAAAAATTGAAACTTAAAAGCAAGCCTCTGCAGTTTATGCAAAAGCAGATACTGTATTGTACAATACAAATCTTTACTGCTTACACAGTACCCTCTGTAGCTGTACAATCGCTTGGACCAACACCTTTTCACAAAATACTCTTGCCACATGTCTGTGTCTGGTTTTGTGATTGTGAATGAGACAAATGTCTGAGGAAGAACTCACTTGGATGTTCCAGTCTGTGTCTTTCATTGTTAGCATGCATGGTACATTATATCAACTTTTCAAACAAAATTCTGCGGTCATTTACTAAACTGTACTATCTCTAATATACAATTACTGTAACTGGCCATTCAATGAATCCCACAATATTTAATTCCATGCTTTAAACTGTTACAAATCAATGTGCACATGAGTAGTCAACTTTTGTTACAGTACGTAATCAATTAATAAATTAATAAACTACCTGTACAGTACCTGCTCCCCCATTCCACACTAACTTAAAATATGTATCAGCAAATTTGGTACTGTACATGTTGCCTCTTGGCGTGCAATGTTGGGGGAAGGGGAGAAGAGGTCTCAAATGTTGTACTGATCTGTTTGGTCAGAAATACGCAATCTGTTACCAACGACACTGACATATTAAAGTCAAGAAAATCATTTCACCGTGTGTAGCCATACTGTACGTAGGCTGCACTTAGTCTCACACATTTAATACTACATGCCTAGCTGATAACCTTAGCTTAAGGAGGCGCAAAACTTTAATACTAAACAAACAGAATTCAACAGTACCAATGAAAATCATCTCTTTCCACAAAGCTTTGAGTTATTATTTTAGAATAAAACTGAGTAATCAAAGAATGCATGAAAAACATCTTTGTGCCATTTCTCTGCTCCACTACTGTACAGTATGAGGCTACTAACACATGAACAGAGATACTGTAGGCTACTGTACATGGCAAGTTACCCTATGAAAAGAACAAATGAATCAAGAAGAAAACTCTAGAACAACACAGCAACAAATGTACGATTAAGACTAGAGGATGCCATTATGTTCAAGTGACTGCACTGCTCTACAGTACCTTAAGGGTATATTCATGTACACATGTGATACAATACATTGGTAAGGTGTCAGTGACGTACAGTATTCTACCTGTATCTTCCAATACTGCAGTCTACAGTACATGCTGGCCTTACTGGAATTTAAAGGGGCTCATTTAGTTGGTTCACAGATTTCATGATTGCGTATTTTGTTGCACTTCTTGAGTATACTGTACAGTGCTGTATGTTGATTGCACAGTAAATGGTCAAACTAGGAGATTCTCAACATGTGACACACAACTCACACAACAATCGAAAGGGTAATTTACAATCATAATCACTTATTGCGAATCTGTGACCAGACACTTTTTACTATGGTGTAATAACCACAGGCAACTCCTGTACATAACAAAACAGTACGACAACTTTTCACACTTCCTGTAATGGTAAGAATCTCTAAATGAAGCTAATTACAGAGGTACAGTTTATTGGCAGGCAATGGTTTCCTTCAGACTCACTACAAAATAAACTATTTCAACTCAATCAGTCCCTTTAAAAGTTGCACAAAATTTCCCTGAAAAACAAGTACTGTACGTCAAAAGGTTATAACAACTGGTATAATACTACTAACAATACAGTAAATTGGATATGTATAGCGCCATCAAAGTCAAGCAAGTGCAGCTGCTCATGGTGCTTCATAGATGAGAGTAATCAACAGTTACAGTATAAAGGGGTGACCATCAAACGCACCATTAAAAAAATTTATCATTCTACATTTGTGACAGTTCCACCTACAAAAATTGGAACGTTTTCTTATGAATCAGTATTGCCTCAAATGCATATGTATTCATTGCAACGAAAAAGTGTGTCACCGATGGTGAAATCATCCCACCTTCTTTATGACAATCCAAACAAAGTTAACTTTCCCCAAGGGGCCCACTGAATGCGCCTGCCGTTGACTTAGTGCAGAAATGACAAAAAATAGTGGCTTGCTTCACTATATCAATGTGCCTAACCTAGGCTTTCAAAAGTTGTGATTTGTGAATGTTAGGCTAGAGGCGCATTCCACGGGCCCGTGCAGTGGATGACTACCTTATAATATAACGGGAATGAAAAAAGTGGGCCTTAAGTAAATGCTGAAAACATGATAAATCAGAACAATTTCGAATATGAAAAGGAAGCTTATCCAGAGACCCGCGGCAGAATAGGTAAAGGTACAGAAACCATAGGCTTTGAGACAAGGCCTCAGGACACAAAGGACTGATCAGGAGAGCAAAGTGTGTATGCAGGATGGTGAAGGGAGAAGAAACTAGACAGATACACTGGTTCTTGATGCTGTAAGACCAAAACCTAAGCAGAAGACTTTAAACTTTATTTTGTTAATGAGGAAGCCAACTGGAGATTATCAAAGGAATTGCCTGGTGTTGCATCTTTTCTTTTTGTCTTTTTGATTATCCATGCAGCAGTACTGTATTTTGGATCTTCTGGAGTTTCCTAATTAGAGGATTTAGAAGTTAGAACAAAAAGGAATTCAGATAGACTAAAATAGATTTGAGCTGACAAAAGCATGAACAAGGGTTATTGCGAAGTTTTCTGGTCCAGATGGTGTATTTTCTAAATTTCTGCAAAGCGTACATTCAAAGTTGTTTCATTTTACTGTCTGTCTGACATTGTCTGTCTGAAATTCTATGTTTTGCCTGGTCTGTTACAATAAGTATAATGAGCAGCTGCGGGTAGGGGTCTTTGAAGTAGAACCTGGGTCAACTTGTACTAGCCTAGCCTACTGTACAGTACTCAGTTGTTAGGTGATGCCGTTAGGCCTAACATTGACATGAGCCTGTCAAGTTCGTTCATGTCTTTGTACTCTAAAGAGCTTCGAAAAGATAAAGTTTAAATCTTTGGTAAATCCGTCTCACCAAAGCCTCTAATAAGCTCACTAAACACCCCAGGATCGCTCTCAATTAAACACCAGTCTCCAGCCGATCCACCAGCCATTGTTTCTCGGGTGATTCAGCAACGTCGGGGGTAAATGAGATAAACGCATGTACCAGTTACACGAGAACCTTCTCTTATCCATGTGCTATAATTATTGAACGCCATAGACGAAAATATAAATAAGCCACAACTTAGGAAATTTGGAACTTCTTGCACATCTGATCGTTTGAATACGCTACCAATAACTTCCAACAATCCTCTCCTGAAAACGTTATTAAAGAAACATGTTGTGATCCATCCATAACTCATTTTAATTTATGAGTGTGAGTATAGACGTCGGAACGGTGGTGGGGATGCCCTAAGTACAGCAGTGGAGGGCATTCCCCCCTAAAATTGCCCATGAAACCGCCTGTAATTTTCTGACGTTAACACATCCCACGCCAAATTCCTTCCCCTTCGTGATCGGTTGCCGTTTTGGGGGCATAAAGTTGATTCTCATCCAATATTTTTTCCCCCACTAAAAATCAGGGCCGCTCGTGAAGATCGAGTGACGCGCGGTTGTGGACTGATGACAGGAAATTCAACAATAAATTACTTTTTCATTTCATTGATTGTCACTAGGCTTGTGATTTTGCCCTTCATTTTGTCTCAGTTTCAGAACGGTAACAAAAGTGGTTATCATAGCGTAATATTGTTAACTATGATAGGACATAATCTCTACTAGTAAAGATGCAAACGAATCACATCTGCGAAAGTTAGCCAGATACGTGTTACGGTTACAGCCTGTTAAACAAAATCTGTGTAAACAAGCAGAAATTTCCTCTGTTAGGGATTTGGAAGGCATACAGAAACCCTGGGATTGTAGATTTCAAAATGCTGAATACACTATGAAGGAAATTGACCGTGAATTTTGACGATTGTTGTTGCTGTTGTTGTTGTTTTTTTTTTTTTGGGGGGGGGGGTGTTTCAGCTTAGTAATCTCAGTTCAAAGTTTTAGGTATTTTTCAAATTGTTGTAATAAGTGAACTAAAAATTTTGACAGCAACACAGTACGCAGTTCATAAGCCTTGTGCCTTGTTTCAAGTATATTTTCATACGTGCCTATTGAATTAATTGTGACCGGTCAAAATGTCACCTTAATATGAAACTTACTATAAATTTAAATATAAACAATAATGACATCTGGATGGTACGTTATCATTCACTTAAGCAAATTTGCTACTTGCTGCAGAAAATTACGGAAAGGTAGACCTATATCATTTTAAACAGAGTCTGATGAAATGATGTTACTAGTAACTGCAGTCTGATTATATTTTGCATGGCAGGATTAACAGTAAATGTTTTCAAGCAGTGTTACTTCTACAGGAAAATCGGTAAGAGGCGTGATGAAATATTTTCGAAGAGGCAATCGTGAAAATCTGATTGCAACATAGAAAAGAAGATTACTACAAATTATACAAGTTATATTATGTTTCGTCATGTTTGTACATTAATATGAGTGAACATTTACTGTAACATTTAATTTTGTGCTTCTTATTGTCTTCATCTAACAGTGGATGAAAGCCCTTACGCAAAATTTGACGTTAATTAACGTAACGATAACGTTTGTGTCTAATTTTCTTTTCCCAAATAGGACATTTGTTCAACCTAGTCCAAGATTCAAGGATACACTTGTCAACAGTGAAGAAATCATCACAATAAAATTGCAATGGCAGTAATATCACATTAAAAAGTCTGTCAAATTTGTTTTTCAGGTGTTGATAAATTTCATTTGCAACAATTTATTCACATTAGGCTATTGTGGGATACCTTAATTACAGCGAACTACAATAAACTTATCAAAATGCTTAGACACACACATATATATATATCACTCAGCGTGTGCGTGAGAGTTACTTCTTGGCTGAACTAACCTCAAAAAAATGTACATCTTTGATATCACCATCATCATTAGAATTGGGTTAGAAGATGCATATTTACACCACCTAGTAGCCTTAGACTTGCATCACTTTTGTCGCTACTACTGCAGGAAAGAAAAGTTAGGAATTGCCTGGTAAATACTTAATATATAGACCTACATCAACACATACGTCTTCCAGCTCCCTGGTGAGTTCTTCACACAGTAATTATGTCGATGTTACTTGTACCCTATTTTGCAATTACTTTGCGTTTCCGAAAAAATGACAAAAGTGACGGAACAGCCAGCAAGTGTTGTATTTTGAACCGAAAATAAACCTCTCATACTGTAGTTAGTGTTTTGAAGCATTGAGAGGGCAACGGAAATCACATGTTTCTACGTAAAATGACATATTCGGGGTACAGTCGGTACTTTTCAACTTGTTGTCATGACTTACAACAGGGAACTGCCACTACCTGCAGCTCACCGCTTATAATAAACTAACTGCGGTTATGTTATAGTGCTCTTAAGAGGATACGGTAGTTAAAAAAGATAAACAACTTGCTAAATTAATGTAGGTAGAAAGCAAAACGAAACTCAGATTTCGGCTCAGTGTTAGAAAATTCGAAGTTCTGAAATAATGTTTCCTCTCTATCATTTTCTTAAAGTAGATACCTTGTCACACTACATTTCGAAAGAACACAGCAAAAGAGAAAATTTTTCAAACTTCCGAAGACCCTGATACTGTATACCAACCCGGGCACTCAATATAAATCATTTTCTATACAGGTCTGTTAATTGTCATCTTGAGAACTGTGATCAATGTTTTTTGTATTCCGCACCGTTTGGCTTGTTATGTTCCCTTCTTGACTTCTAGTATAGTTCTTTTTGTGATAAAAGCAATGAGGCATGTAATACTATCTCAATTTTCTTTTCAAGGAGAGTGCTGAATATTCATGTCAGTCAACCGGCTACAAATATGCCCTCTAGTTATCCTTTCTCTGACTTCTTTCTTTTTTTCATTTCTTTTATTTGCCGCCTGCTTAATGGGGAATAAACCTGTGACATTTGAAATGCGGTTGAACGGTTCTATATGGATTTCCATACTCACTGTGTGCAAAAGGTTATCAATGAAGGCTATGAAACTGAACGCTGACTGCAGATAGCTAATGGTGACTTTTGGAAGCCTCACTTGAACTGCAACATATATATGCTGCATATATTTAGGTATTTCTAGGAAAATTACCAGTACATGTACAGATAACACTGTACTGTAGCTGATTATACTGTTATATAGTTCCTTCACATTAGACTCTTCGAAAGCACTTCACCAGAGGAAATGAGTACAAACTTTTCGAAAATAACAGATCCAACACACCCAATTTTTGAGAGGGCCAATAAATCAGTGACTGATTTATCAGTCCAAAGTAGTATTACCATCACCATTGTTTATATTATCAGGAAATCAGCTGCGTCAAATCTGCTTTGGAATGTGTCTACGACATGTTCCACCCATTGGAAAAAGGTGTGTCGGGGCTTATATGTTATATGCTGGGGCGTCTAGATATTTTGATCTCTCAGTACGACGTTTTATTGGGTACGTGTGAAAATGTATAACAGAAAAGAACGGTTCAATTATTACAATCTCGCTTAACACATGACTGCAACAATCAAGTAGCAGACATCAAAAGTGCCAGATTGACTTCTTTGCTTCGTCGTAATTTTAGTACAACTCATGCAGGACACAAATACCTAGAAATCCATTTATCTTATGAAAAGGAGTTCAATCCAATATTTTAGACAAAAGAAAGGGTGTCGATCATTTAGTCCAACCTTTGTTATGTATCTATTGTGGGGTTTTGAAAATCTGAGACTTCTGTTGAATCCTAAGGATACACGTACCCCTTGTCACAGTAACTGTGATTTTATTGCAGACATTTGCATACTACTCCATCAATGCACTTAATGCGGAGTTGATCTATCAACTCTCCTAAAAATTTCATCCAAGATTCCGACAGGCTCCAAATGTAGTTACAAACGAGTAGTGGACAGAAGGACTGGGGTCCAGGTGACATGCCTCTCCTCCCCAAGCAGAAAGTGAAAAGGCGCCATGGGAGCATGAAAAGGGAGATTTTATGAAGGCGTCAACAATCACATAGGACGCCAGATTTAATTCCATTCAATGAAATGTCACCAATTGTAAACAGCTTGTAAAACGAATGTGTGATAATTGTTCCAAATGAATGGACTAAGTTCCTTTCGATACAAATTATCATTAAGTTCTGGTTTGAAGTAAAGTCTCCTTTTTCTTTACCAAACATTTTCTATGACAGCTTATGATTGAGAGATAATTGTGATACTGAAATAGTCGAGACATAAGTTAAGATCACATACAAAATAAAGGGGGAAAAAAACGCATTAAATATCAACTTACCTCTATTTCTTTTACCTCTTAAGTATGCGTTTCCTATTGTTCTGTTGATCTATAGATATGAAAGATGTGAACAGTGATTGGTTGAATGTTAACTCTTGTGTCCTCAAGGTCAAATGTTTTGGTAAGATATTAAAATACAAATTAAGGTTCGCATCAGTGAGCAAAGTATGAATTTGCATAACGATATGTTGTTCAGTATGCAAAATGGTGGATGACGGCCTCCTCATGACAATGTTAATCATTATGTAAATTGAGACTTGATATCTTACTTTCAATCTATGACCGAATTCATCGAGATTATTAAACATCAGTGGGGTATTCATGTCTCTTTCTTTTCTTTTCTTTTTTTCTTAATTCCGAGTGTTTTGTTTTCTTTGAGTGGTTCAGGTCAAGGGAGAGCCGGTCGTCTGGAAAGGACTATAAAAGGATATTAGAGGAAGATGACTGGTGCCATCCATAGAATCATTAAAGTGTACCTAAAGTATTAAATTAATCTAGGGTGAATCTTTCACAAGGAAGGAAAACAAAACTCATCTCTCAGTTTCTTGAATTAAACTATACCGGACTTCACACTCAGGACATTCTTCATTATTCGCCACAAGGTTACAGGTTTCTTTGAGGTTCCAATTCTGTAGGGATCTTTAAATTAAGGCTTTTCTCTAATATTCTGCAATTTTCAACACCTTGCAGGAGACGCTGTGATGAGAAAACGTTTCGACAATTAAGATTTTCTTAATATGAAAAATCAATAAAAAAAATATATGTATTAGAGTACTTGAACTGTTAAGGGAATAGTTGCTCTCGCTGGCATTAAGCAAGTAGCCTTCAACAGTTCTGTTGTGATGTACTTTGTATATAAAAGATACAGCATACGGACATGCCGTGGGTTGAGTATAAGGGTCTGTAAACTAATGGTAATATATACGATTAAATTTCGTAAAATTTGGGCATGAGTTTACAGGCTTCATTAGGCTTGTAATTTTCTTGGAAAACTGAATTACGAAGGGTGAAAGGAAGATTTGCCACCTGAAACAAGAAAACATGTGTCCAAACATACACATACGTGCACAGGTCATATGCGCTTACACGTATATGCGACCGAATATAAAGATCTTGATATGGTATCTCTTGAACACGTAAACACCTGTCAGTGTGTGTTTGTATAAGCGAGTTTGAGGTTGGCACGGACGGCATCTCGAAGTTGGACGTCATATTCAAGTCACATTCGACGTGAACTGCGGTATAAACGGAACTCAGAGAGTACAGTGCCGTGTAAGTGCCAGTAAAAAAGAAAAAAAAATAGTTTATTATTTTAGGTCAATCTTGGTACGCTTCAATTGTTTCTACCTATAAATGTTCCCCCTATCCTCTCTCTCCCTATCCCATCCTCAACTGTGTTGTACAACCATGAAAAGAAGTGTGCAAGATACCTATAACGTATACATCATCGGAGCAAGAGGGCGTTTCCCTGACTTCTGGTGTTCCACTGGTAACCAACGTCTCACACGTATTCCTGGAAAGTTTTTTTTTTTTCTACACTTTTAGGAATGTCTTTGTTTCCTTTCGTATGACTATCTTCCAAATAATCACTATGAAAGAATAAAGAACTATGAAACAAAACTGTCACATTCACTAAACAAATCGATAAGTTATAATACATTGTCTGTCTACCTATCTGTATTTACTTTTTTACCTTTGTCAGGTTTCTTTTTAATCAATTGAATAGTATAAATTGTTAATGATACATATTTAAGTGCATAGTTCCATCATTAAGCAAAATATAAAATTATACATAATCTCCAAAAGACTACGAAGTGTGAAAATCCCCAGCAACACAATTAAATCCTCTTTTTCATCGTCGTCCTTTTAAAATTGTTTAAAGCTCCGACAATGCAGATTTCCGTATTTGCTTTCACCCCTTTTTACACGTACATTGTTTGACTAAATTACAAGCGCATTCATCATCAATACAAAGCCGTTCATTCATGGTAAATTTGCATAACTGTAAATATCCAGTGCTGTTAATTCCGTTAGCCATCCCGTGATGTCCACCCAGTGTGTCCAAAACCAACTTTTATCTTTCATTCTCGGTGGTAGCATAATAGCTTCGTGGCTGGAGTAATAATTCATTCCGATATCCTTCGGGCCACCACACCATACCTCTTATGCATTTTAAATCACAGAGAAAACAGGGCAACTGTATATTAATAGCTCCACGCTGCCTCGGTAGACTCGAAAATAACAAGTGTTTTAAATTACCACTTTTCTGCCTTCTTAATGGCTTGTAAGACTTTTAAACCATGTAGACGAGCAAAATGTAAAAAAAAAATACATTTCAGGTTTGCTTCTGTTTTCACCGCTGGGATCTGATGAAAATGTCGTTGAAAGCCTAGGGGGCCATTAGAAAACTATCGTATTTTAAACTTCAAAGCAAATCAGTCCATCTTGGCACCTGTTAGCTATGGAAATTACACAAAAACGATCAATTACTTCCTTCAATTTGGATAAAATCATATTAGTTTGCCAAAGGCTTACATGTGTGGCATTTACTATTTTTTCCATTTCTATGGTTGGTGTGTGTACTATCTCAGACGCTACAGAAAATGATATACATATTTGGAAATCTCTAACAAAATTTACAGCCGATGAAGAACAGAATATAGCGACGTAGAATAAAGGCGATGTAAATATTTTGAAAAGCAGTCATCAAAAGGGATAGAAATCCTATTTTGATCTGCTTTTTTTAAAATCTCATGTGACGTCAGTCATATTCTTGGTAACTCTCTGCAAATGTTACTATTTAGTTTAAATTTACTCTTGAAGAGTGAAAATTAACAATGATAACTTTTCTCGTCACCGTGTCCACTCTGCAGAGCAACCGTAAACTAAGTGACGTTTGCAGCGAGTTATCAAGAAGAGAATGACGTCACGAGAGTTGTTATTAACAAAAGGATCTATCTCGTGTAACGTATTATCTTTATGACGTAATAATGCAAAAGAGGAAACACTCGCCAATAGCTTGAAGTATACCAAACATGTAGTAAACCAATGTTCTTTGGTATGTTTCCGTGCAGAAGCCTCCTTCTTTGAAGCCAATCTTATATTTGACCCGACTTTATACAATTTCATCCACTCTCTGTCAGTGTGAACAGTATAATCACAGCAAGACGTTTGCTTAAACACAAATACCAAATATATGAAGACATCATTATGTATACCTTACCAAAGGAAAGGAGGAGAGTCCTCGCCTTGCCATCTCGTTTTCGAAGTGTCCAAACATCAAATATGTTTATATCAGAACGTTTGGAAGAACTATACTTAATTAAGAAACCACAGAGATCTTATCATTCTCCACGTAAACTGAATTTCGCACCAGTTCGTGGCTCTGGGAATCCCTTAAACTGCTCCTCCTTTTCAGCCAAAGTATTGATTGATCGAGTGAACATTTCAAGAACTTGAGATCATCTTTAACATCACATCGGTATAAGACATAAGAGAAAGTTTTAATCGCCCCTCCTCCCCACACACACACATACCCCTTTTCTCTCAATACTCACTCCGTTCCAGTGCTTTTTCTGGTACAGACATAATGCAGTCGCAGTCGAGGAATTCAAGGATTCGATGCGGGCATAGCAGACATGAGGGCTATTAAAAACCTGTTGGTTTTTTTTTTATGTCGGGAATGTCAATTTCTAATTGCTTTTTTTATCTTCATCGTTCAAACATCAAGTTTTCATCCATCAGTCGGAGCGGACACTGAAGGGGCTCTCATTCTTCATCAGTTTTTCTGTCAGCTTGCAGAACAACCTGTTATGAAATAATCATGAATTTAGAATACCGAGCCTTTTTTCGTCCCTTCGTTTCTTTCTTTCGACTCGGACTTGAGAGGTGACTTTATTTACACATGTCACATTTCGCGTTCGATAACACTAAATTAGGAGCACTGCACCGTCCATTCGAGATTCAGCCACACGCGCACATATATTAGTCATTCATTACAGACACACGATTTAAATTCGGAGCAGAGGAAACAGCACACATACACAAACAGACGGAGTTTTATCATCGAGGAACTGTACATTGTAATCATCAGGATTTTGCAAACGCTTCGAAGAGTTGGATGGTAGGACAATAAGAGCATTTAGGAAAAAAGTGATAAAATGTAAAATATTGTTTGGTCGTCGAAAGAATAGATCGGTGACAAATTTTGGATTACTGTTCGATTACTGTCGGTTTTACCTATATGGATATAAATCAATAGTTGTTGCTGTTGTATTATTTCTTTTTGTGAACATACACTTGTTGTTTACATATTTATACTTGTATTTATACATATATCTTATGTACATATAATTACAAAAGTATGCGAATGCAACTAATGGATACCACAAGGTCAGATCCAGAAAAGCGAATTTGGTCTCCGCCACTCGTCTTGTGAACACTGAGGTAAGACATTGTTGATATATATATATATTCACGTAATTGTGATTAATTTTCATGTTTGCTACTTTATTGCACTATGTTTAATGAATGAAACTTTCATAAAATGGTCAAACAGTAAAACAAGATGTATATACTTATGTGCAACTGTTGTTTATATTTTGCAACAAGCCTTTCTTCATTATTGGACTTTGTCTTAATTATTGGACTTATGATATATGTAGATATAGAATATACATCTTTCCTATTATAATGAAACAAATGTAGAAAGCAATTAATATCTCATTAAGGAAATGACTATACTTGCCAAAGTTTTACCTTGTGTTATTCCTCTCGAGAGTAAAGACAAAAACTCATAAACAACCAAAGTGGTTCCCCAGGTAAACGAAATGCCATGCACGGCCCCTGGGAATCAAAAGGCTTAAAATCAAACACACACATGCAAAAAAGCTACTACTCTTGTTTGCATTTTATCCTAATAATTCTTACGAATTTCTCATTTCCGTTACTTAAGTGCATTTAATTCGGTCGCTTGAAATAGATGAGTGTGTATATGTCAACAGAATATTTCTTCTGTAGTCGCCAGAAAAGAAAAAAAAAAATTACATAAGAAAATGTGTGAAATTCAAAAGAAACGACAAAGAACAAACAAACAAACAAACTATTCATATCATTATAAGAGGAAACCAACTAACTAAAAATTCTAGTTACAGAACGGCCTCATTTTAAGAATGTGGCCTCTCAGAATTACGAAGAGCCTGTCAATGAAGAGAGGTTGTACGCTCGTGGGGAAGGAGAGAAAAAGGGGGTGAGGTTTTATGGTTAGGAAGCCAGTCGACGACCAGTCAGCATGTTGTCAGTGTTGCAAGCTAACCAAAACTGCTCAAAATGTTACCCTGTTAAAAAATGTGGAAAATCGAGTCCTTAAATTGTATTTGCAACCAAGTTAACTTTTGCACCGACATGAGTACTATAGGATGTGTGCCAACTTACGTAACTCTTTATTTTTCACGTGTAGGTACTATATGCAGGATATATGACTTGCAAGGTAGAGTTTACCATAGAAGAAAAGCCAGTGTTTATAATGCCTCATTTTGCTGAGGGAGTGAAGAGGGGGCTTACCCTTACCTTCTTAACATCCCGTTAAAGGAGTAGCACCTGAATCCATGCATGTGTGTCTCTCTTGATGGGGGGGGGGGGGCGGTTGCGGGGATCGAGGTTGGGAACATGTCAGCATCACTGTCAATTCGAAGTAACACAGTCTTTGAATTATTGATATGTATCCTTCAAACTGAATGCGTGGCATCAAACAAGCGTATTGTCTTGTCTTCATCTTTATATAGTTGCAGCACAGGATAAGTGTCACTTTTTTCACGTCTGTCCATCAAACGGCGAGTTGCTTTCCCGTTTATTGTAGCGAACAGTCTTGACATTTTACAAATTATAAAAGTCAACTCCAAATAATTGACTTACATTGTGCATAAGTAAGTTATCAAGAGATCAATATCACCTTCCTTTTATTTTATTATTTTTTTATGAATATTTTTCATTCCCCCCATACCTGCGTGTGATACGATTAGTCCAGCACCCAATTTACCATAAGTGTGACAAACAGACACAGACTCCCTGATATGAAATGAAGTATGTATAAAATGCACATTCTGTGAGGATAATAATCCTAGCCGATGTGGTTAATTTTACATGAGGTGGAAATAACATAAAATATTCATCAAACCAACCAAATCCTGGCAAATAAAGACTTCCTTTAGCCTATAAGATTCAGTCTCCAGTCCCCCTGTAAAAGAGCGAATTACTGGAATGACATTTTAACGATCAGAAAGTCTTCCTGATCATACCGTTAAGTCAACATCCCTTAAGTTGTGATCCTTTAATTCAAGCTCAACCATATATCTCCCCTAGATTGCACACGAGCTAGGGGAGGGAGATTATAAAGTCGAGGAACATTTTAAATTATTGATGAATAAAGAGATTGATATCCAATAAATTTATCATCAACGACTTTGAGGATCTCATCGAATCGTTCGATACATCATTATGGGTTCTGTGAGATATATTCTGGTATACCAAGATATAAATCCCTTACCACAGAAGCTACTGTAAAATGATGATGTTGATAATGATAGCGATGGCGAAGTCAATGCTGACATTAACGATTACAATATAGCGATGATATTCGTGATGAAACTGATGATGAAGGTGATAAAAATGATGATGATGATGATGATGATGATGATGATGATGATGATGATGATGATCATAATGGTTATGTCACAATCATAGTAGCGATGGTATTATGATAATGAAACACGTGAAACGATGAAACACGTTAATGATAATGGTGATAATGATGATAACGATGATGGATGATGAAGACAATGATAATAATTATGGTATTAATGATTAAACGATGATGATGATAATAATTATGATAATAATAAAATATGATCATAATGATGATATCGACGAAGATGACATTTCGATGGTGATATTAAGAAAATGATGATGATGATGATGATGATGATGATGATGATGATGATGATGATGATGATGATGATGATGATGATGATGATGATGATGATGATGATGGTGATGATGATGGTGATGATGATGATGATGATGGTGATGAAATGTCAGTGAGGATGATACCACACTCAGTCAAGGTATGGCATATTTTAAACCTTGTTTACTGGGTATGAAACCCATTAACATGTAAATGAGCAACGGTGTGGCAGCTGTCGGCTCATTTCAACATCTTGAAATCTGAAACCCTGTTTTAGCACGATGAAATCTATATGGAACACTTCGTCTTTAAAAGAGTTCGTGAATAGCTCTTCGGTTAAATGTACTCGTTGAGCTTCTTGTGAGTTTCCAGTTGCACTACCTTACGATCTCTGCCACGTGAACTTCTTCATATGGTTACAAACTTCGTTTGTTGTCCTTTTGGGGGTTGAATGGGCTAAGACAGGGTAATTCGCTACAGCACAGTGTGTAATAGCACTTGAGGGGCAATATCGTAACCTTAGTTGGTACACACAAACACACACACGCGGAATAATTTTAGTCTAGTTTAACGACAGCTTTGAATACATATTACACCAATTCGCGAAGGGTTATTAACGCAATGTCAGGCTCTTGAACGCATGTCTGATATCGAAGACATTTCAAACTTGACTGTGTTAATACAAGCACTATGGTGTGCGAAATATCATGATACGTACTGACGTTTGCCCTGAATTTTGGCAAGTACCTCTGACTTTGAATGGAACTCACCTACTAAGCAAAACAGAACAAAATGCAACCGGCCTGACAGCACGGGAACCTTTCCTTAACAAAAGTTGTGTTGGATATAAACTTCAGCTTGTCATTTTCTTCCTTTTCGAACCCTTGGAGCGTGATTATTGGAAAATAAAACTCGGCCAGTTGTGTTAATGAGGTGTCAACAAAACGAACTCTTTCTTGAGAGAACGTAGCGGATCTTCTGTATTTAGTGCATGCTTGATTTGAGTCAAACTCGGATCGTAAAGGCAAGAGTTCTGTAGAATTAAAGATTTTTTTCCCCAGAATGAATGCATACTCATAGCCTTGTATCACTGTTTCGTTTGTTTGAGCATATATTACAACAAGAAAACGGTCAATACTTATTTGCAACTGCAGTGTGGCTCTTATCAATAGATGTTACCTTAATTCCATTACTATGGTAGAACTGACTCGAAAATAACCAGGACAAAAAATAACGTTATATCCTCGGCGGCCTGTAGCCGTATTTACACAAGTGTGACTTTATAGAGATTCGCTATCTTGGATTTAACGTTTCTGATTTTTTTTTTTAATCAAGAGAGTGATTTATATAAGCAATTATGAGTTTCAAATACAATTATCTGTCTTGATGTAAACGTAATCGATCTGATATAAGCGGGGGGGGGGGGGGGGGGGGGAAGGGGTAGAGAAGTGTCGAAGGCGCGAGATATGCTGTCTATTTTCAAACATGTGAGAGGACACGAAATTGATATCCGTGAAGTGTTTTCAAGTGACGAGGCTGGCTGAGAGTTATCACCATGTTAACACATAATAATATTCCTCCATGATCCGTTATTAACACTGGCGAGAGAGTGTTTTTTTTTTTTTTTGTGAATCTTAAATGAAGTTCAAGCAGCCATATTTATACATGCTACAACTTGTCTAATATTAATAATTTATGGTCAAACAAAACAGTGGGTAAATGTGGCGACGATTTGTTCGTGATTTTAAATTTGGAAGCTTGTAAGAACTACAAACCAAAAAAAGGGCTGCTTTTGAAAGCACTTCACCCAGGAATATTATATGTATTCCTGGTTTCTGGTCGAGATCGCTAATTAAGTATTGCGTTCCTACTGTCGCTGAAGTGTGTTCTCTGGGGTACATGGGTGGCAAGATTGTGACTGTTGTATACGTGACATCCCAATGAAAAAATCCCTCATCGAAGTGAAATTCATGTATCCATGTGCTCAAGTCATGTGTCTGAATGATGGTTTGTCATAGAACCACGGGGGGGGGGGGGGGGGTGGAGATTTTGATGAGGCTTGCAATAACAATGATGCTAACAACACTAATCACATCATTAATAATAAAATGTGCCTGTACCGACAACAATAATAAAAATGATAAGTACCAGAATGCACAAATGCATTGTTGTTTCGATGATTTGATTATGGGTGATTCTTTTTCATGAATCTGACATACTACAGCGTAAGTGTAATGTAAGTGTAAGATGCTTGGTTATTGTAATATTTCAGAAATTTATCATATCACCAATTGAGAAGTACAATGACATCTGCTGACCTCAGTTAATTGATGGCTGATACTAAAGGTATTGATCTTAACATACACAGCTGCATTTTACAGAGATGTATCCAAGAGATTCACGACTTACCAGATGTCATATCTGTGCAAGCTTGCCTTCTTAGGAAATCAGGTTAACAAGGTTGTCTTGACTTACCCTTTGCTACCCTTTGACCCTTCATAAAAATAGATCTGTTTGTACACCATAAGGTACCTCTCCACACCAGATAAGAGACCTCTACAAGCTGGCTTTCTTGAGATGCCATGTTTACAAGGTTTTCACCGTTTGGTCCCTGTTAACCCCAGATGAGCTTTGACCTCACCAAACACAATAGACGTTTCTCACTCAATAAGGTACACTCACAAATGAAATATTAGATCTGTACCAACTTCCCTTCTTGAGATATTGTGTATGCAATGCTATCGCTATTTGGTCCCTGTTGATCCCAAATGACCTTTGACCTCCACCGAAAATAGTAGCCTTCTTGTATCTTGTACTCAATAAGATACACCCTCAGTTTAAATATGTGATCTGTACCAACTTCCCTTTTTGAGATATCGTGTTTACAAGGTTTTCACTATTTGACCCCTGTTGAAATGACCTTTGACCAAATGACCCTTGACCTGCATAAAAACATTACGATTCTTGTGCTCAATACGGTACACCCACACACTAAATATGAGATCTGCAAAAGTTTCCAATCTTGAGATATTGTGTTTACAAGGTTTTCACTATTTGACTCCTGTTGACCCCAAAGGACCTTTGACCTCCACCAAAAGCAATAGGTTTCTTGCACTTAAGAAGGTACACCCACACACTAAATATGGGATCTGTACAAGAGCAAAATTTCATATTGAACAGGAAGATGAGTTACAACATTCTCTCAGTTCCGCAAAGAGAAGCAGGGCCGTAACTAGGATCATATCTTTAGGGGGTATGAAGGTAAAAATTTCCAAGTGGATGGGTGTTTTTTCCAACTATGTGGCTACCCCAACCTGATAGTTTCATACACTCAGAATAAATTATCAGGATGGCTGAAGAATTAAAGGGGTGCAGTCTTTACATAAAGTACATTACCAAGCAATACAAACAAATGATCGGCGTAACAAACAAAGGGAAAAGCTTGGGGTTGGGGGTGATGGCAGGACTATTTAAGCGGAGCGCCACCATTAGCTGAAACGTTTGGCTTTCCACAACACCACCCCCCCCCCCCTCTCCGATGGGTGAAATTAAGCTGCACGTACCCAGCCTTGAAATATGGATATCATGTCTTCAATTCCTTAATTCATGTGAAACGAAAAATCAATCTATAAAAAATTGTCATACATATCAAGTGGTTTGAGGTGACACAAGAATCAAACTAAGAGACGCATTCTCTTCCAATTTTTTCTTTGATAACTTGGCAAATACTTTCTGGCTGAAGACATAGGACCCCCCACATCTAGATGTTATTGGGTTTTGGATGACGTAGAGATTGTCTGAATTATGCTTGTGATTAATTAGCAACATTACTATCTCAGCAGAACGCCACCATCAGTTAGCGTATGTGGAGCGTATACAAGACAATTTTGGTTTTTCAAAACCTCCAGAAGGGCACTTCAGTTTCCGAGTGCACTTGAGTTGTATGTACCTAGCCTTAAAATAGGATCTTATGTCTGCAATGTCTCAATTAACGATAAAGACGTTTTATGGAAAATGGTAATAATATGGATTGATGTTATGTAGTATATGTATGATATTGTCATTTCCCGGAAAGCTGATTCAACAGATTTTACTCTCTATAGATAAGTTGTGTTTCTGTCTTTTAGAAAGTTTCAACCACCAGGTAACCTTAGACAAAATCTGGTGCAACATTTTGCAGTCACTGCAATCACCTTTCCCTAGAAATTATTGTCCAAGTAAAGTTCCAACAACTTTTACTCTCTGACGATTAATTTTTATTAGATTGCTACAACGTTTGATGATTGCATAATAGTATCAGCTAGTTCTTGAACCTATAACCTTGTAAATGATAGCCAGCATGATGAGAAAAAAAAATGTTATGCAATAAAGTATTTTGATTGGTGTGGAAAACATGGGGTAATTGATGTTTGGCCTACGGGAGGGTTGTAAAGAAGGGAGTGTCCCCAGCTCCCCCATCCCCTTTTAATAAAATTGTTACCTATCAGGTAACCTTAGATGCAACCGAGTGCAATATTTGAAGTCATAAGATGCGCTAGGCTGAGAATTCAAACATCCAAAAATCCTGTATTTCACATTTTTGAGATTGTTGTCGTACATAGGATGAAATATGAAAAATTCCATCTGGCTTTTCAGAGGGATTGAGACTTCTTTCAATCACGAAACAACCTTAAACACAAAAGAAGCGCGATGAAGTTCAATATCTGCTCCCTGTATATACTACGTTTAAGAATGAGTTAACGATAAGGCATTGTCAGCGGCTAGGATGCTACATGAGAGAGCAACACTTCTGCCGTTGTAAAAGGATTTAGGGGTGACCATCAGACAGCAACACTTCTTCAGCTATAAGAGAAAGACGTTTCCACGTAATAGATGTAGCAGTATAATAGGAGAGGAACATTCCTCAGTCAAGAGATCCAGCTGCAATAATTCACCAGATTATAGATGTATATTGGTCGTGACATCAGACATCAACACTTCAACACTAGATATAGCAGTGTACCATCGGAGAGGAGCACTTTCCCCGTCAATAGATGTAGGCCTATAGAACCATCTAGCAGCAGTATTTCTCCAGCTGATAAAATATAGCAGTTATCGGACAACAATACTTCACCAGCTTATAGATGTATACTGGCAGTGCCATCATACAGCAATACTTTTATAGTATCAGCCAGCAGCATTACTTCCCTAGTGGATTAATGAAGCAGTGTCATCACTTAGAACTAACCAACTAAAATACGTCGTGACTCCTTTAGACAGCAACATTTCTCCAGCTTTTAGATGTAGGAAATATACCGTCAAAAAGACAGACCTTCGCCAATGCAAGGTGATAACCAACACAGTGTTGCAACTCGTTTTTTTTTTCTCATATTGCCGTCATGTATTTGCTTGCACTATTTGAATGAGAGAAAGCTCATGTCAAATAAATGGGTTAATTGAATCTACAAAGTATATTTTACATACAGGAAGATTTTATCGCCTCCCGCTTGAATGGATTCAGGGTAAATTTTGGAAGATGTTAATGATATAAGACTAAGAAATCAAATATTCAGAGGAAAATGTTACCTCAGTTTAAAATCATGAAACACATTTTACAGGCGAGAACTCTCTAAGAAAAGTGCATTGCCTGAAAGAAATAAAACTTATTTGAAAATATAATTTGATATCCGCTGTATCGATTTTATTTCTCCTCTGTTTGATAAAATCTAGTATGAATTTACTTTCTGTTTGACAGAGGGGTTTGAAAATCTACCTTCTTCCACTGTATATATTTTGAGAAAGCAATATGCAATACTTTCAACTTCACTTTTATTTAGTGAATATTCATGAAGCTATGTAAGGCAAATTATAAACTCTAAACATTTCACAGAATAGTGATAGATCATTTTTATCGGATATTTATTCACATTAAGTTTGATGTAAATATTCTTCATTTTTCTTCCTACCGCATCAACTCGTATCAAAGCTACTTGTTATGGCGTCACTTCATTTTATTTCATTTCGTAGTTCACCGTTTATAGGATACTCTTGCCTGAAACAGGTAAGGTACAATACCATAGTGTCAAAAAACATGAATTCACTTGAGTGACAAACAACGACAAACAAAACAAAATCGAACGAGCCACCTGACTAATGCTTAGAAATCCGTATCTCATATTAACACTATCTTTATTCCATCATTCCAATATCAAGAGATAGATCTCATTAAGATATTGATAAAAACAAACTTCACGAAATTGTTTAATGCCGCTTTTAAGAGCCTACCGCACATCGTATTTTTATATGACTGTCGTTCAAAAGATCGGTTAATTTAGTAAACTTTGATCAATTGATAACTTATATAATAATAATGATAATAACAATGATGATAATAATAAAAATAATAATAATGATAATAATAATAAAACAAAGTTTGTTCAAAGGAAGGTTAAAGGATCACAACTTCCATTGGCATCCTTGCAGCAAAGGGTGTTGGTTAATGGTTTTAGTGCTGTACTTTATTTTATCAAGTTTGCTGCTCACAGTATGTCGTGATAAATGTGATGAAAGATTTAAAAATAGGTACACTATTGACAAAAAAATATATATATTTTGTATAAGCACAGAAAACTGTATATTTTGCCTTTTTCGACTTACTGCTATGCGCTTACTCTAAGGCCCATGATCGCTCCCTTCTTCGCAGTTGTGGAAAAAGTAACAGGTAAACTCACTATCTACCTTCAGACCGGAGCTCTGATCAATCAAGAAAGACAAAAACATAGGCCTAGACAAAGATTTAAAATTACAGCAAGTCGCGCAAGAAAGCCATAAACGTTATTTATTTTTTTTTATTTTTTGCCAATGGTTTCTCTCTCCAAGTGGTGGTCCTTCAATCAGTTATATCAGTTTCATCAGTCGTTCATACACCATATTCTTAAGTGGACCCATGGTTTCAATTTAAACGGCAGTAAAAATGAAACTGTATTTTACCAAAATAGTTGCCTCAGTCAAAAATATTGTTGTTTCGACTGATTGAATATCGTATTTATATTGATGATACTTACATCTCCATGCCCCATCAGTTTTTTTTTTTTTTTGTTACTTTCATATCACAATCTTTCCGACCCTAACGGGAAAATTAAAAAGACCCTCCTAAGATCACGTATCTATATAGCTGGGGCACCAATTTGTTTCAGATGTAACACAAAACGTTATTTGCAACTTTACTCATTGAGAATTTCACTTTGACAGGTATCGTCAGCGATCCCTTTATATTACAAATTTCATACATTTTGGGAATCTTTTTCTTTTTCGTGACTTGCTGTGCAAAAGAGGAAGGGGGGAAAACAGGGGAACAAAATCTGAAGTGAATCAAAAGTGGGACCACTGAGAGGTATATTTACTACAAGCTTATTTTTACATCTTCGAGTGGATTTCACAAAGGTGTGACAACTATTTTACGGAAAAATGGAAAGAGAAGCTTTTCTTAAAATGTCTCTCTGTGAGGCGAAAATTACTTCTATCTCGCTTTCGCAGAGTATATGTTAAGTAGTGCAATAGGAGCATTATTCAATAAAGGTGATATTATTAAGCAATTTTCGAAGAAAGACATATTTCTCCCGTGCTCTCTAGAATTCCTAGCAACTTCACAGAATGCTAGCTAATATTGACGAAGTCAGAGTTCGTATAGTCACTCCATCACCCTTAAAGACGATCCCTTATAAGTAACAATAGTATAAAAAACACCTCATTTTCCTGTACCCGAGCTTGTTCGAAAACAGCAATTTTGATTACCCACTAAATGATCCATAGAGGCATAATATGGTAAGCTGTCAACAGAGACGAAATGGCCGTTAGAGATTATAATATAAGATCGTAAATCGTGGCCTAGTTTACGTCTTGATAAATAGTCTACTTTAAGGTACTTAATTGCGTTTTATTTCACCACAATATTCCTTAGTTCGACCGGGCTAAATGAACTTGCAAAAGTGCGAGGATCTTTACGTTTTTCTCCTTTGAGGTAAAAAAAAATCGGAGCTTAAGGTATTTGAGGTCTTTATTTTGCTTGTAACGTTGTATGTGTGTTTAAACGTAGTGCAGAGGCTTTTATTAAGTTTTATTTTCTGGCGATGAAATCAGTTGTGATCGCCTTTTCAAATTTGCATCGACTTGGTTCCTTCATAGCTTATTCAATGAACCATACTTCTGTACTTAGTATATGTTTGAGGGAGAGTAAAGCATCTTAGTAGTAAATGCGATAAGCATTTGCAGTTTCATATAGCACTGTAGCTTTTATTCCAATCTCTTAGGTGGGGCAGACATAGATGTGTGAAATACATAGCACATATATATCATATTTATAAGCCTTGATACTTACCAAAGTGACTCATCTGTTGAATGAAAACAATACTTGAAACATTTCACTTCAACTGGAAGAGTCTCTGTAAATATACTTGACAAAGCTCCCCAAAAGTGAATTTAAATCTGGTTAATGAAAGAATGTACTTGAAACACGGTCCCGTGCAATGACTGAATCTTGGGAGTCTGTCAATAGAGAATGGAGAATAAAATGGAACATTTCTTTCCTTGTTTCTAAGTTTACGGTGTGGGTTTAATGGTTACTGTGTGTGAACAGAAAGATGGAATTCATCCTGATAGTTCTCACCCTGAGAGAGGCATATATTTTGTTGCAACTATTGTCATCCTTTTTTTTTAATTATAGTTTATTCTTTGAGGGATATCTTTTGTATTTTCTTGAGCTATGTGAGCTACTTTGTAGTCACAGCAGAAACACAATCTGACCGACAGTTCTAGTCAACTGTAGAAATCCAAAGCTTTATTCGATTCAAGATGCATTCGTCTGAGGCTGGCAAAAGGTTACTGCTATCTTAAAGTAGCTGCTGAAAAGTATACACGGTTATAGGCTTTCTGTTACTGAAACTTGATTACGGGAGGTCTTTAGTATTTACACCGATAAAGCCTTTCTACCAAGAACTTCTTAGATTTAGTTGTGTACAGACAAAGACAAACGGGGCGAGATATCCAACGAGAGGCTAGCAGGGGATCAAACTCATTACCATGCCAAGAAAAAAGTTAAATCTCTTTGACATCATCGCTGAAATCCACTAAGAAATCTGATACCTAGAATAGGTCGTAAGTTCATCTGAGCCCTTAACTCAGTTTACTCCATGTCTTTCATGAAGGTTCGTATTCCCTTATTTGTGACAAACTCAAATAAATGCTTCGTTGCTTGCACGTACTGGTAGTATTTTTTCGTGAGTGACAAGAGTTCATTTTCCCGACGAAACGTGCTCTTTTGTTAATGGGAGACATTTGTCACGAAGGAATGTATTCGTATAGATGTAGGGAAAATAAAACAATTTTAAACATTTATGATTCCAGATGAGGCCATAACCGCGATACGTAGTAAATGCCAATTTTACAACTGACTCACTCTGTCAGTAAAAGAAAAAGCGTCAGCGGAGTCTTTGAAAACAAGAATTTGACGTAAAGATGTAAAATGAATGTCACTTCCAGCAGTTATATTTTTTTAAACTGGGAGGGAAAAACAAAGTTTTGTTGTTTTTCTCTTCTTGTGTAAAAAATATATGCATCGCGTGAAATGACGATGTTTGTCTGAACGTGTGACTTTTTACAAAAAGAAAAGAAATAACACTCTTCATTTTGTTTTGTTGTCATTATTGGGATTTATGTTGAGTGGTATCATTTGTCTCTTAAATGTCAAGTTTAATTGCATTGTTTTATTTGATTTGATTTGACATGTTTATTTCCAGCATAAACTGATGAGTACAGGTACAAAATGAACAGACATTTAAAATATAAAAGTGAAAGTAGTGGTTGTATGGCACATGTATATAAATGTTAATATGTCTTCACGTATCAAATGCATGGAAAAGGAGAAGACAGATATACAATGCTTGTTCACACCTTTATCAAAAAAAAACAGAAGACTTAAAAGGAAATGTCATAATTCACTGGAAACATGTATGTATGCATTTTTACATTTTTGTTTTGTTTTGAACAGTAAAAAAAAAACCGACGTATGTAAAACAATTCATTCGCAAACACCAATAAACAACTGAACAACTTAAGTTCATTTGTTACTTTTAATCTCCTGTTTGTTGTCTGATTTCTTAAGAAATGAATGAGAGGAAAACATGAGTGAATAACAAATATCATAACAAAAATAACAGAAATACATTAATCGAATGACATGCATAGGCTACAATGAGCAAAAACGGACAACACAAATAGTGTAAATTATACATGACTTATTGGCACCACCTACTACACATTTGCAGGAAACAGAAACTGAACTTCACTCTCCTAAAAAGTCTGTAATGTGAATATACTGTGAAAATCGCATTCAACCAGAATAAAAGAGGTTAATGCTCTTTTTTACAAAATCAGCAAACAATTACAGGGTTGTTATAATTTTATCAACCTTTTTTTTTGTAAATCATAAGGCGGTAAGTTTAAGTCATAACAGTTACCCTTGTCTATTTTCCCAAAGGAAATAACAACAGCATTAGTTTAATATGCAATATATAGAGAGTATTATGTTAATTGAAAAGAAGGAAAAGGTCAGAGATGCAACCTGTATGAACTGATTCTTCTCACGGCTAATTTGTAGCCTTTATTGCACAGATTTTAAACAAAAACATTTGACCATTTTCCTTGCAAAACAAAAATGGGAGGTATAGAAGAGTCAACAAATTACCTTGAGATATATTCTCAAGCTCTTCCAGTCCACGTAAACAACAACGTTACTTTATAGGCCGAAATTTGAACTTCATGTAGTGTGTATATCAACCCTGTGGTGGTTGTGAGGTTTACAATATTCTGTAGTTGATGTGAGGACTCCAGTTGGTTTGGTAGGATCCAGCACGGATGCAGAGGGGAGGGGGAGACCGTCCCCGCCCTCACAGTATTAAGACAAAAATGTAAAAACATAAAACGCCCAAAATATAATCAGATCTAAATCATACATTTGGTTAGACATTTTCGGTACATGGGGTACAGTCAGGAATGCAAAGACCTTCGTTCAATAGAAACTGAATCATCTTTGAAGCAAGTGGATGCTTATTTAAATGTCTAAATTATGTGTCTTAACATACCTACGATTTTAGCGCTACAGATAGGTCTATTTGACTGACTTGGGTTTTTAATGTAACTATAACGTTAGGTCCAAACGTACGTCAGGCTGTCTTACGTTACTCTAACGTAACACCGATCAATCCAACCACCGGAAGTATTCAGTAACATATGACGGTGGTAAGGCCTATGTTAACTTCCAAGTAATGTCTTGGGCCACTACTCTTTTTTAATTGACGACTTTTAGTATTCGTTATACTAGCCTGAATACCTCAGACTTTGGCAAGCCAGACCAAGGAGACATGTATAGCTACAACAACCGCCGAAATACATACCATCAGAATTATGTGTGGCAAACTAGCCTATATCGATGGAGGCGGTAGAACCAGAATGTGTCACTGTGTCAAGTAATCACATTCATTCACTTGAACGTCCGTCGTCATAAAACCATGGAGGTGCAAATGGTAAAACCTTCACAACTTATCTCAACTGCTTAAAGAGAAGCGCCACTGTGTCTCTCATTATGCATTTCTTTTGCTTCTGGTGCTATAGGCCGACACTTACACAGCAGGTAAGTAATTATGGTTGTCGACTACGTTAGCGCCGAACTTTAAGGGGCTGAATTATCCCGGCGAAACTCCCACTTTCTTGTTACCCCACCTCCCTCCCCCCTTGTTCATTCCCCAGTGAGTGTGAACACTATGATATGAACGGATGGATGACATTCTTGGGTGAGCTGGGGATCGGGTAATCTTCAACTTTTGAGCCTTGTCGGGGTAACTCGGTGGTATTGAGAAAATATGTGTGGGAAAATGTCAGGTCAGTCTTGTAAAAATTAAATAGCCGGCCAATTCTGACAGCCTAAAGTCATAGTTTTGCTACAAGTGTTATAATTTTTAGTTATTAAAGAGAACGATACGACAGATCATAAGTGATTCATTGATATTAGTGACCATAAATGAACTTAGGACCTCAGTCTTAGGCATACTAATGTCGGTTCATATGCCCACGTTACTTATGCGTTCATTCCAGTCATTATGTAACTGAACGGCATAATCATAATTACAAACAAATTTTTAGATATTTTAGTTATAATGTGGCTCACATCTTTATAACAAATTAGTCATATGATTCAGCAAATTACTTTTGAATAAATTCGAGTAACAGCCAACACTTCAGTCGCGTTGTCAATAATCGTTAACCTTTGTCAACTGACTGGAAAGCATATCTCGCGGCCTTGCAAAGAACCTCCCAGATTATTAAAAGGTAAAATTGAAGGGACCACTGATTTCCTCTCACGTCTTGAGGCATTTTAAACTAATTTTTGTATGTTTAATTTGTCTCATCTTCCGAAGCTTCCGGAGGCTTTGTGACGCGGTCCCTGGCCCCTGGGCTCGTGGCGCACCTTTGGTGCACTCCGTTCCCCCCCCCCCCACTTTACAGCAATTGCTGGATCCGCCCTTGGTAGGATGTTTTGCTAAATACTCCTTATCAAAATCATAAGTAGTTCTTATTATTAGTCAAGATACAGCTGTTTTGTTGTATGTCAAAACTTAGCCAATAACTCAAGCGGATTGCGTTGTTGCTGTCGGCCTCTTTTCCTTATATTTTTTACAGTAGTGGCATTAACAATGAGACACTTATAACGATACACCTCCACTAAAAGTAATAATAATAATATTGGAAATTATACTTATAGTTGACCAAATGTAATCGTAACAATTAAGTCGTATTGTGACTTAACGTTGCGTGGACAAAATTGTTTACGAAAACAATAAAACTACCCTGTATACCTTTGCATGAAATTTCTGAAATAATGGACGAAAATACCTTTACTATATAAGAGACTTTACAACTAAAAAGCCTATTCTTATGTCTGGACGGTGGTATATGTGCTATTCGAAGCCTACTGACACTTTACTAATAGCATAAGTTTCTCTATAAGATCGTTATCCTAACCTGGACTCGCCTAAGGTATTATAATTAGCCTAAGTATACCTTTTTATTTTCTGTAAGATCCTTTTAACTGCTGGTTAGTTAATAGGTAGTTGTAGTTGTTTTTATTCATGTTATATTAACATGGCACTCCAATTATATACCAATAGGTAAAACTGTTTCCTTGTTTTCCTTTCTCCTCGTAAATCCCCCACCCCATGTAAATCCCTTTTCTTTCACATCTCATATGTATATCTTTGCTTATTGCCTTTCTGTTTCATTAACGGTTAGCTGTAACGGTTACAAAAGAATCAACCGTATTGCGAGCAAGTATTGACCTTGCCAAGCACTGAATATTTAGAAAGATACCGTTATCCTATGGTGGAAATCGTTATTTTCAAGACTTGCATTACAAACAAACGCCAGTTCGAACCTCAGTCTTCAAATCAATATAGACAAGCCTTAAGGATACTGGTTGGTTTGTTTATAATTGAGCATCACGGTTATAGTTTAGCTGTAGATACTCAGGAGGCTTCTGTTACTGTGTTACTCTTTGTCATTTTCAATTCAACCCGAAGCGATGTCCGTGGAGTTAAAGGGTCCATACCTTTTGCTCTCTATGATTTTCCTTGGTACATATTTTATCAAAGTTTTTTTTCCTTATCTTAGTCTAGAATTTTCTTCATTTAAATGTCAAGGGTGAACTTTCGTATTAACATACCGTTGAAATGTACACAACGTGGCACGCTAGGATGGACTCAGGGGTTGCATCAATTTCCTGACTTATTAATAAGTAGGATTTGAAAGTGATGATATCTGCAATCAATGAAATTCAAGTTGTTTTTAAAAATTGTTTCAAGCTTAATATTTCGTATCTTAATCTAGATAAGCATTTTAAAAGTAAAGTTAATTATGCATACTTTGATCTAAAAATAATGGACTTCCAACTCCTATTACTGTACTTCTGGGGATACGATTTACAACTTTCAATTGCCTATATTCACAAATGTCTAGTTTATTGTCTCTGTGCATGCAAACCTGGTCCAAGATTGACGATTCATCAATATATTGAGGTATCTTTCCAATTACGATGCTCCTATAATTTCTTACATATGTTCTCTCTCTCTCTCTTTTTTTTTTTTTTTTTGCTTGGAAAGGAAAGTTGTTTGATGTAAACGGTGCTGAGCAGTAGAAGGCGAAGATGAACCAGAGGAGTATGAAATATCACTGTGGGATATTGGTGTTCTGTTCCCTCTTTTTATAACAAAAATACACAGGCGTTGTTAGTCGATTCCAATACACGCTGTATGAGCGCGTAAATCCGCTTCCATTGTTTTAGGGCATGCGATACAAAGAAAGGCAGTCAACGTGATAGACAGCTATTTTTGTTTACGCCATTTATTGGTATTAGTTGTTAGAGTATTGTCCAATACTTAACTTCATAATAGTTAAGTTACTATCTTGGACCCCCACTGATGATAAAATTACTGTGGGAAGGTTCGAAGGCTCTGCTGTACGCAGCGGTAACAACATGGAATTTGTGTGTCCATCAGAACGTTCTGGACCTGAATACGTACATTCTGAAACCTTCGCTTTCTTCTATCATGTTATCGAACAGGTGTTTTTGAAAAGAGATGGAATGTTTTGGAACATAAGGTTCTAGCAAATATCTTTCCTATGTATACCCTCGTCGATTGAGAGGTTAAAGAAGAATACTTCTACCTGATGTGAGAAGATCTACTTTGTCACCTCCACTTTGTGTGTTTTCTTATTACCTGTGTAATTTAGACCACACAATAGAGTCAACAGTGACAGTCACATATTTATCGCCGAAGCCAACCTAGCCTACACCGCGAAAGTCTGAGGTACTAGTTATGGTTATCACCTATCGCCTACACTCTGTGTCCAGTCGTTGTTGTTACGACATTCCTTGATCCTGGGACACTGTTTTACCGATCATCTACATCGCTGAGGCTCGCGTTACACTTAGCCGACGTTAATCGCCAGTCGCATTTACGCCAACGTATCCGGCCATTCGATCACTGTGGCCGCCTACGCTACAGTGAGGTCCAAGCTGTGTTACCAGGTAACACCCTAATAGTTAAGCCTAACTTAACTAGTCTAACTTAACTAGTCAATTAATCTCTAATTAATTGAACACCCTTACCATGTATCAATAATGACTTACTGATTGGTGACCGATGCTAACAAATTACGCCTCTAGGGGTAAAACTTGCCTAGCCTCTTTCTATGCATATTGTATAATATATACTTATGCATTAGTCCTAGTAGTAGACCCTAGTCCTATATATCAACAGCAGCGTATACAGAGACTGAGAGTGAGATAATGAATATATATATATATATGTATGTAGCTCATAAACCTTTACAATTTGTACCTTTGTCATAATCCATAATTAGTGATGACTTTTCTGAGTAGGGCAATTTATCCAGCCAATGTAGTATTGGCTAATTATGTTTCTTTGCAACAAAAAAACATCTGTAGCTAGACAACATTGCTAATCTACAGAAGACATATGAAGTCTACGACAGTTCACTTTTATTATTTTGATCAAGCCTGTGGTTAATATGTAATAAATATCCTGCACTACAACCGTATGCTATTGATCGCATACACTGCACTGACTGTTAATGGTTGTAAAGTTACTTTCAGGTCTCTCGAATTTGGGGGCGGAAGGCAAAGAAACTGCAACGGCTCTGCTGGAAAAGTAATCTGCGTTACTGTTTTGCTGTAAATTCCCGTAGGTTACATTTCACTGGGCTGGATTTGGATTCACAATCCTTTTGATTTTTATTTTGCCTGTGCAAGAAATTTGACAATATGGACTAATAAAACTTAAAAGACTATATCTTCCCACGAGATAGCTGTTAAATGTGTCATAATTACAAGAAATCAGAATTAATTCTCCTCGCGAGAAACGAAGTTGTGCACGTAAACGTAGATCAGTATATTGGCTTATACGGTACATGTACAAATTGTGCCAATTAAGTTGGCAAAGAAGAGGGTGGGGATGAAGCATTATCGGGGTGAGAAGTTCGAACACGTAACCACGAAAATACTTAAAAAACACACTTTCAATTGAACGCACCCGCAATGACTTAAAATGATCGTAGTATGGTTACAATGCAAAGTTAACATCGTCACTTGAAATCTACTGCGTCAACTTGAACTCTTAAGCAAATTGTTTGGTGTGCTAGTCGCGCATGGTGTGATTATTGGGGCTTCTAAGTTCAAACTCTTCATACAGAATATAGAGAAACAGTATTGATATATGTGGCGATATGTAGTTAATCTAGTAGGTACCCGCTGCTAGCTATATGCAGACAGAAAGACAGACTGCAGTTGGAACAGAGTAGCCAATTCGAACAAATTTTATCAACATTTAGCTTCAAACTAGACTTAATTTTTTTTTTCAAGTGCAGCCAAGTGCAATAGTTTGAGACTGTCGTGGGTAGCCTTCGTAAGGAGATGCATTGATTGTATTAGTCGTTTTTGGTTGGAGGTCGCAACTTCTCGTGAAATTGATCTCTTCAGTAGTTACCACTGTTAAATCGCTCTTGCCTTTGCTCTGGATTATAGCATTGTTATAGTTGTTGCAGGTGCTCGAACATAGAACTTGTTCGAATCTTGAAAGAGTTACTATGCTCATAAAAATGTTTTGCATGGTTGTCCTGTGTAATAAATTTGTGTCTTCATAGCCTATGTGTCGCTTTGAAAAAAAAGAAAAAGTTTGCAACATTGTGGGAGGCCATTTCGTAAGTCTATTTAGTCAATACGAGATTCACTGGCAAGGTAGGTTATATTAAATCGTCCTGTCGGATTGACATTTTCATAAACCCACTAATGTTCCGGTTTATGGTTTACTTTGAAAATGTGCAAACATGTTTGACATTTAAAAAATACAGAAATTTACAGGGTCTCTCCTTCTCGCTGGATTACTTCTAAGGATATAAATTTGCAGTAACGCACAGACCAAATTTCGAAAGAAGAAATAAGCTTCAATTTAACAAGATAACGAAACAGACGTTTTGCGCTGATGTTTTTGTTTCCAAAGCTTGAAATTTTGATAATGCAATAAAACACGTCACTCAAAATTTTGTTTCGACGGATGAAGGGTTTATCACGTGACTGAAAGTGCAGAGACTCAGCTTCACTCAAAACAGGCGCCTATAAGTGGGAGCATATTCTGGATTGTTCAATGTTTTTTATCATATTGCTAGTATTTCCCTAATTTATGGGATAGACCTAGAACTGTTAACCTTGAAATTCGAGGGAAGTGCCATCTCCATCTAATAGGAGTTCTTTTGTTCCAGAAAAGCTTTGATGGCGCCACGCTTATACTGTCTTCGGCAAGCTTTTCTACTTTTTAGACAAATTTCTGGTTACGTCCCTGACTGAATAGCTGATGAAGATGTGCAGTGAGCCTTTGCATTTTATTGTTGTTAAGTGTTGACCACATCCACTGTCAGTAAGTCATACAATATGGTGAGTAAGTCATGGATATTGATAGTCTGATCATTATTGTGTACAGCACTAGTGTAAGGTTTGTAACACATGTTAGTCTTAACTGTATAGTAAGCAATGGGAGCCCTACCACCACAGTGGTTTCCAGTGTTGCTACAAAGTACAGTGGGCACTTAATTGAGTATTACAAGAACAGTGTAAGAGGGAATCTTATCACTGACTTCTAAAGGTTTTCACGCTTGAGTGTCTATTGTTTCCGCATGGGATCGATGACCGAAGCAATAGATTTTAGGTCCTCTGTAGAAAATTCAATAGATTTCTCCGGTCCTCTCAAGATTGACAATAGACAGTCTATTGTTAAGTTCAGGGTTGCAGAAGAAAAATTTTTAAAAAGTAGCACAATGAGGTCCTCGGAATGAATGGAAAACAAAGCTGTGTGTACGTACCTGTGTGTTGTTTAGTACACAAAAATCCTTCATATATAGTGTACAGATTGGGCCACCGGGAATGCAAGGGTAGAACCAGAAGAGCTTGTCACAACTGTCCACATTTGTTGCAATGAATTGCATCTAAGGGCATTCAGTCAATGGAAAATTTCCAAGGCGAGGAGAAAAACCTCCTTTTAGACCATTCCCAGCATGACTCTTACGTCAGTTATGGCCCTCAAAGGAATTGCATCCATCAGTGGCCTGGGCTATCTATAAATGAGACGTCTATTGGACCGCAGGTCAACTCCAACGGGAGAGTATGTCTTAATGTTTGATACGGATTTTAAAAAGTATCATGGTTCACCAAGTCTAGTCAGCGATAGTGAATCCTCATGTTTTTTTTTTTCTTTCTGTGAGTGTAATAAAGTACTGTATGAAAGCTATCAGTACAATGTGCCTCGTTTGTGTCACAGTGATAAATCAGTACTGTGAGTAGCATTTAAGTAGTACAATGGGTTGACATGTTTATTACAATGTGACGTGAATATATACGATGACGCACATTGGTTTAGCAGTACTATGAGTATCAGTGCTACAGCGAGTCTCTTGTAATTCTCTACTACGAGTTACAAAGTATTGCGGACAAGGTATCACGCAGAGTACTGTCTCTACTGTGGGTCGTCGGGCACTGTAAATAGTATTATTCAAGTAGAGTGGGTTGCCCTCATTACTGTAAGTACTGCAAAGTAGGCCTACTGCATAATCTGTAAAGTGTACTGGGATAACGCAGAGGGGATTATCAATATCGTATACAACTTCAGTCGAGCTGTTCACCTTTACTTGGGTGTTACAAATTGCGTGGCTGTACCATATACCGGCCAACAGCAGTGTATTCAAGAACCACATTGGAAGACTTCATCAATACTGTAATTATTACTACCCGAGTTGGTCTTCATGTTCACTGTGGGTTGTGCTATGCACAGTGTACTTGAATGTGACAGTAATGAATCATCAACATTATACGTCTACAACCAGTGGGGCATCGTATCAAAAAAGATAATATTGATATGCCAAGTAAGTCGTATTAATAAACTTCAACATCAAACGGAACTTACAGCTATTTTGAAAATATTCATCATAAACCTTTGACTGAAAAATTAAGGAGAAACGTTTTAAAGAGTGAGGAGAAAGAGCATGCAACATGCTAAATATGCTAAGAAGCAAGCGACACCAAAAAACTCAAATTGCCAAGGGTATACACAAAAACATTTAACTGGGACGGATGAACTTATAGCTTTTTTATAGCATTCGTGCTTGTATTCGTCCATTTTAGATAAGCTACTTCATGCACAGATTAGATCGAATATTGCTGCCAGGTGATGTAAATTTATGTCAGCAAGCAGTAATTTGCTTACAATGCATACCACAGGGCATTAATAAGATGCAATCTTTCCGCAGCATTAAAACTTGCATACAGAACTGAAGAACGTGTTTAACTCCGTTGATCTCCACTTGCTTGTAGCAAACAAAAAATATTTGCAGTTACTGTGCAAGATTTATAAACTTGAAACGAATGAACTGTAATTCCACTATTTTTACCATTAGAAAAAAGTCTCTCTTTGACATTTTTATTTTGTCTGAATTAGTAGTTGTTTAGTAAGTAGACTAAATGATGTCTTTTCGGACTGGTGATGCAATTATATGGAGAGCTCTAAAAATAAATATTACATTCTCTGGACAAAGAGAACGCTTGAAGTGTTTGCCGTCTTCATAAAATTAAAAAATTGGTTTCACCCCTAGGAAATAGAAAAGGGAAGAAATGGCTTAAATCTAGGCTATTGTAAATAAAAAGGTTATCCTCGATCTTATTCTCAATATATATACTTCGAGTTTTTATAAGGAATATGTTAGCTTGATAACGAGGAAAGGGTTGATTATATGAACACAGGCATCACATGCTGTTAACAGGCATTGCAATAGTGTTGTACACAGTAAATTGTAATGGGACGCACTGGACTGCCATTTGTCCAATGCATCCTTAAAGCTGAAATAGAAGCTGAAAATTTGTCAGTGAAAGTCACTCATTCTGAGGGATATGTTACAGCCACTACAACAATAAACATTGTTTAAGCTCTTTTTTCGTATTCATGAATATTTATATCCATTCCACTAGTCTTTTTTTTTTATTTCAAGCAACGATGATTGACTGCTATGCTTTAGTGTAGAGTCTGAATTTTGAAGGCCCAAACAAAAAAAGTCGAGACAATCTTAATAGTCAAATATCTGGAAGATGAGTGCACAGTTCTCTTTCAGATTTTGTGACGGGTGATCTTTTCCCCTACTCTCTCTTCCCTGAAACACCGACGAAGGACAAAAGCAGATGACCAGGCGATTGCCAGCACAACTCATATTCCAGCTTTAAAATGTCTTGTTCCTAAAGTAGAGAGGATATTGAAACAGAATTTCAACTGGTCCCCATCCTCTCATGGTAAAAGAAATGTCGATCCCTTGCAGTTACAACAGACACGTAGAACGAATGCATGAACGGACGAGGCTTTTCATATTACTTCTTCGTAAAGCCAAATTCATACCTAAACCTAATTAATCCCGACCTTCCCCCCATAATGTGAACATCTAACTTGAAACCACTCTTTGTACGAATCGTAATCATCATGAATCATAATTTCTGTAATATTTCAACTCATGTGATTTATTATGTTATCAATCATTAGTAGAATTAGTTCCATTCTTTGCCTAACTTTAATTTTTTGCAAGATAACATAACATATTCATGATTGTTGTTTATTTAACCGTAGTTGTCTGGCTGGTGAACAAAAGATAACATCAACGTTTTGACCGAATCAAAGTTTTAAGAGACCAAAAAGCAGTTGCCTTGTAGCACTGTGAGATTCCTTAAGATAATTTAACTTAAAGTTAGGTGCCTTTTAATTTGGCCACAAAGTAAGTTTCTAGATACCTAATGGTGCCTAGGAATAATTAATATCAAAATCCGATACATAAGCATGCTTGCCTGTGACAAATCATGGACTTCAAGCTCAGTAAGAAGGTGATATTTATCTGATATACGCTTTTTGCCAAGAATCATTCTGAAAACTAACTGAAATGTCAAACAAATCAACGGAAGACTGTGAGGACTGAGCAATTAGCAACAAAAACTAAGTAACATTAATTATGAGAGGAATAGAGAAATAAAACAAAAGTAATGTGTCATCATCAAAGAGAAAATTTTTGACCTTATTAAAAAAAGTAATGTGATTATCTTTATGATAAAAAAGTGGCAGATGTCATGATAACCTGGGACAACACCATTACTTATTGTTTTAAACATTGCCTGTCTCCAAGAACTGGATGGACTGACAAGGAAACCAAAAACATGCTCCAAGGTGCTATAACCAACAGACGACAAAGGATAACACTTGCCCCAAAATCAGCGAAATATCATTGAGAGAAGTTCTCGTGTTTCGTACATCCAGTTACGTAAGACTAGGAGCACCCTAAAATACTCTTTAGAACAAAAAAAAAAACAAATATGAAAACTGCCTGGTAATGGTAGATCAAATTAGTAACTTAACGACTGGTTTGAAAATAATGACCAGAGATTTTCTTAGTCGCAATTTGGATTCAAAGAAAAAAAAAGAGAGAAGGAAATATGATGAATGTTATCAAGGAAGAGACAGCCCTTCGTAGGTACTAAATCGGAAGCAACTGCCTTTGTAGGAAGTGAATTTCGAAATCGCCAAGCGACTACCAAAAAAGCAAATTACTGAAATTTGCCTAAAGCTCATCTTACATTTTGGGGATTTTCAATTGATCATGAAACATGATACAGTTCCATTTGCAGGACTGTTTGGGGGACCTTTATAAAAATGACAAATTAAGGTACAGAGGATTTCCTGGGAGGATATAGTAGAAAGGATAAAACAGGTTAGTAATCGCAAGTCCCCTGCAAAATGATACAATTTGTGATATAATGCCGTAAATATTTATTCTCAAGGGATCAATCGAACTGCTTTAACGACTACTGCAAAATAGTTAAAACCATTTCTAACACTCATTCATTATCCCCCTTTTTTCCCTCTAAGCAGCAACTAATCAAGCAATATATCCATTTTATTGTTAAAAAATGGGAGACAGTATATCAAATGCCACATGAAGTTTCTAAAAGCGTATTTCCTTTCAATATTCTAAGCTCTTGTGATCCGACAGAAAATATGACCTTTCATAATTTTTGTACAGACGTGTTTTACCTGTGAACCTGCTTACCTGGATAAGAAAAAATATTTATGCAACCCTCCCGAAGCGACTGCATCATAACCTAACAGGATGATAGGCTTAGTTCTGATTACACTTTATTTAAGTGTTCTGTCTGCATTTTACTTCGAAGGGACCCTCCTATACTTATTTTTATACCTTAAAGTAAAAACTAAATTGTTTCTTTTCAACCAAGTCTCTCATGTTACTGAGTGTTTTGAAAGTGTGTGTCCTACTCGTAAGGGAAATAGTCAGATGGAACAGGTGTTTTTTTTTTTCTTTTTGTTGGACTAAGGATCCTTTTGGTCAAATCTTTTACTTTTTTATCAATTTCCCACTAATAATAGCTTTAAAACATTTGCGTCTGACCCATTTTTAAAGACGGCTGCATAGCCACTTTGGTAGGTCTTGTGTCATAACAGTACAAGTCCGCCTTTAAGGCTTCGGGGTCAGTAACTGCGTTGTGTAAAATTTAAATGATTCACTAACTCAACATGGTGAAAGAAGTCACACACAGAAAAGACTAAGAATTTTCCAGCAGGACATCAAAGAACAGGTGGCATTATAGGCTACCCTTCAGCAATCAAGGAGGCGAACTGCCTGTTTTCATAGAGCGACTATAACATCTTTTTCGAGCAATCAAGGTGAAAGAGACCAAAACACGACATCTTGACTGGTTTGATACCTCCTCCCCCTTTCTCCCTCACCCCCCCCCCCATTGACTACACCCCAAAGGAACAACGACTCAAATATGTGCAATTATTGAATACGACGGATAATATTAAAGTGATTGCGCGTGTACTGAAAAACCAAAACGATAAGATTATGTTTTATCTTAACTTTTTCTTTATTTTAAAAAAGTACACGCGAGGTTGTACGTGAACGGACTGTCTTTCAATGAAGGAAAATGACAGTAACTACTTCGAAAAGCAACGGGATTGGCATAAAAACATTAAAAAACAGAAATCATATTTGAAACTTAACGATTCTTCCTATAACCGCCTACATAATGAATGTACAACAGTACAGGTCTCACTAGTGTATCAAAAACATACTACTCAAGTCGTCGCTCCTTGGCAGATATCGGGAGTTGTAGTATTTGGTGAAAGGAAACACTGTATTTACAAATAACCTAAGAACTGAACACAACCTTGCCGCGGCGTCGGGTGATCCTGAGTTTGTACCTGAATATTCAATTCTAGTGTACTTCCCATTGGCTTGCTCAAAGAAGTACACCGTTGATTTGAATGAAAACTGTCAACCACTACATTATCGTATTCAACACTTTTTGTCGTTATGTTAGAAGAATTTGAAATCATATGGCAAAATTAACCAACTGAAATCTATTTATTTTCCCAGATTGTGTGAATGGTGTAATTAAAAGCCTTACCAAAGTTTTGGAGATGAAATTTCAATGTTTTTACTTTTTGCCTACGCACGCAATCACTTTTACAGCTGTAAAATTTAAGCTCCTTTTACAATGAATGACTTACTTTTTGTTCAGATTTCAATGTTGACAAACTACGATTTTAATGAGCTCTGATAGGGAAAACGAAACCTAGACAGAAACACAAAAACTTTCAGTCAGAGATTAGGCACATTTGCACGTGGAATTTATATTTCACTGGAGGGTGACTGGTCAAACTTTGTTCTCCTTGTGTGATCAGCGTAGGAATCTACTTTTGGTCAATTTTCGACGGCGACATCGTTAGACAAGTGTAATGGACATGATGCTGCTTAGTTTATTTTCTCTTAATGTTATTCCTTTACTTTTGTTGTTATTGTTTATTTTGTTGTGGGTGGATCTTCATCCGTTGGGAGAAATCTGGGAATGAAAATGATGTTTTAGATTGTATCTCACCACAGATAAGTCGCAAACTTGGGTTGATGCATCATCATCATTCAGTTGGTGACTCTTTGTCCTCGTAGACTCTATATATACTTTAAGTAACAAGATAGGACTGGCATCAATTCAAAATGAAATACATAAAAGGTTTCATTCCAGAGAAGTTCAATGATCAGAAGAAGAGCAAAAGGACACTGTGTGAATACGCCGTGAAAACTGTCTTCATTCATTGCACTTAGTATTGCGTAGCTGACATTTCTTTAAGGTCAAATAAGAAAATATCATAGTGCTTTGGATATCTGATTACAATGATATGAAATGGATTAAGAGACCCAAGAAGCTATAATTTAGGTTAAGTAGTTGAAAAGCGGAGGTACTATGACTTGGTTATCTGTGTCTATGGCATAGCGAAGGTGAGCCCGGGTCTTCTCCTTTGGCCGTTCTTTTACCTCCTTAGTCAAGTACACATTCCCACCTATAGGCCTATATAAAAATTAGTCATTAGCATGTGAAGAAAAATTAACCGGTTTAGAAAAATATGTGAATTTCACGAAACAGTTTAATAATCCTCTTTAAGGAAACCTATCATCTCTAATCCCGGGAAGGGTAGTCTTTCCTCCAGACTAGGACTCTCCTGTAATTCTTAAAGAGGGGCGGGCTATATGTATATGCTTTTGCTTTCATTCACGTATGAAAAGACTACCGGCAAACCTGACTTAATCCTTTCGAAGAAACACTGTTGTTAACTCTTTGCCTAAACAATACCTTCATGGCCTGTCCCCTTCAGCTACCAATAAATAGCATCCATTTTTCAAAGGAGTTCAATATCATATAAATGACTGGAACTTATCTTCTTAGAAGTTAATCGTTGACTGAGATGATATCAGTAAAAGTACGTGTATTTGAAATGATCAACAGCTACAACGTTCATCACAGTTACGGAATAATCGAGCCATATTGTTTTCATCATTACGGTGACTTTATCCCTGTTAAAAAGTGAAGACATAAACTTTCTCAGGCTTTAACCACTTTTTGCTCTAGAATCTATATCTGGTTCATTGTGTTGTTCCCATCCCTATCAATTATCAGTGCTATTGAGTTCCTCCAACTGTATTGCCACGATTCTTGTTTTATGAGGTGCTCTGGATGTCGTGAAAAGCAATATACATAGATATGTTGTTTTGACTTGTGTGATCCTCTCGATAATTACAACAGACAGCCGACTTCGACGATGAAATGAAAATCACACAGCTACAACTTTGATGTTTTGAACCTCCCATATTAAGGGACCAAAAAGCACTTTAATTAGAAAGCAATCGAAACGACCCGACCTTACAAGGTAATTCCTCCGTGGATGAAGTTAATAGAGCTTTTGGAGAGAGAATTTTGTTGAGGTAGATAAATCGTATAAACGCCTATGTTCATCTTCTATGGATGGATATAAATCTATTCTTCATTCTGTACTACAGATTTCTTCGATTTCACTTCACTTTCAAGACTATGTGAGCATTTTCTGCATACGTAAAACTTCCAATATTCGATTCATAACGCTATACTGTTTAACGATATATTGTTTCGTAACGATATATGTAGTTTGTTATTCAAAAATCACAAGTTAGCAGCCAAGGGTAACCTCAATGTAAGGCTTTACTCTTTTCCATCCCTCCATGAGTGACTCTAGTCTTCAATTTTCAATTTAATATTCTGCATATTTAAATTATCTACCAAAGCTCTATTGCGTGTTAAATCATGATATTCCCACACAGTATCACCTTGTTGAATGTTAATATATTCAATACCTTGCCTATATGATCAATAATAATGGAGTCTAAATAGATTCATTGCTATTATTTTCTGAAGAGTAGCCATGGAAACGACAAAGCCTGTCGAGCATCCCGGGGGAAACAAGTATGATAATAACTTCTGCATGTTTACTTCACTTTAAAATGTAAAGCACAAACACTATAGGCAAATTGCAACTTCAACACACTTTTAATTTCTTTAATAGTATGGAATGTATTTTCAAATTTTGTCATTACAGCGCATTGTATATGAAATACATAGTTGATATGTCTATAAGCAGTAATAAAATGAGAAGAAAAAACGTAGATCAATGTTTGATCGTAGTAACATGGACTCGTCCACCCAAAACAGGGTTGAAATCCCTTAATTAAAAAAATAACAAATTATATATTCAGAATTATATATTTTAGATTTTCTTATTCCTTTTGCTTTTAGTTTCCTTTTCAAATACCTTTATCATCAGTGTTTTGTTTTACTTTCCTCCTTATCGGGATCAGATCAGAAAAATTATGTATTCATACACTTCTCTTTTGACACATTTCACATTTTTATTTTATTTATTTATTTTTTTTTTTGTGATGGTGTTTTCAGTTCAGTTGTCAGTTAATAAGCACTTCTTTTATTTCAAGTACATTACTTGTATAAAATTCTTTTTCTTCGTATTTCATGCATATTATTTACATAAAGTATTTATTGAAAGGAATAATTTAAGGTACCTGTAAATTCATGACGTGTAATGTACATTTCTCGCATGTTCCATCAAATCGCTTCGCCCTATTTAATTTAAGAAAAGAAACTTTTGCTTGCCATTCCCCGCTTTAATGGCATTTACGCTCGAAGTCAATTCGAATACACTATTACATGTTTTGAAACAAAGCACCAATGGTGATATTTTTTTCTTTTTGTTACCTTCAAGCGGCATCAGAATTTGATGCCTCTTTACTACCTTTCCTGTAACAAAAGTGCTAGTCGTTTTATTTTTAGACCTCTCCGTCAATCTTTTACACAAAAAATGATTGCTAACTAAGGAGAATTTAAAAGATAATTGTTCAAGTTTTGAATATGATGCCAGACCGGTTTTTCAGAAGTGAAGTTGAAGCGGTTGCCTACAACACAACAGAAAGGTTCCATTTGTTTTTCATCGTGTAGAGAATCATGGGCAACCTTTGCAGTTATATGGGTCCGTCATCCACTGTCAAATGGCCTCGTGATTGTGTCATTCAAAATATACTCACCAATGGCGGCTGCTTTAATAGTTGTTTAAACTCTGAAATAATCTTGATAAAGAATTAATCAGCAAATAATGATTCAAAATTACTTGTTTGTTTCCTGACAGTTTTGAGTAATGACACTCTCTCATGCGTGATATCAACCAATAATTGAGCGCACGATACATAAAACAATGTACGAGACAGTCACGCATGCGTAGCCATTTGGCTATGTAGGTCAAGTTAGATTAAGCACTACCTTTTTCTAAAAGTGAATCCCACACCCTACATCTCGATCGACACTTGCTTGAAGGGACTCCGGGAAGGTCAAACTCGTTACTGGCATTTCCATCTGTTGGTTTCGAACGTATCTAATGGCAATCAATAGTGCACGTGGGGGACACCAGGTAATTTGAATGAGATGTGTACGTCTTCAAACTGACCATGACGGTAGTATACCGTCAGAATAAACAACCCGAGGGTTACATATTGCTCAGGTCTTGTTGTACAAAAGCAAAACAAAGGAAAATGCGTAAAAGAGCCTCTGCATTCAAATCGTGTTTGACGTACATTGAAACTTTGTTTTTCCTGCATATCGTTCGTGCTAACAATCACTGGGCAATTGGCTACACGGTGTCTTTTTTTTCTTCAAGAAAGGGCTTTGAACTCTGCAGTATTGAGATAGCATTAAGTGATTTCACTTGCGATTAAAAAGTACTACACTCGATAGTTAACGGTCTTTACATAATCTAATGTAGACCCTGCAAAGACATTTTCTTTACATACACACAATATTACATTGACTATACAAACAATGATCAGATAAATTTCAATATACTGGCGACAATTATAGTCAAAGCCAACAAGACAAGCAAATGCCAATATGTAATTTTCGTGGGAGGGAAGTCTTTCAAAGGAACGAAGCCCTGATCATAACGCCTAAATTGGCGGAAGATGTACGAAGATGCAGTAAGAAGAATTGATATATCATATATTAGGACATCCAAACATTCCTTATAGTTATCGCAAGGTACATGAGAACTATTGGCTAATACCGTTTTCTTAAGTACTTTATGATTCTCACTTTTTGAAGGAGTGAAGCACCATTTTGGGGGTTTTACCCGTATAAGGACGGGGATATCGGTCTAGGTTATACTATCACATTCATGAAAATGTAGCAAAGGCAATATGTCGATACAACGGTGTGCTGCTCGCAAACCGTCCGGTACATCTATGCTCAGATAATATACCGAGTACCGAGTACCGCCGGTGGATGGTCTTGACAACTCGTTAGCGTCTTCTTATATCTTTCTGGAATGAGTTTTGGTCGGAAAGTGACTGGAGAAAACGCTTTTGCTTTTCATGTTTACTTTCAGCTTTCTGTGGTTTGTTTTGTTGATATATGGTCCATCAAGGAGATTTTATGTCGCTCTTAAACAAGAGGATCGGGGTCCAGAGTACACCTCTTAATATCGGTATATGATTAAACTCTGTTTGTCTCTTTATCTTTCCTGCCTGTATTGTTTAACTCATCCACACGTGTTGAAAATAAATCAAAACGCTTCCCCCATACAATGCTTGTCCAGTATAGACAGTCTCCGGCAGTTTAATATCAGCTGGTAATAAGATGCACGTTTCTTTCGCACGAAATTGTTTTTTAACGTAAAATTATATGATGCAGAGAAAATCATATACTCTTCTACAGGGGCTACGTTTGAAGGTTTAAGAAAACTCACAGTTTGCTGAGCGCCCAAGCGCATGAGTGGAATACTGACTGATAGAAGGACAGACTGACACAAATATATGCAATCATGAAGACACGTAATGAATAACGTCGAAAGGGAAGACAAGACAGGCAGACAAACAGAGAAAATTACCATAAGAAAGAAATCAAGCAGAGAGAGATAGCGTTATAATGATTTCAAGTACGTGAAACAACGACTCTTAAAATTGAAACGCTCTCTTTGCTGAGCGTTATCGTGTGTGTTTGTTTCTATGCTACTTTAGTATCTCTGGAAGTCCATCACTTTCACTACAGTTGATGCTAGCACGTATTAAATAATTACAATGTTTACTTTACTACTACGTAAGCAGTATTAAAGCAATCAGCGACAGAAGCGATACGAACATTCACAATCCCTGAAAGTAGTACAGTTCAAAGTAGCAATAACATCTACTGAATCCGAAATTTTCCTCGTTAGCATGAAATTTACTTCAACAAAAGATAATTGTAGGCGACATTAGGGTATATATCTTGCAGCACATATTCAAACCGAATCAGTTTTGTTATCAGATGTCACAAGTACATCTATGTAACATGAGGAGAAGTATTAGCAATGACAGATTTGTAGATGATGAACTTGTTTAACACGTGAATGTAAACCCGATAAGATTATAGCATCAGAGAAGATTTTTCGCTTACCAGAATCGTGTTTTGTCTCCCTGGAGCAACTTTTTGGGCATGAATGTGTTTGAAAACCCTGAACTGAGGTGAAAGTTAGCAACGATAGAGTTTCAATGGTGTAACAGTGAAAAGGGAATGAAACGGTTTTGTAAGTACCATCGATATGCGTTTAATTTCTTGTATGAGTTGGTATTGAAAGGTCAGAAACATAAGTTTCAGGACATTTTCAGGAGTCCTGTGGATGTCTTTACTTAAAGTGTGTGTGACATGAAAACCAGGTTCTTTGCTATTAACCAAATTAATCATTACAAAACGTCGAAAGAATCGCAATTTTTCATAAAGATCTGTCAAACATTGCCCGCATTGCAAAAACACAAAAGGCAAATATGCAATTTTCAACGGAGGGACTCATATGACATCCTTTGTTTACTTAACCTGTTTTTGAGGACAATTGAGAATTTTATATGCCCGAGGGTTTTATTTTGGAAGCATGTTTTGTCTTTACCACTGTGAAACCCGGTATATTCATCTCTATATATTTACCTGTTGAGGTTATGCTAAATAGTGGACCTCCCACTGCCGATAAGAAGCTTGACCTCTTGAAGATCCTCTGCTCTACTGGCTTTTAAATCCAGGAATGGTGATTGCTGACATTGCAGCTTCAGAAAAATCATTCCATCGTCTCCAGCATCTTACAAAAAAAAAATGAATATCTATTATAGTCCAGTCTAGAGTGTTTGGGTTTGATTTTCTTAGAATGACTCCTTGTTAAAGGAAATTTCTCAAAGTCAAGTAAATGGATATCTAAATGAATAAAATTATTTAATAAGGAAGAAACTGCGATATTGTCCTGACGGTTGCCTTGTTCTTCCAGGGTTGTCAAGATTCAGTGAGTGTAGACGATGCCTGTACGGAAAGGATGGCAGGATCACCTTTTCCATACGCCTTTGAACAAATTCGATCAGGGCCATGTCTTTTTTTTCAAATACGGTGTCCAGACTGTAATATCGTGTTCAACAATAGGACGAACCAAAAATGTACACAAACTTTAAATTATTTTGAGGTTTTGTGCTGAAGGTTACGATTAATTACACCCACCTGTGCACAATGTAAACTGAATTTCAGTACTGATTGTAATTCCATAGTCTTTTTCAGAAGTCTTGTAATTGAGTGAGGGGTTTAGCATTCATAAAATAATTATTGTTTGGGTTATTATACCCAAAATGTAATATTGAACATTTATCTTCATTAAACTGCATTTTCCACTCTTTTGTCTAAGACTCAATCTATGAATATCAAGATGAAACAGATATTGGTCCTCTCTTGTACTGATGACTTTCACAATTTTATTATCCTCATCTTTTAGTAATCAATCATTTAAATAATAAAACGGAGAGGGCCGAGTACAGAACCTTGTGCTACAGAACTTGTTACAGGTAATCATGTAGACATGTGACCTTGTACCACTATATTTTGCATACGGTCTGTTAACCAGCTTTGAATCCAACTGTAGAGGGTGACCGTGAATTCCATACATTTTTGGTTTTTAGGAGTAGTCATGTGTGAGGAACAGTCAAAGGCGTTACTCATGTCCAGATACAGCACATTAATTGAATGGGTTACAACTGTCGATACATTTGGTAATATAATTCGAAATGTAATTAAGTAATTCATTCAGTATTTAAGTAACAAACAATACATAGGCTGACAAAAGAAATACTGACTTGACATTATTGGTATTGCATTTTCATCAATATTTGAAAAGTTATACCTCACAAACGGTAATAGATATAAACACTGTTCAAAAGAATTGTCATTTATGTTTTCAAAATGCAACTTCTAAATGAATCCAGCTCTTTTCTAGATGCATATCACTTGGTGTGTAACATCTATACGTCATATGGATCAGTCTCGACGATCACATGAGCAATGCCTGTTCACCTTTCCAGTTTACTGTGTAAATGGAATTCATGGATAAAAAATCAAATCAAATTTATTGTGCGTAGGTTTAGACAACGTGAAAGTACAATACTGATGGTAAGACGTACGACATAGTATGCTGGACCCTAAAAAGCAGCGGTAAGTTCGAAAGTTCGCATATCCACCGATTGTTCGATATGAAAGCAAGTCTTTAGCCAACGTATCATTATTGCTATTTTATTTTTCTTTAGATAGATAGACAGATAGATAGATAGACAGATAGACAGACAGATAGACAGACAGATAGACAGACAGACAGACAGACAGATAGACAGACAGATAGACAGATAGATGCATCTCTTGACAACTTAACCTACCTTTTTAAAGGGTACATTATCATACTGCAGTTGTAGCTTCAAAAGAAACCCTGTTGATTAACTGATGCAAGTCATGCAACAATTCGATTACATCATTTTTCATTTTTTTTTTTTTTTTGATAGATGTAAATGGTGTATGATTTACCATCAGTCCTGAAATTTCAAACTTCGTTTTTCGTCGGCACACAGTCATAAATACGTCACTTTCTTTTTCCGAATTGAATGGCGTTGTCCTATCTCATAGAACTCGACACGCTGCATCTCTTGATTTAAGCACGTAATACCTTAATACATGTTACTGTTGTCACGGCAGCCACTGGTTTGGATTTACCAATGGCACATGACACCTAGTACGGTCTGAGACATTTGTAAGTGCAAACGTTCAAGATACTTAAGCACCGCCGTATCTGTGTAGTGCAACGTAAAAATGTTGCCTCCATGAAGGTTTTTAGGGGGTTTCAATTGACAAGGAAGGTTTCAAGAATACTTTATTTGGCCCCGTCCCTTCTCATTGTTATTATCGATTAATTTGTCAATCACCGAGGGAAGATGCGTTTATTTGGGTTATTGCGAATCATAGAATGTTAGGTAGCGATCAATCCATGTGTAATTGACCTTATAACATCTTCATTTTAACACGTCGACATTTACCTTCCAACCATGTTGAAACGCATCAATAGAGAAAACAACTTTGACAAGGACGAAATGCAAAACAGTGAAAATAAAGATGAAGGCAAAACATTGCTCGCAGCTGTACATTGCATGCTGCATTTGCTTTTTGCAATTACAGTGCTACACTCCAACTGTTTCCCTCTTTCACTCAATCTAAATATATGTAACTGAGTTGCATGAGTGACTTCTTGCCCCCCTCCCCCGCCCAAAAAAAGACAAGTAAAATAAATGTCAACAAGTTAACACACACTGTGAAAGTCTTCAAAACTATAGCCAGGTGGGACATTGTCATTATAGTACTCAATGAGGCCTATCTCTCCTGAGACCAATTATCAATCTTTGCTTTGCCAAATACATATCTACGGGTCACTGACTTTGGTTACATCATTACGTGGGTCATCCATTTCTGATGTTTACAGTGAATGTAAATGTAGTTGGCTTTATTCCAAACGATTTCAGGTACTATCAACCCGTAACTCCGAACTCAGCTATACTGGTCACGCTAAATACAGGCCTGCATAATGTGAAACAACCGTGGCAAAAACATATCTACGTCTACTTGAAATAACATAAAATTATTTTTCATGTAATATATGATAAATCTCTATTAAGTTGACTTGAAGATAGCCTGCGTTAGGTAGAATGTTTACGATGGATGTACATGTATATTTAGGCACAGACCACTGCAGGAGATTAAATATGAAATAGGTCGCACAGGCCTACTGATGGACTAAAAGTTTCTGTACCTTCGTACACAGTATCGCAGACACCCTATATAGTAGACACGATGCAAAACACATGAGCGAATTGACTAAAAAAAGCCTTGCTCCGTGCCAAGCAGCTGCGCAAGTTAAGTTATTTTATAGAGAGGTAACCGTGCCTCTATCGCAAAGCATTTACATAATTATATAATAACTTTCACAGACACATTTGCCTGTTATAATTTTCCACAAAAGTCATCGGTAAGCATACCATGGAAGCATATTCTTATAGTCATATTATTTACACCCCAACGATCTGACCGGACACTAGCTGCCGACGCGAAACCTCTGAGTTTGTTTTCATCTACTATGGATGACAGCCGAAGGGAAAATAATGGAGTAGAGGGAAAAAAAATGTATAACGGCTATATAAAGTGGCTAGGTCTTGAAATTTATGAGCCGGGAAAAACAAACTTGTCTTATAAGAAAAAAAAAACATTTTGAAGGAGAGTCCTCTTCAATAGAGTAATCCATTAACTTGTTGGTTTTCCACGAAGGACATTTTCGTTTACAGAAATGTACCAGGTGAATGGGAAACAAATGCTAATATTAACAAAGTTCGATTTCTTTTAGCTTTTATTCAGAACTGAGAATTCAAAAGGGGTATAATAATATTAATAGTGTGATTAGCTACTTGGATTTTACTCACTTCTTCACGCTATTAGAGATTATGTTAGACATATCTTTCCTTTTATGCAGTAAACACACGAAATATTTAAGAATGGTAATATAATCTGATAACATAGGTATTTCTTCAATAAGAAAAGATAACCAGTTGTAAGCAATGGGATAAAGCAATTATGTCAGGTTTGTTACATTTTATTTTGTATGTGTTCTATCTAATATAAATTGCAATGATATTTTTTTTTCTGTGTGATAGACCATTGTGCAAACTTCACGTTTAAATCAAGGGAAAGGATGTAGCTCAACAAACTTACATAATTAATAGGATGCTAATCAGAATAAATAATGACAGTTTGATTTATTATACGTCAGTGGAATGCGTCAACATTTTAAAAGGATGGCAAATTACGGACATATTGTCTCCACACATTTGACAACTGGCTTGTATAGCTGACGTAGAGCAGGACCGCCTAACAGACAGTGATGTACAATGTTTGCTCGTAAAGATCATTCTCCTCTAAATGAAGAAAATTCTACCAACCATTAAAAAGATAGTTCTTGCAAAACAGCAGGTAACGGTTCTTACACTAGAACGATAAACAACTTTTTGTCACTCTCTAATAGCGTTTGACGCAGGAGATGGCTCATTACACACAAAGCCATCCTTAGAGCCTTGTATAAAGTTCAGAAAAAGCGCTATGAATATTTATAGTCAATTTACTAACGTAACAAACAGTGAAGAAAAATATACCGTGATTGTGTGTTCCTACAGAAAAAAACTGCATTTTGATGCCCTGATGATACCACAGGAGCAAAAGGAAAACTGTGACAAGTTCATGGGGGTGGAAGGCGTAAAGTCATGTCGAGCAATATCATATGTCGATAATACAATCCAATGTTTATCTCAGCTTTATACTCTTGGAAATGCTTTCAGCACAACTGGATAGGAAAAAACAAGTTGCTTAATATACGATCTTGACTCATACGACTAACGAGAAAATAATGGATTTTTGTGCCTGGAAATCAAAATATTTATAAGCTTTATCAAATCCAATCCTGATTTTCTGCGAAATTAAAGTAATTCGATTAAAGAGGCTTTGCAGCAGCATGACAATTTAATAGACGGTAGTCGGTTGAGGAGACCTTAATTAATTTATGCAAATCCAAAACCAGCTTTATGAGACCATCTTCCTAACCCATTGAACATCACATATAACAAAACAGTTATACAAAGCTTGAAAAATATGTCCGTAGCACCAAGGAGCTACCAATGGACCTCAAATACTCGAAAACACCTGAAATAAATTGCATTTCTATACTATTGCACTGGCTACTTCTAATATAAAATCTCCTTACATTCAGAACAATTTGCGTGTTGCTTTTGCAGTTACGCAAAAAGCATTGCATTGTGGGAAGCTTTCAAAATGGCGTTAAGAAAAAACTCTACCTATTTCCAAAAAGGAGCCTGTCCTTTTCCATCCACTGAGGACAGGAGAATTTTCTTATTGATTTATATTATGTGAACTCGATTTTTCAAATGTTTAAAGGTAGTTTCGTTGTTGAGTCTCTGTCCCCCGAACATAAATGAATCTGGTTAAAGTATCCTATCAGTATCTGAGTAGGTGAGATCCCTGGCTGACGATGTGGTTTTCTCATTAATGACTGTTCAAACGTGGCTTGGTTCCCTAGTTGACAGTCCCTTCAGTAATTAAAACAAAAAGTACTCTTTGCAGCCACAATATCATCCTTATAGGCTGTTTCCCTTTGCTGGGATTACATTATCATATGCTACTCCTCGACTTGAGGCGGCAAGAATATATGCAGCCGTCACAGTCCATCATTTAAAGAGATTCCAAATTATCGGTATTACAATATCATTTGAGAGAGTGTAACAGAAAAAAAAGTCACGTTTTGCCTACGAAATCACAGGTACTTTATATTGGCTAAATCACTATATCCGTATATACCTGTAAATGCTCAAAGGTTTTTTTACTGGCTATACAATGTGTACTGTATAATCGGATGGGCCTATACATCGTAAATCGTCAGACGACCGCTGTAGAATTATAGGCTAAGTAGCAAGAGTTATATTTGGAGCAAACTTCAGCTCTTCATCAGCTCTGTGTTAATAAATGTCAACCTGGATTACAGGAGGATCCCTGCATGTTCTTGATGGACGCTTAATAACCACACAGTTGCTTTGGAATTGACTCAGATCTGCAGATACCATCAGGTTAAAGACGTGCGTCTCGTCTCTTTGTTTTTTTTTTTTCATTTCTTTAAACATTTTCCTTTCTAAAATATTGGAGAATGAGATGAGACCATGTTGGCACGCGAAATGTAAAAGATTATAGAACATCGCAGTTAATTACAAGTTTTGGCTGGCAAAACCTTTATTCCGTCAAGAAAATTAAAAAGGTTGCCCGTAACGTTGACATGAGGAAAGGTTAAAAGATTCCGTGTGGGTGTGCAGTGCGCAGGTGGATGTTTTAGAAACTGAACGTCATTTTCTACGAGGAAATGTAACGCGTTATCTAATTCTAAGTGATTGAATCATCAAGCTTTTGTTTTTGCAGGTCTTTACTATTGCGTCCTTCCGTAATGAGATCCCTTCCTTTTTTATGCAAATTTTATTAAAGTGAACATTACGTTTTCCTTTCAGAATGAAATTTGACTAATGAAATAGCCAAGAGTTGGTTAAATATAAGCAATTTCCCTTAACTTATTTTAGCAAATTATATTTATGTTCAATTAGATTTGTGGTATGACGCATTTTGTGACAATCTGTCTATTTTAGTAGAATGTCATACTTTTTTCATGTTTGCTCAAAAAGTGCATGAGAGAAAAGCGAGATGAAGGTTTGCCTTTGTATGATTTCTATCTAATTTTATCAAACAAAAAGGAAACAAAATGTATACCTTTCTTTTGTCGTTGATTAAAATAGCAACATTTAAAGGATGACCCGGGACAAAAATGTGTACCAATCATTTTTCTGTTCGTTTTGTCTCTAAAGTAAAAAATAAAATATGTCCCTGTCCACAAGCCACTCTCCCTGGGCGTCATCGGAATTATGTACCCTAACAACAACTGGGGGCCAACAAAATAACACCGTAAAGTTGTAAATTTTTGCATCGAATTTTTTACTGTTTATTTCTTCCCAACTATCACAGTTACTTACTCTACGCATACTGAATGTGTTATATGCGAACGGTCGGAAGGAAACGTTTTTTTTTTGTTAAATGTGTTGGACATAAACTGTACAGATTGCTGTTGCTCAGACCCAGTTATTAAGGACAGCCCTGACTTAGTTTCCACTTCGCCGAATGATAATAATGACGGTGACGGTGATGATGATGATAACGATGAGGACGAGGATGGTGGTGATGATGATGACAGTGGTAATGTAGAAGGCGATAAAAAGTCTGTTTAAATTGAAAAATGAAAGACAATGCATAGCCGAGTAATCATATAAACCAATCAACATGTTGGTATTAAAGGCTATATGGTTTTTTCAGTGTGGTTTAATTGTAACAAGGAACACGTTCTTGAAACATCAATGCTACGTTTAAGTAGCGAACGGGGATGATCTAATTAGAGTAAGGATAAAAATAATCCCATACACAATATCGTACTTTAAGCGTGCTTCAAGCATTGTTCAGGATAGGAACTGTGGGGGAGAAAACACTTTCTGAAGAGAAACAGTGTAAGTTAAAGTATAACGCTGCAGTGTCTTTATAAAATAGCTCAAAGCCAATTTCAAAGAAAGATTATAAGAGGTTATTAAACGACTACTAACGTCCCCATTAATTCCAAACAGACATTGATATTCAGTCTGCAATGTAGACATGCACTTTGGTCGTTTATAGTTCTCGTGGGGAGGAGGTCCTGCGGAATTTAATCACACTATAAATTACAGACTTACATGTGGAACGCAGGGACCTCTTTCTTTTCTACAACAGTTCCATACACGGTTGTACTGTATGCTCGGCGACGTTTGATACCCATTTTCTTTTGGTACCCATGGTTACTCTTTTGGATTGTCTTTTAGATTGTCTGCAACTCTATTACCAACATGGACGAGTTATAGATCTATTGAGAAAAGTACCGGGGCCCTTGTACATTTCTCCAAGAATATATTTGTCTCGTAGTCTGATCGTGTGACAAGTCTGGGGTCCTCTGGAACTTGACTTCCTGACATACACAGACAAGTTAGATCTACTGAGACATGCAGTGAAGTCATGTCCCACCTCTAATACTATGCTTTCCAGTATCTTGTTCACAATTCTCAACTCCTGTTACTAAGGTACTGTGTATTTCTATTCGGTTAATTTATCAATTCATACAATCATGTAACGTTAAAATCATCTACCTACCACAGGTAGATCTAGCCCGTAGGTAGATTTTCTTTTATTACTTTCCTGATACCTCACTACCATCATTTCGATTTTTCCACGTCCGGCACTCGTTTATATTATCATTGTGTAGTAAAACATCTTTCATACACAGCGCCTTCATTAATATATGGTAACCTGTCCTTAAAGGTCGCCAGGTCAGTATTTCCTCAGTTCCATGAGATATCGATTTTTGTCATTGAGATGCTCTCACATTTACAAGCAATGTGTTTTTTTCCTGTAGTTGAATACAATATCGACACAGATAGCTTAAATATTACAGCCTTAGTAGTTCTGTCACCATGGTATTACCATGGCAACGTCTTTCCTTCCCGGCTCTCCATGTTGTTAACATGTAGACTTCAGAGAAAGTTATGGAAAGTCATAAACAAATGTACCACAAAACGAAATTCGTATATGCAATACTTAGTCTATATATCTGATGCTACAGTCTATTTAAATATAATACGTGAAATCGTTTAATGAAGTGTTTATTAGTAAAAGATTGTTAAAATGGTGAATTACATTATCCACTTGGGGGTATCGCCAATCGCCTATTCCCAGCAGTCCTGATTCAAAAAGTGAATACTATAGGCCTAATGACTATTAGTTGATAACATGCAGTTATATACAGACAGCATATGTCCATACAGCCAACCCTGTAAACACTGCCATAAGACACAACACCTGACAAATTAACAATGATAAACAAACGGAGGGAATTACAGCATTATCATCCGTGCCGATAACGCTTTACCGGTTCCAATTTAATGGAACTGTCAGTCCCACAAAGTACATCGTCATAACACTACACGTGTCACGTTAGAAAATCAGGGACTACATCACCAGAACTAGTTCATCCTCATAATGTCAGTAAATATTTCTTTCATTAGGATCTGGAGGAAAAAAATCCAATGCTTTTCGTTTTAATTATTGATAATCGACGTTCAGGCAGAAATGATCAGGTGACTGTCATTTCTGACGGCAGCATTTATCACGAAATAAAATGCAATCATGGCAAGTGAATAACATCTCCAGTGTCAGTGCCACAGTCCTGGAGCAAACTCCTTCGACCATTTAGGTGATGTGTCTGTTTTTATGTACGGTAAATTTTCAAGATTATAACAAAACATATGATTGATGCAACTAACAGATAAAGTTCAGAGAGAACCATTAAAAGTGAATTGAAATATTTGGCAATCATTCTTTTACTGATGTATCTTGTTTGTGGCTAAGCGGGTAGCCTTCATATATCTTGAAACGATAACTGTATATTGCAAGAATATATATGCGGCAAGCAAGGAAAAGGGGTATAGGAAAAGGTGAGTAAATCATTTACTCCTGTAAATCTAGTACAGTGGGAGACTTTAAACCTATTGCTATCTTAAATTTAAATGGGGCATTTAGAACATGAAACATGAAATACAAAGGAAATAGCTTTAATCATTGCTAAACCATTCAGTCTCATCAATAAACATCTACAAAAGCTTCACCTCCTCAAAACATTAAGCATGTAATGAGTAACGGAAGAGGCATAATATGAATTTTGGAACGTTTGGGTAAGCAAATTATTGCTGAGCAACTAATAAACTAATTTCTATCTGTAAAAACCTTATTCCTTGAAAAGAAGGCCACTGGCCTTTCTTAATTTGAATTACTATCTTTCTATGACCACAAACATTGGTTTTAAAAATATGATTGTTTTCTGCAAAACAAATGCCTCATTTCCCTTTAAGAGACAAATAAATGCAGAGTGTAATATACGTCTAGTGTCCAAATATTGCAACATAATATCAGTAGTTTAATGTTAGAACGAAGTTTGTGTCATGTTTATATAGCTGCTTCATTTGCTGATACTGTGGTGTAGCTGTTTCATTTCACCAGTAGTCGTACTGACTATTACTTTGCCAGGCTTGTTATATTTTTTGAGTTGGTCTTATACTTCTTTTGTTCTTTTGGGACTCGATAGAGGGCAGGCACATCGTGAGGATGCACAAGACGCATAGAGGAACGCATCACGTAGTATATCCCACCACTCTCCTTAGTATCTGCATCGCGTAGTAAGACCCACACCGGTGGTGTCTCTTGACATTAGTGACTGTGAGAATGGTGCAGCGGACCAAAGTAAGTTTTGAAAGCCACCTGCACTTAAGAATGATACCTACCTTGATTTTTATTTTAAGTTAATGTTTTAAATAATTAACACTGTTAAAGATGGAGGGTAGTCATATTCAGTTTGTTCATGCATCGCATATTGGCCTACAGATCGAAAATTGCTAAAATATACTGTAGTGGTAGTAGGTGCCAAGCCAACCAGGTGACCCCCTAGCCACAGGTACCCTGCGGTTCGTCCACTTAAAGCGGGACGGTATGAGTCATGCCATTGCAACACACGCAGTTAAACACTCTACAAGATGTAGGTTAGACAGCCATATCAACGCCACTTCGATAGGGGATTTAGTATTGTGCTGCCCATGACGTCATGTAGAGTACATAGGCACGCTTCTCATATTCGAAAGATAGTTTTCGCTCAAGGATCCTTGATTCACATTGGGTGGTTTGCTCTATAATTGAGCCCATTGTGTTGGAGTAATCATATAGATGCGGGACGATATTTCCTGGTAAATTTTGAATGGGATATGGCTCGCTACGACCAGTTTTTATTTTGGCAGTAATGCATTTCATTGTTTTGCCAAAAAGGACTTGAGTAAGTCAAACTCCCAACTGGTATACTATATATGCGAGAATGATGATCACTGCTTCCGTGTACAGTCAGACGATAGTCAGACGATATTGCTATACTGAGACTTCAAATCAATGTGACAGATGGGTATGTATGGGATCTCTATGAAGTGTCTGGGAAGATCTCCGTAATCTCTGTATACGCAAGAATATAAGAAAAATAAAGTATGATACTTAAAGTGTCGATAAATGGTGTATGTACCATCTGCCGCAAAATGTATAATACTATTGAGTATACCTATATGTAGACAGGTCAAAGAGTGTCGGCGTTCTGCACTAAGTGTTCTCTGAATATCGCCCTTCCCCTCCCTCCGAAATTCATGTTTTTCCCCATAGGTGGTGAGTACACGTTAAGTGCAGAACACATGCATATATGCGTCGGTACTCTAGTCATAGAATCTGATAATTACGACACTGATTACATGACCAATCAAACTACGTATTTTCAATTCACTGACAATTTGGAATTTGGATTAAATTTGACCAGAAAAAAAAATTCACGTTACATAAATGAACAAATAGGTTTCCCCATTTTAGTCATTGGTCGGATTCCCAGGCAACTTAATTAATGCAGAGACCTATTTGAACTCGAGCATAGTCTTCTTTTCCATGTTTACAATGATAGAAACTACCGCTTGATCAATGCTTACCCCGACTTATTAATGTAATCGTACTCACGAATGAACGATAGTGATTCAAAATGCATAATAGAAAGACAACCTAAAGTGTTCGCAGTATTTCACTGGAAAAGTTCACACACAGTGGAAAGTGCTACAACGAACTGCAGAGATAATTTAATGTGTGCTCCTAATATTCATGTGCTGACATAATTTTAGAACAATTTGAAGAGTGTACGCAGATGAAGCAGGGAGCTACAGTTCCATGGATTAAGTAAAGATAAGTTCATGAAAACCAGAGAGATTGAGAGAGGTTTACAATATTCCTTTAACATGGGAATGTGAAAGGTGTTCCCATGGGAAGTTCTATACGTACATGTAGTACCATCGTCGAACTTCTCACCTGAACTGCTGAAACGCCTATATATTGTGAGAAATTCTACGAAGATAACATCAAGAGAAAAAAAAAATCGGTCTGGTAAATTATCACCTGTGTGGTTATGTGTAGGTAGTGCTAGTGCCTGAGTGCAGGACGCAAAAAAACAAGCGCTGCATATGAAGAAATCATTCATAGTACTCTTTACCATTTCCAGAATTCTTTTAAAGAATGTTTAGGTCTATTTGTTGTAAGTTGTATGCATTTCCACAGATATAATATGTTTATATGAAACTTGTATTTTGGACATTGTATCCACAGTTATGAAGTATGTACAGAAATTGAAAATTTGTTAATAACACTCAAAACGATATTACCCTTTCAGACCCAGATACCTACGGACACATGTATATGTAAAATTTAGACAGAAAACATATGAGCAATACCGCACAACATGTCGAATGGTCATCCACGTCTGATGAACGCTCAAGGTGTGTTATGATATTTCCAGGGACATTTTAATTGTAAAGGCGATGAACTGACACTTGAGTATTACGAAGAGAGGTGAGGAAACACCTAACATTTTGACAAAATTTTAAAAAGAAGGAAGAAAATGGTGGAAATTGTCATTTCCAAAATTCCAGTCCTGAGTTGAACCTACAAAGGAGGTTTTGAGGAAGATTCTGGTAATGAAAAAGATGATTTATGGACACATACAATGTAAAGTTTGTTCGTTTAATCACGTACAAAATACAGCTTGTAATAAATTTAAAGTATACTGGTCAATATGAATCTCCATTGGATACTGCAGAAACAAAGTAATAGGTATATACTATGTCATGAGTATTGCGGTACTGTGCATAACCTAAAAGAGATAATTCTATCAAAACCAATACGCATGCACCGAAGCAGGGTTTGGGGGCCTTTCCAACTTCACAACAGTACAATGTCTACACGCGATTAGTTACGGTTACTTTGGCGGAAGGCGATCTGTTTATGTGATGACGAACGTCTTCTGTTTAGGCTTCTTTTACAAAATAAAGTCGACAATGAATCCTTTTTCACTGTCTCCTTTCGGACAAACTCAAAGCTACAAATGCAGTAAAGTTTCTCTGTCTTCTTCTCCCTCTTTCTCTTTCTCTCTGTCTCTTATCGCAGAAATACATATACATAATCTTAATCTAAGGGGGAAATTCTGAGTCCAAATGCAACTACAAACGTCATTAAGATCAAATTGATGTAGAAAGAACCACTCATTATGGAGACGTTAAAGATACTTACGACCTCACAACCAGAGACCTGGCCTCTAACATGTCCAAATTACATCAACGGTCTCAAATTAAATTACCAAAAGCATCTTGATGAGTTAGAGGCACGTATATATTGAGGAAGACCTGCCAATCTTCTTACGCAACACGGTCGACCTGTTTTAAAATATTTGCTGGCTATCCTCGCTTTCTTTGCTCCATTTGCATCGTTCCTGGGCCGTCATTCACCAGCACTAATCATTCTGTTTATGTCCTATATATCCGTTGCTGATTGCCCTGACCAACTCAAAAAAAAAATAAGTAAATAAATAAAAATACTAAATTTACCTTGATCTGAAGAAGAGAAAGAAACTCTGGCAAGCAACAAGTAAACGTTAAGTAATTTATTCATTTTGGAATGTGTGCATGTGTGTCTGTGCTTGCTTTTCTGCTCAGATTAGTTACTATGAAGTAATATAAATATACATCCAATGTAAATCGACGTATTGAGTAAAGTCTTTTGATTAGCTTCCACATTTAACACTCTACAGTACAAACAAGACGAAAAAATTTGGTTAATTACGTAATTTATCTGCATTGGATTCCCTTCAAATCAATCAACGAAGACTTTTTTGTTCTCTCTCGCCTCATGTACCTTTCGTATGTATGTATTTTTTTCTAACAAAGAGGCTCGTAGGTGAAGAATTCTGTGTAGTACTGGAAAAGCTGATTTGTACGCCGAGGTCACTAAATTTACGACTACTTTGGATAAATAGGGCAATCGTCTACTTCAAGCATTAGATTTACAGAGCAGTAGAGTTTTTAATTTGGGGTCAAACGTATAACTAAAGACATATATCATTATGTGTAATCATCTTCATACGATCGTTTGCAAGTTTAGAACTCCAGTTCTCTCCCGGTAAAAATTTACTTAAAGTGTGTCGTCCTCATACAATTCTCATTGATACAAATTGCTGCAGAAAGTGGAAACATTTTGTGCAGCACTACACGGCCTCGCTTGAACTTATAGTAACTGCAAAGCAGCAAATTGCATTTACTAAATTACGACAAACTGCGAACTTTCTTTTCGCCTTGCATTTGCAAATATTCACAGGTTACCTTGTTTCAGAAAAAATAGTAATTTATTATGACTAACTTGACACATTGCTTACTTTTACTTGAATGAACAGCATAAATAAAGGATGGATCCCCGGTTTGCGTGGGAGATTATTTTCAAACTAGTTTACCTTGAAGACGTTGGCGGCTGGAGTTTGGATTATTTGGTTAAAATGTAGGGTCCATACTTAGAGGCTTTTTTAGGTGTATCTCCAGAATGGTAATTAATGTTTATTAAGGTATTGGGTTTTATGTATACGTCATTTCGATTTTTTTTTTTTTTTTGCGTGTGTGTTTTCTTTCTGTTGTTACAGTATCTTCTTGCCATTTTCTCATTAAGGTTGCCCTCTTCAAAGGTCGCACAGAGGTCCCTCTGAATCTCATTATCTCTCACACAAAATGTATGCTTTTAATTATGATTTGTCCTCAGTGTTTCTTTCCATGTCGAAAACCAGAGAAAAAAATATCCCCCGGAAAGCGATCTTGAAATATGTCGATCAAGCAATTTGTTTTCGTCGTGGGCACACCAAGGTCGACATTATCACACATGTCATTAAAAGGTCACGACTGGACTGCCTAGGCATACGAACACATACTGTAACTAATTTTTTTGTTCTTGTTTTTTTATTCTTATTTGAAAGCTCGTCTTCGAAAAACTTCAAAAAAACTTGTAGAGATCAAAATTTACGCCTGTTGGGAAATATTTTTGTATTTTTTATGTGGGTTGTTACTCTTTATCGTACGTACACTTTTGATTTCCAATCGCCAAGTGAAATTTATGCAATGGTCTCTTGTTTGTCGTAACGGTTTCAAGCGATCTTTTTGCGAGAAAATACTTTGTCGAACTGACTTTTGACCAATTGTCGTTAAATCTCATCTCCTATAGATGAGTACTGCTTTAATGCTTTAAGAATCTTTACGGACCCTCTTAGTAAGTCCGTACGTAAGAGGTCGGATTTCGCAGCTCAGCTCGTCACGTGCATGAACTTGTACGGTCTGGAGTGGGAGTTGTAATATTGATACACCTGAACATTAATAAGTTTAAGTGAATTCAAATACTGAGAAATATGGCTCATATTCAAGTCTTTCTAACTTTAAGAAACCATTGACTACCTACATTTTACATTTGCTAACATGGGAATCTTCTCTTATCTTGAGTTCTGATAGGTCTCTTTTACTTTTTTCTGGATGTATGCATTAACCCATGAACTTCATCCATCTCTCTCGTCTACTTTGATAACCGGTATCAACAATTCTCAAGTCATCTAATAACTTCAGAGATAAACAATATTGATTTTACTTCGCTGGAAAGTATTTGGCTATACCTTCATGTAGAATATGAAGTGTTACTTACATCATTAAAGAATATTGCCATGTGGGGTTTGATATGCTTGAGAGAACGTTTCAGAAGCTCACGTGCTAGGCTCTCTGAGCAGATTAGGAGGCAGAAATCCTCGTCCCAGAAGCCAATATGTCAATCAAAGCTAGAAAGACAAAACACAAGGTAAACTTGCATGAGGTTTCCGATAGTTCAAAAGGGAAAAGCTGCTGTAGCAGTACTGTGCTGAGTTTTGAATATTATGATAAACCGAACAAACCCTTCGTCATTTATTATGCATTAAAAACGTCATAAACGGCGTTAGCTCGATGAATATTTTACTACATCGTGGGACGCAAAATAATCTTCTAAGTTACACTGGAGACTTAATTCTGCAGCTGTAAGGTATAGGCCTCGCCTTTGTAGACAGAGATGGGAGATAGTCGTGGATTCGTGTCTTTCAACAACCCACTGCAGAGGGGAGACGTTGAAAGGGAACGTATAGAGGACACATACTGAGCCGATAACTCGATGGAACCAATGCATAGTTGTCGTACATAAACAGTATACGAAATTAACGAAACTGTCTGGCGATCATATCTCTCTATGAGTGTGATGTGTACATCATTTACATTCCATACTGTGGAACGCGAACTGGGTCAATAATGTTAATGGTAAGCCAATGTGTAGTCATGATGATGTTGTTATGAAATGACAAAATGAATGCTTAAGGTGAATATGATCTTATATCCTGTAAGGTACTTAGTACTTTTACGAAATTTGTATTGTATTTTGTTTATGGAATGTGAAATTACAATATCGGGACTTTGCAACCAAAAGTTGGATAATTAATTGTTATTTTGTCCCTCTTATTTTGTCCCACGGTTTGCGTTAACGCACAGGCGAGGTTCATTGGAGGCATGTAGTTGGGTCGGAATAATAGATAAGTGGTAGTGCAGCGCTTTTCTATCTGTAGAAAACCTATACCCTGATGTGTTCTCCACATTTGAATAAACATGGCGTGGTATAGCCTACATCTTTCCAATAGACTGTGTTTCATGACATCCTGCATAATTTTATTCAAGTGTCTTCATCGGCTAAACTTAAGTAAGTCTCCAATTCCTTTAGTACTTATTGTACCTGTAGAATTTGAATATCATAAGAGTTTGATACGTTCTGACGCTCATTCTCGAACTCACAGAAAGACATAGTCAAACCATAGAACTAAACTCTAACGCCAAAAAAAAAATACAAAACAAAATGGCTTGGGAATGATTGTCGATGCATTATAAAGAAGTAATCTTGTCACGTAGGTCGCCATTGTTGTTTTTTTAATTGTGAACTTTTTAATGACGATGGGTTGTTCGAAAATAGCAAAATCACTTCTTATCGGACGATGTCATCAGACGCGGAACAAAGGAAGTGTTTCATGGCGAAACTAACAGTAGCTCTGGTTTTATTCTTTACTGTGTAACTTAGAGAGAGAGAATATTAGGCAGGACGAAAGTACTTATAATTTGCTTAACATCATTTACACTGAGTTCGTAACGGTGTCAAAAGAAATAGGTAAAATATTAAAGCGTTTTTACTTTTACTATCAAATTTTGTTTAGTGTTGACTTCATTCCTATCAAGTAAACCTCCTTTAATATATTAAAATAAACAATGAATCAAGTCATCAAAACACACGCCGCGAAACTACCCATTTTTCTCTCCACTTCTATCTCTCTCTCTCTCTCTCTTTGCTTATTTTCTTTGCAGGATTTTTACAAAATGTAACGTGCAGCCAAGTCCTCGTCATTTCACGATTGTTTTCATAACCTAGCACGACGGGGTCACGTGAGCATGAAGCCTTTCACAAAGCAACATCGGACGGTACACTTATTGCTGACGAAAATCTCTATGACTTCGTAACTTGAGACCAACTATACTAATTTAATTCTTGTTCGATTCGCGGGTTTTAAAATATAGGGACAACATTTCGGAAAGCGAATAATAATTGAATCTTTGGAAAAGCGTCTTCTGTGTAGTCGATCAAACATCATCTTGTCATTTCGATGAGGTTTTGATAATTTTCGAGTGGATTTTGGATATTGCCTTTTTCGTATGTTTATATGCAAATATATCATATCCTAACGATGCGAGAGAAGTATAACCTTCACAGTTTGACGATATGAACTTCATGTTATTGTTTTAACATTTTTGCCTTTTTTTTGTGGAAGACTGTCACGTGACCTTTTTACTTGGGATCTGCTGTCATACATCACATATTAGGTGTTCGTGTCGGATCATCTCACTGCAGGCGAAAGAGCAAAAAGTTAAAGGTGAAACAGATCGTCTACAAGTTAAAAGTGCGATTCCATTAACGGTTCAATCTGCTTCACTTAACAACGATCATAATTCTTTACCAGACGTTTTCTGCCACTTTTCTAACAAAGACAAGGGGGAAAAAAATTAGGAAAAAACGATACGAAAAACAGAAAAGAAGACACAGAGGAAACCTTTCGATCTATCTTATTCTGATAAACGACGTCCGGTAGACAACATATATCTTCCAGGAGACCGATTTTGTTCTCTCAAAGTACGAAGATCCGTATGTCAAAGGAGTTAATTAGAATCCCTTGTTTCAAGATGACGTTCGTGAAATGAAGTATAGAGTAATTAGTACTCAAAAACTCGTGTGAAGTGAAAAATTCTAACGGAAGTGAGTTCTCTCAGTTCACGTATACGATGCCCTTTACACGTATCACAGAAGGTATGGGCTCTTAGAGGTTGTTAACGAAAACCAGATATCGGAGACAGGGAGAAAATAAGAGAAAGAGAAAATAGAAAGAGATCTGAAGAGAAAAAGTTTGGTATAACTTAGTTCCCATCTTCGAGGAATTTTGAGGGTGGTAATTTTTTCCTTTTTTCTTTAATTCTTTAAGTTACATTCGTTGGATACCAGAGGAAAGGAAAAACACACGTAGCGTAAGAATGGATACACACGTGTTCCCACGGAGGGGAGTACTCCCCAAATACAACACAGTGGAGCAAGATTCGATGCTGGGAGCTCATTTTCGACAGATGGTCCGGGACTCTGTGTGCTTCCTCTGGCCCATGGCGAGTATCGCCGAAGAGATAGACGGAGGATTACAAAAGGTAGCAGAGATCGACGAGGATTCATTCGATGGGTGAGTCCCTTTAAATTCATGTTTTAATCATGTGTTCTCATCTCCGCAGAGCCTCCGCGTTTATTAGGAAAATCATATGCTCATCCCCGATGAGCTTACAAGTTAATGATTAAACCATATGCTCAATCTGCGGTAGAGGTTCATGTTTAAATAATGTGCTAATTCCGTTAGAGAGCCACATAGAGAAAACAACACACAGAAAAGAAAAGAAAGAAAGAAATGTGTACCGAATACTGAAACACTACCATACACGTTATAAATTTCAAAGCAACAGAATTATTTTTGTTCATAATGGCTGGAGTCATCTTTCACTTAATGAGTGAGTTTCATTTCTATCAAGAAATGACGTCATGACAAATTATCTCCCAACCTAGCGACGTTGTTACTATTTAAGAAGATATACTGGTCCCCTCACTCTCCTCTGTGACAGAGTAAAGTATCATTCAGTGGATTCTAGGGGTAAATTATAAATTATCATTCTTCGAAACCTATAGAGAGTGGCTGGTTAAATGCTTCATTAAATAGCTTGATCGTTTATAACTCTTACCACTTACTCTTCACATAAGTGCAACGTATCTTAAAGTTTCTCTCGCAGATACTTATATCCAGCAGTAACGTAAATTGTGGTCGACAATATGATTATCTTTGTATCAAAGTGTGTTGACAACAGATTAATGTTACCACGAATAAAGTCAATAGAAATCTGTATACTGCCACACAGCTGCAATTAAAATGTGTGTGTGTGTGCCCTTGTTTTCGGGTGGGATCGAGGACCGAAACAATAGATTTTAGGTCCTCTGTAGAAAATTCAATAGATTTCTCTGGTCCTCTCAAGATTAACAATAGACTGTCTATTGTTCAGGTTAGGGTTGAGGAAGAACAATAGAAAGCACAATGAGGTCCTCGGAATGAATGGAAAACAAACCTGTGTGTGTGTGTGTGTGCGTGTTTCTTATATGTCCGTGACAGTGCCTGTTACGTCTCTGTTACCTCCCATTCATCATTCCTCTCTGTCGACTGTCTCCTGCAATTGCATGACGCAATGGTTACCCGATGTTCGATTCATTTCTAATACCCCCATTACATTCCTTTCCCACCTCACCCCCCCCCCCCCCATCCCACAAAAACACATTCTCAACCTTCCTGTCATCAATTCACAAATGCTTTGACTTATTGAATGATCGTTGAATCCAGTTTGAAATATTGGTTAGCTTTGTTTTTCTTCAACAGGTCATCAGACGATGAATCTGTGAGACATATCAACCGATATATAGAGGCTACAGTAGTCTTTATGTTAATCGGATTAATAGATAGACCATCATATGCACAGAACTGGGGAGGGGTGTATAAAATAATTCATTATTGCAACCTCTCTGTTCAAAAAAAAAATGTTGATACTGTAAATGTTAATTCACGTAGTTAAATGAAAGGGGTACAAATTTACTTGTTTGAATTTGACCCATACCCCTCCTCTAAACTCGCACCAGTAAAATGAAGGAAAATACAACAAAATGAAAGTGTGAACGTGTGACATATCTGCAGAATCTATTCCAATCGTCGTAAATGGCGTTTCACTTCGATGGTTTGCCGTACAGAACGCTCAGATGCGTTCAGCATTAGCCCGAAATGTCCGAACTAATGCGATACTATATGTAATCCTATACGGATTCCCATCTTACTATTGAGACGTCACAAGTATAAAGCGATTGGGAGATTTAAGACGTCCTCGGTGATGATACCCATTCTGAATGAAAGGATCAAAACGTCGGTTCGCAGTTAACAATTTCATTTGGAATTTTGAACAACGAGGTTGGATAGCAGATTGTAAAATATACACGACTGATTAGTGTGCTGTGGAATTGGTATAAAAGTCAGTTAAGCTCACGTATTGACAACAAGCGTTGAAGATCTTTTCGCAGATAAAAAGAAACTGAAAAAATGTAAACATTAGATGGAAAATAAAAAGGTGCGTGCAATTGACTTCAAAAGTTTGTTTGAAAAGATTTTGTTCAAAGCACATTAATTTAAACGCCTCGAACAACTGTTTTATTTTCAGTAAGAGGGCTTATTAATCTCACTTACAGCATTAAAAATATTACAAAAATTTAAATGGAGGCATTTGCTATTCACTGTAGCTGAGAGAGCGACATCCGTAACGATTAAATTGCCTTTACACCCTGTTCTGAAATCATTGAGACATGACTGTTACTGAACCTTTGAACATTTCCATTCTTAATTCACTCATTAGTAATTTTTTCCCTTCCAGGGTGGTACTTTTTAGACTACATTTAGGTTATTAAAACATATTGCGGTAGACCTATTTAAATATGGAGTAATACAGAATCCATTATTGTTCTTCACAATGCTTCGAAATTGCTCTGTACAATTAATAATTAAAGATCTCGAATACTGATATTGTTGGTCAACATCTATCGAGACTCATTTATCATAGTGCACCCATGATGTTTGAAATACGAAGCATCTCATATATAGATGACACATCTTTTCGGTACCCTTGAAAATATTGTGGATATAGGTTGAGAGCAAAACAAAACAAAAATGTCTCCAAAAGAACAAAGAATTTCCAAGGAAATTTTGATTTAACGTTTCCACCGTGACAGTACCGGTAGCAATTGTTCCCTGTAAGTATACAAACAATACTACGTCACGTAGGTTGCCTTATTCAATGGCGTTTGTCGTATACTATTAACAGATTCACTTTAGACAACACGATTTTTCACGTAAGATTTCCCGCCATTTTGAAACAGGTCAACAGGATACGATGAAGCCCAATGTTTAAGGCTAAGTTATTTACGTATGCAGTGCATAAACCATAATCGTTTACCAAGACCATTTGCTAGAAGTAACCAGGATGAATACCCATATTTTAGTGGGTTATCTGTATTAATCACAAGAATTTATTTCTTATTTGTGACGATTCGAAACAATTATTAGAATATAACACAGGAGAAACGGAAATACATCTCGGTGAATTCAGTCAACAAATCGAGAAACTAACAAGAAATGTCAATACGTTTCACCTCCACAGGCCTCAATGTACGAAGTATCAAATTTCTTGTGTACCTTTATTTTTGTCGTCGAACAGTAAATGTTTCTGGAGTGATAATTCAATGATTTCAGAATCCTGCGTGCAAGGGGGGAAAAAGTGCAGGAGACCCTGTTCAGAACTCGCTCTTACACAGTACTTGTACATGTAAATCGTAATGACAGAGCACGGTTGACACTGCCGTATCACAAATTAACTTTCCTCTTCCACCGTTATGAATATTTTATTAAAGTGATCTTCGATAATGGATTTCATACTGTCAGAGAGGCAGGGTGTTTAAATTTACTGCCTGTTATCAAGTAGGGTATCCCAGAATTAAAGTAATAACTAAAAAGATGTTTCCATCCATCAAAAGACGCTCTCATATCTTAGTTTACTACAGTGTAACATTAATTAATAATTAATAACATTAATTTGTTTTCTAATCGATTTCTACACAAGATTACAAAAAGGTTATTAATTCATTGATATTTTAAATTTTCAAACAATTACAGGTTAAGGTATGCAACTGATAATAATTGAAAGATAAGCTATAAATGGAAGGAAAGTGGAAATTGAAACGGAAAATGTGCCAATCACTATAGCGTCTAGGTGCATAGAATTACAACTACTTGCAAAGTACCTAGAAGGTACATTTTATTTTGCAGTTTTAAAATCTGGCTCAATTCTTTTTTTTTTTCTTTTTTAATATAATTGAACATTGCTTTGTGGTGTAAGAAGAATAACATTGCATTGATGGGTTCATGTCATAACAAAACTAACGTCAGTAATGCACTATTCAGAGTCAGTCACCTAGAGTTATCGTCACCATCTGGTTTTTAAACTGTTCAGAGTTTTTTTTTTTTTAGTTCTCTGCTTGAGTGGAGAAACATGTCAGTCCCCCCCCCCCCCCTCAAAGCAGCAAACAACTTTACCTTTGCAAAAATCATGATGCAAAGAGATTGGAATGGAGGTATTATTTACGCAGCTGGTAAGGTAATGGTTTCTATATTCAGTACATTAAGCACATTAAGGGACAAGTATTTATATTCCAGTACGAATTCTTGAAAGAGCGATGCATCTTATTTGTTAAATGTCAAACACATCATTTCGAACTATGAAAACCTCAAAAGGAAATCATTAATCTTTACGTGAAACCGTATAGGTGAATTATGAATAGAATCTTGTGAGACAGGTGTAAAATTTGAAATCGAGGTATGCAATTGTATGAGCCCATTCTATGAGTCTACCGAAGGAAAGCTGTTAACACTCAATGCATTGATATAGTTATCGTAAGCTACAACTTGAACACTGTTAATCCACTGAGCAATACTTCATAGGATACGTAAACCTATATTGGTAGTTTAGAAAAGAGATAAGCAATGTACGCTGTAAAGTTCAACCACAGATAGTGTAACGGTCAAATCACGATCAAACATTTTGCAGTGAGTTCTCTTTCCTGGATTGTGTTTACACAACCTCATTTATCCACCTGTTTCGTGCTTTACATTAGCGCGTTTCAAACCTCAGTTTCAATATTCAAGTGACCATCCAAAATAGATGAAGCTCTCTAAGGTGCAAGTCACTTTGAGAGTAATTCTTGAAAATGGATCGTTTCGTAATTGGTTCAATTCGGTGACTATTTGATCTCTATTAAAGATATTTTTGTGGTTAAAATAAAGAGGTCAATCTTCTATGAAGATATTTCATATAGGTTTGCTGATAATAATTCAAGTCATTTAGTTTCTCTGCTTGAGGGAGTATAATGACAAGGGAAATGATTTAAAGGGACTCATTGATTTGGTCGACAAACTTCATGGTATCTTATCATACCTGTTGCGTATTACTTAAATGTTAATGGTAAGTGGTCCAACTAAGGATTCTGAAGGCCTGGCACATAACTGAAACAACAATAATAGGGTATTTAACGATCGAAATTACTTATTGCAAATCAGTGAACAGGCAGTTTTTTACCAAGGTTAATAAGTATAGGTAATCCGTTTTAATGAGAACTTTAACTTTTCACATCGTAAGCAAACGTAGGAATAGATGATTAATGGGCTAAATGAAATACTGACATGTAAGACATGTTATGGTTTTCTTCAAACTTGTTACGAAATACAATAATATAACAATATCACAAGATCAACCCATTGATCTTTTACAAAGAATTCAGTCTGCAAATAAGGAACTAATACACAGGTATGCACAAACGCTATGATTTTCTGTGAGCCTGCGTGGAACCGGCAAACCCGACGAAAGCAGAGAAGGAAAGAAAAACTTACATTGATTTGTCCCTTTAAGTAGATAACGAATTTGTAAGACACATCTGAAATGAAGTATAGTATCAATGAGTCTAACTGTACCGTTAATTGTTAATCAATCTTAACGAGTTTTAAGTGTGAACCATGCATGTCTATCACACGTTTGCCATAACAACCAACGAAAAGTATTGAGAGGTGACCAGATGTAGTCTTAAAAAAAAATTACAAGGGGAAATTCTTCGCTAATGATTAACTTCGGCGATGGAGAGTTTGCTCTTGCCGGTAACTTGGAATATGCTGTTTCAACGAAACTCATGTGTCAGGGAAAAGCTTTGCTTTTATAAAATTTGCCTAATTTGACAGCACAAAATACATGGTGATACGTCAAAATGAACGTGTCTGTTTTCTGTAGTCATAGACCGTAGTACGGTATTCCTATTTGAATACCAAGCAATAGCCATCATCAGTTGTTCAGCAAACAGAAATAAAATGCGCAAATTGCACAAGACGTAGCATTGACTTGCATATATATATATATATATATATATGTTTAGCAATATGTAGTGTACAGGTCTTATAGTGTTTCAACCAAAAAAAGTATGCGTGCCTAAGCGTGTACAGGCTTAAAGGTGAAGGAAGGTCATGACTTTTGACAATATCAAATAAGAGACTTATCTGTCATGAACACCATGACGACATTTATTACATTACGTTGTTTACTTTCCATGACACCGTAGTTTGAATGTTCATAAAAGTGTCTTAGAACGCTGCTTCTCTGAGATTGTGATGACATAACGTGACAACATGTGATTGGAAAGCTTTCTTTTTTCTTTATACTTCATTGTCAAATATTTTTAACAGTTATGCATAGATTAAAATCAGAGTATTAATAATTCCCTTATTGCATGATACACCTCAGTGATTCAAGACAGAATATTAACAAGTGTGTGCGGATTTATGGAAATAATAGGTAAAGAAAACAAAGAAACACATTAAGCCTTCCGCTGTCAATGGATGTGTCACATTATAATTTTACTGTCTCCAGCGGGTTTGCATTCAACTTAGGCAAAAATGGCAGCAACCTTTTCTGCATTTCAAAAGTGTGCAACTAAGAAGCAATATTTCTGAATGAAACTATGGGAAGATGTTTGCCAAACACTTCCGTTTCATATTTCATAAATATATTCACATGGAATTCTTCTCCTTCAATACTATTGCATAGTCCATTATAGGCTAAATGTGCTGTAGGTAAAGTTAGGCAGATTTAACACTTACGGTTATGCAAACGTTTTTTTCCTCTATCTGTTGATATTTAGTATGTCTGTTCATCCTATAATGCATTGCGCTCTACACACATTACAACGAACATATCCTGATATGCCTGTGTAACAAAGCTCCCCGACCTATACGATGACACTTTTGTTGTCGTCCGGCATGCCTGCATACACAGGAAGACTGAAAACAGATTTCCCCACTTTGGTGCTCTTGTGGAGCTATAAGTTTTCCATGCGTGGAAAAGCTGTTTCTTGGTGCGTAGTTTGGCCTAACTTTAGGTACATCTTAAATTGCGGAGTCACTATGTTGTGTACATATTCAACTGTTTTGTAGGCTGGGTAGTCTGACTTGGAAGTGGCAATGTCATGCATTGTGTGTATAGCTATCAACTGACTTCAATGATTGACCCACAAAGGTAGTAAAGCTCTGCGTAATTGATCCCATTGGAACTTATCTGACGACGGATTACGTAATCGGCGTTCCATAGTGGTAAAATGATCACATGCCTGATAAAATGCCGACCTCGTTTTCGTAGTTGAGTATGTGTCATAGTGAACATCAATGGGGTGCATTAACAGCGTTCTTAACAGGTATAATAGGTGTGTGGGTTGTTTTGGTTAAACGTAAGAGTGGTATTTAGAGAATTCTAAAATAGTTCCTTTCATGTAAAAGTTAAAAAGTAAAGGGAACTTTCGGATCGAGAAAAGTAAAGTGAACATGCCTAACGCAGAATGTGCCGTTATGCCTACGTTTTCAAAAGTACACCAAGAAACAGGCTGCAGCCTATTTCTTAGAGTTGTTGAAATCTATGAAAACTTCCGTTACCTACGTGGTCTATTTGTCCGAATGTAGCCTTATGTCTAAAAACAATGCGTTTGCGTAGGAGTTCCGTTGCACACATTTACCACAGGGTCCGGCTCCGTTATCTTTTCAGCCGAAAAAAAAAAAACCGAAGCCACTCTTCAGGTCTATCGTATAATTAACATTCTAACTGAGGAATTTCCCCTGAGAGAAACGTGGGGTAGATGTTATTTTTCAGATTGGTAGCAAATGGAAAAGAAGGATTGAAGGTTAACGATTAAAGGTGTTGGTGGAAAAGAAGGATTAAAGGTTAACGATGGAAGGTTTTGTTGCTTTAAATATAACAAATTCTACTTTACTTGACAAGTTTATTCCATTAAAATGAAATGTTTTTGTAGCACCCAATGCCTATATCATCCCCCCCCCCCCTTCCCTCTCCTCTATTATTCTACACGCAAAATCTTCACATCGAACCATTCATTTTATCACTCGCAGTTTAAATATGTGGCAAAAACTGTTAGGTCTAAATGTGTCTCACATTGCATATTCAATGGTCTTCACGTCAGACTGCTTCCAGATACGAAGACCTAGCCACTCCGTACGATCAACGACTTTTGTACAACTTAATTGGTTCAGTTTGCAATAATAATACCCAGCCACCTTGCTAGCTTAAATTTCTCTTTATTTTTTTTTTTTGAAAAATGAAAAATCTCAAAACAAGTATTTCCCTCGAGAGGAAAAAAATCGAGTAAACGTAGGAAAAGAGAAGACGACGTGCGATCAAAGTGTCAGTGTTCCATGGTCAATGATGTTTTTGAATGAATTTAAACTTTATGGGATTTCCCTTGTGTGTATATGAAGGTGTGTGTGGGGTGTGGAAGACTTGTAATCGGTCCATATTTAAACGACCCGAGATGAAACGAAATATTTTAATCTGAGAGCTTCTTAAATTATCCTAGGTGTATTCCCTTTCAATGATATTCAAATACAAAATTCATGCATGATTGACCTACGTGTAAATATTGGTCTACGTATATGACAAAGCTTTGCATATGCTAACGTTAACAATTCCGCAACCTATTCTATGGGCCACATATTCTGTAATATGACAACAGAGTTAAAGATAACAAATAGTGCGTAGAGGCAGATAACAAGTGGTGCGTATGGCGTGTATACACCTTCTTTACATCTTATCTTACATGATGGCTAGTGCACTTTCAGCATTGTGCTTGAACTAATGCATTTTAATAAATTTGTGTTACAACTTTCAAAAACTGTATAAAAGAGGATATTAATCACGTGGCCTAGTTCCATCCTCACATGTTAATTAGCAGGACATGTTATTTGGTGAACTCATCAAACTAAAAATATAACAATTTTGAATGCAAATAACCATAAAAATGTAAGCTAGGCCAATTTTATGCATTTCTGTGTAACTTCGCTTTTTGTATGTATCACTTAAGTTTTACCACATTATAGCTGTTAGAAAAAGGACCAACTGGCCAAACGCTTAGGGGGAACAAATGACTGCACTTGTAATTTATTATTTTCCTTCCAGCGTGAACAGAACACATAAAAGAAATCATTGAAACATCTTACGTGGGTAAAATTTCTTTATTTAAGATGAAAGATGAAAATAATACCATTTAGTTTAAATCCAAAACGCTTGAAAAATATGTAAGTGTGGCTGTAGTGCAGTATGGGTATAATATTTCATTTCACTTTTCGTACAAACAGTGCACATTTCTCCTCGCAATATAAAGTACACTATATATACATATATCGGTGTACATTCCATCTTGCAATAGCTAGGCACACTACATAAAACAGTGTGCATTGAGCCGTGCACTTTATACACTGCATAAACGTTGAACATTCTACTGCAAGACGGTGTTGATCAAATTGCATCAGTTCTGCACATCGTTTACCTATTTGCCATTTAACGTTTACCATTACCAGTAATGGTTTCGTTTGTCGTTCGCTGCTGTTAGTCTATGCATAATTTATGCAATAATAATAATAATAAATCTAGTTTTTTTTTTTCACTCTATGGATAACAACGGTGATCTTCTTACAATTCCTTATCCTAAGAGCGAGTTACTGTGATCATAAATTGTCAATACTTATAACCCGTTAGATCGTCAAAGAAAATTATCCTTCTTCCAAGTACCAAGTGTAAACATCATTTATCAAAGTCCATTACTAGATTGACAAAATGGTAGATTTGGTTGAACTACATAAAATTTGATAAGAAATAGATAAATGTGATGAATAAGTATATATATATATGTTGAATAAATATAAATTGAAAACCATGTCGAATTTTAAACACGTTAATGCATTTTTTTCTTTAAGAATGGTGCAGATCGTATTAAGTCCTTAAAATAATTTTAGTAGCAGCGGGAGGAGCATAAATCACCGACTAGATATATCTGTGACTGTATGTTAATATTTACTATGCATGCGGGATTTCTCGGTTTAATGGAGGTCTTCATACGGCCTGATATGTAACTTTAATATGAATTTTGTGTTAGCTGAGAAGAGTTTTATCACTAATATACTTAGGCAATACTTTACTAAAAGCGGTATGATCATGCACTGTCGAAATTACACAAACAGCGAATTCACACTTTAATATAAGCTTTGTTTTTTGTTCCAGAATGCTTTCCAAGTACTAGTTTGATGGTGTTCTGCTAGCACGTTACATTTTTTTCTTTTCGAGTCTGACACACTTGTCCACATTGTTCCCTCAGTTTTAATGTTGCAATATATGTTTTTCGAGTGACTGTAAATTGGCAACGAATTTAATTTTGCTAAGTGAATGTCATCAAACATGGCCATGAAAAATGAAAGCCAGTGCTATTAAAATCTTAAGCTGCTGGCAACTCTATTCGACGTCACTGGTTCCAGCTGAAACTGTCCAACCTTCAAGTCTCATGAAATGGCGTTTTCTTACGTGGTGTAACCGTAAGTTGTAACGGAATCAGTCCTGTAAGTTACACTTTTAAAGATCATAAAATTTATGCACCACTTTTGGACTTATCAGTCCAACACTCCCCCACCCCGCCACTTCTTCTGACTGTCTTTCTGTTTGCTTTTTTTTTTCTTGCGTCTGTGGTATAATTAGAATGTCTGATTGGCAATTTGCATGAATATGAGATGAGAGTATAATGGATTTCGTTATGATACATCATATCTAAAATGAGTTTCGAATTTACATTTACTTAAGACTACAGTTGTATCGTATAACAACAATGCACATACAATCCTAGTTTGACAATATAAGGCATTCAAAATTTACCTCAAGACCTTGAAGTTACTATCATGTTTCTGTCGACAAAAAGAAAAAAATAAGACCAAAACGATGAGTAACACAGCCTAATGCTTTAAGACGGGCACCAGTTCTGCGAAAGGTTCAATGACAAAATGCTTCACTTATTTTCTTTTAATTTATTTCTCTCTTGAGAGGAGGACTGCAATGTCATGCGTTTAGGTGTCATAAAGACTTTTAATCGTACTACGAGGACTTGAATGAGCAGAGTGGCACCACAAGATCTCTTTTTGATAATGTAAAAAGTAATTATCATCGCAGATTCCTATTATGATTGGGTTGTATTTGGGGAGTAATATCAAATCCTGCAGGATTTGAAAAACACTGTTAATAGACCTCTCGCATGTGACTTCACAGTGAAGCGCCGCCCCCCCCCCCCCCCCTTAAGGATAAGCTACTAACATTAACATATGCACGTCTGTACGTGCGGAGTCTCTGCCATTACTCGCGCTTAGTGTAGCAATATGTACTGTTCGTTTGTTTGCCTCGAGGAGGGCGCCGTTATGTGACGTTAGTGCAAGAGGTTGTATTTGAGCAAAGCGTTTGTAGGCCTACGTGACAAAATCATAGTGGAGAAAGTCCATTTCCTATTAAAGTCACAATGGCCCAGCTTAGAAATTGGTGTTTTTACTGAATTTGTAACTATGCTAGTCTTTTGTTTGAAAGTCCCCGAATTCTTTGAATTTTCTCGAATTCTCGAATTACGGATTGCCGACAAATAATTTATGCCAACAATTTGTTTTCCTCATCCTACTTCCTTGGTTTGCTCTTTATCGCCTAGCATTTTCTCTCTCTTTGGTTGGTTGGTATATATGTGTGTGTGTGTTTGTATGTCTGTACGTGCGGCCAAGAACGTAGTATGTTGTCTTCCCTTCTGTCCGGCTACCCTGTCTACCTTAGATATGAAATCTGCGTGGTCTTTCATATCTTATATACCGCATCAATATCAATATCGGTTTACATATGCCGAGTCTACCATAATCATCTCCTTTGGTGTAACAGACACGTTTTCTTTGCCGGTGAACGTGGCGTGCAGTAGGTTCCCCCCGGGTGAACTATAATGAGTTTACCTTCCTGTTCGTTAACTGGGAACGGTATTGATTGATTGGAGAAGTTATAGCGAAATAAAGAAGATGAATTGGCTTGTCAAAATACAGCTTGCATCTGGCTGAGAAAACAGGACTTCCTCTTTATTTTCTGAAATTGTTATCTTCGCAGAAACCAAAATCAATGATGTTTTTCATCAACAAAACTGCTTATGAGAGGAAAATTGGAAGTCTCGAATGATTTACAAACTCGGGAGAAGTTAGCAAAAGGTTGAACTTGACAATGTAAATAACCAGACACGTGCAGACAGTGTTTGTGACATTAGACTACTGTGCATTTTGAACCAGGTCCAGAAAAGTAATGACTGAATGATAGACAGGAAATATTTTCATCAGAAAAACCTGCAAACTTTGTTTTGAATGTTCATGTAAAACAGTAAAGAATGTTTTCGGGTCCTTTGATTCAAATCTCTGATATGCATTACAATAAAGGCCACTTGACAAAGTTAATCAATAATACAAGCAACAATACAATTCAATACAATAATAAATACAAGTACTGTAAATAATTTGTTGAAATAAGATTCTTTTGATTTTATTTTGAAATTGTGACTATAATCGTAGTAACGTTTTGTAAGTAGAAGCGCATTTAAAGCAAACAATACATGTCAGTACATGTCACTGTTGCAGAGTACAAATCTTTAGATAATGTCTTATTTTTTCAATCAAAGCTTAAAGTGATTAGGTGAGTAAGCAAAAAGCAAAGACATTGACATTACATTTCCAAACTTTTTGGTGAAAATTTTAATTTCACCATTCAGACAATCTGGAAAAATAAATAAGTATGCAGCAGATTAATTTTGCCATATCATTTCGAATTCATCAAACGTAACGACAAAAAGTGTAGAATACGAAAATGTAGTAGTTGACAGTTTTCATTCAAATCAACGGGGTGCTTCTTTGAACAAGCCAATGGGAAGTACACTATTATTGAATATTCAGTTAGTCAAAACAACTCAGGATCACTGAGTCGTAATGATGTGATTAGTTTGTAGGTTATTTGTAAATACAGTGCTTCCTGTCACCAACCACTACAATTCCCGATACCGACGGACGAAGAAGCGTTGACCTGAGTAGTATGTTTTTGATACATCAGTGACACCTGTACTGTTAGGCGCTTATACTAAGAACCGTTAATTTTCAAATATGACTTCTGTTTTTTACTGTTTTCATGCCAACCCCTTGCTTTTCAAAGAGGTTACTGTTGTTTCCTTCATTGAAAGACGTAGTCCGTCCATGTACAACCTCGCGTGTAAAAAGTTAAGATCAAACATAATTTTATCCTTATGCGTTTTCAGCACACACGCAATCACTATCAACTGTTATATTCACCAAAGGGTGAACATGATATTCATTTTATTCCTTTTTAATTTCTATTCGGCTTATTGGTCCACCTGTAGGTTTCCAAGATGAATTCTTTCAAAGAAAAACCAAGCAAATTCAATCAAATCCTACAACTTAAGAAGCAAAAAGGAAAACAAAAACAAGGTCTCTTTCTCAACTTTGACCCACAGGATGAGACCTAGCCTACATTCATGGTCTCAAGATAAAGACAGAATTGCAAGCATCCCCGCTCCCCTCACTGGTAGTCTGTTGAAATAACCAAAACGTACAAAATACAATGTAAGTAAAGCACAACCAACACTGAAGAAAAACAGCATCATGCAGAACATGAGCTGAGGCATCATAATGCAAAATCATTGATTAGAAATATATGACTACCATAGGTTACACGGACAACCAGGATCTTACAATACGAACTGCGTTCATCGAATTAGAGAGAGAAAGAGAAAAAACAAACACACTCACAGACAGAAGCCGACCGAGCAAAATTCGCTCTATGTGATTATTAGTATTTGTTTTGTTTTTACTCGATACTCATGACTGATACCTACGATGGTATACATAGGCTGCATCGGAGTGGTAACGATATTTGCTTTGAAAATGACATTTTGGTCATAAATATGCTTCTACGGTGTGGTTGATATGACAACAGACAGAAGGACGCGTTGCTGTGTACATTTGAAACGACGATGACAAATTATAACCAAAAAAATGGAATAAAAAATAGAGAGAAAGGAGTAAACCACCATCTACTGTGGATCTAATATTCTCCCTTGTGTGTCATTAGCAGTTCACTACACCCAGGGACGTGTGCCGGCAATGTTTGCATTTTGTTTTTGCTTTTTCTTTTTTCATTGTCTTTGCCGTCGGCGTATTTGAAAGGCATCTCACATGATGATAATAAGAGGAAAAGTGAAGGAATAAAGATAGAACTGAAAGATAAAAGCGAGGGACAAAGAATGAAATAACCAAAGGATAGAAAATAAAAGGTTTTTCTTGTATAAAGAATAGTAGCCTATAACTTTTTTATTACGTTTTTATTTACTTTCAATATATTTGTATTCCTCGATGCCCCTGGTCCGTTGTTGTGGTTTTTAAAAATTATCATATATCGTAGAAATATGATACAAATATACAGAAGATCGGATTCTGGCGATATACCTCAAGAAGCTGCGGCCAACAGCGATTACGGAGAAAACGATCATGTATTATCAGAAAAGTTAAGAAACAATTTTCGTTTGAAACCAAACTTAGTATTTGACACTCCTTACCATTCCATAAAGGTACTTATCATTTTTCCCGGTTATATGTCTGCCCCCTGTTTTCATAACTTTTTTTTTCTGTCGTGACCCATTTCCAGGCTGACTATCCAATGTCACGCCGCAACCCGCCACTCCCCTATCAAGTCACACATATGTAAAAATTGCACCACAGGCTACAACTGAGAGGTGACCGTAGCCTACACAGCATTCTAAAGAGCTGAGAAGGACACCCATGTGCATGCTGTCTTGCTAGATGTGTAGAGTGACCGCCTTTGCACTTACGCTGTCGAGGTATAGGCCTATGTGTGTCCAGTCACGTAGAACTTGTCTACTGGTGTCATCCCACCGAAGATATACTTGCAATTAGTCGGCCGTTTGATATAACCTTTGACACTGCACTTGCTGTATAGTGTACGTAGTGTCAACTGGCAGTACGAGGGCCCTTGGTAATCGTTCGCGTTTGATCACATAATAAGCCATCTAATTACTAAATAACTTAAAACAACATACACCCTTTAAATATGTATGTGAATTTAAATAGTAACTTACACCTGCCCAAATAATTGTACGTTTCAAACATTTTTTCATTTTTTTTTCTCCATCTGTTGTAGCAGAAAGAGCGAAGAGAGAATGTTGAAGTGCCACGATAGACAACCAATACTCTATGGTACTGAGAGGCTGAGATCATATGCATCAAAAATTCTAGAAAACGGTCGTATAAAATCATCATATATTCTCGTCTCTTTGATATATAAACTATACAAAACCCATTTCGTGAGATATGCCGCCTTCCGCCTTTAGTTTATTGGGGCCATGCGTGCTTGGAATCGAAAATCCATCCATCTCACGTGGCATGATGCATGGTACATAAATCAGTCATAAAATAGTCTACCGGTTTCAGGTGTGTTTCTATAGTTACACCAGACGTTAAGTGCACGATGCGTTTCGTGCACGATATATACCCACGTGACACGTACCTGTGTGATGTAAACATATCAACATCTTGTGCTCGCCATGCACGATACCGAGCATAATTATTTAGTCTATCGCACAGAATACAGACCTGCCCTAGGATATGCAGCAAGTTATAATTGTGACTCATGGAGACAAATAGCCCGGATTCTGCCCTATACCAGCCCCCCACCTCCACCGTCACATTATGATTGTTATTGGGTGCGTTATACAACATACAGAGGAGGCTGCCGTAAATAATTCCCGTTCCTGTATGGTAGCGTAAAATTATGCAGTTTTTGTCTCACTGGCTATAAACAACACTGGCTATAAACAATAAACCGTTGCAGACAATATGCGCCTACATCACACCACGTCACTTAACAATTGCTCATTGGTATATACTGACACATCTAAACCCTTCTCTTTAAAGATTAGTGAATAAAAATCAGTTACCATGGTAACCTGCAAAAGAATAGATTAATACTATACATTACTTTCTCTGTTGTTGTATACAGGTCTGACTTCAACTTTGGCAGATTAAAATCACCTCAGGCCTCATAAAGCATACTGAACAATTCATTGTACGTGGAGGTGTAAGTTATTATTCAGAATGAACGCTACAACCCGTTCGCATTGGCTAAACATGTACTGAACTCTACATATTGAATAAAACTGGATGGTAAGCAGATTTTAGTGATGCCCGATAAAACAAAATCTTTTTTTTTTGGAAATTTTAACAACTTCCACGCTGACTTCTTTTCCTTAACCATTTTTTTTGCTAAGTATGACCTTCTTTGAAACGCTTTACACAACCAACACAGAAACCACTGCATGAACAGCATGCCACCTGATAACCTATATCAAATTGATTTCAAAACTCGTGATATATATATATATATATATATATATACATAGGTACAATATTATAACTGGACATTCCTGCTTGCGCCTATAAAAAGGCACCAAAACCCTCGAAGACATCACAAATTTGGTTTCGACTTCGAATGTTAGAAGGACAGGCGCTCCCCCATCACCCCTCTCCCCTGAAAATACTGAGCTTTACTTCCGCCAATGACGACAATCTTGCCAGCGATTGATAGAACATTTATCATTGTTGAAGGTGTTAGTAATCATCTGGGAGTTTATCATGAACAATATGAAAAATTCTCACCAGGAATTATCAAAAAACAAAACATCATTAAGGTAGATTTTTAAGGGATGGGTATAATTTCAGGATTAAATATAGATAGTTTGTCGCACCATGGCAACCGTATCCAATTAGTAATTGCCCATGTTTCTTTTAAAATCAATTTCACCTCCTTCACGCTTCTTTTTTTTTTCTTTTTTTTATTTGTATTTGTGAGTGTGAACATGACTTGTTACAGTCATGGGGCTACCAACCAATATCAGAGGAGGCTACAAGAAGAGAACATAGATTATTATATAGCCCGACTCTACAAAACCCTGTGCGCTTACCTACCCAGTCAAATTCAGGAGGTAATATTAACAGAATTAACAGTCTAAGGACAAGATTATAAAACATGCATGGTGGAAAGACAACGTTCACGCCATTGTCGGCGAAACACCACAACGTGTCAAAATGCAAATGCTTGTCTATGTCGCTTCAAACTTGTAAAATAGCTGCTTATTATTTAAACTAATTACCAGAAGGTCATTTCCTGTCGATGGCAGTATAGAGTGACGCTTTCAAAAGTACATTTCACATGAGTTTTTGGTAAAATGTTTGCAAGTATGTGAATACAACAGTACATCGTGAATACACATTGATTAGTTCAAATGCACATAAACTACTAAAAGGAGAGGCAATTTATAATCTGACTCGTCGAGAAACTTAAACGTTCACTGCACTTTTTAAGTAAGTCACAAAATAGACAAAAATGTACACTGAGTAGTTTTCACCATCGCAACATTGTTTTGTTTGCAGTATGTACCGTCTTTTCCCTTGTAGATGCATAGATGCATTTATTCCTCATTTGATTTAATTTAACTCCATCGACGCGCGGACTCCATCATGTTATATTTAATAGATATTCATACCCAGGCTTTCCGTGATCAAAAGAACCAACAGACATTGTTACGTAAGTTAGCACTGACTCACTCGGATCTATCTATCTAGCTATCTGTCTGTCTATCTGTCTATCAGTATATCTGTCTATCTGTCTATCTATCTGTCTATCTATCTATCTGTCTATCTGTCTACCTGTCTACCTATCTGCCTGCCTGTCTGTCTGTCTATCTATCTATGTATCTATTTATCTATCTATCTATCTATCTATGTATCTATTTATCTATCTATCTATCTATCTATCTATCTATCTATCTATCTATCTATGATTAACATAAATTAGGCAGTGTATCCAGCACAAAATTGCATAGGCATCACATTCAATAAACATACAATAAACATCCACGTCGAAATGGGGCCATTTTATGAAATATGACGATCTGTTGTCTGCTACGTTAATCACAGTACATAAACATCATAAATTAGTTTCCAAATACACACACTCGCCGATCTAACGAAGGTCTTCTTGTCGATACAAGGACAAGCAAGGAAATACACAAGAAACGAGAAAGTAATAACATTTCATAACATCTTCTCAAAACATATTAATGAATATGAAAAAAAATCATCAAATGTAGTGGATAAGGGACTTAATTAGATTAGGTTTCAACGGCTTCAGTCGAACTGTTTAAAACAGCCATGCTCTTATCGTAATCTGCCTGTATATGTAATCTAACACTCTCAATATGAATATCGAAGATGAGTCGTGAAGGTTGTACACGTAAATCACTTTGTGATATCATATACCAGGCAACACCAACAGAAATATACCAGGCAAAACCTGTATGGCTTCTCTCTTTGATAAAGATGTCAAAACTGTGCAATGCACAGAATGACCTTAAAACTATAAAAAACATCGTTGGATAGTAGAAAAATGGAAACACTTGTAGATAAGTTTGTTCACTAAAAATAAAAGAAAAAATGAAAAACCTGCCCTTGATGGTAATGATGTCCTCGATTATGTTGAAATTCGTGTTTCATGTGTATGCTACTTCATTTACGTTAGTTGCTAACCGGAGGATGCCACAGGCGGTGTTCTGTCGCATAATCATGTCGTCAGTCAGGGGTCGCAATCATGTCCTCACAAGACAATATTTATTTGAAGACAGTGAAATGAGCGAAAATCATGAAAAGCATTTTCTTTGTAATATTCATATTCTTTGTGTAGTAGCACTGTAATCATGTTCTCAGCAAACAACTGGTGACGAACGTATTAAAAGAAAACCCACTGATCACCCTTAGTACTAACGACAAACATATGTCGTCGAGTTGCGTTCGCGTGTTTTGCAAAACAGTTTAAAGGTCACGTGGAAGTTGCCATGGCAGTAGGTTCAGTCTGTCCTACACTGAACTGATTTCCCGCATGCCGAGCAAAACATTAACTCAGTTTCTTCCATGAAAATCTAAGACAAGCAAAGGCTTTTCAAGATAGAATATAAAGATAATTATTTTTTCTTTACTTTTTTAATCTGAGAAATAAGAACGTCATGATTGGATAAATTGCAGGTGCACCAAAGCTATATGTTTCTTATATTTGTTGATAAGTCAGTGACGGGATTTAAAAATGTTATAAAAATGATCTCGCTGTGAGAATATGACAAAGTATGCTACTAACATTCATTCATAATCCTCCATTCACAAAAAAAACGTTACCAAATTGTATCCTTTTGCTGGACAGCATGCATGAAAGAGACTAGGTTAGGCTCGATACTATAGAAAATGAATTACTAGTGTGCATGCTCTGTGACATACCCTGCATCATTGAATAGGTAAGAACATTCTGCCAGAAGAAGCAGTCGCGGTAAATTATAATTACAAGTTTCGCAAATTTAAAGCGGGGATTAATGTACAAATCTCAACATTTTGGTTAGCAGAATAACTCATCATAATTCGTATTTTAATGTGTCATTGTACAAAAGGCAATTCTTCGTAGTCAGTCTGATGATCTTCTGAAACATTAAACAAGACAAAAATCAACTTTTCTGTTCCCTGAAATTTGATTCCAAGTTTCTGCGAGAAAGTTCTGCGATAGTATTCATCACTAGCAGCACAGTTACATTCTAAATCCGTCTTTTGTGCTGTGAGAAATTTATGACGAAATTTGTGATTATCTCCCAAAACAATGGAATAACAAGATGAAATGTTAGAGGAGGAGGCTAATTCAGAAGCCGGATTACCACCTAAAAGGAAAATAGGTAGTTACGGCATACGTTTTACATAACTTTTTGTTCTTTCTTTCTCCAAATCTGGTATAAGAATACCTCCCCAACAGATTTGTGATCAAAAATTGATCTGCCAGTGACAAAGTCGGTGCCTCAGTGGAAACGAAAATGGTAGCTCTTGAATCTTTTTTATGTTGACCTCCCATAGATAATCTCCTTGAGTGTCTGTTTTATGCCTCTTCCTAGTTTACAGAAGGAATGTTGTTGGTTAAAGATCTTTTATGTTTACCTGCACATTTAAAGTAAATTAGTTAATCTAATAACAGCAATGAACAGAATCATAGTCAAAACATGTATTATGATCTATGCATATCTCCGAAAAACAATAGTTTACAGTCGGTTACAGGCATAACATACTAAAAAATGAACGTATACACCCGTAGGGATCTACTGGCGCGTGTGTCATTATATCCAAAACTGAATCTTTCGGTTATACCCCTGATAGAAGTCATGTACCATAATATTCCATGATCAGTATTCTGACGTTTTAGTTGAAAGATGAAAATAAAATCAATAAATAAGAACTAAATCTGCTGATTTGTTCCCTGGGGTCTGCCTACAGTTTTGTCATAATGAGTTGAGGTAACTACGGTGTGGATTTTTATTTTCATAAGTGGACGTATGATTGTCAACATATCATTTACGTTTGCAGTTTCAGCGCCGGTTTTCATATCTATTCACAGAGGTATTTCATCGACCTGCTTCTTTGTGAGGCTATTAAGTTCTCCCTCATTTTTCTTCCACGCTAAATTAAATATATATATATATATATAGCTATAAATTTTGCTATATATAGCATATATATGTAAATATATATCCACTTAGTACTGCTGGAGTACTTAATACTGATTGACGCGTTAGTGGTCGTTAGACAATGATTTGCACCCAAAAAAAGAGGTCAAATTCTCTCATGGTCCGACGGTTTCTAGACATTCTTTGGTTTTTGTCGGCATTGTGTCAGTTGCTTTTGACGAAACGCTTGCTATCATCTCACGCAAGACCAACACAATAAACGGATGAAGAAACGGAAAGTTTACTTAAGTCGAAATAGTTCTGAGACCACATATCCGTTGGATGTAGGTCGTAGTCTTCCCTTGTTATTGACTATTCATCTTCATCTGATGGCATCTACCTGATACATAAATTGTCGCAGACATTGTACATGCATCCAGAGAGCGCTATATCTACCTAAACTGCTCCACATTTCAATAGTATTAAGATGATATGGCAGACATTAACCACAAAGATCCCAGAGGTTGGAATTAGTCCACGAATGTTTCTTCCTTGTTGTTAATGTGTAAAGGCAATTTAAATAATATAAACTCATTTGTAAAGTCATTGTTCTCATTACGACTGTTGAAATCGTATATAGGTCAGCTAAAAGCAGTCATTAATAACAAGGACTGTGTGTTACTGTAGACAAGACACGTAATTTAACGTTTTGCCTCATATATCAAAAGACGAGGTAACTTTTACTGCTTAGACAGTCATATCACTTCCATATCACTTATTAATAGCTATCCATAATACTCATTGAGTCGGGTGACTATAAACCTGAAAAATTTCTTTTGAAAGTCAGTGCGCTATTAAAGAGAGATGTCAAATTTACGTCTGAGAAAACTTGCCTAAATTTATTTAAAACGGACAATAATTTAGTCACAATTTGTCACAAGTTGAAATTAGTCAACGTCAAACGGAAATTAACTCACACCGATAGAGGGCGACCTTTCTTATTATTCAAACTGAATTTTCTAACCGAGCCAAAAAAGTAGTTTGCTTATAAATTCTTTCAATAAATTTAAATGTTGTAACCCTGTACTAATATATTTTATGTAACAGAAAACTGCCACTACACAGGAAGTATACAATCTTTTTCTTATTTTTGTTTCTAGAAAAAACATTAAATCCAGAAAAATAAAAAGATTGAAAGAACCGCCTTCGACTTTTTTGTAAGCGTTATTACTTCGTCATTGAAACATGCACGAAGTATAATTCTCCTCTTAGCAGTCAGTTTGTTTGATCATGTTAAGGCTCTACTGTACGCCTGCCTCTGCTAAGCGATGTAAGCCTTTATAAAAAAAAAAAAAAGCGCTGTGAGAGCTTACCAATTGAGCCCTGAAAACTGCATGGAGCTAATTTAATCAGTTTGGTTTATTCATCGTTTTAATTTGTTATGATACCGTTCATTAAAATCCGATCGGCTGTTTTTTCCCTGGTATTCTTAAATGACTGCAAAATTTCTCTGTTAGACATAAGGGGTCACTTTCACCAGTCAAGCGGTGGCGATATCACAGGAAATGAGGCATGCCGCAGAGGACATCACATTTTAGGGAAATAACTTCGAAAGCTGAGCCATTGTATAACGTAATTTGTTAACCAATTCTTAGTCTATCGAAACGAAATATGAACCTCCTTGATATACTGAAGGGCTTTTTCAAGTTTCTAGACAGGAAAAATTGATACCGTGTTTTACATTGAGGTGCGCAATACCACCTGATAACCGTTGTGTTGTTTTGTCATCCCCCCTCCCTAGTAATGACCGACGTTTCAACATCTGCCTGCTTTTCTTGATACTGTTATTGCTTTCAAAAAATAGGAAAGACAAAAAACTTCCAAATAACGGAGACTACTTATCGTGTGCTTGCTTCTTCATCATATAGTTTTCTGCTTCAAGGACCTTGCCAAACTAAAATCACGGACATGTTATTAAGCTCTATTGTGCTTAAAGACTGTTGTGCGGTAATCTTCTTTTCTCTCTGAGGAGTGTAGAAAGCAGCTTTCTCCAAAATTCTGGCGAAGAAAAAATCCTCAGACTAATTAGAGGGAGACTGAATACTTTGCTTAATTCGTGTCCAGTGCCACTACCAGCGTCAGATAATGTATGGTACATTAATATCAGCTTCATAAAATACTTGAAATCCTCAGACTTTAATTAGAGGGAGACTCAATACTTTGCTTATTTCCTGTCCAGTGCCACTACCAGTGTCAGACAATGTGTTGTACATTAATACCAGCTTCATGAAATACTTGAAAGCTTTAACACTTTTGTGAAAGTCCGATCTAATATGAAAGATCGTTCGAAATAAAAATGCGATATTTAAAACAACTTTAATCAAATTTAGTCTTATTGTTGAAAATGACACTAAAGAAAAAAACTATTCGAATAAACAGCAAAAAAAAAATACATATTTTATTCATCTTTAGACAAATGCAAAGAAACCCCCCTATCTCGTGTTGTTTAACTGATACATTTGGAGATTTTTTAGGTTTGCTACATACTATGTCTTTAGACGTCTTGCTCCTCGTAGACTTTGGAAACACGCTATGAATTTAGTTTAGAATACATGAAGCAGTCTAATTTATTTAATGTCAGTTTTACTGTTCTTTCTTAAAGTGATTGCGTGTGTATGCAAAAAAGTAAAAACATTGAAATTCCATCTCCAAAACTTTGGCGAGGCTTTTAATTAAACCATTCAGACAATCTGGGAAAATAAATAGGTTTCAGTTGGTTAGTTTTGCCGTATGATTTCAAATTCTTCTAAGATAACGACAAAAAGTGTAGAATACGATAATGTAGTGGATGACGGTTTTCATTCAAATCAACCGTGTGCTTCTTTGAACAAGCCAATGGGAAGTATACTCGTATTAAATATTCAGTTAACAACTAGTTAACAACTCAGGATCACTGACGCCACGGGTAACGTTGTGTTCAGTTAGTAGGTAATTTGTAAATACAGTGTTTTCTTTCACCAAGTACTACAATTCCCGATACCTACCAAGGAGCGACGACTTGAATAGTATGTTTTTGATACACTAGTGAGACCTGTACTGTTGCATAGTCATTTTGTAGGCGGTTATAGTGAGAACCGTTAATTTTCAAATATTATTTCTATTGTTTCACTATTTTTATGCCAATCCCGTTGCTTTTCGCAGTAGTTACTGTCATTATCTTTCATTGAAAGACATAGTCCGTTCATGTACAACCTCGCCGGTACATTTAAAAATAAAGAAAAAGTTAAGATCAAACATTATCTTATCTTTTTGGTTTTTCAGTACACACGCAATCACTTTAATGACTTACTTTTCTTTCTGATGTCTAATTAGTTGTACTCACTGCGCTGACTGAAATGGTGTTGTATCATTGTTGACAATACACGTAGAAAGATCATTGTGGGCAAGCCTTCGTTGAGTCCCTAGTGCAACAAGTTTGTCGTAATACGTTGTCACAGGAGGACGTTCGATTTGAAAAAAAATCATAACATGCGCAAGATTTGATTCTTAAATGTCTCCCTCAATTTGGGTACGGCGCACTGCCACAGAAAGATATGAGGGTATTGAATTGAATTGAGAGTTAATTGGAATTCTTCGGAATGGAGTTTTGCAGAGGTAGAGGTTGTTTACATTTTTGTTTGGTTTTGTTCTGCATTAGCCATGTAAAGTAATACCCCCTGTAAAGTATCACCCCCCCCCAAAAAAAAAAGTGTTATATTTGTAAAAAACGAAAGTATTGATATATGAGCTTTGGTAATAACTTTCAATGTGAGGAGAGTTACGGAGCTACTAAATTATTAAAAAAAATGCTCCAATGCACATATTTCAAAATACGTGTGGCCTATCTGTAAGTCGCCCTCGTACCAATCGTCACGTTGACTTTGACACTAACTTAAAATCGTAATGTGATCCTTATAGCCTTGAAGCAAATTTCATCTTCCATGAGCAACGGGACCACCACAATGAAAACACTCTGATCATTCTGCGAAACTTTCTTTTTCTTCTCTCGTACCCGACGGCGGTTAGATCTTTAAATGTAGAGGGCATTGAACTTATGAGACGTTTTCTACTGCCAGGATTTGTTTTTTTTTTTTCCGTCAGGGTCATGATCATGTCATATCATAAAAAATATAAAAAAATAAATAAATAAATATCAAATTTATTGCCGGTCAAATTACACACCAAATACACCTCTGCATGCCTAATCAATATTCATTTCACAAAAGAGCATATATATGATGCCCAAAAAGGTGCTGAAAAAGGTTTTGCATACATCAATATAGACCTGAGGACATCTGTCGATATACCCAGTGCCTATATATGGAATGCCATCATATGTATGTACGTCTGTACGTACCCTTTGACATAAAATCTTTTGTCAGAATCCGGACAGTCCCAGTGCTTTGATTTTAATTATGAATTGAGATGTCCATTTTCAAATGACAAGTCATTCATTAAAACTCAACAGATTTTTCGTAAGGTTGAAAGGTCACCGCTAATTGTGGAAGGTCTAATGGAAGAGGTTCTCAGACTTCCGTTTTCAGTTTGAATGTAAACTAGTTCTGGTATGAACTACTACTTCTGAACCATCTATCCCACACCTTACTTTGTTGATGTTTCATCTCAGTATATATCCTTTCAATCGTGCAGGCTGTTCATAACATGCTTTGGAATCAAATGTCACAAAAACTAGAAGGGTTAATCGAGGAGGCTTATGTATGTTATCTTATGTCTCTTTTTTCGACTCTGGTTAACATTAAGTCCCGAGTTACCAGTTTTCAATACTGCCCTCTATTGTGTCTCAGCCACAAGTCGTTGATTACAAGCAACTCAATTCGATATGCTTGATGTGTGAACAAAAGTTTCCCTGTGCACATTTATTTCCTTTTTGCCGTCCATTCTGAATACTTCTCCCTTTTTGTGTGATATTTTACCTGAAAGCGAAGGTATCTCGCCTTTCAAATTTAGACATTGCAAATGTTACCATAATTGTAGCCTGGAGTTCTTTCCGTATGGTTTCAAATCGATGCAAAATACATTTTCCAAATATTACAGAGGCTTTCAAAGCCATCGCTGATGAAGTTTTGAAGGTTTCTGTTTTTCTCTCTGCTGGATAGGGCCTCTGGTTAATTTCATACGTTTTTTTTTTCTTTTGAACTTGAGCTACAAAAAAGTAAAATGTAATGCCAAATTTAATGCATGTATAATATAAATGAAATGAAATTTAAAGATCAGGACTTGTTGTTATGTGATCGTAAAACGTAGTAAACAACACAGATATGCAAGGAGGAATAAAAGAAAGCATGAAGTAATGATCGAGGGGTGTTTTTGTTAGATTTGTAATCATATCAACACTATGATTTATTGACGGTGGGTACCTCTGGTCATAATTATAATAGAAACAATATAGAAGTTGTATTTCACATTAACGGTTGAGAAAGATGACAATCCGGACATTGCACCAACGGTAAATTTTTCGCGGTATAGCTATCCTCAGGAGAACACCTTGATAGAGAAGGTAGAAAAAGGACTTCCGCAATTTTTCTTTCTCACCCACAAATGCCACAAATAGTATTATTAGAAGTAAAATGACGACATATGGAAAATCCCAATCTCCCTCCCCCCCAAAAAAAATCCTTTTCAAAAACCAAATACGGCTTAATTTCAATTTTCAATTTTTTTTTCCACAGATGTAGGGCTCATAATAATTTACATTTTGTTTGTTGTTTCCTTTTTCCTTCTCTTAGTGTTTTTTTTTTTTTTTTTTTTTGACCCTGCCTTAATTGTAAAGGTGTTGTTTTCTTAGGTAGTCCATGTCATCTTGATGTACATCTCGCTGTTACATGCACATCATGTGGAAAGAAGGCGAAATATTAAATTAAGGTAATATAATGGAAATACGTAACGCATCTGTTGATTTTAGTGTGGTGGAGCGAAAAATGTATTATAACATGACCTTAAGATCTCATGGAGACAGGAGCAATTTATATCACATCATCCACAGTGCAAATACATTGTCTTGTGTCCAATGTTGGTATTTATCTTCAACGGTCTCAACCGTTCCTAGGACCGTAGCCTAGTCAGTTTCCAAGTGAGCCCAACATAGAAATAGAAATAATTCTTCCTTCGTTAAAAAGAGTTCACATTTTGTTACACATACGTTTGTCATATCCCACTCTCCAGTGACTGTTTTGAAAACCTAGAGACTTTTTATTTGTATTATCTCGGAATTAAGGGAGGCGGGGGATGGGGCGGGGGCTGAGGTCCTTCTAGATTGCCCATGAACACTACCAAGGGGTGACATAGGTCAAATTGAATCAAAGGTTTCGCATAAAAGTACCTTTAAAGTGAAGTTTAATTGGCTGAGGTCATGGTCTCATGCAATGGCAACTTCAGATTACGACTGATCCTACACTGATTGCTGTATCCTTTGAAATGCTTTGTGGCTGTGGTTTTCTTCTTTCGTATCATACCACTTCACTGCAGCTTCATGAATACCGTAATTAAGTGACACCCCTAATTAATGTACGGATGTAAATATTCATAATATAAATCAATACGTGTCCCAGTTGCCAGGAATGAATCCATATTAAACTTGTACCCATAAATATATTTCTCATTAATGGGAACTGCGTGTTGCGTGTAATGTGGCTCGTGTTCAGGGAAATTCGTGTAAATTAAGTTTTTTGAGATGATACAGATAAAACTTAGATTTTGGTCATAAAAATACCCAATATGGTACACGTCAAATTTCGACGTCACTCGTGACGTCAGCTCCTTAACCAAACAGATGATAAATCAGGTATCCGATGTAAACGTAACCATTGTCAGCAACTTTCTTTGCTTAATGTCGCTTGTATTAAACATAGTTTCATCGAAAGATCTTTCTGACAAAAATTGTCTGAAAGAAAAAGTCGTCTTCGAAGATAAAATCAAGTTGAGAAACCAGTCCATGATTTTTTCCCCAAAGTCGAAAATGTGAAAGGTCGAACTGGTGAATTCCCTCTCAAAGGGACTTTTCAATTTCTCTCCATCACTGTCGCTGTCTTCATTTCTTTCTCTATCTTTAAGTATTTTCCAAGTTTCAAACGACTGTTTGAGATGTTAACTGGCGAAACCTTGCAGTTCGTGGTCATCGAGATAGAAGATATATCTACAGTTGCCGTAAACCGGGGCTTTTTATATCCTTCGATTCGTGACAAAATTCCAAATTGATTCCTTTAAGGAGTTTTAGAATTTCATGCCTTTCTCCCCAACCACTGTCCTGATTTCATAACTTAAAAAGCGATAAAAAACGACTCGAGGGTTTCCTTTCACGAGAGCCATGCAAGTCTTAAAGGTTTGATGACGTAGTTCGCTTTTACAACGAAACCTTTTGGTCTTTACCATTTTATCTTTCTTTCTCTCAGCATTTCAGTCACTTGAGCTGAAAGGCAAAAACAATTCCCTGGGCTACGAACGATTACCGCATTGAGAGAAATTAAAGTCATTTAGGGATACTCTTGTTTCCATCACTGATCTCGTATGACTATTCTTACGTTTCTCTGAAGTAAACTATGATCGATAAAAGAGAAGAAACGTGTATTAACTGTTTTAAATCCATTCAGTAACATATACACATACTATTTATGTCCGATTATGACGTTGACTGACCAGTGCCGGTGGAACAAATAAGGGGGGGGGGGGATTTGAGGCTTAGTCCCAGCGACAAAAAAGTGGGAGAAAAAGATATGTTCAACCACTCAGCCAAATGCTTCAGGAATAAATGAAAGAAGAGGCATCATCCATCATGATTCTTGCATCATCTCAATTTATTAGATTTTTTTCCCAGATTGATTTTTTTTTTTCATCTCATTAGTTGAGAAGTTGTAGATATGAGACCCCTTTTTCCAATTTGCGTACATGAGGCTTAGAACACGAGGGACGTCCCAACTGAGAGGTCAAACTATTCTTATACGCTCTCCGCATAACGATTGTAGCCCTCCTCTTCGATAGTCCTACCGGCACTCTCCCCAGCAGCCATTCCGCCCTCAATCTGTATTCCTTTCAATGAACTCAGATCCTGTTACATGTGATTATTCCCACCGCCATCTTGATTTTCTTACGACTTTCTAATCGACAGTTTAAATTCGCCAAAGATCAGGAACAAGTAGCTGTTTTTTTTTTTTTATAAAATGATAATATGTGTATTTTTTATGTTACGGTAATAATGGACTACACAAAAGAAAACCAGGTCAAAGATTTTGTCATAGAAACAGCATTTCGGAACTCTAGGATGGCAGAATACGTAGCTGAGACACAATCATCGTACATGATATAAAAGATCGTCAATCAATTACCGTATAGTGTTCATGTCGAATGAAAGCCGTCTGCTCACTTTAGTGACATTTTGGATTTGAATGTATGACGAATTGAAGACTGGGAGGCCTCTAAAAAGGGGGTTCCCCCCTACGGCAATGCAAAGACCCGTGAACAGAACAATGCTGGCAAGAAGTTGATTTAAAATGCTGTCATTAAAAGCGACCAATTGGAGAAGCTTCCTTTGATGAGTAAACCGTTGCACAATATCTGCTTCCATTAGCCAACTACATTTGATGTTATTTAAATGCGTCGGAGGAACCCCTATAGAAATTCACATGTCATCAAACACACGCTTTATTTCGGGGAATACACATTGCACCGTTACAGACAGGATACGAAGGAATGGCATATAACTAATGCTTCGTTGTAAATCAAGTTGCAAATCGTAATAAGTATTTGTAATATTGTAAGTCTCTTGTAGATGAATATAGATATACCATCCCATGACCTTTAGCATGCATTATTTTGTTGACATAATTAGGTTATATCTCGATAGTAGGCTTATTGCTGAAACAAAACGGTACCAAAAAGAACATACGCAACATTTAGAGGCAAAGTTTCAGTCATTTCAGCAAAAAAAAAAGGCATTGTGAAAATACCATTAAAACAATTGTTTAAAGAATATGCATTAGTATTTACATTTTCATCAGAATTTAGATTCTAAAAGTCAAAAAAAGTCTAACGTTTCATTACATTTCACAAAAGGTGGGTTAGATCTTGAACCAATCTGCATTTTTTTGCCCAAGGCCACATTTAAATAATTCAATGAGCATCATACATGTTTAATATTCACAATTTTGTGCTCCAGAGATGTCAGATAAACATTCACGTAATTCATAAACCTGAAATAAACTCAGTGGATTACATGCATTTAGTTTCGCTACAGAGATGGTGATAGGAATCTGCAGGTGAAACGGGAGAATTTGCGCTTTAATTAAACTTCAGTCTGAATTTTTAAGCAACCAAATTTTTGTTGTCAATGTTCAAGCTGGAATAGGTAGTTTCTTGAAGGAAACTATTGAAACTGTAGATCACCCAAATTTATTCCGGTCTTTTTCGCTTTAATTGATTCATTAATTGTAAGTTTTCTCTATCTGTATTATAACATTCTGTATTGGAGACGAATGCAAGCTTCTAATTCAACAACAATGAATTTGTCCTTTAAGCATATGCAGAGCTTTTTTCCTCTTATTTCAACTGAATTAAGAAAACCCAAGCTAAACCCTGATATGAAACATTGAGATTTTTATATTTTGTTATTAACTCAGATTTAAAAGGTGCCTAAAATCAAAGACTTAAAAAATATGCCACAAGGATTTAAATATGAAATTAAATGGTCCAACTCACATCTTTACAGGGCATTCAGAGCCAACTTCTTAAATGTTGAAATTTATGCACCTACATTAAAATCGTAGCTTGTGCAATAATTTGTGATGTCATTCTAGTACAACTCAAATTACTGTCTTCGTTTTTCTTGATCTCCATTGCACCTTGTGACAAAATGTGGTCACTGTAATACTGTTGTCTGGTGCCTTGACTATACAAACCTTCTCCATGCAACATACTATGTTGAGAAACAGAAACATACTAAGAAACAATCAACTATTCAAGCATGTTAATTTTCAATAACAGTCAACTATGTAAGCATGTTAATTTCAAAGGGAAAGAGAAGCAGGTAATGTAAGTCGTGCACGGACATTACAAAGTATTGCGCTATTGTCGTTGTGTGACTGCCCCAGCGGCGGATATCCTAAATGTTACAGAAAGTTCACATTACAGAGAGAGAGACACAAGAACAGAAATCCCGGGAAAGAGAAATTGGAATTTATTTTACAATCAGAGTTCCACGTATTGATAATTCGACTGGCACACAAGTAATTGATGTAATTTATTTGACGATGATGATTGAAATGAGTCGGTAGACAGTCACACGACAATGTTCCAAAGGAGAGGGAACAAGGAATATTACGATGGCACAGGCCTACATAGTGTACAGAGAGAGAGACGACAAATCTGCCATGTGTCGGCCTTGTGGCCGAGCAGACTCTTCCAATCACGCCGAACCCCTGAGGATCTCGGGACAGGTGATGACGTTGACCAATCACAATCATGTAATCGTATGCCTATGAATCAACCAATCCCGTAATATTGAGAAATCTTCCCAAGTAACAATGCTTGCCCTTTTCATTTCCAATGTATTTCATTGTCTATGTTGACTGACAGGAGCAAATAAACAAAAAGTTAATAAACTCGAAGTAAACACCGGGAACTGAACATTGTATGACTTCTGAGTACGGAAGAGCGTAACATTTTGCCTACCATATGCATCACTATGAAGATAGAGTTGGGTCAATAGAATTTAGTTTGTAATCTCTAAAATGTATTTCTTGTAATTCTAGACTTTAGGTACACTTTAAATGGAAAAATGTTAGCCTGAAAAATATGATTCAATCTTTTCAGGAAATCAAGTTAGACGACAAGCGAATACCAGTTTAAAAATTATTTTGGATACATCTAGAATGTTATTTTCTCTATCAAATTTCATGATATATGAACGTCAACAGTCAGAATGTTGAAGAATGTGCATTGTCAGATATACAACTTCTGTGCAAAATAGTGTGATCTATTAATGCCTTTTAAATATACATCCCTCAATGACTTTTTCTCCCTCGTCTAGTTGCTATTCGACTGTTTGTAGACCTGACTTCAGCAATATTTGCAGAATGGTCACACTTTATTCATCCACATTGGATGTAACTATATAATAGACCAAAGTTCGATGTGTAGTTGAATCCAAAGCCAATAGGAGAGACTGTTAAACAAATGTCTACCAATAAGACATTGAAGTAAAATGTTTCATATTTACCAAGGAACAAGAACGCTGTTCAATGTCGCATAAACAAGTAAATTTATGTATCTCTTCAAAACTCTCACACCAAAGGTGAACAGCCGAGGGGGAAGCAGTTCATCCTCTGTACAAAACCGGAGATACTATTATTATTATTTCACATGTATTACATCACGGAGATTTGCTGATTGCAGTACGGTATGTTATAACTGGGATTTCATACAGTATGCCTGAGTAAAGCTTGTATTCAACACCCTACTCTAGAGGAGAGAACACTCTCAGTCTCGTGTGAGTCGGAAGAACACGTTTGCGAATTGTTAGGCTTGCACCCCAATCTCACACCACCTTGGTCGGTGATGCAGCAAGATGTCTCCCCCAAGAAAATCTCTTTTAGGTTTATTCTGATTTTACAGTGACAAGTATGAAACAGTGTGGTAGTGAGGGGTCACGGGAATGGCTGTGCCTATGCTATAGTGAACTTAGGGCAAAAACTGTACATAGGCTAGCCCGCTAGCGTAGCGATGATGGTGGTGAGCGTGCAGTCCGTGTATTCACGGTATCTGTACCTGATTTGCCAGTGATCGACACTGCAGATCGAGATACCATGTTCTTGTCATGTTCCGGAAAAGTCAAGAACAGGGTGTCGAATACAGCTTAATGTTACGGGTGCAAAGCGCGACGAATGAGCCCGATGTGAAGTGGAAGATATATACAATAATCACATGATACTTCTACCCATGTATATCAACACATTCCTTTCTTTTGTTTGTTTGTTTGGTTTTTGCTTATTGTTCTCTTTTCCTTTCTTCCTTTTCTCTATTGTTTCTCGTGAATACAACTTTGACTTGAGAAAGTGTTGAAGGTGCATGCGAATGAACGAAGAAACATCTCTGCATATTGTCATTTTTCGTACAATTGACATTTTGATGTCTTACATTAACTCGTCAAAGTTATTAAAGTAAAAGGAATCTAAAATTTGGCGATTTAATCAACTCATTAAACGTTAAAGTTCCTTATTCCGAACTTATTGATATATTAAAGTTCCGACAATCGTAACGACGTTTGTAATTTTCCTAAATTTTGTCCTTTTGAAACACTGCTGTTTAAAGTGACAATGACAAATTTCATATTTTTCTCATTTTCACGAGTTACGTAAGTCGTCAAAATGTCAATTTTACAAAAAAAAATGTCATTGTGCCGAGATAGTTCTTCCTTTTTCCTTTTACGCTTTCGTGTTGAAGCGTTAAAAATGTCCCCTGACTCGCATCGCTCGTAGCGCGTGTAATTTGGGAAATTTATGACAATCCATTGTTTCTGAGCGCGTGATTTCGAAATAGAAGAAATGATTCGAACTGGAATTAATATCAGCTTATAATGCATACGTGAGTAGAACTATAGCGTAGCCAAGGCTATAGCCAATAATCGCCATAAGTCCTGATTGATCACATATCTATAATCTTTCCATATATCCATTATGTCCATTGTGCATCGCCATCAATTTTACTTTTTTCCTTTTTTCAATTTTTTGTTCTTCCGTTTTCCTTCATGTATGCATAAAGAGTGCCTCATTCCTTCATCAACGATGATCCTTCATAATATTTTGTAAATCATTTAAGAAGACTTAAATATCTTAATCAGAAAAAACAAACACGGCATTTTGTAAAAATTCCCTTTTCTTCATTATATATGCAAATTCCAAATTGACATGCAATCACGCGGCGGAGCAGTTCACACTCACCTCCTTTTTTTCAGTGGTTGCTGGAAAGAATTTGAGGTGACTTACTAGTCATGGTTTCAACAGTCATTCCAGAATCAGTATGCTATGGTGCCTTTGCATCTGTTGCTGCTACTGTTTAGTTGTTTTCACTTGGCTTGTGTTGTATGGTTATTGCCTCATGTATGTGTCGCTCCTTGCCATGTCTTGTCTCGTCATAGACTGGACCCGTGTCCTATTGGGGTGTAGTTTTACCTTGACCTATCTAGTTGTATGTAGATTTGACTTGTCCCTTGTGGGGATGTCGTTTCATATCGTGTCTAACTTTGACTTGAGTTGTTTCATTGAGATGTGGTTTCTTATCATGTAACGCCGTGACTTGCCTTGCTCTGCCATAACTAGGTTTGGCTTGTCTTATTTTGGGATGCAATTCCAAATCGCGTCTTTCTTTGAATTATTACCTGTTTGGGAAGTCATTTCATATTGTCTCTTAACTTTACTCCACTTGTCTGCTATTTGGATGTCGTTTTCTCCCACTGGCTGACTGGTATGTCGTTGTCTTTCCTATCCTGACTTGGCTATCCTTATCCTGTGTAAACTTGACATTTTACCCATTGCCGGACGTAAATTATCTTGGCTGAAATTAGCTTACCCTACCAGGCTTTTGTCATACTTTGCCGTCTCAAATCTCGTCTTGTCTTAATTTGTCTTATTGTGTCTCGACTTGACTTCAGTTGTCATTACCTACCGTTGTCTCGACATTTTCACAACAGTCTTGACTTAGCTCTCCCTGCAGTGTGGCGGTATCTTGTCATTAAGCAACAAATAATGTCATTGAGTGTGTAAACTTGATCCCTTATTTTCGTTGGTCGCATATTAACATTCGAACCTGTCGCTCAAATTTGTCAATAATAGACTTGTCACATATTCTCGTCTCATATTTTTTTTTTCTATAGGGTACTGCTTCGCCTAGAGACGTGCCTTGCAATACATTGCGTTGGCCCTTTATTGTGATTGTCACTTACATATCCCAACTCGATTTGTCTTAGACTGTCTTGTTGTCTGTGACTCACATGTTCCTGTCTTGTTCATCTCAGACTGCATGAACACCAGTGATGAAAATAATCACTTCAATTTATTCGTTACATATATTTGCTTAGTAATTGTCTCTTTTATTGTCACCGGGTTAAAGTATTTACATCTAGAAACAACGAAACTGTAAAAGAAACAATAAAGACCTATCCTGGACGGGGAAACTTCTTCTCATGACCACAACGGGATTGCGGATCTTCCCCATAGACAGAATGTACATGTATTTATGGAGACCAGTAAATCATTTTTTTTATCGGAAATATTTGTAACATAAGCAATAACGCGGTTAGCATATAATCTGCAGAAACAGAGGAACTTGAAAAGACACGATAGTCCCAGTTGTGAGGGCACTGTTTCATTTAGTTATAAATGAGACAATGTGATTGGGTAGAATTAGAAAGAATTCAAGAATAATTAATTAATGACTTTAAATCATTTTTCGTCTCTGAATGTTTAACCCAGAACGTGCCGATCACATAATTCCATATTTCTCCATGAAGAAATCCAAGATTTTATAAGAAGAAACCAGAGATTCTCCTTTTTGAAATCTTTGCAACAAAATCAATAAATTAAAGAATGCTGGTTTCGCCGAATGGCATCGAGGCCACATTTCCAACTTGTTTTCCTCTCCGTGTATTTAAATATTTAGGTAAAATGAGAAACGACGAAGCAAAACTTAACTTATTGTTGCTGTTGGCATGGAGCTTTCGCTCCTGGGAATGCATTTGTATTTAAACGTGTTCAGTACATGAACGTGTAAGATATTCTTTCCTTTACCAATTCACGGAAGGTTTCTCCTCGCTTGTTTTAAAGTTCACCGTGTGCAGAGAATCGTTGCCGCATGAGAACTAGAAGTTAAAATGGTAAAACCAAAAAAGACAAAGAAAAAGTTCGTAATAAGATAAGTCCGTTCTGTCGTCAACTTTCATAACCTTAATCATTGCCCAAACGCACCAGTGAAATTCTCAATCGCCTCGACTTAAATTCGACGTATGACCGGGATTATTACATTGCCTAAACTTTCTTTTCAAAAGTCCATCTTTGCTCGTAGACATAATTTTACTTGTATGTCAATAGAAGTGCACTCATTAGGTAATAAAGCCACACAATGGCATACGTGTACAACTTAAACGTAAACGAAACAGTCCCTTGTTTAACTATAGTATATTCTAAATCCCATCGAGGTTTCTCCATACAAGCATTTCATTTTATTGTTTTATTTTTTTTAAGAGTTATATTTAATATAATTTTGATCACAGGCGCATGCGCGACCTAGTCTATTTGCATTACACTGCATCCCCAGCTGACCGTATATAGGCTGGGGTACGTGAACTTACCTTGACTCCTAGAGATGAATCACTTCAGTACCACAAAGTAAATGCATGAGTTGTATTTGAGTTTTTATTTTTAAGAAGAAAGTAACCTGACTAAAGTAACCTGACTAGCTTTACATTCAAGGTGTATGCTCTTTTAATCATGCGAAGCACTTTTCTGTTTTTTTTTTGTTTTTTGTTTTTGTTTGTAGACATATAAATCATAATGAATAGATATCGTGAAGACATTTTCTATACATACTAGAGTTTGCCCTAAGCAACGCAATTACAATAACTGGAAAGTCTAATGGTTTCTTTGACTGTAAGGTATCATTTAATTCCGATATCATTTCAGAGAGTGACCTTTAATTCCACTGACATTTCAGTTTCTATTTCCTGAGGTACAGTATTTGATCAAGGCTATCGCTGCAATTGGCGGGAAATTAAATAACCATTTACGACACTCCTCTCCTTTGCCTCATGCCAAAACACTTAAATATTTCAGCAGTCATTCAAGATCGAAATAAGTTTTTTTTTCCCTTTCCGAATGCTGCTTCAAGATTAAAACAAAAGAAACTCAAACACAAGGTATATGTTGCAAATGGTCCATCAAAAACTCCCGGTTTATCATTCGCTTTCACAACCGCAACAACTTTTTGGTGCAAGGCCGAGATAATTTTAGTTCGCAGAAGAGGCAAAGGTAACTGTTATGTAATGCACCTCCCTGGACTAATTGGTTGAATAGATATTTGTCGTTGATTGACGGTGCTTTCGACGCCGAACATTGGATTTTATAAAGGGGGGGATGGGATTCTCAGATAGAATAGAACTGATGCCAAAAAATCATCTTTTTTCTAAAGACGACAAATGGCATACACAGATGGGCTGGGAGAACAAGGTAACAAAAGCACACACACACAAAAACAAAGAATAAATGGGTACAAGGTAACACATAGAGCATTTACATTCGAAGAAAGCATGTTATTAGTGATGTTTGACTTGAAGACGTTTGGGCTAACAATCGTGGGAAGGGAGACGTGTAATAATGCCCACAATTTTGGTCCACAAAAGCCTTAGTACCAGTCTTGTTCTTAATCCTTGGGATTGCCTGTAACAGCTTATCGGGAAATTGCAAATAACACTGTAATGAATACATCAGTGAACGAAGAAAATGATTTGGTCACTTGGTCAACTACGTAGGCTACATTATTACTCCCAGTAGACTTAAACTTCATCTCAGTGCCTTTTATTGAGAACTTCTCACAACAGTAAAAAGAAATTCAACCAAAAGCGCATATTTTTCACAGATTGGTATCATCTAGATGAAAGTCTGTGATAATAGTAAGCATATATACCAGCCTGTAATTCTTGATGCAACTTTCACGTTTATTAGTTAAGCCTTAGTTCTGATGCCTCGTCTTCAGAAGCCCATTAAATGAAACATAACCTACAACTTTAAACGCAATAAACGGATGCTTTTCATGAACCTTATGACGTCGACACAACAAATGTGAAGCCAGCGGAAGGTAAATAAGGTGTACGCTCCGCTATCTAGTCTAACACAATTAAGAAAAGTACTTGAAATTTACGTAGGCACCATGGAAGGTAATGATTCGCCATAAATTTCAAATTGTCAAATAAATAAATAATTATAAGCAGTAATAATAATAGGTGATGATGATAAATAAGATAACAAGATAAGATAGCCAGCCATGGCGACTTAAAAAGAAATGATTAAGAAACTTTACCGCACCGTGTCATGTGCCGTATAATCGGTTAAAAGTAAATTTACATAGTTTACGTTGAAGAAAGCTATGCAGTTCTCCTTTTGGGGTGAAATTTGCTTGACATCCACCCCACCCCCATTCCGACAGAAGATAGGGGTGGGATGGAATTCATAAATATTCAACTACTATGTACTATTTATAAATATTCCAACTATTCATGAACCAAAAATAGAAAAAAAATAAAACAATTTCTTTTACTTAAAGGTTAATCACGGAGGAGAATGAATTGCAAAATATGAATATATTACTTTCTTCATGAAATGATATGCAGAACATTTCATCTTTTCACTGTTATGAGATATACAATTATTTTATTGTTTTCAATTCTTTACAATTACCTCTCCTTCGTTGATATGCAAATGGAATGTTCGTCATAACATAAAATGGTTACTAGGCAGTCTCTGAGTAATACGTAAACTTCCATTTTTTTTTGTTGGGGGGTGACGTTGCTTATGACATTGAGATTTACTCTTCTAATTTTCTTTGATAATGACTATTGCTGTCCTTTATAGTATTTACATCTGTACACATTGTTTTGGACGTTTTTAATCTCTCCTAAAACACTCTTCCGGTTGCAGAATCTCTCCTCCCCAATTGTTTCTCTTTCTCTTGTAGAATCCCTCCCCCCCCCCCCCCCGCCACCCTCTGTTAACCTTACCCAGTAGTTCAATGTTATACTCTGTCATTATCCCTTTTCTTTTTCCTGCCCATTCGCACAGTTTGCCCAAGCTATGAAATTTAATTATTTGAGAGTTCATTCATGTTCGATTGTTTAGACTAGTCACCGTTCAAGTAGGTGAGATGAGTCTTGATCAAATGACGCCATGGTACGGTGGTTCTGTTGAGACTATACTCTTCGATTAAAAAAAGGATTGAAGTAAATTTCAGCCAGAGTGGTCCCCCTCTCTTCGGAAGCATGAGAGATTACTGAATCAGGATTTTATCAGAGCGGTGGTGAAAGTAACCTTTGACCCTGGAAATGCCATGAAAATATTCGTAGGGCCTACATTCCTGACTTGGCCCACACAATCCAGGACAGTGTGATTATTTTTGGTCTAACATTCTGCGGTTTCTTTCTGGTAAGGAAAAGCCAGGGACTCGTAGGTCAGGTGCAAGAAATTGCACCTAGTCCAATTTGCCCCTGAGTGCATCGATATGGCCTGCACTATATATCTTTCATGTGCCACAACTTATTACTCGCCTGATCGAACATATACTGCCGATATCGCATGAAATTGTGTTGACACAAAGATCAGCTGTGGTCAGTCCCTTGATAAATTTCGTTCGGTTTTCGCTAAAAGGAGGTTTATTTTATGCATACAAATAAGTCAGCAGGCAACGGCATTCGATCTCATTTCATTCTGTGTCAAAGTGCTTGTTGCACTGAGGAAGCCATATTTTCATGGCATTTAAAGTGCACATATCATGTTATCAAAATCCCAGCGTTTTCAGTACATATCCCGTCACATGGAGCGTCACACACGTTGTTATTTAGAATTTTAGCGAGTCACCTTTGTTGCTATTAAAGGCCTCCAATTTAACAAAAGAAAAATCAACGATGATCTCATCCCGGTTACAAAATGCAGGAATGTCACTTCAAAAACAAAAAAAAAGCACATCCATGTTAAACGATCCAGTGTTGAGATCAAACGATTTGGCTTCTTCTTCTTTTTTTTCATAAAAGACGAGAATTCTGCTTTATGCAGTTCATCGTCGATGGTAGGTAAGGCCTACATTATGGTCGAATCAATACTGCTGACCTCTTTTCTTAATATCTTAATGTCTTTTTTAATGAATTCAAAGTCACGAATCCATCTTGGTTACGTGACTCATTTTCTCCATGCGGGTTCATCTGTTCATTTTTATCTCCTTCGCGATGGAGAAAAGAAAAACATTATAATTTTACAGCTTACAGCAGAAAGAATTCTTTCAATAAACGATCGATTTATACGTGGAATCGTTGAATTTCTTTCCCATTTCGCTTTAATTGTAATGAACACTTTCACTGCATGCAGGCGTATAACGTGTGATATGTCTATTCTACAGCCAAAGCAAACAACGCAACTTAGACACTTATAGTTTTAATATTTTAAAATTTCAGTCGTTCATGTTAAATGCTGAATCCGTTTAACGTACCTATTTCTGTTGTATCTGCTGTCTTCTATATTAGCTGTTTATTTTTCTTGCGTTGGAAGTATTCCTCGGAAGGACTGTTTACGAATCAATTTCTTTTATTGCCTTCTTGTTTTCATTCTTTCATTTTTTGAGGGGGCGGTGAGTCAACGTGCTTTCTGGTAATGTATGCGGTTTACATTTCCCCTTTTGCTTATGTTAACAATGTTTTGTTTAATTAGATTTTTCTCATATTCCAGGTTTTTACGTCCATGTGTGTGATGACACGATCAGTTTACCTTTTATGTGTCCGGGACGTGAAAATGACATAACAGAACTCGAGAACTTAATGTAGTTTTTTCTTCAGCGATTTACCTTTGTGAGTGTACTATAAGACAAAATAAACTTGAGGTTAAAAATAGATGACATTTCCTACAAGAAACCTCACTTTCTCAAGGATGACACCGTGAGATATATACGCACACGTTAGAAAGTCAAAGATGGGTCAATTGGAAAAGAAAAAACCCTGCTTTTATAATCACTTCTTTGCAATGGATTTCCTTTTTTCATTACATGCAAAATCAGCATTGAAAGCTGAATACATGAGATCTGGCTTTATTGGTTGAGATCAAGAAGTCGGTGGGATGTTCTCATTTTAGAAAATTCTTCTCATTCTGCGTGCCATGGTTCATCTCCATAGCAACGTCATGCCGGAATTAACAATAAGACTACGAGGCTTCTTTGCCGCGGTCATTACGAAATCACTGCTACCGGTTGTTACCTTCAGAGATTGTCAACCATCGGATATGCTCACTCAAGGTGGAGGTTTACGTGCTTAATGCATCTGTTTCTTCTCGAATGTGTAAGCAGGTTGTTCAAAGTGATCTTAAATCGAAAATGGACGAAATAATTTGAAACCTTTCTTACAGCTGCATCAGAATGAAGTTTGGTGTTTGTTCATTAGCTGCACACATAATTCGTTTTGTATGCTATTCGTAACATGTACTAGAATATCCTAGCTCGCCTAGATTTTCGCTGCCTCTTTTCCTCTTCTCGTCTTCTCTCTGTCTCTCTCTCTACTCTCTTTCTTCCTCTCTGCCTCTCTGCCCTTGTGTGACATTTATCATCCTATCATGGAAGACTTTAGATGAAACTCAGGCAGAAGGAATGTCTCCAAAAGCAAAAAATTCAAATACTTCGGAAAAGTCGTCAGTTTCACCCACTGGCGGTCTCGCTGTTTCAGGACAGAGAACTAAAGAAGAAGCGAATAGGATCTTCGGATTAATAGCTAAAAAGAAAAAAAATGCCAAACGAACCAACAGAGGCTTACTACGTGTGAGCAAAATCAAGTAACCATTCGGACAATGCACAGAAAAAAATACGCGTTCGTTATGCACGTGAACACTGTAATATTTTGGTAAGGTTTTCCTGTTGTAGTATTTCTTTTCTTGTGGAGTATATGGGGGTTAGAGGCAAACTTCTCTCTAATTACATAAATCAGTTTCAAAGAGGAAAAATAAACTTGATGTTTTATATTAGAGATACTTCGATGTGCGAGATCGTTCATCTACTTACCGCAATACGCATGAGATATTTCGATTTCGACCTATAATCTGTAATGTGTTGTTTAGACTACCTTACTATCAATCCTATAGCAACTTGTCGTTCTGAAACGGATTAATGGTCATTAAAAAATATTCCACACAGCTTTTGAGAACTGCTTTTGCGATGAAACAGCTATCACTGACTTTACTTGTTTTGTGGAATAATCTTCGTATTTTTGGCCTGTTAATTGTGATGTTTTGGTGGATTTAATTGAAATTTTGCGATGGGCGATTTATGACGTCTCGGGGAATATGATATTTAATCAGCCGTGTTATCCAATAGTGAAGGTAGAGGTCTTCGTCAATTAACGAGGGAAAAATCAAAATTATTGCGGCTTGGCCTTAAAGGGTTTTCGGAAGTCTGGAAATGCGGACTACATTATTGGTGTAAAAAACTGAAAGGAATTTTGTTTATGAGGATTGTATTTTGCGGCGGTATCAGCGAACTACCGTGCGGGATAACGAGGAGATTACTTTGTTCGGTCACATCCAGTTTTTCCAACGTTTTTCAGTGTTGGTATTATCGACCGTTGAGATAAATATTATCAATCTCGTAGAAAACTAGATTTAAAAAAAATGGCCCGGAACACTTACTCAAAGCATTCCCATCGCTTAAAATATGATTTTCGAAGCCATAGCATGGAGGATCGAATCCAGAGATCCAGAGCGAGGTCAGTAATTTCTTTTCATCAATTACCTGATTCGTAACTTTATACAAACCATAGTAGGCTACATTAGATGTATTAAAGGTCGTGTAACACGCAGCTATGGGAAGAGCTGGCATCATTCGGAAGTTACAAAGTAAGACCCTAAGTGAAAATCCCTTGGAATTTTGCTTATATCTATATCGGTTTTGACTTTTCAAAGTTTCATACAAAATGCAAAACAGTTGACGTGGAGTGTTGCACAGGTTTTATCTTTTGTTATGCCTATAGATATATATATTGCCTCTTAATTACTTAATTACTTACTTTTACATTAGTAAGTAATATCGATACTTCAGTTGAAAAAGAAAACACATGCTTAAGAAAACCCACTGGGCATACAAAATTTTCAAATGTTCTTGAAATAAAGGTTAAGTAAAGAGTGTATTGACATAATAACATAAGACTTATCATAGAAGTCCATCGCTTGACGTCACAAATTTGCAAACTTAGCCAATGTTTATTAATGATACACCTATGAGACACTAATGTGCCTGTAAAAATGTCAATATGTGATGGATTGCGATGGAATTTATGGCTATTTTTATCATGGGCAATAATTTCCAATTATTAATGCACCTTATACTCGAAAATGTCATTTTCATGTCACACAACATTTTCACAAAGTATTACTTGGTATCAGGTACAAACGTTGATGATTACCGATTACCGTTTCGTATTGATTATTCAATATTTCCACAACTGCATGTTGCTCTTTAAAGCTTAGCATAGTGCCAAACTTGTCACTAGATCTCCTACTTTATAAACACGGATAATACGTCGATAAGCTTTTTTTTTTCTCATGTATATTATTTTGTATTTCATTAACTCATGGTCATACCGGGGCAAAATTCAGATTTATTCAAAAATATTTTTTTCCGCTTATAAGAGCAGGCTACTTTTAATGAACTTACCACTTACTGACAGTTTACATCATTCTTTGACAATGACTACCTTGGTCTCAATTTATAAACCTTTAAATGGTTTCTTTTTTTTTTCTGACCCGGTATAGGTCTGTCCGGTATTTACTGTGTAATCCGTACATGGAAGGTGTCTCAAAATCTACCACTATCTTTTTGTATAGGCTACCTCAAGCACCCGCTTGTGCCATCCTTGTACACAGAATCCTAGTTATCCTCTTTTATCTCTCTGCCGTATTTACGAGCCTGCTGTGGGCATAATGTCTGCCATATTCTCAATGCACATGTCACGTATGCTTTTTTGCACAGTAACTGTAGCTTAATTGCCTAAATGTCTACATGCGTACCCAAAAGTATATACATCCAAGGCGTATCAAGTATCTGCTGTGCCTAACACTAACAGAGGACAAACAAGTTACCAAACTGTTTATCCACAACAAAGGAGCCTATGTTGAAATGTATGTAAGGCCTACCAAAATAACTTGGACTGATGCTTCGACCCTGTCAATATAGCCGTTTGCATGGTGATTCTAATGAGTGTATTTGTGTATCATATACGTATCGTGTCACAGTGTAACCTCACTGCACCTTCAGTACATATGGGATGCCCGGCTTATTTATAGATATTACCCCGTTTACTGCACAATTTGGGGGCATACACTATTCGTACATACAAATGAATGAGTAATCATTAAATGGGATTCACACGATCTCTACATGCATATTGGGGTTGTGCAAAATTGTGTACTTGTCTCAGTTTAAGAATAGCGATTACTGGGGTATCGACCATTCTTGTGTAAAATAATAGCTTCGTATTTTACGCATTCATGCAACAACAATTAAATGGTAAACAATTTAAAGTTAAACTAACCTTATCCGCAAAACAAAAGCAACTATGCAACAACAATAACAAACAAAGCGAGAGACAGACAACTTTTTGTCAGTCGGCAACTTAAATCCCACACCTGCTTGTCTTAAGATCACCGTTTGTATAAAATATCTGATATTTGTGACAGACTTTTCCACCGAACTGACAGGTCAGACCTCACTGCACTTTTCATTCTCTCCATCTTGTGGCATAACTGCCATAAATGTATAGATTCATTTGTAGTTGTCTTCAGTTCACAGCATGTGATGACCATTTCAGCGTTTCTAGTACTGTTGGCTAATGTAGGATTTTATTCTCTTTCGACTTTGGGCCTGTACATATTTCTGTCTATGCCTGTACATGTATATTGATAAATTAGATATCACAATCGTATACCTCCTCATGTATTCTCATACAGATTTAAACTCCTTTCACCTTTGCGACTGAAAGATAGTAAGTGGCAAGTGGCTTTTGAAGTGAAATAGTCATTGCTGTGTTTTTGTTTGAAGGGAAAATAACAACAGGAAATGTTTGTCAAGTATCGGATGACCGATATACGTTGTGAGGAAACTAACGACCACGCCTTTCAACAACAACAACTCCCTCGTAATGATATCGTGTGATAAGATTTATATTCAGGACAAGTGTCGATTTCCAAAACATGTATTTCTTCATACTTCCCCTATTTTTTTTTTCATTTCTCTGCTGAAGTTTGTATGACAGCCATAATGCAGAATAAAAAACAATGCTCATTTTGAAGTCTGAGTGCAAATCCTTTTTTTTTTATTTTCGGATGACAAACAAACACGCAAAAGACAAAAACAAAATAAATAAAATGAACAAAATGGAGAGACATTGGCGCCAAATTTGGCTTCTTTCAGATGCAAATCTAGTAATGTGCGACATCGTGCATGTATACACTGTTATTAAATTAAATATTCAGCACATAAAACATTTAACAAGCCTTGATGTATCTCTCCTGTCACATACGTTGAAAGCTTATTGGCTTGATTTTAGTCTGTCTACGTGTTCGCTAATTGAAAGACAAACAAAGACTATTATTAAGTCACTAAGTTTACTGTTGTCAGTTTTTCTTGTCTCAATTTTCACGGAAATACAATTTGCTAATGAAGAATTGAACATCTACGTAGGAACATATGTTTTCAATATTTCAAAACTGTTAGAGTGACTACACAGAGAGCAGAAGAGGCCAGGTTCTTACATGATTACTTTGCAGAGTGGTCAATGACCGCGCACATTCGATAGCACAGATAGACACTGTGTGAAAATTATTATCACTTTAGAAGAAGTGCGACGCAATCTTCTCCGAGCTTATTTTTCGTGTTCTGCTGTTTGCCGCGTAATCAATTTGGCGCTGTCGTCGCGGGGGAGGGATGGGGGGGTTGATAATAGTTCTATTCATTTTGAATTATGATGAGCGTAAATACGCAACTGATATGCAAAAGGTAAAAAATTATGACCTCGTTTAAGATTCAGTAGGATAAGATACTTGAGCAGGTAAAACATAGATCATTTGCCGAGAGAAAATCCTTTCAACCTGCTTAAGAAGTTTCGTCATGACATTAATACACGTGAACAGTCGTTATTACTGAAATTTCGCCAATTAGTACATCATAAATAAATGTTATTGGTATAAGGAATATTGATGCTATAGAAATGTTTAAAATGCAAATAAATCCAAACTTGGAAAAAAAAACTTTCAAAGGTAAGTTTTTTTCTTTTGCTTTAAAGGGGCGCATTGAGTTGTGTCAGTAAATTCAAGACATTTTTTTTTCCCAAATAAGTCACACTTCCTTCACATATGACGAATGGTCAAACTAAGAGGATCCCTATGTGTCACATACAACCAACATTAACATAGGAATAACTAAAACTCCGTTTGTTTTTTCTTTAAAACTCCGTTTACTTTTTATTAGCATTAATACGTACTGTTCAATAATCCAGGGTCAAAAATTTCGAGAATATTCATATTGGATGTGAAATAAGATTAATTGCGCTACTTATAAGCACTGACATGGAATTCCGTTGAGAATCGTCACAAACTTAGAGAAATCAACTCCTTGAGCCCCTTTAAACTGGAAAGAGCTAAGGAAGCACATGTACCTTTATCCCAAGACTGTACGCAGTTCCGTAGTGTTCTTTATGGTAATGAGGTGTCCGGTACATATCCAAGATTTGTAATACCTGTTGGCATGCTTGCACGCATGGTTAACATATTACAAGGTATTCCGGATATTGAGAATTCATGTCGACGTAGGTAATAACAGGGCTACTCATCAAGATGTCACTTAGATTATATCTTCAGCTCGTGAAGGATTTTGGAGAAATTCTCCTCGTTATATGAGACTCTCTAAAAACCTATTTGAAATCTAATTCAACGTACTCTACTTAAATTCCCTCTCACGCACACACACACACACACACACACATATATATATATATATATATATACATATATATATATATATATATATATATATATATATATATATATATATATATATATATATCACTTTGATATAAGCGCGCATAAAATATTTCGATCGATAAGTGATAGGGTACTTCGAAGAACGAAAATATAACTACATAATTTGCCCCTCGTTATCTAAATCTGATCTATGGTTAATGCAATATTACCAATACAAGAAAACAAAAAGCCGTTTATTTTCGTTGCTATAGAAACCAATTCTGAAGAGGTAAAATTTACGTGTTCATGATGGCAGGCTGAACCAAATTTAGGTCATATCGGAAGAGTGAACAAGTGTAGCTGTCAACGCACGATTAAAGATTTGTACATTGGCCTACCTGACTAACTTGCAAATACTTCTGGTCGAATACCTGATTTTTCACGCGAGAATCTGTTTATTGTATTTGGTGCATAAGACAATTTCGTTTTAGCTTATGTTTGTGTTTTTTTTTTTTAATTCTGGAAACTTTCAAACGTCTTTACAATACAGATGAGTCGTCTACCTCCCCTTGTATATAAGGTGCAATAAACTTGGCCTCCATGAGTTTACTTCGCAGTCAAAATTTCTCTGCCAGTTTCATCCTGTGTATATATCTTCTATGAACAACTGAGATTCCAAGAGACACCGCAGTACCCGATGTGATAATTTACTCATAACCTCAAAGAAAGAGAATGTATATCCAAATAATTGTTCTTCGATCGATAAAATCAATCTGATATATGCATAGGCTAACATTATCTTAAATCAATGTTTACCACCATAAACATGGATAAACTAGAATGACGTCACTGACTCGTAATAAGTGAAGTTGAAAATATATGGGCGTCCTAACTTTGTTGGGCAAAAAGATGTCTGATGTACGCAGCAGAACTACTACTAATGCTAACACCTACGGTACGTACACTATCACATAGGAGTAATATTAGCGTAAAGTTTAGTATACTATAAGGATGGCCTAAATTCCTCTTAAGCAGAACGACCTATCGGGTTAAAGATATTAAGAGTCGTTTAATCATAATTAACAAGAGAAAAAATTACCAGATATGTAATTTCAGAAAAAAAATTAATTCTCTGTCACAAAAATTTGATTATTACTACTGCCTAAGTACCTGCTGCGTAAAGCGTAGCCTGAATACAGCGGAAGATTTATTCGTTACACTGAAGACTTTCAGTACATTGTTAGCCAATCCATTAATTTCGCTTCTTCAATAAGCCGGATAACAAAGTACCCTTCCGTATGCATTTCAATGATATATGAAGGTCACTTCATATACCTTGTTTAAGTGCAAGCTTAAACTGTCCATGACGTCATATTTCAAAAGGAATGCTTCCGGCATGCAACTGCGACATAGAGATATATAGGCCTGAATAAAGAACAAAACAGAAAAATGAAAGAGATACAAAAGTGTTAGAAGACTAAAGCAAAATGAAGTTACATCTTGAAAACTCGAGCCAGTTGTTTGGCTATTAGGTAATTTATTTCACATGTGTGTTGTGCGATTCTTGACTTCGCTGTGAGTGAGTGAGTAGATTTTATCACCCCATTATAAATATTCATTTCCATTGGAATGGCAGAGGTTTTCTCTCTCAAGTTGTTTTTTTTTTTTTTTTTTGTCGTTGAATATCGGCAATCTATTCACGCGATCCATGGCCTAGATGCGATAAACGCAGCGTTCCTGACCTTCGATATTTTCAAAGAGCTATTGCAACACAATGACGTCATAAGAATGTGCTCTGGCATACATGAAGAGATGGAAACATATCCGCTGCCCACCGAAGACGCTTCTACTTGTTGAATTACAGAGAAGCAGATCGCATTCGTCAGCAGAAACAACATTCCTTTATGAAACAATCACAAACCTTCTTCTTCGCCTTAAATTTTTGCTTATGTACTGGTTTTTTATTATTTTGTTTGTTTGTCTACCGGGAGATTTTAAACTACATTGTTCCGTGTAGTACCTGCATGTGGTATTACGATAAGCGCATTTTCAAGGTGGTCCAGGAGATACACCAGTCCTAGTCAGTTCGTAAATTATTTAAATTTTCTTTGAAATCCCTCCGCAAATAGAGCATCTAATTTACGATAAAAGCATCGAAGATGTTGCTGATTTCTGTTAAAAGGATTACCTCTCTCTTTGTCTATCCCTACGAGTGACAGATGACAAAACCGTTACAAAATTTTGTAAAAAAAGTCCTCTCTAAATGTGTTGTCTCTATAGTGGAAATTCTTACGAAAACAGTCTTCCCATTTTACACGTACCGTCAATACCAAGACAGAAGAAGACTAGGAAACCACCAAGAATCGAATTTAATTCGTTAGCACATGTCGGCTAACATTCACATGTATGCTAACTTTGAACCATAAGTAGAGGCAAAAAGCTTTAATTATGCCGATTAGATACAAGAAAACCACTAATGATGTCACCTATGACGTATTAATTATCCAGATTCAGGTCAGGTCAGTTAAAAAGAAAAAAGCAGGCCTACGATTATTGAGTAAAAGATGTCGTCACAACGAATCTGTACGCATTTCCCAAAAGATGTTAGCTGAGTGCTTGATTTTGTTACATGCATTGTAAAGACGTGTCTAGCCATACACTGATTGTGCGTGAGTACGGTGACATGGTCTTAGAACTGCAAAGGACATGGCTGGATATTAGCCGATTCGCTTGTTCTATAACAAAAAAGAAAAACAGTTGTAGACATATAAGTGAACTATTTTCGGGTTTGGATGAGGTAATTGCTTCGATGTTAGCCTCTCGATAGAATTATACTGTTGGAAAAACAAGAAAAATCATAAAAAAAAAAATCCTCAGTGTTAATTTCCATGGTTACTTATGTCAGCGCATTCTTAGTAGACCTATACGGTCCTTTAAAGCATTGCTAAAGCCCAAACACGGTTTGAGTCTCCTGTAAAAGGTGGATTAACAAAACAAAAAAAGAAATAGGGAAAATTTTTCGAGATACAGCTATCCTTGTGTAAACCTCATGCAGATGTATGTTGTAGATACAAATACATACATACATCGTAAACGTGGTCCACACATATCCGAGTCCTACATAAGGATATTCGTGTACCTCGAACAACTATATACCGTGTGCATGTGGACATGAAGTAAATATTTGTAGACATCCGTACACAGATCCGCATCTGGTACAGTTTCTACGCATGGTGGTGGGTGCGTATGTGTGTGTATACGTGCGTATGTGTATCTGTATTATAGTGTGTGACAACTAATCATCATCATGTACGTCCTTTGCTGAACATGTTGATAACTTCGTGATCAAAGAATACGACGTCAGAAAGGAAACTTCACAGAAACTTTGCAATATTCCTTACATTTATAACTATAATAAAGTATGCACATTAACACAGAAAATAAAACTGTCGTGGCGTAGTCAAGGTTACTTCAAAAATTTATGTATATCGAGATAACGAAAAGATGTTAATCAGATCAAGATCCAACTTATGTCCTGCATACGCACACACAGATTTAGACAGACAGACACACACACGCACACGCAAACATCGAGAGATCAGTAGTTCTTTTTTAACGTTATTACTGCAGTGTGCCCGATATTATACACAGTGCTCATTCTTCTTACTGTCTCCGTATATTTATAATGATGCATTTTAAGAACAATAGAAAAAAAAAACAATTTGCATAACCGTAAGTTTTTCCCCCGAGGGTCCCTCTGTGAATGATATTTTTCTTAAGACAGAGATAATGGAGTTGGATTCGTTATCCTTTTTTATTTTTAATAGTATTTTTACTTTTATTAATTGTTTATTTATAAAAATTGCCGAAAAGTGAATATAAATTTTGAAGTGTCATCATCCGTTAGCCAAAGTACCGAGGCAGTAACACGAACTTCATAACTTATATTCGTTCGCTTTTATGAGCGGCGTCACTGATGGTGGTTTCTAAAGATATTAACAATTAGAACTTTCTGCCATTGTGCAGAATTTAAAGTTGTAACCATGGTTACCGTTTCCCTTAATTAGTAAAATTACATCCTGCCAATCTCCCGTCTAGTCTTATACGATGAAACGTCTCCATGAGCCAAAACTATACTTAGGTAATAAACATATTGTGGGCAGTATCAACATCCATGTTGTCATTTTTCATTTCTAAGAACACCATACTAACAAAGACGACGCCATTTTGAAATTTGCAAAGACGCCCTTTTATTAAGACGACGCCATTTTGAAATTATCTACAATGTATCGTAGTTATCTCCGAATTATATGAACGAAACGGTGTTAGTAGCTGTCTATGTATATATTTGTCAAACACATGTACAGTTAACTGTAGCAAATTCAGCAACGCAACGCACGTTGACGGGAATACTTCAAAAACGAATGCTATTGAAAACATCGACCATTTACTACATTACATGAAAAGTAGTGACTGCGTATACCGGTAACTAATACGATTTCAAATTACATAAGTAAAGAGCTCATAATGCTGGGAATATCTTTGTTTTATCTCTTAAAAAAATGAAGTGTTCCCGAATGCTTGCATTTTGAGTACCGCATTCTATCATCACTTTTGATTCCTTTCATATGTCTTTCAATTACCTGTTTTGCAGATTCTCAGGATTCTATTTTTTTTTATTTTTCGCTAAAAGTCAATCAAGAAGGCCATATAACGATTAGAATCCATGCCGGAACACATTTGTTCAGGGTATCTGTCTCGTTGGTGCTTCTATGGAAAACAATGTAACTTGGACATATTCAGTATGTCTCCAGCTTGACAACTTGTTAACGTATTCGTATTAAAGTATTTCTCAGTATTTTTAACTTTACCCGCAATGCAATGCGGTGTCGCTATGGGAACCGGATGTAGCATACCCCTATTAATTGCCCCATTCACTGACACACTAGATCGCAAATGTAACGTGGTTTCTAAAGCCTCGTGGAAGTTCTCAACTGATATAAGATCCCAATCTTTTTTAAAGTTGACACATTGGCCATTCATGGTACTTTTTTCGCACCTTAGGTGGTTAGATTTCCTGCTAGAGGCCGTGTAGCATACCTTGTCACTGGGGCAAATCATACTTCGCCTCGAACGATACTGCTCCGCCGGCTAAAAGTCCATAACTTTTGTATAATTGCTTAACTGGCACCGTTTTCACAATTTATATACCTCAACTCGCCTACTTCAATATTCAGTCCACAAAAGAACCCATTCCAAAGGATAAAATACTGAAAAATTTGTCCAAATGTCCCTGATAGGGACTTTCACTGACGGTGAACAAATTGCGGAGGAATCTCCAACATCTATTTAAGATATGCTCTCTGAACAGCTGGCATTGATCTACACATACAACACACTTACCTGGGAATAATTAGTCAGTAGGCATATTGAGCTTTAAAAAGTAAATGAGTAAGGCGCCCCCGAACTTTTCTTAGTTTATGACTTTCATTATTCAGGTAAAGATACCTTCCTTTGTTGGTTATTTTCAAAAAGTAATGGTATATAATTGCAAGTTTTGAGTGTTTTTTCCAAACATAAACTTGTCTGATAATATAGCCGCGAAGACTTTACTCAGCGACTGGATATCCTAGCTTCTGTTTTTCTTTCCATGTGGTCATTTTGTTTTTAACAGATGAAATTGTTTTGTCTGTCTTTATAATTACTGGGCTATCATGGCAGGTGGAAAACGACAGCGCAATTAACAATATAATTGTAACATTTCGTATTCATGTCGTTTATGTTGTGTCTGATACATGCTAAGCAAAATGATTACGAATCTGCTCTGCGTCATACACTGTTTTCAGTTTAAAACAGTGCGTTATACAGTTCAAGAGAGTCTTTTAAACTGATACCATAGAGCCACTGTCCTTCGCCTTTTTCATATATACATTTGTTTCTTTTTGTTTTTTGAGACTGTACTTAATTAACCAACATGTATAGCATAGCATATGATGGTACTTGCGAGGTCGTTGAGACAGCACGCATTGAAAAATGTCGTCATCAGGCGTCTATACTCTGGATTTTTTTTTTTTTTTTCATTTAATGAAATATTTATGCGGATTGTAATCAATTGAAATTTGATTCTGAAAGTGTCTTTCACGAGAATGTCTGAGAACTGAAGATCAAACTTGTGGCTACAGCAGTTTTAAACCTTATTTACGCTAGCATTGCATGTTTGAAGAGCCCGCTTGATATAAGATACAACATTCTGTCATTAAAGGGACATTTTCCTGAAGCTGATTAAAATTTTAAAGTACTTTCTGCAATTTGCTTTCTTCTGTTTTTTTTTTTTTTTTTGTGAAAACCATATCTCAATGGCATGATTCATTTGAAACTTGTTTTTTTTTTTTACTTCATAGTGGTACAATGCATTGTGGGAAATCTGCGATGTCACACAAACACAACTACTCGAATATCCTTTGCATTTCATTGTGATCTTGACTGTTCTAAGAAAAAAGCATTGCGATAGTTTACGAAATGCGACCTTCATTTTCACAACATTTCAAGGTAAATCTGCAATTAACCCTATCAAACTTTTTGAATGATGTCAAATTTTAAGGTTTATTAAGCACTTGAATTTCAGATAGCATTAGTAAGACTCACTGCATTTATGTGCCGGTGTCCATGACATTTTGCAGCCTTGAAGGACACGGAAATCTTTCTTGGCCAGAGATTTGTCTCTTCAAACAGCAACATCTAGTCTGAACAAAATCTTGGTATAGGGTTTGAAGCACTGCACCTGCAGTGAAGAACAAAGGCCATTTAATTTCAGTGGAGAAAAAAGACCATGGAGTATTTCTCTACAAGGTTGCCTGGCGACATTTATCGTGTACATTAACATTTAATTATAAAACATGCCGTGGTAAAGTATTAATGGATATTGCTAATTTAGCTATCGTCTGTTATAAGGATAAAACCTGTGAGCACTCTTTGCCAATGACGCGTGTTTTGCAGTACTTTTCTAGAATTTCGCGGATCTACTACAAATACTTTGATTATTCCTTACTTATATATAAGTCGTTCCGGTGTCGTTTTTCATCTCCGTTCTCTCGCATTGTCAACGGTAGGCAACCCCTTGGTTCCTTTAGGCATTTGAGTTTTAAGATTTTGGGGATGAAATTGAGGGAAGGATTTACAAGGTCTTGGACAAAAATACATGATAATATCGGGATATATCGCGACTTTGGGAAACAAACACGTGCTTTTAGATTTTAGGTTAATTCCAAGATGATACGTTTTGGGGAGATAATGCGCAGAGTAGTACATGATCCCGGTCATTGGACACCTTCCTGGGGAGGGGAGGGGGTCGAAGGGAAGTGGATTTCAGCTCTCTTTAGATTTTTTTTTACTTATGTTAGATGTCTTAGATGCAACAGAGAAGCAACATCAGGCTATATATCATCGCGTTTATGGCTAGAATTTTAGAATAGTGGCGTTACGCAGAGCTGCTGCACTAAATGCAAGGTTCTGTGGTCCAAATGCTTCTGGCTACATACCTTGTATTACATTCAAGCTACCCATTTCCTTCATTGAGGACATATATCCCCATCCACAGAATCGCCGCCCCTGGGTGAATTATTACGAATTACTGATTTTGAATGTATTTCTACTATTAGCCGAATACAAGATTATAAAAGCCGAAGAGGCAGAGATGTAGCAACGTACGGGTTCATCTCAGTAACTCACGAAATCAGACTTACAGCGATCACTTCTTGCACTTCCGTAATTAAAGGTCTCTCAATACGGTAAAAGGTTACCAAAACGATAAGTCATCAAAATTTTCCAAAATAATCGTTCATAAAAATGATCCAAACTACAAAACAAATCGCTTGATAAGTTTATGAAGTATAAATTTTGACAATACGGTCCACAGTTCCGGAACCACCTGCAAAATCTTCTTCGTTGAAATCTCTTTAACTTGCTTGTTTTTATTATTCCCCATCTTTTCTTTTCGCCATTTTTTTTTTGTAAAACCGCAATTAAGCTCAAATCAATTGTGAGATTTAATAAAGAAGATAGTGGGAGATTTTCACCTTATATTCAATCAAATTTGCACAAATGAAATATGTATCTGACAGCGTAAAGTACGAATGGTCTCACCGACCACTGACAAACATATTTTCATCGGATTCGAATAACCGTCAAAACAGAATCAAACCAGTAAGTTGAACCTTTCAAAAGGAAAAAGGTGGCCAAACATCCGTCGATGTTATGAAATTATGACGTCAAGATTGTTGGAGAATAATTGACACGATCGATAAACCAGATGGGGGTACATTTCTCATCGTAAATGAAAAATAAATACAGGGTGTGTCTGTCATTTTTAGTGAGGGATTACAGTAATACGCTGTACACACGCACGAACACACGCACACACATATATATACACACCCTTTCTAAAACTTATCATCAAGAAGGAATGGTCTAATTTCTACACAAGACAGTCCTTCTTGATAAGATTTAATGTTACTGGTTCTATGTAATGGGACATTTTTCTAACTGTCGTTTGGATGTTCGGTTGGCTCCTTCAAACTGAAATATTTTGGGGCACTATCGGCAATTTTCGTGCATGTTCTCTGCTCTCATTGTTTACAAATTGGTAATAATTAAAGATAATCTTCACGATTAGTCCTGTTTGCCCGTTGTTATTTATTGAACAGAATAACAGGATGCGTTAGTATTGTAAACAAGTTTTGATAAAACCTCAAATCTCGAGGTCCCTAACAAACTTTACTTAAAGTTTTCACCGGAAATAAATTTTAACTTTTCCGCTTATAGGCTATTACGTTGTTTACTTCTGTCTCCGAGTTGCTTACCCATTTTTGCCCCATTTCAGTTGTAAGGGGATAAATTTTGGAAACTGCTGGGTCTGTTTTCCGAACCACTGCTAGTCTCTTGTGACCTTACAAAGAACAGGCGGCTGTCCTTTACTATATATACCCCGGCTTCCTCAGGATACTCCCGTTCGGCATTAGAGCAATTTTAACCAGTCCGTGGGAAGGAATAAGACAATATACATAGAAAGAGCCTCACAGATATTTAAAAAGAGAGTTCAAATATTCACCTACAGAGGCCTTGCAAAATCCGGCGAAGATAACAGTAGTGGACAGTATACCTTTGCATGTAAAGTAGGGCTCTGGGGCAGACGTAAACATCGTTCACTGCATATATCTCTCTTATATATTGTTCTTCCTAATGATACCCCTGTTATGGTATTCCAGAACACCAATGGATACATTTTAGTCAGAAAACTTACAAAAGGCACTGAGTTACCCTTTGCACTCACCCATACCCAAACGTTCCAATAGGTGTGCCTTTGTTATGAACAGAAGTTGCCTATGCTTAATACGTTATAGTTGAAAGTGTCTAGTAAAAAAATAGCAGTTCAATGATTTAGAATCGTCCACTATTCTATCACGGTAGCCTCAGTTGTGTGTCAGATTTTCAGAATCTCATAGTTTCACCATTTACCATCAACATGTGAGTGATACGCAACAGGTGTGACAATGTATCATCAAAATTATGTACCAACTCACTAGCCTCTTTAAATTAATCAAAGGGGCCCCTCGGTTTGTGAATCAACTCAATGAACCTCTTTTAAAGGGACCCGTTGAGTTGGAGTTCGAGCATCATCTCATCAGAGGTGAGACCTCTGACCAGATGATAACCTAAGGTTCTAAACTAATAACAATTTAAAGGTATTCTTGCATGTGAGTGAACATCTTTTGACTTACTTTTTTCTTTCAAATGTTCAGTCTAAATTTGTTTGTTGGGGTTTGATATAACCCTTTCGTGAAGGTTACATTACGTGTTTTCGTACCCTTCGCAATCGCAATCAAACTTATCGATATCGACTCAACTTTACGTGCCTGTTTGATTACATAACAAGTAGCGGTCTGAGATCTGACAATATAATTATTTTATCATCAAAGCAGCTTGCATCTCTGAGATCATTTGATTTTTTTTTTTTGGACATAAATTTTCCTATTTCAAAAAATAGCACCGTTTGAATATAAGAGTGTAGCATTTTTTCTTTGACACAGTAAATATAAGTTACGACTTTTACTGAACAGAACTGCTTGTACTTAATCTTTCAAATGAATTGTAATTCTCCTGCAAATGTGTGAATCTGTCATGATAATAATAGCTAAAACCGTTTCCCAACTTCAGGGGAAATCATTAACATATATTGTTTTTTTTTTTTTGTAGGGCGTTTTTGCGCTGACGGTTATTACAGAGTTAATGGAATGCAAGGCTTACCATATCATCGTTTACTTAAACGAGAAATCGAGATTTATCGTTCGCCCAAGGTCATAAATCTTTTCTAGACATTATCTTTCCAGAGCTTTCATCCTCTTAGATCATTCTTATATGCATAAAGAAAATAAAGGGAAAAAATGACTTTGGAATCTCATTAAACATAAGAAGATTACATTCTGGTGCATGCATGTTGACAATCAGGATTTTATATTCCGTGCCAGTTGATTGACTACCTGAGATAAATCGTTGTATAGGCCTACGTATATTACTTGATCATGTTGACTAGCACTAGTGTCGTGAGGGAGGGGGGGGGGGAGATGAAGTTACTGGAAAGTAACAGGTGGCAGTTGACATAGGTAACAACATAATACCAAACTCACATGTCCAGGCAAGATCGAACCTTGTTGTGGAAGACATTCGTACCGGCGGCAACCTGTCAATCCAGTTATAGCCATAACTGTAGATATACCCACATAAAAGCAGTCACTTTTAAAGATGAAGGTAATACCCAACGAATGCGTAGTAATTTTTAAACCCAAAGGTAATAATATATAATTAACAATGTATAATAATATTAATCTTTTTATCAATTCCATAAATTTCAATCTAATTAGGGAGAATTTCGTAAGTGTGCTCATAACTGCATTTGTTGTCAGGACGTTCAATGCAACGTGGTATATAATATGGAATCATAAGTCTGATTACATGACACCGGCCGCAGATAGGCTCAGTTTTGTTATTTTCCATCTTTAAAAAAATCATCACATTTTTAACTTTTTGTTTGCAATTTCTGAATTTGACGTCTGTCTGATTATAAATTACATTCTGATGTCACAATCTGTAGAAATGAAGAGTGTTTCCTTTGGCACTTTACCTTAATAATGTTTGAAAAGATAGCATTCAACATCCAATTCGCTTTCAAAATGTCCATGATATATGTAGGTGTTAAATAAACAGCTTCATAGATTATCGATACAGGGACGCAATGAGGGTACCTCCAGACGAGATCTCGTTAATGGTTAGTACGGTAACGACAAAAGTGAGGGCATAATTCACAAATATAAAACAAGCAAGCAACGAGATATCCATGGCAAGACATTACATACTTGGACAGCGCCATCGTACAAAACTGCCTTCGTCGCATTTGTCCGTGAGTAAGTATCCCTTTAGGAAACGTAGGATGAGGCCATGAGCAACCGTAGTATTCAAATATAACACCTCGCAGCTAGGCGTCATGTCAGGTAACATTATGCATTGCACAATAATAGGGTCAACCACCTCGTAAGCTGATCGAAGTTCTATCCTGTTTCGAAAGCAGAAACTAACATTGGAATCTTAGAAGAAACAAGCGTCACGTTTACCTCGTTGAACGCTGTGGTCTGTTTAGATATCAAAAAGAAATAGAAAAAGCAAACCAACAAATGGCATCATCAGATTGTGTATGTGAATGTGTTCAAGAGATTTCTGAACACTGAGATTTCATTTCTTGGCCTACATAGGTATCGGCAAATGAAACCTTCCAACGTTTGTATTGTAAGCCAGAATTATCAGTTTCCTCAAGCAAACACAAACTGACAAAATGGAAAATTTCTCTTTTCACCCCATTGCACACAGCAAAGGAGCAGACTAACAGAGTGTTACTCAGTAATGAGAGAAGGAGGAGGGAGGCAAAAAACGTCATTCAAACACTTAAAGGCTCTAAGTCATCACACTAAGCTATATTTTTACTTCCCGGAAAGGAAAATTCTCAACTGGTTCTAAGTTACAGTACTCTTTGATTGACAGCAAACTCGAAAAATTCAGAGCAGCTGGTATTACACAGTGTACACAGGGATCCATTGTTTTGATTACACATGTGGAAGAATTTAAGACAGGCTGAGGGAGGGACTAGAGGTAGGTGGTTGGGAGAATTGAAACTGTCTGGGGTGATGAGTTTTTGTCTTTAACATGAGGTTCACTGTTATTGTTGTATCTATATGCATACATTGCTCTGGACAGACAGACAGAAGACAGACAGACAACTGCCAGAAACAGAGAGACAAACATTTGGATATTGCAGTTTAAAGGAACTTCTCATATCTCAATCTAGCACATTTTATGACTTCAAAAGAAGCTAAGTATTGCACTAGAATACATCTAAGTTTGGGGTGGGGTCACCTCATCCCTTACAACCCGCTCACAGATCTAGACCAACCATCACTCTTCTCAAGCTTCCCCATCTATCAAAATACTATTGCATGGCATCTTTTCAATGTAGCTGTCATTTTCAAAGTTATCAGTGCAAGAAGGCGTTCTACTTTGTCATGCAATCATTGACGGTTGTAGCAAACTAATAAAAAACCTGCAATGAGAGTAAAAATTATTGGAATAACTTTTCTGAAACCATAATTTCTCCGGGAAAAATGACTGCAACAGATGCAAAGTATTGCACAAGATTTTGTTTAAAGGTGAATTAAATTAGAGTTTATTTTCACAATCTATTTCACTACAATTCCCCACCGGTATCGTACAATGAGTTATAACTAACAAATATGATCAAGATTATCTCAAAACATGTGGACAATTTCCAGAAACGAGTCAAATTCGCAAAAAATCGGTGAAGAACTCAGAAAGTCTGTAACATCCATATTCATCGAATCAAATATGAATATTCAATACTATCGCCTTTTCAAGGTATGAGGAGGTGTGGGTGAACAGTTTCATACGTAGCTTACGTGTGCTGTATGTAGCCTATCATCAACTATCACTTAACTCTTGTTTACTTAGCATTGCGCAATGCACCAACCGCATGGGAACCGTAAACATTCGATTATGTTTATTCATATAACGTCATCTCAGTCTTACGCTGTGATTGGTCATCGTACAGAGGAAGCTTGCACATGAACGTTTATTCTTTGTACCCGACAAATATTAAGAGTTCTTATTCAACATTAATTAACGCAATAACTACCGTTTCTTCTACCTACAAACACCTCCCCAACGTCTCTATATTTCGGTGAACAATCAGTTTAGAAAGAAAATCCAACTAAGGTGAATTTTCTCAGCCTGATTTCCCCTTTAAGGTAACCTGCTAGTTGAAAATTTCTCAAAAAGGAAAAAACCTGTTATCGTTAGTAAGTAAAAACTTTTGAATGAACTTTTCAGAAAATCGCGATAGCATAAATATTCTAGATAAGAGCAAATCAAAATGAGCACTAGCTTCAAACAGGATGATAGTTTTTTTTATTAATTGAAAAATTGCAGACATGAGAGAACTATTTCAAGGCTGGGTATATGAAGCCCAGATCACCCAGGAATTTCCGTTTCCCGCCATCTGGAGGATTTGTAAAACCCCAAGCCAGGTCCCCAGCCCTTCTGAAAACCCTGGATAGACGCTTCATATGTGATATCGATGACGTATAAACAAAATATGCTCACAATCATTAGACAATGGCTGTGCTATGGTAATTAATGTTTACATTCTATTCGCATTTATCTTCTGCCTAACCGAGACAAAGTTTTTTTTTTTTCGAAATTTTTCGCTGAGGCTTTCCTTCCACTCTCAATGCTGGAAATTTTGACGTGTGTATTTTTCATAGATGCGTTGACTCATTGTAGCCCTCCGCTTAGATAGTACTTAAGAACAAACATATTTGGGCAAAAATCTCTTCCCCCCCCCCCAACAAAAAAAACAAACGAGGAAAAAATTCCAAAAGCCCCTACTGACCCCATGCGCTCAACCAAAATATTTGCAAAGTACCCAAGGAAAAAGAAACATAATGCGTTATTCATTATGATGCTGGTATCCCCCCCCCCCCCACCCGTATCTGATACGTATTTGCCTAACCACTTTCATACTTTTGTTTTTTACATGAATTTAGTAATTGCAGACAAGATGTCCCTATTTCTCCCATCTGGGAGGTTTGAAAAGCCCAATATTTTCTTGTTCACATCCCGGGTAAACACAAAGTGCAACAACTCGCAAAGAAAGCACTACTAGACACTGGCCCACATCCTCAGAAGGATACGCGATCTCCCAGATTCCGGGTATAGGACTTCGAGATCAGAGTCAAACACACATCAAGATAGAAGTTGAGAAAGAACAAAAAATAATAATACATAATGTCGTCAGAACCTCGCCTGACCTTAGCAGTGGCGGCACCAAGGGGGCATTTGGGGATTTACCCTAGTCAGAACCTTTGCCCCCCCCCCCCCCCGTTTCGCCCACTCAGCTGAAGAGTATAGTATAGTATATGTATAGACGTATATGTCTAGGAAGTCCTGAGACTTACTTTTTCATCCAGAAATATGCTAAAAACTGAGAGATCTGTTGAACACCCATCGGGTCCTTGCCCATGGACCCTATGAGGGGGTGTGAGTTCTCATCTTGTCAGCTTAGAGGGGAAGAATAGCTGAAATAAATCGTTTCGAACGTTTGTTTATAATGACGCACTTTGAACAAAAATATACTGCCCTATCCTGAGATTTAATTTTTCATACAAAGATACGCTAAAACATCAAAGCTCGAGGGGCTTCTCCTCCTTGACCCCCACCGGGGTTTTGCAGCTAGACCTCACCAGGGGCCATGAAACCGGCCATGGACCCCACTAGCTAAGTTAGCGCTTCCCGCTCTATTTCGCACTACGCGCGAAATTTTTGCCGCACCCCCAACAGTTTCTTTTGCCCTCCATTTGCCCCCCCCCCCCCCCAATCTAAAATCCTGGTGCCACCACTGGACCTTATAGTTTTAATCATGGTCTGCTGTGTAGCCTTCCTCTCTAAAGTCGTACATGTGTGAAAACACTATAGTTTGTGGCTAACAGGTATAACCAACAGTGACTTCAAGAACATAACTGAAGAAATCCTTCGCAAGGAACGATCTCTTTTTTTTCCACCCTCGTAGTTAACGTCAATTCTTGAATGTGAATGACAAGATCTTGTTACCTGTAAACTTACTAAATAAGATCAAAATCGATGAAGTTTTAATGAGCTGTCGAAACTTTGTGATGGCGCCATATAAGACTTTAGACATGGCTAAAGTTGTTCAATTACCCTACTTTTTCCACTAATAAGGAGGTCGAGTTGTTCGATACTAATTCGTTTAGAGCAAAAAATATTTTAACGGCAAGTAAGTTTCGTCATAATTACCAACGACACAGTGAATGACATCAGTCAGTCGAAGAATCCTCATTTTTGCACACAGCTGAAGCAATTAAGGGTCGTTTGAAGCCAAAATGGAAAGGCGTATGTAACCATCTTATAATTTACCGCAAACAGCCAACGACGTAATAGCTATAAATAAGCCGCGGATCTCAGACTAGGAGCACAACGCTTAACTAAGCGTACAATTTGTTTCGATTATTTTCTTTAATGGAACGATTTACACGCCATGGCATCAATTAAATCTCGACAAGTCTGATAGGAAATACATTAACAGTTGGTTGCTTAGGAGACAATTTTTCCTTACAGATGGGTTTCTGTGATTATTCTGTAAATACCTCCTTCCTATCGTTAAAAAATGAAAGTCATGTAAGATTTTTAGAGTAAATTCAGGAAGGGCTACAACCGCGGGCGAAAATAAATTAGGACTTTTTTTTTTTCTGTGAGTCACTCTCGACTAAAATTCCAGTTCTTTCGTCTGACCGTGGGAAAAAAATGCGTACTACTACAAATATCAAGGTAAATTTCCTATCACGGTAATTCAGGAAAAAGGGGCTGCAATACCGACGTCAGTGTGGGTCTAAATAGTAATTGTCATCCAAATGAAATAAATGGTTTGAATAACTCCAGTGGGAGCTCAATAGAAGATGGTAAATATAGTCATCTAGATACATAGAACAGAACACAAACTATGAAATTGCATAAACAAGGATGATTTGTCAGAAATATGGTATTTTATGAGTTGGAGTTTATGGCATTATCTACGTGAATTAGACTATACTGCCATATCTTCTAGAATATCATATATATCAAATACAGCGCTTGGTTCAATAGGAATATACGACTGACGTATTTGACGTAAGAAATTTCACTTTTTTTGACATATCGAAGTTAAATTAAGGTTTAAATTTCCGCTTTGTTTTTCTGTTGAAACTGAAACCGCATGTAAGTAACACTGAAAAGATGCTATACCATCATGGAGCCAATTCTCACAGTGGAACCATATAGTGAAACACCAGTCATACTCATTAAGAGTGATATAGTTTATCTGTGATAGTTTTTCCTTAACCCTATTCTTATGCTAATTTCATAATTGCATAAATGCATAGTAGATTCTTATTGTCGAAAAAACGAACATGTATCCATTTCTTTTTTCACTATATTACAACAGAAGTACAGGTGTACACCTCAGTATGCCACGTAACAACCTCCCCTCTTCCAACTCTGGCCTCCTTAAGTGCCTTGTCATGCACATTGTGATTCCACGCATTTTGTTCTGTTTACACTATCAATAATTTGTTATGAATTTTATTTCGTCGATTATTCAAGGATGCAGCAATAAAACAAGGGCGAAAAACATGAATCAATGCCATTTATGGTAATGCAACATTGCGACAGCTGTTTCGATTTTACTAGGACATGCATGACATTGACACAAATGTACATTGTCATTCAGGGAAAGGTATGACGTATACCGAACATGACGTCATACCAATAAACATTGCAGGTGTGTCATAACAACAAAGTAAATGCAATTTTTAGCGTATTTTATAGTGCAACGTTATTAAAAGAAGAAACCGCACAAGTAATATTTGCAGAATTGTAAAACTTAAATTTTCCCTTGATATTATCATCTACGTGTCCTTTTCAAGTGAGACAATATCTTTTTCATTTCCATTTACAATACTAAAACACATGCTAACAATTACGTTCACTGTTTTCTACAGTACAATGTATCCGAAGTCCTGGCGAATGTGCAGTGTCTGTGGAAGCACTTATCGAAGGAAGAAGTGTTTATTTTTAAACAACAATTAAACTTTTCATCGAACATTCCGCAGCAACGTATAAAATGTCTCCTCCTCAATGCCGTCAAGCAGTGCCAAAGGGTTGGGAAGGCATGAACACGTACCACAGAGCGAGATCAATTTACTAGAATACAGATAAGAAAGGGAAATCTATGTAAAACAAATTTGGATCTTCTTCGTGCCGTCTGCTGTTCGGATGTTATTTGTAAGCGGCATGTGAACCTGGATAGATTTCTTCTGATAGCGGTTTAAATAAAAAAAAAAAAAGTTATTCAGGTAAAGCATTGTCGTTGTTTTCTTTTACATGCGACGTCACAGAGTTTGAATTTTTAAGAAAAAGAAAATAAACTCCAAGCATTGAGCTATTTGCAAAACTTTTTATGTCATTAAAGTGACGTTTTTTTTTTTTTTTTTTTTTTTTTTTGCCTTTCTATAAATGATCCACGCTTCAGAAGTGTGTAGACATAAACTTAAACTGAAACGATTAGATTTCATATTATGCTGAATATGAACTTTATTTAGCCACACGGCGACTTACTTTAAGGTTAAGTTATACTTTCGATTGATCCAGGTAAACGTCAAAATGCTTTTTAAATTCCTGTAATGTTGTGATTTGGTAGGATAACATTCAATTCAAGTTGATCTGAGTCAGCGCTTCCTTGTTCATATGGGGTTCAAATTATTCACCAAGTACATTAAGATTAGAAACCGCTAAAAATCCTGTTTTCTCAGTCACTTTATTTGGAGGAAAATCGCCTTTCCTTCTCAATTAAATATTTTTGCCTAAGGGCATGATCACCAACTAAGATCACCTACCATTATATGAAATACAGCTCAAGAGAATAAAACGCAATTTGATGTTTCATTGACCGTGTTACGGCGCGCTACCTGAGTGAGATAGTATCGCCGTGAGGTGATGACAATAACCAATAGGAGGATCGATTAGGTTAAATATATCACACTTATCCAGTCTGTCACTTGCCTTGGTGTGGCACGAATGCGAAAATAAAATTTTTAGGGGCTTCAATTCAGCATGACCTCATATCTCAGAGGGGTTTTTCTTCCGGGGTTTTAGAACCTGGTACTGCCCTGCAGGTATTCGTCTAAGGACTATTTCATTCGAGTAAACGGAGTGTGGAATTTTGTGTATTTGTCGACAAGACGGATGAGTGACTCAGTCTTAGGCAGGTCTTAGCTTTCTAACTCAACACATTTTCTATACGTACCCTACAGGTGCTCAACAAGGCATCTTAACTCACGGTAGGCCTATAAAGATCTACATAGACCTATGCTATGAAAAGCTTTGTCGACATGTAATCCCATGTAGTGAAAACTAATACAGGGTGGGGCACTTCCTTTATCATGAATCACTTTGAAAATCTCTCTTTTGTTTTCCAAGTCGAACCAAACTATGTTTCTTTTTCATGCCTTACTCCTAATTCGTATCTCTTTCACAGCTCGTCGTTTTTATGTTTCGATTACTGTGTACATCCTATATCAGTGAGTAACATATGGTTTTGCACCGTCGAATAGTGTTTACACGAGCAAAAGCAAGGCGAGAGCAGGGGTGGAGTTCACCGGTAGTTCAACTATCACATGACCCCCGCCTCGAAACCACCCCAGTGCCCAAAAACAGTCAACGAGTGATTCCCTACGCAGATTTTTATCACCATTTCATCTACAAACTTAGCGCACGTTTAAAGCGCACGTTTAAACATGATGTTAACGCGATAACCTTCTGTGCTCTTTCCCAACCCTTTCCCACCACCCATGATGGCCTCTATAACATATCTCTGTCACATGAGTGGTTCATTAAATGGGGTAAATGTAGAACGAGATATTTGCTTTCACTGTCTCTACGATCACAGAATAGCACAGCGTTAACTATGATGCCTGCCTTGACGTGTTCGTGCAACATAGAGACTACTTACAAGTCTCAAGTGTCATAGTACGGCGCCATATTATATCCCCCGCAGAACGCAACAGGGATGCATTGCACTCATACATTCAACTCACATTGACAAAACTATCGCTTGCACTGTCTGCATTCGGTACATTACCATTTTGACTATAGCTAGTTTATACTTGGTACGTACAGATTGCTGTATCTCTTTTTATTGGTCTCTTTTTCTTCCTGATTCACGTTGTGCATTCGTTTTCGTTGTCATGACAAAGAGATTTGACACAGCCGCAGTTTCAGAGTTGAAACAGGAAGTATTAACACAGCTGACGATCAATTCACGGTTGGGTAAATAAAGACATAAAGAAATGAAAAAAAAAAAATCATGCATGGTTAATAATCAATACATCAATAAACTCTCCTGCCATACATTGTGTATATGTACCTACCTGCTCCATGATTGTTGAAGTTTTCTCTACAATTTAAATGTGTATGCAAATGAGTTTGTATTTTGTGACGTCATTCTCATACGTTCGATGTCTTCACTGTTTGTTTTTGACGGTGAGATCATTGCATGCAAGTTTCACAGTCTGAGTGATTAAAGAAGCACCATTGTTTGGGAAAACAATTTCTTCGAAAATATGACTTCAGTGTGATATTTCTTAAGCAAAGACATTTTAGCGATTTTGTATGGTGAAAGCAATGAAAACAGTGTGAGGTACAGATTTCAAAACATCTCCCAACCGCGCTTTACCCTTGGCTGTCTATCTGTGAAATATTGTTGTATGTTATCACGACTAAATGAAGGGAGGCTAGACATTAGTTCTGGCCGACGTTCTCATGTCTTAACAAAGGGGGTGAGGAGGACGGTTTATGAATGAGAGGGGTGGTTTTGTGGGGCTAATGAAGCGGAATAAGTTGGATTAGTTTATTGAATGCGAGAACACATTCCAGTGAAATACTTTGCAAATACAGTTTCAAGCTATCTTTCGAAATATTGAATGCTTTGCACTGTATATGACGTATCGCCTTGAGGAATTACGGTTACCTTCAAACTTTGACCACAGGACTTAAACAAAAATTGTTAAATCCAAAAACTATCTGAGCATGAAGGAAACTATACAGCAGTTCACCGTACCAGACCCATACATGGATTACGACCAGTTTATTCTACTAGATAATAGTAGTAATTTAAAGGGATTTGATCAGTCCCTTTAAATTGCTATGGCTCCAGTGTATCCGTTCACACACGAATTCTTTTTTTTTTTTTTAGTCTTACTGGATTTGTGCATGAAAATTGAACTTTTGAATATGAAACCTTTTGAAATCTTATAAAAGGCCAAGTTTGCAAACTGCGGATAACAAAATAAGAAAAGAAGCCATCCACACGCACGTCAGTATTCTTGAAGGTATTTAAAACACTTGAGAGAGCGAAACAACGATATGGCGTTCCATGAAAACAAACAGAAAGTATACGCTAACTATTCGACCTCTCTGTGGACGTACAGCACGGCAGAACAACTATAGCATTTATTATGTGCAGAGAGTTTGTGTACCGACTGCAAAGGTGTTCACGCTGTTCAAAATGCCCTGCTTTAAAAGGATAGCGTTACCTAAATTATCTTGATGAACGTGTCACTTTTTATGGGTTCAGACAAGAATAACAAGGAACAGTGCTTTCAGTTTCCTCACGGGAGTTATTGTCACGGCTTTTTCTTCTCTCTGTCTTTTTTTCCCTCTTGTAATGTAGTCTAAGTCAATCACAGTAACCAACTATCGTGCATAAATTGCCGAGTAATCATCAAAATTGGATATTAAAAAAAAAAAGGAGAAGTAAAGGCAATGAAAGAAGTTGCTACGTGTAATGATTGGCCATATTAATTGTTTCGGATAGAACTGGCAGCTGTAAGCCTTATCACGGCTTCACATTCATATTTGAAAAGGAATCACAGCAAAATTATGCTGCTATGTTTGGTTGCGTTTTTCCATATTTGAGTTTTAGCGGAGTTTCAAACGAAAACGGCAAGTAATATCGCACGACACAGTCTTTTCCCGCACTTAATAATAAATGTCTTCGTGACTGACTCGACTTTCGGCACTTGGGTGCCACAGTTGAAGTTTGGCAGTGCCTTTTGTTGTAGCTTTAACCGACGACAGGCAAATTGTAACAGGAAAAAACTGAGACGCAATAAAAAATAATAATAATACTATGGGAAGACCCACGGCAGGATGTTACGTGTTGTGTTTTACTTTGTGAGTCACTACATCAAGTCGGGAACTCTACATAGATGCTGGCTTCTCAGTCCCGACAATTGGAACACATTGTATACTGCTAATGGTTATCCTCAACGCATTTTAACATCAACAAAATACTCTATAAGTGGGCGGCAAATGTGAAAGGCTGATAGGCCTATACATCTGCGTGTAGCCTTTGTTCACCTCACTGCATACCAAAGTCGTGAGTTCGTTGCTATGCACTCCGTACAGGCGGTAGGTGTGCTCCACAATACGCTGCATGGATTTGATGTTCATTTTTACCAACATATATTTTATTGCTCAGGGCTCACCGATCGTCAAGACAAGAACATCTGTCTTAGTGATTTTGTCGCTTTCGGTTTCTAATTTCTTCAAGAGAGAGAAGAAAAGCTAAATAAGTGTGCCTCATTTTAACCTTGCCAATCAAGTTCTAAAACTGCAGAAATACATGGAGATACACTGCACATGTCATTTCTTCAACACCATTATTCTTTTTTATTCATACCACTTTGTCTGTTTTTCTTTATAAATTGAAGATGGAATATATTCGATAAAGCTAACCCCAAATTGAATCAGCTCACTTATAGTGGCCTTGATTTTGGTTCTAGTTAGGGGTCGGTTCCGATCGCCTCGGAGATATGGCAAGCCGCATGTGGAATTCTGCTGTGATGCAATATGGATGACTTTGCATGTGTGTGATGCATTTTGTTTGGAAGAGTGACCGCAGTCGAAGGCATACGGCAGGGAAATATCTATTTGACTTGTAGACCTATTTCAGGATTTCTGTGTTCATGTTAGCGCTCAGCGACTGGCCCATCCTGTTTGAATTATTTCGTATTGGATGGAAATTAATGAAAGAGAGAGAACGAGAGACTGATATTATTTGAGTCGTATCGTGTCAAAAGGACTGTCATTTTACGTAATTTGGGACACTTTCATACAAATGGAAGCAAAGGAGAGTTTTGATGACGTCAGGAGGCAGATATATGCAGGTAACAAGAGGTAAGGTGATTGTTTTTTTACTAAAACAAAATCGATAATATCTTCAAGCTTTGAGAGTAAAACATAGTCGAGAGTTGTACCTCAAAACACAATCCGGATATAATCTTGTAAGATCAGTCAGGACTTTTTAACTGAGTCAAAATAACTGAGCGGAAAACAATCTCTACACTCGATGGGCTTGGTCTGTTTTCTGTATGATTGTTACAAGCAGGTAGGTTCTGTACATCAGTGAGTTACCCTGCCGACACTGCAATGAACGAGTAACTATAGTTTCACAATGTGACGTCATAGAAGCTTTTGTCATCTTTTATAATCGCTTTCTTTTCAACAAAAGGCCCCGTTTTCTTTATTTATACATTTAGGGACAATCCTTTTTTCTTTTGTTTCTAAGATGAAAAATTTTACCCCCAAGGTCTACCATGGTGTTTGTCGGCTAAGATCAGAGTGTTAAACAGCAATTACTGTTGATCACTTCCTTTATTGCTGATTGCATTTCTTTCGAGTGACTCTTTTATAACATTTCTCTTAAAATAAATCACGAAGCTTTTTGTCTTTCCTTTCTTTGAGAAAGTATAAAAGTAAAGTAGCTGTATAATAATTACAGTGCCTGTGCAAAAATGACTATGCATGATAACATCAATAAATTACTAAATTGTTTGTAATCCATGTGAGCAGAGGTACCGATATACTAATATAGGCAAAAGAAAGTACTCGCTCTATATTGTCTGCTCCATTGCCAAAATGGCTCGAAAGAATCGCCTGCGGCGCTTGTATGTATGGCTTTTAAACATGGCAACATATTAAACACAAACAAGTAAAAGGAACCATCAGAAGCAATTTGCACATTATAAACTTCAAACATTATAATGTTTTGCAAAAATGGTCGTTCGTCAAGGTTGTAAATGTAATGAACCATTCGGTAAATTACTTGTTGGATTCCTTGAAACTGTTGAGGAAAAATGGTAAACAGAAATTGGACTATTGAGGCAAAAACTGTATAATGACGTGCTTTCGTTTGCGTTGACTACCATGGATGGCATGCCGTTCCACTGGAGGCAGAAAAATTAATGGGCCTTTCTTTTTCTAACCAAAGTTTACACGTTTGAAAGGAAATGAGCCTGTGCTACCCACGCAATTAGCTAAAATTCGCTCTGTTGACCCAGGCAAATTTCAAACAAAACCTTAAGGTTTCACAATCACATACGACACAATGTATGGTGTTTCACGTGTACATGTTGTGTAATGAAACACGCTATCTTCAATACATCAGACATAGTTTCCCGTAGATCATGTGCCCACCTGGTCGATGTACATTAGCATATTTAATGAACAAAAAGAACGAGGTTATCTTTTTCCCCGCCAACAAAAGAGCACAAATAAACAAAAAAAAGTCATACTTTATGCTCGATTGCATTAGTCGCATAGAAAAATGGTTCACATAATTCACCAGCATTTTGTATAAATCTATGGTCTGAGTTCAAAGTAACAGTTTGGAAGGCTTTGCTGAAGACAGTGGCCGTCAGATACCACATTAATGTCACCACATACGCACATGAACGTACACATGTTGTTTAACATTCACTCGTGCATGCATGCTTAACGTGCGATGCGAGAAATGTTGAGAACCATGCCAAAACAGGCCGGTTTGCTGAAGATGATACCAGATACGGTTGTGATTTGTCATTAGATTAATTTCTGACAACCTCACAGACCTTGGAGTTACCGTCATGACTCCGCAGACGATAATAATTAATGTTTCCTTTCAACTTGAAAGAAAAAAAAATTGTAATTGAAGTTACGGTCACGCTCACTGCGGTGGCTGTTCTTATATTGGGCCTATAATTATACACGTATATGTTCAGTAATATAATAAACAAGTAATTTATTAACCAGCAGAAAGGACCATTAAACGTTAACGATATTAAACCCGCGCATGTTCCTTAATTTACCACATTGTAGAGAGTACACTCAAATTGTAAGTAATAAAGGGTAAAGTTCGTATTCTTAAAAAGTAAAAATAAACACTGGTAGATATAAAAGATAAACAAATGTAACCTTCACCAAATTGCTGTGTGTGCTAAAACATGTTATCGTTGCCAGAAAGATGAAAACATTAATCTTTAAAGGAGGATAGGAGGTTGTGATCTTACATAACTTTTTGCGAGAAAAATTATAAAAAATAAGGTTTTTTTTTCTGTCTGACGTGGCACTTCCTGGGTGAAATTTCCATTGGGAAGTTATTTTTTTGGGGGGGGGGCCACAAATTTGTAGGGAAAATATCATCATGCCCGACTTGGAAGAAGAAAGTGCAAAAACTTATGTACAAAATATTTCAAGCCACCCATCCTCCTTTAAGTTAACAGTTTTATAGTATATAGGTCTTTATGTTTCTCATATCCTTACTTACTATACGTGAATTCGATAATGATTTAGTGTCAAACAAACATGGCAGGGGTTTCCCTAAAGTTGTCACTTTAGCGAAATTATCCCTTCTCGGCGTCACTCCATAAGCTACCGTCATTTGTATGCTAATTAGGTAGCAATGTGCATAAGATACTGCCGTTTTGTCATTGTTTTCTTTTTGCAGTGTTTTGGTTTAGCATTTCAACTAATCGTTTTTATCTCTTTTTCAAGTTGTCCAAAAGTATGTCTATACTTTTTTATCCATGCAAGTAACTCACGATCATGTAACTTTGATACAGTACCATTTGAAACGGATGTTCTTAACTGTAAACATTTCACGACGAAATTATCCTACTTCGCCTGACTTAGCCTGACTTGAATCTTCGGCCACCTTTGTCAATTATCGAGACCTTTCAAAAAGCAACAAGTGGAACCATTTCTTGTCGAAACGTAGGTGACGAAAACCTTCATCTTTATGAATCAAGAACTTGAAGGTAGTTCTGGACTTTCTTTGAATGTTCTTGGAATTGTGCTCTCGAGTACATGCTTAATTCATAATATTCTTTAAAAAATAGATTTCATTGCTTTCTTGCACAATTTACCTTATGAGTTGGACACTGGTTTACAGGGAATTTTTAAAAACAAAAGAAAATTTCGTGGTTCCAACTTCCGAAGGTATCTCCCTTGCATGCCTTCTGGTGAAGTGCATGCAGGATACATTAACTGGTAATTGTTGTAGTTCTTGAATCAATTTCTGAATATAGCGGAGACGTTTCAAAAGTTATATATCGTTGACATGGAGTGAGTAATGATGGCTGATCAGACGAGACCTGGTCTTCTTTGCAAGGAACTTACGAGAAAGTTGTCATTGCAATTGTCTCATTACAAATGGTATGCCACAAAGTTAAAGGAACTGTCTATTGTAGGCTGAACGGGGATTTCACAAACATCATGGGAACATTTCTCTCTTTTTACTGGTTAAAACCCAGAACAGCATGTTATGTTAGTTGGAAATTTTCGATTTTAAAAACAAATACCTATTTCAAAATGGTGTGTATTGTATTATGATAAGTCCGTGACGTCACAAAGAAACAATTTGAATATCCTTTGTATCTGTTTCAAAATCAAAGAGTACATGGCATTGTGGGAAATCTGTGAGGTAAAGCAGACACAACCACTTGAATGTCTCCTTATATATTTCCCTACAATCTTAAGTGTTTTTAAAAAAAACTATATACCGTATAGTTCAAGAGTTGTAAACCTAACTTCCACAAGATTTTACAGTAAATCTACGATGAGCCCAATCTAAATTTTCACTGGTATAAAATTAAAAGGTGAAATAGACCAAGCACTATTTCTTTAGAACCAAAGTAGAAGAAGGAAAAAACTCCAAAGTAGAAGAAAGAAAAAAATTTCACGTATTCCGTCTGTTTGCCCATCTTTTTTGTTATTGGTTCCATCATAATTACAGTTTCATTTTAGCTAAGGTATAGGCCAAAACTATATCTAAAACAAAATTATGTAGAAAGCAAAAACAGTATTTGTTTTAAAACTAGAATATTATTTTAAAGTCAGAAGTCAGAGAGACATTGTTTGACATTTACCACTTTCAAGTATTATTTTAAATTTTATAATTAATTACAATTCATTAAATGTATGGCTCCTCATTTACATATCAATCGAAGCAGAGAACTGTAGAACTACATTTTTTTTGCATTCCAAAGTTTGTATTGTGGCGAAATCTTAGTTTCCCTTTGGGCTCCTTCAGTAAAAATAAACAAGTTTACAACTTATATTTCAGTTTCACAATCATATACTCTGTGTAACAGGTGATTACTTTAACCTATAGCATCGAAATGCTGTAAGACGGTACTCTTGCAACTTTTTATTAATGTCAACCTGTGATGAAATATTTCATCACAATACAATTTGCACAAGGTATAATTGTCTTATCTTTTGTTACTTTAAAGAATTTTTCTTGAGATTTGTGAAACAAGTCAAATGTCTTTTATAAAGATACACTGGCTTGTGCTGGCCAGTATCTGGGTCGATGTACGAAATATTCCCACCGGTACGCATTTCGTCGGACACGTGAAAGCAAGTACCGATCACGGCTACTGTTACTGTCTTATATTGCACTATTACTCTGTTACAGGGCATATCAATTTTCTCTCATAAGGTGATGATACCAGCATTTTTTTTTTCTCGAAAACTAAAGTATTTCGATAGTCACCATTAGCTAACCACGATATCGTCATAGTACCTTATCGCAGTGCCTGTTAGCGACCATACATCGACGGAGTAACTAAAGTGAACAAAAAGTCGACCTTGACAAGAGGAGAGGTTAAACTACACATTAGTGACCATAATGGTCATTGAAGGGAGTCATACAGAGATTATAATGTACATATTATGATATAAAGGGTTCACGTCAAGCCGGTTTACCTGCTCAATTTGCACTTTGTTTAAAAGAGTCACGTCTAGACAGACAAAAAAAAATTACCCAAGCTATTATTAATAGGACAATTTTTAGGCAAATAATTGTTTATGACCGGGATTTGTTGACCTCTGGGATCAATAATATATTAGAATTTTCAGATTTCCAAGTTGATTGACAAACTGATGATGCTCGAATAAATCTCCTACAAAGAAAACCTACCGTGAAAAACTTATGAAAACTCTATGACTGTGTAGGCTGTAATACTATTGGGTACTTTCCCGTGTGATTAGAGACCAAAACTACGATCCCTTTATCCGTTGTGAAATGCCCATTTTTTTTTTTATCTATTCATTTTTTTTTTTCTTACCAAACATCCATTTATTTCTCTGTGACTTGCACATTAGACCGACATTTCATTTTACATCCATAACTTGGAGGGAGAATCTGGACCAGCGAAATGAATACAGCTAGGAGTCCCAAATCCTACAATATATATATATATATATATATATATATATATATATATATATATATATATATATATATATATATTTTTTTTTTTTTTTTTTTTTATGCAAAACCCCGATTTCATCTCATATCACACGCCTCATCTACACGTTTCGTTTTACATGCAGAGATGCGCCTTTGTTCTCTAAATGTATACCCGCAGTGCTGTGTCAAGTGGCATTTGCTCTGCTACAACAACAAAAAATGATGATGGCCAATTATTAGCTCCTCGTATATCTGAGTGATGTACTGCAGGTACGTCTTACGACTACGAATATTTTTTTGTCGTGTCACTTGTTTATCGAGGAACACCCCGCAAGATTGACGATTTCGTCCAAAAGGTTACTGGAACGGTATTAAAACAACAAAAATGTTTCACAGATTCTATTGCCTTCGTGAGATATTATCTAATCGCGTCGAAATCTTATTTTCCTTGTCGTCTTAAATGTATTTGCTTACTTTGACAACCCACGTAAGCAGCTAGGTCAGTCGCCTTTATCTTTCTTATATGGTTCAATATGTACATAAAACGATATGCAGTTGAAGAGATACTTGACCAGCCTTCGTTACCACTTTCCGGAGTTGCGTATTGAAAGTGTCGTAGTGAAATCAAGGTTACGACAACAAATGCTTTTCTGTCACTCTGCTATACTAATCAACATTATAGGTGTTTCACTGATAGATGTAACACGTGAAAAGTATATACGACTATCAAATAAAAGGACCTAATGATGTCATGCCCTACTTATCATGACTTCAAGTTGTGACGACCAATTGTTTTAATGTGGAACATCGTGTGTTTTTATACTTACATCGTGTATGAACATGGACAATGTTGGCAATGATTCAACATAAACATGTAATGTTATCATCCCCTCATCCGCGGATCTGTGCATCCGGGATAAATCTTCTAGTGAGACGTGTGATGTCATGTCTTGAATATTCATACAAGGAGTGTTTGTTTTCATAAAAGTTGGTTGACAGAGAATTGGCTAGCCTATAAGTGACGTTATTCGCAGTGTTGCATTGGCCACATGATTTCCAAGTAGGCCTAACTTATACCGTTAGCCTGTTAGCCTGTCAATCATGTTAATGTTAACTTGTTAACTTATGTTAACTAATGTTAACTAATGTTATGTTAACTATGTTATGTTAACTAAGTAAACTTATGTTAACTAATGGTAACTTATACCGTTAGCCTGTTAATCATGACCTCATCCCACACGGATATCGACCAAGTGAATGTTAACGTTCAGACTGTTGTTTGTAGAACCTAGAAAGGACGACGCCATAAAATATAAAAATGATGTCCGAGGTACAAGTAAATTCATTATAAATTGGAGGGAGTATGTAAAAAGGGATACGTCCACAATGTCTGAACGCCTTGGCTGGTTTGCTGGTTTTCTTCCATTCTAATTCCTTCAAAATATGTAGAAAATCACCAATGGTCGTATATAGTTCAGATGTTGTCTTCGTAAAAGCTGCTTTTCATTCAAGCACCCGTCCTGTAACAGAAAACAAGAGTAGATGCCATAGTCACGGAAGGGAGAAGAAAAAAACCCTAAGCTTGTTTGCCACCTAATCTCATTTGTCGGTTAAAAATGGTATTCTCACCAAGTTATCTATTTCTTTACAGAGATTTTTCTTTCCTAATTTGATAAAATTCTGACCTAGATCTTCGTAAAGTGGCAGAACAATCCATTCAATAAAATCACTAGAGAAAGAGATAATGCAATAAGATAATTGGACAAGCGTTAACACGAGGTCATTCTAATGAATCCACCTGCATGTAGTCTTACAAAATGTGTTTTTCCAAAACAAAACAAAAACTACTCCCCCCACATCTTTTCCCAGCTGCTTCAAATACATGGGTTGTGATTTGTGTTTGCTGTGTAGACCTACGTTAGTCGTATGCAATAGTTGTAGCCTAGCGCCATCACTAATTTTTCCTCCTCTGAACGAATGAGTCAAAAATAGTATCCATTGGCCTTCAAAGAATTGGCCTCCGACGGAAATGGATATTTCTTAGGAGAATAGGAATATGTCTCTTCCTTTAGTAGTGAAACCCATATCTCAATAGCATGTTTCCTTTATAAGTTGTGAAATTTTAAAGGAATATGTTGTTCAAAATGGTACCTTGAACAACAGTGAATTTGTGAAGTCCCCAGGCACAGATCCTCGAATAACCTTTGTATTTCTTTCTAATACTGATTCTGTAAAAGGAAAATTTACGGTAGGTTAAATGATGTTACCTTAATTTGAACTATATTTAAGGTAAACCTGCAATACTATACCAATCTACATTTTTACTAGTGTCGAATTTCAAGATTGGATGAGGGCTTCAGTCTGAAACAAAAACGACCTCTTGCAATAATTTGCCACATGGCATTTTGGTAACCCTGGGGCAACTGGAAGTCTTTCTCAAACAGAGTTGTCTTTCTGTAAACGGCAATATCTTGAGTTAGGAACAAGCTATTGACATGGGGTTTGAAATGCCTGTAGTGCAACTTATTCTTTTGCATTTAAGAACCCTTTCAAATGTCAGTAAAATATGTCTTTAATTCAAGGTCTGCTGTCTAAATGCAGCACACAACAATTAGCGTTCTCCATTGATTTTCACACTAATTTGATCACTTTTGAGGACCCCATCATGAATCTAACCAACGTCATATCTGTCATTCCATATAGCTACTATGTCATAGCTAACACCATGAGCGTAAATCATGGTACCTCTAAATGTCTGTGTATCGACCATGTTGTAATCGATGGAATTTAGAAAGAAGCAACATTCCCTCTTTTCAATTAAAAAAAAGAAATTCAGACGTCATTCAATCGTCCTGAATTTCACAAACTTTGAACTTTATAATGTCATTATTTAACATTCGATAGAACTACACGATCATGATACCATAAAACATGAAAATGTAGAGTAATACCTCCCCTAATTTGAGGTACATTGGAAAACTGGTCCTTTGAAAGATTTACGAAGACTTTTAAAGAGATGTCTTACAAGGAAAAGTCTTGTATGTTTAGAAATCAAGTATTCGTCACGACTAACATTTACAAAAAAGCTGGTATTTCACTCTTAAGTACAGCTTGTAAAATCTATCGATCGATAGTAATTAGTAGGCTGAAATATAAATTCCCTCTCTCACAATTGTCTTCAAGACAATAATGATCGACGAATATAATCAGACCTTAATTGAAAATGCAATTTAAGGGTCCTGCCAGCTAAACATATATTTTTTCCCCTCACAGTTCCTGTTAGTGCAGCTGGATTTGCGAAATATTAGTTGCGTAAATTGAATGAATCATGTAACGACAGACATCATAAAAACTTCAGTACAACATTCAGGCCTCTAAACTCCTTTTTGTGTTTTCTATTTTCTTCCTTCTTTCTCGTATGTCTTCGTTGTCGATGTTCCCTCAAACTCTTGTAAAACTGATGATGCTCCTCTAAGAAAGTCAAGCAGAGTTCAGTTCTTAAAGGCTTTACTTCTCTTCTCTCTCAGTTCTGTACAACTGATTTACATGATTTAATTTTACGTTGGAGCAAAACTGTTTACAACGACAGACAATTCATGAAGATATTATTAACCTTTCATCTGTCGTACTTTTGTTTTTATTTTTTCTTCTTTCTTCTGAAAAATATAGCATCATGTCTCTAAAGTTAGTCGTTGTTCTTCATTTTTTTTCTGTGTATGTATATATGTGTAGCAACGTCTGTCGATATTGTCAAATATTTCTTCTGTCAAACTCACATATGACTCATCTTAATTTTACAACTTAACCAGAATAACGATGTTTATAACAAATTACAATTCAAAACTTAAAATATTTCCTCTGGTATATTTCTCTTGTTCATTTTTCTCTTGCCCGTAAATGAAGTGGGAACAAAGTCCGCCAGATCTGTGCATCTGACATCCACCAATAAACAAACTTCCGCGTGCTATTCTTTTCAGTTTTCTCATACAATTACGGTTAGTAATGGTTCCTAGGGGAGTGAATATTTGTCATTAACGTAAAAAACTCTCAGTTGTGCCTCTCTGTATCATAGTTGTTAAAACATGGGTTTGTTTGTTTGATCATCATCCTTTCTTGGCCATCTTGTTAATTGTGAATTAGATTTCGTCCTGTGATCATCCATAGAAGATAACTGTATTTTACTTGCCTCATTACAAGACTATTGCATTCTTCAAACATTCGTCTTCCAACATTTTTCCTTGAGAATCAACAGGAAATTGTAAAACCATTTAGAGCTCGTTTGAGAGTCTAATTATCATATTGATGCTTGGTCTTTGAAATGAATTTTACGTGATTAAATTCTAATTACCTTCTCTCATTGTGTTTCTACTTGATTGGCTTTTGAAGTATGTCTCTAATACATCAAAACAATAGTCCCATTGTTTGGTATTTGTTTCTTTTGCCGCTTTTATTTTTTTGTCGTAGTGCTTTGATTTTTTTTCTTGCGTTACTTTATCCTAGCCCGTACAGTTTCCTGTTCTTATACAACAGACTATGATTTTCCTTTAATATACAAATTTAGTCGGTTCCCGTTTTCTAATTTTCAGCTTCGAATTATATTAGTTCTTTACTTTCTTGCCACAAAAATATCATGATCACACATATTTGTCATTTTTATCGTCCCATCATTATTTACATCAAAACCACCAACGGTTGTCGTCATACAATGTCATCTTCACGTCATCACAGTCATCACCATCATTGTCATTATCATCGTCATCACTATCATCGTAAGTGAAAAATTACCATCGTCTTTCTCGTCGTCTTTTTCAACACAATCGTCATCATCATCATCCTCGTTATTGTCATAATCATCATCATCGGCATCATCACTATCATAATCATCATTACTAGCATAATCATCATCAGCTTCGCTATCACTATCACCTCATCACCGTCGTTGTCCTAAACACCGTCGCTGTCATTAACCTCGTCGTCTTGCAGTCGTCTGCCTAATCAAAACCATCGTCATCGCCATCATCACAGTTTCATCATCATCGTCATCACCAGCATCATCTCCACATCACATCATTGTCCTCGATATCGTCTCCCTCCCATCACTATTGTTTAACTTGACGTTCGTTGTTTATTTATTTCATCACAATCATATGTATCATCATCATCATCATCATCATCATCAATGTCGTCATCATCATCTTCATCATTATCAGCAGCAGAATCACCGTCGTCGTCTTCTTAATGATTGTCGCTGAGTTATATCGATTTCATATTTTGAGTCTGTTTTAAGGGCATTGGTTAATGGATGTATAAACGGCACTATAGCGTTAACAAACTTAACATTCTTCCTATCCTCAAATACTTTAAGTGATTTGTTCACTTGACCCTGTAAAGTCACCCGATTCTCTTGACCCTCTAAAGAGATCGTGCTTGCTTGTAGTGGAATTCTGTAAAGGGCTATATATATATATATATAGTACCAAGAATCGGGTTGATGTTTCAAATTACCGGCGATGCTCCCAATTTGGTTGAAGTGGGCTGACATGAGTGATCAGCTTTTAGAAATCCGAAATCGGTATGCTGGTAGGAGGTAGTAAACACACGACTTAAGCATTTTTTCCTCTCCTCAAATCTGTGTAACATATGGACAAACTATATCATAAAAGGGATATGGTCCATGCGGAAACGGAGACAAAATGAGTGAAATGCAATAAGATATGAAAAGAATATGATTTCACTGTAAAGTAAAAATTTAGGAAGCATGTTACTATCGAATATGAGTCATACGATATGTTAATAGGGTTGATCTTTGGGTTAACCTGGCATACCGTAGGATATTTACCCTTATACTTCCTTCAAAATGTTCATGGCATCTGAGCAATATATCGCCACGGGTTGTCTTTCGGTGCACGTCGAGTAACCAGCATTTGCATGTTAATTTCACTGCCACCAAGATGAAAAAGGCTGGAAAAGAAGTAAAGAGAAAGCGAATTAACTTATGACATCACTGAAATATCTAAGGCCATGCATGCCCGCCCATAATAAAACTATCGACCATGATGAAACGCTAGAGGTACATGAAACTCTAAATTTTGGACATTGGGTTGCTGCCCTGTCATTTTTTTTTTTTTTTTTTTTTGAGCCTTGAGGAGTAATTGAATACATGGGTGGTTTCTGTTGGAATATCGAACCATTTTTAACGCAAAACCCGGTGTCAACCATTTTCACTTAGCGGGTAGGGATGGTTGGAACGTATATTTGTCCCTGCACTTTAAAATGACCTGACCAGGGAAAGTCCCTTAAAGGTACTTATAGTTAATTGTCCTACTCAGGAAATGCAGAAATAACAAACAACTTTCGTGATTTAAGATTACGATACATTAGGCATTTTGAGGTGAAGAGATGCATTGTATTGTAATTCAATTAAAAACAAAAGATTCTCCCTCACTATAGACATCCGATTACATTAATGTTTCTTAGCGTAGAGGGACCTGACTGAGAAAGGGTACAGGTAGTGTTTTACCTTCCCCTACATTTCCTTTGCCCAGTTGATGTCATTGAGAGCGTTTCTGGGGTTTGTTATTCAGGCATAAATAATGTAAATTGTGCACTGAAAGTTTGAAAAGCCCTGATCTTAAAAGGAATATGAGCATAGATATTTGAGAAACGTTGGTCACCTTCCTGCTGGTCAAGTGTGCTGAATGATATTAACTTCCGTGGTAAACATCAGAGGAGTACAATGAATGCCACCTTTCTGTGAATAAGTGACGGTTGGAACATTAGAACACAACTATTCAAGGGGTATCAATTGCGCCTGTTTTACGTTTATTTACGTAAACCAGCATATTCAAATGATTACTACGCGCTAACAGGCCATATACCCACTTTTTTTTTGTTTCTATTGTAGTGCGAAAATAATAAAAACAACACCTTTACACACCCACGAGGAGTTATTTCGTACTGGGGAGAAGAAAGCGGCTGTCCTTATTAGTCTATTTCATTCTTCTCTACTCCAGAGCTATACAGGAAATTATTAAAAGCAGGCCATATGACTCGGGAACGCTGCTTGGCTAAATCAGCGATACTCTTACAGATATATAAAAAAAAACGAACAGTAATTTGTATGTGAGTTCACGCCGTACACGGTTCATACATGTGTGTTTGTAATTGCAAAGCCATATAGGCCGATCACAACGTAGGTTAGAGTGTGTGTGTGTGTGTCTGTTTGGAAACTATAAGTACTTACGGAAACCTAAAAAAGAAATTTAACAAATATGGAAGGTGGATCGCCTGTGAGACCTGGCTATTTATTAAGACGGAATACAACCAACAGTTTGAGGAATCAAGCTACGAAAGATGGCTTTCATCCACCGAAAGTGAAACGCCAGTTGTCAGTCATTAAAGAAGGACTACGTCCCGTGATGTCAGATCCTTCTGGTTTGAGTTCACGGTAAGGGTACAGCTATTTCATCGGTAATATTTTAATTCCCCTCGTTATCAGTTAGTCGCAATTTCTACGACATCGTGAAATTCGAATCCTTCAAAGTCATGCAAATTTCGACAATTTGAGAAAGTTAACTTATTGATATAGGGCCTAAGTAGGTGATCTTTGCTCGTTTTTTTTTTTTTTTTTTGTGTGTCGTGCAGTGTCCACATTGCAAGACGTCAGTGCAATGTTTATAAAAAGAAGTTTGTTTACTTTATGAAAAACATATGTGATCCATTGAATTGCTCATGAGGGGGAGTATGCGTGAGATCGAGGGGCGTGAGGTTCATGTGACCTAATTTTCATTGGATGAAAATTAGAGATGAAAATTTGATGAAAGTTACAGACATAAACACTTGCATGTTGAGGATTAGTATCTCACCTAGGAGAGAGAACAGGGGTTCTTACGACTGTTATTTCTGACAGAATACTAGAGGGTATACTGTGTACTTACACCGATTAAATTGCATGATGTTAAGATGATTAATTGCTGATAATTGTGCCTATTTTTAACCTAAGCCTACTTAGCCTATATAGGCCCTAAAAAAAAAGCTCGTTCGATGTCTCTTACTAGTATACACAATCCAACATGATGAAAACATAGTAACAATGTTAACTGCATAAGTGGCTGGTGCAAGAATTAGACGTAACTGTCGAGGCTGTTAAAGTTTGATGTTGGCACACGTAATGCCCCCTCCTCTCCCCCCCCCCCCCACCCAACCGGAGCTCATCTTGTTGCCGTGGCAGTTAATATCGTAACTTGATTATAGCAAGAGTTTGTTTGCTTCCTTCTTGCTACTCTGACAGGGAAACATTTTCCCCTTCGGACCCCTCACGCATTCAAAAAAAAATCCAACCCCCCAAGATCTTTTCAATTGGAAAAGAAAATTTTGCGATACCCTAATGCCGGATGTAGGCAAGGTGGTGCTACAACATATCTATGATATCACGTCCCTTACATTTTTTTCTATGTAAGGCGTCTATAGAAATGTCGATAGATCCCTTTAGAACTCTATAGAATCAATGACTTTCTTATTAATGAAATGCTAGAATTCCTTTGTAGAAATTTGTAGTTCCTTTAGAGTACTATAGAATTTACAACTATCTCTACAGTAGTTTCTTTTGTGTAAGGAACAATCTCTATAGAACATTGTACTTTCTACAGAAATTCTAATCGAAACTTATGCATATGCATTTTCAAAAAATCTCCATTTATACACATAGTGCCATGTGACACACATCAGGGATAGCGAAAGTTGTCCACAACCATGTCTGTATTCAAACAAAAATATTCGCACCTTCTGTTGTGTCTTGTTGGTTTGAGGACTGTACATTTTGTTGCGAAAAAAAAGTCCCGATAGCTTAAAATTTACTTCTTAATACCTACGCACCTCCTGCCTCCTTAAAAGTACACACACACACAGACACCCATTCTCCAGTTATTGTTTTCGATTACTGTACCAGAGAATTCAAGAAGCCTCCAAACTGTAAACAACATTTCAAGAAGAAAAAGAAACCAATGATATAATCGTGTATATAAAATGTCTTTTTCTTACAAAAGTCATGAATTTTAAATCAAAAGTATTATCTCGTCAATTTATGTGAGAAATTTATGTGTGTCCAACCTATAGCTTTTACTTCTTTTTAATTAATCGACGTAGGCACAAATCAAGAAATTGAATGAGGATTATCTTCTCGATTAGGCAGGCATACACCACAGCTCGTCGTATTTATCTCCTTGCATACTCATATACTAATATACACAAGTTATAAATCATAGAGAATGTTCGTGATACGATGACCTGGACACAATGGCGCTACCATGCCAGTTGGTACAATTTCGTACTCATTTATCCACTGTATATTGTCGCGATACACACCGTATACACCTTACACAGTTCCTAGCCATCGTTGACAAACATGAACAAACGTGTCATTGACACTGCTCTCACTGACAACACACGGCGCTACCAAGAGAGACATAACAGCGGTGAACCCAAAATATTGTACCAATTGGGTGACTATATATGAAAAAAAATGCATATTCCTTAAAAGTTATCATATGTGAGATTTACATGTTACATTATTCTGAATAACAAATCATTTTACATATATATCAATGTAAACATACAAAATTTCTTTAATTTGACATTTGACGTGTGTATGTGACCTAACGTATCAAACGTAATTTGCTCTAGTCCTGTCTTTGCATTATTACGTTGCCTTATTTGTTTGTGCTTGTGCGGCTGAGGCTTTATTTCACAACCTCTCAAAAGAAAAAAAAGATATTGTTGAAACCTTGCTAATATTTTTAATTATTTTATAACGATACGAGTATCCGTCTCTCCTCTATATAAAATATCAACCCAGGCTGCAGTGACATGTTTTAATTTCTCTTTGATATGTTGCAGCCTATGAAACTCATTATGTTAATACTCTCAGAACAAATACGTCTTTTCTCGGCAAACTTGCAGCTGATGCATTCCGTCTTTGCCGAAATGTTTCCAATACAGTTGCGCATTGCAAGCGGTCACCTAAGGCTATCGACTGTATGGTTATAACGCAGAAAAAAAGAAACAGGGCAGTTTTGAACACCAGGAGAATGATCTAAAATCGATCCTGAATCTATTTTTCACTCATCATATAACTCTCAATGACAGACACTGATGCTATACGTCTCCCCGAGGTTGTCTTTTACTGATAAAAAAAAGAAAATGGCTGCTGGTTTATCGTTATATCCTTTCCGTTCGGCGGTAGTTGTCCTATACAACAGTTAATGTGTGTCTATAGTGCGTCCGAATTCAACTTGACGTAGACCTGTAGTCATCTCTTATTTTCACAATGAATGTGTGGTTTACTATCAAACTACTTATATTAAAGACACCCATTAATCGTTAAGTGGCGGAAAAAATTGCGAATGGATTACAGCAGATATTAGCTCATATCCTCTATTGAATTGTTTATTTTTGTTTTTGGTATTTTCTTATCATTAATTTTTTTTTTGTCTTCCACTAGTTCGTTGCTTCGTTTTTCGTTTTAATGTGAGTTTTTATTTCTTTTTTTTTGTACGGTATAAGTCAGCTTTTGGTGAGAAATGGCAAAACAAATTTGAAATGAAGTAAAAGGAACGATAAACTAGAGAACCCGAACAGGCCATAGAAAGATGGAAAAATGGGAACCTATATACACATATGTTCACCCATTATCTAGACGGTTTACTCCAACAACGTAATTACCACTTAAGTACTACTTAATCACTTTCGCGGAGTCGTTCCTACACTCCTGCTATAATATATGGCTTGGAAGATTAACCACCGGATATTGGCCATCCAGGCATCTGTTAATGGTTACCAACTGCATGACGTCATTTACGTATCGCGAAGGCTTCTTAGATTGGTTTTGACGAAGAGTGGGGGCTCCGTCGATTTTTTTTTCTGGAATTGCCGACTGGTTCATTGACTTCCCCGCGGCCGGAAGATTGATCAATGCAGTATGCTACTTTTGGTCACCGTAGCCACGGATGAAAAAGAAATCTACCAAAATATCCCGTCGTATTATTTACGAATCTGTAAGCTTCAGGAAATCCCTGCAACCTTTTCGCCATGCTAAACATGTGAACACCATCGTTGTAGCATATACAGAGAGAGCTGTACAATGAACGAATTAAGGTAACCTCAGGTAGCAGCAGCCCACCACGTGACTGTAAGGTTATGTAAGAAATCGAGTGAGTGGAATACATTATACCTATTGATGTCATTAAGGCATTGCTGAAAGTATACGTAGAGTAATACCGACATTCGAATTGACCTATACCTTTACATGTCATATATGTAATAGAAATGACAATGCACCATTCATACGTTTGGGGCCTTTTAAAGTTAATAACTGCCCCCCTTCCGAACCATATTTTCTCATCTTTTTAGTACTTCAATCATCTCTGATTTGATATACTACATGTGAAAGCCTTAACTTCACCGGCATAATTACAGTACACTGATAGTCCAAACGCCAGCACGTTGCATACAGGAAGCAGATATCAAATCTTGCGAGATATTTACCCACCCTCTCCGAGCCTGCTGTTCTAACACTTTATCCTACAGAAATTGTTCTATATCAAGATTATGTCTCGTTAAAACTCTACCTATCTATGATACAGTATAAGATACGTTAGGTAGAACCACTGGCAGGGCTAATAGTGGTTATCCTGTCTCGAGAAGGTACATGATGAAACTGTCCTTCTAAAAATCTGTGATATGGTCTTTCTCTGCTCGATTACATATTATCACCTCAGAGAGATATGGAAGCACTCTCCACAGATACCCGGTACCCTGCCAGCATTAACATCTAACACAGTCGTTTCAGATTTCTGTACAATGGAACATTTGCATTGTGGGCGGGATGAATACCATAACACCGGATGGCACAGATCAGGGAAAAGGTTTGACATCTGACCGTACCCTACACCGCCCTTGTTGTTGTAAGCGCACTCTGAGTAGAGTATATTAGAAGAACAGTCACAGAATAAGAATAAATATGGATGATACCAAGTGAGAGGCCAGGCGTAGCTGTGGTCTACGCAAATGATTACATATATAACATCACATTACATAACTAGTCATTATTCATTATTTTTGCACTACTTTTCCGTATGCCAATTTTGAATCTCACGGTAAATTTTACAGCATTTGCTTTCACTGTCTAACTTTCATACGGTCTACTTTTTCTCTCCTGTCTACTTTTTTTTATTTCAATCCTGTTTACCTCTTCTACATATCCTGTCTTTTTAATCCATTTTTCTCTGTTTGATGAGGAACAAAGTGCTCTTGGCTATTTCGTAGAATTAAATTCTCCGTGATGTTTATCTGATCAGCTCCCTAATCTGATCACTGTTTCATGATGCTTCGTAAAAAATTAAAATGAAGAGAAGAAAAGCATCTTACTTCGGGAATACAAAAAATGAGTCCTGAAGTGCATATAATATCAGGTGTATCTCCATGTATTACTTTATACACAGAGAAGATCATGTGAAAGAGAGAGAGCAAACACTGAGGATTTTCTTCTTTTTCTTCCTTCTTTTCTGTTTTCTGCCAAATAATATTCCGACACTGTCGAATTGCTTCTGGTCATTTGGTACAGCTTCAACTAAAAGTTCAATCTTAGGAGGTCACGCTAACATTTAAATCGTCACGAATTCACGTTTTGTAAATTGCATATCAACACTTTCTAGTGGCCCATCAATTCAGATACTCCTTCGTCTTGTTTGTAACAGGACTGTTTTATTTCTCTGCGTTGTGTATAGGTCTCAGCTGTAAAGGTAACACATAGCAGGGTGCATACAGATCACAGACAAGCCAAGTGTTACTTTTACAATTTAGATATCTTGACAATGAGACTATGCTACATACTTTATGCTAGTACGCTTAACGGTGGCCCAGAATTCCTAACCTAGCACTGACTTTCGCAGTTAATCAAGGGAGCGATTAACACTATTTTTTTAGATTAGAGACCTTCTATTTCGAACGTGTGCTACAAATTGGAAAGCATTGTTTTGACACTAAAAATCTCTGCAAGTAGATTAGTGTGGTTGCGCCATTTAGATTTAGGCTAGGCAGTTAGAAACTTTCTTTGTTTGGTACACCTATCCTAGCTGTAAGAATATCAAACTGTGTAGTGCACGAATCTTGGGGTGCAGAAATATACAAATCGGGGGTTCATGCTGCTCGCAAGGAAAACCATTTTGACTATAGGCGTTATACGTTACAGGCTAGCCTAGCACGATGCACAGCAATTTACTAAGTTACTATTCTTGCACCATATTATACTGCTTTATGCTTTGCTCAGACTAAAGTTAGACTAACATTAGTTTTTATGTTAGATCAAACGTAATGTTACATTGTGCTAAGCGACTATGCACTGAAATGCTACCAGATGCATGGGGAAACCTTCATTTCAGAAAACTTTACTTGAACCATATCAGGCTTAACATATACAATAGCGTGAGAAGGTAACGTAATAATGGAATAGGAGATACAGTTCAGGAGTTCTACTACCTGTCTATTATGGCATTCTGGGACGATTCCATCTACCAGAAAAGGTAAAAGGTTCATCCAAATATGTTCCGTTTCTCTAAAATGGCCCATCAAAGCTTTGCATTATTGCTTTCCGCCTTCGAAAGCCGTGATTTATACTACTTCTTGGGATCTGCCAATGCGTCTTGAGTTGTCACGGTCGTGGGACAATAATTATATTCAAAACGACTGAAAGTTCTCGGTCCTAGTGTTGCACTATTTGAACTTCGATTGTGAACAATTCTCCCTACAGTGTAGGTATGGGAGTTTGGTATATACACCAAATGAATTAGCGTTGGGCGAGGTAGAATGATACAACGCAACCACTGTCTGTTTTTCGTCTGTTTTGCAAAGGTAAAGGGAATTTTAAAGTACCGTGTAGCAACACTCCGTGTAGTTTTGGATGTACGTCAGAACATTCTAATATGGCCTGTATAGTACATAATGTACACAAATGTGTTGTAACTGAAGAAATACAACGTTTAAGTAAACTGTGTATTCTATATAACCGGTCTCTTTGAAGTCACATTGATTTATTGTATACTGTACCGCAAGACGAGATAAACAAGGAAAGATTATTAAAAAGCTGTGTCAAACACGAACCGACTCAATACATTATTCAAACTTTCAAGCATGTAGCTGTGAGCCTTCGCATGATTTTGATAAAGTCTAGCTCGTTCTAGCTCGGCAAAGGAAGTATCGGAAGGCGCAAGTCTCACGTGTGGTGATGCATGAACTAACGATTGTCGCAGCTCTACAATACGCCACACGAAATCAAACCCAAAAGTAAATCAAATTTTGAAATTTCCAAACCTCGTGTCATCAATACAAAGATATATATGTATATATATATATATATATTTTTTTTTCAAAATGCTTACAGGTAGTAGTAGGGCCTGGCCATTGCTAGTCTTGACACTTGTGACAGACAGTGTGACAGATGTCATTAGTTGCTCTCCATAACTGATCCAGAAGGATCCTGAAGCATTTCTTTTTTCGTAGACTCATAACAATTAAGGTTCACATAACAATGTTCTACTTGGTTTGCTGGAAAGAGGAGGCGGGTATGATTAATGTTCTTGTCTCATCGAAAGGATCTTTGTCAAAACCACTGAGATTTGATCATCGTTTTACCTGGTAGGTAATTTATATATTGTCCTCGAAGCACAGAGTTAAACTGTTGTAGATGTGTCTACATTAGGAACATCTGAGATGCAATGACATTTGGTTTTTTTGCTTCCTTCAGCACTTCACAAGCAAACCATTCTTACGGTTAGATGTATTAGTACGCTATCGACAACTCGTACATGCCGAACGCTTTAAAGGTGACATGTGTGACATGAAAATGACATTTTTGTAGTATTGGATGCATTTAACACTTTCATCTGTAAGTTGTCTGTTCAGGCGGAATCGTGTGTGAAACTGCATTGATCTTATGGTTGTAGGTTACATCACAATCGCATATCGCTCAACCGTTCATTCAACGACTCACATATGTTTAAAAAGAATTATTTTAAGATGAAGGTTTAGTAATTTAAAGTCAAGGTTTCTGTTGGTTACAAAAGTAGGATATGCTAAATACACCTTTTAGAAAACACTTAGGGAAATAAAAAAAATTCTGTAAATTGCTGAATTTTGGAATTTGCATTTGCACTTTGCATCAGTGAAACAGCTTGCTTTAAACTGTAATGATGGAGAAAAGTCTTTTTTAATTTTTTTCATTTTTGTTTTTGATTTTGTGTTAGGGGGGTGTTGTAATATAGCCTATGAAAATAGTCTGGATAAGAACATTAAACATGTATGATGTAAGTGCAGTATTTTGAGAAGATGGTCTATAGGTGGAAAGGTTTCATCAAATAACCTATTGAAGTGTCAAGAAGTTGCTGATTTACATGCAGCATCATTTAAAAATGGCACAAATGAAATGAGTGCAAAGAAGAAACGGTTCTGCTCCTGACTCTTTGAGTCATAATGCCTCTGGGGGATATTTTGCACTTTTTTTTCATTGATATTGTTAACCACCATGGAGCTATTGAAATCACAAACTGAAATGAGACCTATATGAGGTGAAGCGCAACACAAGAAAATGTCAAAGAGTGTAAACCCTACCGGTGTAGGCTAAAACCATAGCTTACTACCATTGTTATGATACACCCTTCTCAGACATAGAAGTGTATAACAATCTTGATTAGCGGCAATGTAGTTTAGGTGTACTAACATAGTTACAGAGGGATGGGTTCTTAGTCTTAACACTCAGTTCGTGGGTCTGTATGGTTTAATAATGTACAGAATGAATAGTGTAAGTTAAATGGCTGCATGGGCTATTCTTTGGTTTTCAAGCGACTTTCTACTGACATTATTTTCTCGGAATGCATGGTGGGGCTATACACTGAGGAAATTACTGAGAAAAACATCTTTAGCATCTGTTTATAGATAGGTTTTTCCTTCAAAAGATATCATATTAACATTCTTACTTGAAGGGTGGAGAGGGAAAGGATTAATACATAGGAAACGACTGGCAACAGTTCAAGCGTAAATAACATAAGTCAAGAGTAGATTGAGTTTAAGCCGAGAACCTACTCTTACAAATTATATCCTGATTGAACAAGAGAGATTCAAATGTCAAGTTTGCCTGAACGATTATTTATTTATGTCAATCAGAGTGAGAGAAAGAAATTGAGAAAGTTGGAGAGAAAGGAAGGAGACAGTCTTTCAACAAAAAAAATAAATAATGTTTAATCTCTCTCTCCGGGTAGGAGAAAATACAGAGCACATGAACCAGACCAAAAAGGAATGATTTTTATGAGGAGCAAGCTGCAGTATATCAATGCAATTGCAAACGAAGATTAGTTTTCTCCTTTGACGGAGAAAAAACCATAAAAGGAACACGTCTAAGGCTTGCAACTCTTCCAAACGTGTAAACACTTTTTCATGACAACTGTGATTAGCTGCATTAATGTACCGTACTGTATAAACATGCACGGCTTTGGAAGCGATCTGAAAATCATACGGATAATCATACCAGCCATCTATGCTCACATGTGAGAGACACATAAGAAATACAGAAATGACAAAACACCATCCTTACACTGTTATCGTATAAGGAAGTTACAATTTGCTACCAGTATTTGTTGACGGTACATGATTACGAATGCATGGTACATTATGAATCAAAATGGCAGCAACTCCATATAACATTCACTGTTTACATCAAATAGTTTGAGGACAAGTAAAACACTACAATAACGTGTAAGCTGTGTATTGAAGACCGTCAAGCAACTATGGGCCTACTTTACATGTAAATAAAGTTGTTTATGCGAGGACTACAATTATCTGAACAAATTATTTAAGTTATTGTATATACATTGTTCAAGAGTCTTATAAATAATGTGGTTTTGAAATTTTCTAAAATCAGAAATTGCCAGAAACTGTTTTAAGTTTCTACCATTCACACCGCCTTCTTCACACCATAAGATATATACAGATTTATATTAAATAAGTTTCTAAGTATTTAGTTGGTCGTACGCTAATTCGTTTTCACATCCTGGACAGGTGTATCTCCCAGAATGCCATGCAAGAGGAAAAGTTGCCGTGTATGAATAACTCGTTATCCCTACAAAATTTGCAGATTATCGAGTTACCGACTTACAGCAAGTCGACATCTCGGAAAAATTTTTCAAACCGTCGAGATACCGAGTTACAAGTAACTTGTTATTTCGATAAAATTTCGCAAATTGTCGAGTTGCAGACTTACAAAAAACTTGTTATCTCGACAAAATTTTGCAAACAGACTATTTACAAAATGTTGTCGAGGTAACAAGTTTTTTTTTTACTCGGCATATCGACAATTTGAAAAGCTTTTCCGAGATGTCGAGTTAGCGTACGTCGGTAGATAGGGCTAGACAGTTGTTTAGCGTAGCTAGGCTACCGTACTACTTGTCTGAATCGAAAATATCTGCTTTCACTCAGGACTAAGACTGTGATTAAAAATGAAAAATCTGTCATTAATAATGATTAAAACATAGAATTCGTTTGAAGGCTATACACTTAAAATGACAGTACTTTACAGTAACATTAAGCTGCTTCTACTGGCCTACACGCAGATGGTCTATCAACATACTTTTGGAAGGATAAAATGCAAGAAAGAAATAAATAAAAAATAGCAAAAATGAAAATTTCATGGAAGAAAAATGGGATAGAACCTGTGGGGGTTAGTGGCGTTAACTTTTGCCAGATCAGACAATGCGTCAGGCACTCAAAGTTGGATAGCTACAACCCTGGCCAGGACCCTTGGTCAGAAAAAAAACAACAAAAAACCGGCCTAACTATATAGGAAGCTGTGCATGGCTTAACCATGGTAAGGCGTGTGTATAAATTTGAACAATGCAAGCAGTGAAAAAATATGAACAAAGCATTATAATCAACTTCACGATTATCTTTATTCCTAGTTGTGTGTACAATATGTGAGCTGTGTGATTTAGACCGAACCCTTGCAGTTCCGAGCGTATAGAGAACATTGCATTCTTAGGACACAAACACAAATGGGTACGTCAGCAATTCACCGAAAGTTGACACTCGTTGCAATCAATAGTGGACATGTTTGTTTCTTACCCTGTCCTATTTATTCCTCGTTCTGTCTATCTGTCTGTCTGTCTGTCTGCCGTCCTGGTTGTACGTCTGTCGGTCTATCTATTATTATGTTAGTGTGAAACATGTACATTGCATCGTCGAGGCACACTTTTCACCTGTTCATTAACTGTAAATTGTTGTCACACCCCGAAAGCAATTAGCGCAATACATATAATATTCACCGAATCAGTCAGGTCATGTGGGACCTAATTAATTACCCGAAGCGAGCCACTGTTAATTATCAGGCCTAATTTGGGAATTTCATTAGATTCGTTTACATCTTGGCCTATCAGACATAAACCAAGCGACCGTGGCAACCCTATTAAAGCAATACAGAAAAACAGAGGATTAAAACAAGTGAAGGCATTTTATTTCACACAATTAGGGTATACTAATTATTCCATCAGCCATATATTTGCATATCATATAATGTGAGAGAAAGGATGACACTGCGTCGGTCACAACTTGACCTTAGCGTAAATAATTGTTCCAATCTGTCAGTTCTCACAGCGTGCACTTGCTTCGTAGGATACGGTAACTTTGCCAACCTCTCCCACCCCACCTTCTGACCCAAAAGTACCCACTGAGATCCTTTACAGCTACAATAAAACATGCAATATAAAATCTGGTGATTTCTTTTTTGGCTCCAAGTTTGTTTTACCTTAAGAGTTTTCAATATTTATACACCCAGTCAGATCGCTTTATATGGCTTAATATACATGTCGCATAAATTTTATCTGACAATTTCCAACAATGAGTAATTTACAACCACAGTTAGGCTATAGAAGAAATGTTTATGATTGTCGGATGCTGCTGATGTAGATAAGAGATAATTTTATTCTAAAAACAAAAAAACAAAACAAAATACTATACTGTGTGAGTCGTTCACCTGAGTTTATTCTACGCTATCACCCTGCAGACAGAACCTGTCGTTATAAGTTACAATGTATATTAGTTGGTGTAGGCTGATGTAGGGAAGTAATTGAAGTCTTTCTGTGTGCGTTCGTGTGCGTGTCGTGTATCGAAACAACACACCCCAGTGTATATTATACTCTGTGTGCTGTAATATACATCTGCTGTAGATGAGCCAATATGTGACTGACACATTAAAAGTGTACTTCTTTTCCAAGGATGTCAGAGACCTGCCGCAGGGTTTAAATTGTCATTTTTCAAAACGTTAAACCCAAGTATTGTCTGCCAAACTGAAAGAGAAATATCTCGTGTTCTTCTTCTCTCCGTGTCTTTTTTTTTTCTTTTTGTCGTTTCTATTTCGTTTCGGAAGTTTCCATCTATCAGTATTAGTTTTATTTTGCGTTGATGTGATGGTGTGCACCTGCGAGTTGCTGTATATAATTTGGTCTGTACAATAGAACTATTAGTATAAATCCCTCTGGTTGGCTGTCACGTGACAAATCTCGCTACACACGCGTGATATCTCAGTGACTATTATTATCACTCTGAGATTTGCCGGGGAGAAAAGTTTACCACATAGGTTTTACTTTCGAAGTGCATCATGGGATTTCATGTTTTTGATACGATTTTGTCGGTATATGTGCATACACTTTCAATAGATTTAATGTTGTTATAGCAACAATATGGCATACAAACATATCCAGGCGCATGTGCGCACCGTCAGATAAGTTTGTTACCGTTACAGCAACAGACTATTTGAGTCGTGCTACTGTACCTAAGCAGGTTATGCAGTATATTTGCCTTTTCGGTCGGTGGTGGCTATAGGTGGGTGTTAGCGACCTATTTTTTCCGAGGTTTGGGCTTCCAAACCAATTAACCTCCTAAGCCATGTTACCTTTCTTTCGTAGTTAGGCCTATACGTTAAACATGTATCACTGAATATTTCACATTGACTTCCTACATATTAAGCTTATCATAAGCCTGCAGATGATATTAGCTTTGTTTACATGTAAATAGGTTTACGAGGTTTACGAGGTTTGGGCTTCCAAACCAATTAACCTCCTAAGCCATGTTACCTTTCTTTCGTAGTTAGGCCTATACGTTAAACATATATCATTGAATATTTCACATTGACTTCCTACATATTAAGCTTATCATAAGCCTGCAGATGATATTAGCTTTGTTTACATGTAAATAGGTTTACGAGGTTTACGAGGTTTGGGCTTCCAAACCAATTAACCTCCTAAGCCATGTTACCTTTCTTTCGTAGTTAGGCCTATACGTTAAACATATATCATTGAATATTTCACATTGACTTCCTACATATTAAGCTTATCATAAGCCTACAGATGATATTAGCTTTGTTTACATGTAAATAGATATCCGTACTAACGTATGTGGCCCGTATAAAGGTCTTTACATATAAATGTTTTTGGAGTTGTCAATACGACTTTGATGAGGTTGGTGGTGTTCTGTCCGTATGTCTATAGTGTGTGTTGTTGGATTTATTTAGATGACAGGAACACATCATTAATCTGATCACAGCTTCTTATTTTTCTGTTTCTTCCTTTTTATTTTTTCCCACCTGATTTATCTGCATAATGACCTCTTGTAAGTCCCATTGAAACCCTAAATTCATTCAGTCTTACAAATTACACTCAAGTGGGTTTATTGTCTGCTGATGTTAAGTTTTAAGCAGTAGGACTCATATATCACACGGTTAACAATGTAAACACAAATTCGAGTAAAGAGTCATCACGTGATCTTTCCCTACTGATCACGTGATCAGTTCGTGTATACTCTACGCCTTTCTTCCTCGCAGCATTATCGAGAATGTGATACGTGTCGTCACATCCGGTAACTTATCATAATTGCCATTCTGGCGATAAGCTAGATATCTGTGGCCACTTTCCCCACCTTACGTATATTCTTCTATTTATCTTCCATGGATAACAATGATACCAAATAGTTGGCAATCTCTCATTGAACTCGAACATGATCAGCTACAGGCAATGTTTCGCAATGAGAACTTGCACCAGATTACGTAAAGGTAATCTTTAAATCGATAAATCGTTACCACCGTTCCAGAAATATTTAGATAAGTTATTTATCTAATAGTTGCATCCTGCAAGTAGTAATTACTTTGCCCTGTTTCTCGTCATCATGAAAATATCTACTAAATTATTTATTTGTTTCCTGTTATGTAAATGCATGGTCACTAGCCGTGATAAACATGCTATTTTTCTCTGAATGAGAAATCCTTTGTGTCCAGAGGATGTTCTTACTGTATTCAGTGAAATGTGTATAAACTGTTCCATGGTTTCTTGACTGAAATCTACGATCACGAAATTAAAATTGTGACTGTTGTTTAAATTTAATTGATTTAAATTGATTTATTTGGTTCAAGTTACTTTGTTTGATTTACATCATTACTTTGTTTCAGAAAATGAAAGAAAAATCAACAACTCAAATAAATCTGCCACCATGTTGGGTGAACATTTTCCAATGACGTACCGTACAGGATTTGTGAAGTAGTTCTTAATTGAATCGCATACCATCATGCCGTTGTAGAACCATGGGAGTTTTATAATAACTCCCTGGTAGAAGAACGAAATTGTATACGTGCTTTGGTTTTGCTTTAATGACAACCGGAAATGACGTGTGCGTTTAAAATAGATCTAGGATTAATGAAATAGATAGCACACGAATATCAAGTGATATTTACACCATTTATAGACTGAAGGTTGTTGTTGGTCCCATAACACTGTATTGGATATAACAATTGCTTGAATGTTTGTTGGTATATGTTGTATTGAAAATGTGACATAATTCGTGTGGAGACAAGCATATAAAACGAAAATCAAATTTCTTTTAGAATCCATAATACTAGAGGTCAGATACGTGGATATTTTAGCAAATAAATTCAGAAAAGAAAAGTATCTGATAGGAAATATAGCATGCACTGCATTGTCCTGCTTTGGTGCATATTAAATCATCTCAAATTTATGTGTAAACCAAGGTGAAGTAGTTTACTGTTGAGGGCTCTTTTCTGGTGCTCTAAACTGGTAAATGTGTAATCTCATTCCCCACCCCTCACATCTCACCAGTCCAGCCCCCTTCCTCGCTTTCTTTGTCTCCAGATTCACTCCTCTCGAAAACGCTGTAGACGAAACTAACTTATTAAATTATGGACTGCACCCAATATGTCTGAAGGATTTCGACTCTGGAATATAACCTGCCAATTGGCCTTTATTGGCAATTGACGTCACAGGCCAACAATTCATCAGAAACTTGTTGCGGGTCAGTTCAGATTGGAAGCCCACAATCATAATTGACGTTGTAAGTTTCACCAAGATCGCAGCACATGGCACCACGTATACATAGTACGTAACCGATTGTATCACTTCATCACTGTGGTGCTCTACAGTTGATCTCTGTGTGTAGGCTACCTTGAACTATTCGTGAAATCGAGACACATTTTCATCTCGAGCTTGTCGCATAATATTCTTGAAAAGAGAATTGATTTAATTCCCACAATACCAGTTAGCCTTCCTCGGGAACGTACTAATCTCATTTACCTAACGCATCTGGCACCCCGTGTTGCAGTATCCGATATTAACGAAAAACCATGGCGGGAACAATGGCTTAATTCTTTGTGTGTGTGTGTTTTTGCGTACTAATGAGGTTCGTATGGTAGTGGAAGAGTAGTCACAAAAAATACTAAGCACGAAAATTATCCAATTACTGAGATTTCCGAAGATCCAGTGCTCGATATTTTAGTTTCTTGTTTCATACCTATCCTACGTAGACGTAATACAGTTAAAGGAGAACTTTGCTCGAACTCCGAAAAACGAAAAGATTTTTGTTCTGAAAAAGATGCAAAATCGAAGTTACAAGATACTGCTATCGTTATTTTTGGATTCTTTCTTGATTGGATTGATAGATTAATTCATTCATTCAATGTTTTGTTTGTTTAAATTAAAATCCTCGTGTTAACGCAAACATGTCAGTACGTGACATTGAAGAGAATGTAAAAAGATTTTCGTACATGCAACTTTGTTGGAATGTATTATGCCTTAATTTTAGTATATACACGACGCTATCACTGTAAGCTGTATAATGGAATTGATACGACGTGCAGTTTCACAGCAATGCTTTCGTGATCATAAATAAATTCGACTTGCTGAAAATCGGATGATGACGGAAAACAGTCATCACGGATTGAGAATAAGTGTTTCGTGTTGCAATAGATGTTTCGTACTAACTCACAGAATAGAAAGTACAACATGGGCAAGGGCAGATACATGCAGTTGAAGTAAAATTTGGATATTGAGTGTTGAGAATTTGATTAGTGCATCCTCTGTAGCGAGATCTTAATCCAAAAATGGGCCATAAACACACATCCATGCATTCCAAACACTATAAATAAAATTAACAGTGAAACATATTCAAAGCCAATAAATCACGGAAACACAAGTTTACATTTAGATATTTCATTAAAGGGAAATTCAAAATACACCAGTATGGTATGCAAAGAAAATAGTTTTAGTCATTTTTAAATCACTCACTCTTACCAATAAACAACAGCAGTAGCCTCATCTCCTGAAGGCAGTATGCATATAATAAGCTACGGAAGAGGAATCATTTGAAGTGTTCAAGGTTTTGATAGTCAATATCACAAAATTTCTCTCTGTGCAAACTTGTTTCTTCAAACGGAAGGCTTCCGTCCAGCCTTATTTTGAATAATCTATTACCCTGTGTCCATGAATATTGCAGGGATTAAAAAATACGATTGTCTTTCTCAGTAAAACAAACACAAATATTTCCCTTTAGTAAAAGTGGAACACAATCTGAAAAATATTGGGGCTTAACAGACCGGTTTCTGTCAACTGCTGTGATGAATATTTGGCCAAACTCTTCGGCATGTGTTAAGTCGGCTTTTAATCGTACAGTAGTGGAGGGCTACATGCACGGAAAAGTAGGCTATGTGAAGTCACTCTTTCATCTGTTCAAACACTCTCGTTTATTTATTTGTATTGGGTCAAGTCTCACATTATGGCTGAGTTTTCTTCCCAGATGTTTGCAATCACATTCCGTCATAAATAGGTAAATGAGTTGTAAGACCGGTCCACGCAAGAATCACGGTTAAAGTGATCACGGTGTGAAAGTATACAAGTAAAATTCCACAGTCCTGATTGAAATATGAAGATAAGTCATATTGATACGTACACCCCCCCCCCCTGAGCCCATACCTCCACTATCTCCACCTCCCCCCCCCCCCTACCGGTATATACTTCATGACACATTAAGATTAATTTGTCAATACATAAACAGTGGCTCTTTTGAAGTTTCATTAACGTAATTTACAATAGGTATTGCATATCATAGGCTACAGTAACTATCTATGACCTTATCGTCATTTCAGATTAAGTTGTTAACGTTCACCAAACATGTAATGTTAACGTTTACGTTGTTCTACCATTACGTCACATATTATCGCGTTTTTGCCTTTTGCTTTATCGGCCAGAGGTTAACGGAATCAGATATTTTTTGTTTTTTTTTCCGTTAATGGGTTCATATATACATGTGATGACCCAGGTCCATGGATGCCCCAATTGACAGGAAAGAGGTCTGCATTCAGTCACAATTTAGAATCGTGAGAAAGTACACACTATCGTTAACCACATGGGAAGACTCGTGAAATCCTACCCTCCCCGGAAAAATCAGACGGTCAGAGTACTTCCTTCTGTCAGATACTAAGCTGGTAAGGGTAGCTCGTGCTGATGTTATAGTAAAAGAAAAAAAAAAGGATTAGGGGTCTTGTGTCAAAGAGAGGAAAGGAACTTACCATTTCAACGTAATCTGAACACACAATGGAATGTATGTAACGTGCTAGCATTTTGCAATTTACGTTCGATGAAGTGAATGATGAAAACATGTAAGTAACGTTCTGGTGAAAAAAACATTATGACTATAACATTTGTTTGTAAATATGTATGAGAAGAAGATAAAATTCCTATAAAGAAAACAAAAGAAGACTGCAAACAATTAGGCTATAGGAGATGCTTAAAACAGACAACACATTCCACAGGATGAACTTTTTAATGTTACCTAGTAGGTATTACTCATTTCACATTACTTATAATGTATTATATCTCATTCAGTTTTCTTTGGTGCCAAGTATGCACAACCTCAGAGCAATCATCATAATGAGGATCGTCTAGTGTGATGTCATGCATACATATAATGTGATGGTGTATCTATGAGAGGCAGTGTAATGGGCTTTTACATTACGATTGGAATGACGTGTTATCAGATCTCCAGACAATTACATTAAGTGCCATTTAGACCGTTTTCGTTCGATCCTAAATACGTTTAATTTATCGACCAGTTCAAAAGGTAAAATAAAGAATAATGAAGCATGGAATGTAAATAGAGATACCCCCCATCACACGCAATACCTCCTATGCAGGATTGAGTTCCAAATGCTAGCTGCATTTTTTCAATGCTAAAACTGCAACGCATTATATATATATATATATATATATATATATATATATATATATATATATATATATATATATATATATATATATATATATATATATATATATATATATATATATATGCATATATATATGCAAATATATATGTGCATATATATATATGCATATATATATACATATATGCATATATTCGACAGAGTGGTTTGAAAATTTAAATTAGTTCCAGACATTTTAGTCACTTCAAACTTTACATCAAGAAGTGGATAAGATATTTACATACGTTACCAACTAAGAACTAATAATATTCTTCCAAGTTCGCAGGTGACATTTATTTGAAAAAAAGTCTAAAATATGAAAAAGTCCTACAGTAACCTTCCGTTTGTCTTTCTTTCTTTCATTATTTCTTTATTTTTTTCTTTTTTATTTCTTTAATCCTTTCGTTCTTGTGTCTGTAAATCAAATTTTGATATCTGTGCTACTGTATGAATGTTCGATGTATGTTGATTCTTTTTGTACGCCGATAATTTCTTCTGATGTAAATTTGACACATTCTCATTATTCTGCTTGCCGTACTTCTGGTTGCCAATTGAATAGATACATGGAATGAAACAAGGGTAGCCTCGTGTCGTGCCCACTATACGCCCGACATGATCGATTTTCATAAATCGTCTTCCCCCCATAGGCCTACGCAAATAAATCCCTTAACATCGATACAGGAACTGACCCGGTTTTGACCTTGAAATGAGAACCTATCAGAAAAGTGCGGTTGACACCAAAGGGTTTTAAGTATATACAATACAATATTGATGATCCACAATTTGTGAACATAATTGTCTTGATTGAAATTTATATTGCAAGTATTAACAGAGAGTCTTTTGTCCTGCTTTAATTGAGGTAGACAATCTTATTTTATTCTGCACGCTCACTGACTGTTGATTAACGTCGTTTAAAGTTCAAAATGCTACTCATAACAGTGTAAAATGGTACGGTAGTAATCACTGTGGAACACATGCAGTTCTTCATTTTCATAAATTAGAAAATTTACTATAATTATGTAGATAACTTTAATATGTTGTTTAATCTTTGTTATATTTTTGATGCAACGACGTGTGTTTTTTTTTTTGGGGGGGGGGAGGTTGTGGACGACGTGGGTTGGGTTGGCTGTTTCAAATACCGCATTTTGAACCGGCAAAATCTACACGGTGTTATGTTTCAGCCACAGAAAATCGGGCTTTATAGAAATCCTGAGATTTCAGGGAAGAGCTAGGTTAGTTCATAGCAGCATGTTAATGGCGAATGGGATAATTGGCCGAATGCAGGTCGGGCCTTAGAGAATCTCCACAAGCTCACTGGCATGGAACCATCTACCTAAGACAGGATACTCCACTATCATCCCTCTCGCATCCTTTTGGTTTGGATAAGACCCAAACAAATCGGAGGGAAAAAATCTTTAATAAATGCAAGACTGTCAGAATAGCGTCATCGCCTATACCTCTCGCCTTAAAAAGACGGAGCATATATCTCCTTGACATTTTAACATCGAACTGAAAAACGAATAAACATCTTTTAAGAAATGGATAAACCCACAGGCCATTTTAGAAGAAATCGATGAAGGGATCTCTCGAAAAAATGCAGGTATGAAATCATTAAAAGTGCAAAGGGAAAAAAGGGGGAGACATCTGCAGAAATACCGTCAAGATTTCAACTTAAAAGGAGAGAAAGAAATTCAGGTAAAGGTATTTGAATGAGGCGTCTTGTAATAAGCCAAGAAAGTGATGTGTAATACATATTGATGGCAACGCATAATAAAGAAATACCTCCTGTATAAGCGAGTGTATACCTATTGCTAGCCAGATCGAGTAAAATATATCTTTCGCGTTTAGAGTGGTGTAGGAGTGCTACATAGGAGTTCCAGTTTAACCAAGTGCAGAATTTATTCCAGTTTTCGAATTAAGTTCTGTATCGATTTACGTTTTGAGTGACGAGTGGCACATTGAGGTAAAAATTAAACCTCTACTTTGACATGTTTTTTCCGTGACGTTTTCAATGGTTGTAATAGAAACTAACGCGCCACTCGTGCGCGTACTATCGTCCTATATCAACCGCAATTGTGCGTGTAAACCGCTGTATGTTCGTTAAGTGACTCTGGTTTACTTTAAACATACGTGACTTGGAAGTCAGTACGGTCTCCAACATGCATGGTCCTCACCTAGTGTATGTTACAGATGGTGATATCATTGTTTGATCTTCAAAAAGGAATGCACCAACTTGACAGAACGTTATACGTCTGATAAAACCAAAAAAAAAAAAAAATGGATCCCCTACGTCAATGAAGACTTGGCAGTGACATTAAGCGGAACCTAATAATGTCCTATACTCAACAGCAAGAATGAACTACAAAACATATGGGGAGATAATTCAGACCTAGGTATATATATATATAAATATATAGATATAGATATATAGATATAGATATATATCTTACATGTCTCATGCTGCGAGCGAGTTCTCCTCATACATCCTTTTTCTTGAACTCTATGCATCAGAGGACGGGAACTCTTCTGTCGTATAATCATATCGTCTTTATTCTTACATTAAACAAGATCATCATGAAGCCATCTTTAACTTTAACTTGATGATGTTTTTTTTTTCTTTTATTGTCTACCCCTGTTCGACGAAGTGAATCGTGGAACTAAACACATAAGACTGTCACCATGGCAACACAGCTCTGCCGGTATTACGGTATCCTTGAGTGCATGTGTTACTCCGGCGACATGTTGAAATTTGATCCTACTCGTAATACCATATCGTAATACGCGCTTTACATATCAAGTCACGGCTGATGTCGTGAGGTTCGCATACCTCCTCTCTCCAATACATCGTCGAACTGCATACTATTTCGAATTCTACTCGGTAAGACGTCTGTCTGCTTTTTCTTAATACACGCTCAGACTCACATACTCAGTATGCAGCTGAAATTCAAATCACATTTTCCATTCACGACTAAAAAGTTGATATAACTCACACTTTATGGAGAAATAGCGAAAACTCACGCCTCATGTTTCTACCTCTAACTTACATTCATAAATTAAACTCCAGAGGCAAGCAATCAAAAGATGTCTTTTCCTTCTTTGTCTTTTGAAGGGACGTTACAGTGTTTCAAGTGGTCGTGAGGAAAATAGCAAATAAACGCATTAACATACAGAGATGGACCCACAGGCAGAAAGATTTGCCAAAAGGAAATAAGTTTTAAATCCTGACACAGACGTGGTAAATCTTGTTGACTATTTCTTTCGTCACGTTTGGAACTTCTAGGAACGTGCGACATCAATATGTGACACTTAAGGTTTGTATCAGGTTAATGCGACAGCATCAAATTATCTATGAAAGATTAAAGACAAAACTAAAAAACAAAACTATATCATATGCACATCAGCAAGGTTGTTTCATTTGTCGAAATGCCGCAGGTTCCTCCCGATTCGGTCGACTTGCAGTGAGCAAAAATGAATAACTGTCACACTTTATAATGTTTAAGATGAGGTGAAATCTTCAAAGACTGCTGAAAGATTGCAGAAGAATCGGTTTTTAAGCGCAAACAGCAATGTTAACCAATGAAAGCATGTCGAAAGTACAAAACAAGAAAAACGTCACAGACATATCCCTTCGTTTATTAAGTATGATTGTATATGAAGAATGTTAGCAACGGTAGGGTGCTTTTATTTTCCACGTAAATATTTATGATAATGGTGCGATTGCAGAGGTACATGTTTTGAGTTTTAAGAATCTTTACGGCATTGCTCGCGTACATTGTCCAGAAAATGCGTTACCATTTACACCTGATGTGTTTTGTAGAACATTTAGATGCCACCAAATGGTGATGGGAGGGACATGAACTCAAGCCTCATCAGGGAGTCGTAACAGCCTCACTATACAAAATATTAACATAGAAATTCACGACAACAAAAAATGTCCAACGGGTACGATAGGTCGCTAGTAGTTTGAACTTTTGTGTTTCGATCTCTTTTGTGGCTTGCTGTGTCGGTATCTTTTGATACGTCAACACTGTACCTCGATTATCACGTGAGGCATCACGTGCTCGTGTTACTTTTTTTTTTCACGAACCACACACCTCCGTTTGTTTTTCTTTGATATTACTACTCCCAAAACATAATTGTGATGCACACATCACATATATATATATGTAATTTGGGAGGTATAATTTCGGGATTCAATCTCCTATTTTATCTGAATGGCTCTCTACATACTGAGCACCAATCTAATGAAAATTCTCTTGCCGTTGTTATTATGAAAGCAACTTATCCACGAGCATGCTAAATCTCTTCGGAAATTCATTTTGAAACCATCACACCTAGTTTTCGGGTCAGTTCTTTCAATGTTTGAGATCGAAAATTCGTGTGGAAAATCGATAACATTTTTTTTTCCTGGAGAAGGCCAACTCAACGAAATTCTAGGAGTAAAATTCTTTCCGCTCCATTGGATCAACTCGAAAAGAAACAGATGCTTTTATCATGTTAATCGAGTTGGCAAGAATTACTTTTATATGTCTATGTTTGCCGTTGTTATATTTTTGATGCATTGTAAGTGCATAATCAAAGAACGGTGTGCACCATACTTGTGGTGAGGGGAATTTATAATGTTTATATACTGAAAAGGACATTACATTGATACAGAAAATAAAAGTTAAAACAAAAAGAAAGAAGAACCCCACCTTGGGTTTATAGCTATTCAAGATTAAAAATGATAGCAATATTTTTGCAGTCATAGTCCTCATCTGAGGTGACGAAAAGGTAGTTGTAAGTGCCATTTCTAAATTGGCCTCCAAGTCTTAACGGTATTGCTGTAAATTTGAAATTTGTAGTAAAATAGTGACACTTGAGACACTTTTAAATAGACTTGAAGTGGGAAAGGAATACAAAGGATTTGGGAGAAAGAAAACTGCACAGACAGTTGTATTCAAGAAGTATTTTAAGACTAGATAACCCCTTCTCCCAGTCAAACAAAAGTTTTAGACTTAATTGTGCGTGACTACATTGCTACCACACTGAAGGAGAAACAAATTACATAGTAAAAATTTATTCTGCCAGTGTATTAGAAAGTATGTAATTTTAGCTTTGTATATTATGCACGTATGTTTACCAAATTTCCGTCTTGAAATGAGTTTTCAATACAATCAGCATTTCTAAGAGACGATAGACTAACGCATCTGTAAGATGTTTGTGACGTTCCATTGACGTCATCACAAGCGGGTGACACTCTATCGTCACAACGTAATTCGTGCGTGAATCCCTGTTCGTGGAGGTTGTACCACAGTTTCACACATTTTCGCTAGATTTCAAAGTCCAACTCCGCCGCTATTAAAAAGACGGACCGATACGATTTCATCTGGAAGTGATACGATCCATGCTAATCTATGTCTGGGGCATATTGAAAGCAAGAAGAGCCCCCTTTTATATGGCCGATAAACTATATTATGCAGGCGAACGTGACGCAAGCATTACGTTGTAACCATAGCCAGTGTAAATTTTGCTGAAATGATGGAATGTAAAGGCAGTCAAAATGTCAAAATCTGAACCATTTCTATTCTACTTGCCTGGTAAAACTTACACCGTGCCTTCAAAATGCTTTATAATCCGTAATCCATTTATCATGAAAAGGTTGATAAGTTGGACGTTTATCTCTTGGAGTCTGTATAACCAAGCAGAGATGCGTTTGATGCTAGCAATCTCACAGAGAGGAGGAGACCGTCCCCCATCTTCCACTCCTCACTCCCCTTATCACCGAACTCTTCAACGCCATCCTTCAGAGCGAAGAGAAAGTTTAGTAACAAAAAACAAAAAAAAAGGGGTCGCATGTATTTTTGTGACAGGCATGTCATATCCTATAGCTTTGCGGAAGCGTGTACGTTCTCTTTCCTCATGGTTCGTGTAATTGAGGGTATGATACAGGTCATAAAAGCTGACTTTAGAAGATGACCACTTTCTGTGTAGATCAATGGTTGGTATAAACGTAAACTGGGCATGTTGAAGTGCACTGTTGTAGTATGCTGTTGTTGTATTCTGTTGAAGTGCACTGTTTTGTCACTTCAAAACTCCAAATTGTAACAAAGGAAACAGTTTTTTAAATTTAATATTTAAAGAATATTGAGCAAATAGTAACGATCTAGCTGATACATGTATTTTACAAGGTTTGTCTATAAAACGTTCTTCGTAACTTCATTCCTTCGTTGTATATGTTGATGTACGTATCTACTTCTTGCCTTCCTGGAGAATAAGCTTTTTTCCCAATCTCAGTTCACGCAAGGAATTGTGGGATGCAAGTGAGATGAACAAACTGCGCTCGCCATGCATAGCGTGAAAATACACACAATTTTAGACTAACAATGACACAGTTTATTAGACTCAAAAGGCGGTTTACGTGCCGTTCAAGTCACAGAATTGTAGGTGCGAACTCTGTATACTAGCAGATGGTCTAAAAAGAAGGGTTTTAATATATTCTAACAGTTTTTTGACATGTGTTGCAGGTAGGAAAGCGTGTTCGCTTATCTTCCAATATTGAGGATATGAGCATGGGCGAGATTTTGAAAAGGCTTATATATCACATGGGACAAATGACGTCATCTGAGTGACCTATGTTCTGTTTAAGCTATTTTATTTTGTAAAAACAAGTTATCACTGAACACGTCACCACAAGTTAATTAGTTAACCCAAATTAACTTTTTGTCCATTTTCATAATGTGAAACGTAAGAACAGGATCGACATCTCATGACCACGATGCCTTTGTAGACTTTATCACAAATTGAGCTTTAAGCGTAGAATTGAGATCAAAAAGGAGTTTTCTAAGGCGTTATTTTTCTAGAACGAAACAACCATTTTCAAGGCCTCTATATGAACCCTTTTTTTTGTGATCATACACAATTATCGATGAAAGTTTCAGGAAAAACCAATTATTCTGTAAAGATCACACCGTTTGCCGATGTGTCTGTTAATGATTTACAGCCATATATGTATACGTAGACTGCATCTATATGTAGACAGCATGCATGTCACACATAACCATAGCAGGCGTGGTTGAATTTCATGTTAAGGCTTTTGGTTTGAGACAAGTTCACTTTCCTTTCCTCCCTATAATAGGCCTACGTCTTTGTCCAATATTGGGATATAGAAGTGTTAGATGATTCCCAATCGACATTGTGTGATTACGACTTAAGCAGAAACTGTCAGTGGTAAAACACATCCCGCCAAAGGGAGTGTTTAGCTATAAAGCAAGCATGCACTTAGTAATCGCCATGAAGGCATGACCGTACAAACGTTGAGTGGCATACAACCCATCTGCAGTCGCGAGAAAGTTGTGATTTGTGTAATATATTAACGATTCATCAAAGTGATTCTGAATACAAAGTACAATTGAATTTTAAAGGGCATGTATAGTATTTCCATTAATGCCTACAGGGAGCTTACTTGCATGCAGTGAACTGCGAAAAGTATTCCAACATCACAAATACATCCTGCAGATGTTTCCTGGCAAAGCACTCTGCATTTCAGTTGGGAGGACTGGTAACACGTCACTAATCTTGTGTGTATAAAACATCCCTACGTAGTCGAGGAATGAGTAGGTGACAAAGAGGTGTTATGTGCACGAAAACGTCAGACGGAACGATCTTGAAGTTGACAACTTGATTTAAGGCACAAATCATGGATTTGAGGCCCAACGAGCTTACCATCCTTTCACGAAAAGAAGCTCTTGCCATCCGTTTGCAGTAGCTAGATATTATCTTCATCATTATCTTTTATTGATTATCTATTATCATTTTTTTCACTATATTACTCGTTCTAAGAACGGGGAACTTGAGACCAAAAATTGTACCATTTCGTGGAACGTTTTGTATGGAACGGATTCATGCCCTATGTAAAAACTGCTGTCTATGTATAGTGACGTAACAGAAAATTTGCAGTTGCCGGCCGTAGTAGGTAGAATCTCTGTTGACTTGCAAAGCTATACTTTTTATTTTATAAGTCATTCTTGCAAACATGTGTGTCTGTAAAAACCGATTTCTAAGTGACGCGGTTCATTTTTTTAAGTAGTGCTTCTGTCAAAGGTACGATGCTCTTTTCCTCCGGTGACAATTAACCTGTATTCGTTTTTTCAAAGTCGTTGTAATAAATGGAATCCTGTTTTTTTTTTTCGAACTACAAAGGTCATTGTACTCCACAGAAGATGATCTCTTGAAAACTTAAAGATACGGAATGCGAATTAAACGTTTAGAGGGTGAGATTGGTTGTGCACAGTTTAGAATAGTAGATACAAAATACCACTCAAATCATATATTGTAGTGAATAGCTACATATGTGCCTACCCTCTCGGGTGATATATTTTTTTTCCTTCAAACTTTTTGGTGCATTAACCAGATTGTGCTCTGTTACAAATCCCATTGTCGCTGGAGAATAAATATTTATTTCTGTTAAATGTTATCAGCAAAAAATACATTACTAATCAAAAATATGTTAAGCGGTGTACCTCTACCACTGACGTGATGGGCTGTGAGGAAAGTTGAAAATTCTTTTAACCTCCAGTTACTACGGATCGTTATACCGCATAGACATCATCATATTACAGTAAATAATGCAATATTTTTTATCCAAAGCTATAGAGTCATGTAATGCTTTAAATACGAATTGCTTCCCGCGTTAGCTTTCAACGGCATTTACTTTTGAGCAATCACCAACGCTCAGGTTGCATTCCATGGAAATCCTATTTGTACGTTCTTCCTCTAAAGTGTCTCCCTTTCAGTCCATACACGATAACATGCTTGAGTTTTGTGACTCTAACAATAATAATATTTGTTTTCGTATTTTCGCTAGAAGATATAGCAATAAACTCACAACTTTGGGAGATTTGTTCAATCGTAAAACCAAGTGAATGAGCAAATGCTATTCCCTATCTTTTTTATTCCAATAGCAGTCCTCTAGAGGCTATTTTGCGTGGTTGTCTTTGTGTATACTATACAGATACAGAAATAGTATAATTAACACTCATATATTATCCCAAAAAAGATGTTATATTCTTCAAAAACACTATTTTCTTCAAGAATGCCTCTGAAGAATTTTCTCGTTTTTAACTGGTCATTCAGTTGGTCTTAATAAATCGCAACGCTTACGTGAAAAATAAAGACTTTGGTAAAACGGTTCATCCAAAACCTATTATCGGGGGAAAATACGGAGAGTCTGATTTGGAACACTAAGGAAATTACTTTATGACCTTGATGGTAACATTGTCCTTTAAATAGCCAATGTCTTTTTCAATGGTAGGACAAAGTAGCTCATACCTAAATGAAAAGAATTTATACTTTCATTCGAACTCTGACTTTGCATAATTTCCATCACCTATCGAGGAAGCAAAATCCTCAGAAATGTGACAGTAGTCAGGCAGTAAAACGTCTCCCCTTTGTCAAGATATTCATCAATCAATTTTTAATGTGGAGCATTTTGTTAGTGCATGTCTTAACATTGCATAGTAAGCAAATGTCTCCTATAGGGATCCTTTGCATTGTTAAATATTAATTTGACTCGGTGTTTTCATTGAATCCGATTGGGTGATCCTTGAGAACATTATTCAGCTCTTTTCGTAACATTATCTGATTATTTTGCCATCATTGATGGCTGAGTGTCTCTGTTTGAGTAGGGATTCTAACTTGCATCTCCTTGGTTTGAGTTATACTACGCTTAAGCGGAGTTAAAAGGCGTTCCATATCTGTTGTATGCATGTATGTATACACACTGCACGTATTTGTACGAAATCAAAGGCCGTATACTGATATAGTGAAAACAAAAAAAAGAACGCCACTACCACGAAATTTCTTTACCAATTGAAATATTTGTAGTTGTGTAACATGTGATCCCTGATAGGTGGATTGATCATCAGTTTCAAATCCATGTTTCAACTATAAACATTCAAGGGATACTGGGTTTTTAGTTCTTTCGGTAATGTTCTTATTCATGTTAAGAGTGGGGAGACACATGTGAGCATTCTTCATAAAGAGTGTATTAACAGCGTATCTATACTATGTAACAGCGTATCTATACTGTCTATTTAGCCTATACCTCTCTTCTCGAAGAAGATTTTATTTAAAGAGTCCCTATCCTCATATACTTCTGTACTTAGTAGCCAATGCCTCGTGACTAGCATATCTGCATCTACTATTTCTCCTGTCTTCCTCTCGGTAACCAGCCTTGCGTATTGTGCATGTTTTTGTGTACATAGTGATCAAATCCCTCCAAAGTTTATAACGCACTGGATGCATAATAAAACTGTCAGAATAAAATCAATGGGACACATGAATGTTATAACAACACGGTGTTCACTAATTGCTCTCGGAGAACATCCACGTCCGTGAATCTTGTTCACTGTGTCAAAGCAGCTCGCTCGCCATTTTCCTTCACAATATTTTAGAGAGGTGTTCCTTTCTACGAGGCACAAAGCCATGTGTTGCCCTAGGGAAGTAAACCTGAGAGTACAGGGAGTAACAAAGACATTTGAGATTTACAAGAACTGAAGAAAATCTAAGAATATTCTGTGTGTACTGAAAATCCTGGTGGATGTACAATGTATAACAAGATGATCAATTAGTTTTTTCAGCTGTTTGTTTGTGAGGTCTCCTCCATGTAATGTGCTAAATGGCAGTGGGACTGAAGGAAAGGAACATAGCTGCCTTACACGATAGAAGTGTTAATATATAGAGACAACAAAATGTGCACTTGCGTTACTAACACCGGCTTTAATTCAATATTCCTTCTTTTGCTTGATATTGAGTTTTAATCTCTCAAAGTACCCACAGCTATAAAATCCGTTTCCTTTTAGAATATATTATTATCTGTTCTCTTTTTTTCTCCCTTCTTTGGGGATACGAAATCATAATCAGCTATGTGTAAAGAAGACCCTCTAAATATCACAAATAACTGGAAATTCAATCTTTTCTCAGCGTCGCGCCTTTTGAAGAGAAGAGAAACCGAAAGTCGGCAGGCAGAGACGCGCAACGACTTTAAAACTGATTAATCTTTCCACGAGTGACACTCCAGGAAATTAAAATTCTAAAATGAAACTGTCTAGTCACGATTGCCGCAAATGTATTGGCGCCTCAGCTGTAGAGGAACCAACTTGAGGGCGCTAAATAATTGAAGGTAAAAAAAAATCACACAACGGACACAATTAGTGGTATAATGGAACATAATAGTCAATGTTAAAACTTGCAACAGGCAATTCTTAAATCTCAAGAATGAAGGTGAGGTATAGTGAGGTATAACATTCTATCTCGGTGTAGGAAGAGATTAATACTGCTTATAATTAAGTAACCGTTAAGAGGCATGCAGTCCTGTTTATGTTCTCGTCCGTGAGTTTCAAGCACGCGTCATGTTCCGAAAAGTGTATGTGTGGAGGTGGGAGGGGGAAAATCAGTCACAGATGGTGAAGAGACTGGGATGGATAATTCGGTTACCAAAGAGAACATGTCGGGAGCATCCAATATAAATCGCGTCAAAGCTATCAAATAAGATGCAATACAGAAAATTTGGACTGGCAGCTTCTTAAAAGTCTAAGGTGTTTTTTTTTTTAAAAATGTGATTTTTATATTTAAATTACATAGGCCAATACATTGTGGTCTTTTTGTTGGGGACTTGTGTCCGGAAATTTACCTCAACCTCAACGTAAATATTAATAGCTTGTACGCATGTAGTGTCCTATAATTATAAGAAAATTTCCCCTTCTTAGCGTCGCCAGTGGTTTCAAGATATCCTTTCTGCCTCCGTTTTTATGTTCAAGTTCACTGTTCCAGTCTATCCTCAACCACCCAATTAATTAGGTTACGTGACCGGCTCTCAACTTTCCTGCCAACTGGAAAGTCTCGACTTGACGAATGATATTTCGCAGAATTGAGACTGACAAGAGATGACCAACTATTTGTTGAATAATGCAAAGTGAGGCTGTCTCTTGAAATTAAAGATCTGTCAGGTATCATGGAGGATATTAAAAAAATAAAAACACTCGAATAAACCCCCCGTTATTTTCCAAATCTCTGACAGTGTCTTCAAACTTTGTGACTACCTGACTAATTTAGTGATCCAATTCGATATTTTTTCAATACATATTTGGAGAAGACAACGTTAGCTTTACATAACAGCAAGTTTTCGAGCTTTAATTTACACAACCAACTAAAGACAACAATTTAGTATATACCTATTTTTTCTGCCCATTTTGCATGTACCGGCACTGCATATAGCCTATATATACACACGTACCATCGTCTGATTTCGCCCAAGTAGTCCTGACATTCACGTGTATATAGGGCGGCAATTGATTCGTTTTGGATTTGCCAAGTACGTGACTCATTCATGACATTTTATGGTGCAAAACTGATACCACGTGATAGGAGATAAGATTTCCCATCTAGTTGAATAAAACCCCAGTGGTTTTACAACTACTGGATAATTTTACGAGATGTTGGAGACAAACTTGTAGACCTTTCGTAAAAAGAGAGCCCAATTCCTACTTTTACTCATCCTTTTCATTAACTTAGCCATCAACAGTACTTTTTATGTCTTGGCAAAGTACGTCTCATGTTTCACTATTCTTTGACAGTCTCTAAATATTGAGACATTATGCTTCGAAATATTACCTAAATCAGCTCATAGTATTAAAACCCATGACGTCACGAAACGTCATGCATAAAATGAAAGAGGACGAAACTCTTTCCGAGCATTTGCAGATAGACTGATTCGTTTGTTTTTGTAGATATTTCACATCCAGGTTACTCCCGGTATCATGGCACGTGCAGCTCATTTGCCAATCATGGTCACACCTGGTCTCCTTTTATGACGTCAGTAGATGTCAAGCACGCTCTAATTCAAATGTTCAAATCACTGTTAAATTGACCGCGTTAATATGTTCCCTGCCACAGAATATCCAATTACTTGTTTTATCTCTTTGGTACTCATCAATGACTGCTTCCCCGTACATCGATATTATTGCTGTTTCCGATACAAACATTTGAACATTACTGACTCGTTTTCCCCAAATTAAGACAGCTCGTATATTTTTTTTTCTCGTTTCGTGTTCCTTCAGTGGTTATAAGTACCGTGATCAGACACTTGTAAATCACTGATGTTGCCATGACATGTTTATTGAACGTACATAATTTATATAGACCATAGCGATCCTACGTCACACGTCGGAAGACATGCACCATTTAACATTCTTATTGTCAATTGAAACAAACGGTCGTTGCATGGATTCGCATGTTATATCCCATCTTCTTTAGATGAGCTTTCCAACAAAGGTCCATAGGCGACTATATTGGTGATACACAACGATCCTTATTCACGCTAAGAGAAAAAAGGTTCTTGACGAGAAAAGGGTTATTCCTGCTGGGCGAAAGGTAATCAAGCATTCCCAACAGAAGCAAGTTATTCCTGTAAATATTTCTCGAAATGAAAAAACCCTAAGGTTCTTCAAATAAGACAAATAAAGAAGCTTTTTTCTGAGAATATCAGCTTGCATTCGATATCAGAATATTATAAACTAATAACAACCGTAAAACGATTGCTTGAACGAGGGTTTTCATATAGTTTTAATATAGTTTTACAGATCTTACAAACAGCATTTTTAAACAGTTGCAGCTTTCAACAAGCCTAGGACACATTCCTTAATCTTTTGGTGTACACATTACACCTTTGATAGGGGAAAATAATATCATCGTATACGGAAAACTCCCCACCTTCTTTGAGTATGGTTCTTGGTATCGTGTTCTCACAATGTGCAAGCTGCGACAGACAGATCTTTATTTATCAGGAAGGGGAACAGGATAAATACCAAAAGATTACAACTATATAGAGCAATGACGCGTTATTTTTTGCACCTTACTATATTTTAACAGTTGTAAAAGACTGTTTAAGTATTTCCAGGTATATTTTTGTCTTTCGTTTTGAAACTCCACTCGGAATTATGCTTTATTTGAGGAAAAAAATTATCGATGTTCAATTTCCCTGTAGACCATACACACAACGATGCGAAGGTAAATTTAACGGCGATAGTCCTCTGTGGATAGACCATCGATAACGTACGCCAGTCTCTCTCTCTCTCTGCGCCTCTTTCTCTCTTAAAAGCTTTCTCCGTTCAGACTTTTGTTTAGTTGTGTATTTATAAATCAATACTTTATAACGCACACAGTCCGTACAACTCTGGTAAAATATAACTTAGAAATCAATTCTTTACGATGTAACTGAATACGGCTGACCGTGACTCTCTCTGACCTTCAGAAGGATATATCCAGCAGGATATCCAGCAGGATATATATTTAGCAGGATATATTCAACAACACACAGTCAGGGAAGCTGGTCGCAAAAAAAATACATGCCATTGTTTTTGTTTTTTTATTTCGTGCAGTTTTTTATCTTTGAAGCTTATTTTCAGTACAAGTTATACTTTTAATTTCAGACCCAGCTATTAAGATGAGGCGAAAATGACTGGAAAGGAATTATTTAATCTACTGAAAAATGGATTAATGAAACTGAAAAAAAGGGATTTTAACCATACAGGTTAATTAGTGAGTTAATTAGAAGAGAGTCTGATGTTTCAAGGATTGTTGATAAATATTGAAAGTCACAAAGAAAGTATGTTAATTAAGACAAGATTCGATAGTCCACAGGAAATCTGAAACCCATCGCTAATAGAAAAACTTGGAACCTACAAAGTAGATATGTAGTGATGACACTGAACCCAGTGATCCATTTTCTTTTATAACAGATGAATAAAAAGCAGATGAAACGATACTTCATAGGAACAGAAAACAAACTATACGTAATAAACATCTTAGATACATTCTCTCAGCTATAGAGTACAATGTCATGAAAAGCCGCAATCGTTAACGATGAGATGCATGGGTGGTTTTTAACGTCTTGACCTCACATTCGGTCCTACACGTGTTCATAAAGTGATCAAAACCAAAATTAATTACTTCGTATTCATGGACGACGATCAGATCTTCTTTCATGCAGATAATTTTGACCCATCGATCGAAAATTGGGCCAAAATTGCATCGGCTAGTCGAATGAAGGCATGTCTTATCTTTTCACACGATATTCATCTGCTATAGAATATCGAGACATGCTGTGATAAGAGAATGGCGATAGGGTAGCACACCCCTATTAATTGCCACATTGACTAACACACAAAATCACAAAAAGTAACGTGGTCTCTAAAGCCTTGTAGAAGTTTTCAACAGATGTAGGCTACCACTCTTTGGAAAGCTGACACATTGGCCATTCGTGGCACTTTCATTTTTTTGTACCTCAGGTGGTTAGATTTTCTGCAACAGAGGCCGTCGAAGTTAGCATACCTTGTCACTGAGGCAAAACACACATCCCCTCGGATGATACTGCTCCGCCAGCTAAACGTCCATAATGTTTCCATAATTGCTTCAATTGGCATCATTTTCACACCATGTATACCTCAACTCACCTACTTCAATATTCAATCCTCAAAAGAACCCATATCAAGGATAAAACACCAAACAGAGTTGCTCAAAAATGTTTCTGATAGGGACTTTCACCGACAGTGAACAAAATTCGGATGAATCTCCAACTTTTATATAAGGTATGCTACACTTGAAAAAAGCCTGAAAATATACGAACAAATTGAGGGCGCTATGTATGTATGCAAGTATACGTGCAAAAGTTTTTCTTTGGCAATGCGCGCTTGAAAAATCGGTAACCCTGGGATGTCATGGTACATTACGTGAAGCAGTTTAATTGCCCGCAGGAATAAAAGTCCAAGGTCAATTTCGACGAATTTCCACCAGTCATGGCGGTAATTCCCAAGATTATTGATGCTTTTACCAAATTATAAGTATCCAGCCTAATCTTGTTTTTGTTTTTTTCTTCTTATTTATTATCAAATTTCCCCTTTGTGTTGGACGTAACAGATCAAACAATCACAAGCCATTAGCATTCGTCTAGAACGACGTCAATACTGTTGAGGTCTTGCTTTCGTATTTGCATGTCGAAAGTGTATGCGTCAACAACGTCTATGTGTAGACCTACTACGTGAGTCGCCATAGGTTGTACGTATGGCAGTGTAAAACATTAACAGTATGCATTTAGCCTGAGTTGCCTGCAGATGAACGATTACCTTCAGTGATTAAGCTAACTCCATGAACCGAATAATTTTATTAAATCAAATACGCCATGGCCGTTCATGCTGTTACCTTCATTTTATGTCATTTGTCCGTCGGTATTATGCCTTTATAAAACTCATCTAGCTACGGTATTTAAAGATAGCAGTGGTTGATTGTGACGTCAATTTCTGCGATGATCAGGTGCAAGTATAATAACAAATTACCTCATCTATAATTCTACTAACGGCATATAGTTTTGACTTTCGAGGATACGTTAGGATTTCATCCCCACATTTTTATAAAGTATTTATTTCAATTATGCTCCTGCAGAAGTTGTTGGCTTTATCATAATTAATTTAATGTAAGCTCTTACATGTGTTAAGTCATTTGTTTACTATTTGTTTACGATTAATTCCATACACCTGTAGAATGGCATCGTGGGGATATTGCTGTGATCTACTATGCTGTATTTCGGTATACACTGTTGGTAATGCATCTGTAGTGTAAACATTTTGTAGTAACAACCCGACGGTCATAACTCTTGGTGGCCATATTACCAAAGACTAACGGAAACAAGCCTTCACAAAAAGAAATTTTTCAAATGCAAATGTTTGGGCCATCTGCTCACACACTTATGAATTGTTATTATTAGTGTATGCACAGTTCTGAAGATCCCCTTTGAAAACGTCACATAGTGATGTATTGCGAGGAAACACATTGAAATGAGTGCGTTGACTTAACACGAATATTGAGTCAGATGTGTTTTCATATAGGAAGCCTAGATGATAATTCGTTACAGCGCCCTAGTTTCAGTTTCGCGAGCGCTGTGAGCGGTTAATTGTAGAACGTCGAAAAAATGTGACGTTATATTTTGAAAGGAACTGTAAATCAATTGATGACCGGGTTAAACCTTTTGGTATAAGGAGATAAAGAGAAACCTCTAGCAATGACTCGTGGGCAGACAGCAAATTTCAGAATGATTCTCGTTTTGGTGTGCAATATACGTGTCAATAAATCTGTTCCCTTGGCGTCTTACTTTCTGACTAGGCTTATCTAATCACTGAAGGGAATAATCGGTTGTCCCGACTTTTCTTTTGAAAAAAAAACATTAAAACCTTGTCATTCTCTTTTATTTTTTCTTATAAGTATTGTCAAGATTCTGCTGAATATCAGTATTGCTTAACCAAGCTGATTATGACGCAAAATTAAGCAATTCAACAACAAAAATGATATCACATAATGAAGAAGGGCCATTCACGACAACTGCATATATATGGACGGTCACACTGATTCAGTTTGGGGTGACTGCATTTTGCCTTTCAACATAGAACTTGGAGATTTCCCTGACGTTAGTTGCTTTTGATGATACCCAATGATTCTGTGTTAGACCAAATCGCCATTTTGAACACAAAAATGTGAAAATTCAGAAAAGTTTCAGTATTTGATTAACTGAGCAGCTTCCCGCTCAGTTAGGCCTGTAACATGAAAGTACTTCGTAAACATGTGTATGTAAAAATGATCCATGTCAACCTACTCTCGAACCGCTGAGGGTCAAACGGACATCAAGGAACGTAACCCACCTTGTTTTCTAAGAATGAAAATCATATATGTATGTGTCTTTAATATAGACGTACATAACAAAATATATACCTATTGCACGGTGAAACCATGTAAACCATGTATGCCTACCATACGTGAAATGAACAAGAGAGGCAAAAGAAAAGAAGTTGTTTATGAAAGTGTCGAATTTCGATTGAAAGGAAGTGGCAGGGATAGCAAAACGATCTATGGTTACTTTGAATAATATCCTGATCGACTACATACGTTCCTGTTGTGGAAGCTTCGTTTCATACCACATGGGAGGTTTCCTCGGAATTCGAATAACATTGTTTTTTCTTAGTAGAAGGAAGTCACTCAGTTACGTTGTTGACGTTTCACCGGTAGGGCTCTCTCATATAAAGACAAGATGTATTCGGACATTTTTGATCAGACGGCTTTCGAAACTCTTACGGATATGAACTACAGTAGCAAACCTATAGTCTATAGTTCACACTGCGATTAATAATATGGCGACGGAAAATTTGAGAAGAAGTATCGGTAGGAGAAATTTATCGGGGACGAAAACCTGGCACTCTTTAGATGTATCTCACAAACGGTTATCGGCTCCTTGCGGTATAAGGTACGATCATATTAAGGTATACATACATCGGCCTTTACAAAATCCCCCATTTTGTTTCTTCAAGATTAATCGAGTATTAAGAGAGATCTAATAAATAGGCTAGCTTCGTTATTTTTTCCTGAGAACCAACTACATCTTATAAATCATATCTGCGGCCGACTGGAGGTAGAGGGTAGTATCAGAAAGTGCATACGTCATGACTTCGCTCATACTATCCTAATAAGAAATGCATCAGTAATGTTTCCTGCTACTAAGTTGAAACAAAAATCGCTAACCGTCATTTTTTTCACTGTTTTTCTTAACTGTAAACGTGGAAATCATTTTATACCTGGCTTAATCACCCCCCCCCCCCCACTCTCTTTTCCTGTGATTCCTACAGTAGTTCCTGGTGTGCTTTGTGATCGGTTCCCTTGACAGCTGTCACGTGCATGTCTAATTGTTTGTGATTGCTGAATGAGTTTGACATTTCTGTACAAATTACATCATAAGCCACCACGTATGGAACAATAAATCACTTTGATGTAACAGTCTTTGGAAACCTTTCAAACCTTGTGTTTCTGATTACTAAAGCATGAGTTAAACAACAACTCCAGTTACCGCTGGCATCTTCGTGCATGTAACTTCATCTCTTAAAGGGAAATAGGGAGTTAAGAACTTCAGACCATTAACTCTCATCAAGTAACATCTGCTTAAGCTTCATCTCTTCAAAACATTATGTTATGTGATGAGTAACAGAAGATGCATCATTTGAACTTTGAAAAGTTTGGGTGAACAAATTATTGTTCAGCAACAAATAACTGAATTTCTGTCTACGCGTAACTCATTTCTTGAAAAGAAGGCTACTCAGTGTCCCTCCTTATTTTGAATAACCTCATCATTCCATGTCCACAAACATTAGGTTTTAAAAATATGTTGTTTTTTTTTTTGTAAAAACGAACGCCTAATTTGCCTTTAATTGCTATATAAGTAATTGTATCAACCACTTCGAAGCTTTATCTACAAACAACCAAAATACCCGTAATTTCTACTCAGTTGTATCCAAGATCTTTCTTTTCTTATCTCAAACTTCATAAATAGCGACGGTTAGGTTTCGCAGACAATGTAATGTCGTAGGCCAGTGAGCGATTTTCAAAATCCTAACCCTTTTTTTCAGCCTTAATGACATAGCCTCTAAATCCTCGTCATAGTTTTGTCTTTAAATATTATTCCTCTTAAAAGTTGATAAAAAGTCTACGTTTACCGATCACACCCACTTCAAAAGGTTTCTTTTATAAACCTGTGTGTGGATAGGCCCACACGTGTCCTTAGTTGCATGTCCTTCATATATCACCCAAATCTATAGGCATTCTCCTCCGCCTTGGTCTTCCATTTCAGTTCATCCAAAGTTCACTGAAATCGTCTTCTACTTGAAGCCAGTCCGTTCTGTTGATAATTCTATTTAACAAGAACGCCTCCATATTTTCACATCGCCGTCACGTCTTCGGCTTGGAACTGAGTTGCTTATTTTTGCACAGTCGGGGATTAACGGTTCAGTTGTGTTTATCTGCACGGCAGTAAAATAACCTCTCGTCAAACATACTTGTTAAATGCACACATACACGCACACATGCTTTGACAGTCGTGAATTGATTAATCCGTGAATGCTATGATATGACGTCTGGGTTAGCAGGGTGTCCGGACCCACAACTACCTGCATAGTCGAGTAGAACCTTTGGCAGGTTTCAGCTCCCTTCGTGATGAGTTCGCTGTCTGTAATCTGCGTGGCGTTTCAAGGACTTGTTGAATGGATCTGGGGCTGTAGTTCATTCACTGCTATATAGTCGTTTCAGGTAGAATGAATTTTGTGGAAGAAACCGGATGAAGCACATAAAAGCTGAAGAGAAATTTTCAAAGGATTCCCCGATCATCTTTTTGATACCATTGTCGAGTTTCCGATGCGTCTGAACCATTGTGGAGATGGAAGAAAAACTACCTTGGAGAAAGAGTCACTCACGGAGATTGTATCTCTAGGAGAGGGAAAGCAAATTTCGTAGTAGTTTATTCCACATCAATTCTAACTTGCAGAAGGAATGTTTCTCTCTTCATTTCCCTTTTACTTATTTGATTCGCAATAGCCTTAGGTTAGAAAACGTTTTCACGGTGTTTTTAATGTTTGTTGTTGAGAGTTTAAAATGGAAAAGATCATGTATCTTAAAGATGACCTCTTACCGGTGGACAGACGAAGGTGCAAGAGGTGAGTCCGTATTTATTTTAAAAGTAAATGAAAAATGGAAATGCCTGGAATTAAAATTAAATATGTGACTTCGGTATTGATCGAGAAAAAAAAACCACTAGCCTGATAATCCACTCAGTATTCTAGAGAGTGATAAAGACTTAACCCTGGTGGATCTGACCATTCCCTTATCTGTACATATAAAATTCTACCCTAAAGCAATCTTCTAAGCGTCATATTTAGGTTGTGTCTAATGTAACCAAATCTTGAAGAAATGTGAGGTACTACTGTAAGTTTGTGAAATGAAGATTTAATATTGCAGGCTATTTATTGCTGCCTAGTTATATTGACCACCCATATTTTTCGGGCTCAGTGTACAGAATTTGTATACAGTGACTGCAGATCTACCACACGACTCTTCATGTCCACAACAGCTCCTTGATAACAGCTTTCAGTTCCCTGAAAGCTAAAAAAAAATGATACTTGATAATATGACACTGTAAAATAACGAAAAATGAAAGATTCTTGCAAAATTGTTGCCAAGTGGGTAGGGGACTACTAGGGGTGAATACTCCCTGACTTTTCTTACGTCCTCTCCAAGGTGTTACTATTCATTCAGTTCAAAACACCTACAGTACAATTGATTTCAGTGTGTAAATTGAGGTTCACATGAATGTTATTGTATCACTTAACATAATTTCCGATGGGTCACGTGATGACGGTATGCATGCCAGTTGTGAAACTGCGCTTATCATGCATATAAGATCAAACTGTTAATTAGATTCCTCTTCAATATTTGGACGTGACTAAAAAAAATTAAAAAATGTCAGATTGAAAGAAATTTATAAAAATGCCTTTGCTTACGTTACAACCCTCCCAGTTATTCATATAAATTGTTGTCTTCCTATAGAAAATAGCAAAACAAAAGAAGAAAAAAATAACAGCATGATTTGGAGAATAAAGGGCATAATCGCAAAAGTTCACATAGTAGATTTTTATTGTAGGTCAGTTTCTGCTATTCAGCATTTATACATATTTCCGTGGTTATGATACACCCACGAAATGAAAACAAAAGAAAAAGGGTAGCCGCCATAAAAACATTGCAATCGGCAACTTTGATCATAGTTTCTCTTTGTCAGAGGAGTACACCGAACGAGGAAAATGTAACTGTTCTTTGATTCTTTTATTGGGAAACAAAATATCACTAGAGCCAAGTGTCTCGTTTCGTGTATATATATCACTGGATGTATATGTATGATAATTAACAACATAAAGAACACATTTTACCAATCTGTAACCTAAATTTAAAGTGCCTCGAATTAAACAAATGTGTAAAACATCCAAATATTACAAAAGAAACTTAAATTAGAAAATGGGGGCAATGACAACTCATTTAGCAGCATCGTGTTGGAGGCCTACACACTTGTGAAGAGTCTGTAAATTACGTGTTTTGAAGTCGTATCTCTACACATGTAACAATACGCTTTCACTTGCACTTCCTGGCGAACAGGAGAGTTACCTTTAACACACAGGCATTTGACAGAACATTATTCTACATGAACCTAATATACAAGTATTAGGTGACCATTGGAGAGTGCATACAACCTGTCATTGACGGATTATTAGCCTGATATACCCAATATGGAACAGCATGCATGCGCATTACCCTTTCATCACGCAGTCAATTTCATATAGATACAGTCTACCGTATTCTTGGTTGAGGAGATATTGTCTACCGTACCATATGGTCTACTCAGCAGATACCGTCTGCCATATTTTCGAACGAAGAAACATAGTCTTACATATTGCAGATTGAATGCAAATATCGTCTAAGACGTTGTCGGTTGTATGTAGCCATCGTCTGCTATATCATCGATTGAACAGATATCGTCTTCCATATTGTCCTTTGATTAGATACCGATTACCTTACCAGTTTAACCATATTTTCAATCAAAAACACATAGTCTACCATATTGTGGATTGAATATATGCGTCGTCTACCATATTGCCGATTAAATGTAGATATCGATTATCATATCGTCGTTTGAATATCGTCTACCACGTTGTAGATTAAAGAAATAAATACCGTCCTACCGCATCGAATGCTGTTTAGGGTTAACGATAAATTGTGAATACACTGACAGAGGCACGAACGCTGAGTCGTTAGAATATTGCAAAAGAAAAGGCTTGAGACAACCAAATATTCTAGAGTCATACAAAAAACTTTCTTCGAGCTGGTTCCCTAATTCTGTTCTCTGATAAATTTAAAGATAGGTCTTTCGTATTACTGTCATCGAATTGTTTTAATTGAGGTATGAAAGAAAGGTATTGCCACTAAACAAAACGATTTCATTGATATGATGCCAGATACATCATAACTGTACTTTACTCTCATGCCACTCACGAACTTTCGTTTTTGAATGTTCACTGAGATTATTGCACCGTCACCAAATCTATGACTAGCTTGTCTGACAGAGTCATTGATACCATTATTGCTATTCGGAAGGTTTTTTTCCACCACCGTATTTCAACTACACTTTAACTATTTTATAAAAATGTGCTTCATAAAAAGTTTCATGCAATCATGAAGCGACGCAAATATATCCGTGGTCGATTATGGTATGCATCAAGTCTTGTCAAGGCATTTTGTCCTCAAAATATACCATCATACATTGTGATGGTAGTAAAAGTTTTCGTAGTGAACTATTGATTCTTATAGAAAACGTCACTTGAAAAAGCGATTAATGAGAGAATTATTGTGAAATCTTTTTTTTTTTTACACTACATCCTCTAGATCTCAAAGAGCGAGATTACAGGGATGGCTCCAAATTAAGTATGAATAATAGTCACTCTTAATTTTAGAGCCACTCTGACGTCACTCTTTGGGTTTTACAGAGGCAGTGTAGATGCGGTCAGTGGTTGTCTGAACACCGTTCAAGGTGATAATGTTTTAAGTTGAGTCTGTGTATTAGGTAATAAGTCCACTGCGATAAGAAAGGAACGTCACAGGCAGGATAAAAGTTAATATTGAAGTGCCACGAAAGGAGTTTCATCAAAAGGGATAAAAAACAACATACATAAGCAAGATGCGTGGTACTGAAGGTGAAACATATCGGCCCCGTTTTACTCCCCTTTTTGTTACAGAACGAATTACTTAAAATGTAGAAAACAAATATTGTGTAACTTCGAATTAGGTCACTGACCGAAAGTGACATGTTTGTTGTCGGTCAGATGTAAAGAGAGCAAAGAACAATAACAAAAAGAAAAAGAAAAGAGGAAATCTCACAACTGCACGTAACACAGTAATCAAACATAATAATAGTCACGTGCTCTGACGTAATGAGTGCACATGACTAAAATTGTTCTCTTGTGAAGTAAATGAATTTAATAATCCAGGCTAATGTTGCCACGTTGGCTGTTATGATCTAATATATATCAAATGTACCATAACGAGACATTACTTCCTGTTCATACTGTTTACAATCCGTTCGATGTTTTACTAGGTTGCACGTAGCGCTTCTGTCAAAGAATACGCTGCAGTGATACGTGTGTATAGTGTCAACAAGTCAATGACCTGCCGAACGGTGTCCTTAACTTGAACCATTCCAGGTATCACTCCCGGTATAAATCATCTAGTTTAAATGATTTCAAAGGTTCCACCCAATGTTATGTGATATAATTTAAACATTGAGGGGAAAAATTGGGCTGCATAACCTTTTAAAGTAAACGTTCCTTTTTTCTTTCTTCATCGGATGATTATACTTGCACTAATAGTATCACTCTACAAGTGAAACAACGTAAATTCACGGCAACAGTCAATATTCTCTGTTTTGATTTCAAAGTGCAGCATTTGTCTAATGCTTCTGCGATTACGTAATCGACCTGCCACATTTCCCGCATGATAGAGCAGCAATATAGAATTTGTGTTATCTCCTTCTAGTCTATATGTGGCAAACAATATATATGTATCATATGGACATAATAGCGATTTCATGTCGATACATATAATCTTCCTTCAACTTTACATCAATTACAATGGACATACACTGATTCAACAGTTTAAAGTCACATACCATTATCAGAGCAGCAAATACAAAGTTTAGTCGACGTAAACCGATTTCAGGTCACTAGAATCGATTGAAAATCGACATACGGGTATATTAATTTAAAAACTTCATATTTTAAATGAAATCGATCAATGTCAATTTATGTCGGGCGATATGAACTTTGAAATCGGGGCAACATGACAAAACAGGCAACCATATGCACGATCGATGATTTTATCTTTCTTTGTATTCACACCATTGCAGTTATGTAAGATAAGTCGTGGAAAAATCTTGTTGAAATCACCTTGTTGAAAAAGTTTACTCAAAAACAGTTCTCCTATGAGAGTGCAAAATTTGGAGGATACCAGTACTACATATCTTTAACAGGCTACCTTTTCACAGGGAGGTGAGGGGGTTGTTACTGAAATAGTATTATTTTAAAAGTATTAACTTCTTGTGAAATCATCATGAGTTACAGATTCTGCTTTGCAAACTCAGGCTGAATGTTCGGTTCGGTCTGTTCAGTCTGTACCTCTGTTTTACAACTTATGCGAACCAGTTACACGTACCAGTTCTGCGAGAGTTCCGCGGCCCCTGCGCTGCGAAATTGTAGTCTAATGTCTTCACACATCAGACAATTTTGTGGCGTCTGTCAAGACAATAGCGAGATCTAATTTTCGTGTGAGATGACCAAATTAGACATCCGGAGCGTGACTACTGCTTTACAAGTAATGCGATGAGCCTGTAATGCCACACTGTTTTATCCTGATATTCTACCTTCACTTAAACAATTGTTGCCGGAGTATAATCTCCTAAGCTTAAGTGGTACACGATTAATTACTCAACAGTGATTAACGTTGGGCGACCACCCTTGTAAATCACTACGTTGAGCTATCCTACGACCGTGTATTAAGCCCAATGGTCAATAGGACTTTGCCCGCGTTGTATATACATAAATCATTTTCACAATACTTGCGGTAAACTTCTATCACTTTCGATATGTGTTTGTAGGGAGCCACACCCTCTTTAAATGACAATGAATATATTGAGGGGAGGTCATCCACCTGAACATGTTGACAATATTGAAACGATTCGGCCCCTGCCGTGAATACTAAAGGATATTGCGAAATTTACTGAAAAATCCCCAGTTGCCAAAAGTGTCCTGCATGAACGCAGTCAAAGGTTCACAATGCAATTTGGCAGTAAAGGAAGCTGTAAACGATTGTTACATTGGTATAAAGCACTTGAGAAACGGCTGTGGGCTATAGCATGTTTGCTGTATGACAAGAAGTATAACCAGAGTCAATGTTGTTCATCAAGACCACATACGAATTTGATTGAATAAACCAACCCCCCACTATGAAGTAAACTTTTTCATGAACATCCGGGACAGCCACGTAAATCTCCTGTATCGCTGAGGTCTCCTTCTGTTATTTACTAAGTGATCATCAGTAATAAGCAAATGAAAAAGAAAGCGGAGTCTGCATGAATACATCTCTTGTGACGTGTGTATGTCAGGGCAAAGGATTTATACCGAAGATCTGCTTGACTATAGTTGACATGGTGGGCAAAGTTGCAATTCTGCACAAACAATACACTTGGCAGTACATACATACATACATACATAAATACATACATACATACATAAATACATACAGACAGACATACATACATTCATTCATACAGACAGACAGAGAGACGTATTTCTTCTGAATCATTTTCTATTATTTATTTAGCATCAGCAAGTTTACGCGACATGCCACACGTTTTATACTTCGTGAGTGACTCACCATTTCTAAACATTTTTCAGTAGATAACCCAGGGTTGGGATCAATAGGCAGTAATGATATGGTAGGATTGCATTGACGGTTGGCCGGTTGACGAATGTTCGTCTGAAACTTGAAGCAACATTAACAGCGAAGCATATTACACTGTTTTACATAGTATCCCACCCCCCTCCCCCCCCCCCCCCCTCCCAGCACACACACACACACCTTCACGGTCGCCACTTTGTGATGAAACATGAAGTATATCAATTGAGGCAACAGAGAAACAGTAGAAGAGTGGTCGAGATACTTCCAGGTTGCCAAATCTATGTGATCCATACGTATAACGCCACTTTGACATTTGCAGGTATGTGTTAAGGTAACTGGAATTAAACACAGCATAGTTCATCGGTCACTTTGGTGCATTCAGTATATTTGTAATCAAATGTTTTGCAGCGAGCTTAGCACTCCCCACTAACCATCAGCAGTGAAGGTAATGAAGACCTGTTGCCCAAAAGGTATTACATCCTCGTTCAAACTGATCACGAGGTTTCATGCTCCCTCGGATCATAATTCCTTAACAGTTGGGAGAAAAAGAGAATATTATTCATTTTGACAATCATGCTTGAAGCAATACAGTATACTAATAAATCCCATTGTGTAAATCCCATTGTGATCAATTATGTCCTTGCTTTATCTGGTGGTCAGGTCACAACTATGTATTGACGTTTGGCATATAGGTAACTATTGACAAAGTGGACTGCACTTAAGTCGCCTCTGAGTGCCTCTTATGCTCACTGGGGCTTAGGACGAAAGTGACATTTTTACTTGAATTGATGGGTCGAAATTGACAATAGAATGCGCAATTGAGATAACTCAGGGCTGGGTCTATTCATTTATTGTCAGCCTCCTAATTTAACCAAGTGCGAGAATCCGTGATGATGAATTTACAATTTGAAGGTAGATAAAGTACATGAGTTTTGTCTGCTTCTGTCGGGCTACCTCATGGTTTTCATTACTACGTAAAGATCAGAAAATGTTTGACCCAACCTGGTTTAAAGTCCCTTTTTTATATCGTACAATCTATACGTCGTTGTCGTTACTTTGTGGGCTTATGCATGAGTAAAAAAGCGTCTCTCGGTTGCCTAGCCGTATCTGTTCAGAGAGGGATAATGACAAGCCTACGTTCAGTTTATACAAATGATCCCACGTCACTGGTTCTGACCACGTTAAAGAGAAAATTAAGTCTTCTACAAAATTGATTGGGATACCTCATGCAATAGATGGAATGGCTTTGAGTACCATGTAAAAACCATAGACAGAGATCAATCAACACAATTAACCCTAATATTTATTGTTTTTAGAGGGACCAAGAAATCTGATCACAATTGTTTTTAAGCACCGTTTGTGTATGGAGAATTACTTAAGCACCCTAACGCCCCTGTAACAACTTGTCCAATATTAATTTCTAAGTGGTTTATTCATACAACAACATATACAAGAATTTATTGAACTAATTTTAACAGACGATTGATTTCCCCGAAATCTTCGATCACTTCCTAGTTTGTTAGGCTAACTGTCTTGCAACTTTTTTACACTGAATTTAGAGCCCACAGATCATTCATATTCATATTATGGTAATTCACGTTCTACGTCATTCACGAGGCTCAGTATTATATGACGTCAGAATAATGCGGCTCACGAGCAATCGACTCTTACGAAAATGATATATCACAGTTAGAAAAAGAAAATGGCTAATGAGGTTCAAGCCATTGATAATTCTTAACTCCTACCGTTTACAAATAAGTGAACATGGTCCACAATTCACCAGTTTGCAACAGTTTCACGAGAATACAGTATATCCTTTAATGTCATCACGGCCTTGACACTTCATTTATACCAGGAGGATATGTAGTTGTTAATGTGCAACTCTTTAATCTGTTATTCTGCGTAAACGTAAAACGTTCTGTTGTCGTACATAATATCTCATTCATCGACTATATCATGCGAACATACCATATCTAGTTAAATATGAAAATCAGTCTGAATGTATGCCCATTTTTAGGTGTTTTGATCATGTTTTATCCGTTTTGAAACTTAATCCTCGCTCTTTCAATGAAATATCGACATCTCAATATCAAAATCATGAGCTGCCGCGTATAACTTCGCACTGCGATGTTTCCGCATTTACAACAAGCATCTCTCCACGCCTAACTTGCATGGTCACCATATCGTTCCGATGTTCTTTACATTATACACGCAAGGCATATCGAGTTAGAAAAAACTCTAAATATAGAATATCTAGTGGAAAAGCACACCTGCGCAACCAGGAAAATGTTAGCAGCCACAATTGTTTTTAAATTACCCTAGATCAGTGTGAGGTAGAAAAAGCCTCGTCGCAATATTGTGTTTTTTCAGGTTACACTTGTAGCAAGCAGAGTATAGTGTAGAGTTGTAATATAACAGAGGCATTTGGAACAGATTCCGTGGAAGAGGTTGGCAGGTGGAAACAACCGTCAACTTTAAAGCACTAGTGCATTGGCAAACAGATGGTTGTTTGCTTTCTCTCGCGGTGCTATCACTCAGACCTCGATCAAAATTACGCGAAAATTATATAGCAGATGACGTCATATCGTCAACAAAAATTATGATTAAGCGACTTACTTCAACGGCATTTTATAATACAAAATTTACACTTCTTACTTCTACGACTAACCCTCTTTTTTTAAAGAGTTTTCTTACATAATTTAAAAAGGATTCTTGTTTTTTTTAGGTTAGGGTTTATTAGCGTACAGCCCCCCCCCCCCCCCTTTACAACGTTGAGATGACCTCTGCAGAGTCAAGTGTAAGAGGCTTGAAACGTCGACAAAATGCAGATAGATATGAATTTTTTTATGATTAATGAAATCAAAAGTGATCAAATATTTATGAGTGCGATTGGTTGTAAATTCCGTTAGATGTGAATGGATGGCATGAATTGTGCAGTGACCTGATTACATACACAATCGGATAAATATTCATTATTGACCAATCGTACAAACACACAAACACACACACATATATATATATATATACATATACATATGTATATATATATATATATATATATATATATATATATATATATATATATATATATATATATATATATATATACCAAGGGGTAGTGTAATGCTATCATATTGGTGGGAAAGTCAGCTTCTAGCGCCATATTTCCATAGTCTGATCACTGAATTCGTGTTTATGGTTCATGGTGGGATAAAAACTGAAGGAAAACAATGTAAATGCATCCGTCCAACTACCTCTCTTCACATGTAATTCATATTGCTATCAATATCAGACGAAGCTCACGCTACCCTGGATATATACGAAATACTATGTATGGATATTTTCGGGTGTTAGTTTACCGGCACTTCTTGTTTTAGTCAATATAATGTTACAATATATTTAACATAAAAGTAAATAGAGTATCTTTGGAGAATATTTCATACAAGCACCCACAGTAAACTATATTATCGGGAAGAATGTTCACAAAGGGGACATATGGAACTAATGCTAAGTAATCGGCAATGGTGATATGTGCGATCATGTATGGCGGATAAACTAGTCAAAATGACGCCGGTTGCTGTTGTTGTTAGCAAATGTGTGTTTTAGTCTGTGAAATTTTGTAATATGTTGGTTCAGAATGAGGTGGTGTCAATCGCCGTGTATCGCTGTATTTTGTTCCTTGTATCGATTTAACTAGATTGAATTATGAGTTCAACGAGGCGGCGCCTGTTTTTTTTTTTTGTGTGTGTGTGTCTCTGTATCTCAATCTCTTTTGAGATCTAATCTGATCGTAATGGCTCCTCTCTTGGTAAAATGATAACCACTAATTGTACAATGTCTCACTTTAACTTCCCAGCGAGCACCTCCGTAAACATCTATTGAATTTCACTTAAGATCATTCCATAGAGATACATAAACTAGAATGGAGTCAGGCTAACCACAGTTACACGCGGTCCATGCTCTGTAAAGCAAAACAGCTCTGCTTCAGTATTTGCAATATGTATGCCACGTATACGGCAGAAGTTTTTCCTTCGATATCTTACTATACATCTTTGCAAGGGGACGACAGAATTAAATGCAACCGCATGATTTTCTTTTTAGATAACCTGATAATATTCAGGAAAAACTGCTTTCCAAAATTTAGCAGTTCGGGAGTTTATGTTGTCCCACAGTGTCAGTTGGAATTGTGTTACGCGAGTTTCATGAGAACTTCTTCTGCCATGTAGATTTCAGGGCTTCATTTATTGTTCCATGACGTCATTCTGGTTTATGTATTTCTATGAATCATTCATAGCCGTTTCTCTCTGCTGTAGTAGATTCCTGGTAGCCATAGACTTCGAAAGAGTACGGTACCATCCTCTAATTAATCTAAAAGAGCCGTAATTATTCCTTGCGGTATACTTGTGTGTCAAATTTCCATTAGACATGCGATGGGTTTAACACTAACATACACAATGAATGGAAGTAAAATGAAACTTCGAACGAAAACTGAAAATTGAAATCTGAAAATCGTAAATATATGAAAATGTGTCTTATTTCAATTTCTTTGGGAAAAATCGAAAGACCATGATATCGTAATATTCGTGGACAGGAAGACGTGATAACACATACATGTGAACATTGTACTTAGTATTTGCTTACCGCGTGTTGACTTCTTTATATCCTAATTATAGTCACAGTGTCATCCGTAGGTGACTGCTTTTTAATTGCAATTATTTTAATCTTCTTTTTTCTCTCTCTCTGTCTTCTTTCTTCTATTTTCTCAGCTCTTCAGCTGTTGACCTAGTTGCTAGACGAGGAGTATTCAGTCGCCGCCATTACGGTTCTGTTGAACATGTAAGTTTGATGTTAAATGATAATTATACACCTTCTGGTGTTTACTTTGCTCAACATTTGCTAAATGCAGCGTATTCGTTAACGCTAATGCTATAAATAACTTATGTACCATATTTGATTTTGAGTTGTTTTCGAAATGTTTCAAAGAAGTTTCCAAAAAACAATGTTAAAATAAAGCGAACATTTCAGCCTTTTATTTTGGTAATTGTCGTCATTAATTTGGAAAAAGGGAATGTAGATAAAGTCCTTTCTTCAGAAGCATGCCATTTAGAAAGTGCGACAAAAACCGTCACTGTTGGAGACAAAATGTCATAACATACAACCAAAAAGGTCCTCCCCCCCCCCCAAAAAAAAAAAAAGCAAGCCGCTTCCGATTGCAATCATGGTAGTTTGCACTTAATGGACTAACAAATGAAAGAGTTTTGTGGAGGCGATAGTACTTTCAAGTAATTCGTCATCAAGGTCTATGGGAAGTAAAAGTTGAAATTAAAACGAAATGTCACGAAATATTCGTTAGAGGATTAGACTCACTTGAAGGGCATTTCCTCGGTGTATAGAAGACTTTTAAATATTCGTCCGTATCAAACACTAAATAACAACCTTTCTACTAATCTTTTACGTCAGAGAGACATCATGATAGGTCTGTCCTTAACGAATGACATTTTCTAATTCTCTAGAAGTAGTTTGTGTGTGTGTATGTATGTGTGTAAGAGAGAGAGAGAGTGTGTGTGTAGTTATTGTGATAACCGTGTTGAGATTTATGGGTAGATGAAGGAACGACCTACGTCCGACCTCACACCATCGTTAACTTTCAGTCTCTCCTACTTCACATAATTACGGTAAAATATTTCGCTGAAATTCTCGTAATTTTCATATATGTGAAGTATTACATGGCACAGTACTATGCAGCTGTCTTTGCTTGGCCTCTCTGGAGAACGATATTCTTACAGTGGTTAATTTCGAAGGGAAACAGAGAAGATTCCCAGCAGTAATAAATAAATTAAAGATTGTTCCTTCATCTCATTGAAGAAAAAGTGCAATCCTCGATGGTTAAAAGTGGAACATGTGTCAAATATTACAGCCATTTTAACATACGGTTGCCGACTGTACAATCCCCCAGCCAATATATTCACCGTGATTCAGTGTCTATAGATAAATATTAAATTAAAATTGTCCAGGTCTTCTCTTCTTTCCTTTTTTTCGGAGATGGTTGGGGGAGGCTACGCAATGACGTAAGCGATGAAGAAAACAATAGAACTTGAACGAAACAACTAAAATACGTTAAGAATGATATACGCTAATTTAATCTATGGTTGTACTAACAGCTTTGCGGTGATCATCGGGGTATGAGGCTGTCTATCTGGCGACATTGTGATGAGAATTTTAGCAGTACCTAAAAGCGAGGGACATGATTGTTTAGGAAAGTATCCATCAACGTCTCAATAATTTTTACAGAGATGTTTTCTCTAAGTGGTCTTATATACATGGTTCGTCGACACTCTATTCACATCTAGCAAGACTGTCAATTTCTCTTTCGCCTTCGAACCGTCAAACGTTCAACAGAAGGTTAACTCTCACCAGAGACTTTTAAGGAAAACCACTTTCAAGTCAATAGGTCGAACAAAAATGATAATAATCCAAGTTGACTTGCCTGTGAAAGCTCAAAAACACCTAAGAGTCTGTTGCATCAGAAACGTCAAACAAAGGGCAAAGGGAAATGAATTCAATCTGGAATTAATCCTTGTAATAGTGAGAGAAGTAGCAGTAACAAACTGATTATGATCTAGTTTGTCACAGATTTTCGAGGTTTTTAGAGATGGAAACCATCTAGGAAAACTTATTCATCTATCCAAGATGAACAAGCACACTTAAACGGATAACCAATTCTGGGTCAACTTTTTTTTGTAGAGATACTCTCAACAAAGCCTTTTCTTTCTTTGTGATGATTAAAACAAAACGCACTGTAAAGCAGCGACTGATATTTTTAGACCAATGTGTCAATCACGCGACATAAATATATGTAAAAAAAAAATAAGTGGTATCGTCTAGCTTCCGAAAATAATTCCAAGATGCAAACTTGACCTTTGCTTCAAAAATCTCTTAAAGGTTCGTATCCAAAATTTTTGTGAGATACCGTTTTTTCCTGTGAACTGCAATTAAACTACATAAGCTACCGTTGTAGTCAATTTAAATGTAATACCTCAAGATTGTTGCATAAACCAAGCAGTGTTTTGAAGTGGATCATCATTGCAAACATTCCACTCTGTTTCTCTGTATATTTATGGTACCGCAATACACAACTACCTGACTGAAATAATGCAGTGCAATCACGTAGTATCTGAGTAGAATGAGATCAAAGGTCAAAATTACTAGCAACGACAAAGTCGATCATAGCTAGCAACGTTTTTCTTTCAGCTTAATTCACTCACATTACGGATACCATAACAAACATTTCACTTCAGAATATTTTCAAGCGAGGTTCTGGCCACCTCGACCTGCGAAGGTCGACTGTAGCATGCACTAACGCTTGCCGAATAACATCAAGAGCAAATCACCAGATTACCGGCCGACGAACAATTCTATGAAAATTCCATCGAAAATGCCTGTAAATTCATGGCAATATGTATTACTGCAATGTAAAACGGGAGAAGAAGCATTCATCTAGGACCCCAAACCATCACTAATATTTGAAACAAAGTCTTGAGACAAACTTAGATTAAAAAAAAAGGCAAAAAGGTTGCACCATTTGCCACATCAACATATTCCACTCGCAAAATACAATCCAAAATACATACTTTTTTCCTAAATGGCTTTCACTCTACACTGAAATAGCACCACAGTCTCCAATCAGAATTTTCTAGACATAAACCAAAAGTTACAATTCCTCCAAAGAGACGTTAATTCCATTCCTCAAAATTACATGAACTTAAGAATGGAAACAGTGATACTTTTTGCAAGAGAAAACATAGTGACATTCTCAACTGTTCTGCGATAACATTCATAAAAACACCAGTATCTGACTCATACCCCCCCCCCCCACACACACACACACACTTTCCCCTTCATACACACACACGGACAGACACGTATGACATCCATCGCATGGATATCACCCACTCACTTGTGGGTTTTTATACAATCTGAGGAACTTATGTTTTCTTCTGTACTTTTTCTTCCCTTCACACTAACCTCAACAATAGACTCTTTATAGTTCAAACTTTAGAGGACTCACGAAATCTTTTGATTTTCTTTTCAAATGGCCTGATATCCATTCCTAAAGTCCTCAGCCTGAATTCAAAACGAATGCGCACACACACACACACAGGTACACATACACGGTTTGCTGCTTGGATGTATGTTTTCAATATTTGTTAACATGATCTAAAATCTCAAACCGTCATCTCCGAATTCTTTTGAGACAACATACATTTTACAGACTAACAAATACATACAAAGACAAACTTTCTAACTGATGAAGCCACACATACGTACACAACAGGCAATCGATTGATTTAAACTGGTAGCCGTTAAAACTAAAAAAAACAAATGCATTTTGCCCACGAGGACCTCCAAATGAAAGGGAAAAAACGGTGGAGACGTTTTCAGGTGGTTTTTTTTTTTTCGTTTTTTTGTTCACCTCGAGCCATTTATAAATCAATGATGACTTCTAAAAGTTGTTTAGTTCGAGTCACTGCTGCTAAAGGGAATATTCCTTTTATACATATCTGCTTGTAGAAGCTTCTGTCTAATTTGAGTAATATTTCTGGAGGTTCCTTGTTTTTTTTAGGTCCAATAAAATTTACACGACGAACGCTTGACAATTGCAATAAACAATTTGTAGAAAAAGAAGTTTTTTGCTCGTTTGTTACCTTATCGAAAGCTAGAATCATCCCGGTAACTATATAGACCTATAAAGTCCAAGCATAGTTTTGACGAACAAGTTTGTTGTCCTTGTGGAAAATAAATTATTATACTTAGAAATACTTAAATAATGCTAAGAAAATGTTAATTTCCTTTCAGTATAGGCTTGTGCATAATCTGTGTTTAGAGTTGCAAGGAAGTTTCCGTTGTTAATCATAACACGCATGTGTTATCTTATCCCACAATGCATGTGTTACGTAATCCCTCAGTGTATGTATCATGTAATCCCACAACGTATGTGTTACGTAATCCCACAATGCATTTATCCGCGTAATCCCACGAGGTATACTACATGAGAGGCTTCTCACAGTTGCGCTATTGGACAGCTATTGTTTTAACTCTCTAAAAAAAGATAGTTACATGTCTATCTTAAGCTCGGTGCAGGGATCAACATAAACTTGTGTAAAGTGACGTCAAACAGCCGACAAGCAAGAATGCATTAAAATAAAAGCCCAAAAAAGAAAAGCTGAGCACAACTTGATACAGCTTAAGGTGAAGGTGCAGTTGTTGGTTTATTTCGTGATATTGTGTACTAAGATTCATGCAACGTTTTGATATTACTCTGATGTTAAATATGTTTGGCGTTTTTCACTCTTCCATGAAAGTATATGGAATGGTCTGCAAGGATGGATGCAGACGGACGTAATTACTAATTACAATTAAACTGAGAAATAGAGCAAATAGGCTTGTTTCTAAATAGTTTCAACTTTACCCACATTTACTGTCTCATTTTTTCTGTCATCTCTGTCTTTTTTCAATTTCTCTTATCCCCCAAACCCGTACCCTTTTAACCCTTGTGGAATTGAATCACATAAACCAACCACATGTTTGTCGGTTTCCTTTCGCTTCGTTATACGTTCCAAGATATTATATATGTTCAAACATATTAGGCTATATTATTGATGACGGCATGTTTATCTAAGTGCTTCCCATGCAGCGAAAATGATAGATCCTTATAAAAACATTGTTAAGTAGGTCAAAGGTCTCCACATGCCCCACCCTCCTTCCTCGGAAATTATGCCGCCTGTTGTATTTATTTGCAGTTTGAAGTCACTAATAAAACATTGAGAAGGATAATGACGTCATTATTGTTTCCTTGAAAAAAAAAAATACCGAAAAGTTTACAGTGCTAGCTGTATAATTTCCTTCCATACCCTTGGTTGTATATACTTGATTGTATATACCGACACATTTATGTGTTGGGAAATATTACAGGTCACATGTGTACACATGTGTGCATTAGTCGTGCATACAAATGTGATAAAAAATGTAAAATGAAACATGAACATGACGTAAACATTCTGAAATTCTCGATGTCATATATTATATATACATTCGTAGTAGCCAACGACTAACTTAAATACACATTTGGTGTTATTACTTCTAAGTGCATATAGAGTGATTGATTTAATAAAACAGCTATTGTAGCGTTCCTCTGTGTATTGTGTCGTATGTAAATAGCTTATTTCCCCAGATAGTGTTCATTGGATTAATGAATTTAAATGAACATATGCAAATATAGTTGCAAATCTGTTTTAAAAGTTCATTCGGAATCGACTTGTTTGACTAACAAAGTTGTTTCGTGAAAGTTAATTGTGGGCACTATTATTACCAAAATATTTGTTTTATGGAGGTCATATGCAGATATTCTGGAAAGCCGGTCTAAAAGATTCAGACTGTTAGACCGAAAGTTAGATTGTTTTGTCGTCTGAACTGGGAAGAAAAACTGGGAAGAAATTCTAGATCCGTTTAATTTTTCCACATTTCCTCACAGATTACACAAAACGATAAAAAGATGAAGTATAACTACCAATTCAAAGCAAAAAAAAAAAAAAAAAAAGACCTACAGGCTTTCATCAGAAACGAAACAACGCCCTCAATTAACCCACCTCTTCCCCCTCCCAGCGTGTCCTACATCTTGTCTCCATACGAGTAAATACCCAATCTCGTAAAGCCGTCAGGTCTTTTGTGGCCAAATTTAATATAACATACCTTGTGTCATAGATATCATTAACGCCTTTCTAGTGTACTTGCACAGCAATAAGACACTACTTAATTCTTTGCGTTATGCATATACCCAAAGTAAACGCTGCGATGTTGATACTTTCCAAAAGTATCATCATGTGCGCTGTGTCATTTGTCGGTTTCAGCGATAATATGTTTTGATCCAGGCCTTCGGGTTTCCGATGTTCAAAGGCAACCACATGTGTCGCGATATTACTTCATTATATCCTCGACGCTGTCGTTTCCTTTTAAGGTGGAGTATGAAAACCATTAAGGAAATGAAGTGTTTTTATAGCTGCCCTTGCTGTTAGGAATTATAATCTTACTAGCTACAGTGAATGCATTTATATTCACACATGTGTATCGGCCAGTGTACACTTTGGCGAGCAGCTAATGCTAAAGGCACTAAAGGTAAAAAAAAGTGGAGTTTACTCTTTATACTGAGGATATGATACTGAAGAAGACAGAAAATAAATGCACATTTCCGGGAAGTCATGAATAATGCGATAAAAGCATGTTTTGGACGCATTTAATTGCTGTTCTTCCGCCGTCACGTTTCGTAACTTATTTTCAAGTCACTTGTTCTGCTAGGTCGACATAAGCCTTTGAAGAGGTTGAATGGCTTTCCCTCGCACAACTTTTACTCTAAATTATAGCAACTAACTAATCGAATATGTAGTGCGTCTGTAGTATGTATAGACTGCATATGTACGTGGCTTCAAGTCAATCAAACCCCCACAGTTCCTGAAAAATAAAGTGCCAATTTTCCTGAAATTTATATCGGGGAGGGGGAGGGGATACAAGTAGGGGGTGAGGTGCCATAACTCAAAGGACATATCCGTGATTTTTTTTCTCGTTAAATATACACCGCATTAAATTCCGTGGAGATGTCACAAGACTAATGTTCGTTAACTAATCTTGATAATTTCTTAATTTCATCACGTTTCTGTAACGCATCGTGTCAAATTGCATCCAGTGGTAACACATAGAGTCTCACGTAAAGGCACGATTCCCTGCAGACAAACACCCGGGTCATTTTATTGATACTTAGTTACTTCGGTAGTGATGAAAGTATCTTTGGCTTTGCAACTGGATGTGCAACTTGACAACCAACCAGTTCTGCGAAATGTCTGGATATGTTTACACATTTCGGTAACTTATCAATTAACTTATCTAAGGGTATCTAATCGAATGATCTAGATGGTAGATAGTCTACCTACTGGAAAGAAAAAAAAAACTTCACCGATAAATCCTGTGGTTTGTCAAGCTCTTAATCTAACACATTTTATAAGATCAATAACGCCTACCCACGCACGAATTACGTCACGTAGATATTGAGGGCAAACACTGTTGGGTCGTAGCGGATAAACTTTTTTTTCCAAAGAACACCATACCGGCTCTGCAACTTGTCAACTGATGTTTACATATTCGAGTTTCAAATTTCCTGATTTTACTTTGTGAGGTTTGAGATCTCTCCCTGAGGGCAAGCAGTTTGTGCTTAAGTTTATAGCGCTTTCACTGATATTTGTCTTGTTCTCAGGCCCGTAATCATTCGACAGGGTCACAGCAACATAGGTGGAACCAAGATGTAAGTGAAAGGGATGGTAGTTGGATCTACAGACATATGTTACATTATGTTAACATTTTTTTCACCTTCAAAAGGAGAGAGTCCGTGCCATGCCCTCACCATGTACATACCCCCTCCCTCACCTCAGCTACTTACATGCGTCTTCACACAGGAAGAATAGTAAAAAAGAATAATTGCCTCACCGATCATGACCTCGTCTTTGTCGAGTGAGGTAAAGATAAGGAGAGGGCTAGTTTCAGCCTAATTTCAGCCTTAATAGACTCTAAATTTACTGGAAATTACAGGTTTCTGCGAATGTTTTCAGAGGACCCACTACCTAATGTAGCATTTTGAAGGATTAAGGTTTGGAATTACCAGTCGTTACTCCCTTTCAGTGGCGAAAGTAGTAAGCGCGGTTCTACGGAATTTTTTTTGGGGGGGTACTTCACGTTTTACCATCTAAGCTGGGGGCCACCATAACGCCAAGAACCTTTTGGCTGAAAAGGCTTAGTCTCCCAGGTTGCAGAAAATGGCACTTCTCTGGCCTCGCTGAGAGCAAAACGACCTTCTTTATTTTAAACTCGTATGTTTCGAAAGCTTACCCTTCCAAAAAACTAAAGGTGAATGATAATTTGTATAAGTCATTTATACCTCATTCGGGGGAGGGAACCTGTAAAATGTTCGAGGGCTAAATCCCCGTAGCCCCTGTAGAACCACCTCTGGATATTAACATATATGCCCCAGTACAATTTCACATGACGTCATTGTTACCACTACAACTTCTGTGATATTGTTTATCTGCTAGATAAACCTCTGATACATCATTACCTAAGTCTTTCGATGCCTCCTGATAAATTCATTTTAGCATTTACTTTGTTCCATTGTTTCCGCGTTGACAGATTAATTAGTGCTTTGCGAAAACAACCAGTCTTGCAGACACACAGAAGATGCGTCATGCAAATATTCGTTTGCCAAAGTGAAGGCTTACTAATTATTTAAAGATGCACACGCTACCAGGATTACCTCTTCATTTGATTAATTGCAGCATCTCGTGACTGTCTTAATTTTCCGTAACTGTTTACGCAATTGCATGAGAAAATATGAATGAAGATCGTTATTTTATTTTACCACCACAAACAGTTTGGAAACAGTTGCGATCTTTCTGATACTTGCAAACTCTGTTTCCTGAAAGCCGATGTATGAAAACTACTGCAGTATCAATTTTTGATACATAGGGGGAAATCTGAGCACATACAGCTGACGTTTGGGTTTTGAATGAGAATGAGTGTCAGCTCTGCGTAAATGACAAAATTAAACTTTCATTCAACTTCGTATGCACCCTGCTGTCATGATAATATGAATTAGCAGTATAACTAGATGTAGGTTCATGCCTCCGAGGTCATACGGCTTTTCCAAACTTCGAAGCTGACTGATTTCAGGAGATTAGTATCATTCGTTTCTTATTTTAGCCAATTTGTCGTGGCGGTGTCACGAGTCACGTTTTACTTGTCCGCCCGTGTAATGTTTGTCACACACGTGCATTATGAATGTCTTTATAGTGCTATTTTTATTTTAAGAGAGAGTCCCTGACAGTTTGACATTGCTTGGAAACGAATGACAAGGATAATATCAGCTTCTGATAATGCTATCCTTCAGCAAATATTTAACATGTACAGTTATGTCAATCATATGAGACACGCATGTCTGAGTCACGTGATAAAAGTTAATGAGATGCATAATCGGCCTTTCACTGCTTCGCTTGTCAAAGCTGAAAACAACAAACTTTGAAAAGAATGACAAAAACAGATTCAAATTGAAATTAAATTTATTGCTTGGTTACTATGAACGAAGTGCTTTGTGTGTGTGTGCGTATGTTTGTTTGTTTGTTTTTTTACATTTTGAAAGCCTATTTCATGCATATTCATGGCAGTAGTGACACACTATGATAAATTTTATTTTGTCTTCTCCAGCTTGGTGCCAGAGAACAAGATGGATTCACTTCTGGCAGGTTCAGAGTTGAAGATGGCGACCGTGACGAGGTAGGGGACATTCATTCTCATCAGGGACATTTACTTTACCATGGTTTCAACAGCAAATCCTTACATGACATCATACATGTTCATGTCTTCTCAAGATGGCGTATCTTGACCTGATAGTACATATGGTTATCATCAGGAATCTAAACAGAGGCATGATTATGGCATAAACGAAAAATATGCGCGGGATACAGTACTAGTCGAACGTGATGAATAATACATCGAGTAACCAGGCGATGGTGCTCTCACCTTCCTTTGCAAATTTAATCGCAGCAAAAAATCTACAGTTACCGGTTGGGAGATGAAGCTCCAAGCCCTCGTTTTTACCCCGTGGGTATGCATGTCTTACAAAGATAGGTCCGTTGACATGAACTTTCAAAGTATGAACCCTTAGATTACTACGCTGCTGCAGATGCTGTTGCTACGCGTGTTCAAAACCGAAACCAAAACCAAATGATACTTTAATGAAGACCACTGCCAGCATCGTTACTTGCTAATGCTCATATATCTGGCATTGCTTGAATTGTATAACCCTATGCATAAACGTATATCCTGGTGGCTGATTTGTGGAAACGAAGGTCACAAATATTATTCAAGGCTTGTTTCGATTCACTTTGCAAATAGTGAAAACGACTGATGAGAAAGAACGTACTAAATCATCAGTTTAAAGTAGCCAATGGTGAATATGCATGTCTCAGATTAAAAGTCGGCTGCGTCATCGACATTGTTATCTTTTTAAACTGGCCTGTGCCATCTTTCTGGAAAAGAGAAAGGAGGCATAAAACAGATAATGAAAGTATAAAGATGAGAATGAAGGCTGACTGACTTCTCAGTTATGTGAAACAGTTTTAAATTTATACAATACTGTTATCCTCTTATAGAGTTTAGCATCGCTCGATTTTAATTAAATTTTACTCACAAATTCAAGAATGGAGGTATTGAATTATTCACAGAACGTCGTAAAAAGTATCTTAATTTGTCGTAATGCGAGGATATACGAACCACTGCAGTGCGGTATAGCTTATGCTGCATGCGGGTGCCCTACTTACAGCAGCACCCAGCTTACAGTATACAGTAGGTTGGATACCGTTCAATACTTGTATTATGATTAGTTTTAATCTATTCATTTCTGCAAACATTTTGTACAAATAATATAAATGGAACTGCAAGAAATTATATGAACTGATCAAAAAGATCATCATCATCAAAGAAAAAAGGAATATTATATGAAGCTGTTCAAAAATCTAGGAAAAAGTGCAACCAGAAATAGGTCAATACAACAACTTTTTTTTACGATAATAAGGAAAGTAGAATTACAGATTGATGATGAAAGTAACTGACAAACAAAAGAAATCAACGAATAGAAGAAAAAAGAAAATAAAAATATTAGTTTATTGATAGTGATTTATTATCATTCAACCAGTCAATTTTAGAATGTGATTTGGATGGATTTCAGTCGTCTTTTAAAAATATTGAGTGCAAATGAAACTTCTGATATGAACAAATTATTCTTGGAAAAAAAGTGCAAGTCAATTTTTTCTCTCTCTTGATGTACGCTGTATTAGCAGAAGAAAGCATCAGCGGTCTCCTAAGATAATCTACTCCTAATCAAGATTTAGGCTGCACCGTCATGCTAGCTATCAACATGATCATACTGTAAACCCGTGATAGTAAGCAGTCATCGCTTAAAGATGACGTCATTGGTCATGTTGCCTATGTTGTCAGTGGCATGTAAACTTGTATGAACAGGAAGTGAAGGGGGGCAAGCCCAGCTAATAAAAGAGAGTGCATGCTTTCATTCTAATTGGACGGTTGAACTATGTTTTCTCCAAGTTTCATGGAAGTGACAGTCGCTTGTAGCTGCATCGGGCACTCTCGTTAAATGTTACAGTCTACTAGACGAACGTAAAAAATTAAAAGAAAAAAGAAACACTTTTAATGGTCTTTGAGTCAGTATCGGTTGCCAAAGTACTCTGGAGGTCACTGGACGTGTTTGCTTAAATTCATTTCATTTTGATAGATCTTCAAGTCCTGTTTGTGGACATTTCCCCTTAAAATTGGCGACTTTCATCTCAAAACCCATGACCGAACACACATTAGAACAAAAAAAAAAAACATGTCGGCTCTCCATTTTAAAGCTTGAAAACATAAAAGTCAAACAGGTTATATAGCATAAATGGACTTCATTCATTGGCCCACATGTTCTCTGTTGATTACAAAATTGCTGTGATTGCAGATGGAACTGAAGTGCGAGATTGTAATCGCGTACATTTTATTACTGTACTAAATTATGAGTTCCCACGGGGTTTATTCACACAATATTTGCTATCTGCTCGTTCTGTGGGCTGTGTCCTCATGTTCTTCCAAGCTGGAATGTTGTACTCGCATTCGAGAGCATTTTTCCTACTCGAGTAACTTTTTGATATATGTACATATATTCCTCAAACAGCTTCAATTGTTTTTCATATGGGATCATTCCTGGGCAAAAACTACTAAACCGTCCACAGTGTACGACACATCTTGCCTCTCCATGTCAATGAAGAAAAACTTAGATGAATATATTAATGTCTATACAGTTATGGTTGTTGGATACGTTAAAAACAATCGTTAGTGCAGGAATAATTCATATCAGGTGTAAGTATTATCTTTTCCAAAGATTTCTACAAAACATCAGTATTTCTTCAAATATGTCTTATTTTGACCTTCAGTTCTTAATTTCATGCTTGGTTATATTGCCTCTCTTTTTTCTCGGGCATTGTGTGGTCTGATATCAATACTCTTTATTTGTATAATTCGGAGTTCTTGAACCATGTGTACTGACAACACGACAGAGAGAAAACAATATTAGAAGACCAAAAAAAGGGGGCCACTTGCAAGCCTACCTGAAATGCCCCCTTTGTCCGTTCACAGAAAGGTATGTTAGGAAACATTTCACTGCCAGTTGATTGCCCTTTTGAGGGTATGAATGAACGTCACAGAAATCAGAAGCTTAGCCCTAGTTAGCTGTATTCTAGATCTTTTCTGTCTTTATGACATAAAACAGAAAACATACCAAAATGAAAGTTATGCTGAACAACATCAATTGGGATTTTGTCCTCTTGATTTTTGATAACCGGTCATATTTTTTTCTCTCTCTCTATTCAAAGTTTCATGTCTGAATACCTCGTACCCTCGATCGGGTGTACGTTAAGTCGAGCGTGCCAGCCTTTGAAGTTCAATTCAAGTATTACCTAACAGTCTATCTCAGCATAGTGAGGAGCATCCCTCTACCGTATTTACAGTGCCCCATATTCACACTCGTACTTAAAGGCAAAAGCCTCCTTTGATTATCACCTCAAGCACTTCACATCCCCAAAGCTAATATACCGACTGAGGTAGCTGCATGGGTTTACTTGTACTTCAACGAAATCGCGCAAAGACTTCATATCAGCCGTTTCGCGGAATACTAATGTATACCCTTCCCTGATATTCTTTAGCAAGCTTCGTTCTTTGCACTCTTGGGCTTTTCTAAACTTAATTTTGCGGAAACTAGAATAAAGTAGTTGGTTGATGATGGTGTAATTCGTTTTGCATATTATTTCCTCTCCGTTTTTTTCTTCCTTTTTTTTTTTTTTGAGTTGTTTTCGAATTCCGTATCCATGCAGAGGTCGGACGCGATCGTATATGTAGAAATATGGATATTGCCATTAAAATTCGCCTGGTCGTGCAGACGTGGATACGAAAATAAACACTCTTCGACGCAAATGAGGCAAATAGAGGAAGCAACCGTGACATACATCCTTTCAAGTATACCTGCACTTCGGAAGACAGGGAGGATGGTATGATGGACGAAAATATGTTATACATAGGACCAAGGGATTGCCTTCGAAATGACTGGGGTTCGGGCAGGAGAGCTGAAATTTCGATTGCTCCCATCTTCTCAGGTGTTAAAATGAGTTGCGAGCTACTGACAATATGTTCATATTATGAATGATATCAAGAGGCGGTATATTTATTAATCCACGTTGGTTCGGACTCCAGATCACAGCTTTCACATGTCGAGACGTTCCTCTAATGGGAGATGGGGGGGGGGGGGGTTTCGATGATATTCATATACTTCGGCATAATCAACCCCCCAGGTCTTATTTCTACATCAAGATACCTGCTATTCCATTGGCAGTCCCATAGGTCATATCTGTTGACTGGCCATCTGTTTTAACTTTGCTCTGTCAAAAATCATTTTCATCGCTCCTTCATTCGTGATATTATCCAATATCCTCCTCTCGATAATTCAACATCTTCATCGTGTTCCATCTTCTTCTATTCAAACTTTGGAAATCACGAAACCCCAACCTCTCCGGTAGCCTGTGCATCTCACGCACGGGCGACATGGGATACGATTCCATGCGATGATGATGTCCCCCCATAGTCTTCGTGGGCGGAGAGTTCAGTCTCTAATTTTTTTTTCTTTTCTTTTTTTAGCGAAGATGTTTCTTCTCTTATAATCCCTTCAGATTATACTTTTTTGTGAGTTCTTTATCGCGTCTCTATGTTTCTATCAGCTCAGGGTATTTTTGTCGTCGTGAAGTTGTCTCTGAAAAGAATCCTGATGGAAATATCGACGCGCAATGTCGGGCTAACTTTTATATACCGTACATTAAAATCAAATGAATAACTGGCCAGTTCTGTAACACTAATTACTCCCGGTTTTCCACTCAGTCCTGTGACCTCAGCTACCCGTATGCCAACAATTAGTGACTACATAATAACAGTTCAGGCAATTCACGACGATTAATCACCATACTAGTATGGAGGAAGCCTGTGGCTTACTTCACATAAGGGGACTACCAACTTAACAATTTTGGATACACGCATAGAGAGAGTAAATACTGAAATTTATCATAAAGTTATTTTGATGGCGTATCTTTTTTTTTTATATTTATGTAACATTGCTTTGTTAATCCTATGTGGCAAACCACTTCGACGGACCACTACGTTCGCCATCCGTATAATGCTGACGGTCGATTTTCCTGTTTTTATGTATTGATGATAGTATATCATATTACTAAAGCTGCCCTAGCCCGTTGTCATACGGGAATATGACAACAATACTTTCAGTCTACTTCACTGAATCTACGATAATCTCATTAAATGAACCTGTACTGAATACTTGTCGCTGTTAACGTCACCTTTACGTCACTTCTTTTTTCTTTTTCTTTTTTTTTCTTTTTCTTTTTTTTCTTTTTCTTTCCTCTCCACTTTTCTCTCTCTCTCTCTGTCTTCTTTCTCAATGTCAGACATCGAACGTTACGACGGGGAGTGATATTCACCTTGAGAATCCAGAATTTCAAACTCGTTGGTACTTCAAATATTTCCTGGGAAAAAGTAAGCATAATTTTCATAGATTTTTTGACTTAGATAATGCAGACAAGAAATATTTTGAGGTTATTTGTCGGACCATGTGGAAACCTCCTCATTTGGTACATTTATCTGACCCATGCCATAGTGAGGTTACTCCCATTGAAGTCGCTGCAATAATTCAGGCTCCGGTAAGTAAGCAAGTTGAAGGTTATAAAGAAATCATTCACCCACTGACCAAAAGACAAGAAAAACAAAAGTAATATGTAATTATATGAACACTATTTATCCCCCACAGTGGAACCACGTGTTTTGTTATTTTTGGGGGGAGAGGGAAGGTCAAATAAGTTCTACAGTGGTCTAAGTGGAATGGAAATATTTTCTATAACTGAATGAACTCAAATACGATTTGATGCTACAAAAGTGTACAATTGAGAAGTAATGTTCTTTTAAAACTTCCGTTTTTTGCCCCATCTGTTAGGACCATGTCTTCGTTGTTCCTCATCCCCTTATTGAATCCTCCAGTGTATCTACTCCATTTCTAACAAGGCGATATTTATGTATGGTGTATCTTCCTCTGCAAGTAAGCCTAGTCGATGATGAGTGGACAATTTCTACTAGTCAATGATAAGTAGATAATTTCTACTTAACTTTTAACAAATGATGTCTGTTCTATTCTTTTCTATTCCTTTGTTTTCTTCAAAGTTCATCAAAATTACGTAGGTTGTGACGTTGAGAAGAATGCTTACTTCCTCTCAGTGGTTCTAACCGACGCAAACAACCACAACGTTCCACAATACAGAGCAATTCTATGGAGAAAAACGGTGAGAACCATATCACATTTCCAACGTCGTCTTGTATAGAAACAAGGCTATTTTTGTGGAAGCGCTCACCTACTCACAAGAACCAAGCACTGCACATGACAAGAATGTTTTCCCCATCCAGGCCTAATATGGCGTCTCTTTGAGGCATTTTGCCTTCATCTTGTTTCGAATATTTCACGTCAAAAGTAACACACCGCTGATAAAACCATATTTTGTAAAATAAAGCCTCCTTAAAAAAAAAAAAATTTAATTATAAATCAGAGACGACGATACAGCTGTATGAGACGGTTATATCGTTCATCGACTAAAATATGATAATTTTTGGAAAATACAAAAATGACTGAATTGTAAAGATGAAATCTTTATACGCTGGGAGAAAATGTTTGACAGGCGTTAAGACGTTAATTTTGATATTCGACGACGGAACCAAAGATGCTGTTACGATGATTTCTTACAATCACATCTCATAAAATACTCTGGACACTCGATTAGCTTTTTTTTTTTAATAAAGTGTTACTAAAATATATTTGTTTGGTTTTAGTCGGTGGAGGATTTCTCAAGGGTTATTTCAGTATCGATAAAAGTTAAAATCAAACTATGTTTTAGTGAAAAAAAAAAGTTGCAGAAAGTTGTAATATATGATGCAATACGGGACTCTTTGACAATGTATATCATTTTAGCAATAAGTGTTGCATGGTGTTTGGCCCGCCACAGACATTACATTAAAAACATGTCATTAAAGTGATAGATGGGAACTACACGATGTTTTTAATTGCTGTTATCTTGAATTTCTGACACATATTCACCTACAAATGCGGCACGAAAGATCCCCAGAGGATATGACGAAAATAGAACCAATAACTACACATCAACTTTATCGGTTTTTATACTTTGTTTTTCCATCCAGGGTACTCAGAAAATTTGCATCCCCTACAACCCGGCAAAACCAATGTCAGTGAAAAGAATTCTGAGGTAACAGATTTTGTTTTCCTTTTCCTTCATCCTGGAGTAACCTCTTTAATGTTATAGTCTATATGTTATAGTCTTCTTATCCAACGTCGGAGGCACAGAGACAGAGAAACGCAGAAACAGAGGCAGCAACGATCCCAACTCACGTGCACAAAGACACGTACATATATATATAATATATAGAGAGTGCAAACTCGAAACAGTCACGTCAACTTTAAACGTGAAAAGTGAAAATTGCTGACGTGGTGGTTAGAGCTTCAAGAACTTCTCTAATCGAAGCTTTTTCTTTTAAGTGAGCACTTTAAATCTTTCCACTTTTTTTTTGCCTGGTGCACTGACGAACGCTTGCAGTATGATTACTGCATAAAGTATTCAGTGTTTTCTCTAGGTCATTAATCAATCTGTTGATCTCCTATCACGCATAAGCAGTCTTTCGCTAGCAGCATTTTGATCCGATGGCCGTCAAATCTAACTTAGCTTTTTCTCCGTGTGTCTCACAGCAACGGTGAATTGAAAAACCCGAACGTGACTCTAACGTTGGGTACCAGCAGGCCTATGTTTTCGTTGTAAAATATTCATGCAGATTCGTGTAAGAAAAAGAATAATCGAAGATAAAAAGAACTAGGAAAGATAGCAGCGCTCCTCGAACAGAGAGCAAAAGATAATTGATAGTTTGATATATGACGTGGGCAAATGTACATTGCTGTGTCTAGTTAGTTACTAAACAACTGAATTGAAGAATGCGTTATTTCAGAGGTTCCACGTCGCTACAATGACTACGCTTATAGGTGCTGTCACGTGTTACCCTAAATAAAAACAACCAGCATATTCAGAACATCCATCAACAGAGTTGCAGTATGAAACCACTTTAACATGTTCACGACTTTTGCAAATGTTTGGAAGTATCATGACAAGAAAGAAAAAAATATATATACAAGGTAACATAAGTATACATGAATCCGTGACAGTTAAATCTTCCTTCATAAGTAAAATATTAAACTTAAGTCTTGAAGAGACAGTGACCTCTAAAATCTGTAAGGGGTGAGACGGTTACTGCTATATTTCTTCACAACTTATCTTTGATTATGGAACGCCCGCAACAGCTCCTTCCACTGTTTATGCGTTCACACACCAATTCAAACATTGGCCAATCCTGTAATTGAAACACTTACTAAAAGTGTGACCATATATGAAATATATGACTTTTCTTGTGGTATATGACCCAACCTATAGTGTGATACAATAGTTCTTATCGCTATTAAAATGTGCATTTCGACCGTTGGTACCTATTGTTCAGGCAATAGGTCTAACTGTGGTGATATAGTCATTACTCGCAACATGCAGTTGCACACTGTATCGTGATGCGGCGGTGTGGTCAATCTAGAGTCTTATAACAATTTCGTTGGGTATGACAGTGGTACCGCTCGCTACTGAGTCGACTCATTGACCATCCTTGGTACTTTCAAAGACCTGCACTCTAGGTGAATGAATTTTATTTGAGGACATCGTAACTTCTAGATGTCATGAAGCAAAAAGGGCTAGGAATCAAATCTCCACCCCTAGAACCTCAAGAAAATCTGTGACAATGGCTATCAATTGACTTCATTTTAACACCACTTAAGGTGCCTTTCTTACTACTTGCAACCCCGACGTCTTTGGGTGCTTTATCTAAAATCTGTCGCAAATGTTGGTTTTTTGGTGTGTCTTTATTTCCCACGTTTCTGGGCCACTTATATATGGCTGATAAGTGACAGTTCTCTCTCTGACGGTGTTATACACGAGGAGAAGCTATGTAGTCTACGGTCGTATACAGCCTACCGTAATAAAGAGTATAATCACATCCTATAACTTCCTATCGCTCAGCATGAATGCTATAATTACAGCTAATCATTCGGATCTTCCCAAGGTCGTTTCCATCACCTGAACTGCACATTACAGACATCTAATAAATGATAACGATATCCATTTTCTCAAGGATGTGTTCTAGACCCTTCAAACCAGTGCGGTTCAAATCAGTCCGCATTGTAGAGAAAAAGTTAAACCCCCCCCCCCCTTTTTTTACATATTCGAAAAGTTTACAAAACACCCTGTCAGATGGTTGTGACTGTTTTACAGATTTATTATCTCACCTTATTTGCATGTTATGATCATATTTGACGATCGTTCTTTATGATAGATCCGTTACTATAGATGAATTAGGCCTCCCTTCATGGGTTTCAAGCTTCTTTAACATTCTGTAGTGCAGTCCATAACGCCACAGGGGGGGGTATATTCTTTCGACTGGCGTTATTCATGACGTCATATTGCTTGAACTATGATATTTGTCGATTTTTTTTTCTACATCTCAGATAAGATCGTAACGTAAAACCAAGAGCAAAAAGAAAACGTTTCTGCCTTTATTACACCCGCTGGTGAATGTTTTCTTTTAAAGTTTTCTTTCTTCCTGACGGCTACAAAGGTACAACATTGATTCATGGTACTATGGAATTTTTTACTTTGTTTTTGTCGTATTTTATCCGCTTTTGGAATCATTCAAAGACGTAATCAATAAGAAAGCATGGAAGCATGAAACATACACAGTATACCCTGAAAAAATAGTCACTATAAACCAAACAAAATCAATACAGAACGTGACACGGGAAGAGACGAACAAAAGAAAATGAACGCATGACACGAGGTGGGACGAACTAAACATTTCTTTTACATTAATGTGACACATGAGGTATAGAAGAGCCAAGTGACATGAACACATAACATGACACAAGATGGGAAAAGTCAAACGACATGAACACATAATGACATGACAGGGAATTGTAAATAGATGTTAAATTGTGAATGAAAATGTTGTCACATTCAAACATGAAGATTGGCGGTTGTTATAGAGAGAGTTAGTTAGTATGCAACATAATTCTAGGGGGTATGTATGTATGTATGTATGTAGGACAGTGCAGCGGGTACGGTCTTCCATGTAATACCGTCGTATGCAAGGGATTTGCATGTTGAGTGCTTCTGAGTGAGTGAAATATGGATGTCATGTGTATCAAAAGAGAACACATCAGGCCTTGAGGTTATCAATTTCTCCACTTGAATTTAATTTATCTGCGCAGACCGAATGAGATCCTTACGGCAAACTCTGAATTTTGTAAGGACATTGATGTAACAAAGACGGATTCCATGTGAAGTCTTAGGGTATTTTCCATGATGAAGATACAGTTACAAATTCATTTCTTTGAAGAAATGTAAAATTTATGTAAATATGGAGACAAAAACATTACATAAATTGTCCCAGAACAACAAGAAGAAACTTATGGTCAGTAGTATCGTAGCTTTTGAAAGAAGAGCGTTTTACACCAAGACGACAAAAAAATAATAATTTGAATTTTCTCTAACCTCAACATTGACATAGGGACATTGACATATGGCAACGTGAACATTGGGTGGGGAACCGCGGTTTATAGAGTTGACAAAATGATTTCTTGCATCTAAAATATATTTTTTTAAAGTTATAACCACTCCCTTTCTTGTAATCAGTGATGATGAAATTCATCCATTATCTGTCAATCGGTGGTCTCGATCTACCGTAGTTTATTCAGTCGTGCAATGTGTGCTTTTTTGCTTTATAAAATTGTTTCAGGTGTGTAAGACACAATACTGTGTACATTCCCCTACTTGGCTTTCATTTATACCGTCTTTGCTTCATATAAATCCTTTAAAGGTATGGTCGAGCGAAGAAAAGCTTTACGTGAGGGTAAGGGATGTAATTCTGCGCAGTGGGTGAAGTTGGCTTTAAAACGAAAAATAACTGACATGAAAGATATGCCAGTTGTTCAATTTCAACAATTTTATGTTAAGTTGCATGCACCCGCAAAGATGTGGCCGCACCACAAGAATTACCATTTCAAAAAAAAAAAAAGAGAGATCATACCGGACAGACCTGTTGAATTCATTCGGCATGCATGAAGGCTTTTAATGTTTTTCATTATCATTAATGTTGTTATAATAGCGATGACAATGAATGATAAATTCATAATTCGTAAGAAAGCTGAATACCGTTTTCTTCCGAAGAATAAATGAAAACAGACAAAAAGCCGTTTTGATGATTCGTTTGCATTCCAGTTCTGCGAAAGCTTTGCCAATACAATTCAGTCACATCGAATCAAATAATCTTATGGTCCCATTATAGCCCCATCTCTTCCCAAGTAGCACAGTTTATGATGTAAAAAGATTTTAAACTCAACAGAAAGAGAAAGTGTCTTCTTTTGATAAACAGTGAAAATTATCAGGTCTAATTGTCCTTTTAAGATTAATTAAATTAAGCATTAAGACGAAGATACATGATTAGTGATAGGCATCAATGAGATCACTCTTGTTTGTTTCAAATCAATGTCGTTATATAGTTCTGTAGCCCTTAAATCGATATCATTGATAGTGCACAAGACTTCTTCGAAAGGGATTTAAGAGAAACAGTTCTTCAGAAATATCTTGCCATTTAATTGAATAGACCCTTCGTCATGAATGTGCTCAAAACTTTGGTCAGCTAAAACCATCGACTAAATGCTAACGGAATAAAGATAAGTCCAAACTTTTTATTTCAGTATTTATTAGATTTTTTTTTCTTCTTCATTTCCAGCCGTTTTGACATCAAAATCGAGAAATCACCGAAAGAGACGTTTTCTCCTGATGTTCAGAAGGTCAGTTCACTTTTTGAGACTTTATTAAGTTGGACTAAAAAGCTTTACATTGTTTATTCTTATTTTGAAAGCTTTACGTTACAAACCAGGTCAAAACAGCCTATCCGGTACGTTAGGATATATTATATTTGTCACTGTATATATGTGCATGACATCCTGCATAGAAATCTTCCATGTTCTGTTAGGTTGAACAAAACTAGCTTGTTTAAAGAGGATCCAATCAGTTTAGTGAAGATATCGCTAGGCAAATGAGAGTCACTATCGAATTAATTTTGAAAAGCAGCGCCACGAGGTGGTCGCAAGTAATTCATTTTCATTCTGTAAAGTTTCATGTTTTTGTTGACATGCCGTGGTATTTATAAATCATATGAATACTCCTGTGAGGGATTTACCTAAAGAACATGAATAAATGATCCTTGGACGGAAAATATTCGACATCATTGGAGTTAACTTTGATCAAACTTACCTCATTTCTGGCACATTTTAACGACAATTAATATATTTTTGCAACAGTGATGAGATTTTCAACAAAGCAACTCGGAACGGTTAACACATTTATCGTAGTATACCATCGCTTTAAGTTACGCTCCCTAATAGCGGATATGTTTTGACGTCGACCTGTTTACACGACTACCATTGGTTAAATCTCAAGTTGCAAGTAATTCTCGAGATCCGTGTGAATTTGATATCTTTAAAGTAAATAGCTGTGTTTTTGTTTTTTACCTCATTCTTTTTCTTTTCTTCTCCAATTTTCTTTGCCCACTTTCTTTTCTTTTTCATCTTTTGACATATTAGCCGTATCCTATTTGTAACGTATCATAAGGCTACATAGCACACTTCGGGGTTTTTCTTCTTTTTTTTTTTTTTCACAAAAGGCTGAAACGAAATCGACATATCCAAAGTTAACTTTGGATGACGCGTGTCTGCACTTGGGCGAAGATTACAAACACGTTCATCGTATTTGGTCATATCATTTTTTTACCTCCATGGTTACACGATGAATAATGAAAAAAAAAAAATGATACAGTAAGCCTTTACATCTGCTAACGTATAGACGGATGAAAACATCGCAAAATTGATTGTAGAAGGATCTCTTCGTCACAGTATTAAATATGAATGACAACGAATGTTATGATGAATGTGAATGTGCGATGTTTTGTGGCATGTTACTGCTTCACCATTCAAGCATGTTTTTTTTTTTAATGCTGCAATACATTTCCTATGTTAGATAATGTACGATGAAGGTAGAATGTGTTTTAACCCAATGCTAAGCACAAATTCATTTTAGAAAAAGGGTCATATTTCAGTCGCTAAAATAAATGAATTGATACAAGCAAAAATTGCATATATAGGCCACATTTTTACGATTTTCATGTAACGATATTGATGTAAGAGAACATCACTGAGTCTCGTCGGCGAAAACTGAAAGAATAATGCAAATAGAAACTTGTTTTCATCTCTACAAAGTTGTTAGTAACTTTTGCCTCAAAATAAAAAACATCTGCCCTGTCTTCTCATCCGTAAATTCTTCAGTAACGAAAATAACGATATAATGGATGGAATCGCAAGCTATTGGGAGAAGTTACAAGTGTAAGTTAAGAAGAACAAATTCAATTAAATTTCAACTTATGGTGTACTTGGATCTCCTTGAGAACATTGGTACCAAGGACTAATCAAAATAAAATTTAGATATTACTTTTTTTCAGGAGTTGCTTCTTCTGGAAGAACAGGAAGGTTCTGTGAATTTCAAATTTGGTGTCCTGTATGCATCAGCTGGCCAAAAGACGGACGACGAAATGTTCAGTAACGGTAAGTTTCTATTACTTCATATCCCCTTTAGACCAAATGCATTCCCATCCTGATTACAATGAACCTAGAGAAGGATTCCGCAAAGAGTTTCTCTTGTTTTAGATTTCAAAAGTTTAGATTTCAAATTGAAAAATTGACACTGTATTGTTTCTGTCTGACCATTGTTTCTTATGCGAATGTAACTGGCAAATTGGTTCAATATAGGGTATACGGTACGTATACTTGTAGCTGACATAGACTCCGCTTTAATGAGCAGTGTATGGAATTGTGACGTCAGCTAGTGCTTTCTTTTTTTTCTTTGCTTTAATTGTTTGAGCATAAACAGTTGCAATGGATGCAGTCCGTGAGGCAATCACTACTTTTTGGTTTAGCCTGCTAGAATTAATGTCAATACAACAGAGGTTTATTCTTATAGTTTGTTTACATCTTCTGCCGATGCATCCCCCCTCTCCTCATACACACACACACACACATAGACTCTCTTTGCAAATAAAATACGCAGACCAGTTTGTCGATATACCGAACAGGGAAAGAAAAAAATCCTGACTGAATAGGTTGATGTTTTTTCTCCTGACTATCAACAAACAGTGCTAGCTGAGCAGAATAGGTTGTTTGATATTTGTCAAACAGAGCCAATATCATGTTGGTGGAAAACAGATGGTGAGAATACTAGACTTGTTGGAAGGTTCAAGTTTCACTTCATTTCTAAATCATTATACCGTGGCTGTCATGTTAACATTGCCTTGTGGGAAAAACAAAAAACAAAAAATCTGGCTTCCACATTATGAGTTAGTATCGATTGTGTGTCGGATGGACGTAATGGCCAGGCTTCCAATACGAAAAAGAGCCTTTTGAATGTACCGCAGTTACATGAGTAAGCAATACCCTTAGTAAAATAAAAACTCCACGTTCGTGTTAATGTGTTTCCAGACGCCAGGAAACGGACAAATGGTCGTCAAGTCTTGACATCTTCAACGATTATCCTATTCAGATTGAAGTAAAATCTTGAAACTAAATCATGACAACAATTCTTCGTTCGGGGAGATGAGGTGATGCAATTTTATCCCTTGGTGATCATGGCTCTGATGAGACTTTTTTTTTTTTCGAGCTCTCCAATCGCAGATCGATTGTAACGTTGCTTTGCATGTAGATAGATTCAGAGAGAGGCTTCCAACCAGTGAACTCAGCCGATCGTTTTCATGCAATAAAGAGGCCGACGTATACCTCGTCACTCTGTATGGCCGGTATGCATGCCCGTCGACAAAACATACACATAACGTACCCCGAGAGATCTAGATATTTACCCGTGGAACGCCTTAAGGGACAAACTTAATTAAGCCTAGCCTCTTGCCTATTATAATGTCGTTTCTATCGTTTGTTGTCGCTGGACTTCAGTCTCAGTCAGTTGAGTACCCTTCACTAGGGGAGACCTTAGATTGTGTTCTGAGGCCTTTTAATCCACAGTCTTGTCTAGTTGTGTCCAATTTGGATGTTATCTATACTTTGTAATAACGAAACATTGGCTTGATTCTCGTTAGCTGTCGACCTGCCGAGTTAGCTAATGAGTTCCAGATTGCAATAACGGCGAAATGGGGGTGCCTGGGACGGAAATGTTTTCCTCTAACCAAGCTAACGGCAGTCAAACAAGTCAAATGAGTGAAAAGGCCAGTTTCGCATTCCAGCGTTTTCTTGTAAATTATGCTAGAGTCAAGTGCGTGTGTTTACTGTTAGCTGTCTTTTAAATATATATGGAGGAATAATGTGCTCAGTTTGAGAAAACCACAATACATACGAATACTGATACGATAGTCGTACCATTACTTGTTAATCACTCAGATATTGAAGCCTTTCCCATGTTCTAGCTAATACCTGCAGGACGGTGATTATTTCTGGTAATTTTAAAGAATCTGTTTACCAGACAAAGTGAAAAAATATAACTCAAGAGGAACGTTTGTTTAGGTCTCTCTTTCTTTCCTTACTTCTTCTTTCCCTTTCTTTCTTTTCTTCTCTTTTCTTACTAAACATCTAACTTTTCATACCACAACACACTGGTCCGGCATGCTACGGATGGCACTCGACTATTATGTCACCGTCTCATTGCCTGACGGAAAACCAAGTTGCTTATACTCTTCAGCACAGGATCACATTCACATTTAATCCTTTTCTTCATTCTTCTCTCTGGCCTTGTCCTCTCCCTCAATTGCGATCTCTTTTTTTTTACTTTTTTTCAATCCTGGGGCTCCAATCGATTGCAGGGAAAGTGTTACAAGTTATCGTCCTGTGATTATACTACAGAAAGATAATTACTTCGCAATTGAGATAGGTAACATATCGTATAATATACCTGTTCCAAAATATTTGACTCCTATGTAAACAGAAGATGAAGGTCCTTTAATTGCATCAATTATATTTTTCTCACTTATTTAATTGTTATTACTATTATTACTTGCCTTTCCGTTTTGTTTTATTGCGAATGACAAGAGGATTTAAACATTTCAAGTCTCATATCCCCATGACGGTTTCCTACAGAATCAGATGTTAAGGATTTCGATAGCCACCAAGTATTACAAGCAAAAGTACTACAAGACAGTGTATAAAAAATTTTCACCTACGCATCTTTCAAAATTTGTAATTTCTGTTTCCGTGTAGAAAACTGAGATGCAATGGAGATAAAGTGTTCCAGAGCGGGTTTCTTTAAAATCTCATCACGCAGATGGGATGAAGTGGCTCTCTGGTCTATTAAAACTTTGTTTCACAGTGAAAGATGTAATCTACCTCATATTTAGAAATTCGTAAGATAAGATCCCCAGCAGTCTTCCATGAAAGCAGTGCCGAATATTTCTCTTATTTTCCTCATATTTTTAAATCTTTTAAACTCCTTTCTATAGCATTGCTGTTGTGCTTTTGTGTTTGCAAAATATGGGATCAATTAACCTGTTTATTTTAGATCTGACAAAGACATCATTACGTTAGTAGATTAGTTCAATGTACAACTTATTTGTGCGTTTGATTCCTAACGTCGACTTCTTTCAAATTCCTATTGTTAAAGTAACAAAAAATGCGGTTGAAGCCACTACGTGTAATAGTTGCGTTATGATTGTTAATGTTTGTGTTTTGTTAGTCGTTATGTACTTTCACTGCACCGTAAATCATATCACATACTATATACATTTAAAAAGACCACAGGCATCCTGTACCACAGATAGGTGAGGTGAGGTGAAAAATTACACAATTATTGCACATTAAGAACCGCAAAAAAAAAGCCATTGCTTATTGGTCTGTTTGCTCCGCTATGACACCACACTTTACACATTACTCTTAATATTAAATCATCTTCCAAGTATTTTTTATCATTGGAGGTGTAATCAGAATGATTGCTAGACCTAGGTGTTTTCGCTTTTTCATTAAACAAATTTTAAATTCATCATATTATTCCCAGGGTATAATTCCCACAGCAGCATATTTATCAGTCCTCGTTGCAATCGGGGCCCTCACATATGTACTGAAGATATGGATAAAAATAACAATAGCTGCCCACACTGTATAATTCTCAGGCGAATATTCTTTCAACCTCTTTCACAATGGCACAAAAAGTACAAACTACCTCTCCAACTGTCCTTGTTTCTAGCTTTCTTGTTCCGTAAGAAATGTGTCTGATTTTTACTCTTTACGATTTTTTTTTTTCATTTTGATTTTGCTTTGTAGAAAAAGGGAGCGAAGCTTTCCAAGATTTCATTTCTATTCTTGGAGATCGGGTAACTCTGCAACACTGGGATAAATTCAACGGAGGCCTTGACGTTAAAAGTAAGAACACATGAAAAACATAGAACAATGACAATATATATATATATACATAGGTGTGTGTGTATATATATGCGTGTGTGCGTGTCTTTGTGTAATGTATGTATATGTAACTGTACGAGGTATTTTGGAGGTCGTTATTGTCATAACATACTCTTGTTGTGCAATTCATAACTACAATACACTATCCTAACTTGAAAGACATTAACGTATGTGAAACTTAAATTAGAATTAATTTAAACTTAAAAATGAAATTAAAGGTGTTGCTTTATTCTAGCGCGGTATCTGAACGCACAAGAAAACGTCATCCATTTGACTTCTCTTTTTCTAACTCTATGTGAGCAATCAATCTAGAAATTAGTTTTCTTGCAATGCAAATACCCCCTCCTAAAGATGGTCTTAGGGACTGCCACAAACCCCATTCCTTAACTGAGAAAGTAAAAATCTCCGCTCGACACCTTCTCCTCAATCTAAAAAATGTTGACAATAGGCGTCTGCCCGTTCAAATGGCTAAAAAGTAAAGTTGCACCATTTTGCATCATTCCACATCTTAGTTATCAAACTTTTCTGAAGGTTAGAGTGAATTCTTCTACCCTCAAACCCCTTCTCGGCGATCACTCCAAGATGGCGCACGCGCTTCATGCCTGGTGGTTCCCTTAAAAAAAAATCAATAAAAAAAAAATCTGTGGAGAACACTGCCATTTACACAGGTTCTGCATCGCGGAGTATAATATTTACTTTAGACGAAAAATGAATCGATATTAACAAAAAATAAATATTGTAAAAACGATAATAATTTTAATAATCACGAGCACTTTCATTCGACGTTGTTTAAACGTACCAGAACACTGTACCACAGTATAGCGCCAACGCCAACGATCATCACTTACAAATCTTATTTACAACGGCACAATACGATAACACCACTGTGCGCCTACAATGAATCATATCAGTGTACTGGGAAAATCCTTCCCACAACCTCAAACTTGACATCGAAATGACTTAAAAGGATGTGAAATTGCGAAGCCAAACCGTCCTTTTGACCAGATGGTTATATTTGCTATTTCCGTTGATTGAGGTTGAATCATATCGATGGAGTAGGCATTTCAATATTTGAACGATGTGACTTCATATTATTACTGACGTACCTTACGATGTAGAAGGCATGCACGAACCAGAGAAAGAACGATTGTCTGATTAGACGAGCTTCCCTCTGTGTGATTTGCAAAACGGTATATACACTCGACCAAATAAAGGGCATCTGAGGCCAACAATATCTATATATAAGGACATCTGTAGGATTGAACGGAATAGGAACAGGCTTTGCATTTTGTAAAACTGATATAGCCTAGAATATTCTGCAATTTTGACGACTGGTGGTATGATGCTAACTTGTACAATGATATGTCTGTATATATATATATATTTTTTTTTTTTTGTTTAAGTAAGAGCAGGAAAAAGTATTGCAACCAAGATGTAAAGATAACAAAGTGATAAAAGCTTGTTAGTCTGTTTGCTCTAAATGAAGTGTTTGATTGCTACTATTACTGTATTATGTAGTTGTGATTTACTGTTTAAACCTGAGGAGGCCATGGCTTTCAGTGAAGGTTGATTGGTCTTATAGTTAGCTTACGTTGGCAAGTTTGTTTGTGCAGTTCACATGGCACTGGCGAGTGTCCCTAGGGGTACAAACCAGCTTAGACTTACACTTTTCACCATAATGCCTACACTATAGACTCATACTCATACACTCTGCAAAAGAATCCTCGGCGTGCCATACATTGTCCGTTTACATAATGCACTTACGTCTCATATCGTGTATACTTTAGACTGATGAGATATACCCTAAAACACAGCCTCAACCATACACTCTTGACTGACATCACATTTTTTTTTTTTTATAGGTTTACACATGCATGGAAATTCCAATTATATCAAAGAAAGAACATACACTGGACACTAGAATATGCAAATGTTTATTACTGACGGTGGTTATCACCGACAAAGTAGGACACATATGAACAAAGGAAGTAGCTTATACTAACATGATATAGGTAGGAGCAAAAACGAGAAATAGTGGAGGGTATATACACTGTCGGTTCGTATTCTATATGGGCTTCATAATATACACTGTTGATTTATGGGATGTACTCTAACCCCATAGCCCACACTATAGACTGCATATACCCCATAATACAGTCCCGTGCCGTACACTCGAGGGCGCATGTCCCGACTTGACTAGAAACCCATAACGCCAGTGTACGCTGTTTCGATAGAATCGTACCCCACATATATACTTATACCCTAGATTATAGACCCATAGCCTACATCTTTGACTCGTGAACCCCAGCACGTGTTATTTGTAGTCAACTGTCTGGTGTAATCAGCACGATGAGGAAGTATGTTTTTCTACATAAATCATACATATGACATTAACTTACGAGCTCTTATGCTATCGTTCTTCCTATTTTTTGCTTTTCTTTGCTTCTCTTCTTTCTCTGTTTCTCATGAAGTGAGATGGATACGGTTCATATGATGATAGGACTAGGGCACTCCCGTGGGCTGATTAGTTTACACGAACAAGATGCATAAGTCGTAAACGTAAATTTGATTAAATTTTTCCAAATTCAATAATTTCTCTGATAAATCCAAACTTCCATGTCACAACCCTTTTGTATCATTTAACACCGAATAGGGCAAGTATGTAAACATTAATAACATTCTTATCTACACAACGCAGATAATACGACCGGTATGCAATCTGTCTACACAACATACGAAGGACATGAAATCATGTTTCACGTATCAACCATGTTACCGTTCTCCAAAGAAAACAGACAGCAGGTAAGTGCTCGATGTTTTTTTTTTTTTTTAATTCAGTTCTTTTCGAAGTTTTATGTTCATTTGGCTCTATTGCAGGGCAATCATGATAAATTCAATATGCAAGTCAACAGGGTATTTATCCCCCAAACTTAATAAAAAAGTAAACCGAGGTAAATTAAATATTCATTCATGTTTATGCCTTCCTAGAGAGGAACATACCCTAGCCATCGTGGTACATCTGGATATCACGTTCTATCCCGAGAAAAGGTCTTCTCCCTGGCAGACATTTTTGATTCCTTGCCGAAGGCCGAAGGAATCTATGCGATGGTGATGTCGTGTGTGCGTGTGCGTGTGTGTGTATGTGTGTATGTGCGTGTGTGACGCCTGCTTGTAAACACGATCATCTCAAGAAGTGTAACTCTGAGTGATCTCATACTTGGCATGTAGATTGCCCATATTGATTAGATGATCCCTACTGTTTTTGGTGGCGGTCAAAGGTCATTTGAGGTCACCAGAGGTCAAAATGTGAAAACCTTGTAAACACAATATCTCAAGAATGGTAAATGTGACTGATGTCATACAAGGTGTGTTGGTTGGTCATATTAAGTAGATGATCCCTATTGTTTGTGGTGGAGGTCAAAGGTCATTTGAGGTCACCAGAGGTCAAATGGTAAAAACCTTGTAAACACAATATCTCCAGAAGAGTAACTGTGGCTGATGTCATACTTGGTGTGTGGGTTGGTCATATTAAGTAGATGATCCCTATTGTTTTTGGTCAAGGTCAAAGGTCATTTGAGGTCATGAGAGGTCAAACTGTAAAAACCTTGTAAATACAATATCTATAGAAGGGACACTGTGGACTGATGTCATACTTGATGTGTGGGTTGGTCATAGTGAGTAGATGATTCCTATCCGTTTGTGGTGGAGGTCAAAGGTCATGTGAGGTCACCAAAGATCAAACTGTAAAAAATCTTGTAAAACACAATTATCGGCTAGAAGGGTATCTGTGACTGATGTCATACGGTGGTGTGTTGGTTTGGTCATATTTGAGTGATGATTCTTATTGTTTCTGGGTGGAGATCAAAGGTTATTTGAGGTCACCAAAGCTCAAACTGTAAAAATCTTGTAAAACACATTATCTCTAGAAGGGTATCTGTGACTGATGTCATACGTGGTGTGTTGGTTGGTCATATTGAGTAGATGATTCTTATTGTTTCTGGGTGGAGATCAAAGGTGATTTAAGGTCATGAGAGGTCAAACTGCTCTCAGACTTGTCGTGTGGATAATTCATGTTTGTTATAATATAACCATACTTGCAAGGATTCACAAAGCCTTTTGGCTTTCTGGTGCTTTTCATTTTGACATGGTCCCTTCCCTTCTCCACTGAGTTGCTTTTGTTGGTAAGTGATTGTGTGTGTATGAGAAAAGTAGATATCGGCAAGGAATCACTAAGTCATTTGACTTTCTGGTTTAGCATATTATTTGTATTTTGTGAGGACTCGGTGCATACATTGCCAATGCATATGTCGATTCCTTGCTGAATGAAAAAACATATACAAAACAGCTAGGCTACAAAACAAGGTGCGGGTGCTTGGTATTTATTAACTTAATTGTACCAATCACCTTCTTTCATTTCTCTAATCCACTGTCTGTAATCGCTACAGCTATTTTTCTATAACTGGTTCCAAGTAACATGATCATTATTTCGCGTTTAAGTAGTTTAATCACAGAGTAAGTTGACTGTTGAACGAGAAAGTCCGACCTACACACACCATCACTTTTTGAAGGGCTTATATCATTAAACAATACTTTACGACCAGGAAAAAAATATCACTCAGCTATGCGCCTCCCATACCAACATGCTTACGCAGTTCATTTCTGGTTCTAAACTTCATAGCTTTATTGATCTTCTCTTAAACTTTCGAAGTATCCACTGAGTTCATTTGCAATAAGTTATTCATTTTTACGGTTTTTATCTATTTACGGACAATTAGTGGTAATAAAAGTTTCGTTTTTACGAACTATAGCACTGCACACAACACTATTACATGACCTTAGGATTGGTAAACAGACGTGAAATCTGACGACGCGATGTCGTGGACAATCTTTCCCATGATGTTTTTTTTTTGGCAATCTTGGTGATGCGTGCTTTATATGCAGAGCACATTAATTTCGATGAGTGTTTGCAACGGATACATCGACCCACAATGTCAGGGCCCTGTTAAGGAAGAGGTACCCAAAGTTTCACTAACGTACGTGTGACGAATTTTAGCATATGCCTTACTAAGACCAAGTCACTTTGACGCCCGTTCGTGAAGTAGATGGTAGTTTATTAACGTGCAAAGTCAAGCGTCGTATCATGACTTTTCAACGAACTCGAAGTTGAACAGAAGTTGTATTTTGGGGTACCCGAATGACCATGAACAGAGGGTACCCTCATCTGAACTCATGGACACGATGTAAACACTTATTTCGACGTGATATGTTTTGTTTGGGGTTTCGTATCTTCACCGACGTCACTGCCCTGCTCGTCGCTCTATTTTGTCCGTCAGGCGTAAATTTAAAAACAAATGTAACTGAGGACGTGCTGTGCGCAGGTTATAGATATCGAATCCTTCCGCGCATGGGCAGTGACGGCCAGCATGTGAGTAATTGGAACGAAGAGAAATACCTTTTATTTGTAATGATTTCATTGGCAGGTCGAGAGGAAGCGACACGTGGGTAACGACATAGCAACCATCGTCTTCCAGGAAACCGACAGCATCGACAAAGAACCGACCTTTAAGCCATCAATGATAAGATCACACTTCACACGTATCCTTATCAAAATTCAATCTTAGTGATTCCTTTAATTAGCATTTTCTCGATGTGCCTTCGAAATTTATTCAACCACAAAATGATTTTCCACATCATCGTTCCAGTTTGGATTCAAGATTTCCATTTGCCCTGCACGTTCTTCATCTCACTTCGTCTTCATCCTCCATCTCCTCTTCTTGCATGTTTACTCTTTGTTTCCTATTCACGAGAGACCGAAATATGTAAGAAACCAGGACAGAAAGAAAATGTTGCTTATATTCATGTTAGTGAGCCTTATCCCTAACAAGCTTTGTCAAGTTGTGTTTTTCGATTTCCAGTTTCTCGTATTTTTTCCTGTCCTTGCCTCAGCTCCCCTTCTCACGGGCCTCTTTTCCCCTTCCCACCAGTTTCGGGTCGTATCATTCCCCTACATAGATTGGTATCTATTTTATGAGCTCACTATATAAACCTCAGCTATTGAATAAATGTCAAATTAAAATATAAAGAAGAGATGATATGAGGCACTGAAATATTTAGGAAAGAAAATGAATGGAAAGGGTTCTCAAAAATAGTCAAACTCCGTTTTATTTACAGATATAACTTACTGATTTAATGAACAGGAATAGCGTAGTAAATTTAGTATCATACCACAGTATATGACAAATATTTTGCTGTTGTTTTTTTTTTGTGATTAATTGGGTTCCCTAACACTTTGAAATTCCAGACATTTTCGCCCTAGTTACATTCAACAAGGAAGATCGTACATACAAGTAAGTTTGACTACGTAACATTCAATAAAAGTAACTCTGCTGACTGGATACTAATTGTCACGAATTCCTTTTCGCTTAGAAAATCTTTAATTAAGGATTCCTTAATTAATGTCTCTATCATATCCGCCTCCATATGAACCTGCAGCTTTTTTATCTTAAATTTACTTTCATCATTTCATAAAAAGTTTACTTGAAGTTTACTTTCAAATATATTCCATCGTAATCATTCCCAGTTCTCTTATCTCTATTGTTATTGCCTTCTCTCTTTTTTTCCACTAATACTTTTAATTGGAAACAAAATTCCAAGGGTGAAATGCCCACATCAAGAGCACTCGAGAACCTATGCGGGAAAAATGAAAGAGATTGACATTTTGTTTTTAGTCAGATTTCGTTAAAAAATTATCACGATGTACGTTTGGCTAGGAGAATTATTCCAAGAAAAATAATTTCGACGTGAGTTCTTCTAGTTTTGTTTTGTATCGTCAACTCCATAGATTACGAGTGTTTTCCGCTGAATCTGTGCCTTTGTTCGGACCGCCGTTGCCTTCTCCACCAGTATTTGACGATTTCAATGAATTTCGAGACTTTCCTCCTCGTTAAACGTACGTATTCTTACGTATTTAGTTTTTTGATGTATACTTTGTTTTTTTATTTTTTACTTATTCACCCGTTTCCTTCTGGTGACAATTCGGGTTCCGAAATGGATTGCAATATGAAATGAAATTAATGATTTCAAAATTGAAACAATTTCATTGAGCGATAAATGCCTTCATATCAATATTACATACCCACCATCCAAATGGAATAATCCAATCAAGATAATTGACCACATTAAAAATGGTATAATCCAATCAAATTAAGTGGACTAGAGAAAAATTTCAGTTAAAAAAATGGGTCTATCGCTATTGTGTGGGCATGCATGTGTGAAAACACTTGTGGTCGTTCCCCCTGTGCAGTTAATTGCACTGTTTCAAATATAGGTTATAACGTCACTATGCAATTTTGGATTATTGTTTAGTCAAAACGTATTTTATGAGAGGTGTTATCCTCCGGCTAAAATTTTGAAAATAAGACTGACAATAGATAGGGATAATAATAATAGTTTCATTTGATTAAGCAGATCTTCCTTGGTCTGAGTATTCACTGCTAAGGTGTAAACGCCAACTTCTCCAGTGAACTAATTTTAAGGGGATCCTTTAGTGTTGAGATCATTCAAACACCAGCTGACAGGGAGACGTCATTGCCGGCGTCATGGGTGCTGTGTCCGTTGATAGAAACCACGAAATTGTGATCGCCTTCTCGGTAAAGCGTGAATTTTGAGGCCCCTTCAAATTACCGCTCAGGCTACCGTAACAAATTTAATATTTGTATCTCTGAGTGGTATAAATGTGAGAAATAGCATTGATGAGAAAGCCAATACGTTTTTTTTTTTTTTTTTGAATTGAATATTTAGTTAATATCCTTTTCGATGAAATAAATGATACCGTTGGGAGCTTGGAGATGTCGAAACAGCCGACAAGGAACTTTCACTCCAAGTAATAATCATTTCTTTCAGAATAACAATCGGAATAGACATCATTTGTCCCGCGAAAAATAAGAAATAAATTCCTTTTAAATTCCCTTCCTTATTATTCATCTATTAGTTATTTTATTTATGTATTAAACTTGCTGGATAAATTTGACCGGAAACTTCGATATGTCGAAATAGCGAAAAATTATATATACCCAGCATTCGAAGTAGATCAGTGGCGTATGTACTATCACTTGTTAATTACTACAGTTTCATTTTTTTAGAACCTGACGATCTGTTTCGTCGACGCAACGCGAAAAAAGGGTTTTGTTGCGAAAAGTTACCAAAGATATTGTTAACTGCCTCCCAAGAGTCCTATGAAATGAAATTTGTTGGAAGTTTTTCCGAGTCCATGTTTGATCTCGCAACTTGTTATTGCTTTTTGTTTTGTGAATGCTATTGTTGAACCCACAATTTTCACTAATCTCTAGATTATGGACAATTTTATAATTTTAAAAATGATGGCTATAGCATTATGAAAACCAACCGAATTTTATGTTAAAAACAATGGTAACTTCCTTACAGTTATCAACGGCGAGAAGGCCGCTTTCAACACACCAGTATTTGCCAACAAACGACAAAGGACTCTCGACATGCTCATCAAAAACCTCCAACAAGAACTGCAACCGGAAGTTATGAAGGTAGGTTGGAGAAGCGGAAGTAATGACTCCCTCGTTATTGTAGCCGTTCCTGTTACAATGACATAAGTGAACCGGGGGTAATTAAAGTTCGAACGTTTGGTTGCCTAAACAGATCGTCCTCTTCTTCCACGGTTTCAAAATATCGACAGGAAGGAGCTGGCCCCGAATCCTATTTCCCGGTTAATTGTTGCATAAACAAATTGTCCGAATTTTATTACCGAGTGATTAACGAAGGAAAATATGTTAACTATGGGACGGTCGGAGAAACGTGAAAGTCTAATAGAAATTATCTGACGTTACAATGGAGGTGTAGATGAACATTAAAAGAACATCTCCCTATGCTTGATCTTAATGTCTCACCACACACATCACTTTGCGAATGAAGATTAAATCAGAATTGATTCATTGTACTGTTTGAATGAATTAATAAATGCAACAAACAAGATTAGATGCAACAGACAAGATTCGGCATAAGATAATGCCCATAATACGAAACATTTTAAACATGGTTTCAAAACATTAATATTTATATTTAACAACACATGGTAAATGACATGAATTAAAAAAAAAGTAAATTGAACTTAGGCAATTATTTGTGTTCTCATCATTCATTTGTCAAATAGCAAAATATGATGAACAAACGGTCCTTGAGTGACGTCATATCGGAACCATCTTGGAACTGGCGAAACAAGAAAGAAGAAGCACGGCAGTCTGAATTCGTTAAAACCGGTCAGGTAAGACAAGTTAGGCAATCTAATGTACCGTTTGTGAAACTATATATCTGTAGTGTTAATGTGATTTCATGGTGTTTCATGTCCCCCATGCAAAAATATTTATTTTTCAGTAACAGATCTCGATGTAGTGGCGGTTGTGTCGTTTTTGTACAGCAACCAAACTTCGACGTTTTCTGTTAGTTTAGTTTACAGTTGGTTTTCTTTTGTTTGTTTTTTAACAGGGTGTAATGCCATACACACCCCCCCCCCTCTCCCCGCCTACCCCATTGGGAAGCTTTGATAACGGAGACTTGTATATGATCAAAGGATGTCGCCAATAAATATAGAATGATGTGAGTTTCCATTACTTTTCGAAATAATAGTTTATAAAACAAATAATTGCTTTACGCGGTTTGGTTTTGTTTCAGCTCCTGAAGCTTAAGACGATCGTTAAAGGTGATGCACCGACGAGCCTTGCCACTACCAGCCTATTAAAGAGAGAAGTAAGTTATCAGATAGCTGGACAGAGGAGAATTGAATTAATCGTTTTCCTACACTCACAAAACGTGACGGTAAAATAAGAACTCCACAACTTTTAGGTAAAATTTTACACACAGTTACTGTAAGTCATGTGTGTAGAATTTTACCTAAAAGTTACGGAGTTGCTATTTTACCGTTACGTTTTGTGAGTGTAAGGCACAATACTTCACTCAGTCAAAAAAAATGAGTTAAATCGCCAAGCTGAGTTGGTGTAAGACAAAGCAAAAAAGAAAAGTACATAGCCGCCAAAAACGAATATCGGCCAAAAACTAGGTACAAGAACTTCAGGGCGATTTAAAGGACTCAAACCCACTATGTGCCTGCTTAGCTTCTTATTTTTAGAGTTCCTTTTCTCCGAAAACGAATATCGAATTTTCTTTGCCGAATGAATTTGCAAATGCTATCCTTGTAATGTGTGTAATCGTTAGGAGACATTTTTGTAATTGGTCTAATTGGTTCTCTTGTCCCCGAAGTGATTCTACTGGTTACCCTTTTGTTTGTTTGTTTGTTTGTTTGTTTGTTTGTATGTTTGTTTGTTTGGTCGTTTGTTTGGTCGTTTGTTTGCTTACATGAAAAACACCTCCTATTTGCCTTTCGAATTCGCTGACAAACGTTGAGGCTTTAGATTCTTCCTCAGGCATGACTTCTTGTTAGTAATATATAACGACGGGTAGTTGCTAGTATGCAAACCCAAACCTGTCATCATGACGTCAGTAACTCTTTTAATTACAATTAAACTCATTATTTTGGGGGATTGTTCACCCTGAAAAGGTGGATTTTTATTCATTTCAATTTAAACTGTATACGCGCAACGGTCCACAATCAGAGAATTCCAGTTATAACTATGGTTAAGACACACTTCAGCGTAACAGTATACATACCGCACATTTATTAAACTTTTATGTCGCTAGTTTGTAACTTACTTTGGCTGACCAGGACACTAAAGATTAAAACAAAAGGTCACCCTTGATAACATTTCACTACTTTTTTGCAGCAGCTCTCCTACCGTTGCTATGTTTTTCTCTTTCAGTCATTGAAATTTCTAAAGAGACTTGGGCCATCGATCACAAAAAAATCGAAGTGAAACTAGCTGTTGGGTGTCTTAAAAAATAATAATGACATGCTATAATTTGGGAGTATCACATCCATGTGATAATCTTTAATCTCATGTCGATTCATTCGAGGGAAGAAATATCCAAAAAGGTGTAACCCATGCTTTCCCGGCAGTGACTGTGCGAATGGGCGTGTTGCGTAATTGCTGCCATTCTAGTGAAGACCGTATGAAAAAGGTTGCACTCATATCATGGAGAAAACTGTATTTCATAAAGGGTCTGCTTTTGGAATTAATTAACTCAATAGCACCATTTCAGGTAGTCTTTATTCAGTCCATAACTAGTATAAGGTTACACACTTGCATTAAAAATCTACATATCTTAATTCCTTCCACCCAATTATAACACAAACAATGTAAACAGGCCCTGAAGGGTTTTAGCATTGAATTCTATGGAGTCACGAAATTACTCTTCGCTTTTCACATTATTTAATGTTTTTAACGAGTTTCTGTAAGAAAAAATAAAAACAATCCATTTTAATTACGAAAAGTATGCAGTTTGTTAATTTCGTTATTTTATTTATTTCTATTCTTTCCTTATCCACTCCTCAAGCCGTGGGAGCCTCAAGTCCTCTTAAGCGATTTTCCTCACGATATTACTTGCGGTGATGCATGGGGTGAGTCGAAAAGAAAAAAAAATCATATCGATAGATGTATATGTTTTTCGAAGAGCCAAACGTGAAGTGAAGGCATATCAGTTGGTAACCATGGTAACATGAAGGTGAAAAGTCGCTCAGTACCGGCGATGACCCCCCTCCTCTTCTGTTTTTTTTTCTTTTGATTTGCGTCATTACTGTTGTTGTGATCTTCTTTTTTCTCTTTTTTTTTTTGCTATTTGCTTACAAAAAGAAAATAGACAGGTGGTCCTTAGTTTTGCTGTTTGGCTTGTTCTGTTCAAGTCGGTAAAAATGATAGAATTGAGATCAGGGACCAACTGCAATGAAACTGCAAAACAATATTGTTAAGTATATGTTTACAAGTAACCGTATACCGCTCATTAGATATGCTAAAAACGCAAATTTACATTTTGGTAAGGTTAAGTGGCTCCAGCGGGGAGTACCTCAACAGGACTCGAGGTTGTACGAAGAATGAAAATAAGTCTTAAGTCTTGGGATAATTTCTTTACAGATATATCTAGCACTGTTCGAACAAAAACAATTCTTCGTGACTAAGCTAAAACCACAGTCACCTGGGACATACTAATACATATAAATGTATTTACATATTGCTCGTTACTCGTTCATCTGTTGCAATTAATCAACGTGCTTACGTCATTAAAACGTCGTTTTACGTAACCGTCATGATGCTGACCTGATGTTTGTTATTGTTTCTTTTTTTAACTAACCCAGGAGACAAGCTACTCGTTGCAACGGAGGCTGGAACATTCGTGATTGAAGGTAAATGTTTTCTGACTGTATTCTCACAACATGCTTTACCTGCCAAGAGTGTCAATGTGTTTTACATGATTAAAAAAAACATAGGTCTGTCAACCGAATTAATTACGACGCGTAAAATTAAAAAAAGAAGAAAACATAACTGCAATAATACAGAAGAAACTGATAAAGCGTAAGGATTTGAGAACAGGAATAGCATCTAAAAAGTGAATTTTTAGCTTAAATTTAAAGCAAATGAAATTTCGAATTGCTATAATGTCACGTGACAGAGTGTTCCACTGGGGTGAAGAGAGAGAGAAAGCACGACTGACTTTCAAGAAGTGTTGTGTACGGCCTTCTAATGAATTGTATGGTAGACGGATTGTCAAGAAAGTATTTATGATACGCTCACCCATGGTTCCTTGGAACCGTTTGAAAAGTTGATAATTTTTATTCATGTTTTTTTTTTCTTAAATATTATCCTCTCTTCATGCAGAGGGAGGCAATCCTCGGATCATGTTTGATAAAACTGTGGCGATTAAACAGCTGACGGTTGTTGAAGCCCATGGGTTGCTTCTATTCAGAGCTGATAAAGGTATGATAACAGCAAACATTACACAGTGACGTAACTGTTGCAAGACATCTATTCTTTAGAGACGGGCCGGTGAGGTGTGGGAGTCGAAGGTTAAGGGGGTGCGTGCGTGGGTGGGTGAAATGACTTCCAAAAGCTTCAGTGCAGCACGATCCCGTAATTCTCCGGCACATACAACGTCGAGAAGTAAACTCCACCGTACTAAACAACTTTTAATTCATGGTCAGGGGTTTCCTGTATGTTCTAAAAACTGAAGTGTAGATAGTGACTCATGAAATGCCATTTCCAACACATGTGAAAAGTGTGAGAGGAAACGACACACCTGCATCCGCGTTGTCGTACAAACACTCAGTGAAGTGTTACATTAATAACATTTAGTCAAAGTTATTTACATGACCTTTCAGGATTATTACATCAACACCTCCTGAAGGAACCCTTTTCTAGGCATCCAAGTGTTGTTTCAAAGTTCGAGAGGTTGTTTCTACACTTTTTAAAGAACCGATGTGTATGCACTTTACTTGGGCTCCATGCTGTTTCTATTTATTCATTTATGGGTAGGTTGGGGTGGGGGTGCAGCAATATTATCGTTACTTAAATTAAAATATGATGCTACTTATTATGAACATTTTGATATATTATTTCATTTAAAGCCCTCGTGACTTCCTTCCTTAGGGTATTGAATCTTACTGATTTCGTATTTATTTCTCGTCTTCAGGAAAAGAAGGAAGAATCTTTGTTTTCAGACTCTCTGACTTTGAAGGGGAAGACAAAACCGATCACGTCAGGAACAAAGCCGATTGTAAAGATCATAAACTTGAAAAGACCAGAGGTAATTAAACGGCTGAAAAGGAATATGCAATTGAGTGTATGGCACCTCACCGGCGAAATATATATCGAGCATAAATCACCGGTTACAGAACCTTATGAAATTGACCACTCCCATGCATTAGAACTGTAAACAGCTCCAAACTCATTCCTTCATTTTACATTCCCCTCTCACATTATCACACTAAGGCGCCTTCATTATTTTTTTCGTTGATCAGACTTGTTTTTATAAATTTAAGTGATTAATTGAATTTGATCAACGTGGTTAAAACACCCCTTTCAATAATCTCATCAACCGAACTCCTTTGCAAAGGAACGGCACACTGGGGCGACCGTCCCTTCCTTGGGCATATTTTTGTGTTTTTACATTTAATGTTTCGATGGTGTATTTTTCTATCTTAATGTGGCTAAAAAGTTTACCTGCATGTTCACCATTTTCAGCGATCCGGGAGACATGTCTCGGGCGGTTTGCTTCAGTCTATGGTGGCGCATAGACATTTCACCTACACTCCCACACCCCCCCCTCATTGACAAATTTCTGACAAAGCAATTGTTTCCATCCCCATTCCCTCCCTCTTTCGAATCCAGTAATTTGTCACTTATTTCACCTAAAGCTTATTTTATGTTTAACTACCTTGCCATCGCAGGTACCACTCTATTCGCTGTGAGCCGACCAGGGGGCAGCCACCTTCGGATGGTAGTGGCAATCGGTAAAAAGATTTCCCTCTTCACGTGGAAGCACAGCGCCGCTTGGTCAGCCTGGTGTACGGTGGCCGATACAGACACGATCGAAGGATTCCAGTTTGTCAAAGTATGTTTATCATAAAACTTGAGGGTGGGGGGTCAGAGGATTGTTGAGAGGATAAGTTTAAAAGAAATTTGGTTAGTTCACAGATATTACAAGGAAACGATTTATTTTTTATTTCTGTTTTGGAAATTTTTCAAAAACCGAAATTAAGGATCTGCAATCTGCAATGCAGTTAAAACACACCGTAATGCTTACTTTTAAAGTGGTCAAGTGAGCACCGTTCAAGGTCAAAAGCACGGAAATATAGCACGTACATTTACTTATTGAAATCCCAAAGGAATAGCAGATGAGTATGGTTTAATACTTCTCAGCTAGATTTCTCAGGGGGGGGGGAGAATTAAATAAGAATTAACAAAAGTAAATCATTTGCAAATGAGTATTCCGTATGTTACGGTATATTTTATAAATCATACACAACACGTAAAAGTCACGTAAAAGCCAAAAGTTACAGGGCCATGAAGTGCATTATTTTCTGCTCTTGTGGAAGTTCAAACTACCATACCGCACGAAACCCAACTGCTGCGTTGCCGTTTCCTTTTCGGGTGCCTTCGAACTTCAGTGATACCACTTAAAGTATGCTACTTCTTTGAAAAAAACAAATGCCAAATTCTTGCCTTTTTTGTAAAACCTACAAACAGTATTAGGTTCGCATCACCAATGTCTTGTAAAAAGTTAAAAAAAAATCAACTTTAGTGACATATAAAATGGTCATTATTACGTCCACGTAGTAGACTACATAACATGTACCAGTATATATTAGATGCAAGTAGTACTGTCCGTCACCGTGGAACAATCTTTGGTGTGCACGCTCGTGGACGAGAAAATGAAATCTCAATTCAGATCGATTCATTGTTTGTTGATTATAATATAGCAACTTAATGTTTGGAGGAAATAATCCTCGTGCCCCCAGGATATCACGCTGTAAATATTCTTGATGCGACGTCATATATCAGACTGTCGATCTACCGTCAATAGTATCTTCCAAAATTCTTTGTCGGTGTCATTTACTATCATAGTATGCGTCAGATTTATACGCGCGACCTGTTTATGATACATTCTAACCATGGAAGGAATACATGATACAGCATGGAAGGGACTTAACTTTTTATCATATAAATTTGTAATATTTCACCCCCCCCCCACCCCTCGTTTCTCTTCCGTAAACAACTTATCGTTACACTCTCCATCAGGAGCTGCCAGCTGGAGACGTCCCTTCTGTGATCGCTCTGGTAGATGGAGTCGGCGGAGACAATGAAATCTGCGTCGGATACAAGCATCAATTTGATCTCATCAACGAAAAATCTGGAGAAACAAAGAAGCTGATCCACCTCGACTCTCAGAAAGTAAGATTTCATCTTTTTTTTTTTTATATCTGCGCCAATTTTTTTATTAGCTCTTTTACCACTTCCAGTCCACTCACCCCACTCCCAGTCCTCTCACCCCAGGCCCCACGATCAAATCCAAGCGCTCACCTTGGATTTGCAGAACCTCTTGATTCTCCAGAAGAGAGACCAGTTTAAAGATTTTCACGTCCACCTCCCCCCCCCCCACCTCGTCGCTCACCATACTCTCATAGCCCGACGAATGAGAGGATCCACTTATTATAATTACATACAGAATCAACTGCACCAGATTGCAGTGGGAAATGGGGAAGGGGTCAGGTGCGATTTTATATAAAATATTCCTAAAATTTGATGTTCGTTTGTTGACGCAGTTTGTATAAAACAGAAAATTAAATTTCACTCTACTTTTTTGTTAAGCATATTTTGACATAGCGAACACGTACCCAAACACGTTAATAATAACGTGGAAATACATGAAAGACTGTGCTATGTTATTAAAGCAAAAGTTCTCGCAACATTTTTATTCATTAGCAGGGTTGTTTGTAATTTATTAATTTATCTTTAATCTTGTTCTGAAGGTTTCGTTTGTATCCGTTCTGGATATTTACGAAGAAGACGAACCAGAGGTTCTACTGTCCTACAACCGTAAGTTCAGTGAAACTTAACAACAATAATCATCATCACCATTGCTACCAGCCATCATCATTATCATATCCGCAATCATCATTACCACCATTATCCCTGTCAAGTCATCTATATTCTCATCGCCATCGTCTTCGTCTCACCATCCATGATTATCATCATCGTCATCACTATTAGCATGCAGCAACATAATATCATCACTATCATTACCATCATCATTATCGCCATCACCATCATCATCAATGCCATCATTATCATCATCATCATCATCAACGCCATCTTTATCATCCACTGTCATGTTTGTAGTAATCGTCATTATCATCATCTATTATATTATCAGCACATGTCCATCATCACCACCACCATCATCATCACCACCACCATCATCATCAACGGCATCATTTTCATCACCATCATTATCATCGTCATCATCATTACCATCAACAGCACAATTATTACAAATAATGGACACATTTTGTGGAATGTTGTGGAAATCTCTGAATAACGTTGACAGTGGTCTTGTATTACTTAATGATAGGAGTAGATTAAAAGTAATAGCAATGTAGATTCATTTTACAAAAAAATTTACTTTTGTTCCCTATTAATGGCGGCTATGGATGGGAAGAGGAGGTGGTTGAGGTGAGCATTAAGCGAATACAGATACAAAACGTAGATGTTACGCCAACCGATCCGGTCAACAACAGTTGCCACACATACAAAAAATAGATTAAAACCATCGTAAGCATTGCCTTTGTAAGTCTCTTGAAATCCGTCATTATGAGTGTAAACATGTTTTGACAAAATACTTTCATTAATATTTAACAGATTTGTCAAAGTTCGCACATCTCGGGAACGATCACAGCTCTGACTTTGACATTCATTGGAACGGGGCTCCGACCGCCATCGGTAAGTTGATGTATCAGCTGCTCAGCTGCATACTTATCATGCAAGTTCAAAACAGGATTTAAAATATGAAAAAAATGTCCGACTTTTTTCCAAAAATGTCTGACTTTTTCCAAAAATATTACGTTTTGCTTGCAAGTTATGTTACATCTTCGTTATGTTATATCTTTGTTCAATGTCGAAGTGGAACGTTCATCACATCGTATTCAACGGCGTCTTCCCCCCCCCCCCCCTCCACCCACCCCTTCTCCCAAACCTTAGAAAACAATCCTGCAACTGTATGAATCAGATGCGATTTGGTGCAAACGAAAGTGTACAATTTTTTTTTTTTTTCTAACTTCGTTTTCCTTATTATAAAGTCTATAAACGATTTTTAGTCCACCTTTTGGTATTTTCGGTATCCTCTTTACCCTCCCTCATGAATCCGGTATTGCACGTATTGAAAACTGATATATGGATATAAAATATCAAACAATAGCCGAAATGTGCTGTCATTTTAAGTTCACGCTTTGTGCCCCACTTTTCTTCAGTTGGCATTCTGGCATACACGTAGACACACCAGGCAGAGCCTTTACATCTGTATATGCTTATCACGTTTCCAATGTGTCCCCAACGAATCTCGACTACTTTCTCTTCGAGAATTTAATTAGCTTGCTCTCGACTAGACGAAATAAATCTGGACCTTTACTAATTACGTACACATACTTATATATATGTACACCTTTGCATGTCATTACTTACCTTCGATCTCGGCAGATTTGTTGTTGCATTTTGTGCAGCTCTCTTGAGGACGATACAAATTAAACTTCTGAGACATTTTCCCCTCGATGAGAAGTAATCGAATTAATTCATAGAATTACAGATAAAAGATTAATGGAAGTTGCTCAATGTCTTTCTATATGTGTGTTAATTACCTCATAACTTGAGGCCCTGCACGTTTAGGGTCCTCAACTATATAGACGGAAAGTGGATCAGCTTTTATCACAGCCACCGGTTGGTTAATGAGAAGAATGATGAATAATTTGAATGGTCCTTTGGCATTTTAGTGACTGGATGATTCCAGCAACAGCACAACAAGGTGTTTTTATCAGATCCTCAGATATGCGGATGGTGCCGACGTGCAAACTTCCGTTCGTTTATGGGGTGTTTGTCTCTCCGTTCTGCATAAGTGGCTTAAATAACAGGGGGAAAGTGTTTCTCCTACATCTAGAAAGGGATTAACCGTTAATGCAAAAAAAAACAAAAAACTATTGAGGTATTTAGACAAGGCAGTTTCCTGTAATATTTCGATAAACATGCATTGATATGTAGTCATTTATTTCAAGCGTATGTAAATCTATGCACAGGGCAGTGCCCTTGGGCAATAGTCCCTCTTGCTTGGCCCGTTTTTTTTTAACAAAAATCTTTTATTTTGTTTCTTTTACAGCCTGTGCATTCCCTTACATCATTGCCTTCACTCACCATTCAATAGAAATTCGTCTGGTTATCAATGGGAATTTAGTGCACACGATGACCATGCCAAAGCTCAGGGTGATTTCAACGAAGGTACCATAATAAAGTCTATTCTTCTTTGTACCTGAAAGACTGAAAAAGAATGTAACCTGCTCCGAATGTTCCAAATGTAACCTGACCACTGGTAAATTGTTGAAGCGGGCCGGGTTTTATGCTTCATTATTTGCTTTTCCACTCAAGAGTGTCAGATTGTGGTAGTATCAGTTGTCCTTTTAGTTTAATATTTAAGATATGGGGCTCATTGAGTTGAAATCGATAAGGTTGTGAGGATTTTGAACATGCACATAGCAATGTTTGTAAGTATAGTTTAATTAGTCAAGTTTTACATCCAAGTTATGGAAAAGCCAACAACAACAACAAAAAATTACCCTAACTTGTACTTGCTGGGTGCACATGAATTAGTACTAAAGCGAAAAGTGTCTGGTCACTAACTTTCAAAAATCAAAATGAATCTTTCATATAGTCGACCCGCTCGTTAATGTTCCTTTGTATGTGACACAAGGAGATCTGCTTATAAGTTTGACCAAGTGTGCGCGGGAAAGTGGTCAGGTTTAGGAAAACTGCGAGTGACTGTTTTAACAACTCAGCGTACCTCTTTAATGCCCCTGTGAATCTTTCACAACCCATAGATCATAATACTCTCGGCCGAAATCAGACCACAGCTGAAAGTATATATATTTTGTGAACCCTTCTCAGATGACTTATCACAACTGTGTAATGCGTTGAGATGAATGAGTTGAGATGAGGTGCACTGGTGCTGTCGTGCAGGTGTACTGCGTTCAAATGAGGTGTAATAGGTGTAGATGTGGTGTAATGCGTTTAGGTGAGGTTTGAGGCATTCAGATGAGGTGCAGTGCTTTCAGGCGAGGTATACATGTACTGCGTATAGATGAGGTATATAATGCATTTAAAAATGTGCAGTTGGATGCGGTCAGGCATGCATGTTGACGTGTGATGCATAGAGATGAGCTGAAATGCGTTCAAATGAATCTCGAAAACTCAATTTGTTTTAACGTTTCGTTAAGTTCTTAAGTTGTAACTACCATACCACAAGCAACTGTAGCTTGGTTTTGCTACACCGTTTTATCAATGCTAATTTGAAGGCTGACTCTTCTGAAATATGCAACGTACACTTTAAACACAAGCTGACACGAACCTGTCCTGCTACCAAATCGATCGTGTGTATCAACAGATGGCAATTATTACCAGATTCATCAGGTCTGTCCACCTTGAAGTGACGAGAATTATACCGTGAATTATGTTTCATACTCAATTGAAATCACTGACACATGCATGGGATGCATATGCTACTTTTACGCATGCGCGCATCAAGTGGATGTAAAGAGAGGGCTGCATCCTGGGTGGTCGAAAGCCCGGTCTGCCTCAATCATATAAGCGTGTTTGACGATATTACAAGTTTGAAGTACAATATGAAAAATATTCGCCCTTTTCCCAAAGGATCCAAGTTGGGGTCAACCAAAGTACCCAGCCCAACCTCCCCTAAAGGGAGAAGGGCCGCGTGTGACTCCTAGTGGCACCCCTCTACGTTTCCATGGGTTACATTGTGACTTTCTGTTTCCTTTTCAGTGTGATATGTATTTTACCTCTGCAAACCACGACTTTCTCCAACCAAGTCCGAGAGACCCCGTAAAATCCTTCAGCCCCATGGCCAGTCCAACATCCACACCGCCAGGTACTGAGTGATGAAACTTTTCATTATACTTTTGTGTGTGACATACTCCACCTAGCGTGTTATTCATAAAGTAATTGGTTACAATTCACACTTTGAATAATTTTCTTTTCTTTCTTAGGTTGTTTTTTTTTTTTGTTTTATTTCTTTCTCTACAAGATATTTCACGTTGTATTTATGTAGTTTTAAAGGTCGTGTGACCGGCATCTAAAAGAGGGCTGACTTCATTCAGAAGTTGCAGATTGAAAGCCTGCATGAAAATCGGTTGGAATTACCTATCGTTTACCGTTTTGTTATATGACTTTTGAAAGTTTGATGAAAATGAAAAACAAAAATGACATGGAGTGTTGTACAGTGGCAACATTTACTTTTTAACCCTTTACATATTGTCTTTTAATTACTGGGTTTCACCATTGGTAAGTGATATCGATGTCATTGAAGAAAATATATGTTTCCAAAACAAAACCCTATGGGTATATGAAATCTTTAATTGTGATTGAAACAAAGGTTAAGTAAACAAAGGATAACATAAGACATATCATAGGAGTCCATCTCTTGACGTCACAAATTTACATACTTAGCCAACTTTATTCATGATTCAGGTGTGAGACAGGAATTTGCCTGTAAAATTGTCAATATTTAATGGATTGTGATGGAATTTGTGGCTATTTACAACTATTTTCAATGCCCAATACACCCAGTTCTTCCACATGTAACCTTCATGTCATGCTACCTTTAAATTAGTTTCACCTATGAAAAAGTTGTTCATAATATCATTGAATTTTTAGGCCTCATGAAACTTCATGAGAGCTGGGTAGCTCAGTTTATTGAACGCAACACTTATACACATATTCCCCAGGCAGAGAGTTCTGATAACATTGAACACTTCAATATCTATAGTAAGTTTTTGTCTATAACTTCCTTGTACATCTGAATTGAAGACGAAATTCTTCAAATATCCGCTCGAAAAGTTGGGAAACATAAAAACAAATAATGAAATGTAGCGTATTTTGGCTGTGGTTGACATTATATACCAATACCCAAATTTATAATTTAAAGGTGGGTTGCTCAGTTTGTAAACCTTACTTCCTGCGACAGCTTTGCCCATTTTACTTCTTATTTTAATTTCTGCTCACATTATGCCTTTAGGTCTGTCACCGTCGAGTACAGGGGTGAAGATATTGAAGATTCCCTTGCTCAGCCTCATAGGTCAAATGCCCGAGAGGCCAGGAGCAACCCCAACGACACGGGTTAAATCCTTCATCTCACCACTCGTCAACAACAGCGATTCACCAGAATTGAAAACCAGGCATCCCCACGAGGACAATGGACTAACCCTCAACGTAGACAGCAACTTGCAAGTGGCGAACGGATCCGTCGCAATGAAACCGCCAAACAGACAGTACAGAGAATATTCAGACTCGGGTTATGAAGAATCTGACTACTCTTTCGAATCGCAGGACTCGCTTCCGGTCAAAACGTTACAATCTCCGAAACTTAATGGCTCAGCCGAGGCCAGGAGAAAACTGTTCGGCTGTCTGAAATCTCCTCGACAGGCTAGGAGAATGATAAGTCCTTTGGCGTCAGATAGTAGTACGAAAGGGGAATTTTATTCCGGATCCAGTCCGCTGAGTTCACCAGCTATGCGAAAGCGATTTGATTCTTGCCATTCTGATGTATTCCCACCAAGCCCTAACTGGGAGAGTAAGGAAAGCCGAAGGGACTTGTTGTTATCGACGGATTCGGAGACCAGTTTCCAAGACAACAAGCTACCAAGAGGTCTGGCGTTGTCAAACGACAGCAGCAGCAGCAGCATCTGCAGCGACAGGTCACAGACTGAAGCAGAGATGAGGGCAGAACTCTTCGGCAAGCATCCCAAATTGGAAAGGTTAAAAGAGAATTCGATTACGATGTTTAACACAGAACTAGATGAAACAGTGCTACAACAGACAAACAGTAAGGGATTGGTTAGGCCGTTCGCTCTGTCATTATCAATGGACGATGAAGATATCGACTTGAAATAACGGCAGGTATTCTCTCTACTCACTGAGTGAGCTATGGCGGGCACGTGGCCGCCATAACTCACATAAACTCCATGACAGAACTGTAGTCAAGATGCTAAATAAACTCTGATTTTGATTCGACGAACAGTGAGAAGTCACTGACAAGCTACAGCTAGAAGGCTTAAAACATAGGGAATAAAGAGTAATGTGTCCTAACTTACCATTTTTGTCAACTTTGTGGAAGTTGTGGCGGGATGATCGGTATCCAACGGTGAAGATAGGGAACCAAAATGGTTTCAGGCTGGTTGATGATTTGCTCGGGTGACCTACCGTTTGATATGAGCTACAGTTGCGTAACGTAATTTTGCACCTAGGAGCAAAGCAAATCTCACTGAAGTTTTTTGTCTCTGACATCGTCAAATTTACAGGCACAGTTGAGGAAACCATTAGTCCACCCCTACAGTAAAATCATGGGCCTCAGTTGTTTATTCTTCTCTCTACCATGTTTCACCACATCTTAAAAAAAATGCACGTGTCCATTAAAAGCTGAAGTGGCACTCTTCCCGGCAATATGCAGTTGTGTGTGAAAAGAACAATCAACATGGATGTCAAATTAAGGCTGTAGGCAGACTTAAGTTTGTGGTACTATAGTTTTCCCCCAGAACTGCGTGCACTGATTCTGCATTATGTGAACATTGCTTTGAACAAGAAGGGTGTTTGAACACTTGAATTTTATGGCTGTTAAAATGAACTGCATATAGGCCCATATATATGCATTAAATGAGAACACTGATTAGCCATTTTCTAGCAATTTAATCTTAAATCTCAACTTAGAACTGGTTGTGGGACAGTGGACAAACCCATTTTCCTAATTTCCCACCATTGAAGTACAGCATCCTGTTAAAGGGGTAGTACAATGGAATCTTCATCATCAGTTGAACTTTTGGCATGCTTGTATTTTCCCTTTGGCCTGCCTTTTGGAGGCAAATTAAATTCTTTGCCTGTGTGCAGCACATTGTGGATTACCAGTTTATCTTGTTACTGTTGTTTGTCTCATATGTGGAAGCACTTGTGAATGAAGTACAGTTCATACCATGATGTTAAAACCTAATCATGCACAAATTTTTATCAATGTATTAAAAATGTATCAAAATGTTGTATATATATATATATATATATATATATATATATATATATATAGTGGATGGATGGGTGAATGTATATATGGATGGACTGGATGAATTAGATTGAACTGATGAACATTACTGTGAATAAACATTCATGTAGAGAGATTATAATATATATAACTATGTAGTTTCTTGCACAAAGACTTACACAATATTCAAAATGACATGACAAATATTTTATGTATCAAAAATTTTATTATTTTTACATTCCAAATGACTTTATGTACATGTGTAATGTTCTCGTTTTTGTATGGCTTTAACATGGGTGCCTTGTATGGCTATTGTTTGCTTAATACTTGCATTTGATATCACACGTTTTTACACAATTTCATTGACCAGTCAGGAAAAGACAGAATTAATGTGGTTAAATATACGTTAAATGTGAACAGATGATTATCCTTAATGAGGACTTTCCCTTATCGTTGCTGTTGTTTCAAAGCTTACTGTGTGAATATTTAACCAACTCAACAATAATCTCTGTACACGTGTACATAAAATATATAGAACAATATATGTTGTGCAAATTTTAGAGGTCACAGCATATTGTAGATGTATGTTCTTTCACGTAATGAAATTTGTTCTGACATCTGTTGCGACTGCAGAGAATCTATTCGGTGAGACTGCTGCAGGCTCATGCCTTGTGATGGTTTACATGGTTCTGTGCTATTTAACTTCTCTGATGCATATAATGGTGGTAACTCTGCCTAACACTTCTGGTCTCCAGAGCGTACAAAACTTGATTACCATTCTTTACGATGTTTCAGCAAGAAAAGGCGATTGCAGGGATACTGGTCTTAAATTACTATCTTGATACTGAACTTGTAAACTTTACACTGACGTATTTAGGGACATAGAATGAATCCAATTCAACGAGCCAAGTGTGATGAGAAAACAATGAAGACTTTATAAGACAAGGTCAGAGGTTAGTCTCAGATGATAAAACCCATAGTCTACCTCGTTTTGAAGACAGCAAGTTTGTCAGAAATTTCTCGCATTCCTCCTTTTTCCTTTTGTACAATGTCAACATGTTCTTTTCAAAACTTCCAAAATGAGATTTGGGTTTAGTCTCACATGTTCAAAAATCTTTTCCTGAGCAGTTTCCAGCTGAAAAAAAAATTAGAAATTCCAAAATAGAGACCAACCATGAGGAGCAAGCAAACTACTGCACAGCAAAAGGGGAATATTCTCACAAGGACCAATTGCTGTCCATGTTTGAGATCGTTCCTCAGGAATGAAGTATCGACTACTCCTTCAAAAAGCAGGCTGTATTCTCTCCAGTGATACTAACACATTACCTCAGTACCATTTAGTCAGCCTACACTCTATTTCTTTCATAGTTTCAGCACTGATTTATAGCCTATTGTAATCACCAGTGTTTGCACTGGATATCTGGGTACCTGACAGACAATGATAGCGCCCCACATTTCTACCCATGATCCACAGATTCACCGAGAAACATGTACGTTGTACGTGTGACAAAATTCAGCATGTATGCTTACAGTATCTTACCTTGACTAAAAACATTTCATTGCTATGCCTGTACGAAAGATGCTGTGTTTATAGTAACATGCAAAATAAAATGTAGTGTTATGACTTCATGACAAGTCTCCACAACTGTTTGAATTAATATCGATAAATTAATGATTAATATGTTGCTGATGTTAAATACAGTTCATTTTTCTATTGGCCAAACATTTTCCAGTATCATGCTTTTTTACGTCAGGCTTTGTGAATGTTTCCAATCTGACTATCTTCACAAAGGTAATGTTCACCATGAGATAGATACAGCGTGAAAGGGAGCTTCACGGGGACTCTCGTAATTGCACCAAAGAAACCCTGTTGTAAAATGACGTACTACGGTATTACAGAGCAGACAGTCTAAGGATGGTGGAGTTTTGATACGTGAAAATTTCCCGATGCACTCACTGTATTTTGTAATCTTATCCAGCAAGACACTGTTTTTCTACCATAATTTTCACAGTCATCATGTTCTGTTCTTTGGCTTTTAGTTGTGTGTTCAAGTAATTTCTGTTGGTTACTTCTACAACATTCATTTCTCTAATATGATACGTGGTGCTGATCAAGTAAATAAAAACACCTTTCTTTATACCACACATTATTTCATCTGTGCTGTCATTTCTTTGCATTACTATATGAGCCATGCCAATGAGCTTTGAACTGAACTTTTCCTGTTACCCCCAGTTAGCACCTAACCCCCACCCCCAGTTAGCACCTTCCATTCATTGGGATATCATGTCCATGAAAAATCGACTATTATCCACTATTAATTACAATCAACACTTAAAGGAGTGCCAAACTTTACAGCTGTAAATTAGAATCTTTACCTTTTTTAACCAGCGTAACAAAAGACCAGTAACCCTGATTCATAACTGTTGCCGTTTAAGCAACATCAAGGGTGTGGAAAAGAGGTTGAAGTTAGCAAGCTCATTCAACAGATATGGACTTACTACAACCACTAAATTGTGAGTTGCAGTGCATTCTATGAAAAGGATCACCTGTAATTAAAAGGATTAACTCCAATTTGTCTGCATGACATACAGTAACACCATAACTTACTGTATATGTTCTTCATACTTCCTTTCAGATGTGTCAATCTGATGTAAAACCTGCATATACTTTGAATGTTTTCTTTTTCATGCCTCCCCCCCCCCCCTTCCCTTCTCTCTGTCATCCACAGAGTCAATTATTTACACCTTCCTCACCTCAGTTATAATCATTATAGCCACATCATTTGCCTATGTTATGCATTGCTGGATAAGTCTTTTACTTTCACTACAGGGAGTGGTGAGCCTTCAGTATGTGAGAGGTTTGACACCTGATATGTCACACAGGGTGTCTACCAGAAGAATAAATCCATCACAGAATGTTTCCTGTATCTTTGAAATGTCCTCTCATGGCACTTTCAATGTATACCAAACCTCTATAGGATCAGGGTGTCTTCTTACAATCTGTTGTATCTCCCTGCTCAAGATCCTTCTTCCATTTTTTCTTCCTCTATAACTTCAGCAGGAGTTCCATTTGCAGTTTCCTCTGCTTTCTCAGTGTCCTCTGTTTCCTCGACCCAACCGTCATCTTCCTCCTCGTCATCATCCTCTTCCTCCTCCTCTTCTTCCTCAATACCTTCATCGTCATCATCGTCGTCATCTTCATCATCGTTCTTTTCCTCTTCTGTTTCCTCTTTACCTCCAGAGGAATCGCCGCTGTTTTCCTTCAGCTTCTTCCTTTGTTCCTGAGCTTCCTTCTTACTTTTCTGTTCTTTCCTAAATTCTGGAATAGGTGTAAATATTTATGAAAAAGAAGCAGTTCAAAAATGGTGAGACCTATTTTGAAGCACTAAAAAACAACTGACTTTTGAACAATGCCTTCTGCCTGAAAACAGCTGTCCCCCTCTTCAGAAGATAAAACATCTTAGAGGTATGCTTATTGCATCTTTTTTTTAAGGGTATTTTAATTGATTGTCTGCAAATATTCAGTTGCTTCTACCAGAGACAAAAAGGACGTACAAACATGAATGTATGGAAGCTATACTTTCCAACAAATGGAAATGCCACCTAAATAATGCTACTATAACCTACTAGTCCCCCCCCCCCCCCATCTCTACTTATATATTCAGCAAACAATACATATGCCTACAAAGATACCTAGTTTTTCTGTGTGGTTTAGCTTTTCACCATGCACTTCACTTTCCTTTTTCCCCACCCCCCAACTTTTCCCTCATACTCTGAAAGGCCTTCTCTCTCTCTGCAGCTTAAACAAAATGCAGAGTGTGAAAGTCATTTCAGATTACTGAACATGCAATGTTAAAGCAAGCAAGGCTCTGTCAAAGAGAATCACCAATAAAATGCAGGAGAAATTGTAAACAGCTCACAATGCATATTCTTGAAAGAGAAATAAATTGTGATTAGTAGCTGAGCTGAAGCCGGTAGAGCTGGATGAGTTCTTAACAATTTACCCTTACCCCATATGAACTTAGTAAACAGATTTATCAAACTAAAACTCACTGAATACATATGGAGAAGGGGCTGATCAGTTTGTCAGGGACAGACATTTTTCTAATTGGGACTGTCACTTAATTTATGGGTTATTTGGTTGCCAAGGTGTGTTACTGAAAATAGAATCAAAAGAATGTCAAGTGTCATGGACAGACATGATAAATTTCTCTTATTTCACTTTTTAGTATTCTTATCACATTTCTATCTAAACTACAGCAAGTTCACGATTAGTTTTACATACAAACTTAAGTTATATTATTTATCCTGTTCACCAGATGCACATGTTTTTTAAAAAGGTTTTAGTTTTTGTTTGTTGGGCAATGCAAGAGTATTGGTTGGCTTCATTGGACAGACGTCATGGACAGACAGTTAAGGTCAACCTGAGGGTCAACTTGATTTGAAAAAAATCTAAAGTTGTCAGTGGAAAGGTACTATCAGCTCATCGTGTGCTATAAAAAGCTTTGGAACAATTCATTATTTTCCAGGATGACAGAGCTACAAACTGCATTTGTGATGGACGGATGCATTTCTTGTCATGGACAGGCACTGACCGAAATGATAAAAACTGATAAGAGAATAAATAATCAATATGGATTATTTTATTTGTGAAAGTAACTAAGTAATTCCTTTTCTATTTATAAATCCCATCACATATGACTTGGTAATACAGTACCATACAGGAACTTACAAAAGTCAAAGCTTTTTGCGATGCACAGAAAATGAAACTTTATTTGGGGAAAAATAAGCTTATTGTGGTAGAGCAGATGTACAACACACAAACAATCAAGATTTCATGGAAAAATCAAAACGTGATTTCTTCCTAGTGATTTTGAAAAAGAAAAACGTTGGCTCTTATTTTGTGAATTGCAGCTGAATTGCTCTCAGTGACTGAATGACTGTGTATTGTAGATACATGTAATCCAACATTTTGTTCTCGAAACACACTTTTCTATGCTTGGTTATTCCACTTAGCCATAGGGGTGTTTCATGTAGCTTGAATATATTTGTCATGGACGGACATTAGATGTGGTGTCCGTCCATGACAAAGTTTTAATCTTTAATATTACGCTTGCAGAGTCACCAAACTTTTATCAAAAAGATTTACAGGAAAGTACATATTTTTATCTTAGCTAGATTTTTTTTCTTTAAGTAATTATCACAGTGAAAGGAAATAAATCTCCCCTCTCAATTTTTTTGCATCATGGACGACATTTTTGCATCAGATATCAACAATCATTTGACAAAATTATTTAAATTCAATATTTTAATTTTAAATTCAGGATGATTGTGGATGTTTGTGTTTTTTTATTTAAATACTTCTGTACAAAATTTAGAGAAGTTCAAAGCTAATGTAATAACTTCCACATAGTTTGAGAAATGAGAAATGTTCGTATGTGACATGAATTTTCAAAACCCCGTCTGTAAAACCGTACATTCTGGCATATCTGGCACTTGTAAATTTTTTCCTACTTTTGTCCCAGTAAGCACACATGTCTGTCGTAAATTTAGGACAAAATTAAACATTTTACTCAAAAAACAAAATTAAACCGATCAGCCCCAGAATCAGAATCTATGTAGAAACATGGAGTTCCCGTTGGTAAGGTGCATTCCAGTTCTACACAACTGATCACAACTGCTGTACCTTCTAAACTCTCCTGTAATGGTTCAATGAACTCTTCAAACTCCATATCCCGTAGTGCTTGGAAGACATCATTGGCATTCAGTGTCTTCCGTTTAGCCTGAAGGGCTTGATTGTTGGCACTGAAAGAAAAGCATTTGCATCTACAATTTAGTTACTCAACATTTATGAATTTCACAGGCACTGTCTCCATGAATGCTGTAACACCTGAATCATTGCAAATACTCTGATATGGCCATGAAGAGTTAATTAGACATCAAAATAAATAGTAAGATATTATCAGCAATAGCCTCATAAACATAGTTCTAGCTACTGTATGCTGGCCGGCATCAGTGAGAGCTACTTTAGAGCAAGCACTAACGCTCGCTGGGTAGCATGAAATGCAAATAGAGACAGCACCTGCCTTCACAAAAGTTAATGTACGTTTTGTGCACGGAACACGTCTAAAAGTCATGGAAACACGTAGCATTGCAATATAAAAGGGCACTCATCCAAACCATCACTGCTGAAGCTACCATATGATGAGGGGGCAGTCACCCCCCACCCCTGACAGACTTAAATGGACTACCAGTGCCCTTTTCAGCTTTTCACAAAAGAGATAAACTAAATAGATAAAGAAAAGAACAAGAAAAAAAATGAAAGAGAAGTTAAACAAAATTAGTTTTTTTTTTTCTGTTCTGCATTTTTTTTTCTGGTTCTCTCCAAACAATGCTAGTGACCCTCTTTCATAGTCTCCAAACAATTCTCAGGTCACCCAATTTTGGCTGGGCAAATGCAACAGGGGGCATACTACTGTATTTCCATATCAGCATCACACTGTATCATACTCGTTGATGTCCCCTCATCCCTGTAGGCTCAGTAATGAAACAAATCTAGCGATACTCATAGCAGTGCACTATGAATCTCTTGAGACCCTGTAAACAATCACCGTGACTCCACCGCCCAATGAAAAAAGTGTGGGACTAAAGACATGTTTATCACCATTCAAATATTTGCCAAGTGATCCAAGAGTATCTGAAAGAGGATGCATAATTTATGATTCATTATCTAAACCTACCTGATGTGTATTAACATTTTCATAGATTTACTTTTGCACTCATTAATTTGAGAAATTGCAAGCATGAAGATCCCTATTTCAAGACTGTGCATGTGCAGCCGGTAACAACCACGAAGTGCCATTACTGGCCATCTAGGGAGTTTGAAAAGCAAACTTTTCTTGCACGCTCCAGACCAACGGACCAACCAATGGTAGCGCTCTGCTTAGATAGTCCCTATGGATAGTCCTTAGATAGTTCCTATATAGAGAGGATTCTATACAGCACTCACCCCTCCCCTCTCCTTTAATATCTTTAAATAGTAGTGGGTATTTCTATGAGACAGTGCCAATACAAGACATTTTCGTCCCCAACGACTGCAACTGCTAGCTCTGCCACTGCAAACCATGACTACTGTTGCAAGCAAAACTCTCTGAAACTGACCCCTTTGGGTTAGATCCCTTCTCCAGAATGGCATTCACACTACACTGACAAACAATACCCAGATCATTAGTAATGTGATGTTTGTGCACAATCCCCAACCGTAGCCTTTTGTTCTTCATTCTTTAGATTCTATTTTAAGACACTGTATTATCATCCAAAGAGATCATCATGGATAGCATCATATCATCATTTACTTCATTTTGTTTCCAAATAAGTCACAAGCTCTCAGCAACTTTACTTAATGGTTTACTGTCCACTTCCTTCCACTCCATGTGTGAATAACGTATGCTTTGATGTTTGTTTTAATGTATTTGTTATGTGTAGTGGAAAATTAAATGAACGAAACAAAATGAAACAAGCTCTCAGGAACTTTATTTATTCACTACTTTCTTTGAAGACTACCACTTCAGTAGCCAACACTAAAAAGAATTTGACAAAATAGTCAGACAATGAAGTGATATGTGCACATGTACAAAAGAAAAAAAAAAACACAAAATGACTAAATCCCACTGTCTAAACATTTAACTTCACAGACTGTTAAGTCAAAAGTGAAACACAGTATACCTAAAGTACAATGAACATCATCTGCTTATGCTATGTAAGGCTGATACAGTTCACTGCCACTTTCAGTTTGTGTTTGATCAAAAACTGACAAATGCAGTAAATCAGGGAATAATTTTTCCAGCATTGCATTGCAAAAACATTTTCAACACCTAATGTCGGCTGGCAGGCCTTTAACTCAATGCTGCATGTGTTCAGAAGTACTACTCGATTTTCTAAAACCTGGTTGAAAGTAACAAAGACCTACCATGATGTAGCATACAGGACAAACACGCTGGCTGCCTTTGATACAGCATTTCTTGCCTCCTTGGATACACTAACGCCATCTGGAACCTTCAAGAACAAAATTAAAGGCATTGACTACAATCTTGTTCAAACACTTAAAGAAGTGAGCATAACAAAGGCTGCCGTAATTTTGCTAACAGTCATAATATATTTTGTAAACTTTACGAGGGATAAACACAGAACCAAAATTTTGTACTTAACATTTTCAAGGATAACTTCATTCAAAATGGAATCATCTCTTCTAGTTATTTATTCTCTCACAGGTAATTGATTGCAAGGTAATCCAACAAGCAAGACAATTGACAAACTTATGTCAAAATGTATTCACTGCCAATGTAAATACAAGTCTTATTAAGTACATATTTTGCTGAGGAGCCTTACTGGGTAGTTTGGATAAAATGAATCATTGTAATGACTATACTGTAGCTGATTGTGTTTACCTGTGCAGTGGTTGATATTGATCTAGGCATATTAGGCATAGGCTAATAATCAGATTGATAAATATCAAGACAATTTGAAAATGATCTCACTGATATAATGATGATACAGTAGTCATGATACCATTGTTAATTAGAAACAGTGAAATGATTATGATATAAATGCTACAGTTGTTTTTCAAAGATATAGGCTTTGCAATACTGGCTGTGTAAGCTACAAGACAACAATTTCATATTTCTCACCGCATCTTTCATTATCCTGCCAATGACACTTTGAGGTAAATTCAGATCTTCTGGTCGTTCAGCCATATTTATCTTGTGACCCAAATCACTTCACTTGTATACCTAGAACTAAGGTCAAAAGAAAATATTTGCTTAATGGTCTCATTGTAATAGGGTGAACATCAATTAATGATAATTATGCACAAAATATCACATACACAAACTTGAAGCGATGGCATGAGTTTGAAGAATCTGCAAAAGTGCAAACATAAAAAATTCACATCCAACTTTACTGTCACTTCCTCTGAGTGGGCCAAGTAAATAATTAGGAAAAAAACTAATGAGGTTCAAACTCTCAATCCCATCCAAACTTGCTGAAGTTTTTAAAGTTTAGCAGAAATATCTACCAAACATGCCCAAATCTAAAATGTAGTGCAGACAAAACTTATTCAATCTGACATATATTCACTACAGCTGATCACAATTGTACACCACAACATACTGTACCAAAGTAAAGAGCAGTGGCACACATGTGTTGCACAACACATTGTATGCTATTATACCTATTCATACTATATCAAGTTGTGCAGTAGCATGTTTGCACCGGTGTTTTTCAAGGACAACCAGGGCATGGCTTTTTATTACCAGAATCCAAAAGTACCCAACTCCTTCGTAAATTGGAAAGTGTGTAACCTCTGTGTCAACACAGCTGTGTCAACACACAGTGTCAGATTGCCAAACTTCACCTTACCATATAGATCAAACAGCTTAAATGGAATTTTCTTCTTTTTCTCTAAGGAAAATATGTGGTCTTATTTATGAGAGGTTGTAGGCAAGTGTATGTAGTGTACTAGTAAGATTCCTCCACACAGATGTATGGTACTGTGGAAATATCCATGTTAACAATAAAGCCCATTTTGGTCTGGTACCTGGTACACAACAGGAACAATTGTCCGATTCCTAGTTTTAGAAATCGATGAAAACACTAGTTTGTAAACTGAACGAAAGTTGATAGTCTAAACATTACAGATTTTTGTTAGTTCATTTCTTCAACTACAGTATGGAAGCAACAAATTCTCAGCAAGAGACCTAACAAGAAAACTCGAAGCCTGACTTTCCTCAACACATAGCAACAGGAAGAATGCAATAAATCACAGTCGGATTTTCTCAGTGAATTTTCTCAAGGGTGAAGATACTGTAATTAAGTGTGCAGGACCATATTGTAAGCATGGTCTAAGATTCCTACAGTAATTGGGAAGTGATGTTTTCCAAACAGGATGTCAAGTTTCACGTTTTCTCCTACAGTATTCACTCCATTATTTATGGTAAGTTTTCGAAAATTCCAGCATCATTTTTGGTCAATGCATAGTTTAAGGCAACCATGCACAGCACTAGTAGGGTATTGATGAACTGAGAAAAACATGTTGTAAGAAGAAAAATCAGTTTCTTTAAACTTACATTGTCACTTTAAGTACTGCAGAGAGAGTTAATCCAGCAGATATGAGATAACCAGATTACATTGCAATAGCTCCTTCAGCTGGTATGGAGTCTAACAGTGAGGTACAACTAATAAAGACGATTGAAATAGGTCACACGTATATATATATGTTAACAAAGACAGCAAACAGAAACAAGTCTGTCAGATTGCATAGTTTGTTAATTGCAACCCAGAATTTAACTGCTAACTTCGAAATTGGGCACCAACAAACACACTGCACCTGGGCATGTGGTGCAAGGGCTCGATTGACGGCTAGTTCCAATGGGGTAAAGGGGTGAATCCCCACTGGAGGTCCATGGGGCAACTGGGAAATCTAAAGTTTTATTTATTTCAGAGAGGATCAGAATGCTTATTCTGAAATCTGAACATTGAAATTTGAATTTTTTGGAAGGCATAATACGGCTCTAATTTAGAATCAGTGCCTGAAGGTGGTGCATACTGTCACTGGCTATCGTACATATTCAGTGGAGTGGAACCAGGCTTACCTATGTTGAATGGGCTTCAGGCTGTTAAAACAGACTGAATGAATGGATTGCCTTAATGCGTTAGTAAACAGGTATGGGGGATTGGGTTATCGGGTTAGGTGTCATGATTCAGGGTTAGGGGATTGATATACTTATTTACAATACATGAATAGATAAATACTGTTACTTGACTAGATTGGATTAGACATATGTACTTGACTCTGGTATGTGTATTACATGCATTTTCAAATACTCAACCACCAAATCCCCTCTAGTACAGTGGGTTAGGTGTTAGACTTATAATGTGACTGTTATCTTGACATCCTAGGTTTGCATCCTTCTCTAACCTGTTTCTCTTTAATAAATTTCTATCACTCCTTCCACAGGTTTCATTGTTGTTCAATTCACAGAAAATCCACAACTTTGAAAGACTTTAGGAGAGAAAAAAAACTCTAAAAAGAAATTTAAATAAGGCAAAATAAGACATGGACACTATACCAACTCTTTAAGTTGTCTGATACCTTTTTGACGTCACTTCCAGGCAATGATTCTAAATTCGTACCCATTATACAATAGAAATCATTTGGATCGCTAGAACTCAAGTTCAGTTAATACCAATCCTTCTTTCCATTTGCTTCTTTTTGATCAATCAGTGCTTGAGCTTACCTTCGATCGAATGAACGTTGAAGGGATAGTCTGCCTGTTTTGACAGTCTGGTACTCATCTAAATCAGGAGTAGCATACAGCTTAACAACAACTAGGCATGGGTGAGCTGTAAAACATGTAACGCTTGCATTAATCAGCTTTTCCAGAGAGTGGTTGATTCTAATACAAGAGGGCACCAGTTTCAAATTCAGAAGCCTCGTTGTAGTAAGAATGTTAGGCAGAGATTCTTTACACAGCGTAATATTAGCGTTTGGAACTCGTTACCTGCGTATGTCGTATATGCACCATCTTTGAACGGATTTAAGTCAAACTTCGACAAAGTCTGGCCGAGTAGGGATCTCTATTTTGATTACAGAGCCGATTTTCAGCTTCAAATTTTCTTTGCGACGAAATGGCCTATGGCCAACAACGTCTTGGAATGATGATGATTAGCAATGATACAACTGAACCGTTATGAGAACCGAAAAGTTGTATTGTATTAAAGAGCTGCAAGCATTATCTGCTATGAAAGATGATGGCTTAAGGTTACTTGGTTTTTTTCTGAATTGTGTAGTCTACTGAGCTGAGCATAGTTTTTTGAGTGACTCTACTAGTCTTGATCATCGAAAGTTCATGTGCCCCAGCTCTATTGCTCAATTATTTGCCTGTGTACCATATGCCTATTAATGATAGGACCTAAACTCAATTATTGTACACCGATGAACAATTCCCAACACTGTCATTCGAGTGTCAAGACCCAGGTTTTTCAGCCACTGATCGTCGTAGTGATAGTAGGCACTAACATTTGGTTTACTACGGCTAGGCCTACACTTCAAGTCTACGGTACACTACAGTACTCCAATACATATTGGTAAGAATAACAGTAACACTAGCCCTTGAACAGGGCTTTGCGTTACGTTACACTCCAGTGTAATGAGCACAGGCCATTGTAACGTAACGCACAGCCTTGTTCAACTTCAAGGGCTAGCCTAACAGTAACAGTAACTTAGTAGTTGAGCCCGCAAGTTCCGCAACTATAACATTTCTTTGCCAAGTCTAGCCCATGTACGTAACATAACACTACATATAAAAGTTGCAGTAATCGAGTAGAGGTAGAATAAGCACCTGCTGTTACCCCTCCAATTACAACAGCCGAACCAAGTGATTGTGAGTTACGAATACTAATAGGCAGATGCCTACTAGTACTAGTACCACTGTACATATGTACTCTTACAGCACAACCTGCGGTAAGACCGGTTTCGCGAAAAAAAAGACAGGCACTTCGTTTCCTTATGCTGTTTAAACTTGAACAATATCAGGTGAATTGATCTAACTGGACTGGAAAAAAAGGACAATAATATCCCAAACTTCCATCAAAACCCAGTTGTGTTAAAATGAAAACCACCGTACTTACACGTCTAGAAAGTGGTGTTGACAATTTCGACCGGAACGAATTGACCGAAGAGATCTGAAATCTGAAAATCGTGGTACGTTTAAATTCGCGCAATTAGATCTTCGGTACGCGCCATGCCATAGAATTTATACGTCATAATTAGTACAGATACTTGTAATAGTCGTAGATACAGACATAGAAAAACCATTTCAATTGCTGACATGAAACATGAACTATAAGCCTTATCCCTGAATGGTACCTTACATAATTATGATGTTTCATTGCATTATTTGTTGGAAACTTTTTACTTTCCGTTGATTTTTAACATTCGTGAGTCTCAGTTTATGTTTAGAGGAATGGAACGTACGCTACTCGGTCCGGAGCTTGTCCCATATCTAGCCGGTTTGCCTGTATTTGGACTGTTTCAATGTAGAATGTCGTTTATGGTATACCAAGTATGCACTATTGGTGGATCTTCCGGTAGGTGGATCTTCTGGCGGTGGATAATCCGAAGGTGGATTTTCCGAGGCATTTTTCAACATCAAGTCTACAGCACGTGAATTGGAGCTTTGGAACTCCTTGAATTATACCCCCTCCAATAAAAAAAATCATCGAAAACTAAAGTATCACCATAGACCTACTAAATAGCTACTAGACTTATTAGTTCTATGATAAGTGTTAGCTTTCATCACAGATTGCATCCCTTGAGCTTGGATGACTTCTGTGTGATCTGCTTCAAGTGTGTAAAATTGTTCATGGTGGTGATAATCAAAGACAGTATAGCGCCATGATCATCATGATGGTGTCAGGCCTCCAAATCTCATTGTCTTGGCCCCTACTAAATCAGCCCTTTTTCATACGAATTTGTCTAGCTATGTTGATTGCATTTTTCTGTCATGTCTTTTGATGTGCATTTTAGCATTAAAACTTATTTCTCAGCTGGATCTGTAAGTATCCTTTCAAACTTTCTTAACCAAGACCCACTGGGTTTGATTCTACACAAATATCTCACCTTCTGGTATGAGGTGCCTTTGGCCCAGACAAGGGGGTTCTCAGGCTCATCGCTACGCCGCTGTTTGGAGGGATTGGGAGAAAAAAATATGCTGTATTGGGCGCTATGTGTTCTTGAATTTCATCAAGTACTGAAGGGTTATACTGGAACGGTATTGTCAGTTTTGCAAACCTTTTAATCTGTAATCCGAACGGTTAGTGGGAGAGGTAGTACAATTAAAAAGTAACTTTAAGATATAATTTCTTTTACCCATTATGAATGTGGGTTAATGATGACATAATTGTGCCCCTCTACCGATAGCTCTGTCACTGAGAGAAGTGACACTTCTCGGAATTCCATGCTCTGAGTATACTGGTTTAGTGACTAATTTTAGTGTATAAAGCTACAGAAAAGTGGATTGTTAGTGGAAAGTATCTGTGCAAACGGTGCTCCACTTAGACAGTCCCCCCCCCCCCAAAAAAAAAATATTGCTTTCGTTTTTTCTGAGTAAAGGAACCACAATATCAAGTACTGAGAGTAAGAATGTTTGAGAACATTTTCATTAAGTGATTATATTCTATTTTAATTCTTTTTATTTTACAATCTACGCACATTTTAACTGTTTATTTGTAACATCTCATGTCAATATGACAACATGAACATTTCGACTGATAGTATAACAGAAATTATAGTCTAAATTCTTCTTTAAAGGAGAAGGAAAAGGAAACTCTGGGAATATATTTATCAGAATGAAGCAGAAGTGTTTGACAGATATCTTTCCAAAGTTTCATTCAGAGATATTGTTTCCTATCCTAGTGACACACTCTTGAAATTCACAGAACGGTGCTACCATTTTTGCCTAAGTTTACTGTAAACCAACTTACGCAAAGTCGAATAATGATGTCACATAGGCACTGTTAGCAGGAATTTTAATGTGTTGCTTTCTTTTTACCTATAATTTCTATAAATCCACACACACGTGAACGCATTTTGTGTTGAATTACTGGCATAGGTGTATCATGCAATAACCAAATCATTAATACTATGATTGAATCTATGCATAACTGTTAAAAATATATTGGCATTGAAATTCGCATAAAGAAACAAAAGCTTTTTCATCTGATGTGGTCACGTGATGTCATCTCAATTTCAAAATGTCAGCTTCCTGATTATTTCTTTCTTTATGAACGTTCATATTGCAATATCTTTGAAAGTAGACAAAATATTTAAATGAAATTTGGTGATGGTGTTCACTAAATTTTATTCTCTCATTTTAAGATTGTCAAACAGAGATACGAAAAGTAGCAAGACTTTGCAAGGACACTGTGCTCCCATGGTGTAATAAAGAATTCTTTTGAGGGGAAGAGTTGGCTCGGTGGTTCAGTCTGACTGTCAGTCTTGCTCTCTGTGTGTCCTCTGTCCCAAGTACTGTGTGTCCTCTGTCCCAAGTAAAAGACGACCTGGCAACCTGACAATTTCACCGAGGAACTATTTCTGTGCACTGGCGGATCCAGGGGGGCCAACGGGGTCCATGCACCTCCCCACCCCCCCCCCCCCCCCCCCCCCCGTCTTCCTTCCAAAGTTGGTACAAAAACATTGTTTCAAACATTGCTAAATAATTAAGGAATAAACTCAGTGCATTTTTGCAGGTCGATTACCTTCACAATGTTAATGGTGCTACATATTCTTTGTTGCACGAAATCGTACCTGAGGGATATGTGTAAGGGGGAAGCCCTCTGCAAAGGTATTTTGGGTCGCGTCGCAAGAGTTAAAAAGGTCCTCTTCGAAGCCTGGAAAGGTGATGTCATTGGTATTTTAGCCAAAAATTTCCTGGAACTTTCCTCGCTAAAAGTGGTGGCGCTTCACTTAAATAGTCTTTCCACAGTTGACTCTAGCATGCAGGTGATCGTTTGCTCCACTTTAGACTAGGCCTTACATAGAATGCCTGGACACACCCATTCCGCCACTGTCTGAGGTCATACAGTTACAGAAAACTGTGGTGAGGATACGTCCCCCTAATACCCTCTACTCCATATCTCTATAAGTTGGCCCTCTCATAAACAAAGTTCCCGGATCCGCTAGAGTTTCTCTGCAGTCCGATTCAGGTCTTCGTCGTTCTCTCAGTGAGGTTACTCTGTGACAGTGGCCTCAATTCGTCCACCTAAAGTGAGCGGATCAAATCTGTCAAGTCCTCGACCCTTCGAGCCTGCGGGATGTGATTATAGAAGAGGGGCTACGTACACTATCGTCCTGGGAATCTCTAGGGGATGTTAAATGTGATGGCGAGGTCCCGGAAGCAGCTTTGGTTGGCTTATGGCACCCCCGCCTGGTGCATGACTCTTGGCTGAGCACCCGGAAAGTAGACAAAACAAAAACAAACAAAGCGGTCAGTGTTCATCTTCCCGGGATGGATCTACATGGAATTCTGTGATTTAGCTTTGATTAGTCTAAAAGGCTAAAATTCAATCCCACGATTCATTGCCCAAAGAAAATGGCCAAAAACAGGGAAAAAAACCGAATAAGCTATATATTGATCCACAACCGAGAAATATTGAACCTTCCAGTCAGAGAAAAATGAAAACCGGGGAATATTTATGAAAATAAAACAGAGGTGTTTGACAGACATCTTCCCAAAGTTTCCTTAGAAATAATGTCTTAGTTGTCTCCTACCCAAGTTAAACACTTTTGAAATTTAGAGAGGAGGGTGCTACCTTTTTTGGCCTAAACTGAATGTAAACTCACTTGAGTAAGTCGAATAATGATGTCACATAACCAGTAATAGGGAAAATTTTGATGTGTTTCTTTTTTTTCCTTCAGTTTACCCTATATTTCAATAATATGCACTTGTACACATTTTATGTTGAATAACTGAGGTGTATAATACAATAATCAAATCATCAATACTCGATTTGGATTTGTTTTTCTTTGCATAACTGTTAAAAATGTATTGACAATGAAATATAAGAGAAAAGCAAAAACTTTTCAATGACATGTGGTCAGGTTATGTCATCACAATGTCAGAATGGAAGGGTCCTGATGATTTTTTATGAACATTCAAATTGCAGTATCTTGGAAAGTTTTAAGTGAAATGTGTTTATGGTGTTCGCCATATGACAACCTCTCATTTAACATTGTCAAAAGTCATGACTATTTCCTTTTTTTGTATATGCATGGTTAATAGCCACTATATGTTCAGAGGTCTTAATTGCTTGTCCTTTCATCAAAGAAAGACCAACTAGGCTATCATATCAATTCTTTCACTCCTGAAAACAATGTTTGCTGTTATCGAATAAATATCGAGTATATATTTGTGAGCACTTCACTGTTTTGGCCGGGATCACCACTGCTATAGAAAGATACCAATACATTTTCTGGGGGCGTGACCCTACATTCCACATTCCTTACGTGTTTTCATTTAGTGGTCACGTGACTAGTCCCATTCACCTGTTTCTTTGAACCGTTGGTTAAGTTGTAACTTGTAGGCCTAAAACTGTACACACGTCGTACCGGTGGTACCGTGCGTATACATAACGCGTACGTTGTTCGTAAGAGCCTATGTGTTTCCCTATACAGTCTTAGACAAACGATCGTTCGCGCAGTTATAACAACACTGTACTGCATGCAGTAAAACTGACGAGGTCTTCCGGAGAAGATGTGACACTGGCTAGGCTATCCAACAATGCGGATTACATATAATGAGTGACTAACTTGAAGATGAAAATGGGAAGAATTCGCTGTGCACGCAGTCAAAGAAGTAAAAAAGGAATGGCGTTATCACTGAAATTAGTAACTGCTCCAACGTCATCTACGTGTTTCCTGATCTTTTTACTAAGTGAGTCTGTGGTAGTAGTTTGCAACTAGTGTCAGTGTTAAGTTTAACTTGAATAACACAAGCCTAACAACGTACTCATACTAGCCTAAAGTATACTGTAAGTGTAACTGTAATGTTGGCTGCCTGGCTGTTACTGTTAAAATTAAAACGTTCTAAGTTAAATTATTTAGGACTAGCCGTCCTGTGGCAGTACCACTACAAGATGCAAAGATAGAAGTGATCTAGTTAAATCAGTTTACCTGTACAGTATTTATGTAGTTGTGTCACAGTTTGGCATTTAGTTAGTTTAAAGGCTGTATGCATCACCTAAGGCAGTTTTAACCTCTGAAAGGAAAATCCTAACTGGTTTCAGTACAGTTTTAGATTGCCGGCAATCGAAGATGCAGAGCAGCTCGTATTAAAGCTCCAGGGATCTTGTACATGTGAGAATGTAGACCAGGAGGACTAGGGTAGGGTTGGAGAATTGGAATGTGGGTGAGCATTATGTAGTTTGTTCCAAGCAGATTCAATGATGATGTAGGTTTGGAATGGAAAACATGATAGTTTACTCAGTCTGTCATGTGTTCCAAGTGAGACAAATTTTTTGAGATTCTGTGAATTAATTGCTCCTGTGTGTTCCCTAACACTAGTAACAGACTTGTCAAGAATTTCAATCCAGCTGCCTCTTCTGGCACTTTGTCTAGCTTTGGTGCCCTCTTGGACTAATGTAGATATAGAACACTTAGTGCAGAAGACAAGCGTTCTTAGGTGCAGTAGCAGCAAATAGATCGGATGGTGACGAAACTATAGATGTTGTTTGCTTGCTGAATTACCCTTATGTCCTACTGCGCAGTGTTCATTAAAAAAGCAGGATGCTAAGATATGCATCATGGGTCCTTAGGGAGCTCGCGACTGATCTGGCACCAATGATCAGTCACCTTTTCCAGCAGTCAGTTACCAGTGGTCACATTCCACGGACTGGAAAAGAGCAAATGTCTGTCCAATTTTTTAGAAAAATGATACTTCGCTCCCATCCAACTATCGCCCTGTCTCTCTGACTTGTGTTTGCTGTAAATTCTTGGAGCATATTATCTGCTCAAACCTGATGGATCACTATGAAGAGAATAAAATCCTTTCCACTAAGCAGCATGCTTTCAGAAAGAATTACAGTTGTGATACGCAGTTGGTGTCTGTTATTGACGATTGGACCGCTGCCTTGGATAAAAATAAATAGGTTGATGTCTTTATTTTAGATTTTGAAAAGGCCTTCGATACAGTTCCTCATGAACTCCTCAAGACGAAGTTATATTCTTTAGGGGTTTCTGGTCAAGTCATTAATTGGGTGGATAACTTTCTTTCTGATCGCTCACAATCTGTTGTTGTAAATGGTACTAAATCTGATTCTGCTCCGGTTCTTTCTGGTGTTCCTCAGGGGTCTGTTCTGAGACCAGTCCTCTTCCTGTCATATATAAATGATATTGTGGATGCTGCTTTGTCTGAAGTTAGGTTGTTTGTTGTCGATTGTGTTTGTTATAGGGTCATTGAAAATCATAATGACTGTAAAGAGCTACAGAGAGACATTTCTTGCCTGGGCCAATGGGCCAAAACCTGGGGTATGAGATTTCATCCTGGAAAGTGTAATGTTATGTCTGTTACTAGGAAACACAATCCAAGAGTCTTTAAGTATACTCTCAGTGGGGTTGATCTGACGAGGGCAGATTCTATTAAGTACTTGGGGGTGACCATAACCAAGAATCTCAATTGGGGAAATCATATACAGTCTGTTTGTAATAGGGGGAACAAGGTTCTCAGCTTGTTACGTAGGAACCTCTCTTTTTGTTCTAAGGAAGTTAAATTGGCTGCCTATAAAGGTTTACTTAGGCCTTTGTTGGAGTATGCTTGTTCCATTTGGGATCCTTATCAGGCGTCTCTTAAGGATAAACTTGAGGGAGTACAAAGGAGATCTGTTCGGTTTATTGCCAACAAGTACTCCCGTGAAGTTGGTTCGATGACTACCCTTTTGAAAGATCTTGGTCTCGACACTTTATTTGATTGCCGTAGGCGTTGTAGGCTTCAAATCCTCGCTAAAGGTATCCATGGTCAAGCTAATATCCCTCTGTCTGGCCTTTGTAAACCCACTCGCATTACTAGCAACGTGCATGCTTTACACTACCGCACCCCCTCTGCCAGGACTAATTGCTACAAATACAGTTTTATACCAAACACTATTCGGGATTGGAATGATCTTCCTGGCTGTCTCATTGAGAGGGCTGTTGGTCACCATAAGCCTGTGGAGTTTATTATAAATTCACTGAGGGTTTGACCGACCTCACGACGCGTACGTGGTGTACCAATGTCCTCGGATGTTCCACCATTTTTCAAAAGAAGAGAAGAAGAGAAGAAGATTGTAGTATGGTATATTGCTTATAGCATGGGCTGTAATAACTGTCACAATGTGCTGTGTATTCACTTTGATATTTTTTCATAGTTGAGTTGACATTCAAAAATCAATGCAAATTAATCTAGAAAAGAGCTGGCTTCATTCAAAAGTTGCAGGGTGAAACCTAAAAACCTGAAAATCCGTTGGAATTGTGTTTCTACCTATAACCGTTTGTGAGATACGACTTATCAAAGTTTGATGAAACTGTAAATATGATGACAGGAAGTATTGCACAGTGTCGGTATTTTTTTTGTTGAGCCTATACAAATTATATCTGCATTACTGGGTTTGACATTGGTAAATGATATTGTAGTGTGGGCCAAGGTCCTCGAAAAGAGGCGAGTCAATACACGGCAAGAGTGGGTCAAGATGTAAGTTTGGCAGGAAGAATCAGGCGAAGTAAAATAGAAGTCAGCTCTGATATAATGCTCTGCTTTATTGACTTATTCATGTGACATCCAATGACAGACTGGTTGCAAACTTCCAACCAACAAATTAAACTACAAGACAACTGATTAACATGATAAAGTAAACAATTTCTAATAGGGTGCATCTGGCACCAACTCATGTACAAACTAAATTCCTACGAACAGAGACGTGTGCAATTCCTACAAATAGAGACGTGTGCAAACTACTACAAATAGAGACGTGTGCAAAAGTAGAACTAAAATAGTAGTTCCTACAATATCAATATTTGTAAAGAAGAAAATATGTGCATTCAAGTCAAAACTCTCCAGGCTTATGAAATTCTCAGTTGTCCTTGAAAAAAGTTTACATAAACAAAGGATCATGTAAGTCCCTGCCTTGATGTCACAAATTTGCTTCACTTACCCAATGTCTATTCATGGTGCAAAATCTGCCTGTTAAAATTGTCTATATTCAATGTGACTTCGATAGAATTTGTGGCTGTTTTCAAGATGTAAGATCAGGTTGTGACTTGTGGAACAGTTAAACAGTGGTCATGGTTTGTGATTGTTTTTCTCAAAAAATGTGCTTTGGAAAAGTTCTGTACAGTAGCTTTAAAGAGAGCTTTTTGTCCTTCCTGAAGTCTGTGCACTCCATACAAGATTCTTCTCCTTTTGTTTAAGCATATTCTCAAGTTATTTATCTGGGTCACATGATTTTAAAACACAAAACTTTTGTAACAGATCTTCAAACGGGATTATTCTTAGATGGTCCTTTCACACGCTACAAGTCTTTTGCCGATCTCTCATTAAGTGTCACAGGCCATAGACTAGAATGACCTTCCCCTTGTGTTTAAACAATCGTATGACAGCTGGTTCAATGAAGGTACTGTAGCTTAAAAAATCTGAATATTAAAGGGTTCCTTTCATTAATATTTGCACAGTAGCATTGTGTTTAATTTGCACATTATTGTGGTATCAAGTTTTTATACCGTACCTTAACCACGTGAAATGTATACTGTACAGTTCAGTGTTGCACAGTGCAGGAGAATGACAACCAAAATTTTTGTGTTCTTTTTGTTCTTTTCCATTGCTGGACATCAGTCTGATGAAAGCTGCAGCTCAGACAAATGAACCATTTGATGGAACTTACAATAAACTTAGACACAGTAAGCCCACTGTACAGTAGCAATTACAGAGTATGCTTTAAATACACAAATAAACTTTTGACATCGATTTAGTGCATTGCACATACTGTAATTGTAAACACAAGTGCAGTTGATATCTCTCACTGTACATGAATATTTTGTTTCTAGTTGCATAGATTTAAGGACAACTGTCATAATCTGGAGAATTACAAATATTTACAAAATACTACAATTTAAACAAAATATTATAGTAATGCAGTATCAACATGATCAGAATGGGGATCTTCCCTTGCAGCTGCTGTGTGCAGCACTTGCAATAACAGCTGGCTGGTTTCACATTTTAGAAAACTAATTGTAAGTGAGTTTTCATTGGAAGGGCATTTCATCATCATAATAAAAGAACTTGATCAGTCAATTGATAGTAATATCACAGGTTTGGTCAGGCTTGATACTGTAGTTGAGGACTTTGTATTATTTGACAAATTTACTCTATACTGTATGTGTTACTCGGTCTTTTACCATCCAGTCTATGGTTTACTGTAATCAGTGGCATCATTTGTAACATGACGTGGATGCCTCAGAATTTGTTTGGGAATAAAGTAGACAACCTGTGTAAGACTGGTCTTCAATAAGGTAAGGTGGAGACCTTTTTCAAGGTTATGAAGTTTGTGTGGAATGATATACTTGGAGAAATGTTCCTTGATAGTAAATAATATTTATTATTTGACGCCCAAATCTTGAACAAGATTTAGGGAAATTAACTTGTTAGAAAGGAAGTTATTCACTCTCATGGAAATGCAGTTCTGGGTGAGTTATTGTTTACAGTCAAACTGAATTTAAAACATGCTTACAATTTGGGAATACTGTATGCAGAATATGCATGTGGGCCCACTTGATGAAGAGTGCTATGAACTGCATATATTAAAGAGGCTCATTGAGTTGTTTTGTGAAATTCACTCAATTTTCCTTCACATACTAATGACAAACAGTCAAACTAAAAGGATCCCAAAGTTTTACATACATTGGAACAGTAATGAGTGAGTAACCAACGATTAAATTTGGTTTTTGAAACTTTGTGATCAGACATTTTCACATTAGTACATTCACAATTTCACATGCACACAATCAGAGCAAGTAACGGTCAAAAATTCGAAAAATTGACAGTTTTCATGTAATTATTGGATGTGAAACTTGATTAATTATGCTAGTTGTGAGTATTGTCGTGTGTTTGTATACTTCAAAATCACCGCAAGTCTTTACTGATATCAACTCAAAGAGCCCCTTTAAGAGTCAGGACTGTGCATCCATCTTTCAGCAATGCCTGATTGTTCTAAATTTGCTACTGTATTATAATTTATTTAGAGTCTAAATAAAGGGATAATACAGTACAGTAGCATATGACACCTAATTACTGCAGCAGCTCTGCTATGATTGGTGTAAAGGGATAATGTCATATGCATGCATTAGAATTACACTGCCATTTCAATAACAAATCACATAATGTACACCAAACGTGCAAGTCTGAATATCATCAAGAACTCTGATGATACTTCTCACAGCTGTATCGTATAATTCCAATGGTTTATTTCGTACATTATCATCTGCTTTCACAGTACTGTAACTGCTGAAGCAAATCAAGCAGATCTGAACAACATGCGCATCCTACAGTACATTTGAAATGTTCTGAAATTACGAATTTGAAACAGACGATCAGTTAAGAAATTTCTCATTTTTTTTTCTCTTTTTCAAATACCCATGATATGGACTACAGTATTAATGCATTGAAGTACTGTACAGGACTGTAGGTCATCTAGTGCTGTTGTTGTAAATGATACAGTACACCATGTGTGTGTATATATGTGTCACAAAGGGCAGCTTTACGGAACATCACCGTAAGACCTTGTTCTTTGTGTGCAGTATTATGTCACACTTGTAGGAAGTGCAGTCTACTACAGTACTAGTGCAGTATGTATAAGCTCCAGTGTAAATGAGACCTTGCATTCCAAGGAATGAAATGTAAACCATTATATGTTTACTTTGTTATTCAACTGTGCAATTTAAACCATGAAGCTGTTGTATTTCATAGCTCTAACTTATACACCACAGTGTCTGCTAGAGAAAGAGACCGTAAGTTGTTTACGTTTGAACATGTCACAGTAATGATTATATCCCACGACTGTAAGTAATTTGACCACTGAAAACTTTCCAACTGAAGTTATCATTTCTGTGAACTTAGTTTTTTACTGGCTGCTGCAAGGAATATAAGGTTCCATTTAAAACTACTTTGAGTCCATGGAAGTATATGTTTAGACATGTGTCTTTCTTTACTTGGAATGTATTACATACTGGAATGTATTACATGTACTGTACCACTTATTGACAGATGTTACCTCACCTCCACTTTGATTCAGGAATGCAAACTTGATTGAAAGTTTGTGTAACGCTACATCAGTGCATTGTCATGCGACATGCGTTACTGTACCTTTATGCCCCATGGTGCAGTAAATCAAATTATTAGGTCAGAAGAAAACTAGATTTCATTGATATCTTTAAATATTAAATTGTGAATTGATTAAATCTAGTTTAAATAATTGCAGCAGAAAACCTGTCCAGGTCCATTTCCATGTCTATTTATGTCCCAGACTTTCACAACAGCTACAGGACCTATTTATATGCCATCCAGATATACAGTATCTAATACCTTTTGTTTTTGAACAGTAAACCTATCTTCATAAACAACAATAAGTATATATTTCTATTATATAATTGCAATTTAAGAAAGTTGTTAACTTGACATATGACTGTATTATGTTCCATAGTATACAATACATGTCATTTACACAGTGCACAAAAGATAGTCTGATTTAAAGGCATACACTACGTATGCATTGATTGCTTTGTAATATTAAAAGTACTGCTGATTAACTTTTGAAGTCACATTGTGTGCAGTGTGCTGCAAACAGTGTGCAGCCCTTGCAAAGAAAATAATACTCTCCTGTAGGTAATACTTCTTGTAGGTAATACTTTATGTACAAACCGCAACTCTGCCGTTGTGTACAGTAATTAAGTTTAATCGCCATGAGCAATAAGCCTCAAGGACTGTTTGAAGCACACTTCACATGTAGTTTACAGGAACATCACTCTAACGTACATTCCAGCTTGTAGAATCCCATTGTGGATAAGAAATAACCAAGCATTTTTTTTTTTTTTTTCAAAATTTGCTACAGAAGATCTCTCCACAAAAAGGTCATAGTGAATGAATGAAAGATGATGTGAGTACTGGTTGGATATTCATCACATGTGTTTTTAATTAGGTCCTGCCTTCCATACATTTCAAAATCAAAGTGGCTCACAGAATCTCTAAGGACTGAAAACTTAAGTTACAAATGAGAATGCTGAATAATTTACAAGTTACAAAACATGAATCTTGAGACAATAAAATACAAAATATAAAAATTAATAAAACATGCTATACAAAGCAAAGAGCAACAGGGAGAAACAAGGTTTGTTATAAAACCTTAAGAACACTATGACAATAAAGGAAGGCCGCCTGTGCAGTGCGGTAGAAAGAAAACACAGGAAAAGAATGAAAAGAGATATAAAGATAGGCACAACCTTAACACAAAAGTAAGAATTGAAAGCAATATAACATGCATTAAAAACAGGAAGTCAAACCAAAAATAGCAGCTAGCAAGTGTTTATCTTCAGAAATAGAAGTAAGTTCAAGTACAAATATTGTAAATCAATATTGATCTGTGATAGGCCTAAGTATACCAGAATTTTTCTCTTCTGTGTGAGTATCCTAACTGTTTATTTCAAAATATCCCTTGTGAGAGAGTAACACTAGGTACAGGTGGTGTACTGTAAGGTGGGACTTGTATAGGCTGTAGGCAGCTCTGTGTCATATGATACTGTCCAGTTTGACCCCACATGTTGTGCAAGTCATGATGCACAGTGCAGTAGCTGTTTTAGGTTCTGTGCAGCTTTAACCAACTTTTAAGCTCCAAATATACCATATGACAATAAGGGGCAGATCCAGCTTTTGCTGTAATAAGAGGGGCTGGAGGCCCCGGAAGCTCAGACAGTTTGAATGCACGAAAATAGTGTAGTACTGTTGGTCATTACAGGCTTCATTATACACCATATACTGTATATGTTTAGGGAAATGTGTCTGTTGGACTTGAATTTTTTTTTTACTACTGTGTAATTTTATATTTTTTCTTGCTCATTCTAAGATGGGACAGTCTTCCCTCCCCCTTGAGATCCATTGTTGATTAAAGTGCCACAACTGTCCTCCTTTAAAGTAGAATTGTGAACTATTGCCATTGTGGTGGTAGTAAATGTGATGCAAATTGTGTAGATATGTGCTACAGTCTTTTATGATATGTACACTAGATTGTGATTGACTCACCAGGGACACCAAATGTGAACATGTCATTGTAAACAAAAAGATGTACTGTATCTTCTACATTGTTGACTCATGAATTGTTCTGAAGGTTGTAAAGAGCCCTCTTCCTGCCAGAACTAATAAAACGGGAGAAGGGGGTGTCACCTGTGACAATTACGAAAGTAATACGCAGCTTCTTTAAATACTGAAGGACAATTGTTAATTTAATATACAGTATATGAAATAATTGATAGTTGTTTGGCAGTTGTAAAATCGCAAGAATGAAGTTTTAACAGTTTTTACTTATGACAAAGTGGTTATGTTAGTGGTTACTTATGACAAAGTGGTTATGTTAGTGGTTACTTATGACAAAGTGGTTATGTTAATGTTAAATGTGCAATTTTGCCAGAGGCTTTGGGAATTATTTTTCCAATCACCTCAAAGGGGAGTGTTTATTCCATTTCTCACCGTCATTTCCACAGTTAGTGTGATCATGGCAGCCATGACTCTCTACGTCCCAGCACTGTGGTGACATATTTCACTTTTTATGCATCCTACAGTAGCCGTGGGTCAGGCACACAGTTCTGTGTCAAGATGTGTGTTCGCAACTTAATAGATATGATGTCACATTTTGGTAATGTATACTGTATGCAGAATAGTGTGCAGTAGTACATTTAATGGATAGAAAACTCAAATTCCGTACAGCACCTCCTTCCAGGTGGATCTGACTGTTTCTGCTGTACAGTAGGAATCCCATCAATAGGAGGAGCACATGGTCTGTACTGGACACCCTCTGCTTAACCTGCCAACCAAAAATGTTCATGGACTAAGTCTGTTATGTACTTTTCAAGAACTGTTTCATTTGGTTTTTTAGGTTGTGTTGAATATGACAGGGAGACAGATCACCATGCTGTAATGTATGTTCGTACTTTTCTTAGAAACGACGAGGATACATGTTTGATGGACAGACCGTATTTCCAGATTGTATTAATTGGTTATTTACAGTAAGAGTCCTTTGGCACCAATAGACGAGTGGAAGTGTTTGGAAGCATTCCTATACTGTGGTTGACATTGTAATGCTTTTCACCCATCTTTCAACAGGATACTGTAGTAATTGAAAGGAACTGCTGTATATCATTACCATTTTGAGGTTTACTTTGATTTTCCTGCAAAACATGTCCTTTACAGTATTTTACAATGACTTCTTTCTCCATCCATTCCATCAGGTGTTTTGTACATACCCAACAGTCAGACCTGCGACAGTGCCTCAAGAAATACAACGGCATACTTTGATGGCTCTGCTTCTGCATCCATCAGCAGAACTTTAGATCTTTCCAAAGCAGGGTTTTCATTTCGAACTTGCGTCGGGGGAAACATCCTCCAACAGAGCGGCAGCGGGGGAGACCTTTTCCGGCTCTCGGCCAATGAATCCGTTTCTTTGGTCAGCATCGCTTGGACTAGTGGAGCCGCGTCGGGAGGGAAGGACATCAGTGTAAATATAACGTTAAAGGAAGTGGCATTACAGTTTAACATAACAGAGAACATGTTTACCCTGACTGTTGATGGTGTCACAGAGGTACTGGCAAACAGCACCATGAATACAGAGCTGCTCACCATAAATCTGACCGGTTCAGATCTGATAGTCGGCAATGGGTTCACCGGTTGTGTGATAGATAAGAATGCAGGAACCGACTCAGCGCTAGGCCTTTGTGCATCGTCATCACATTCAAATGTTGAGTGGGGTATTTGTCGTATCGAAAATATTACAAATTGTGGTGAGTATTGCACTTTGTTCATTTGTGAAAATGGTGTAGCATTTGCTTTTATTGCAAAAGTCTCCGAGAACATCTTTTTCCTAAGTCTGTACTAGCATCATGCATGATGTACAGTATTTTTTTTCTATGGGTCTATGAAAATGTATTGTAACATCTATTTCAAGGGTCACTGAGTTTCTCGTTATCCCAGAAAATCTGCAAAATTATTAGAATTCTTAAAACTCTGAAAAAAAAGGTAATCCCCTCGAGTGTACTGTAAACTGTCTGCATTCTGTATTATCTTCTGCAGTAATGTATTGCTTGTTTTGTAGCTCACCTGCTTTGTATAACATACAGTAGGAGGTGCATTTTTTGTGGGAGGTGGTAGGTGCATGGCGGGTGAGAGCAAGTTGAAAGCTTGTAAATTACCCCTCCTCTTTTCCCTTCCCTTTGCCGCTCTCCTTGTTTTGACTTTCCAACTGATTTGCAGTAAATACCGTACAGTGATCATTAATAATGTTTCAAGGAAGCTCTGTGCTGGATTACATACTGAAGGGCACCAATGAAGTTTTTGGCTATTTCTGCTTCAACTTTTATTGTCTGTCGTATGTTTGCTTTTGACAGGACTTGATTCATGTAGCAGTAGTCCATGTATCAACGATGCGACCTGTGAACCATTTCCTGGTGGCTTTGAATGCCTGTGCCCAGCAGGTAAGAAAGCACTCCTTGTCCTACAGTACATCATCTTTATTTAAAGCTGGAATATGAGTTGAAAATTTGTCATATTTTGCCACTGAAAGTCAAATGAGTCATACTGTATCCACTACAAAGAAACATATATTGTTTAAGTCCCATTTTTACATGTATGAATATCCATATTCAGTCCTGTTGGTCTTTTTAAACTCTCCATCCACACATCCATAGATTCTTCAACTGCATCTTAATCATCTGCTCCTCCTCCAATCAAGTATTAATTCTTATGGCCTAATCAGTCTATTTGTTTCTCTTCAATTCCTCCCAGAAACGTATTCCGGTGTCTGCACAGATGAGGATCGCTGCTCGTCAAATCCTTGTGAGAATGGAGTTTGCCAAAACATGCAAGATGGGTAAAATTAATTAAACTAATTTATGACAGTGGTGCCAGTAGAGCCTGTTTAATATAGTGTAGACTTTAGCTGATTCATTTTCAATTGATTACCTGTTTTTCATGATATAGCATCATAGTTCTTAGTTTTGTGACTTAGAGAAATAGCAGGTCATCGTTAATTCACATAGAACCCTCCAGACAAATGTTTGTTGATTTCTCTCATCAGATATTATTTGATTTGTAAAATTTTAGAAAATGTACATCATACAGTAGTTCATAAAGGGTTTAGGGGAAAAAAATAAGTGCAGTATGAAGAGTCTGATTTATGACCTTGAGTAAGGTAAAATGTTAAGTCCTGTGAAATTTCTCATTGACATTTCTCACTCTTTGCTGTTTTGCACAGAATAGACAAACTTACCAATACCAAATTGCTATGGACGTTGTTATAATTGCGTGATGCCATGTTGGTGTTTAAAGTTGAATGTCACTGTATACTTAGCCATTTCAAAAGTAGCAACAAACAGAATCAATGACATTTTTAATTGATGTAGCACATGGCAACTTATTGTTAATTGTCTGTCTGTCTGTCTGTCTGTCTGTCTGTCTGTCTGTCTTGTAGGTAGGTAGGTAGGTAGGTAGGTAGGTAGGTAGGTAGGTAGGTAGGTAGGTAGGTAGGTAGGTAGGTAGCTAGGTAGCTAGGTAGCTAGGTAGCTAGGTAGCTAGGTAGCTAGGTAGCTAGGTAGCTAGGTAGCCAGGTAGGTAGGTAAGTAGGTAGCTAGGTAAGTAGGTAGCTAGGTAGGTAGGTAAGTAGGTAGCTAGGTAGGTAGCTAGGTAGGAAGGTAGTAGTGTTTACACAGGTTCAAAAAATCGGGAACCAGGTACCCGTTGTCCATATCAGTCAGGTACCAGGAAATTTACCTCCTTAGATGTTTTTTAATTTGTTTGGTAAAAACCTTAATCTCAGGAACATTTTCTGTTCAGTAGTCATAGACTGGAATACAAATTTATTTCACCATGGTGCATTCCCTGTTTCTGGCCAACAAGAGAGGTGTCAGGTTGCTCTCTCTCCATGTGGGAAGAAGTTTGTAATTTGTTCCTTAAAATTATTGTTATGTGATAGTAACTGGCTGTCACCATAATTTCATGATTTCCATACTGCAAATGGAAGGGGGGGGGGGGGGGGGTGGAGTGGAGTAGTCTAGTGTGGTATCAAAACTTTGTGTTAATATGATATATTGCTTGATTCGAATTCATAGCATAGGGCAAAAGCCAAGTTATGAAAAACTTTCAATTATCTCTGTTTCTCCCCCATTTAATAGCAGGACTCTTTATGCCATTGTGAATTGCTTAATTATTTTGCAGGTATTTCTGCGACTGCTCCGGTAGCGGATATAGCGGTGACAGCTGTCAGGTAAATATCGATGATTGCGAGTCCACCCCCTGCCAGAATGGAGGAATCTGTCAGGACGCCATCAAATTTTTCACCTGCAGTTGCGTTAGGGGCGTACGGTGGCAGTTTTCTGCAATGAAAGCTTGACAGGATGTGACGGAATCGATTGTTCGAACGGACAGACCTGCTTCCCATTCTATTCTGAAGCTGAAGGACATACTTACGAATGTACATGTAGGGATGGTTATCGAGGGCAAAATTGTGAAATCATGACTGATGTGTCATTTTTTCATGATCGCTCAGGAACCCTAGAAGATGAATCAGTGTACCGAAACACTAATATGAGCTATTCTCTAACATTCAGAACGACAATTCCCGATGGAGTTCTTCTTGAGTATGGCATTTCCAAAGAATATTTTCTCCTGCGTCTCGTTCAAGGGGTGTTAGTTTTTTCAAGCAAACTGTTTAGCTCTGCTACAGTACATACTGCTGCTACAGGAGAGTTTCTGAATGATGGGGAATGGCACAAGGTGGTAATAAGATCTGATGATCTGCAGATGTTCGATGTGTCCGTTTCCGTTAGTCAACGTAACATACCGCCTGGTGCTTCTTGTGGCAATACTTGTACAACTACACTTTCATTACCAGAATCGTATCCCGTCCTACTCAGTATGACGATGATTGGAGGAGATGATACCGAGTTCGGTAAGGAAAATTTAACCAGTCTTCAGTGTCATATCATAAACATAGAGATTTGACTACTCCACCAGACCTCTGTATCCTCCCCCCAAGAAAAAAAAATAACATGATATGTTTATTTCTGTGAGTGTATAACAATGCAGCACATTCCACCCCCAAAAAAAAAATGTTCATGTTTGTGCATCCTCATTAATGACCAAAAAACTGTTGAAGTGTGATGTGGTATGAATTTGGTAGGTTACCTTGCCTGGAACCAACAAAATGGGTTGGGCCATTAGTTTGTTATTGTATGTCAGTTAATGGTTATTGCTCATTATGCAGTGCCTTGTAAAAAGTTTAAAAAAATGTGGTTGAAATGTGTAACTGACTTTCCTGCAGGTCCAAAGTATGTTGGTTGCATGCGAGACATCGAAAACTTGATAAATGGGAATTTTCTCAGTGATCCTTCGTTAGATGGCATCGTAGGAGGTTGCCAGAGAGAAATCCAGTGTGACAGTTCCACTTGCTCTGGAAATGGAGTATGCATTGATCTGTGGTGGAAGTCATCGTGTGAATGTTTTAACGGATTCACAGGGAGCAATTGCGCTAGAGGTACGTATGCAAATATCATCTCTAGACCTTCTCTGAAATCGGTCCTGCATATGTGTACAGTCTCAACAACAAATTTGCACACAGTTCTCCATATTGCTGTCAACTCGCAGGGCAAAGTGTACAAGTACAGTACAGTTCCTGTGAGCAAGTCATCCGCCCTGAATTTTAGCCCTGGAGGCTTGCTTTGATTAACTTATGACATGCTCTGGGACTTTGTGGAAAATGTAAACATTAGGTGTGTGTTGAATATCAGAAATATAATATGCAATTTGAATTTTCCTGTAGAGTAGCTTCCGAGGGGGTATGTATTTACCCTATGTATGAGTGGATTGTATAACAGATAATGGTGTTTCAATGTGCAAAGGCTACATAATGTTCATTTCTCATCCTTGTATACCAGTGTGCCATCAGCAGCCCACCTAGTCCTCATAGAATTTCTGTAATGTGCTGGTATCATGTCTCGAGAAGACCCTTTACTGCATGATAGAACATGAGGTGATATCGAGACATACCATAATGGTTAGGGTTTGTTCCTTCGATGAAACCTTATCATGTGTGGTATCATGTGAGGATTGGCTGAGCAGCCCGCCAGATAAATGAATATCCATGAGAAGAAATGTAATTGTATGATCCACATGATCTCCTTCCATCATAATTTGTCATGTAGATTTGTGCAGCGTGAGCGGTAAAGTTGTAAAATTACCATCGGAGGAAAGGTCTTAACAAAATGTCGTCTCACATGCAACTACGCATTGTTTACACCTGCATGTGCCTAGTGTTATTTATGTCTTAAAGTGATTGCATGTGTGCTGAAAAACCAAAAGGATAAGATTATGTTTTATCTTAACTTTGTCTTTATTTTTAAATGTACACGCGAGGTTGTACATGAACGGACTATGTCTTTCAATGAAGGAAAATGACAGTAACTACTTCAAAAAGCAACAGAATTGGCATAAAATCAGTAGAAACAGAAATCGTATTTGAAAATTAACAGTTCTTACTAAACCGCCCACATTATGAATATGCAACAGTACAGGTCTCACTATGTATCAAAAACATACTACTCAAGTCGTCGCTCCTTGGTAGGTATCGGGAATTGTAGTATTGGATGAAAGGAAACACTGTATTTATAAATAACCTACGAACTGAACACAACCTTGCCCGCGGCGTCAGTGATCCTGAGTTGTTAACAGAATATTCAGTACTAGTATAGTTCCCATTGGCTTGCTCAGAGAAGCACGCTGTTGATTTGAATGAAAAGTGTCAACCACTACATCATCATATTCTACACTTTTTGTCGTTATGTTAGAAGAATTTGAAATCATATGGCGAAATTAACCAACTGAAACCTACAGTATTTATTTTCCCAGATTGTCTAAATGGTGTAATTAAAAGCCTTAGCAAACTTTTGGAGATGAAATTTCAATGTTTTTACTTTTTGCCTACGCACGCAATCACTTTAAGTACATTTTTAACGTATGCCACACAAGCATGCTTAATAAATACATAGAAATAACCTGCTTAATAAATACATAGAAATAACCTGCCACTCAAAGAAATCAAGGCCTCGTTGTACATTATTTTTACCGTACATGTATTTCAACTGCTGGATTGTATTAATGTTGTTTGCTTTCCACTCAGTTTTTACTTATACTTACTGTACCTTCCAATGAAAAGTGGTTGATTATGTACAGTATTATCTCTGATTATGTTTTGAACTTCCTTCCCCATATTAGCATACCTCATTACGAAAAAAATTCTCATCTGTGATAAAATATGACTTGTCACAGAAGTTCTGTATGCTTTGTAGCATAACGCTGTCAAAAACTGAACTGTCTTTTGTGATGTTACATTACAGTCAAAGTATGCTTTACTATGTACAGTAAAATTAGGCATTCTTTGTGATGTACCTGTAATAGCACTTGCTGCTAAAGTATGCTTTTATAACGCAACATCAGGTATGCTTTGAGATGTAATATTATTTGCAGCCAAAGTGTAATATGTAAGATAAGGCATTCTTTGTAATGTAATATTTTACTCACAGCCAAAGTATCATGAGGTATGCTTCTTTATTAAGTAGTACCAGGTATGCTTTGGATTGCAGCAGTACTTGCAACCAAAAGTATGCTCTGATGTGTCGCAGCACTTACACTATCACTCCAGTGTACAGGTGTACATCATTCAAATGGTGTTAACATCCACCGCAGTTATGCTTACCACTGCAGTATTGTACGAAATGATAACTTGTGCCTGTCACTGCAGCATTCAAGATAAGTAGTCATTCCAAGCCACAACCTCGTAGTGTGCGCCCAGGAATTAAAAGCCACATCAGATCCATCCTAGCCAACTAGGGAGCAAAACAAAACTACGTTATATGAAGTCACTGCTTACTTCAAGGAGAATATGCCAGTGACGATTGACAGGGTTCTTAAATGAAAGAACATCCCTTCTCTAATGCCGTTGTCCCTTCAGATCCAACACCAATATCTTGCTCGTAACAATAGATACTGTACAGTACTGATGTTTTTAGGACCACGGTCCCTGCGGTCATGGAAAAGCCTTGAAAAGTCATAAAAACTTGGAAAACTATTGTGAGTCCTGGAAAAGTGTCAAAAGTCTGGGAAATTGTATTAAATCCTGAAAATTTTCACAAAGTGACATATCGTTCCTTTCTCACCCATAATGTCAAAATGTATTCTCACTTGCAATTTTTTAAAATTTGCCATTTCCCTCTCTCTCACATTGCTTTGGATTTTGTTGTTCTAGTGGGAAACTTAATGTAAGAATTCTTTTTTTTTGTCCTGGAAAAATTATGAAAATTGATATTCTGGAAAGTGCAGGAACCTCAAAGATTGACAGTTCCCCAATTGCCAGCGGTTGTAATCTTCTATATAATAGCAGTTAATGTACTGCAGAACGTCTTTGTTATTCTTTGAAATTGAAGTGCCCTGTTAAACTTTGAAATGTTACATCAGTGAAGTATTAGACTGGCTTCATTCTTGATTCAGCTCAAAATGTTGTGAAAATCACAACTTTTCACAACTTCACAATGATTAAAATCTTTTTTTGCGGGGGGAATTATTTTGGTTTATGCCAGTTCACATCATAAAGGAATTAAAAGGATGTACAATAAGTTGGGTTTATTATGACATCACAGATTTCCCCATAATGCAGTGCACTACTCTGACATAGAAACTTTGTTTCAAATTGTGTAACTTCCTAACATAACATTCTATTGAGTTGTGGTTTGCACCGGTAAAGAGACAAGAAATACCCTAATTTTCAGTGGCAAGTCCCTTTAATCTGTGGCTGAATGAACAGAATTTTTCTTGTGATTTGTCGTAAAAGTTTGCTGCGATATGTAGCTATGTCATCTCACAAGTGAAATTCATTTTAGAATCCTGTAAGGAAATTTTGAATCCACACAGAATTATATTTCAATCACTACTCTTTTGTTTTATTTGTTCTTTGTCAGAAATTGAGGTTGCTACTTTCAGCTACAAGAACACCACCAGCTATGCCAGTTTCAATGTCTCTAGCATCCACTCATCCTCAGAAATAGAGATTGAATTTCAGTTCAGGACCAGGAAAGCATCTGGTCTTCTTTTCTTCACTCAGCGGGATGCAAATAACAGTTTAGCAATTTACCTCATGAATGGTCAGGTCCACGCTGACGTCGTCTCAGAGGCAGCCTCACCAGATGAAGCTTTGGTCACTGGTTCAAATCTTAACGATGGCCTATTCCATCTTGTCGAGTTCAGCCGTCAGGCCGATAACGTGACTCTCTCTGTGACCGATGCGTCTGGCGAAACTTTCAGTTCCAGCAGCGGCATTCCAAATACAACAAGCAGTCTTGTCTTTGAAGTGGTAAACATTGGTGGTGTTCAAGACTGTGAAACTCTGCCACACAAACTTGATCCAGATTGTTATTTTAAAGGGTGTATCTGGGATGTGAAATATGAAAAATATTCTTTAGAATTTTTCCCGTTACCGGATACGTCTTTGAACTCGATTCCGATGGACGCCACCACCTCGGAGAACGTTTTGCAGAACGAATGTGCCAGTGACGATTTGTGCGAGACCTTGCCATGCATGAACAATGGAACGTGTTCGGATGCAGGTCTGTGGAATGACTTTGCCTGTGAATGCACTTTTGGCTTCACTGGGAGTGAATGTGCAAATGAGACCATCTGTGGACCGACGTCAAACCCATGTCCTGCCCAGTCGACATGCGTAGAAAGAGGCGACAGTTTTGAGTGTAAGTAGAGTGCTACCTAAATGCAAAGTAACCAAACCTGGAGCATCACATTTACTTGACACATTTTGACATACACTAAGGACTTGACTAGACATCTTCTCTGCTCCCTATGTTCCCCCTGTTCTGTCACATGTTATCACTTTCTTAAAGTAATAATCAGGTCTATTATTACACTTTTCAATTCAGATCCTCTTTTTTCCTCCCCTATTGTTTACATTTCGTTTTGTCCTTTATCTCTTGTGCATTTTTGCCACATCCCCTTAATCAACCTCCACTGAAACTAGACTTTTTTCTCGGAGGTAGTCACATAAAAGGCACAAAATGCAGTAAGGTAACCGTTATTTTCAGCTGGTCTCATTGATGTGATATGCTGTAGAAATTGGACTTACTTAATGAGAAGGATAGTCAGTTGTAAGAAAAGATACATAACATACCTTTCTTTCTGATCTTTTCCACGAATATTCTTTGAGTCCTGCTGAGGTTATGAGGTTATAGAAAATTAGCCAAAACATAAAAACTTTTGACCCCAATGTTTTCTCAGTGGTAAAGGAGGTATATAAAATTGAAACATTCCTTTAATAAAGTATGCATTCTGCCCTTAAGGAGATATCCTGATTTTTTAACTGTTGATGGTTTTTAACATATCTTGAAAAACTTGTTTTTTAAGATATGAGCTAGCACTTCTCTTCGTCTTATAATCGCCAGGTGTTGCCAGTGTAACATTTGAAGAGTCTACTATACTCAAGTATGACAACAACATTCAACCCAGTAGCCAGCTGGATTCTGTCACCTTCCGGATGAGAACCCGAAGCCAGTACGGGATTATATTCCGAGCATCCTCGTCGTCGGGCTCTTTTCTTCAGATTGAAATTCGGGAGCAGATTCTGCTCATCAAATCCGAGGATGTCGAATTCCAGACAAAGTTTCTAGTGGATGATGGACAGTGGCACGCTGTCAATGTCACTCTTTTCGCAGACAGCATCTCTGCAGTGGTCGATGAAGACGAAGAATCAATGGGTGGAACCATTGTTAATCTCAACGATTTGATCTTGGGACCAGACAGTGACCCAGTGCAGGTCGGAGGGGTTGAATTTCCATTTGGCGATCTGGTTGGTTACAATGGCTGCTTGGAAGATCTCAGGGTCGGAGGGTACCTCTTGCCTGTATTTTACCCCGCAGAATACAACCCAGATCTGCCGGAAAAATTCAACCTCACCGACGGGGAAGTAACGGTAGGATGCAGGGGGAGGGATGTCTGTGCTTCGCCCAACTGTGTTAATGGCATGTGCATGGACCTATGGAATGATTTTTCGTGTGACTGTCTCACGGGCTACGAGGGTGAAGTGTGTGATGTTGACATAGACGAGTGCGAACCTAACCCATGTCTCAATGGCAACTGCAGGGACGCTGTAGCAAACTACACTTGTGATTGTGCACCGGGATATGAAGGAAAGAATTGCAGCGAGGACAGAGATGAGTGCGCTTCAGATCCTTGCATGAATGGCGCGACATGCGTAGATGGTACCAACCGGTTTGTTTGTGACTGCCCTGACAGTTATACTGGCAATACATGTGAATTCATGGTAAGTTGGTTACTGAGCTCAGTTGGCGTCAAAAATAAATATTTTCACATACACCATAAAACACCCATCATTTGTGATGAGGTATTAGTGCTTTATTCTCTCCAGAATTTGATCAAATCAGAGGTCTGTTTCAGAATGTGGAATATTTGTTGAAATGATTTTATCCACAAATTCTTAATTGGATAGAGGATGCAAGGGGAAAAAAAGACACAAACAGCAAAGCAATTTCATTTTCTCTTTTTGATATAAGTTAATGGCCTCTATTTTCTATTTAACATGGTGTTAACTCTGTAACTCATCATTGCCCAGGGGTAACAGATATCTGAAAAGGTTTGGGACCGCTGTTCCCTGATTCTAGAAAAATCTTCATTATTTACAGAAATCATTGAGTTTATAGGAAACAAGGAATTTTGCCTTTGCTACATTTGACTGTGTCATTTGGTGAGATTTGTGCTGCAAGTATTGGTGACCCAGAGTCACGTAGTAGCTTCTTGTGATTTGGCAAAGTGAACGGCAAGTTTTATGCATGAGCTAGAGTGCCGAGGCTGTTTGTTACGCAAGTCTGGCCTTCTGTAAGTCACCAACAGCAACTTCCCTCGTGTGGATTTTAAACATACCATCCTAGGAACTGATTTATCAAAATTAGAAGAAAGATGATTTGCGGATACTTTGAGTGATTGAGCAGCCAAAAAACGGATGTTGTTCGAGAGTTACATCACAAAAACTATAGAAAATTGGTAGACAGGCTTTTATGCGAGATACTAGGGGAACTTTGCAGCCATTGGAGTCAGCTTGAGAGCCATTTAGTGTTCTTGTGTTCATAGTGGCAATTGTGATAGCCTAATGTTTTCCTTTTCTTCTTCAGGTGATGACAAATTGCAGTATGGATGTGTGTGAAAATAATGCAACATGTGTAAGCAAGGACAACCCTTCCGCCGGAGAGGTGAGAGCTTAATTAAGGGAAAAGTGTGTGACTGACACTCTGCATGTGTGCGATTATGGCATGTTGGCATGGAAATGTAGTTTTTTTTTTTTGAGGCCCAGTCACTCTTTTGTGCCATTGGATAATATGAAAGGTTACATGACAAGCCCACCTCCATCAATGTTAACATAAGTAAGCATAATGAAGTAGAGGTGGGGATAAGAGGTTCCACATGACGATATTGATTCTTTTCCCGAAGAGAGAAATATTTTCAATGAGTACTAAAGTCTGTGTGTGTGTTTTACCTTAAATATCAGTAATTGGCCATCACAACTTTTCTGCACTCTAGTATACCCATAGGACATGATTCTGATCTTTGTGTACATGTGTATAGTATGCATCTGATATGAAAGAGGAAACAAGAGGGGAAAAGGGAACACTGCCCTCTACTATGCATCTGCAGTAAGTCGTAAACCTCTCACTGATGGTGATCATGCTTCTCTGGTGGGAGTTGCCATCTCACCATTCATTTCCTTCAGTTGCCATCAAGAACAGTGACAGTATGTAAAACTCTTTCATCTGCATTGTCTACATTATTTCTCTCCTGACAGGATGGGTTCGTCTGCGAGTGTCCGGCAGGGTACACCGGCGTCCGCTGCTCCTACCCGGTCGACTACTGCGCCAATGTCACCTGTCTCAATGGAGGAACATGTTCCTCCAATGCCACCCTGCAGATGCACCAGTGCTCCTGTGCACCCGGTTTCGAGGGGGAATTTTGCGGCACGGACATCGATGACTGTGAGAACGTGATTTGCCAGAACGGAGGAAACTGCGAGGACATGATCGACGACTTCCAATGCATCTGTGTTGAAGGTAACTGCAATGAAAATCAGAAAAAAAAAATTAAAGCCGTGAGATGATAATTCCATATTTTAGGCCTTGGATTCCGTCCTTGGAAGGCAGTTATTCTTACAGTGGTAAGTAATGACACAAGTGTGGAGAAACCCTGTGGCTTACACTACAACTCCACGTCAGGTGACCATCAACAAGGAACTTTTAGATCAAATTTGATATCTTTTTGCACAAGGTCATATCAGATTGAAGACTCCCAGATTGCTCTTGGACGAAAGACTTATCTAACTGTGATATGGCGAGGGATGAAATGCTAAACCTCTAAGCGTCATTGCTTCAAAATCACCAGCTTTATTCACTCGCCGACGGCACCAGGCCACATACCTTTGTAACGTCTGTTGCTGGTTGAAAGTTTTTGTGAAGGCCAAATTTATACCTAGTTTGATTCTTTTACACTTAGCTGTTTAATTGCATTGGGGCATGAAATGCTTATAAAACTGTCATTGCACAAAGTCCCCTTTTCGATTCCTTGCTGAAGGGTCTGTAGGGCTTTCTCAGTGGACAAGATGAGGGTGTTTCAAGACGTTAAAGATCGTGCAGGGTCATGAGCAGTCATAAAATGAAAAGCGTGTAAACACACTTTTTACAAAGGGAAGCTAATTTCACACTTAAAAGTTGTTCTTTTTAGATGCTGTATATAAGTGTCATTGCTGGGGTTTGTTTTTGTGTTGGTCAAAGGTCATCTGGGGTTCTTGAGTGCAAAATGTTAAGACCTTTGTTGGTGTTGTTTTGCTTTTCTGTCTTTTCTTACATGTAGAAGGTATATGAGCTCTCCTGCAGGCAAAAACTGCCAATGCTTGCAAATTTTAGGAAAGTTCTAATTTGAAAACTTAAACTGTCAGATAGGTTAAGTGTAGTTGCTGTAGTAATATGCAATGATGAAACTTCATCTCTTCTTTATGCCAGCTGGCATTTGGCTGGATTCTGATAAAATATGACTATTATGCTTTGGTTATTTGATGACCTCATAACAAAGAAGTTCCGCAGAAAAGTGGTGTCTGAAAGCCCAATTTTGTTGATTAAATTCAGCCTTTTACACCTAACTCAGTTAGTCCACTCCTAGCAATACAGTATTTGGTATCATCCTTCTGTTATTTGTGACTGTTGCTTTATCAGTGAAAAGCCCCCTTATAGTTTTTCAAAGCCATAATTGGCTTTTTATTCCAGCTGAGACTTTTTTTTTTTTTAAATGGTGATTGCCCAATGACCTCTGTGGAAAAGGGTGAGAAAGGTTGACCTGCTTTTCTCATTTTCTGAGCTACAGCTTATGTTCTGTCATCAAACAATGCAGAATACATATATCCTAGGTAGTGGAAATGTGATTTTTCATAGTGAAAAGTCTAAATGTATAGTAGAGATGAATGTGTCATTGCAAGTCATGTAGATAGAGGAATTTATATATAATTGGCAACCATTTCAACTGTCACATGAGTTTCTCTTGAGAATGCATACTGTGTTGTGACTGTGCAGGCTGGAGAATTCTTGGCCTCCAATATTAACTCACATTACAATAATTATAGTACTTCTCATTACAATCATTAGTCTGCATTATCATTGATGGCTTTATCAGGTAGCTGTGTGGTTACTACAGTATGCTGCAACTTAAAAAAAAATTGCAGGTGTATTAACTGCAAGGAATCACTAAGCCCCGTGGCTTTCTTCCCACCCTTGAACAGTATGTACCAGGTTAGGTATTTGGTTGCCAATGAATGCTTGTTTTTGGTGTAGACTGCCCAAAATAATAGTCTTTCTCACAAGTCACTAGCATCATTTGAAAGGAATTTTATTGAACTTAAATTTTCACTTAAATATGTTTCTGTTCCAATTTAAAGGATTATTTACTGATCAAAGTTGACTTCTCATAAAAATTAGGTGAAGAGGTTTGCTTTCGTAGGCAAATATCACTTCCTAACTACATGCTCATTTGCAAAAACCTGGAATTTGATGTTTTTCAAGTGTACATGGAATGTACTGAAAAATCAAGTTTACATGGAATGTACTGAAAAAAAAAACGGAACAGGATAATTCCCTCTGACTCTGTTGTCTTGAACTTTCCTTCTTCATTAATTAAGGTAAAGTTCATTAACAGATGTAAAAAAAGATTGATATTTTAATGAAAATGTGGTCAATATTCTCATTTTTAAAAATATACACAACAAGTATCTCAAAGGAAAGAAGGGTCTTTTTGAAAACATCTCCCGCAGGTGATACTGTACATTACAAACCACCTACTGTGAATACTAGCCTCAGAATATTGTAGGGTATTCTTTCAGGAGACTAAACCCAAATACAAATAAATGTAGGCAGAGTTGGTAAGGAAAGTGGGGTTTCATGATGCTGTTTGGTATGTTGTTGCTTTCTCTTTAAGTGCAGTATAGCATGTCCTCAGAGTGTGCCATTTACCCATATCTGTATGTTTATTGAGTGAAATTGTATTCAACTTGAATTTGGATTTGTTCAGATGGATTAGACTGCAACCAAAATTAACATTGCCGGAGCGGCTACCCATTACCAGAACTCTTTGGAATTCTCAAATAATGATTTGAAGTTTACTTCTTTAGAATTGCATTTAGTCTTCATTGTGTTGGTTAGTATTGCCAAAAGTCTAGACAAGATATTAAGGACTTTATGTTACGTGTAGTTTAAATGTCTGAGTCAGTGTTGAGTTTTATTATAACCCTCTGTATGCCTGTCTTTAGGTTTCAGAGGAAACCTTTGCCAAGATAATATTGATGACTGTCTTTCACAACCGTGCCTGGTCGGTGACTGTATCGATGGAATTAACAGTTTTGCTTGTGACTGCCCTGCTGGTTATGAAGGTAAGTTTGAATATCCAATCAGGTTATAAATATCATTATCCTAAGGATGAAATATTACATAAATTTTTTAGGTCACTTATGTCAAGCCATTCAGTTATAGCTGCTTGCTCTCATCATGTGATCTGTCTTAGATTTTGCCTTGTTGCCATTTCCACCAGTGAAGCTATTTTGTGTTTCTTTTTTTTATCAGTTTATAGAATCCCTTTCCTCTTTTAAGTAGAAACCTAAGCAAAGTGAAAAAGATTTCCAGTCCATCCTAACCCAGTTAACCCAATTCTTTTTGGATTTTTTTTTTTATTTTTTTTTTTCTTTGAGTTGCTTATCATCTAGGTGGTTCCATTGTAAAGGATGAAATATCTTTTGATCTAGGTTAAAGGGACATTTCTGGAATTGTTTGGAGGATTACACTGTTCAAAATAAAGTCCTTGTTATTAACACTTGGACTTGCTATAGACCCCTTGCATATGATATCACAATGTACAGATATTAGTCGCAAATTCATCACAATCATCTAAAAACTCATGTAAGATGAAGCGGAATCAGGTGGATGTTCATATCGGTTCATTCTGCAATGGAATTGTTAACATGCTACCATATGTCAAAGAAACTGGTTAACCACATTTGCATTGTCCACCAATTTTATCAAAAGTTTCTGTTGCCTTTCATAGTGTTGTGTTAGTCAACAACCTTTTTTTTTATTTTCACAACCATTTTGCTATTCTCCTTGGTACATGATGAGCCTTTCTATTGCAAAAAAGGCACCACTGAGCAAGTGCTGTAATACCAATCTGGCAAGATCATCACTTACTTTCTTGAAAGTCATTTGTAGGACTGCCAGTGACATTTTCGTCATTTTCAATATCCTAGCTATGTTTCTTGTCAGATCTTACAGCAACCACAAAAATTTGTGGTGCACAAAAAAAAGGCTCACACTTGTATCTGTTGTTACTCAGAACTCACTTCCTTATATGTCACTATTTAGTGATTTGGAATGAAAAGTGTGTCAGTTTTAAGGAACAACCATTTAAATAGCAAACAATCTTTACACTGCTTTTATGTATGAAAATAGTGGAGTGCAGATTATCAGTCACGTCACTGCCTTGGCGTTTGTTTCTGGTTGTGCTGTGTTTCTCAATGACATTGTTTCTATATGCGCCCAGTAGTATTCTCACCTCATGCATAAATTTACATATATTAAGAATTGATTCATCATGGTTTTAAATGTGCTCCTTCATGTGTACTCACGTCTTGTTTTTGTTTTTATTTTAGCCAGCCCCTTTTCGAGGCTCATTTAGATTTCTTCTCAAGATTCAATGTTAATATTTTTCTCCTCCTAAGTTTGTTCTTTCTCATGTTCCCTCCCTCTCACTATTTGCTTGAATGTTTCCTCCATGTTTATGTTTGGTGTCATTGCTTTCTCTTCGCCATTTATTTTTCACGGCCAGTATTTTTGCTGGTGCCTCGCGGTCCATGCAGAAGTAGACTTTGTTATGGTCCTCGATGGCTCAACCAGAATTTTTGGAGACATTTTGTCCTGCAAAGGTTCTGTTTTGTATGTTTGTGACTTCCAGTGGTGAAATATCAGGCCCTCTGCTGGCGATCAATTTAAACTGTCTCTCATGGTTACTTGACATCAATACATGGGCAATATAAAAACACCAGAGGTGTCATTTCGGATCGATGCTATTACTGAAGGGGTGAGAAGTTTTAAAAATGAACAAGAGAGAAATAAGAACAAGGATATTATCCTTGTCTTGTTCTGGTTATGTCACAGAGGTTTATGTAGTTTTTGTTTTATTTTCAGGTAATTACTGTGTACGTAGCATGGTGCCATTGTTTTATCCTTGCAGTGTATTTCTTGTGCTATTATTTTGTTTCACTCATCTACCCCACCCACTTCCATCATTAACTCCCAGCAGGCACTGCAGCTGGTACATAATCATTAACTCCCAGCAGGCATTGCTGCTTATACATTATCATTAACTCCCAGCAGGCATTGCTAGTATTACATAATCATTAACTCCCAGTATCCACTGCTGGTTAGTGCATAATTTTTAACTCCCAGCAGGCATTGCTGCTATCTCATAATCAAATTCTGTTCACAAGTTTACAAAGAAACATGCAGGAGTGTTTGGCAAAGACACTAACAGCATTTGAAAAGTTGTCTTTTTAATAGTCTGAGTTGCAAACCTGAGTCTTATCTGAAATGGACGTTCTTCTCTTAACATGTAGTGCAGTTGCTGTGGTATTCTTGTGACTGCATTTTGAGTTATACTGTGGTAACAAATTAGTGACCATTTTGGTAAAAAAAAATGTGGAGACTTGGAAGGTTTGGAGAATTGCTGGAAACTCAATGATCAAACTAGATATTTGCTGTGTTTTACCAGACTTGAGTTGTGGGATAGTTGTTCATGGATGGCTCGTTTCAGATTTAAAGAAAATGGTCTGTGAGTGGTGCATTTTTATTCTGGCTTTGCTGATAATGGATTGCATTCATATAGTAGTGTGTCAAATTCAAGATCTCATCCAAAGCAGAAAGATCAATTGGTTAGAATATATCAGTGAAAATGTCCACATACTGTACAATGGACCTTATGGTACTATATATCAATTGTGTTACTTTTTTTTCATATCAGTCTCACCCTTTTGGAACCCTGTCCTTCCTTCCTCGTTACCTACCTGAAATAAAAACATCAATAATTAGCTTAGTAAAGTCAAGTTTCAACTTGGTTTATGTAGCTATAATATGATATTGTGAGTTGCAATCGTCTATGCACATTAGCCTTGTATGTGCAAAGTCCATTCTATGACAATTACATATTTCCTTACTCATAGGCTTTTGTGTTTGTTGTCACAGACAAGATTTTATATTTGTGGAGAGATGTGGTTTAGTATCAGTTTGTGCACATTGTTGTTAAATTTGTCCAAAACATGTTCAACATTAATATGGTGATGGTGAATGATGTGCAAGTTGGTTTCTTTGGCTCACATAGCCTGTTTTGTCAATTTCCATTTTTTTTTTTGTGTTGCATTGTTTTCTTGTTTTGTGGGACTGCTATGTGTCTGGTTGTTTAGTGCTCAATGTGGACTGTTGAGAAGGGTGTGTGCCGAATGTTGCCATAGACAAAAGAACACATACATGTGTCATGCAAATGTTCTGACTCCATTTACCTGTTATTAGGATAGAAAACTTTCCTAATGGGCAGCAAGAATTAATATCGTTAATCTCTGCATACTGTATGTCTTTTACTGTTAATTTCTATATATCTTCACACACCAACTGCACCCAATCCCACCGATAGTTAATTGATCTTCCCTTGGGGCAGTCTGTTAGTACCTCACCTCTGCCCTACTACACATCTCTAAGTCTGTAACTTACAGTTCTAAGGCATGTACAGTATCCTGAAGGATGAAGGTCCTTACCTTGTTTTGGGCCATTGTATGAATGTACGCTGCATGTGTTGTTTATACACTTGCATGATGGCTCAGTGACCAATGAGCTTGCTTTATTGGAGCATAAAGTTATGTCATATACACACTATTCAAGTGTCCATCATGACACACTGTCCCGCCCAAATGGGGTGAAATGGTTTAATTTGTCTGATTTAATGGAAAAAAAGTATCAGATGGAGAAAGCCAGTAGATGGGTTGGAGCTTACTGTATGTGAGTGGCTGAATAAGAGATCATCAGTTTTAAAATGTCCAACGTATGGTATACAGTGAAACAAATTTTTAATGTGCATTGATTGTATTCTAAAAAGTAAATCAATAAAAATGGGTCAGAGGTTGGTCCATAATATGGGTTTACATTGGTATTTCTGTTAACGAAATACATCGCAAATTGAGTACTAAGTAGATTAAGAGTCATTGTAGCGGGTAAAGCTGAAGAACAGGTAGAACAAGGAACTCAATAAATAATATAATATAATCTGTGGAGTACAACATACCAATGCATTGAAATAATGTGACAGAGACAATTGTCAAACACACAGAGTATGGGGTCAGAGTACAGGGTCACCAGAAAGTTGAAATTTCTGCAGTGTAGGAGACATGCACATATTAAGTCATTGTGCATACAATGTGGATTGTCTCAACTGTAAGCATTTGAAAGAGTTATGTAATGTTGCATTTGGTCAGAGGGATAGACTGTGATCATGTAATAGAACTTTAACTTTATGTCACATTGCTCTTCCAGACTCAATTTTTGTTTCTTCTCTTTGGTGGTTTTTCAAGTATTTGTGCTTGCTATCTTGTGTAGCATCCTGTTCCTAACTTCTAACTCGTTTGCTTTCCTCTGCTGTTTGTTGCAATTTTGCATCCTTTGAGGTTCTTCTAATATTTGTCCATTAACCCACCTTTAAAGCATTTTCTTGAGATAAATAACATAGCCTTAACATCAACGTAACATTTATCCAATTTCTTTTTATTTTCTCAATGAGAGGGAGAAAGAGAACCCTAAAATGCAATTTCAAAAAGAGAAATACATTCAAAATATAAAGGTATCCTCTTTTGACAATTAAACAGGGGAAATATGTCAAACAGACATCGATGAATGTTCCCGAGACAGCCCTTGCTTAAACGATGCTACTTGTAGTAACCAGCTTGGCACCTACAAATGTATCTGCCCTGATAATTTCTTTGGCTTCAATTGTGAACTTAACCCTTGCCTTAGTCAACCGTGCTTGAATGGGGCCTGTTTGTCCCAGAACGCCACAGCGTTTTCGTGTAACTGCAGTGAGGGCTTCACAGGGTCAGTGTGCGATGTAGTGGACTGTTCCCTGGTGACCTCATGTCAAAATGGCGGTACATGTGGAGAGGAACCCGATGGGTCAAGCTGGACTTGCCTCTGCCCGGAGTTCATTGAAGGTACATGTAACTTAACGGTATTTTCACCCTTTGCAACACCCTATTGCACCTCACAGTATGATATCCAATTTCCAGTGTCATGGTGTGTTTGAGGCATGGGACATTTTCCACTGTAGGCAGCACCTTTTGTTGTAGCTGGTGTTTTTTATGCCTTGGGGCACATTTATGGACATATCATTCTTATGTTAAACTGTGCACCGTGGTCACTTCCACACCTTTCACTGTGTTTCAACGAATACGCTCTTGCTTCACTGTGGTAGGTCGACCTATCCACTTACTCCACCTAATTTCACATGAGAACACAACAAGCCCAGGCTTGATTAAGCCCTTCATCCAAGTTGGGTTCAGGATAAGTTTACCAAGGCTAAGTTAATGGGGTTTAAATATTTTCCCCAGAGGGATTGAGACTTTGGTTGATTTTTGTCACTTCTGTCTGTTAGGTCTCTGTTGCAGTTAGAAATAATGTATATTACGTGTATGTGCATATTTGGAAGGGACTCGGTTGCCATGGTATTCGTAGGAATAAAAGAAAATGCCATTGTTAAAGCCATGTAATATTCTGAGGAATTTAGTTTTATGCAAGCACAGTCCGTTTATGTTGTCTGTCCATATGCACAGTATTTCAGAACAAACAAGATGTATAATTTACATATGTCAGGGACCCCAGTACAAGTAAGGTCACCCGCATTAACGAATTTATAGGTTATTATCCATAGCGCACATAGTTGGAATCATTAGTTATGTTGGACTGTAACTTAGGAGACACCTCTGCTTGTCATGTTATCATTTGATTGATTCAAGCAATTACAATGTGAAACATTTTTGGGTCAACATAGAATGAAGTAAAAGAGTGGATATGAAATTCAGCTATTCCCTTTGTAGTCAGTAAAATTAGAGCCCTGTTTTGGGAACCACACCCATCAGTATTGTCTTAACACGATCTCATTGGTGTACAGTGTTCCATACACCAAATAAACTAACAAGTGGCAACGTTACATGTGAAGAGAAGCCATGTGCGGCCATCCCAAGAAGTTGTGCTTTGCCCAGAGTTTACTAGTTTGCATGTGGTTCCAGATCACGGGCTTAGTTGCAGGTGTGATCTGTGTGAAGCAAGATCATGTTTGTGGGAACAAAGTATTTGTTGTCATTCTTAACGTCTAGTGGAAGTCTTCGTCCTGATATTAAATGGGGGTTTTTTTGGCATGTTTTCCCATGCACCGTAGGCAATTGTCATTGCTAAAGGGTTATAATGTTTGAAACTGAGATCATTTAAACATGTTTTGATCGCATATAGTTTTGTCGTCTTTGGGAAGGTGACATTCTAAGTAGCGAATTTATTTTCCATAAGTAAAGCGTATTGTGACCCAAACAGTTCTTGTTTATACATGTTATGTTCAACATGTGCTTGAAAACCTAAGTTCTATGTTTGAGCATCAGCACTAACCAATCAAATTCCCTAGGAAGTTTCAGGGATGCTTTTGATAGGTCTCTCTTGTTAAACCATCAACACTAACCAATCAATTTTCCCACACTGTCTCAGCGATGACCTTCGACTAGTGTCTCTTTATATGAAAGGTCGTATTTGGAAAAGCTCCTAATTCAGCTTTGCAGTTTGTTATTATAATCCCTTGAAAAAAGTGAAGTCCAAAAATGCATACAGTTCTCTTTCTAAATTGTGCTGTGGTTTGTTAGCTTGCAGCAGTTTGAAGGTATCTGCCAGCAGCTTGACATTAACGTCGTCATCATTCATGGGGCACTTTTTTTTTTTTTTTTTTTTGAGGGTAGTGTGCAAAGTTTGTCACAGTATGAGCTCTGCCAAACATTCATTGTCAGTCACCTGCAAGTTCTGTTCTAGAGGTCCTGGCTGTATGGTGAAAGACAATATGGGTCAACAATTCTCGGAGACAGATTTACTGTCTTTAGATGTATCCGTGCAGTCGCTACCTGACCGGGAAACAGTTTATTCCTAAATTTTTGGATGTTGACTAAAAACAAGATAGTGGAGCAAGACCGCATCACACTAGTTGGGTAACCATTACCATTTCCAAGTAGGGAGTGTTACATTTTCTTTTTAACATTTCCCATTGCTAATATGCAGATCAACATAACATCACTCATATCCTCTGTTACAAGTTGGTGATTGGTTTCTGGTTAACATACGAATATCAACAATTCTCTTCTGTGAATGGCGCAGTGATGCAGCATTTTTTTTTTTCGTATTTCTTGCCGAAGGCAGGTAAGGGGATGGTGATTTTGGTTCAGTGTATGTGTGTGTGTAACAACAGTCTTGTTAGCTATCTAGTTTTGAAGGGAGGGTATGAGGTAGGTGAAAGTTGGTGTGTGGGTAGAACATACAAAGATCTCGGCTAGGATTGTTTTTGGTGGAGGTCAAAGGTCATATGAGGTCACCAGCAGCCAGTATATAGACAAAGTATGTTTGCAGTATCTCAGGATCTTCATGTTGCATGAACTTCAAATTTGGAGGGTATGTACTCCCTTTTGATTAAGTAACATTGTGAAGATTTTCTTGGAGGTGAAAGGATATATGGGGTCATCAGAGGCCATAATGTGAAAATCTTGTGTACATTCGTTTGTGCTCTAACTTATGAAGGAAAGGTGCAAGACAGACCAAAGTTGGGTGTTTTGGGAGGACATATAAAAATCTCTCTATTGGGATCATTATTGGTGCAGGTCAAAGGTCATCTGAGGTCACTAGTAGGCAAAGTGTAGACAACCAATCTTTGTTGTATCTCAGGAACCACATGTTGCATAAACTCAATTTCGAGATTGTGTACCTCCTTGTAAGTAAATAAGATAAAGGAGGTTTTGAGGTCAAAGGTCATCAAGGGATATCAGAGGTCGCACAGTGAAAAGCTTATGAATACACTATTCTCAAAGGGGAAGTAAGCCTGCACTTTACAGGTGGTGTAAAGGTGTAGTATATAACCTTTTGGGGGTTTGGTTGTGGTGTAGATTGAAGGTTATTTGGGTCTCTAGGAGGTGCGAAATGTTAGCTCTCAGCAGGTACTTTTACTCTTCTCTACTAGTGGGTAAACAAGTATTTAGTGTAACCAGCAGGCAAAGACCAGCAATACTTGAAATGTTTTATTTGTAGTATTTTTGGTCTTATAAATTCTGTGACCCAACAGATAGCAGTACACCTTTTGTTATAAATGTATTACTATTTACTGATCTATTTCAATAGGTACAAAATTCCTTAAAGACAAATAAATAGTTTTTGATTGTACTGTACTGAGATACAATCCCTCCCACATTGACAGAATTTTTCCAGTGTGATAGTTGACCATTGACCTCTGGGGTCACTGAGACAGGTATTGTCAATCCAAGAGAGATGTCTATTGACAATGTGGAATATGTCAGCACATTCACAGACGAGTGATTTGTCATGTCAATTTGGATTACTTAGGAGAATTTTTTTTACTTGTGGGATATGATCAGATAGTAGACATATTTTGTGTATTTTCAGCCAGGGAAAGAGTCAGTGGCACCCTGCAATGGACTGACTTCAGAGATATTACATATATATCATTTGTTGGCTGCATAATTCTTGGCAATCAATTACAAATCTGGAACGGTATTTGGGGAGAACTTCTGTGAATAATGTGAAATTTCAATTTCAAACTTTTACACTAGACCTAGAAAAAAGGCTAAAATTGTTAAAGCTGTCTTACTGCTTCATGTTCACCACTTGTAGAAGTTGTGATTCAGTTTTGCCACATTACATGGTATACATCACACACATACAGAAAAGACCAGTGCTTGAATTGAAATGCAGATCTCACACTAAATGTCTCTTCTGCACAGTATCGTAGGGGGGAGGGGGGGGTGGGTGCATTTGGGCATTCAAGTATAATGACAGCATGGAATCACTAAGCAGCCTGGCTCTCTGGTTTTTCATTGTCGTCTGAAATCATCTTTTGAGGAGAAACAGAAAGCTTTATGCTTTATCATCATACCTGTATCAAATGTCTCTCATTTTGGAGCTCTTCCAGCACTACCATCTGTGACAAAAAATGTACATAACTCACTCCAACAAAAGAGCAGGTAGGAAAGAGGATCTGTCACAATTAAACTATTTCTAACACACTCAGAACATCCTGCAAAGAAAACATTAAGCAACCAGAAGTATTGAGGTTCAGCAGCATTGCTGCTCTAGAGTTAAAACGTCAGTTGAAAGTTTGGTTTTGCTTGAAAATTATTCTCGCAGTCAATTCTTTTTGAGCAAACCTGTGCTGTTTCACCTTCAGTCGTATGTTGCAGGTAAGACTATGCAATTCATACCATACCGATATGACCAACAAATAGGATTGAAAGCAGTTAGCATCCTTCAACTTAATCTATTTGTCCGTTGAAGAGAAAAAGTAACTTTATATGAACATAATTTACACATCACAACAGCAGTGGTTTTGCATGCTTGAAGCAAAACTGGAAGTTGCTCAAATCATTTAAAAGTGAGTGAAAGTTGTGATAATTTTCATTTTATTTGTACCTATGGCATACTTGGTATACATATCCATAGATAGATGTGGGTTTGGTAAAAAAGTTTGCTTTGTTTAAAAAGTTGAGAGAAGTTTTGTTGTTTTGTTAGTTTTTGAAGGTTGTATGACATGGAAATGACATTTTGTAATATTGGCTGTATTAACCTTAAAAAATGTTGATTTTAGCCACAAATTCCATAAAAATGCATTGAATGTGGACAAATTTCTAGGCAAATTCCTGTCTTGTCACCTCCCTCATGAATAAACATTGGCTAAATATGCAAATGTATGATGTCAAGGGAGGAACTTCCTGTGGAATGTCTCATGTTATCCTTTGTTTACTTAGCATTTATTTCAAGGACCAGCGAGGATTTTATATGCCCCAAGGATTTTGTTTTGGAAGCATATATTTTCTCCTTTACAAATATTGATTTCACTTACCAATGTGAAACCCAGTAACAGAGCTGCCAGCCATCCCGGTTTTGCCATATTTTTCCGTTTTTTTGAAGCAAAATACAGGCAATACATTTTCCCTTTTGTTGTTTGGTTTTTTAGAATGTTTACATAATATGTTTTGGAAACATTAAAACTTTATTTACCAACATTTTTTTTATGAAATAACATCATTTTGATATCAGAGTTACCACAAAATATTCAGTCAATCATAAAAAAAGAAATTAAAGACAGCAAAAAAGTTTGTTTGAAAAGGGTCTAATCGCCAGAATTACAAGCAGCATGCTTTATTTTGTAAGAATACTTTTTTTCCAGTTAAACTACTTTTTTTGCTGTATGGAATACTTTTTTTTTGATTTGTTGAGGTTGACAGCTCTGCAGTAATAAAGAGGTAATAAATATAGCCCTAACAAAACCTTTAACACCATACAGTAACTTTGATTGTACATGTCCTAATATAAATTGGCCAACTAGTGACATGTGATATTGCTCTCCCCCTTTCTAGTTTGTCTGGTATTCCTTACATTTCACAGATCTTAGATTCAGATTGAGTTATATAAAGACTTCAAGTTTCTAGAAATACTTTCTTTCAAACATTTACACAACTCTAATACTTCAACTTTCCTGTGGTTTCCATGACTTGATCTTATGGGCTGTTGATTGTGACTAGGTATAGAATCAATAACGCTATGTAGTTTAGAGTGACCATTTTTCTGTGATTTGAGAGGGCTAATACCTTAATTTTCTCTCAGTGGTAAAAAAGACAAAATTCAGGAATTTAGTCTGATGCAATTTCACTTCTGTTTTCACATGCTATTATCACTGCTAACGTAGCCACAATAGTCAGTTACCGTACCTGCACATAGTTTTAGTTGTTTTTAAGTCGATTGTCCATACGTCTTCGAAGACAGATTTGTGCTTTTTTTCCCTCCCATTTTGTTTTCAGCTCTTCGTTGTTGTTTTTCATCAGGGAAAACAAGTTTTCTGTGAATTTTGTTGCACAGGGCTTTCACTGGTGTTGCAACAAGAATCCCCAAGAAGGACCTGAAAACTGTTATGCAAAATTTTTATTTCTAAATTGCTAGGAATTCAGTGATTCCTAAGATGCCCAACTTTGGTGATCGTTTTATAGAGCAAAGAAATCAAGAAATAGCTGAGGAAATTCCATCAGTCATAGAATTAATAGTGTTCAGTTATTTTGTAGTACATGGACAGAGCAACCTATTTCATATTCACCTAGCTGTGCACCAGTGACAGGAGAAGCATATCGCACCAGCGCCCTCAACTGTTCCCTTCATGTAACTGCCCCATTGTCACTGACAGTGACAACATAGAAGTGTTTACATTTATTTGTTGAGGATCTTCTGCATTAGCTTTCTGTGGATCTCTGTTTTGCAGAGTGTGTCATAATGTCTGATAGTATGCACTGTGCAGTACAGTACATTACGGTGAGGATTCCCTGTCCGTGTGTTTTAGTGTGGGCGTATCTGTACCCTTTCGGCAGTGCCGTCTCACGCCTGACAGTTGGCCTCTATGGTTGCTGCTATGATCCTTCAGCGTCCTTGCGATGAAAATTATCAGATCCCTTCATACAGTACTCAATAGCCAATTCGTTGCTGATAAACTGCCCGAAACGAAATGTCCCGTTTGAACACTTTATACATGACTTGCAGCTGAATGTTGTCATTGTCTTGTAGAGTAGCTCACATTAGTTGCAGTGTGTGTTTCTTTGGTTGATTGGCATTTGTGTGAAAATTGTAAAAGTTAGTATGTAGAGAACCAGATTACACCACGTATCTACCTCGTAATGTATGGGAGTACTGTTGATTACACTGTTATGTTGATTTGGGGCACCTTTTTGTTTTGCATTCCATTCTAGTTTCAGTCATAGGCTTAGGAGTTTTTATTCAGTAGAGTATTTAATTTTCTATGAAGAATTTTATGAACAACATTTTTTTTGTGTGTTGTTCACCAAAGATAGTATATGTTAAGCTATTCACCAGCTTCAGCCCATCCAAGGAAAAGGTTCCCCCAGTTATTCTTCATGTTACCATAAATACTATTATTAAAATTATTGCTGATATCTTTGAGTCTCTAATATTTGTATGAATGCATTGATAGACATGTTTTGGAGTTTGAGGTAAAATAAACATATACAAACATCTTAAACATTTCACTGAACATGAATGCATCCAAATAGTCAAGCTCAATATAAGTGATGAAAAGCCTCATGTAGTTGTTCTGATGTTTGCTAGGATTAGCAAAATCATGGCAGTGTTTCCAACATTGAGCGTAGAGCCATTGATCCGTGCACAGAATCATGAATGTAACCATAGAAAAATAAGTCGCAGCCATGGAATACAATCATCGGTGCATTCATTCAATCATTATCATTTGTTCATCATGGTACACAGTTCGTAATTGTTTCATTTTGTGATATAATTTGTTAGAGAGCTCACTTTGTATGGAACTCTTGCTTGGGAATATCAATTGATTAATCGGTCAATACAGATCACAAAAACTGCACGGTTGGCCAAATGTCACTGAGTGTCATTGAAAAATACTTAGCATCTATTCATCAATTCAACTTTTTAGTCATCAATTAAGTAAATTAGAGTCATCTCAAAGTAATTGCCAATTTGTTTGCCAAAATGTTCCTTAGGAATCACTGGAGATTCTTTCTATCAAATATCGATTGATAAATCAGTTCGACAAGGAGTTGGTTTGATCTGCTAATCTTTCATCGCTCTTCTCCTTTATGTTAGGTGACTTTTGTCAGTTCAGAGGACCCTGTGCATTCCTTGACTGTCAAAATGGTGCCAGCTGCACCCAGACTCGTGAGAACGACGCGTTCACTGGAGGATGCACCTGCCGTCAGGGTTATAATGGCACTGAATGTGAAAATGAAATAGACTGGTGTGCCAGTTCGCCATGCATGAACAACGCCACCTGTAACAACACCCTTGCCGGTCCTGAGTGTGCTTGTATCCCTGGTTACGGCGGTACGTGTGTTTTGGGCTGTTTATGTAGTGGAAACACTTGACTTTAAAATAGTGTCATTTTAAAAGAGGGCCAAAAAAGCCTTCATGTAGGACATACATTCATTCTCTAGTTCATCCTCACAAAGTGCTTGTCTTTCTTCTCTTTCTTTTTAAGGGGTGGGGGAGGGGGCAGGGCTTTTTAGCTGTATTGTCAAGGCATGCCTCAGTGAAGAGCCTGAATATTAAATGTGGAAACTCTATGTTTTGCTTCGTTTTATCAGTAGTCACACTTCTCGAAAATATTGTGTCATTAATGTATTTCAAACATAGCCTGCATATCTCGAAGATTTTCCACTCTCTGCTTTCCATCAAAACTGTCAAAATGTAGGTAGGTATTTATAAGAACATAGGTATGAGGATAGGAAGCATTAAATTGTTTGTGAAGAAACACATTTTTAACTGGCACGCAAAAGCCAAATGATGACGGGTCTAGAATTAAAAAAGCGCTATATTAGAGCGTTATTCAGGTACGCTCTGTGTGAGGTCAAACAGTGCATAAGTGTTAGCAGCTTGGGGATTTTATAGTGTGATCACTTGTGAATACCTACACCAGTGAATTGTTGAGGAAATTCAGTCAGCCTGTGTGTTTACTTATGCTTGTGTGTGTGTGTGCATGCATGCATGCAGGCATGCATGTACATTTGTTTTCAGACAGTTTGCATGAATCATATTGGAACTTGCCCTCCATTCAGTGAAGTACAAAGTTCATGTTACAGACATACCATACCAGCTATTGCTGTACCATCTGACTGTACTATATTGTTATTTTTTGGTGCTGTGTTAGCATAAAATTAGTCTCATCTTTGTTACCTCTCACCGGCTCTGTTACAAGCTACAAAGGGCGTCACTTAAACGCACTTGTAATGTGTCATATAAAATCAGATGTTTGCTTTAACCAGTTGGTTCTCAGGTCCTATAGTGTACAGTATGTGTAATCACTTTGGATTTCCTGTACAAAAGTCACCAAAGTGAAAACCAGTCAGTCAGATTGTAGCTTTATGTTTCATCAAAGAGCAGTTATCAATTAATTGTTAGACTCTTCTGAAAAGTGAATCGCAGTGGAACTTACTTTTAATAGAAGGGAACTTACTTTCATAGAACGTTTGTATCGAAGGGACTTACGTTTCAATTTATCTAAGGATGAAAAGGTAAGGTTTAGACAGAAAGTGTATGTGGTACACTGCAGTCATCAGAAAACCAGTTTAAAAAGCATGTCAATGAATGAATTCATGCTCTGAAGGTCTTGTAGGTAAGATTTTTGTGTTTGCTAGAGAGTTTGCTAGAGAGTGTATGCTAGAGAGTTTCGTGTTTTGTTCAAAATCATTGTTGCATGTACATCCTTATGATGGCAATTTTTATGCTTCCTGGGTCTCGATCAAGTATTTCATTATCTTCTAAGTTTAAGTAGTTTAGTCCAATTTAATCCAGAAGATATGTGCAAAGTCTCGTTTATTCTGGCAACACTTGAAGAGATATTCAGTGTTTCGTTCATCCAGGTTTAGTTGGAATTGCTTTCTTCAATTAATCGTAAGTAGTAATGACTCTGTCAGGAATCAGTTTTTTTTTTTTCTAATGTGCTTTTCAGGAGAGTACCTCCCTCACACTGCATTGCATAGTATGTTAAGTGTACCATGGCTGATACATAATTGGCTGCAAACCCAACTAACTGTCATCTGACTTATGAAAACCAGCAGATTGAAACCAACTTTTCCTCCTCCAACGTATTGGATTACCTGCATGCACCAGTGGTGCAAGGCTTAGGCAACCATAGTCAGTCCTAGGTGAATTTTAGCTTTTCCCTCAAAAATATTGGATTGCCTGCGTGCACCATTGCTCCAAGACGTAGGCAACTATATTAAGTTCTAGGTGAATTTTTAGTCTAAATTCTCCTTAAATAGCACAGTTATGGCATGGAAGACATTTTAGTTATGATAATATTCATAGAAATGTATTTAAACATCAGAATGGCATCACGGATCAATAAGTGAAGCCCAAACTCTCTAATGCAAAAGGCATTGTCATGAAATTGTGTAACACACATCCAATGAAAATTACTGGATAATGTAACTGGCAAACAACTAAACGTTACGGTTCAGTTTTCCCCTGAATTTTATCAGGTTGTATCAAGAATCAGACGGTTGCATTTACTTTCGTTTTCCAAGAAGATGTAGTTTATAAATTCAGAAGTTCCTGAAACCCAGATTACCGCATCAGCACTGGATCCAAATAAAACATAGACATCACTTGTGTGCACTTGTCATTACTGCACATGTATGTTATACAGAGATTCTTGCTGATAGAAATATCGCAGATGTTTTTCACCTACATACAGATTTGCAGTTCGTATACAGATGTTTTCAGTTGCCATGCATTGAGTGTTTTTGTATAAAGAATGTACAGTAGCACAAACAAGACCAAGGACCCGTGATCAGTAACTCGTGATCGCTCTCACAAGTCTCTCAGATAAATCTAACCATATGATCAGATCACGTGACTTCGTGACTGCTCTCTCCGATCACTCTGCTATCATTCTGAGATCACTCTCAAAAGATCACCTGCAGTTTGAATGTGTAAACTTGACAGGATATGATCCTTCCATTGGAATCAGATCTTGGTTTACGTGAACCCAGTCAATCTCCAATTAATTCCACCATCTTCTTCTTTTGTCTTTCCTATAAGTTCTGCTTTTGTGACTTTAGTTTGGCATATAGCTCTGTCTCAACTGAAACATTTTTCGTCCCCATCTTTTGATGTCAAACAGGTGATGTTTGTGAGGTTGACCTACCAAATTGTAAGGACGGGGTCTGTAAGAACGGGGCCAGCTGCACGGACTTTGACTTCTCGTACGAATGCTTCTGCGCGGAGGGTTTCACAGGTCCCAACTGTGAGGAAGACATCGACGACTGCGTTAACAACAACTGCACGAACGGGGCGTGCGTGGACGAGGTTGCAGGATATTACTGTGATTGCACTGGCACAGGTATGGAAAGTAACTTCAGAAATGGTATCATCTGGAATTTAGAATTTATTAGACATTGCCGAAGGGTGCATATCTCTCTTTGTATCATGAGATTGCAGATCTGTTTTGTATAATATACTGTTGTTTGCCTTTGTTGACTCCAGTGCCTCAATTCTGCTGTTATGTTTGGCCTTGATGGTCTTTTAAGAAGAGTGTTGATCAACTAGTAAGTTGGTACTCTTTAGTGAGGAGACAATTGTTCTGTGTAACTTCATAAATGTATTTCATGTCAGTATATGCATGTACCGTCATGTGCCATGTGCATGACCTTGTATTAACAGCTCCTTGAGTCACATATCAATCTTGTCAATCTTTATAGACCATAAACTTACATCTAACTAGCATTCATATTATTGTACCTTCAAATAGTTTGTTGAAACCAGAAGCCTCGCATTGGATTGTGCCTTTGTGTATGAAACTCACAGAAAATGAGTACATACTTTAGACAACAACTTTAGGTCTTAAGAATCTGATTGAAAAAATGAAAGACAAAAAGCTTCTTAAAAGTTGGCTTCCATAAAAGAAACTGATGTCCCCCGAACAAGATGTCAACTGCAGAATGTGCAGGACTACAAGTGAAATCATATTAATATGACAAGTGTTTGTTAGTCAAACTTAAGGAACAAAGGTAAATATTAGAATATCTTATTTTGACTAGGAGTTGACCTGATTTACTTCATTCCCTTCTTACCTGTCTACTTAAGAAGTGCACTCCCATCTTCCATGTCGAAAGTGCTGATGTCCTCTCAGTACTGCTCATGATGCTGTCATGCATACAACAGACTAGTGTCTTCTTCCCGGTTTGCCATTCCTGAGTGCTTAGAGTTTGGAGTTCCTGTTTTGATTTATATCCATTCTGAAAGGTGTGTAATGTATATTATCATCACCCTCCTCTGTTAGGTCGTCATGAAGGTGTAGTCACTGATTCCTTCATAGACGGACGGTTTCAGGATTTTGCTGGTGTTTACACTCACATGTTTTTGGGATGCACATTGCATTAAACCATATGATAGATCAAATTTCAGGGGTCTTAGTGTAAAAATTTGTTGAGCGCCAATCAAATTTTACGATCCTTGTTGAATCTACCCTCTCGTTTTTCCACTCCTCCACAGGGTACAATGGCAGCTTCTGTGAGAACGACAGTCGACGAGTGCCGTTCCAACCCCTGCTTAGAAGGTGGAACTTGCCAAAATTTAAACGGTGCCTTCAAGTGTGAATGCATCGCCCCTTACACCGGCACTTACTGCGATGAAATGGTCCTGTGCCTCGTCAATCCCTGCATGAACTCCGGTACTTGCAACGATAATGGGACGTGTAGTTGCCTAGAGAATTTCGTCGGGCCAACCTGCGAAATGGTAGGATATCATGTCGTTGGAGCACTATCCAACAAAACCCACACGTTTAGCCACAATTGCAAGCACCGGTCTGTACAGCAAAGAAAACAAATGCCAAAACCAGAAATTTGGAGATGTTTCGTATTAGTTATTTCGTGTGGTTTTAAGAGAATTAATGGAAGAAGAACCAATCATGTAATTTGAACTTCCCTTGGAACTCTTTTCTGCATTACATATTGTGTCTGGAACACTTCCATACTTGGGGAAAAAGGAATAAATATGTGACAGGTACTGTACATAAAGGATAAAGGACAAATGTAATGACACCATTCTATTTTAGTGGAAGACTAATCTCTGATGCAGTTACTGTAATAAATTTTCTTTAAGTTTTTTTTTTTAAATAATTTCCAAGGCTAAAATGCAGTTGTCCAGCACTGCCTATACTCAGAAGTTCATCCGACAACCATCGTTGATTTGAAGACGTACAACTCATTGATAACAGTATGAGGGTATTATGTAGCTCTTTACCTGAACTATCACACACAGTTTTAGAAATATAATCTAATTTGTTATGTGGACTCCACGCATTGAACTACCATAGCACCACTTCATGTTCTTGTTTCAGTTCACCGGTACACCCAGTCCAGATACCACAAACTGGGTTCTGATTGGTGGGATCATTGGTGGTGTCATCCTCCTCCTTGTTCTGATTTTTGTGATCATCGTCATCCTCAACATCCGTCAACAAAGAGCGACAGCCGGCACCTACAGCCCCAGCAGGCAGGAGATGTCAGGGTCACGAGTGGAAATGGACAATGTCCTCAAATTGCCGCCCCAGGAGAGGCTTATTTGAATTTCTGGATTCAGGTAGAGTGGTCATCATAGCAACCAGGGGTTGCTGCCGTTAGAGATGGCTTGCAGACACGAACAATGTGATCCGCAAGTTGGTCATGAGGTTTCTAAGGCCGTAGCTAGAGTCTGCAGAGACGGCACGGGCTCGGGCAAGCTCGCATCATTTGAGGACAGAACATAGGCAAGATATACATCATTTGAACATTGCTCATAAACATAAGTCACATATTAGAACCAGAAACGGAGTTAATGGTTTTAGAAGCACGAAGCCGCTGTACACAAGCATATTTCAAATCCAACATGAGTCGCAGGTGACAATTAGTCTCTGTTAAAGTTAGACTGGAAGGCAACTCCAGATCAGATGGCGCATGGACACTTTACAATTAGCCGTTGCTGCATACTTGTTAGTAGTTTGTGCCTCTGTTTGCCTCTGTTGTCCAAAGAAATACTGTCAAGCTCAACCGAGATTAGAAGTGAAGACAGCTGAGGTTGGAGTTTCTGGATGTTAAAGTCACATGACTAGTAATATCACCATCGATCAGTTTGGATGATGGATCGGTTTAGCCATTTGACGATCTTGTGTTTCCCTTTACTGCAATTGTCTTGGCACCTTTGTAGCACTCTTACTGACTGTGTTGGTATACTTCAACAATTTTAAGGGAATGAATAAACTATGATATTCCAAGCAGTCACACTTCCGTAGTGACATCATATACTATGCAAGTTTTACTCACCCTACTGCAATGCTGGGAAGGGGAATGGCTGTGCTGTTGGGTAAAGTGATAGGGTAAATCGAGGGTGCTATTCAACTGTTCAATTATTGCCGCAGAAGATTCCAGATACATTTCTTTAAGGTCCCTCAGATGGATCAAGGAAGTGAACTCCATTGTATTCACATGTAATTGAATTCACATATTGTTGTACTCACATAACTACAGGACAAGAGTCTCCCTGAGGAAGCTTTGTGTTCACTTGCTTGATTTCTCATTGGAGGAAGTTAACTTACATCGATTCTCCAGAAGACAGTTTGAAGAAATCTGATGAGGAGTAGACTTCTGCTCCTCCATCTCAAGTGTGCTGCTAAGGAGCAGACGTCTGCTCCTCCACCTGTGGCTTAAAACATCCCTGATGTTCATCATCCACCTTGGTAATATACAAATAGTCGCCATAAAAAGTGCCTTAGATCATTCCGTGGAACAGTTGGTAGCTTTCGTTCAGGCCTTTCCAAGCAGTTTCGGTTCTGAGGCCACAACTGAGTCAATTAGCTGTGCAGCTGTTTATGTAGACTGTAAGCAAAAACAAAATATGGTGCTTAGCAACAACTCTTGTGGGTCCTTTAGAAAAGGTGAAGTTTAAGTTGTGTTATCAGATCAATGGTAAAAAAGAGAAATGTTATTAATGTTGGTTACATAAATATCTCGTTGAAATACCTCAAACATTTTTTTTTAATGTTCTGTTTAGCTTTTTTTTCCTTTCTTGATTTATTATTAGAAAGATTTGTTGAAGTGTCATGTTTTTTTCCTGTAATGTGTTTGCTTTCTTCAAAAGCAACTAATGATGTTTTTAAATGTAACTGATGACTCCATGTTATGAAGGCTTCATGCAGCCCAATTTTAAGCCATCTGAGTTCAGTTAAACTTGGTCTTCAGTCATTTATATTATGCAAGTGCTTCAAATTTCAAGTTTGTATACACAGCGATGGTTCATACACAATCACAATTTATGCAATGCAACACTAGGCCATTTATTTTCCACAGAAACATATCAGAAAAAAGAAAAACTGTATTTTGAACTGTATTTTATCTGTAAAGTAGGCGAAATTCAGCAATCTGACACTGTTTGCTCACTCCGTGGTTGTGTAGTTTTTCACTTTGTGAAAGAACCAGGAAGTAGTTTTGGATCCTGGTAGTAAAGCACATTTGGGTACCTGGGTTACCTGTCAAAAAGCAAATAAAAATGTTCTACTTTTGAAGAAATGAAACCCTTATAATTTCCTCATAAACAATTCAATGATGGATGTATTCACACTCCTTATGAAACAAGTGGAATGAATCGCAAAGATTATGGAACTGTGGACTTCAGAATTGCTACAGGAATCTTTTTCTTTTTTTTTAGTCATTTTTCGTTAACTTAATAGGTTTTAAGATGTTATGAATTTCAAGTGCCAGAACAGAAAGCTTTTGTGCTACTGCCAGTTTTAATGTATTCAGAATTTTGATTCAGAATTTGAAACAAAACAATTAGAAGAGAAAATTTTGCACAATTTTAATGGCTTTATGTAAATAAAGAATAATACTCCATTTCACATATTTTTGTACATTCCTTCAGCACATATTTTTTTTTTGTCTTAATTCAAGTTATTCATCAGTGTGTTTCTTATTCTTTTTGAAGGTTTCGTTTATGTACATTTTTCACGCTGTATTCGTTTATATATACCTTGCTATCGTAACTACAGTATGCCGTCTGTTTACCGTATATCTTTCCTTGGTCGTATTCATTGCTGGTGATAAATTGATTTGCTAAAATGGTCATCAAAGATGGCAAAAAAAAATTGATAAATGTATTCATTAGTTAGTAATTTTGCTCATAAAGCATCTCATAAACTCTGTCACTGAACACGCATTCCATCCAAACTTGATGAGTTTCTTTTTCTTTCTTTTTTCGTCGTAATGTACCATTATTGAAACTGTAAATCTGGTAGACATCTAGACCTGCACTCATTTTAATTATTTTTTCTTTCTTTATCAAACTAGTGTAAGATGTTTAAAGAAGTGAAATAACCTGATTTGTCGTCACTTACAGTGGCAACCCGTATCACAACCAAATTCCTCGAAATTGAAATAGCATGGTCCAACTTCTTGCACGGGTTTTTGTGACGGCTGTCTCCGAGACTTGGATTGACGTTCATAGAACCGTCAGTTCTGTGAAATCACTTCACACATTTCCAGTAACTTTTGCCAATCCGTTTCAAACACGCAGGGTCTTGCTCATTATTCCTACCAAAAGCTATGAATCTGAGGATTCGATTGATTCAGTACCTGGAAAATTCGATTCTTTATCATTCCAACTGTTTGTCATCAGATTGGTGAAAGCAAAAAGTTTGGTGTTAAATGTGTTTTAGCTGGATAATCAGAATATCTGATTTCAAGTGAGTTTATTCTACACATGATGTAATTGAACCCTTGAGCTACAGTCAATGGAAATGAAAAAGCAGCGTACATTGTTTCGATGAATGTGTCACAAGAATGTGTTTGGAAAAATTTTTGTTTTTTTTAGGCCAAGTCCAAAATAATACTTGGCATTTTACCTGTCTGTCTGCAATCAAATCACTATCAAACAATGGAAGTCTTTGATTTTTAACTTTCCTGTCACAAAAAAAGAGATAAAAATGTATTCCTTACACTAGATGCTGATACTTTCAAAGAATCAACATATTTTCAAAGGAGTACCACAAATTTGGTGGTTCCCCTTTTCCTCTGTGTGTGTATTCTAACTCTACTGAAGTATTCAAAACAATTTTCCTGCATAACGCTGTAGACTAAAATTTGGTATTTTCTGAGTATATAAATATTGTCCATCGGTAATAATACGTAAATGTTTTAATTGTTGCTTCAAAGGAAGCATATTGCTTTAACTCTATGTTGATCCCCACAGTCGATCTTTTATCAAGTTTTTATAGAGGAGCTTTTGACTTTTTGTTTTTGCGGGGAATAATTATTTGGTCTTTTGCTCCAAACATTTTGTGCCTTTAGTCAATCAATATTCCGTTGTTAATGCCTTAAACGTCGATCAGTGGTCGCCTTTCAAGTGATGTTTTTGGGGTCATTGCCATTTGATGTGCAACAATTATTTAGTCTTATGTAATGTTTTTTTTTTTTTTTGCTCTGTGATTGGTCCTTTCTTGGTATCAGTGTATCATAGATTTTGACAAGAACAATCATTCCTTCTCACTGCACTGTCAATAGCATGGTGCATTCACTATTGCCAGAATTGGGGTCAAGTTTCCATTGTCTCTTTCTGTTATTGTTAGTTACCAAGCTGTCATCACTACGTGGTAAAAATACAATCATCTTTACACTTGTGAAGGTATTAAGGATTACTTCTTGTACCATCACATTTATAAACCAAGAGATTTGTCACATTACGGTGAGGCATCCATTAAGGGGAGAATCTCAATGTCAGTTCCTGTGCAGCCAGAGATTGTAGGTATTACAATCAAAACTGTAGCAATGTCTCTAACCATCCTGCAGATGGGTAATTTTATGATAAAGTGAAAGCAAATTCTCCATATTGCTCATCAGAGAACCATTTTATTCCCCCTCCCCACACTTTTGGGTTGCATGTGACCATTGAGCTATGTGGTAGATTATGCTGATGAAGGTCTACTAGAGTAGTGGATAGTTTTTGAGTTTTTCTGTTATATCTGTTGCTTCATTACATCAGCTATGTATAAAAAACTAAACTCAGTAATGTTTTTGGCACATTCTAACCTCAATGATGGAAACTCCTGGGGCATGTAACAAAACACTGTTTAGGTTGGTATCCACTCCTCTCACATATTTCATTTGCATGTTTATATATTTTTATGTCTGTTATTCACTGGTGTTGCCAAGGCAACAAAAGGCTAACGGTTGAAAAGATAAGATAATGAATGCATGGAGAACAAGACCAATCAAGTGACCATTTTCTGTGGACTCAAAATACAACACAGTTCATCATAACCATGGCGATAATACATTAACTGTATGTTGGTATTATGGAGTCACGAGGAGTGCTTCGATAAGAGTAACGTGCCATGTGGAACTGTATGTTTCATATTGTTTCTTCTGTTTAGCCTCTTGCTCCTGGCATTATGTCGACTTAGCTCGCCGGTCACTTGTACACGGTTTTGTATGTGGTCAAACCGATATTTAGTCAGATATTTAATATTCCAAATCGTTTTCGGCTGTATTTGTTTTCCTCTCATCTCCTTCTAATGCAATATTTGTATTCAAAAGAGTTAAAGGGATAGATTCTTAAACAAAGACTATAATAGTTTATGTGTTTGTTCGTTTCTTTTCTATCGCTTTTGCTTTTTATTTTTGGTTTTTTTTTTTTTTTCAGTTGGTGGGTAGGTTCGTTGTGTTTGAAGTCAAGAGGAAACCTCAATAGAAAGACAGTCAGCGCACATTTTGATTATCAAAGAGCAGATCTTCCCTAGCCTTTTCTTCGTCACCCCTCCCTTCTAGCCCTTTCTTCCCACCCCTCCCTTTCTAGCCTTTTCTTCCTCACCCCTCCCTTCTAGCCCTTTCTTCCGACCCCTCCATGGATGATGATATCATTTGATTCTGTTGAACCTGAGAAATGCACAACATTATTCTGGGAAAGAGGGAATTTGTGGATATGTGATTTCGTGGAAAGGTTAGTGATTTTCCATTGAGCTGTCTGTAGGCCGCCTAGTTTCATAGTTCCCTCCACTGACAGCAGCCTCGGGACACAGATAGGCTATTGTATGATAAGTGACTCACCATTTAACTATCGACGAGACATAACAAAAGTGACATACCTCACTTTGAAAAAAAAAAAAAAAAAAAGTGTCATATTTTGAATGAATACCGTTTAAATTGATTTTAAAAAGTCGTTAAGAGTGGAAACAACTAGCAAGCAAAATAACACTTGTAATTTCTTTCTAGATAATGTCAGTTTCACCGAGACTTTGGTCGGTAGGGGCGGCTGCTGAGTTCTCAATGTTAGAGCGATTAGGCTGAATGGCATCGAGCTTCGGGTGCCCGCATTGACAAAACAAGTACGACATTTTAAAATGCAATAACCAACTCTACACGAGTCCTTTGTATCAGGAGTCATGCAACCCAATTGTTAACCCAGTCTAGATTGTGACAGTAATTGATAGTTGAAGAAAACCCCGCCACCTGATTTCTACGGAGCAGCTTAAACGTCGCATAGACGTATTAAAACGTTTCATAAACTTCTGTTAAGCGGCGTGTTCGTGTGTTTCTTTGTGCTTGGTTAAAATGTTACGCATCGTTCATACGGATTGTGCCAACGGTACCGGTCGAGAATTATGTCGTCTCATTTAACTATTATTCTGTTTTTACCGTAAGTTCGTAGAAAATTTTTTTACACCACACAAAGATTTTTTTACACCAACTGAAAGTCCTCTAGTATCGTTTACTTCGTATAACTTTCCATAAAGATTTCCTAGTACGACAAAGTGAGGGGGAGGGGGAGACACGTTTTCTATGGAAAACCGTGTGCCCCCAGCTGAGACTTCCGATTTTCAAAAAATATAGATCTGTAGTTAGAGTATTCAGAAATTACCCAACTTTAATTTAGACCTTTGTAAAATCAATAGAATTACTCTTTAAATGATGACTTTAATATATCACAAAATACCATAACACTCAGGGGTTTCCGGGGATTCACCCCGTGGACCCCCCGCATGGACTTTGCCTCTAGATTTAAAGTTGTCCAGCTTTGGTTTTAGACCTGTGTTTAGTCATACTAGGAGGTATCCAACTTTGATTTTAGACCTGTGTTTAGTCGATAGAATTACCCTACAGATGACTTTAATGCATCAAAAATTCCGTAGCACCCAGGAGCTTCCAGATGCCGATTAGGACCTCCCACACGAACCCCCCCCCCCCCCCACCTGGACTAGAAGTTATCCAACTTTGGTTTTTAAACCTGTGTTTAGGCATACTTGAAGTTAGCCAACTTTTTATTTTAGAACTGTGTCTTATCTATGGAAGTACCGGACAAATGATGACTTTGATGCATTACAAATACCATAAAACCAAGGGGCTTCCGCGCCTTAAACCAGACCCATGGAACCCGCCCCCCCCCCCTTTAGTGGCCTTGCACTTCGCGCTCTGTGGCGTCACCGGCAACATAAGTGGTGACAGGTCATGGCCGCCCTGCACGATCACTGTGCCACCTCAGCACCAACCCCCCCCCCCCCAAAAAAAAAAAAAAACGTGAAGTCTGGCGACGTCACTGGTACGACATCGATTTAAATTTGACAAATGCATGTTGCTTATATTAGAGTTGATCTTATTATCATTTTTGTTTTTTTAAGGATAATTGCAGAAAAAAAAGCTTACATTGTACTGTTTTATGGTAGTCATCCCAATAAACTAAACGCAAATAGCGTGGCATGTCATGGATGTAGCGTTAAGGCTTCCGTATCGTCTGTAACCATTTTTTTTTTTTTTTTTTTGTCTTTCTCTGAATTCACAACATTACTTTCGAGTCCTGTTTATGTCATTCTAACTTAAGTCAGCCATTCCCCGTAACCACATGAGGCTACCAAATACCTACTTTTCATTGTTCGGCATACGTAGGTAAACATCTTTTCTCGTTCTGGGCTTGCAACACGAGCGTATGTCATTTTGCTAATTTTTCGCCCAATTTTGCTTCAAATCCAGAATCAAATCGGAAACATGCGGTATTTCGTCACATCTTGGTTGTTAATTGAAAGTGTTGTCACGTGGGCATTGTCCTCTTCGGTGGACGTACCGGTGGACGGCTACTCGTACAGGAGCGAACACCAAGCTGCTCGCCGGACACATGACGGGTCATCGTCATACGTCAGAACCAACCACGACGAAGACTTGCATCACCATCATCATGATAGACGGAGGGAGGGCCGGCTCGACTTCAGAGCCAATAAGTGGCAAGAGAGCGTACAGAGGTTTGAAAAATTACAGGAATTACAAGAAAAATTCGCCGATATCGAGGTAAAATTCTTTAATGAATCCATAATTATGAATTCTGATTTTTTTTTTCATTTTTCTATGTAACTTTTAAAGGATGTTAAAAGAAATGTTTTGAGAGTGTCAAATATTCATAAGTGAATTAAAAAAAATAGAAGGGGGGTACGCTCGACCTGATGAAATCGCCGTAACCAAATATGACTACAATGTTCAGATTTAATATTAGAAGACTGTAATGACCTAGATTATCCCAGGAACGGCAGGGTGTGTGGGCAGGGGCTTCTCGTTCTTTTCTCCCGGGTCCTCCTACCGGTATCAGTGAGGAATATGCATAACATTTATTGAAGCAAGTGTCTAATTGGTGGTACCAGACATGCCGGGTTTGGGTTGTATAGCGACCTACATCACACAACTGAAATTTACCATACCTATAAAAAAGTTCACACAATTACAAAATTCTCCTTTCTTTCTTTAATCTATTACTCGAAGGTCGAATAATAGGCCTAAATGAATAAAATTACTGATCTATACAACTTTTTAAAGAACATTCCACCTCAAATCAACTGTTTCATGATGCGGGTCATACAAAAGGTAAAAAGTGTGCTACAGAACGTTGAAGAAATTATTGGCCTAAGTTTTCCAAAGGTAAAGTACAGAATCCTTGCTACAACTACAGTGGAAGGTTGTTTTTTTTCACACAATCACACCGGGGCAATTAGCGCTTCAATTAAGAAAAGTGAAAATGAAAGCTAAATATTCATTGTAAATCTTCACAACTATATCAAGTGTTTCATGGTAGAGCATGGTAGAGAGGTGAGTCTGTTAATTGTATTGATGACATTTCTTTTGTTATCATAACCTAATTTGTAAAAGTACAACCATGTGACCCTACAGACTTTGCGTGTTAATTATCCCTTGTTGGACATTCAGACGAAATAGCTGCAATTTCAGCGTAATAGTACTTGTGTGTTTTTTTTGGGTGGGGATTGCCAAAAACTGTGAAGTTTAGTTCTATTGTATGGCGCATTCTGTGTGCACCTACATGCGGTAGCATTCTTTTCTTCGATCATGGATAGTAACCATTCAAGTTTTATGTTACTTAGATGAGAGCTGAATAGATATCTATTGTTACACAGATCGACTGAATGACTGACTGACTGACTGATTGACTGACTGACTGACTGACTGACTGACTGACATGACTTCTACCCCCGCCCACAGCCTGTCTAAAACTTCTCGGGCAAACACAATTGTTTTGTTTAAATGATGAACATCCTGGTGAGTATACAAGGACCACATATGGAATCAAAGCACTCCACTTGTGTATTCTGTATGATGTGATGGGCTACTTTGCATCTTTTGAATTTGCTGCCAGTCAAAGAGTAGAACCAATTCAGAATTTTGCTTACCCCTGGCCAAAAATGGTGATGAGTGACTGCCATTACACCATCGTATTTTCTTTTCTCTTTGGTCATTATGTTAGAAGAATTTTATAGCAGAATTTATCATCTTAAAACTCATTCACTTTCCAAAATTGTCTGAATGGTACGACTGAAGACATGCTAAAGTTTTGGACGTGAAATTTCGATGTTTTTACTTCAAGCTCTGCCTACGCATGTAATCACTCTTAGCGTTCGTTTGCAATTTCTTGTGACGATCACTTCGTTTTTGCAAGCCTTAGCTAAAACACAGACCTACAGACCTACCTTTGCAATCTGTTATCACTTAATTCTAGTAGTCTACAGAACGCAGACATAAAACCGCACCGACTGACACTTCCCTGTGACCCTCAACCCCCCCCCCCCTTCCGACTTAATGTACCGTATATGTAATTTTGCAATTATGTTTGTTGTTTTTATTTTATCCTAACGTCTACTTGTCCAATGTGTACCTGTATTATCAGATGAGTGATAAATGTATGTCAACAAGTGCGTGGATCACATGAGGGTCAGGTCACATTCGAAATTCTTGAAAAACATAATCTGTACCAATTGTGTTTGTGCATATGCGGGGGTATACTTCGAGTCACGCAGGGTTCCCTTTATAAAAAAAAAATTACCATAGTATATCATACATTCGATTGTCACCCACTCCTAGTTCTCCCCTTGTCCGTCAGTGAAAATACCCGCAAGCCAACACTTCAAACCCCTGTCCGATATCAAGTCGCTGAAAAGCGGAACGTCTGATTTTTTTTTTTTTTTTTTTGAATTCTCCTTTAAATCGGTGTTTTGTATAACGTTTTTATTCACAGTTTGTATATTTCATCACAATGCAATAAATCGTGTGGTAATATGTGGCCAATTCGTCATTGGCAACAGAATTAACCTCACTGTAATTAAACTTTGAACAGACGTCCAAAAAGAAATGACACAATATGAGTATTTCTGCCGTGCCATATACGATTGCTTAAACGTACCAGCTCTGCAAAACAGTTATGAGAAAAATATTCGACGCTATAGGACGGTCACTGTTTAGGCTCCATAAATAGGACGATGAATAGTGTTCCGTCATATCTAATGAGACATCAATGGCAAGAGTGATTCAGAAACACAAAACCCTTTAATATGCCTGGTAACTGGCATCACATATGAATTACGTCATGATATAGCGACCAATGTTTACTGATTGTGCAAGAATCCTGCAGTGGCCTTAAATTGACATAATCCTCTCTTCAAAATGCAGCGAGGAAAACTGTGTGAGAACTCTCTATGTAAAGACAGTTTGATGTTGTTACGCCAGGTGTATTTTGCAGAGGCTGTATGTGAAAGTAGCAGAAAAGATATCAATGCTTAGGCATTCCTCTTCCAAATGCCAGAACATTGGCGTCATTGCAATGAGCGGAAGCTCTTTCTTGTTGACTTTGTGGTAGGGGAAATCTGCCGTGCACGATATTCCTTGTATTATTTTTTATTCAGTATACTTGAATGTGCTAAAACATCACATGGATGTGGAACAATTAGGATTGCGCGATGTTTTCAAAATCAATTCTGAGACTTTTGACCCATTTTTCCTTCTTGATTTACTGTGCTGACAAATTTCACACCATGCAATTACGGGATGTATTCACTTTTTACTTTTCAAAACAAAAGGGCTGATTTGAGTGCAGGGTTTCTACGCGGGGAGGGTTTCGGTCGATGACTGTTTTACAAGCCAGAGAAAATTCTCTCGCGAAAAGCTGAAATAATTTTAGTAATTCAATTTATTTGAAGCATATCGCCTGGAAGTCAACTCTCACAAACACCCAGAGCCAATGGCGCGAACAGCGACACAGCAGTAGGTCAGTCATGAATCGGCCGGTAAACATATCGTATGGTTTGATTAAATTATAAATATATTTATCATACAACAGTCTACACGTGACATTGATGAGAGAAAACCTCCACATATTCATTCCCCCCCCCCCCCCCTCACCTCCCTCCGCCGAGAGTAACATTTGAAACTTAAGCTATTTACATACCGTTACATTAAGACAGGTGATAAACACAGAGTGCGAAGATGGAGGCAACACATATGACTTTTTTTCTGTTTGGTCACCAGTATGTATGTATCTATGTATGTATGTGTAAGGAGCTCATTTTTGGATTTTTCCCCGTGCACGCTGTTTCTTTTCTTATACCAAATGCAAAAAGGGGTACAAAGGTTTTATATAATCAATCCATTACTTTAGCATGAGGAAAATTGCCACCCTGGATTTCAAACCCAATCAATGCTAATGGAAAAAACGAAAAGAAAATGCATGGGCCTACCTTAGAATATAGCTTATGTATCTGTATGTGTATATGTGTGCGTATGTATGCATAAACTGTGGACTACGTTCCAAGAACTATTAAAGACTTACCTTTGCATCGTGGAACATAAAAGTTTAATCATGTCAAATCGCATCAATAATACAATAACCATAAGGCGTATATCAATAACCAGAATAGAGGGCACTGGTCAACAAACATGTAAAAGCGCCTCCAACTGTTTTTTTTTTTTGGTTTGAATTCAGTCAGGGTCATATTTCTCTGTTCTCACTAGTACATATCACCAACTGATTAGGTTCACTCTCCGAGGGATACAACATGACATTAACAATCAGTCCATAAGAGAATTATTGTTTTCAAAGAAAGTAAACGTTTTTTATAGTCGGGGGTTGGTGCAGACGCAGTAAAATTGACGGTACCAATCTATATTTGACTTATGTGTATCACTAGGAGTGCTGAGTTTACACAAGCATGCCAAAAGTCATTACTTCAAAATATCCTCCATGGATTCGAACTCGTTTACCCTAAAATCGAAGACAATATGAAGATTAAAGAGACACTATTCTTAACTCAAAATTGGTACGTCGCTTTCTGAGATCCAGAAAGAAACAGAAGACAGAAATTCCTCTACTCCGGTCGTGTACACTTCAAGCAACCAACTGAATGAATTTCAAAGAATGGCAAAATAGTGGACGTACTATGAGAAGTCAATGCAAAGAGTACGTAGCAGAGTATCCGATGTGTTTGATAATCGCTTACCCAATATGATCATTCTGGTATTCTGATGGTCGGCTTACTGTAATCTGATATTAGTCACTTTAAGATAAAGGGTGTTAACTATTAACCTTGTGATTATAAATTGCCACCCGTTTTGTCGGCAACATCTTTCAACACATTTTGTGACTATTGCGACAGTAATGAACCGTTGGTATAGGCTGTGTATGTTTCGGTTTTTTGTTTTTGTGGATAAGAGAACAGTAGTTGAGGAGGAGGATGTGTGTGGGGGGGGGGGGGGAGGGGGAGATCGGAGAACGTCAAGAAGCAAAATTGGTCTATCTCACACATGGGCGAAAGAGCATACGTAGGAGGCACTGATAAGCAAAGTCGGGTACATTACCGTCCACTCTGAGTTTCCAACGTTGTACTAAAGGAACGAAAACTTTCCGGGGTTGGAAAAGGGCACAAGATGGGATATTTGCATACCCGGGCGGTCATCCTACACCCCTACAGTCAAATAGATTAACATCCCTCATTGATCATCCAGAGATCTATATGACATGTTTATTTTGAGGTACCACTCATCAAATAGAGCCCAGTTGAAGGAAGAGAGGTTAAAGGCATTTTTGGTTAGGGGTAAGCAAATGCATTCTCAGTTGGCTCTGCTCTTTGACTGACATCAAATTTGAAAGATGCAGAGTAGCTAATACACAGGGGTCAATTGTTTTGATTACACATGTGGAGGAGTTTTATTCAGGCTGTGGGAGGAGCCAGAAGTAAGTGGTTGGGAGAATTGAAACTGGCTGGGATAATAAGTGACTTTACTTGTAATAGCTAAGATGCTAATACTCCCAAAGATATCTTGATTTGTTTCGTACCAGTGCACGCTGAGGGAAAGGGATTTTAGAATTAGAAACAGAGAAGGGTGTAGAGAAAGGTGGGTGGCCACCCCCCCCCCCCCCCCATCGTCCGAGTGAGTATAATATTTTAGGTCATTAAAAGAGGAAGGAGAGGGTGGGAAAGTTTCGTTGAAGGTTTTCATACATAATTCTTCCATCGGCTGGGACATGCCATTCATTTTAAATTAAATATTTACCTCAAGCGATGCCTATACATAAAGGGGCTCATTGAGCTGGTTCACAAAATTCATGATGTTTTGTCACATTTGTTCAGTATTACTCATTTGTTGATGTTAAATGGTCAAACTAAGAAATTCCGAAAATCCGATACACAACTGAATTAACAATAATATGGTATTTATCGATCAAAACCACTTATTGCAAATCTGTGACCAGCCTCACTTTTTTACCAAAAGAAAATCAGCTCGGCACAGGAAACCCCGTTAATAAAAAAAAGTACCGTACCTTTTCTTACATTTGCTGTTTAAGTATAGGGATCGATTCATGACTAATGAGCCTAATTAAAGGTACTGACATGCAATTACGGTTTTCTTCCAAATTGCCACAAAATAAACAGTATCAACTCAATGAGTCCTCTTTAAGACGTTATTCACTTTAGTTTTGTTTTTTCTTCCTTGAAACTTTGTAGAAGGCGCTTACTGAACAGATCGGGACCATGAAACGCCATCTTTCTTGGAAGAACCCGTCACTGTCAGCGTCCGAATGCCAAGATAAGCATGGCGACAGAAAATCCGGTAAATTATGTAATATTAATGACATGTACGGCTTTCAAGGCCCCCGTAGTTGTTTTGAGCGCACAGTGGTTGGATGGATGTCACCGTGTGACGTTTGGCAGTAAAGCACGGTCAGTTTCAGGGGGATACTAACTTGTCCTTCATAATTTGAATTGCGCTTGTTGTAAATCCACAGTAAGATAAATCTCGAGAATCATAAATCAGACCTATACAAATCATGCCGGAGGTTGCCAGGCAACGCGAAAGCAGACTATGGGCTGATTTAAGGGAGATGTATCGGGGTTTTTTCCCCTTTGTGTCTCGAGCACATCGAGGTTGAACACTGGTGTAACCCTATGGAACATTTAAAATATTCACCTTTAAATTGCTGAAAAAGGACTAGATTAGCCAAACCAACTTTGGCTATTTCGTCTCTATGTTGTATCTGGAGCAAATTCGATTAAACTTCATCCTGACCTGTACAGTGCACAGCCTAATGTATTATTGCGTCACACTTTATGACTCTTTTATTGTTCTGTCTGACTCACTACATAATCTCATTCTTTTCTACAAACATACCATATGGGACTTCATGATAACTCAACCTTACAATTAGTATTGAATGTTCAAAATTTTGGCATCATTCCAGAGACAAGTTACTGACGTAATTGATGGAAAACATGATTATTTTCTTTGTTTTGCCTGAAGATCGATTTTTTTTTTCCAGCGTGACGCAAGCAGACATGAATTTGCGTATAACCGCAAGCCATAAATTCTGCCAGTTTGAGCCCGGCATGACATGCGGTATGACTGGCGTGGTAATCTTGTCCCGAGAAATGAAACTTCCTATATGCATATTGGTTGCATTTGTTAGCTTTGAGAGGGCTTTATCCATCGCCTGTACTCAACAGAAGTCCCATGCTACACTTGTGCATATACACAATGTAACTGCATATTTAAATCCGAAGATATCTCAGGCTGAGGCGTGATCTCTTTTACGGTGGCTTAATGAGGACATGGTCGAATAAAAGAAAATGTCGAAACTTCGAATTTATCAACTGGAAATTTCGACTCCTTCTGTGAGTTGAAATTTGTCTTTTGAAAAACATGGAACATTATTGCGGCATTCGTTTGTAAGAAAATCTACTTCACTCACAATTTTGACTGTGAGAAAAAGTCGACCTAAAAATGTCAAAATTTCTACTTAATGAGGAAGTCGAAAATTCGACTTTTCTGAAATATGTTTTCAACCACATTCCTAACAAACCACAGAGCTCGTTCCCAGAATCAATCCGAAGAAGAAAAATAAAAAAATATGAAAGGGCTTTAAATTGAAATAGAACGTTGGGCATGAAGAAGAATGACCAGGGTTGAACTTGAGTATTAAGACATTTAAATTATGTAAACAGGCGAAATGTCAGGTGAGTATCTGCATCAATGAACTTAGCTTTACTAGTAGGCCTAATGATCTAGTGTAACAAATAAAAAAATATAAACCGTAACAAAAATAAATTTCAGTTCAACTCTGTAAGAGAATAATTATTTAGCTATCCTAATAAGCAGCTCTTTGACGAAATGTTTGGATTCGGTAACTGATATACACATTTCGAAAAAAAAAGGACAGGCAGGAATGACGCCCCTGCAGTTGCCATGTGATGCTACCAGACATTCACGCATCTTTAGGCTAATATCTTTGACAGATACAGCGGCGACGGCTTTCCCTTTCTTCGTTTGATAGAAACAAACAAATGAGACAATTAGATTCGTAATTACCATACATTATATGGATATCTGTTGCTCGGAGTTGTAGCCCAAATGCGGGTAACTGCGATCGCTAAAAGATAATTAAGCAACTGCGCATGAATTCGCATGTGAGTTTACCAACAAGATTGTTTCCCAGTGGGTAAACCCAAAAGTGAGGTAACATCATTAATCAAGAGAGGTGCAAAAGAAAAAAGCTCCACGGGGTATTCACACGTTTCGAATGTCAAGGTTAAACTCTTGATCCAAGGTGTAACTGAATAGATAGATCCTCTTAAAGTGATATTAATATTTCTTTGTCGGCATAGGTATATGTAAACAAAGTTTTATGCACACCGTAGGCCTATATGTTTCGAATATTCAAATGCATTTAGATACCCATATCTTTCTTGTGTTAGGCAAAACTCTTAAGAAAATGTTTCTGTCTGACACACTTCCTGGTGGTGGCTCCAGCTCGTTATATCTACAAGATGTTTGCATCGATGATTCACCAAATTACCACTTGATGACCTAGAATGTATTCTTTTTCCCCTCCTACAATAAAACTTGTGAAAATGTTCATTATCGAAGTAGTACACGTCTAGCTAGTTTGCGGATAGGCCAATCCAAAATATTTACACTGTTTGGCAACATACTTCCCTGGGGGAAAAAAACCCAATCGACCTCATGACTTTAAATTTTGATTGAAAGAAGGAGAAAACGCGTACATATTGCGATGTCTTTTTCCTTTCTTTTTTTTTTTTACGTGATGCTTCTCCAATTCTCTGAAATTATACTTTCTTTTTCATTTTTGATCTCTTTCTCTCCCTTGTTGGTCTCTCCTGTTTTTCCAACTGGGAACATTCATCTTGTTGCTATGCAACATTGCAAACAGGGTGGTATTTCTATCTACGCTGTGCAGCTGCCGAGCGGCCGTGTTGTTTTACATTTCGCCCGTTTCGTCAGGACCACGTTACGCTGGTGGGTTTTCTCACCAGTTCATCATCTAGGAATGTATTTGGTATTTACTACGTTGTCAGCGAAATGACAATAACAGCAGTAATGACACAAACAGATGCCGAAATATTGAGACTTGGTCATTGTAATACAAACGAAAACAATCAAATCTATCGAGAGTGTAAAAAATATGCTCGAAACGACTTGAGTAAGCGGGAACGACGAGAGAAAGCGTACTGAACGCTCACATGCTAAGTGTGTATGTTAAAGTAGGATGTGCTGTTTGATAAAATAAAAATAGCCTTTACGGTTGATCTTCCATCATTTTCTGTCATTTGATACCAATGTGGATAATAACAAGCTATGTCAATTTCCTTCCATTATTAATTTCATTAATTAGAGTGTTAATTAAGGTAGAAAGAAGAGCGATTTAGCTTTTTTCGGCTGAAATGTTAGCGGAACTGGACCCTGTGTTAAATGTGCGACACTTCCCCGTGAACACTGCCAGCAGGCAACGAAACTCCTATGCAAACTCATTTCCTTTGTGAATTAGACTATACGTGGACAAATGGACCTCTGGCCACTGGCAGGAGTTATTAAAACTTTCTGCAACTATAAGAAGTATAACCAGCCCTTTGGTGTACTTTGGAAAATTCAGGGATAACGGCACATCCTGCTTTAAAAGAAACTTATTTGTGCTTCTATTTGTCCGGAATGAATGTCCTACCTGATAAAACTTGCTACGACTCCTATCGCATGAGTTTCATTCATATTTAAAAAGTCACCAGTGTGTTTAGAGAAAGTGAAATGTCACTAAGAAAAGAGATTTTTTACCATCTCCTGTACTGACAATATTCACATGGCGTGTTGTTGAAGCATAGATCACCACAGATATTGTGAGTGACAAGTCGGTGCTAATGACAGGCCGGTGATTTCCAAGGCGACGTTCTTGACGGTACCTCATCGTCCAACATCTGAACTACTGTGACACCCAGCTGCTTTTTCGGTGATAAAATGACATCTTTCTATGCTAGCTTCAAACTGTGAGACAATGCAAGCAGGCACGAATACACGAACTCACGCGTTTCGACTAATCCGTAGATTGGAATTTACAATGCTTTGAACCTACAACTTATTCATCACCCAATTCAGAATACTGGGGGCGTACATTCCTAATCCTGTTGGGTGCCTATTAATAAAGTTATCACATGAGCCATGTTCGTTCTCTTGTAAACTCATAGATCAGTGGCCGAAGTGAGTCGAAAGCCTTTAAATACTTAAACACGGGGATTTTTTAAACGGATTTTTTTTTTTCTTTTTTGACATTGTACTCACGGCAAGACGCGTTTAGATATAACTGATTTGCATTTTACAACACAAATTTTACTGATACATAATTCTTAAATAAATCCTTTCTGGAGTCAAATTGTCAAACTTACGCATATCAGTTTTGTGATAGGTTTGGAGACAACCGACAAGGGTGATTGCGGTTGCAAGATCTTGGTCAATTACCTCACGATCTCGCATTGAACACTAGGTCAGGCAAAATACAGCAATCTCAATCAGTGTTTAAGGCATATTTTTCTGACAATTGAAATGGGTTCTTTATAAAAGAATAATTTTCCATTGCAGGCATTTTAAACCCCATATCAATACCTTTTTCCTAACTTCAGATATTGCTGTTTGCAGAAATCGCCTCCTGTCAAGAAAGATTTGTAATTGCCTCAAGGTCACAAAAACGTCATGTTGCCTAACAATGGCAAATTATTGCAAGACTTACGTTTTCGTTCTTCTTTGATATTGAAGTCCTCACTTACCCTTAAAATTTGACACTAGTGAAACAGTAGATTTGGAATATTGTAGCTTTGATATTAGATAAATATTGTGGAAATTAAGGTTGCATATCTTCAACTACGGTAATGTCTCTTTTCAAAGACAGTCATTATGAATGTAAAAAAATACAAAGGATATTCATGTAGTTGTGCCTGGTGAGATCACAAGTTCTCGATTAGGCAATGTATCATTTGAAATAAATATTTCTCCATAAAAATTCATAAGTTTCGAACCTAGCACACTATTGAGATATTTCTTTTACCAATAAAGAGAGAAAATAGTTTTCTTTTTTTTTATGAAATATCAATTTTGTACAGAAGCCAAATCCTTTAAAATGTAGCTAAGTTTTAAATTTTGTCTCGCATGCTGCGTCAGTGGGGAAAAAGCTATAGACACATACAGTAATTAAGATACTTCTTGCACATGCAGTGGGTAGGATCTAGAAAACTTGGGAAACAACAAATGATTGTCACGTATGCCTATTACCTGCTGTTACTTTCACTTGTATTAATTTTCTGTTGATGTTGACAATTGGCCAAGGTGTGTTCAAGTGAAAGAAGTTAAATCAACAACACAGATACGTCCCTGAAATCTCTGCCGTGAGTGAATAACAATAATAATAATAATCAGATGTGTTTGATACAGTGCCAAGTGTCAGAAAATACCCTAAGGCCCCTTACAAGATAGAAAGAACAAGCAGAAAAATATTTCAAACAAGATAGCCGTAAAAGGTAGGAAAAATGACTAAAAAAATAAAATGACTTCAAAAAGACCTTCAAATTGAAAAAAAAAAGCCAATTAGCGATGAACAAAAGGATAAAGCCAAAGTATATGTGCATTATACATATTGATAAATTACATATAAAGAAATACAATTAAAATACAGTCTTCAAAGGTTGACGTAGCAATGGTATTACTAACATACACGTTTTAAAAAGCTGTTTAAAAGTGGGAAATGGTTTAACTGAGGACGTTAAACCGCATGCATAAAACGATCTAATATTAAGTGCAAGTAGGGAACTGCACCACGAAGTTGGATCACCCCTGCAGGTGAATTACCCCTGTGTGGGGAACGGGACGGTGGTGAACATGAAATGATCGTTATCAATGCATAAATAATAAATCTAGTCAAATTGATGTACCTAGCCGATGAAATACATGAGTAGGGTTGGTAACTCTAATATTGAGTAGAGTTCCATCTCTGTAAAGGGACTCTTATTTTGGGTAAGGTTCCTACAAAGGAACCCTACTATTGGGGCTAAGATAAAAAAGGACGCCCTCTGTATCCAAACAGGCTGACAGAGAGAGGGCGATGTTCATAAATTGGAAAGGAAGAACTGAGAGATATACAGTGACGATTGTTACGATTGAAAGAGTTGCATAAAGCAATGTTGAAGGTCTCATGGCGTTATTTCTCAGAGAGACAGTGACTACATATCTCGGTAGGTCCAGGGATGGAAATTTTTAAAATCTCCACAACGTTTTTAGTACCGTTACAGAGATTTGCATGGGCCATGATAGAACATGCCACCCGACATGATAATGTATCTGGAAAATGTCCGCTATCTTGATTAGTCACGAAGATTTCTCCGAGGTGAAAACCATTATGCTTAAAAAAAATTGCATACTCTAGACCCATTAGTGAGGGTATATATGGGGGGAGGTGGGTTCCCCTTCTGTTTATTCATATTTATTTACAATGAATGGTTTTAACGGGTTCACAAAGTAGATGGTGAATACATCGATCACTATACCATGCAGGACTAACATTGGCCTAAGCTAGACTTAAGTAGTATGCGAACCGAAATTGGAACCGGTGACGTTTAGTGTCATAAGTACACCAAAAAGAGTTGGTTGTGTGACATACAGCTATAAACGAGCTGGAGTTTAAGGCAGATGTTCTAGGGTGAACTTGATAAATCCGTTGAACATTATTTTGTATGTATTACCGTTAATAAGATATATCTTTGCAACACCTGTAGATTTTTTTTTATAGAAGAGATTGCCTGTACATAAAAACAAATGATGTGGTGACATATGCTGCACAATTTCAGTTTTGTTTATTTTTTGTGGGGGGGGGGGGGGGGGGTGTTAACACTTTATATATTGCCTCTATATAAGTATATATATTAGAGCATTGTTTGACTTATTTCGCTGCCACTTTTTGATAGGTGTGACTAAAGTCAACTCTAGGCCAAATTTGACAAGGATACTGACCTACATTACGTAACATATACACTGTATTACATGTTCTACAGTGAAATCTGTGTATGGTAAGCATTGATAGGGATTGCATTTTTCCTGTGAGACCAGACTCTTTACCCCCGGAAAGACATGTATGGTGCATCTTTAAGTGGAGGTGATTTATGATCAGTGCAACAGAAACAATTTAGTCACACTTGGCCAGCTATAACTGGATGCAAAGATATTGGTATATTTTTTTTTAGTTAGCCCTGCAAATGCTAGTTAATACTGGTTGCACACCCAGGGAGCCCAATCCTTGCTATAATGAGTAGTGATATTATACCTTGTAATGTACGAGAGACCAATTGTAACTTTCAAAAAATACTACCCAGTAAATACATACATGCTCCGGTACTACTATCAATTGTATGTTCCCAGCTGCTGTGTCTATTCAATCATTAATCATCATTACAATTAGTATTATATTTTTGCGGTCTCGGGTCCGAGGCCTCGAGTCATGGCACCCGAGAACGAGACCAGGCAATCCGAGACCGAGATTGTGGGGCGAGGCCGGACTGGAGACCGGTCTCGGTGACTTCAACACTGACACACCGATGAATGCGACATCTATAGTCAATTCATATATAGGGAAGTATGTCTATAGAAGCCAGGGCGTATAAGCATATAAGCCGTTGTGCAGTATAGTGTCATATGTTTTCTTGTAGGATGTCATCCTATAGCCTCGCTCTGTCCCGGCACTAATATCCACATTTACTCCCCGAGTAGAACCGGCCTAGTGGGAAGTAAAACTGCATCAAACATTATGTTTCATACCTTACTGATTGCCCTCTACCATATTGGAATAATCCCGGGGTAGTCTATAGCTAGACCTAAGTCCACCATTAGATCTATTGCTATCCCAACAGTAAGCCTCCCAGGTACGGTACATTAATGTTTGAACGGAATTCTGCTAACGATCAAATCCAATACCGTAAAAATAAGTTGCCATTTTTTGCCATTTTTTTTTTCTCTTTTCCAGATATCGTCCCCAAAGAAGGTTCATCTTGGGCCTCCACAATCGGAGCGGGGACGTTGTATGTTAGATGGGGAAGTAATACGTGTCCAGGAAACGCGGGCAAAGTATACGAGGGTAACAGAAATCTCCAAACCATGATTTCTTTTGTTTTCTTAAAGAACCGTATAATGGGTGATCTATGAGGATAATCTGGGGAATTCTGGGGGTTGGGTTGACATTTTAACTCGAAAGTAATAAACAGTATTCAAAACCACTCTTACCATCTGCTTCCCATAATGTGCTGGAAAGTAGAGTTTTCATCATAATTAATGAAAGGTGATGTTGGAAAATCTGGGGGAGGACAATGAGTCCTATCAAAATGTCAATTCTTATAACGCTGCATGCTCCCTAGCTCTGAGAAAAATGTTTAGAGGGCTTCGTTTTGATTTCTCCAAATCCACTTCGAGCATGCGAGTCCATACTTACCATTGCTTCATGGTAGGCTTTGCAATGTACGATTATCATGGCGTCTGCACTTATCATGATGTGTTACACGTCCATGTACACACGGTGGCACAGAATGTTAGCACCAATCAATTCATCGTTTATAAAGAAGGTCAGAGGTTGACCAGTCACAAGAATGCTTCAGTAAAGGACATCCTTATGTGGATCTGACAGCATAAGACGCTTACTGAACATACCGTATAAAAGGTAACAATAGCCTATACTAGCTTTTCTGTGCCAGCATCACGCTCTACATACACAGTATGTACATTTGAATCAGTTCCGTAAACTCATTTTCGGGAGGTTATGTTAGAAACAAATAACATTGGTTACTATTCAGTCTCCAAACATGATTATAGGAAGTTTCAGAATAATCGAACGGAAAACATAATTTAGCAATGACCAAAGAATGAGACCAACGGTTGACTGAGGAGTAATTGAAAATAAGTTGTATTTAATCTAAAATTTTGAGATTTTTTCCCCAAAATTTTCCATTGTTTGCTCATCAATGTTTACCTGCAGAGTTCAGGTACACAAATGACTCAATGGCCAGACAGCATTCTATGTTAAACATGGGACTACGATACAGGAAGAGGAATAAAACACACACTCATGAATATTATATGTAGGACGTCAACATAAGGAAAATAGAAAGAACCTTTTTTTTCCCTATTGGTACACTCTCTGATTGAATTTGCTATATGTAAGTCAATTTTACCACAAATCTGTTGAGGAAATATGCTTACACCCGATTTGGAGGAAGGAAGCACGAAAGGTGATGTACGATGTCCTGCCCTATATACTTTAACACTGCGGAATGCTTCATAATCTACAGAAAGCACGATATAGGTAACCGAGAATTTACTGCACTCTTTGAATGGTAACAACACCTCGTCCGTCTTCTGCGCATGAGCAGAGAGTAAATCCCTCGCATACGTGCAGTTGTGCAGTGAAAGTAATTTCATTATTTCTTGACGAATTTCCTATATTCTTCGTAGAAGAATGGACACGCAGCGTATATATATCGTTGAAGTACGTCATAGCACCCGAGGTATCGCACTTAAATCAGTATATTTCACTTCGCGTTGCCGCCTCAGCATTTTTTTTTTTGTCACATTGATTCATCATGTTTGTAATATCTACGTACAGATGTTTACAATTCCATCTATCCATATGCTGCCTATGTCTATGTCTGTATATGGCCATAGCGTCTGAAAAATGATAGTGAAACCACTACATACGACCTTTGCAAAGAATGTGCAATTTGCTGTTAAAATACCTAGAACTAAACTGTATAGGCCTCGGCTATCTTGAAGGTATAAGCAGCTTAAATAATGGCTTGTGTATACCCTGGCCATTCATGCAATCCTCGAAACCTATTTATATTCACCCAGTGCACCGTCTGTCAAATCTGATGGCTAGAGGGAAACTATCATGAAGAAAAGGCGGATCAAGTGATTTTAAGGAGACTCATCAAAGGCAATATGGCAACTCGCCCAGTGACATTGTGAAATTCTTTCACGTCTTTGTCACTGTGTCGCAAAACGTCCTAAATTCTATAAATTAAATTTTGTGCAATTTGAAAAGACTAGTTACATTTCGTCGAAGAGTATGCTTCGCATCCTTTTCTGCCAAATCTGCCCACGACATCAAATGTCCATACACCTCTTGTAATGTCCATTTATTTGAACTGCCTCATGTTTTTCTCAGACAAGTAGAATCTTGGACCTTTGCGATTTGGGTTGCGGGAACGATATCTCAACCCCAGGATCCACCAGACCCACTCCCTTTTTCTTGTTCACTATTCTGACAATCGTTTCGAACAAATTTACGGCCTGCAGGCGAAAACATATACGAAGGATGAACCTGTTCGCTCGAAGGGCGAATTATAGCCAAACACCTCTGTTATTCGCACTAACTTATGGGGAAGTATAGGGCGTTGGTTTTAGAGAAGACAACTATATTTTTGAAACCAATGTTTGTGGATGCAGAATGGTAGATTATTCAAAATGAGGAAGGACAGTAGCCTTCTCTTCAAGAAATAAGCTCCTCACAGATATAGATTCAGTTATTTGTTGCTCAACACAAATTTGTTCGTCCAAACTTTTCAAAATTCAAATGATGCATCTTCCGGCGTTAATCATCACATACATAATGTTTGAAGGAGATGAAGCTTTGGTCGATGTTTGTTGATGAAACTGAATGGTTTAATAATGATTACCGCTATTTTCATTTGTATATCATGTTGGTGTATTCTAAATGCCCTATTTCCCTGTAACGTCGGAACGTAACCCTTATAACAATCGCTGATTAGCCAAAATGTCGTTTGTAAAACTAGTATCGTATTATTCGCACTGATTTATTTAGGCGAATAGCCACAATCTTAATTAAATTTGAAAGTGAAGTGAAATAAGTTCATTTATCAAGGGATGCAACTGGTTGTCGCTACATGTGTAAAAATGGTGACACCGCTTTTTTTACGCTTTCTTTTCTTATTCCTTTTGCTTTTTGTTCAATACCCTAGATATATAAACAGGAAGAACAATGACACTTGTAAGGGAAGGCAATCAAAATCGCTGCCATGGCAACAAAACATTCATAATACCTAAAGAGAAAAAAGACAGTGTATTGTCTCATATCCGAAGTGTTTTTTTTTTTTTTTTTACGATCTTTTCTTACCTTCTACAGGGATCGTAGGGGGCGCTTGGTCATTGAAACAAGGGCAGGAAATTGATTCGCAGTGCATATCAATGGACCCTTCCTTTCCGGTTCTCGAAAATACCATCCACCCATTTTATCCAGATGACGTAACCGAGAAGAGCGTCTCAAGCGGAGAGATACCATTAATTTACCATGGAATGCCATGCGTTGTTTGCCGCGTCACATTCCGTCCCGAAGTGCGCATGGTCATCGGAAAACCAACTTGCACATCCGATTGGACGTTAGAGTACGCAGGCGCACTGATGACCACTTTTGGTGACAATGGAAATCGAGCAGACTTATTGTGTATAGACAGAATTCATATTTCAGAGCGAGACACTGGGACTAACTTAAACAATGACAGTGAAAACGTAGAGTTTGGCGATAAAAGATGGACATGCGCAGTCTGCACAAAATAGGATCTTGCACTAGCAAAGTTATCTCGTGGGTGAAAGTTATGTAAGAGATATTATGTAGTTTATAAAAAAAGAAGTTGTCACATTTATTTTGCCTTTTTTCCTTTGAAAAAAAAAAAAAACAACCGACAACGGCACAGAATGTAAGGGCCAATCATTCGAACCTTTCTTTCTAGATATGATTCAAGGTTTATCCTATCAAGGTTGTGCTTTCAATGAACAACACCTTTGGGCTCTCAAGAAAGCAATTATCATAGGATGCTATATGATAATACAGTAAACGGTAGTATCAGGTATCACTTACATTCTGTGCCATCGTCACCTCGGAGAATGCGACGGTGGTACAAAATGTTAGAATAAACTATTGTTTCCTTCCATGGTGTTTTCAGTAGGACATTTACGCTATCAGATCAACACAGAAATGGTGTTTATTGAAGCATACCTGCGATTGGCCAACCCCTAACCTTCTTTCACAAACGATGAATTGATTGGTGCTTACATTCTGTGCCACCATCCCATTGCACAGCAGCTGGTCATGTTGGCAATATCACGTGATTGTAATGTGCAACTAATTGTTAATTATTTGAAATAACATCACTTCTTATTCGCTATCATCATTGATGAAAAAAAATGTTAGGTTTAATGAATTATTTATTCTCACGCAACCGTGCAAGACCATTCTCGCATACTTTTTGAATGACGAAACTATTCGGTGTTGTAACGGACGTTTTTGAGGTTATGAAGGTGAGAAGTGCAATATGGTGATGTTTGTTTAGTAAAATAACAGAGTTCACACTCCTCACAGCTGCACGCGCATTCAAGCACTTCCTGTTTGACTTCATACGTTTCCGGTTTTCAAGGTACGGGGCGCTTGGTAACCGGCAGTGTCTGTATTACAAGAAAGTCGTTGTCAGGCTATACAGGGTGGAGTTCAACGCACAATGCAAGTATATAAAGCAAGCATCTATAAGCAAACTATACGAATGACATTTCGTTTTCTGGAAATGTGCGTTGTTTGTCGTGGACCTTAGTGACATAAGTTTTACCGTCGGTAGGGCCACTATTTTCGATGAACATTGCCTTTCATTGAGTCACAAATCATAGTACATTAAGGAAGACGTCAACTTGCATTTATAATGATTTTGGGGTTTTTTTTTGGGGGGGGGGGGGGCAGCGTGAACCTTCTACTAAGCGCTTATGAACTGAGGCCTGTATGTTATGAATCATTTGAAAGAATGATGGAGTGTTTCGGATAATGTATTTGCTGACTTCTCTACTAATTTTTTAATTTCTTAATTTTTCAACTTTCATATTTTAAGTATGTGACTAGTTACATAGCCTTTAGTTTAAAAAAATCATGACAACTTCCCAACCGTTGGTTAAAACATCTACTACGAAGTCTTTTGACAAATATATAGTCCATGTGAGCCCCATAGAATGACTTACTGTTCGTTTTCATAATAATCAGATTCGTTGCATATAAAACGCTACTCCTAGGAGGTGGCAAGATGTTGCGTGCGAGTTTGCACGAACACCTGATTAGCAGCACCTCACTGAGGGTTTCGTCCGATCACGGTTTTATTTGAAACAGTTTTCGTGGCCTAAATGTTACGTTAGATATTAGGCAATCGCTCACTTACTTAGTTTTTTAACATTTCATTGTTTGCAATTAAACTTCATTTAGCTTTCAAAGCAGCGTCGTAGTTTTGGGTGAATATTTGATTATTAATTACGTTATGAACAGCGTCACAAACATTTGCGTAATGTTGTTGGCATATAATTTAATCATCTGGGAAATTAAAACAGAAATTTGGGCCTCTGAAGAACTACTCTTCTTTTTATGAAAACTAGAACCTGACATTCGTTTGCTAATGTAAGATAATGTGTCATAATTCTGTTACACCGTAAAAGTGTTCTATTTAAGGAGGATTACATCAAAACTCTGCTATGTACAGCACTGAGTAAGGCCGTCGACCTTATTTTTCGCGGAACTGGGACGTGTAAGCAGTCGTATGTGTATCGTAGTTTCCCCTTCGTTTATGAGATTCCCAGTAACTTTTGTTACATAGTATTGATCAACTGTAAGCTGTCAATATTACATTGTGATCGAGATTTCTGTGGACAAAAAAGTTCTACGTAAACACCGTCCAGCAGTAACCCTTGGCCAAGCAATGAACATCAGCATTTGCTGAAATGGGCCGTTGCTTAAAGGTTGTGTAACATGGCTATATTAATTATTAAAGATAGTGAAAATAATCACAATTTTCTGAATCTGTCAAATATTGACACTTTTACAGGCAAATTCCCATGAACATGTCTTGTATCCAGTGGCGGCGCTACGGGGGGGGGGGGCATGAGGGGGCATTTGCCCCTCCAGATTGTTTCCTTGCCCCCCAGTTGCTCTCACCCTTCCCAATCAGATCTTGTACTCATCCAAAATTAATTTTATCACAAAACTATGTATTGGTATTGGACTGAATAAGAACAGCTTCCGGGGAACCATGATTGATAAATGCCTAATTTATGTTACACAGGCTGCCAGTTTTCATATCATGCCCGTAGCCACTTCAACAGTAAGTCAGCCTGGTCAGACCAATTTTCTCTGGCATGTTTACCGTCCAGCATAAGGGAAGGGCGGGTAGGTGGTTGTTTTCCTAAATATAGGAATGTCGTCGTTTTCCTAAATATCGGAATGTCGTTGGCTGCATCATAATAAATGTGTTAATAGTTGGCCTCACTTTTTATTACTATTGGTAAGTACTGCACATTTTTATAGAATAAAGTGACTGGAATGGAAGTGTATGTAGCCTATGTGTGTGTGTGTGCGTGTACTCGGTGGCACCGCGCAAATGTGAAGTGGTACTCCCAAAGAAAAAAGTTGGGAACCTTGGAGTACGGTCAACCGAAAAAATAAAACTTTGATACCCACGGGTGTGGGAACATAGTGGTGTCGGTATATAGATTTGTAACCATGGAAAGGCAGTGACTCGTATCATATGTCTTTTGTCATCCTTTGCTTACCTCACCTTTATTTCAAGGACAATTGAGAATTATATGCCCGATTGCTTGTTTTGGAAACATGTGTTTTCTTCTTTACAAATATTGATATCCCTGACCAATGTGAAATTCAGTAATTAATTAAGGGATATTTAGGACTAACAAAGCAAATACTGACAATGTGCAACTGCAATTTTTGATGAATAAACCAGCTCTTTTCTAGATGCCTGTCACACAATCTTCAACGCACACAGCGCAATGCACGTCAGTTGTGAACACCATGTCAGTGTTGTTGAGATATGTTTTTCTCCTTTTCAGTATGTTACGTTTGAACGCTGACCTCATATTATTCTGGGCGTAGATTTGATTTTAAAGTGTGTGTATGTGGGGGGGGGGTACGCCCACAGATCCATATATTTACGTAGAGATCAGGAGGTAGTCCTGCATCTGACCTAAACTCCTCTTTTGTCAATGACGTAACAGTGCTTCTCTTCCGGGAAGGGAGTTGAACTGACCATAGGCTCTGAATGGTTGAAGTGGGAGTCAAGCAGTAACAGCCCCCCCCCCCCCCACATATAAGCGGAGCGCCATATCAGTCGGCACGTATACCGTAGAAATGAAATATTTTGATACAAAATATATCTCTCAGATCGCTGAAAATGGCACTTCTCCAGTTTTCTCTGGCTCTGAGTCCACGTAAATTTTCCTTATTGTTTAGAACACAGGTTTGAAACTTGAAGAATAGTTTAGTACTTTTGTAAGTTTAAAGTCACCAAAAGTGTTGCCAGGGGGGGGGGGGGGGGGGATTAACGTGTCAGTGTCCCCTTCAACCAAAAACGTGTGCGGGCATAATATGCCCTGCAAAATCAACGTCCACCAGCGAGGAGTTTAATATGTCCAGGTCATCGTTGCGTTGAAGCTCATTAAGTTTTTTTTTCCGTCATGGAAACTCGATCTGTGGTGCGAAACATGTTATGCAGGGCGACCTCTATTTCAAGTACGCGTTATGTGAACATAAACGAGGATGATGGAATAGCGAAACCACAACAAGTCAGCTGTTTTTTTTTTTTCTTTTTTTTTTTGTTGTAACAACTGCTTTATCTTATGAACAGTGTGTTCTGAACTGAGTCGGATCCATCGCGTAGGCCACACCCGTCACAACCATCACACTTTCCTTTAGATTACGCGTAGGGAGCATAATAACCCTTGAGCTGATGCGTATGCTGTGAGTACGTCGCTCGATTGCTATAAAGGAACCTACACATATAGGCTACTGTTACGGTGCCATGCTCATTGTGATTCAAAAATAATATTAAATCTGACGAGGTACTATAAAAAAGAAAGATCAACAAAACAATTGTGAAATAAAATTTTATTATTCCTCTATCAACATCTAATAGCATCGTTATCTTTCATTCTTCTTTCATATAAGCAACGGTTCTCTCGAAATCATAAATCCTTCTCTGCAAAGCGGATTTTCATGCATGATCAAAAAAAAAAGGAAGAATGCCAAGTAACAAATATTGCCGATAATAAATAAAAATGGGTTTTCGCTCATGCAAATACCTCCACTTCCTTGCATTTTATTTTTGTCACTATGTCCCCCCCCCCCCCTCCCTATTTCTTCAGTGCGGTTGAGTTTTCAGTGTAAGCTATAATATGTTATAAATTTCTTGTTTACAAACAGACCGCATAGGCTGAACCACTTCACATAAATGCCCTTCTTGTCGTCAGTCAGCCAGTTGGGACAATTTTCTACACTATAACCACTCTTCACTGTATTTCAGACCGTTCTTCAAAGCACTGGCGAGGCTAACATTACTAACAGTTTCTAACCTAGGCTGCATCTGATAAAATCAGGTTATTTTTACACTACTCGCAATTACAATGCAAGTGTTACGATAGCGGCGGGGCATAAAAACACAGTACAGCACACAGGTAGTTGTCACTGGCACTGCAACCTGTGCGTCCGTGCTCCTGCGTCCTAATGTAAGGTTGTTGAATGTCTATTTTCAACGCCACATAATCTTGCCCAGCCTGGTGACAGGCCCTTCGACTAACCCACTTCGTTTTATTTTCAAGCAAAGCAAAATCTAGCGGAACCGGGTCTTGTGGTAAATGCACAGGACTAACCCTAACCTAGACGTCCCAGCTGGTTGTCCCAACTGGTTGATACGTTAACATACATTTGCATCAACAATATTAGCCAATCAAATCGCCTGCGTCCCTTCTCTGGAACCGCTCCTCCATGTATAATTAATATGAGATTTTGGGACAAAAGTAGTACAGGAATTAATACTGAAACAATTGACGCACTTTTTATTGCATATTGTTGAAAGAAAATTTGAAAAAAAAGAGGAAGATGGATAGTAAGGAGTGGCAATGCACATAAAATGTCTATGATAATTGTGAACCACTTTTACATGAAGAGTAAGGAATATTCGACTCGGTTAACCGTCGGAAAATATTGATTTGAGAAACAAAGTGCATCGCATATATTAACCTACAGCAACGTCATCATGTCACAGCATGGTGCACAAGTATTGGCCAATATGTAACGTACGTGTATTTGAAACAAAATGAAATCAGATCAAGCAGCAGATTCAGCTTCGATAAATTGCACTATAATGATATATCGTAACCTTTCATTGACGTCAATGAACTGGTGACATTAAAGAGAAGGCACTTTTAAATAATATCATTGACATTTACAGCATAAGTTATTAATTTGTTTACTTTCATACGGGTAAAATGCACAGATAAGCCTTTGATTATGCTATTTTGCAAGCAAACACGTTGATAAACCAGGCATAAATTTACTAAAAAGGTTGTGTATGCTCTCTAAATTTACTATGGTCAAAATTGACCATAGCGAGTTTAGAGTGTGTAACTTGCTAGTTAAGGGACGTGTAGAACAAAGTAGGTGTTGTACAAGTTTAATTTGTACAAAAGGATAAAAAACATAACAAAAACAATGAAACATCAGCACTTTAAGTTAGTCGCTCTCACCTTCAAAACATCGAATTTATGCAAGAGTACACTTTTTTTTCATCATAATCACTTCTCTTATCGAAGGGTTTAAACAATTGTTCAAAGTGAAAAACAGTTATCTGTTCGACCTTGAAAACATGCCTATGCCACAAACATTCCGCTTGTAACACACTTCTCTCTTTTTTGGTCGTGATCTTTTCGATTTTCTTATTATTAAGCAACGTGTAAGTACAACCCGTGGCATAATGAATATTGTTATTATGATATTTTGAAACTTGACCTTTTCTACAAACAGAAAGAAAATTTTTGATATTTTACGTCGCTGGTTGAATATTCATGACTAACAATATCCACACATTGCACTTAATAATTCGTAACAAAATGAGAATAGCAGGTCAGTCTTAGTCTTGTACACGAAACAAACGTTCAGTGCAAAATGAAAATAATTTACAAATGCAGTAAAAATAAAATAAAGAAGAAATAAAAATAAAGAAGAAATACAAATATCGATCGATAATAAGAACATGGAAATCAGTTTTAACAAACTTTGAAGAAATTTTAATAAGGCAAATTGACAAATTTATTATTTTTTTATATTATTGTTTTAAAAGAACCGTTGGAAGATCTTGTAAACTTGATGGTACAGGAAAACGTGTTTAAAAATGGAATTCAACTTAAGAAAATCAATTTTATGACATGTGGAATAACAACATTTGAAATGAAATTTGTTTGACCGTTTACATGGCATATTTTGTCTTTATTTATCTCAACGGAGGTAAAACGCATATTTTACCAAAACATGCAGTATAACTGCAATGTGCATAGTTGCTCAACCGTTATTAGGTACAATGTACACACTGTATTCTTTTCCATATAAATATTTGGTTTGATAATTATCATACCCGACATATAGCACCAAACGAATTCAATAAATATAGTAATTAGGAACATTTTTAATGAATTCAAAGAAGAACAAAAAAGTTTTCTCAACAGAGAGTTTAAATGAATATGACGTCATTGATTCTGTGGTTGCGAACAGAATAATCAGAATTCATGATTTGATTTGATTTTGCAAACTTGAACTCGGTGAAGTGTTTCATAACTGCGTATATACCACTTTAATTTAAATATTAATGTAAAATTATTGTCAACAGTATAGGGCCTAACTCATACAGCTGTAACCACCTTAAACGAAATCTATATCTTCATTTCAGAGATAAAAAGCCTCAAATACAAAGATAGGAAATCAATTAAAAAAAGTTAAACAATGGAAAACCAGTCTTTTTTCCCCTTTTATTTGCTTTTTGTTTTCACAAGTTTTTCGTCATACACGATGATATTTTCGTAATATTATTTCGTCTATTTTTTCGTCATATTCGTGTTATTACCAAACGTATCGTGGAGATAAGTTGTTCATCAACATCGGAATGGCTATCAAAATCTAATCAATGTCTCGACTCATTATGCCAGGCTAATGTGAAGTACTTAAAGATTTGCAAAGGAATTACATCTAATGGAATCATCGGGGGAATTCGCTTCTCTCGTAGGGATTTCGAAATTTGATCGTTTGCGTCTTTGTCTTCGGGTCTGTTTAATGGCAGCCAGGCATAATACAGCTTTCTGGTAACACGTTGACATGGCTATATAGTGACCCCTGGGATAGGGGAAATAACTCATCAATTTCATATTTTGAAATCTCCTGTTATATCGCAGAGGAATATTTTTCAATTATCGTCCCCTCGTTTTTTGTAATTACTCTGTTCATTCGAATGTGGATTAGCGGGGAAGCCTATCCTGCCAGAACGAACGCATGATGGTGTTAAAGTTAAAAACACGGCTGGTGTATGAGTCATTCGCTTTGTTTGCACGAACACCAAACCGGCTCAGTGACGTCATACAGTTCTATGATATTGTGTGATATCGATATAGATTTTTTTTTTTGTTAAGATTATGACAGTAATCACGGTGGAAAAAAAATCCCCATCTTTGCTTTTATTTTTTAGTTAATTTTCTCTCGAATATTTGGTAGCATAAAATAAATCATAGTTCGAAGCAGAAAATTTATGTCATGTAATTCAAGAAGCTACTTTTTAATGTATGATATTAGTTGCACAGAGACGTAACACGCAAATACCAGTTTCACTTAAATCCCAACAACAGTAACTTGTATACTATGAAATTATCAAGTTGACGTTATTGTTAGGGAATGCTATCGGAAATTTGTTTACATACAGGATCAATTTATCCGATGACTGTCATTTTCGGTTCGGAAACCCCAAATAAGACCATTGCCTTGATGGATACTTCTTGCCTTTATTTGCTATACAGTTGATAATACGTCGTAACAGGAAACTATGAAAATAATCTATGATACTTTTTCATCAGTCCTGGCTTACATAATTATCAAAAGTGTCTCACAGCTTGGCTCGTTAACGAATGAAATAAAAGCAGAACTCTTTGCCTTTTTATGATTTATGCTCCATTGAGTAACACAATTAGGCATTGATAAGTTAGTGGTGACAGTTAATACTTTTGCAAAATCCTGGGGCTCAACAAAATGTATAGCCGCAGTAATAATTACTTTCCAAGGGATAGTCGATAGTGTGTTTGACTTTTGTTTGTGCCAGTTCAAATGATAAGACTGCTTCAATGTGAAGGAACGTTTTGCAATTTAAGCTATTTCGGAAATACTGCATCGTCTCAATTCATTACACCTTGTTAGTAATTTGACAACGTGTCACAACTTATGTGTGGAATGGGGACGGGGTTTTTCATGGCCTTCGCCCCTCTCCTAGTTATAGGATGATTCATTCAGAAAATAATATTTCCTCTCTAAACAAGCAGGTAGACAAAGAAACCGACAGACATACGGACATCAAAGCACACAGAAAGACACTTCGCGGTATGCAGACTTCAAAGTCACTCGAAGGGAATAAGCACTCGTCCCTACTTTATTAAGAAAACTCAAAATCTCGAAATTCTCTTCTCAATTGTTTATAAGAATTATTCATGATGTTGCTGAATATCATTACTGCATTCGCAAGGTGTTATGCTGTAAAATTATAAGCAATTCAACAACAGAAACGATATCACATGATGGAAAAGAACCATTCATGAATAAGCATGGGGGGTATACTAATTCAGTTCGAGGTTACTGCACTTTTAATGGTCATTCCTCCCTTCGGTGTCACCATGCACATTTTGATGCAAAAGAAAAAGCATGGATACAATATAGTACATATTAATATCCCCATGTGGTCGACCAGACCAAAACTATAAATATGACAACCTGGAAGCTGCAATTTGAACATGCAAAGTTCACCCATCATATCATCCTGATAAAATCAAATAAAAGGAATAGTAATTCACAGGACGTATCTTGACGTCATCGCAACATGACACACATTATATACCGTGTATAGGCTAGCTCCCCCCCCCCCCTTCCTTATCATGTGTGAGATCTCTTCTTGTTTTTACAATGAAACAATGTTAGATTAGCATACTTATAAATCATCAATCGTTCATCATTTCCATTGCCATCAAGTGGTAAGAAACATATTGAAACTTGTGTAAGTTTATCATATACAGAACGTCATAGTAATTTGTCGTATCCCCACCCCTCCCCTTCTCTGCATTTCCTCTTCCTCACCGTCCATGCAGAGAGCAGCTACTGTAAAGTATCTCACTGGTTCACAGGTCTGTTGATCCCAGCGGTGAAGGAAATTTTGTAAGTTTGATAATTTTATTTAGAAGCGACATATTTCCAGACTGAGCTGGCGATTTACCATTTTCCAGACTGTTTAAGGCCATTTACAAATTCCACACAGTCATGCTATAATACGCAAGTTTCTCTAGGAAGGCTACTTCCGTTTGGTTTAGTATGCATGATGCAGCGCGAAAATGCGCGCGCGTGTTTTGACACTACGGCGATTCTAAATTCTCTAGCAACCGGTCTGTGCTAATTGCTAATTTCCTGTAAGATAACACGTCGGAGATGACCACGAGTAGAACCTCAAATCCTTATCCATTGCAATATAGAATGATAACATTCAGTATTTAACATCTATATACTACTCTTAAAATAGTACTTCCTGATGCAATATACACTTCAGCACGTTTAAGATTTCTTCGAAAAAAAAATAACGACTTTCGTTTCCTTGATAGAAATATGGTTTGAAGTTAGAGCAACAACGAAGTGATTTGATTTGACACATTCAAGCACAAAAGGAGACCAGGCTTAATTAGTTTGTTTTTACAGTTCAGACTTATCGTTCACATAGGGGGAAACCCCAATTCACTGGCATACTTTCCGTTCTGCAAAGTTTCAGTGAGAGTAAAATTAACACTTCATTAAAATAACATAACAAATCTAGAAGGCCTAACAACGACAATAATAGAGATATGCAAGGAAGACTACGATAGTAGCCTATATGCAGGTTATCTTTAGTTTCCTTGTGTAATTACATATAATGCAATATCCTTTTCGAAAATTAAAAATTGTTGACATGTTTTAAGTAACCACTCATTCGCGAATGTTTGTATGTTTTACCCAGAAGAATTGGGATGCTGATTTTAATCGGTGAGTTGATCTGATCATGGGTGTAGAGGTGAGACATGTTTTTTACCAATTGCCGAGCAACACATATCACCTTCCAATCTATGCACATCTATAGTCTTACAAATAAAGACACAGGGTGATTCACATATGCAGGAGCAAATGTTGACCAGCAGAGTAAGGCTAATTGTGCACCAAAATAGGAAAGAAGCAGTTTACCAGCATGGCATCACATAACTTTAACATTTCTTTTTGTTTTGGTTTCTGTATATGCTTATCATAATAGCTAACTTAAAAGGGTCAACACCGCAGGCTTAGTATCTGTGTCATTTGTAACTCTTCTTAAGGACATTTAAACTCTTTTAACAATCGACCAATGGTGAACTTTGCACGAGACTCACCTCGTCAACCCCATTGTTAATTTGCGTCGTTCTCTGCTGCAAGGCCGGCGATGAAGACATGTCCTCCTGGGCCACAAACACACCACCTTGCTGTAACCTCTGGGCTCGGCGTTTCTTTAGGTCCTCGTACCGCCTCTTGAGCGTATCGTATTTCTCAAAGTTGTCTTCTCTGGCCTTAAAACGAGGATCTCTCAGAGATTCGGAGCGTCCCAGTCCACGTTCACTTTGGACTGCGTGGATGGTCTCGAGATGGTCAGAGCCTTTTCTCGATCTGCTGCTTGGGAGTCTATCGCGCTTCCCCTCTCCATAATCGTCGGATGCCGAGCCTCTTCTGGATCTGCTTGACCCATCAGTAAATTCATCCTCTGACCCCTTCCTCTGACCGCCGACGGATCTCCCATTCATCTCATCAGAACGTCTCCTTGACCTTCCGACGACCCTTCCGTTAGAACCGTCCGTGTGATCATCCTCCGAACTTTCGTATCCGCTGAACCCGTTGCTATGGTGACTGTAGTTTGACCGCGTCACCATGTCACCGCTCGATGGTAATCCATGCAAAGTTGACCCGTGATTCGTAATCTCCGATTTCCCATTCTTGCTTAATCCGTTAACCTTTGGTACATTCTGTTTCTTTGGTGAATCACTCAACGGGTATTCCTCGGTTGACGACCCATTTTCGAAGGGATCGTCGTTCACTATCACCGATGATGCGAAATTTTGAGGGGATCCACTCACCGAGGAAGCGTTAGAGGACACGCTCAACTTTTCCAGATTTTCGTTGACACCTGTCAGGTGGTCTACTTCGTTCTTACTTTTATTTTTGAGAGTGTCTTGCCCGTTTGCTTTCGTTTGATTCTTTCCTTTAGACTGAACAACGTCATGTTGAGCTGACAAAGCGTCTAACTGAAACTGAAGGAGGGAGCTCTGATGTGTTATCTGCTCCCTCTCTGCTTCAAGCTCTCGGAGTCTAGCGACGACCCTATGCCGGGGTTGCTGGTGTCCGTTCTTGGTCTCTCTCGGGTGCATGGGGAGCCTCCCGTCTCGTCGAAGGGATCCCGTCTTGTATGTCCCTGCGCCAAACCGACCGTCTCCCATGCCAATTGAGACAGACCTCGACAAGGTCGACGATTTGTAATTAGTTGGTCTCTCGAACATCCCGGATTGTAAACTCAAACTAGTCTCTAATTCTTCGACGCGGAGTTCGAGTTTTTTCTTCTCGAGTTCCAACTTTTGAGAATGAAGTTGTTCTCTCTTTAATTCGAGAACTTTCAAAGACAATGTAGTTTTCTCTTCTTCTAATGCCCTCATACCGTCCTGCATCTTCAATCCATCAATCAATAATTCGTTGAAAGTGTCTGCGAAGACACTCAATAGGTTGTCTAAGGCCCCGGCGTAGTCCCCGGGATTGATATGCTTTTCCATGCTTCCACCCTTTCCAAAGACATTCCGGAAGTTTCCCGTTAGATAATTCCCCTATGATCTGGGAGATGTTTAGTTCCTCTGTTCCATCCGTTTGGCCGTTATCGAATGGGTAAACCTTTTTCCCATTCGCATAGACTCTCCCTCCGCAGTCCAACATCACTACCACGTCATCGTGGTCTCCGTCGCTTTCCACACGGATATAACTTTAAACTACAGTTGTCCAGACATTTGCTATACAGTACGGAAGATGGTTTGTTACCGCAGAGCGCGTACAGGGGAGAACAGCCGTCTTTCCCCTTCAAGCGTGCCGTTGGGGCGTCTGCATTTACCGTTTGAAGAACCCATTGTGATTGTGCTATTTCTAATCCCTCAAGTAACTGAAATTCTAGGCTTATGCGATATTATTCTGTGCCTCTTTTAGTCCACAGAAATCTAACTATTTGAAATAATACACCTCAATGTTAAAGTAACACAGCTAACCTTCATTTTTACTAAATCCATGGTTAACGATGTAACAGTACAGACATTCCACGAAGCGCGCCAAACTACCAGCAGGGTTCACGTACAACATCCAATGCGGCGGTGTCCTCAAACTGTGTGCGACACGAAGGGTACTTCGCGTTACACTGTAAAACACAAAACACAAAACAGATTTCCGCCACAAAGATCAATTACAGCATGATTCACTCCTGGTCACTCACAGTTAATAATACATCCCAACAAAATGAGTCCACAAAGTATACCCACTTTTCCGGAAAAGAAAAAAAAAGTGAATTTCTTTTACCTTCCGAAGAAGAAAATTGGGTAATCCTTCAAATAATTGAGACCACAAAAGAAAAAGTATTGCCAAATCGCCTAGGGCAAGTTTAAGAGGATTAAACGTTGACAGCCATATACGCGATAGGCAATAATGAAATGATCTTAAAAACGTTCTTGTGGTATGCCCTTTGGAGAGAGGGAGAGGCTACTTGAATTCAGTGAGAATGATTAATTCCAACTTAACGTGTTTTCAGTAGAAGCAATGCACAGCGTGAGACAAAGAACTCGAGTAAGTTATACGGGTCGTCTGTTATGATCTTTGCTTTGTCGACGATAATGCAAGACAAAAACACATGGCACGTGTGGCGATACCATTCAATCTGAACTGTACATGGTAGCTCACAATAACACAAGACCGAAAAGATATGGGTAAGTGAAAAGATGAGTTATCTCCCGTAAAAATCCAGTTGTCTTCCAAACAAACTGAAAACAAAAAGGACTCGATTCGCGTGCCAGTAAAGATGTATGCACATGCGTACACATGCATGTACGTATCTGACCAGCAATCAGTGTACTTCGCTTTTAATGTTTTCACTAGATGTGTTACTTCCTTGTTCGCCCGATAGCAACACACATACTGCACAATAAAGGGTGTGAGGCTATTATGGCTTTGCCTTTTTTGTCAAAATAAATAGTCGAACTTGCAGGACAGCACCCTCGATCAAATCTCAGAGTCGCGGCTGGGTATCACTTTCGGTTAATGAAAAGCTGCAGCACATTAGAGAATTAATAACGCAGATGAATAATAAGTAGCTGCTCCTGTGTAATTGGCACCGCAACGGGTCAAGCAATACAATGTATTATTCCCCCCGCATTCAAGTAGGACAATAATTGAGATACTAAGTCAATAAAAATCGCGAGATATTTTGCGGTATAATCACGTGGTTCAGATAGTTCACAAATACATTTAGTATTCCAGAGCAAAGAAAAGTGTATTTAAATATAAATACTTGCTCAAAATGTGAGGACTTGAAAAAAAATGAGATTTAAGTCACAGAACACAAACTATTCGGGTGGACGAGCAAAATATGTTGAAATAGTTTAATGTAGACTACAGCGGTTGTTCCAGTGGTTTAATTGCGGTTTAGTTACCGCTTCGGATATATAAGGCTCCAAATGGAAATATTCCGAATGAGCGGCTTTTTGCAGATCATGTGTGTTCTTGATATAGGCTAACACTGACTCAGGTAATACAACCTTCCTATTCTATTTCCTTTGCGGAAATGATCCAAGCACACAGCGACATGCTAACAGTGTATGTATACGACTAAGCCGTATACACTACAATAAGGCCGATATGTACGTGAGAACAGAGATCTCCAGCAAGTGACGTACTTTAAGCATGATATTAAAGATAGAGATATATAGCAGAGAGAAAAATACAGGAAGCAGGCACTTTCCTGTTTTCGAACAATTTTTTAAGCCCCCTCTATCTGGAAATAATTTTCTAAGCTCAGTGACAACGCCAGAAACGTAACGTTTGTGGACTTTTGGGCAATAAAATTTTATGCTGTGATAAAAGGCTCATCTCAATAAAATATGATCATAAGCCGTTGCTACAATTTCTCTTAATTAATAACGACAAGAGGTTGTCACCTCAGAAATCAATGACCTTAGTCATGAGGATATGTCGCATTAGACAGAACTAAAAAAAAAAATATCTCAGACAAGACACACCACTTACATTAAAGTCATGCGAGCATATACTTAATTATCTCACATTCACTGTAACGTCATTACATTACAGGCCTATCAACATGAACTCTGACATTCTAAACGGGCACGATATCCAATGAAATCAGATACTTTGTCCAACGGCTTGAAACAACGCAGCATAGTCGGCGGACTATGACGCAATGAACCACGTGACCGAAGGATTGAGACAGGTGTGAGGTATACTCACTACACTGAGTTGATCTACGAGTCAACGTCATCCTTGTCGGGCAAGAGGCTGATTGAAAATGAAGGAAATGTCTAATTTATTAGTCACCTATGTTATAGCTATAGTCCTATATATAGTTTAAACTATGAGGTGATTTCGCGTAAAAATGGTGTAGTCAGATAAACCGGAAGTAATATTCCCATAGAAACGAAAGGTACGAATGGAACATCACACAAAGAAAGGACGACAGAGAAAATGTACAGTTTCTTTCTGCCTTTCCTTTTTGTAATTTAATTAATCGCGGACGGATTATCTCAGCAATCATTATCTAAACAACTCCCACTGATAAGATAAACATACACGAATATCCGGCGGCACGAAAAGGTAAAATGATCGCCTTGTCACAAAGGGCGGTTACCTTGTAATCATATTAAAGAAAAGACCAGACGTACGGCTCTCTGGAGTAGCGATACTCCTCAAAATTAATCTCTTAATTTTTCTGTCCGTGTAGAATAGTCGAAAGCAAGAAACACAAAGAAATGGCACTTGAATTCAAGAAGCGGTGAGTCGATAAATTAAAACAAAAATGAACGGTAACTTGACGAAGAGTTGCTGATGTTACTACTTCCTGTCCTAAAGCAAACATTCACCCAGTCCATAATTATCATATATCGAAAGCAAAAACAGGAGAAATTTTTGTTTGCAAGTAAACATACGGCAGTTCATAACACAGATATTCCTTTACTGTGGTGTAATCCGAAATGAGTCCACATATCAAGTCCATACGAACGTAATTAACGACTTAATGAAGTAACTCCAGTGGGACTTGGCTAGCGGATCCGTCGGAAGAGCGGAAACCGCTTCCCCTGAAGCCCTGACGACGGTAAGTCACTGTGCATGGACTCACACCACTGCATACACCACATGCGAGACACATGTGCGTTTTCAAGTAAGTCGTTTGCTCTCTTCAAGGGCGCGGTATAACATTATGAATAATCTCCCACTAATCTGGCCATTGAAAAATGACTCTTTAATTTTAACAAAATACTTTTTTACGAATCAGCCACCGTCGTTACATCCACTTATCTTGGGAAAGAGGAAAAGGAATTTGAAGTTCGATACTTACTTCGGAGGTGTCGAATTTTTTTTCTGTGGAAAAATTGTAAATTGGCAACACCTTAGTCATAGACAATGATGAACTGTAGGATTTCATCTCCTGACGATGACTGTGTGTGTGTGTTTGTGTGTGGCGCATACCTGCACAGTATGTGGTGCTACTGTGCGGTATGAAAGAGTGTTGAGAAAGAGAACACACTAGGTAAAGTAATGAAGTTTGAATCCCTCGAGAAAATGATGACTACAGGTATGCATGTGTAGGTGTCACTATGATCATGAGTGGAGGTAACATGTTTATTTGAGAATAAGCTCGAGAGCAGATATCACTGCACTTGCACCGATCTATAAAGCCCTTGTCAAATACGTTATTGTCAAAGAAGACCGGGTGGTTTAAAGCAGCAGCAGCTGCAGGGACAGTTTCCTAGCTTAAAAAAGAAGGAAATTTAAAAAGAACATATGGTCTGCGGGTTTGTCGACTTCCAGACTTGGGAATAAAGATCAACTAGTAGAAATTAACCTCACCACAAAGAAAATCTAAAAAAAAGGAATATATATCATTCCAACACACAGTATGTAAGGCGCTAAAGGAAATAGACGGAAATTCCAGTGAAAAAAATGTATGATTCGGCAGCCAACTGGTGCCTTGATGACTGTGAAATCACAAAATACAAGCAATAGTGGGCCTACAAGACAGAGAACAGCAACAAATTGAAACAAGTATAAGAAAACACACGCTAACCCCCATATGAAAAAGGTAAACGAAAGGAAAAGGTACGACCTGTAACAAATCAATTTCTTTTAAAACAAATTGACCGTTTCTGAGAATAGTTCTGTCCCATCATCCACGTTACCCTACCCCCCCCGCTCTTACCCCCCCCCCCCCTCTAGGTGTAAGCGTGTCGAAGCGGTAAATACAGTCTCTTTCATCAACGCAGTTGCATAAATCTAAGGAAATAAAACCAATTGTAGGGGAAAAACCACATACAACGATATCTACATATCCGAGTAATAAAAGGTTTATTTCAAAAGCCAAGAGGCCCCTATGTTCCTTACTTAAATTAAGAAGCTGAATCTTTTATTATAGAATTAACCCTTTCCAAGGATGAATGGATGGTAGATGGGATAGCCAATACTCTTCTGTTTTAGTTAAAATATTTTCAGTATAAGTCAGCTCAATGATTACCACGGACTGAATGTCTTGCAAATTGTGTGGAGAATGGACAGCAAGTGTCACTTACTTCTCCCATATCTGACTGATATGATTTCTAAAGCGGATGTCCATATGATTATGTAGTAGACCATACATGTTGCATACATTTACAACAAGTAGACATATATTAAACATAAGAACGATTACAGAATACCCCCACCATTGAAAGGATAAAATAAGTACTAATGACAAAACTTGTAAAATGTAATGCCATGCTAAAAAAGATTTACTGAATAAATCACAATGATATTTTGGAACATTCTTTTTTTTTCGACACGGAGGACTTTTGGATCGATAAAGTATACACTCTGAAGTGATTCACGTTTAAGAGAAGAAAAGTTTTCTTGAGATATAGGAACTATGCATGTAATACAGGAAGGTGTTACCTGGAGACTACACTTCCCAATGTTCTGTGGTATATCCCGGGACTGAATTAAAATCTAAATCTTAAGGAAACCTGCTTGCTTTCAAGTTTGTCTGAGCTTTTATGAGAAGTTCATGTCTTGAGAATTTATTCAGAAAATTTGTAGACCCAGAAGAAGCTACTTTTAGAATTGCACACATGAAAACCAGGCCACTATGGCATCGGGTCACAGTATTCTTTTCTGCTGGGCAAAGGCCTAACTCTTATTTGATTGTAATGTATGTATTGACCAGAGTTTGGTCTCACATGGCAATTGCAAGGAAGATGTTTACTAAACATTTTTTAAATTCTCTATAGTTTGTTGTAAACTAAGCATACATTATGTAATCTTAAATATCTTATACATCTGAAATAATCAAAATAAAGAAACTTACTATCAAATATTGTTTACCGATATTCAAAATTCTGTCCATGAGCCCTTTTGTATCAGAGGGACTACTTTATCCCCATTTCTAAATTTTTCCATCACGCATATTCTTGTTTGCTTGTATTCATATCATTCGCCATTTTGAAATCTTCGAAGATCATGTATGGAATCATCCATACAAAGTATTAATGATGGTTAACTCTTATTATTTTATTTATGCCAATGATGTAATGCGTAACATACTTATTGACAGTTGAATATGTAAGGTATATCATCTTTGCTTCTCAAAGCCTTGTATCAAAAGAACTATCATGCAAAATATATAGTACCTGCAACTGAAATAAAACAAGTCTGTTTAGGGGAAATCAAGTTGTGACAAAACAGGAAATCGGGCCTCACTATACTCCAAGTTTCGTCTTAAAATAAAGGCAAACCAGTCTTCATTTTTCTTGCAATTGTGAAAAATAAAATTACTCGATCTCTCTCCACATTTAGCAAACCACTCTGGGTTCAGAAAATCTTCAACAAGCGTCTTCCACTGCAGACAAATTGAAGAACTATACTACAGAAATAATTATCTCGAAAATCAACCTACATTCTCTTTGTTTCACTAATATCTAGGCTAATCAAATCAAGAGATATCTCATTACAATTTTTGGACCACTCACTAATTCATCTGTTCGTCCCTTAATGGGATCATTTTCATTAAATCACATTGTCCACACTTGACCACGTCAGTTCCTTAGCAGAAACCTCTTTACGGGAACGCCCTAATACGCTTACATTTGGATGTATGTAAGATCGAATGACGTGTCCAGTTTGATACAAGCTAGCTTCAAGATGAAGTGAATATGAAATTCGATATTGATTGAGTCTCTTTGTGTAATTGAAAGTCTTCACGTAGAGTAGGTGTACTGAAATGGAGCATTCCATGTGAACTGTGAGGTCTTGCATTGACCGGAATAAAAAGCGGAAGGAGGAGGGAGGGAGGGACTCAGGGGTCAAACTCTCAGCCCTAGAAATCCGGAGATAAAAAAAATAATGTTTGTAAATAGGTTGGTGGCTTTTCAATGAATTAAAAGGATTGCGACCCACATGACTCATAAACCACTTATGCCGAATGGATCAATACTTTATCGTATTATACATCGAAGTACTAGGAGGCGCCTTCCTCTACACCCCTTTCTTGAATGACACAAGCCCCTGTGATATCACTTCAAATGGCTTCCTTAAAAAAAATAGTAGTATTATTTTCAGTAGATTTGTTTCATTTCCTACTTTCAGTCTCTCAGCAATGAGCAATTGGCTCCATGAGCCAATATATCATTTTAGCAATACGGTGTGACAGAGTTGCGTATCACATCAAAAGTTTCACCAGTCATGTTGTCATGATAATTTAGTAGGATTGATTAATGAGTGACGGACAGAGCCATGGGAAAATTTTCATTTAAATAGTAAATACTGTTTTCATGCTGGCACGTCCGGTTACACTTTCTGTCGCGTTCCCAAGTCATCTATACATTGGTGTAAGAACAGTTGAGTTAGTGTACTCTTCTGTTTTCGACTGTTAAAGTCTTGGAATATTACTCCCTGTATTATGTTAATTAGGCTATGTGTGTTTCCTTTGTAGTTGTGTATTTTCTTGTTAGTACCGAGTAGTGCCTTAGTTCTGTATTGTTGGACGTCTTTGGTGTGTCATTCCTCTGTCCGAGCGAAGTCCTCTATTTTTCTGCTCCAACATAGGTCATCCTATTCCGAACTACGCCAACCCTGTTCAAGGCCGCTCATCAACGTTACATTACTGTGAAACGTAGGTCAATGTTACTGCAATGGTACTATTTCGAATTGTTCAACTATATCTATGCATATAGGTTAGGAACTTCATCCAAGACAGAATCAAGTGAGGCACAAACTCAGAGGAATGTTCAGGTTACTGCGGCGACATATTGCCCTGGCAAAGTTATCGATATCTTTACCGAGATTCCTTGCCCGTTGACTACTGCAACTATACATTTTCAAGTTACTGTCAAATACCGATAGAGCATCAAAGTTTACAATTTGGTAACAGCAAAGATTCAACGCAGTAGAGAGGGGACGAATCGTCACTCATACTACCTAAAATAGGGTAAACGGAAGTACAGCTTAGTGGGGAAGGAAGCCATCACTCGTCTAGTAGCAATAGTTTCGCAAGTTGCATGTGCAGTTCAACAATGGATGGACAACAAGTCGAAGGTGGCGTGTTCTGCAATTAATTGTAGTAACACTTTGATTAAAACCCGATATATCTCACTATTTTATCTGTTTCCAAAAGGCGAACAAAGGTAATGTGATTTTTTAAGCAAATGTTTGCTTTTATGTGTTTCTTCTCCCACAGATTGTACATAATCACCCTATTCAGTGAGGGCTCAGTTTTCAGGACTTAAATATGACGTCACTTCCGTTACATAATCTCCAGATCAAAATAGAGGGAGAGTGCCATCTTCCCCTCTCTTTGGGGTAACAACTACTCAGAATGACCAGAACTATGATTACAACGGCCTATATAACAAGCCAAGTGGCGTGTGCCAGTTACTAACATGTGAAGTGGCGCACTCTAAGAAAAAATAGCGTTTCTTTAATTGCTCGTTGTGAATACTTTGCAGGAATTTAAGGAGTCGGTTCTGTTTCGAACTCCCCTAATTTTATTTAGCAGAAACCCTTTCCTTTCTAAGAACCCTTGTCTCTTGAATGCACAAACATCATCGAGAATTTTCAATATTCATGTAACAGTATAATAACATCAAAGTAGGCTAACTAGTAAGGTATTCTTTATAACATCGTACGAAGGAACTCTTTGTTTTCTGAAGTAGCTATATGCCGGCATGCTAATTTCGTGACAGCTGTTTCTAGTCCGTTGTTTTGGTGTGCTTTGTAAATGGTATGCCTTTCTTGGTCAGCAGACCATCTCGTCAGTTTTCATTCTGGAACCTGTTGCTTTAGTCGACATACTTCGTTGGTGGCCATATGGTATTTTCATATGATCCACTCTCGTGTCTCCTGACTATCTCAAGCTCCGCAACTTTATAGACAAGTTTTAAGGACTCCACCACCAGTCCGTACATGGTGGAAGGTCAAAGTTACAATACTGCCCAACTGAATTATGTAATAAAAATTGTAAACGTGTGATTCACACTATGGACGCAACTGAGAGTTTTTGCGTAAAAATCTCACTGGCATTCTGACAGGTTGAAGCTACTCGCACGGGCGAATAACCTCTGTTATTTGCAAAGAGCGCTATCTCCTTGCTAAGTCTAAACGTAACCTAACTCAGTCCTGAGGTTCGAACGCTGATTGGCTGAAATGTTCGTGCCAATAACAACGTTCAGTTTTCATTCTCTCGATTTTTTAATTGGGCGAATAGGTTCAAGGATTGTCGTAAGCCGTAACAACTACAAAAGTATATCAGTGACTGCATGGCTCCAAAATAAACATTTCACTTTTCTCACTCCGTGGTACTGCATGAGGCCGAACTTTTTTTGGTCACGTCCAGCTATTGACCAATATACTGATGATTGAAGTAATGTTTCAGTGTTAGTAATTATTGATTCGTAATAAGGAATTACTACTTCGTTAGAACGATCTACCAATTTGTAAGAACGAAACAGTAACTTTGAATTAACAATTCGTTAGTAAGAATTTATTATCCATTACAAATTACTACTTCGGTGTTACCAAATAGGCCTACTACACTTCATTATTACGAATTACCAACGGTGAAAAAAACATCCCTGGCGGGCCACCGTACCAGAAGCCTGTCCGATGAGAAAACTTTTTTGTCTGCCAGGACAGAATAATTTAATGCCTCTCTTATTGTTCCCCGATGTCACACGTCAATAGTTATTTCTATCGCCTGTGATTTATTCTATAATCGTAGAAATAGATAAACCAGAATAATGTCACAAGCTGCATGACTACTCGGCACACACTACACAAATGAAACCGAACATAAAAGGCTCCGTCCTTGCTTTTTATGGCAAAACAGCATTGCCTTCAACGTTTGCTCTTAAGCAGATAATGCGTCACCTGGCCCCAGAAATTGTTCGTTTGATATCTATGTCTTATGGGAAACACGGATCGAAGTAAAAGCAACCGTTAATTATTATTTCTTAGATAATTTATATACAGGGAAAGCTGTCAGTGTTCCAACCTTTTAGCCGTTTGCGAGTTATATTACCTAAGTCAAAATTTGCGTTGGATCTGTGTTACGCGGTTTCATGAAAATGCCCTTTGCGTGAAAGAAGTTTGGGTCTCACTTATCGTTCCATAACGTAGTTCTGATTTATCTATTCCTGTGTTCATAAGGCATTTGGATTGTGACTCTGAGCAAGAAGTTGCTCTCTAGCAAGTCCCTACTCTGAGCTGCCTGGTAATGTACAATTTGCGGGCGATACCAACTAAAAGAAAAACGGTTCAGATTGCTGTAAGTGCGTTAAATAGTTACACACTACGTTAGTTTGGTGACCAGAAATTGAGTTTTGTTATAGGCGTACACACAAGATCAAATGTTGACTTTTTGATCCTTTGACGATTCAATCTGCAGTTTGCGCTGTGGTCATGGATTCTTAATCCTAGTCGAAAAGTCATGTTGAGGGAACATTTCGTCAATTTGTTACTGGCGAATGTCGAACCTTTTAAGTTTGCTGAGAAGTGTGAACCGTACCTATCTTCTGGTTGGGTTGTCCTATTGCGCAATTCTCTACACGTGAAAACACATTACACTACAGCTGGGAAGGCACAGTACAGTAGTAACGTTCAATACATGCAATATAACGCACACAGTGTTGGGTTGCCCCTATTCATGTATGCCCAGTAACACGAGGTTAAGGAATACCTAGAAAACGCAACTTAAGTGTGAGTATTGTGCCATTTTATATTTTCGCTAGCCCATTGCTAGAAAAAGATATGTATGAAACTGTGGCTATGACAGTTTCAACCTCCTGTTGGTTTGGTTATGTAGAGTAGCCTCATCAGGCGAGACCACGTTACACTTGAGATTACAACCTGAGATTGTGCCCTTGTATCGTACAGGAACTAGTTTCACGACGTTTGTAACATTTCACTTCAGCATAGGCCCTACTGTTTATCCATACACGGTACAACTTGAAAGTCATACAATTACTTCAGTTTGAAAAGGGAACTTAGCTTAGAGTGTAACTGATATTGTCTATTGTGACACCAACATTTTTTTTTATATTAACTGTTGACAGCCAAGCGTTGTAAACATTTTAAATGACTAACCTCGGCCATAGTATGGTTGTAAGTTGAAGTCAGTTGTTCAAGGAGTCTAAGTTAATGACTGTGTGAATAGTGTACCAAAACAGCACACTAACGATTTCACCATGTCAGTGATTAGTAGAGGTAAATTCCATAAAAACTGGCAAACCTTCATCTGGGTTCATTAAAAATTACTGTACCAAACAAGAAGATGTAAGAGTAAATAACACTGAAGCAATTCATAAGGTGTTCTTTTATGATATTGTATACAAGGTATTCTGTATTATTTTGGGGAAGTTAAGTTGTTTTGATATGCTGATTCCATGACAGCTGTTTCTGCCTGTGTCGTGTCATTGAAATAGTTTTGCTGTGCTTTGTAAATTGTATGTTTCTTGGTCAGCTGATCATCTGGTCAGTAAATTCATTCTGTAACTTTGCTGCCTCAGTCGATGCATTGCACGCTTTAATGTACAGTTGTAGATATTTATACACGTCCACACCTTTCTTATCTTTTGTGTATCTCTGAACTTACCCTGCTCTGCACCTACATATATGACTGAAGGACTCACCCATCCATTCTACCAGCAACCCATATTGCTGTTGTATGGCCAGTGTTACAATACTGTAACTTAAAAGACAGTCGCTCATCACCCCATCTGTTCTACATTTTTGGCTGGTGGAAAGGAAATTTTGAATGTGTTCTGCTCTTTGATTGACAGCAAATTGAACAAAAATGCAGAGTGGCTTATATTACACAGCATGTACAGGGGTCCATTGTTTGATTGCACATGTGCAGGAAAATGAGACAGACTGTTGAAGGACCTAGAAGAAGTAAGTGGTTGGGAGAACTGTCGGGGGTGATGATCCTCTGTCTTAAAACAAAATGGTTTTAGTGTCTCTTGAATTGAGGTTGGTATAGGCTCTAGTTTACATGCAAAATGTTGAATTTGTTACTTTGAGTGTCTTAGGCCTATTGTTATCTGCATTTAGCCAGGCGGCCAAAGCTCAAATACTGTATATAAATTATAAGTTTGCCTGAAGCATATCCTAAAACCCATTTGCACAACTGACAGGACACCAAACAATTTACCCACAAATCAAGTTGACATAATTTCAAGTAAAGATTGATTTTTGCTTGGCACCAGAACATACTAGTAATCCTTTTAAGTTATTATGATTGGAATATTGAAGTGAAAAAGGTGCTTTTGAGGAATTTTCATGGTTATGTGCTCAAACTTACATTACAACCTTTCCGTAATACCATTGAAGCAAACTACTGTCTACTGTAGGTGTAGAGCTGGAAGTACAAGATGGTGGTACATTTTGTTTTGCTTGTTAATGGTCGCACCATTTATCTCATATATGGGCATGACAATGAAGAGTTGTCAGTTTTGTACAAGCTTAACTTCGGTACAATGTACAGTACATTAGTGCTATGTCAGATCCAGGTACTGTAGCAATTTCAGAACCAGGTGTTTCATTGTGTGGTGTAAATAGCAATCCTTTCCTGGCCCTCTTACATCAAACATAAAAAAATTTGAAAATCTAAGTCACCATAATAAAGTTACATACTCCTTTTTGTACGTACTAGGTAATCCCACAGACGAATCATTGTGCCAGCACCTGTGTAATAACTACAAGGAGGCCATAATACACAAACAGTCCAGGAATAAAAGCATGCCTTAAAAACCAAAACCAGTCAGCTTGTTACCGAAATATTACAGAATGGAAACAGATTGTTGGGATGTGACTACTGTCTTGGAAGAAGCAGTGCAAAATTATGAACCAATATGCAAGTCTCTGGAACTAGTTGTGAAGACCAAGGTGAGATTTCCTCAAATGGTATGCTTTGATAAAGCTGGATGTAAGGATAATACTATTAATAGTAATTAACTAGATATGTATTACTTGCTGTGTTTTAATTATGTATCTGAAGGTCAGTTAATAATTTAACCCTTATGAAAAAAATGTTTAAACATATTGTATGCTTGAAAGGCAAAATTGTTTTAATTTTACAATGCAGTAGAGATATTAAGTACTGTAGGTTTCATATTTAGGTTGTATCTGTAGTTCTGTAAGGTGCATACTTGGAAAATGTGCCACTTGAAAGTGATATTTTAACTGTTTGAGAACTTTTATGCACCATTCTTCTTTCCTATAATGAAATGGACTATGTTAAGAAAAAATATTTTATTTTCCTACTATTTTTTCCATTGCTTGCTTAACTTATAGCAAAGAAGAAGATGCCAAGGGTGTATATTTCTGCCCTTTTGTACTGTTTATGGAATGGCATTTGTGTGCTGGAAAATGTTTTAAGTGGCTATGCAAACAAGTGATTTGACTGTGTTAGCTTTAGAGTTGTGTATCATATGTATTATACAGTACCATGATGTTACAGTATCTGATTGAATTGAACAGAACCATACTGAATCTTAAAATTGCAGGAACTATCACCCCAGGAGAGACAGGACATTCTAGAAATTCTCAGCCAGCACTTGCTCGACCCAGAATTGACACAGTTCATATCGGAATCTTTCTCTCCATTGCTCTTGGAACTTATACAGAGAGCTGTCAGGAAGATATCCAATGGAAAAGGCGGTCCTCAAAATGAGCACGACAGATTATTTGTGGCCATCGGGAAACACTTGTTGACAAAAAGTTGTGGAGTTGAGAGGTACAGTGTAGAATATCAGACTTTTCATCTTCTTCGTAACCATTTGGCATGAAGAAAAGACTAAAGGACAAAAAATAGAAAAAAATGCATAAATGTTAGTTCTTGTTGTCTCAAATGGACACAACAATTTGCCTTAGCTACCGAAAGTGTTTCAGTAAACATTTGAGCCATTATTCTGACTTTTCTGTTTGCTTTCATAATATCAAGATGCTTATGTTGCATGCTTCAAGTGCCATACTTGAATAAATCTTTTTGTAATGTAGGTAATGACGTATATAGGGAATCAGGTGTGGTGCCAAAATTTTTAGAGGATGTTGAATCGTAATCATAGCACAGTTGTTGACTGTTTGGAGAATATTTATGTAATGTTGCTCTTTAAATTGATGGATGGAAACTCATAAAGTAATGAAGTTTAAAACAGTTAATGAGCCTTCAAAATGCTGTCATTGGTAATCATTGATCTTAATTTGCAAAATGCCTACTTGCATTTTCCACTCTCCTGACAGTAGGTCACAAGGTTCACAAGAGGTTACATTTTTTGGTCAAAAACAGGATGTATATTTTATGTACTTTTAGTCAAATTGATGTGGTTTGTAATGGAGTAAAAAAAAAACAATCTGGGTGGTTCTAAGGTTATTTTAGTGTCTTTGTTACTTCTGTTACTGATTTCTTTCTCAATGTCAGATTGAATATACATGCAATCTTTAAAAGAATATTCCAGACCATCCCAAACTGCATGTCACAAATGGAGAATATTCAGTAATGACCATACAAACTAATTTCCCATAAAAGCAACACCCACTTGGTTCACAAAGATATTGGAATATGTAGTAATGCATTTTATGATAAATAATGTTTGAAACAGCCTCATGAATAATTCACAATCACAGCATGATGAGGTAATAGTCATAGCTTTGTTGTTTCCTTGTTTTTGCATGACTTCTGTATTAGGTTCAGATGGCCTGTTCGAAAATGTTGGCGGTTTCAAACAATCCATATCTATACACAAAGTCTCAGAGCAGATTGAAAGTTGTTGACATGTAGTTCTACATTATTATCTACTTTACAAGAATATTTTGAATATTGCCTGGACTATTCTTTTAACATAGATTGTCAGACCATTTTCACTTTACTGCAAAAATCTGAGGGACCTAACTTTTCAATTGGAGGTACAGTACAGTAAACCAGTACAAAATTTTTCAGCAATTTGCAAACCATTCACTTACTTGTTTTTCCACATCGTCAAACAAGTTGCATACAAGAAGAATAAAACAAGGCAAAAATGACATGTGAAAGGAGGAGTCTCCCCGAAAAAGCAAGACAAAACAAATTACTTAGTCAATCAAATATCTTTCACAATACTTAATAACTCTCAATCAGAGGTTCTTTGAAGACTTTCATTACTTTTGTATCCATACAGGTCGTTGCTGCTTAAAATTCTTTCACTGACAAGGACCTCATTTCAACAAGATCATGGGCTATCCTCTGGTGATCCCCCTAGAAAGAAAAGGGTATGTTATGTACAGCCGATCAACAGTTTTCAATTCTTCTTCATAATTCAGTACCAACCAATTAACCAACCCAAAAAAAATTACCCTAAGAAGCAGAGTTTTGTGTGTAATTAAACTGGAATTGTTAATGTCACACAGTCTTAATATTGATAATTTCACAGAAGAAACAGAAATTGAAGACAGCTACAGGTATGAAAGATGATGAAATTGTGAAAGCTGCCTTGAAGCTCATACAGTACGACAGGGACACTATGTGTGCAATCCTTGATTGGAACGATTTTGCCAAGTACCTGACCCATGAAAATAAACTGGTTAAATGGTAAGTGTCACATAGGTGATGTCATGTACTGTTGGAGAATTAAATTGATGACTTAGCAGCGTAGCACCGGTCTATGCTTGGAGATGACCATTGTGTAGACAGTAATTGTTTACTTTGTTTTCTAGAACGTATAGTTTAAAGGAGAGTCATAATGCTCAATCCCAGTAAATGTCATGTCTCTGTTTGGCTGCCATCTAAGAATTCACTCATGTCAAGTCAGAAAAGGAAGGTACTCTTCTCCCCAGCCAAGTATGAGTCATACTAGGTTTGGAATTTTGGGGGAGGTTCATGAGTGAAAGGTGAAAAAGAAAAGTAAGGGTTAGGCGGTGCACCATCTGACGTTACAGTGAGTCGGTGAATGTTGCACATTTTTAAGGGGACAGACCGAAATCATCGTATGTGATTTCATGTTAGAGATATTTTGGCTTTAAAGTTTGTCAGGCTTAGATATCAGCAATATTAAGCAAAGGCCACATCATTGATGGCACTGTTTATTTCCTCTTTTGAGTTATTCCTCAAAAGCAGTTTGTCTGTGAAAGAGCTACATTTTTTCCACAGTCACTTTCATTGTTGCACAGGCGGGTGCATCTTAGTACTTTGCCTTTAATGAAGCCTTTAAAGGGGGCAAAGGGGTATGCAGAATTTTGATCGAAATATTGGTAGATTTCACTGGGTTTCGTATAGACTTTGGTGTCCAAGAAACCGTTAGTTTGAAACCCAGGACCTTTAAATATTTGCAGATCCAAATATGTTACTTACGTATCGGAAGCTTCCATGCTGAACTTAAAGTGGTCATGAGTTTCATTTAAACGATCCATTAGGGTTAGAAGCTCCTCACGTGTACCATTGTTTATGAAGAGTATGTTGTCTCTATAGCAAAGCCATTTAACTACGTTTGAATCTGTCTGTATTATGCGATTCTCTAAATTGCGCATGACAATATCGCAGATTTCTGGGGATGCTTGATTTCCCATGGTGCATATTTTCTGTAGGAAAAATTGGTCATCAAATTCAAAACAATTTCACATGAGAATGAGTTTGACCAAGCTCCACTTGGAAGAAGGTGATATTTCCTTAATATCATAATAGCTCTACAGGGCCTCTGCATAGGCTTTTTGTACGACATTCAAAGCTTCCTCTCGTGGAGTGTGAGTGTACACAGATACAACATTCAGGGTAACAAGTAGAATATTAGCCGGAAGGGGGTAGCTTCCAGAATTTCTGGTATGTGATTGGTATCTCTCACACAGGCTTTTTGTCTTACGACAAACGCAATACGTGCTGCATTAGTCATATTATGTAGGGCATTGTATATCGGTATTTAGCAAATTCCTTTTTGGTTGCTCCAAGATAGTCCTCCAAATTTTGACTGTATGTCACTCCTGGTGACCAAGTTGAGGGCCAGCGGAACTTAAATAGAAACCTTTGCTGTTTATCATTCATAACCATCCAGATTCTCACTTTACTTGTTAGGTTTTTCTTGGACTTGAGAATATCAGATCGCTTAGGTTTCTCTGGAGTTTTGATGAATTTTAGTCCTTTACCCAAAGCAATAGTCTCTATATTTGATAGTGGTCTATCAGAGAGGTTGTTGACGTACCGTAAAAGAGCTTTTGAGTTAGTTGACTGTAAGGATTGGTTTAAGTGACTTTACAAGTCGCGAAATGTTCAGTTTACACTGAACCCTTAAACAGTTTGTGTCTACTGGACCTGTCATGTTGAGTGAGTATTCTACTAAAGTTTTTGTTTGTGTATTCTCTCCTCTAAGTATATTAAAGCATTTATATTCTACATATATATTCTAAATTTCCTTGATTACTTATTTGCTCTGTTATCCAATTTGACTCTCATTGAGAGAAATTGTTTTTAAATCCATTGTTTTGTATCGCCTTTTCAGGTACACATGCCATACCCTGGCACTCCTGAACAAACTTGGTGAGAGTGAGAAGCAGATTTTCCTTCAACAGCATTTCAGTCAGCAAGAAATTCAAGAACTCTCCCTGTGAGTTATCCTTTTTTCTTTTTTTATAATCTGTTTTAAAAGTCTTAAAAAAGTTTGCTCCATCAGTGCAGAAACATCTTTGACACTTGTCTTTAATTATCAGTTTGATAATGTTGTACTCAGGTCGTATAGGGTCAATAAATGGTTGGGCATTGTTGTCACAGCAGAGTTGTATTAAGTGCATCCATGCACCTACACTCCGCTGCATGGTTGTTGACCCTAACCTTACCCATAACTCTTAACACTAGCAGCCCTGTGACTTGGTCCTGCTGCTAGAATTTCAAAGCCGAATAATATTTTTAGCAGAACCAGCTCCTGTGGTACTGTAAATGCAAGGGGACATCTGTACCTATTTTACAACAATGCAACAAATATCCTTGTCAAGATTTTAACATCGATCATTTTGAAGTGAAACGTGTCTGTTTTTCTTATCAATAATTACAGAAAAAATTGAGGCTGAAGGAACTGATGGGTTTGCATTTGAAAGAAAACTTTCACTCTTCCTCTTTGCCTCAGAGAATAGCAATTGACAATCCCTGTTGTTTTAAATGACTTTCATTTGTCAAAGTGAAAGATACAGTAGCTTGCAATGTATTTGGTTAGATTGGTTAATAATGACATGAAGAAGGGGGGGGGGAGGGCGAAATCTTGCTAGGACTTCTTTTATCAAATCATCCATTTTGTGTTTTAGTTTAAGGACATTCTATGATGATGAATGCAACAACTCAGTAGCTGCTTTTGTCAGGGCTCCCAACACTCACACATTAAGGGTGATACTCACACATTTTACGCAGTTGTTCCACTACTACTGACATTTCTAAAAAAAAATTGTTACATATAAATAATGATGAAAAAGATCATTTTCAATAATTTATGAGGCCAAATAAATAGTTTGGTGAAAAAGTCAAGCTTTCCCAGGTCTTACAAAAGCCTAAGTCTGTGAATGTCAGGCAGCCCAAGTAGTAAGATGCGGCCGCACCTCAAAACAGACGTGGGACCATCGCTACAGTTGATGGCATTTTGAATCACCGGACTGTAAAGAGACTAGAGAGAATTTCAGACCCAACTGAACATTATCACAATTACATGGTTTCTTACAGTGTGACTGTTTCCTTTCCTGGCTTTGCAATGTGTTTGATAAATCTTTACGTCGGAAGACTTCGTAGTTAGAATGAAGAATCATAAAACTGGAATGTGATTCGTACTAGCTAAAGACTGGTGCTTAGGCGATATACAACAAGCCTGTGGCAGAGATTCCATGCGTCTCATATTCCTCACATTATGCGCAGCCTAGCGGCCCACGTCAGTGCTGGCAAACATTTCTGGCAGATACGGACTCACGGTCGAACCAATCGTCAAATATGTCAGTCTGTCAGTAACTAAGTAAGGTTATTCATGATTGTTCAGTGCTACCGTTTGTTGTTACAATAACAGTCTAAGACTACTAGTGTCTGCCTGGCATTTCATAAATCAGTTGTGTCCTTGTTTCATTTATTTATCTTTGACATCTTAAAAACAAAAATATGAAAAATACTGTGAGTGCTTCTCTTCGTGATTTTATGGATGTCAAACTCTGACTTCAAGAATGGCGATTTCTCAATAAGCATCCAGTATTTAATGAAACACAGTGTGTGAAAATGCTCTATGACAACATGCACCAGATCACACAACTTCACCTTGGAAAGTAAAATGTTCCACACCATACATGGAAAACAATTACTGTATGGTGCCACATTAGTAGCCCCCTCCCATTATAACGAGAGGTGACTATTTTATATTAGGCCAGTTCATAGTCGCAAACATGCATGCTCAGAAGGAAATGTTTGGATGATGGCACATGTAGACATTTGGTCATAGATACTGTATGCTGTTGCAATTCTCACTCAGACCTTCAGACCTCCATTTTGTTTTGTTTCTTCTCAATAATCTTCTCGCAGGTTACTGTTTTACAAGTGCATGAATAAACATACGCAAGATTATGCAAAGTTCTGATATCAAGGACTCGCATGATATGCCCTGTATTATCATTTGTTTGCCTCTTATTTCAAGGACAATTAACAATTTTGTATGCCCTGAGAGTTTTATTTCGGAAGCATGTATCGTCTTCTCTAAGGATATGTCTGTTACCAATGTGTTACCCAGAATGAAATTAAGAGGCAACATATATAGGTCTGACAACAACTGACAGTGTGCAAAACTGCGCGTCTTTTCCCGTGTCATTTTCGTCAGAGTTTGGAAAGCCACATCTCAAAAATGTTAACAGATATGAACTGTTCCAATGGATTATCATTCAGGTTTCCTGTCTGTAAATTGTGAAGCGTAACCTGATCCTTTCTAGATACATATAACGTTGTCTTTAACATGGACAATTGATGGTATGAAAGAGTCGTAGAGACGCATTTGCTCGAAGATATCAAGACAAACAAACAGCAAAATGTGATTTTCATGAAAGAAGTGAAATTTGTTGGACCCAGACTGGATTATTGCTTTAATGGTTTTGTCGGGCAAAGTGCTGTAAACTACTGTACAACATAAGATGTGGAAAGTAAAGCCTAACAGGTACTAAATGACCTCAGACTCAAGCAACAAATCATAGTACCGTTGGTTCATTATGGCATGGATCTTGGAGACAAAACTGTGACAGAAACATGATGGCAGAAAATCTAGACTGTAATTTTAGTTCAGTTATTACATTGTTTCGCGTTGTTTCGTTATTGACGAAGGCAACAGTTGTGACAGCAAATATTCTACTTCAGGAACCTTCCTCATTGTAGCTATGGAGCACAGAGTATGTCCCAGTATTACTATTAAAGCTTGCCCTCATTGTTATTCTTTAAATTCTGATGACTCAGCAAAGTGTCAATGAAATTTTTCCTACTTTTGCTACCTTGTTAACAATTTCATCTGACTGAAATACTTATATCAAGTTGCTAAGAGAATAAGCCACTTACTCACAACTTCTGCCCCATTCTCAGAAGGACTGTAAATGTTTTGATGCATGAACTGTTCTTCAGATTCGGTTCAGATCTAGAGAAAGAAGATCTGACGAGAAAGTCCAAAGAGGCATGTTCCTTGACGAGTTTGGAAGCTGCCACAGGAAAGAGAGTCATTCACAGTCGAGATTTGTCACCGAATGTGGTTTCAGTTTGCGGCGTTTTACTCTGTAGAGAGGAAAATAAAGTTCAGGTTTGTAAAAATGCATTTATTTCTAATAGTAATGCATTTCCCTCAAGTCGAGAAAGGATTGAATCAGCACATTCTTGAGACTGTCATTTCTAAAAAGTATTTTTGTCATATTTTTTTTTTTTTACTCAGGTGATAAGTTCACTTTCAAATCTTTTGTTTGAGGTAAACAGCATCAAGAAGGACCATTCAAGTTGAGCTTTTCATTATTCAGACAGTCAGACATTTGGCATCCACATATAATGTATATCTTTACAGTATTTTAGAAGCTATTATAGCTTTTAAGATGTTAACAAGTCGTGTTGTTGTTATATGTCCATTACATGATGTGGTTGTTTACCAAGGATCAATTACAGTGAAGAAAATGAATTGCTATGCATCACAGCTTTGCTCCTAATTATGTAGATGTGCAGTTCAGCAATATTTCATGTAAAAGTCTTTTGTTATGATACCATTGTGAACTGAAAAGTTGGAAGGAGCTGGATTCTTGTATTTCGTGTGAACGCCAAAAAAGGCATCGTGCAATTTCAAGCTTTGCAGTCCTTGTTACTTGACTTCCATTTGACTTATCCTCCAAAAATTCTTGAAAGGTCTCATTTTCAACAAGTTTTGTCATATTTAAAAGGGTGAGTCGCACTCTCACAAAATCATTCCAGTGCAGTCAACCAAAACGAGTCTGCAGAATTTGGCCCTCGCCGTCGTATCGGGATCGCCCACGTTGCTCGAAGGTCCAGTGGGAAGCGGTAAAACCTCTTACGTTGAACACATCGCCAGACTTACAGGACGGTTGAACCCATCGGATCTGATCAAAGTGCAGCTTGGTGATCAGACAGACAGTAAGGTAGGCCAGTAGTCGCTCAAGAATCGCCATGACACCAAAATGTTTGTCATGGTTTTTTAAACTAAAAATTTTTGATGTGATCTACTACTGTACTACTGCACTCATAGGGAAGCAGACTGTCAAGCTTTAAGCTATTAAAGAAACAATGATGTCTGTTTAAAGAATTTACTTTGACAAAACAACATCTGGCAATGGTACTATTTCATTTGAAAGTGGTTTTGCACTTTGGTTGAAGCAATTTACTTGACAGTTTTGAAATTTTCATTGTTGGAAGGAGGTGTTGAAGACTGGATTTGAGCATAGAATGCTCATATTGGATAGCTCTTGGACTCAAATAGAAATAGTTTTACTGATTCTAAAGACCAGACTTGACAAGACTGCGAAACCTAAGTTTACATTTGGTCTTAGAGCTTAAATGATTCTAAAATCACGTAAACACTCTCAGATCACCTCTCCCTTCAATTTGTTTTCTCTTTCTAATAAAGGCTCTGGTAGGAACGTACAGATGTACAGAAATTCCAGGAGAGTTTGTCTGGCAGCCGGGTCCTCTCACTCAGGTATGTGTTCTATGTTAGGCAATACAGCCTATATAACGCTATTGTATATTGTCACACTGTTCATTTCATATTATTGCTTGTAGGCTGTTTTGCCTGTGTTCGTAGAATCACAATGGACATCATTAAAGTGTTCCAGTCTTCTCAAAAATTGTTTTGCGTTTGTGTGTTCAGCATGAGGTTTCTGACCTTTTTACGAGCGAATAGCGAAGTATAGCAGTCGTGTTTCAGCCTCTTGCCAGTCTTTCCTTTGTATGACTGAAAATTCTTTCAATTTAACCAAATAAAATTACTTGAAACGAAACTTTTAAATGTGAATAAGAGTTATTGTATGCTTTTTAGAATAGTTTGTAGACTATTACGTTGTAAACACTAACATTTTTGAGGGATTGCACAAAAAAACGACTGTAAAACATGAATAACAGCCCTTTCCACCGTTTTGCAAATGGCTGTTCCGTATGAAAATCTCAACTCTTCACTGTCGGTATTCTGAAATGTTTGAAATAGATTGTAGCGGACTTTGGATTCTATTATTTTCTGATAGAGGAATGTAGTATTAAAATTCACTCGTAAATATTTCAACCCAGGAGGTTAATACTGCTTGATAACAAACTGGTTTGTTTTATATCTCAATAAAAAGAACGACAACAGGTGGTAACGCGTCGAGCTGTTCTGTCAAACTTTGCATATTTATCTTCGTAATGTGCTCGTGTGTGTGCCGTACCACTATACTGCCGTACGTGTTGCATACATGCGCGTGGACCACTACATGACTGTACGTGTCCACCTGACTGGCAGTTCCACTAGGCAGGGTAGAAAAGATTGGCAAATGTGTGTTATCGTGACTGACCGTGTTGTCTTTTTCTTCAAAATTGTCATTGACACTAGCCCTAGAGATAATGGTGTAATAAGCGTACGGTTACTGTCTTTTCAAACGTTCGTATGTATCGTGCCATGATCGAGTAGAAGTTTACTGGAACTTAGCCCAATGTGTCATAAGTTGTAACTGCTACGCTAGGCTAACTCGACTCGAATCTAAGTTAGCGAACGAACTCGTGGTGCTCTTAGTCGTAGTCATAGACTGAATTCTGCGCATAGCCTTGTACGCGTTTCAATCGTAAGTTCGTTGGATATTGGTGCTCCTTTTACGTCCCTAGACTACTTGTACTACGGTTATCATAAGCAGTAAACAAGTAGTGATATTCTCTTTTCACAAAGTACGTTATGGAACAAGATGAATTGCTCAATTTTTCTGTCCATGCACTGCACCATGTCAAAGTTATTCTATGTTGATTATGAAAATGCCTAAGTTTGAAAAGGATATATTTCATGACATACAAAACACTTTGTTGCTGAATTTTTCAAAATAAGAAAAGTTTAGAATTTGCTTTCATTGGTGTATAACTGTACAACTTTTTTTTTTAATAGTCTTAAACTTGTTTGTGATGTATTAGCATGGTTTAGACAGAAGGTTAAAGAGCTAGCCAGGGGGTGTTTCAGGATAATCTTTACCATCTGATCTCGCCTGCTCACCCCCCCCCCCCTCTCTGGTAATAAGGTAAATTAGTGCTGTGTTTGCCATAGCATTTGTGAAAGAGTGGGTAAGACAGGAGATGGAGGACCACTACTGACTTCTCTTGTCAATCATTTTCTTCATATCCAACACTCAGAGACTAACTTTGACCTATATGTTTCATCCAGGCCTGTAGAAGAAGGAAAGTGGATCTTACTCGAGGACCTTGACTACGCTCCTATGGATGTCATCTCCGTGCTGCTGCCTCTGTTGGAGTCCGGGTCCCTGACGGTGCCGGGACACGGTGACACCATCAGAGCTGCACCGGGCTTCCATATATTTGCAACTCAGAGGTACTTCCTTGTTTCAATTTCAAGAAGGTCATAACAGATGGTTTTGCCTCCCCGTGTCCAAAACATGAAGTTCATCGATCATTTTGATGCCTTCCATCTGGCAATCCAAACTCTTTGCATTTCCTCTGTGTTGTATCCCCACAGCTGCCCTTACAGCACTTTGAAATTTCCACTAACTCACCCACAGAACATTGGAAGGAAAAACTTCCCCTCATAAGCTTGCCTTTCAACAGTAATTAACAAACAATAATTACACTTTTGTTTGTCTTTCTGTATCATTATCGTAAAGAAATTTTCTTTTGTATTTGTTATGTAGTGTATATCAGAACATCACATGTTTTTCAGCTCTGTATGCATCATTTTTTTTAAATATTGATTGCGCATTAATCGTGAAATAAAACATGAGCTAATGAATAGTTTGTGCAGGTCTCATTGTCCTAATCAAATGCAATCGATTATATTTTGGCATGCAAGAATGGTACAGTAACTATCTATTTGTTTACTTAGCATCCTGTAAATCAGCTTGAGTTGTGTTCAAATTGTAGTACACTTGCATAATCCATCCAACTATTTACGTCATTTTTTATCTTCCGCTGTGAATACATTGTGTTTGTGTGTGTGTGTGTGTGTGTGTGTGGGGTAATTATTCAGTTTATTTTAGGCCATGAATTTCGTGTATTACATTACCTACTTTTTTTTAGACTGTACACTCACGATAGTGGCCTGTACAGGCAACAATCTGCACACTCATCAGTACTGGATCACTGCTGGACCAAGGTCAGAGTGAATTCTTTGTCCAAGAATGAACTATTTCAGGTAAATATTAGCTTTTGACCTGACTTAATGGAATCAACCTTTCTTGGAGTTATGAATATGCTGAATTTTAGATGTCTGACAATGCTCCTAACTCAACTTTCGTTTCTCACATCTCATAAATTTCATGTCACACTGGGTATGTAAATTAAACCAAGTTCTGTAAATCGTGCTGCCTTTAACCGTTACTATGGTAATCTTATTTCTAGGTCATTCCTTGAACATCTCTTCCCTCTGCTCGACCTCCAGGTGATCGTTGGATTGTACCCGAAGCTGGAGACCGTGGCTGTCAAGTTACTTGAGATATTCCTGCTCCTCTGTGCCAGCTACCACGAACAAGAGGAAGATGCTGTCAACATGGAGACTGACACAGAAATTCAAGAGCAGACAAACTGGAAGCAAAGAGGCAACAGATTAGTATCTACAAGGTAAGACAGTAATGTAGCTCTTAACTTTGAGTTAGGAAGTCCATAATATTTATTCTGTCAAGTAAATGCACATCATCAAATAGTTAAGGGTTCAGTAATTTAAGGAAGCCTCTGATTTTAACATTTTATATAGGTCACATTAATCTCATATCCCTTTCTAGTAGTAGGTGTCAGAGTTGACACACCTAAATTTATGCAGTCTGTGGCACTCTTTGCACTGCAACGTGGCATTGGTCATCACATTGGACACCAACATGTGTATTAAAGTTGTGAAATTATTTGACAAATTTTTTTCCATCTGCTGGCAAAGGGAATGACTGTATGCAGCGAGGAAATGTATGTTAATGAATGATATGGTCATTTTAAAGACTTTTAAGGAGGGTACTGTCGGTTGTAAGAAAGACTTAACTTTTTGTGTGGTATACCTCAAAATGTGTCCAAAACTCACATAAACATGAAAACTCTTCTCAATAATCAAGATTTTAACCAACATGATGTGTCCAGTTTCTGATTAAAAATTCAAAATTAAACTACAGTAAGGGATTTAACAGGTCAGAATTTCAGCTGTCACATGAGTTTCTACTTGCATATCCTTTCAGAATGTAATTTGGTAGCTCATTTGAAAAATATTGTGCCAAAATGTCTAAAGTTTTTGTAACCATCAATTGTTCTAGTTTCAATCTGTTGCAGCTTCTTTCAAGTAGATATGTTTCCTTTCCCCTCTCTTAACTTTCTATGAACTGTGGTTTTGGCTTCATCTTCTTCTCCTGTTTTCGTACTCCTCAGGGACCTCCTTAAATGGTGTGATAGGATTTCTCAGGACCTCGACTTCACGACCAGTCAAGCAGCAAATGTGGTCTTGCTGGAGGTATGAGACAAACCGACCCATGCATTATAAATTGTGTGGTGCAGCCACCATATTAAAGTGAAGGTTCCTGTACTGTACATGGTGTGTAAAACATGCTAAATAATAACTAGCCAGTAACATTATAAAAGTGGTAAGATAAAATTTGCACCAATTTGGCTGCATGGTCTCCAGCTTGCCTTGATGCAGATTCTTGATCACAACCATTGTAAACAGTTTCTTTAAATTTGCAAGGGAATCATGATATCGTGACTTTGCTTTAACCTTTCATGACATGTGAGAGAAATTCTAAACTTGATCATAGCCCCATGTGAATAACTTGATGTACTGTTGTTACAGTGTTCTGTGTGTAAGTGAATGAACTTCAACGTTTCCCTCATCACTGAACGACCATCATTTCCTGCAAACTTGTTTGAAAACTGTCTGGGCTTTCTGAAAGGAGTGAAACTACAGATAATTACTCTCTAGACCTTACATCCTTCATTACTAGCATTCGTTCTCCATCTGCCATCCTCTGACTTTATCATTTCTCTTCTCCGGAAGGCTCTTGATTGCTTTACCAGTTGTCTTCCCAAGCCAGAGATGAGACTGGCAGCCGCCCAGGCCATCGGTGCCCTCATCAACATCTCACGAGAGCAAACCCAGTATTTCTGTCTGACCTACAAACCAGCCATAGAAGTCCATCAAGAGTCCATTAAAGTCGGAAGAATCTCGCTGAAGAAGAAATTAAAAGATTCGGCCTCCCTTGAGAGGTATGCCAGCCTGCCAATGAAGTTGTCGGTTCCACTTGGAGCTGCAAGAGGATGTGCAAAAAATTCATTCATTATTCAGTATTAATTCAAAGTTTGCAGATTTTTTTGTGTGAAATGTTGCTTGTGTTGCCGCCATTGAAATCTCCAAGTGCATCAATTTTGCAAAGTGTTTACCACACATTGACTTCTTCATTAAGCTGTTTCGAAAATAAGGATGGTATAGGTCATGCCCAATCCCCTTTTTACAGCTGATTTTGTTACTTTGTAAATTGCAAACACCTCTAAGCTAATCAAGATGTTTCTGGATTTATGCTTTTTGAGGATTATCACTAAGTCGCAAAGTACTTGATCATGCTGCAAATAATGTGGATGTAATGAAATCCATGTAGGATTCAACACACGAGGATTTTGTAACATCCATAGCCCATAGTGAAACTAAATCAGTTTGTGCATGCACTATTACACTATGAATTTATTGTCAAGGTCACATTGGTCTGTGTTCAAATCTAAGATGATTTTTGATAGCTCTCAGTAAATATGATAAATATGAAAATTGCAAAATCTCATTAATGTTCACATAGCTCAGTGTGTGTATCTTCTCTTTTGATTAGCAGACAATTGCAGCCCTTTGTGCCAACAATTTCATGTAAGGTATGTCTGCTAGTCTCAGTCTTCCACCATTTTCTCTCTACCACAGTGCAAATGCCCGTAACTTTTCTTTCACCCGACACTCCCTGGTCCTGCTGGAAGGAATTGCTGCGTGCATATCCAGAACAGAGCCCGTCCTGCTGGTCGGAGAAACAGGCACGGGGAAGACCTCCACTGTGCAGTACTTGGCTGAATTGGCAGGTCAAAGGTTAAAGGTCATCAACATGAATCAGCAGAGCGATAGTACAGACTTGCTTGGAGGGTGAGTTGTTTCACAGGTCATGCTGCCATCACAGAAGTCTCGAGATTGCCTGAAAAAAGATGACCGAAATAAACTCATGCTGATGAGATATGCTTCCACAGATTAAAATCAAAATGCACTCTTAAAATTTCTCTTTAAAATCTCGTGCACGGAAGGAAAATTTCTTGGTTCATTTGATGGTTTCAAGCCTGAGGAAACCACACTAATATATCTAATCAAGCAGAGGTATTCAATAATGGCCACGAATGATTCAGTCAAACTACAGACAATCTTGTTTCTGTGGTGAATTTGAAATTTGTACATGATGAGAAGTTACTTTGCCAGAGGATGGAAGTCTAGGTATATAATAGTGTTTGCACTGTATCCCGGAAACTAACTGACGATGGCAGGGACCCGGTTTTGCCGTTGCCACGAGGATCCAAAGTTTAAACGTATGTTTTAACTGTTAAACATATGTTGTATGTGTGACCAAAGAACACCGCACTGTCATGCCTGTACATACGATGCGTAGTGTCACATTAACATGCAAAGCAGAATGCTATGGCACCACAACAAATTTCTAGCCTATTGGAAATTAGATCTTTGGCTCTCTATCCCTCTATCGACTGCAGGCAAGCGTTGTACAAACACCAGTTTCTAAATCCTTTTGTGATCACATGCCTGTGAATAGTTGATAGGCAAAAAATCAATAGGAGAATGTCTTTCAGATATGTGCAGAAGCGTAGAAAGCTCTGTGGGTTGGGTGAATAGTTACAAATTTGGCAGTAAATTGTAAAAAGCTCCCTTGAGCAGAAAATGCACTACACTCATTGTGCAAGGAAAACAATCATGTGTATACAAGTTTCATCTACGTTTTTAACAAAAATCAAAATAATTGATGATATATGCAGTTACACTAAACAAAGTTTTTCATACTACAAAATGAAACCTGTATCTTTTTGCTCTACTGCCATAACTGACAAGGCAAAGAACATAAGCTTGTGCAACGTGCTCACACCTCACAGAGTAATAGGCACCTAATTTGACACTAGGTTGTAAGTAATAGTTACTTTTTGACAGAACTGACCACAAGGAAATCCATCTGTATGTCATTATCATTAGAATTATGGTCAGGAAATCCATCTTCATTGGCTTACTATCCTAAGAAATGTATCAGTTTTGTAGCTACTAAGCAGAAACAAAATCTTACGAATTGGCTGAATGTGAACAGTAGAACTACAATGTATATATGCATGAGCACCAACTGAAGTAGTCACAGTAAGCAATGTAAATATTGTCCTTAAGCAATCATACTTAAACTTTTAAGAAATTCAGATGGATGACAAGAATTTATTTTTAATGCATTAAAGAGAGTAGTAAGTATGTGATGAAAGTAAAGTTTTTTTTTAAATACTGTAAGTTGTAGTAACCTACTCACAGACAATATTATTCTCCTGTTAAAGGAAGTGTCGTGCAACCTCACTGTTAAGTTGGTAGTTTACAACCGTTGTCATGTCTTTTTACTTCACAGATACAAACCAGTCGACATCCGACGACTGGTGGCCCCCGTCAGAGAGAAGTTTGAGCAAATCTTCATCAGGACATTCTCTAGAAGCAGAACCTGAAATTTTTGGGACATATTCAGAAAAGTTTCCAAAATCACCATTGGCAAAACCTCTTAAAGTTGATGTCACATAGCACAGAAGCAGCACTGAAAAAGCAAAGTACAACTAAAAGTAAGTCCGAAATGTCAGCACACCTACTTTGCATCAATTTTTTCCTTTGGTATTTTTCTTGATTTTTTTCGCGATTGTTCTCTCTGAACACTTCCTTTTTCGGTCATTTCTGTTTGCAATCATCTCCAGATCCATCGCATGAAGATACAGCTTTGTCAGAAGAATGGCAGCTCTTGTCAGAGAAGTTGAAGAAGTTAAAACTTCAAATAAAACATGCAGAGGGTGCTCTCGCTTTTACATTTGTAGAGGTCAGTATATGAATAAAAAAAAACAGACACAGAATGAAGTTCATCTGTTTTAGCATTACTCACTGTTGAGACCAATTCTGTTAAAGTTGTTAACCTTTGTAGCTGTCAATATCTTGATAAAATGATATGTAGGTACAACAAACATTTTACAAGAATGTTTGATGACAGTGTGTTTCAATATAAACTTGTACCAAAGACACATTTGGAGGAATTAGTTTTTGTTTGTTTCTCAGCATTTTTGTCAGAAAATAATTCATTACCTTGCAATGTGTAAAGTGACAATAATCACAGTCATAATTTGCCAAAAAGTTACTAAATACCAAAAAATAGACAAAATGAATCTGTGTACTGTCACTTCTTCAGAAACGATTTGGTGGCATTTGGCAGGAACGTTTAGTTACGCTCAGGAAGACAACCGAATGGCAGAGTAAAATTTTGTTAAAGAGAAAACTTTCCCAAACTCTGATTACTGCCTTAAGTTATCATTTAAATTTGAAATGTAGGCAAGGAAAATTTCTCCTGGTTCCCATCTATTAAAATCACAAACATCAGAGATGAAAAGCGAAAGGGTTTATTTTTCCAATATCTTTCATCATTAAAACCCAAAACAAGGCCTTTCTTTTGAATTTCACTTCAAATTCATAAAATTAAATTAGAATGGTTTAATAAGCAAATACCCTACCCCGTTTCTTTTGATTAAAAAGTTTGTACATGTGTATTGACTTTTTCAAATTTAACACTCTGTCAGAAAGAAATGATGATATTTTATGTTTTTTATCTGCTAATTGTTTGTAGGGTACTTTGGTACGGGCCCTCCATGATGGAGACTGGATCCTGTTGGACGAGATCAACCTGGCTAGTGCCGAGACACTTGAGTGCCTCAGTAGTCTACTAGAAGGACCAAATTCATCTTTGATGCTGATGGAAAAGGGGTGAGTCTAAAATAGGTAGTAAAAATTAAAAAAGCAAAATTAAAATTTAATTGATTGATTGATTGATTACTGCATTGGCAGACTTTATGGAGAAAACATTATTGGTTGTTAGTAAACTTGAAGTAGATCTTGTGGCATATAGTACGGCTGAATTGTAGTTCATCCTTAAACCCTAGACAATGACGTTGGTACCTTTGGGTACCTCCGTCATTGAAGAGTTTTTTTCTACATATGGCTCCTGTACACGATTCAACCCATCAGTCGCAATTGTCTGTCTCTCTCAGTTAGAGCAGTATTATCATGCAACCGGCAACTCCGTCCATCATCAACCCCATATTTAGCCACTTTTGAAATGAAGGTGAATGTTTTTTAAACTGGCGTAAGTTTATGTTTGGATTGATTTTAATGTAGCTGTTCGGAAGCCTCATGTTACATTTAAAGCTGCACTTGTGATGAGATTTTCTGTTGACAACAATAGAGAACAATCCCTGATTCTTGCTTCAAGCACTTTGTTTTCATTTTTTTTTTTTTTTTTTTTTTACAGCTGTTTGGTTCATACATTATCCGTTCTTTGCTGTCATAGTCTTATAATTCTTCCAACAGAGACCTTCAACCAGTGGTCCGCCATCCTGACTTTCGTCTCTTTGCTTGCATGAATCCAGCCACGGATATCGGGAAAAAGGAACTGCCCCTGGGTATCAGAAACAGGTACAGCATAAACTTTAGTTTGGTTGATGGTCAAAACTTGGTTGTTTTTCTTCATTTCAAGATAGGTTAATTCCAAATTTAAGTTGCCAGCATGATAGAAAATCTTTGCCTTTGCCTAACAGATAAGTTATTCTGATGTGAAAGCTATGCAATTTGTTTGTTCCTTCCATAACAGTGGTTTTATGCTCATTTATCCTGAGCCTATGATCTCAACTTCTTGTTTTTACTGATCAACACTACTTAAAGGAATTCTCCACCAATAAGAAAACTTCACACCTTATATGACATTCTTCAATGTTCTATAAGTTAAACATAATGATTTTACAGGAGGAAGCTTCCTTATGTGTAAAATGATGCTTTGAAAGTTGGGCTTCAGCACCAGCCTGAAAATGTGTGACGTAGAACCGACAAATAGTGCTTTCCATTCTTTGCACTCTTCGTGTTCCTGGCAAGGCCTTGCTACGCAAAAACTCTTTTGTTCAGAGATTATGAAAACCCCATGAATGTATTCATTCAGTAAGATTGAAATTCCAGTGGAATTTTTATTGTGATATGCGTAGAATTTAATTACTGCATACACTATAAAACCCACCAAACGGAGCAAAGATAAGCTGTGTTTTTAGCTCCATGGTATTTCTATCCTTGTATTGGTAGGTGGTTCAATATCATTCACTGATCTACGTTCTTTAAGTCAACTAATCCTTAAACATTTAGGTAGCTCTAAACAATGCTTTGGAAGGTGGGTCTGTGCCCTTCCCTGGTGTAACTAAGGTTTTGTCACCAAATAATAGATGAGAACAGTACTGCAATCCACAGCTTGAGATAAAAATCAAAGCAATTTGCAATCTAGATTCGTCAGTACTATGTCACAACCGATTGATTTCTAGTACCAGGCTCGTACCTTGAATGTTTACTAAAATAATTCATGTTCGGAATTCTTTGAGATCTCTCCTGAAAATGAGAACGATGACTTGCCTACAATAATGTTTGCATCTTTTTAAGAGACATGAGAAGCGATGGTTGAGAATTCCTTCAAGACAAGATTTTAATGTTTTGTAAATGTCGATTTCTGCTCTCTCTTCAATTTTCTAAATTTAAAGGGATTACTGTTGAGTAGAAAAAATTTTGTATTTTGCAAAGCTAAAATTGGGAAAGTGTTGTTGTCTGTACTACTTTAAACATTGCAGAAATAAACACTGCAAAGGTTATTGATTCTTGAACCACACTTAAATGACAATGTCAGGAAAATACTGGAAAATTTATTGAAATTTGAATCATTACAATTTTTAAAATAACTCTTTTTGTCTTCTCATGTTTTCATGTTTTCCATGTCGTAGCACAAGTTTTGGTGATTTTCTCAGTTTTCTGCACAACAGTAAACTCTTGTCTGTAAACACTGCCAAGGAAGTTTTTTAGACCTGCACCAGCTTTATAAATCACTGCTGACTGATGAATTGGGTATGAACAGTAAGAAGATATGTCAAGAACCGATGTGAAAGCGACTATGGCATTGAAGTGACTAAAATACTAAAAGTTCGTCTTGCATTTTAGATTCACAGAATTTTACGTGGATGAACTAGTGTCACCGACAGACCTGAAGATTTTGATCTGTGACTACCTCAGAGGTTTTAGTCTTTCAGCTGGAAGAGTCCAAAGCATTGTCAAGTGAGTTTCTCTGTCATCATTTGGAAAGTGAGCGACCATTCTCTGAACTACGTTGATTTTCTCCTTGTTACGAATTGTGATTACGGGTTGATGCTGAGAACAATACCAAGGAATGAATCCAAAGTACATGACTACCTTCTTGTAAAATTTTCTGATGTTGTTTCCTGGTGTAGATGGGAAATCGATTTTTAAAACTCAAATTTTTAACCCTCTGTCATATTTGTCATCACCCTTCAGCTTCTACATGTCGGTGAGAAGTTTATCCAAAACCACACTAATGGACGGTACCGGCCACCATCCTCACTTTAGCCTCAGAACATTGTGCAGAGCACTTAGTTATGCCGCCACCAATCCTTTCGGAAGTATACCACGTTCATTGTATGAGGTACGTTATCCAATTTTGCCAGGTGTTAAACACTGCAGACCATTTGTTTGTGCTGCTAATGAATATTCATTTTCATACATTTACATAATAAGGAAGAAGCAACAGCTCAGTGAAGGAGACATTCAGTAATAGAAATAGTGACAAGTGAAAATGTGTGACAAAACCTATGGGTATGCCCTCATGATGAATGTATTTGATATTTTCTGTTTGTGTGTCAGTTGTGTAGTTAAGTTGTGGAAATCGCAGTGCCTGCCAGAAGGAACAGAATCATTTATTCAGATTTGACAGAACTGTTCTCTTTTGACAGGCATCCTATGACGAATAAGCACGTCTGAAGATGTGCATCCCCTATTTAACTTTCTAAGGTATACTGACTTTGATTGCAATTTCTGTTCTCACTCCCCAACCTCAGAGTTTCTGCCTGAGTTTCTTGACTCAGTTGGATAAGGCGTCGTGCCCGATGGTCACCCAGCTGATCTTGAAGTACATACTGGGAAAGACAAGTGTGAAAGGGATCCTGGGACAACCGATCCCTCCCCCTCTGAGCGGAGACTTCGTCAAAGTGGAAGGATACTGGATAGCTCAGGGTCTGCGGCAGCCATTTAAACCAAAGGACTACATAGTTACACCATCTGTGAAAAGCAACCTGAAGATGTTGTCCAGAATTGTCAGTGCAAGGTAAAAAAGATCAGTCCAGGTGTATTCTGTGTACATTAATCTAAGGGAGAAGCATCATATGGTAGCCATACGATATGAACGTGTGTAAACCTGATGCGTTATGGGCCTCATTTGAGCTATCGTATGTAATGATACCAGTTGTCTGAAGTTTATATTTCTGTGAAAATGGTTTCCATTTTCTCAGGTTGGACAGTCTCTAATTTGTACAATTTTTGTCCAACGACTTTTGTTTACTTGTTCAGCTATTTTTCAAGTATTTGACTAATCTTCAACTTTTATGGTATGGTTTAAAGACTTCTAAATTGTCACTTTACTTGGCCCTCTCCCTCCAAAGTGCATCCTTTTACGTGGTTGTTGTCATGTTCTTTGCTATCCTGTACTTGAATCAGATTAAGGATCAGGAGTGAATCTTATCTGTAACTTTTCCCCGTCCTCACTCAGACGATTTCCAGTGTTACTTCAAGGTGAGACCTCTGTCGGTAAGACCAGTCTCATACAATACTTGGCTCAGCTAACGGGGAATGTGTGTGTCCGTGTCAACAACCACGAACACACAGACCTGCAGGAGTACGTGGGCTTCTATGCAGCAGATGAAACTGGAAAACTGGTCTTCAAAGAGGGTAAGGAAGGTTCCATTTTTTTAATCACATGATGTATCCATAGAGAAGGATGCTGATAATTTGAAGAACATCTTTGATTTTTTTTTTTAGCAGGACACTCAGGTGCCACATGTAAGTTATCTGGTAATGAAAGGATATCCGTGGAAAATTTCAGTTTTTTATCATCACCTTCTGCGAAATTTTTATCAACTTCCTTCAAGATTGACTGCTCTGAGTGGTCTGTGGTATTACCATTTTATCTCATTCCGATTTCATTTGATCTATTTTGTACATCAGTTTTGTTTACTTTACTGTCATGTTTTCAGGAGTACTCGTTGATGCCATGAGGAAAGGCTTTTGGATAATCCTGGATGAATTAAATTTAGCACCTTCAGATGTCCTAGAAGCTTTAAACAGGGTAAGAGAATCTTTTTTTTTTCAAACTTTAGTTAAATCTTTTGACAAGCTCAATTATTAACCATTTAGTCATGAAGGTAATTCTGAAGAAGTATGCATTTTCTTTTTTTCTAGTCTGCATTACTTGTAGCAGACTGTCAAAAATGGGAACCCGATAAATGCTACAGAATGTCTTTGAATTGGCTTTTTGAGTATAGTACCATTAGGTTTGTTGTCCATTAGGTTTGTTGGCTCATTGTCCATTAAGGTATTTTTTTTTTGTCTACCATTTTTTAGCTCCTCGATGATAACAGAGAGCTCTTCATCCCAGAGACCCAGGAGATGGTATCTGCACATCCTGCCTTCATGTTGTTTGCTACCCAGAATCCTCCAGGACAATATGGTGGAAGAAAGGTCTGTACCTCTGCTCTTTAAGCCAGGTGGTCTTATCATCACAATTACATGTACGAAGACTCATCTGTGATGAAACACTAGGCATTTTAACTTTTCTGTTTGCCAAAAACTTTTTCTAGTGACTTAGCTACAGTGAATTAGATGTTTGTGAGCTCAGTTTAAGACTTCTTGCAGCAAAAGTAGTAAATATCATATTGCTGAAATATCTTATTATTTTTGTTAATGTTATGGTTTACAGATAAGTCAATATACAGTTATATGTAGTAAACAACCCCCTTGATCAGTAATCATGTTTTATTGGATTCTTCTCTTTGTTGTCCATACTCAGATGTTGCATTCTTTGTGGTTCAAGTCGCAATCAGAATCAGACAATTTGCTTTGATTCTTTGCTTTCAAGACTGCGATTGAGTCACAACCGGTCGTTATCGGTTGGATTTGGAGATAAATATGGTCTTCGCTAGCAAGTTTGTCAACTTTGTCACGTGTGCTCATGTCAATTAAAGCAAGTCGATTCATGTCCTTCCACAGATCATTGTCCAGAGCGTTCAGAAATCGTTTCGTGGAGCTGCATTTTGACGAAATTCCCAGCCGTGAATTGGAGACGATACTTCACGGTCGTTGTGCTATTCCAGAGTCCTACAGTCAAAAGATGGTTTCCGTGATGTTGGAACTAGGAGTAAGTATCCATCTGCATTTATTCACTTAAACATTTATTTGCAAACAGTGTTTGGTGTTTGTTTGCTGTATGGCTCAAGTTTCCATCTCATTTGTTGTCTGTATTGAGTCCGGGTTGGGTACTCTTTTCAAAGGTGTCCTGCTTATATTTACATCAGCGTCTTCTCCTCAGCAAGTTTTTACATCACTGTGACAAAGCACATAGAATGTGGGGTGGTTGGTGGGGATGTTGTTGTCATTGGCAAAGCATATTATTGTGACATGAAACTGTAGGAAGTGTGAGTTACGATTTGTGAAACTTTTTGTCACAGATTTATATTATATTTTGTAATAGTTTTTGTTTCTGCTAAATTAGGATGTCATAACTGTTAACAGTGCTTGTTGAACAACGAGAGAACATATGGAGAAAGTTAAATAGTGGTTTTGTATCCAAGAAGGCAAATTCAGAGAGATGGGGTGCAATTGATTGCGGCATTAACCCATTTTTAGAAGATCTTCATAGCAATTCAGCATTTATTTTCCTATTCTGTTCGTTTTCTTAGTTGAGAAGGAAAGGATCCGGCGTATTTGCAGGTAAACAGGGATTTATGACACTAAGAGATTTGTTCCGTTGGGCGGAGAGGTACCACCAGTCTAGCATCGGAAGCGATACCTTCCACGACTGGGATCAGCACATCGCTGATGAAGGTAAGACTGCCAACCTTGACTGTTCTGTAATTATTACCTACTGTCATACTTCAGTATAAAGGAGAAAAAAACATGGTTGTTAAAATGGTCCCAGAAATTTCTGTGTAATATCCTTGCAAATTAGGATAAAAGAATACCTTCTCAACATTTGCTTTAGGTCTTGAATTTTTTTGCACACATGAAATGTCTGAATTAGTGGCAAAATCATATTATGTATCCTTCAGGGTATTTTGCATACAGAAATCGCAGCAAGCAATCGTCCTCCTTTTCTTTCATACCTAGCTTGTAAAGTGTAGAACCGCGTATCAATTCCCTGCCCACAAATTAAAACCAATCTTAGGACAAATTTGCTTAATCTTCCTGATATTTCTCAATAGCAATACTTTGTTATTGTTGTTTATTGTTGCCTATTAAAGTTAGTTTTATGTAAATTCATATTTAATTGTACCACATTATCAGTATGTTCAGTGCAAATAATATAAAGGAGTAGTGAAATCAGTAGTGCCAGCTTCGCTGTTTGTTCTCCCCTCTACCAGTTTTTGTCTTCATTGTCCATTTTCCTTCAAAATATCCAGTCAAGTGCAAAATGATGAAATTGTTTTTGTTCCTTTACAACTCTGACAGGTTATCTCCTCCTGGCCGGTAAAGTACGACGTCCAGAGGAGAGAGAGGTTGTGAGAGAGGTCCTCCACCAGAAGTTGAAGAGAACTGTGAATGTTAATAACCTCTTCAGCTTGCACGAAGAGACCTCACTGGTCACTAAGCCCATCTTGGAAAAGGTAAAGTTGTCATAGCAACTAGCATACCCCATGTTGCGGACAAGTTTTTTTTTATGCAACTTATCGCTACAAAAAACTAACGTCCGCCGGCCTTGGAGACAAATTCCTTTCATTTCCGCAGAAATCCCATGCGAGCTTCAGTTTCACAGTTTTAATGAGGCAATTGGCTGAAGCAGGCCTTTTAATTAAAAGAGAGACACTGATACCATTGAACATACTGTAGCTATGTAGATCAACTGCGAACAAACAATGTAATCAGCACTCTGCAGTATGTGCAGAGGAAATGGACCGATGGCCATGAATATTAAGTTGATCAAGTTTTGGACTGTGTGATAGGAATGTATCACCATTACTGACATGCTCTTCGGAGCAGCAGCCATGCTCTTTGGGGCAGCAGCCATGCGGGGGGTAGCCAGAAAGGCACTATGCAGCGAACAACCAGTAGGGTTTGATGAATTTCTTACTCTCGCCGTAAGATTTTTTGGCATTTTGAATCTCTGTTTGGTTCTAATTTGAGGTCTTCAGGAATCTTGCATTCCATAAGTTGTCCTTTGCAAGATGGAGATTTCCCCAGTGTGACTGTAGCATGCTGTGGTCAAACTTTTTTTGCAGAAGTGGTACAAAAGCTCTCAGCATTGACAACAGTCAAATTAAGTTACAGGACATTTGTTTGATTGAAAGAGACTGTTTTGTGAAGGAAAGTGCTATGTGATTGCACAATTTGATGTTGCCAATTTAGCAAAAGGTTGTTGACTCTCCTTTCATGAACAAACAAGATTGCAAATTTTAGTTTTAACAGCTGAATTGATGCAATTGCAAAATTTTTTTTTTTTTAATCTTTCAAATGGCTTATAAAATAGCATTATTTTGTGGTTGTAACCCACTTTTGGCCATTGGATTATTGTGGCATTTGGCTGTAAAGACGGTCATTTCAACATCAGTGTACCCAGTTTCCCTATATATAAAGTAATCAGCGAGTGCAACGTACATTAATCACTACACTTGTACTTAAGAACAGCTCAGCAGCAACAAATAAATGTTTGACTTCACAGGTCATCAAGAGTCCAACCCCAAAAGGATTTGAGCATCTGGTGTGGACCTCCAGCTTACGGCGTCTGACCGTCTTAGTTGGACAAGCCCTCAAGTTTAATGAGCCTGTTTTGCTAGTCGGAGAGACCGGGTGAGAAATATGCATGAAACAATGAGCAGTGACGAAGTTTGAAAAGGGATTAAAAAATTACCTGCGGTGAAACCTTGAAACCAGGGAACACTGAATCATTTGAATGACTCTTGAATCAGTTGCTATCAGGAATCTATTTCGTATGGATACTGTACAAAGTTGTTTGTGCTGTCTGGATAACAAGTAGATTTCTGGTAGTGAAGTTTTCACACCAACCTTTTTGACCAGCTGGCCATCACTTAAAAGGAGTGCAATGTTGAAAATAATGGACATTTTTGAAATGGCATGCCTCCAAAGAGACAAGTTGTCTGTAAAGCATAGAGACTTAAGGACTTTTGTGGGAAGGTGAGGCAATTGAAGTCAAGGGTAAAGTTGTACTGATTTGTTTCAGTAGTTTAAAATGGTGTAGCCCACGTTTTGAGTGTCTTAGTGCTATTTATGAAGACAATTGTGACCAACCTTTGCCACTTGCTTTTTGTGATCAAGGTCGAGCACATATAATTAGCTACGCACAGTCATAAAAGGATTTGCATTAAAAGTAAAATGGCCTCCAAGTTTTAAAATATCGTATCTTCAGGTTTGTGTTCAATGCACAAGATAGACAACACAGCTGAGTTACGCATGAAGTAAATTTTTCATCTTCAGCTGCGGCAAGACTACCGTGTGCCAGTTGTTTTCAGAACAAGCCGGCAAGAAGCTCCATGCTGTCAACTGCCACCTACACACGGAGACGTCCGATTTTCTCGGCGGTTTGCGTCCTGTGAGGAGTCACGACACAGAGGTGAGATGATTTCTCGACGGTCGTGGCTGTGTCCTCTGGTTGATACCCAGATTTTGGTAGAGAGTTTATTGATTGAAAGAGCATAAACATGAAAGTCACTCTGAAATGAAAAAAGCAAATGAAAGTTGTGAATAAATAGTATTATTTTCAATTCTCTCTGTGAGACTGAGGCAATTGAGAATCTCATTTTTAATGTACAAGTTTTCTCAAATAATAATTTGTATCACCACCTCTGCATAGTATCTTTCAGATATTGTTCAAATAAAATTTTGCATATTCTTTGAGTTTTGTTTGTTCCCTTTTTTTCAGGATGACAATAAAAAGCTCTTTGAATGGTGCGATGGTCCTCTTGTGCTGGCCATGAAGCAGGGTAATCCATTCCTCATCGACGAGATCTCCCTGGCCGAATGACTCTGTCTTGGAGAGGTTGAACAGTGTCCTAGAACCAGAGCAGAAGCTGCTGCTCGCTGAGAGAGGAAGCGGAGAGAACCAAGATGATGTAGAAGAGGTCATTGCCAAGGATGGATTCCACATCACGGCTACCATGAATCCCGGTGGAGATTATGGCAAAAAAGAGGTATCGAGCACTGGTTGTGGCAAAAATTCCAAAAAATATTTTTTCATTGCTGTAGGTTCTATTCCTGGAAGGTTACTGTCAGTCTAAAATATGGGACTTGCACCTTGATAACGCATGGGTAGAATACTGAAGTGTAAAACGATTCATGCGTTGATGCCGTTGTCATTTCCTTGTCATACCCAGATTACAGTATTGAGAAATTCTCTCCTGAACATCAAAAAGGTGACATCCTTTTAAATTCACGTCTTATGTCATCGGCAAAATGATTCAAGTGTATGTAAGGTCTTGTTCCTCAAGCAGTCATGACAGCAAAGCTTGATGAAGGGTGAAATTTTGTGTCAAAGGGAATTATACACCAAATCAATCCAGTGTGATATGGCCTAAAAATTAGAAAGATACTTTTGTTGAATGGATAAATGTTCAGTTTCTGTTCAACATTTGTTTTAACCCCACAGCTTTCCCCAGCTCTGAGGAACAGATTCACGGAGATATGGTGCGAGCAGTCGACAGCCCGAGATGATCTGGTCGCCATTATTGAGCACAACATCAAAGATGGGATACGGATGGCCAATCAGGAAGACTGTTCCAGTGGCGTTGGCATGGCAATGATGGAATTCCTGGAATGGTTCAGGAACAACGAAGCTGGTCAAAAGTATGCATGCGTCATATTCCACCTTCTTTGCCCCCATTCTTTCTCTCTCTCTCTCTCTCTCTCTCTCTTTTTTTTGGTGATTTCTATTTTTCTTTGACAACTTAGTGTCATAATTGTGTAATTGTGCAGAGAATTAAATTAAGGAATTATTCTCATTTTGAAAATTATGGTTAAAATGAAGGAAAACTGTCTCATAAGATGATAAAGGGTTTGGAAGTTACTTGCATGGATGCACCATGTTTGGCATACCACCATATATCAGTGGATTGTCTGTCAATTGTTTTCAGATGTACAGTCAGTGTTCGTGACCTCTTATCCTGGGTCAACTTCATCAACACCTGCTGTACCCCTGGGAATTGCCTTGCTACCACCTTTGGGCAACTTGAACCAACTGAAGCTTACATTCACGGCGCCTGCCTCGTCTTCCTGGATGGTCTCGGGGTAGGCCCACACTCTCACTCAGAGACCTGTCGGACGTGGAGCAAGGCAGCAGTGTCTCGAGTACCTCCAGAAACAGATTGCAAAACTTACAGGACAGAGGATCAACCTTTCAACTCTGACACCATTCATCTCAGAGAAGGAAGGGGAGCCTGTCGATTGGATCCAGACGACTGAATCATCGTTTGGTATACCACCATTTTTCATACCCAAAGGTTGGTAAACTTGTGAACCGAACAAAAGCCCTGCTTTGATTTTTTAAGATTTAAGTCTGGAAAGACAGCAGCTATTAGATGAGCCTTTTGCAAAGTTGAAGAAAATTCATACTTTTTGATTGCAATCGTTCCTACAAACATTTAATTGTGGAAGATATTGTGAAGTACAGCCAAAGGCAACTTTTGCACAAACATGGAGGTAGCAGTTTTGACAAAGTTGTTGGTATCTGTATTAGAAAGAGGGCCACAAAATTTGATTACTTGTAATTTAGTTGAACTCATCTTAAGTAACAGCACCAGAAGGAATTGTGTCTCAGAACACCGCAATTTGTCATCTCCAAAACATTCAAATTTTGCACCCTATTAGTATGTCATATTTTTTAATGTGTCTGTTTATGTGCATTGTATTAGGACCACTGGCAGATTCTACTGTCTACCAGTACACCCTCTCTGCCCCAACCACGGCCTTAAATTCCCTTCGGTTACTCCGGGCCCTGCAGCTGCCCAAAGCCGTCCTTCTGGAAGGTTCTCCAGGGGTTGGAAAAACTAGTCTCGTGACTGCCCTGGCCAAGTCATCGGGGAACGACATCATTAGGATAAATCTATCTGAACAAACGGTGAGTGTACTGCAAATCTGATGTTTGTTGCTTGCTTGAAGGAAGGACGTGAAATGTAAGCAATGCAGCCACAGATTTTTGGCTGGTGTTTTACAGAAGAAAAAAGTCATGTGTCGGGTGAGGAAGGTGGGGGTGATTATGTGAGGAGCAGGGTGAGTGAGATGGGTTTGGATGGAAAACAATAGAATGTAGAATCATGGTGTCAAGTCGGGACAATAGTGACTTTTGTTTTGCTGTCAGAACAATGAGGTGTGCTTGTTTCTCATATTCCTGTAGGCCATGAATATTTAACAATTCTTTATGGAAAATTCTTCATAACAAAGCAAGTGAGTCTCCAGTATAATTATGATTAATAAATGTTTCTGTTACATTTGCTTTTTTTTTTGCTTTTTCACCTTTGGTAGTGGGTGGCACTATTTATATATCAGTCATACACTTCAACATTTGCTGATTGAGTACATGACATTCAAGTGAGTTTTGGGATTTTAATTTTCTTCTCTTTCTTGCAGGATGTCACAGATTTGTTTGGTGCTGACCTGCCGGTCGAAGGTGGCGAAGGGGGGACAGTTTGCATGGCGGGACGGTCCTCTCCTCCAAGCATTGAAGGCTGGCCATTGGATTGTCCTCGATGAGGTTTGTGTCAGTGATCTTCTTCATAGTGAAGTATTTGAAAAAAAAAAAAAAGTGCTTAAATGGAAAGCATCATTAAATGTCAACAGTATAGTACAGTTATGCGATAATTTTTTGTTTGAAATTCCTTTTGACTTAGCTGGAAAATGTTAATATCTTGAGGAGAAATCTCAAGATTGTAGTAAATTTTTGATGTAAGTACTTCATTCTTTTGTCAGAAACTTTTGTTGCAAGTTAATCTATGCTGGCAGGGTGAGGTACCAATTTCTCTTTCATTCCAACTAAAAAAGTTTATGCTACCAGCTCTAAATTCTGGGTCTTTATTCTTTATAATTCTCTTCCAATTTACAGCTACTGTACCATTTTGGTTGATTATTGGAAACCACTTCTTTTACTTTAATTGCATTGGACTAAGCACATTAAATTTTCATCTCTTTCATCCACCAGGTATATTTCAAATTTGATTTATAAGAATTAGGACAATTTTGTGATGAAACTGAGGGTTCTGAAAGTATTTTTTTTCTGCCTTAAACTGGTCCAGAGTATAGATTTTACATATTTTCCCATTTTTCCCTTTGATCCATGATTGATCAGATATTTTTCTCCATTTTATCAGTTAAATTTAGCTTCCCAAAGTGTCCTTGAGGGACTGAATGCTTGCCTGGATCACCGCGGTGAGATATTTGTACCAGAGCTTGGCAAGTACTTTCAGATTCAACACGAGAAGACAAGAATTTTTGCATGTCAGAACCCTCTCAAACAAGGAGGTGGTCGGAAAGGTCTGCCCAAGAGCTTTCTAAATCGATTCACTCAGGTTAGAAATGCTACCAAAAACTGCAAAAAGCCAAAACTGCATACGTTTTATGTTCATGTGAAGCGGTAAATTATTGTCATTTCTGCCTGTGTCTTTTGTTTTCGCTTTTTGTTGGGTGGGGGAGATGTGGGGTTAGACCCTTTGCCTACCATGACCTGAACTTGTTCAGATTCTAGTTTGTGCCCCCCACCTCCTCCAAATTAGTATGGAAGTATCAACATTATCAAATATTGTAACTGACAGTAGTTGTCATTAAGCTGCTTGGTTGTTGATGTTGGAGTCTTTAAGTTGGCTGCACTGGCCAACTTGACTTACTCAACAACAACTCACTTGGCCAGAATTAGCTCCTGGAATTAGCCATTGGTGACACTTGAAGTTCCCTGGATTTTCAATTTACCTGGACCCGGGCATTTGTCTCACAAACAATAAACAGCAGAAAACGCATTCAAAACATGCAATGAATGAAATTACTACACAAAAGTTACAATGGTACTGTGTCACTAATATGACTTATCCCAAACAGTTTGAAAATCAGAATAGCTGTGAGTGTAGGCTAAATGAGATACATGTGACCTTTCTTATGTGACATGTCTGCTGCAAACATGTCACCTCCACATGGAAGAATTAACAAACAGTGAAACTATTTATCAAAGTCTGTAGAGTCACCAAGAGCGGTAAGAGGTGTCCTTGTCATCCTGTATCATTCTCACGCTTTATGATTTTCCCTCAATTCACTCCCACAGGTGTACATGGAACCGTTGGTACCTGGGGACCTCCTCTTCATAGCCAGTACCATGTATCCCACAATTCCAGTCACCATGCTACAGAAGATGGTGGAGTTCTCGCAAAAGGTGAGTGCACCCTATTTTCTTTGACCGAGCGAGGGAGGCTTTCGACTTAGTGACCAACCTTTTTTTTGTGTTGTGGGATTTGTGACACTGTGAGATTGTGATATGTGATAATGTTAAAATGATTAGTTTTGGTGTTTGTTTATGAGTGTTGGTCGAACCAAATTAGCATTTACCTGAAGAAAGCATCAACAGATAAGAAGAAATAGTACAAGAGTAAAAGAAGTTGAACAAGAATGAAAAATCTTCTGTTCTGTATCAACAAATACAGTACACAAGATTAAAAGCTAGATAAAAGATTAGAAGAAGATTAAAAACTAGATAAAAACTATTCAGGTCTTTAGTCAAGGGTAAGAAAGGAGTGATAATATTTGAAGTATCACAAGAGCCAATCAGAGTCATAGGAGAATACAACCAATACAAAGTAGGGTCACACTTCAGAGAAGAACCTCTGTAGAAATAAACCTCAATATCTGCAAACGTAAGATTCAGTGATTTACATAGATGAAAATGTTTTCGATTTTCCTGCCAATGAGTGAGTGCCATGGACTGACCTTAGACATTTTTTTTATTTGGAATTTTACTTATTTGCAGCTTTGTGAGGAAGTGCAGGTGAAAAGATCCTTTGGGCAGAGAGGGGGCCCGTGGGAGTTCAACCTCAGGGACCTGTTTAGGTGGTGTGACCTGATGATGCATGACCAAGGACAGGGCAAAGGTCATTGGGATCCTAGCCAACATGTCAGCCTCATCTACTCAGAGAGGTTGAGACTCCAAGAAGATAAGGAACGGTTGCTGTCACTCTTTGAGATGGTCTTTGAAGGAAAGGTGGCAGCATACAGATGTAGCAGAGAGGTGTTTGTGACACCATCACTGGTGCAGGTAAATGAATGAATAGACATGTTAGATGCTGTTGAAATGTTTCTGGTACAATTGTTTAAAATGCATCAGTTGCAAAGGGGAGAAAAAGTGATTTTTTTTTAATGAATGTGGGGGAAAGCAATGAATCAAAAAGAAAGAAAATAATTATTGATACTTTCTACAGCAAGTGGAAATGATTCAGTCTCATTTCATTGCTTGTATTTCATAACAGGTTGGCCATTCATTCCTCCCGAGGGAGACGAAAAACTGTGAGAGCAATTCCAGCCAATCTCAGCATCTATTCTTGCTTCACCATGACCTTCAACCTTTAGAATCTCTGATGAAGTGCTTACAGATGAAATGGATGTCTATTCTGGTATTGGTCCATTTCCATAATATTCTTTGGTTTCAAATATTTTGTGATGCTTTTGTGATTTAGAGGAATTGACCAATTACGGAAATTTTTTTCTCTCTTTATTCATAGAGACCTTACCTCAATAGCATGTCTGCTTTGGAAGTTATGAATTTTTATCAAAATATTTCAGAATGTTACATTGCATAGTGGCAAACGCTTGATCTCACCCAGGCACAACTACATGAATACCCTTTGTATTTCTCCATAATCTTTGACTGTCTGAAAAGCAATATTACAACAGTGTAAAAGAAGTGACCTTAATTTCCATGACATTTTATGGTAAATCTAGGACACATACAATCCACATTTTCACTTGTGTCAAATGTCAAGAATAAGGGCCTCAGTTTCAAAGAAAAGCAGAGACTTCTTGCAATAATTTGCCACTGTTACATGGCATTTTGGTAAACCTATAGGCAACTGGACGTCTTTCTCGTCCAGACAAATTTTTCTTTAAGCAAGCAATATCTTGAGTTCGGAACAAGGTATTGGCATGGCCTTTGAAATGCCTGCAGCGAGAAATTGTTTTCTTTCATTTAAGAACCCTTCAATTGACAGTAAAACATGTCTTTAAAATCTTCCAGTCAACATATGAAGAGATCGATAGTTATATAAGCCAATTTGGAAAGAAAAAATGATAAAAACCTGAAATGGGAGGATTAGAAATAACTTAGTAAAGTAAGTTACAGCCATATATTAAGCACTAGCACTTGGGAGCAAATTTTACCTGAAGTCAAGGGGCCATTTAATGTGATAATTGTGCTGTATTATCAGACATGATTTTGTTTTCTGTCATCATTCTGATCTTCTTTTGCAGGTGGGACCCAGTGCTTCTGGGAAGTCAAGTCTCGCCAAATTGGCAGCTGCCCTGACAGGTCACTCCCTCAAGATTTTAGCTATGAACAGCGCCATGGATACGACAGAGTTGCTCGGTGGATTTGAACAGGTTTGGTCTTATTTCTTTGTTCATATTGTCAAACATTGGAAGGTAGATTTTTCTTGAACTTAAACATGGAAAGGAAGAAATAGGATTCTATGAATAGAAATCAGATAAGTTATTCATCCTTTACGGAGAAAGAAAGTTGTTTATGTATCATTTATCAGTTCATGAAAGTGACATTCATTGATTAAAACCTGTTGAGGTGTCACGTGGTAGATCAAGTTAACATTATGCACTATAAAATTGAAAGTGTTAATATGACACAGTAATTTTGGAAATTGGCAAACAAGAAGTTCTACCAGTGTTAAAAAAATGAATTTAATATATTTGAGATGAATTATTGATACACTTTCTGTCACTCATTTGATGCTGTAGCAATAACTGCTTTATGTGAATTTAAATCTCAAACATAGTTCTTTCTGTATTGTAAAGTTCACAAAACCCATTATCAAGAGATTTCTCATCAATTACTCCCCGGATAAAATACCCCCTTGTCTTTCACCACCAGGTGAAATAACACACCTATGGGAGGGGCAGTTTTGTCCAGGGAGTATATATCTGGGGGGTATAGTTATCCAGTCACAGATCATACAGCTTCTCAGCTGAGCAGAAGAAGTCTCAGAAATCCGCAGAGACTTGTTTGATCAAATGTAACCAAGATTCCTAGCTTTATTCATTTTAGGGGATTGAACACAAAAATTTGTGTTAATTATTGTACTAATATCAAATGTTGTCCAAATTTCTCGACTTTTCAGACCGATCTGTATCGTCATTATGAAAAAGTGGTGAGGAGGGCGGAGAAATTAACCCTCAACTTAAAGGGCACTTGTCTCAAGGAATCCTCGGACGCGATGACCCTTTTACAAGCCGTTCAGTCTTCATGGTCGCAGGTGACCTCTGCAAAGAAAGGCCAAGAAAACACAGGTATTTATCGGATGGAGGTTCAGATGTTTGCTAAGCTTGTTCCAAAAGTTAATAAGTTATAACGCCAGAGACAGCGAAATTTAGTGTGTAAGTGAAAGGCATTTATATGGTGAGCTATATGTCAAGGGCAAATTCTGAATGTGAAGCTCAGAATACAGAACGCTTAAATTTTGCAGGTTGGAATGGAAATACTGGACAAATTGAGTAGTGTAAAGTCAAGGTTGTAAAGTATTCAAGGTTGGGTTTGTTGTACATCGTGATGATCGTTTTAACTGGCATTTATCTGGCGCAGGTTGTGCTCTTAAGAGTTGCAAATTTATGATTGAAAGATAATTAAAATTTAATGTCCATATAAGTCAATTTGGTGATTGCTACTTTATTCATACTGTGGAATCAAATATATTTTTCAGATGATTCTACTCCTGTGACAGAATTTTTGGAAAAGCTGAAGAAGTTAGAGGACCATTTGGTCATAGTGAAGGAAAACAGCCTATCTCAACAGCATGAACAGACAGGTGAGGGGATGTTGGAGAGAACAAAGCATGGCTAACAGGAAAGTATGAAGATACTTAGGAGCTGGTTTGCAGCACTCTTGGCAAGGAATATCGCTTGAAATATCAATTTTGACAGAGAAGTGGAAGTGTTTGCATTTGACTTAGTTAAGTTACCAGCACAACTGCCTCAAAAGGTGTCTGCAAGTTTTGTATTTGATGTCATTTATTTTGCCACAGAGACTCAGATGTCTTCAGGTAGCCACTGTTCGAAAGATTTCAGTTTGTGATGAACTGTTGGCAGACATTTGCTTACAGATATTAATCACAGTTTTTCATTTTCGTTGTCATTGTCATTAACAAATGGTTCCAGTTACCCAGCTTATTATTTGAATTACATTTATTAAGAAGTCCGAACTGACCATTGCTTAGTCTGTTAATATGGCAAGCAAGGAGTACAAGCTACTTGAGTTTTGTGATATATTATCAGTAGAAAGAGTCAGTTGAAAGAGGCATAAAGAAGGTAACAGTGGCACAGAATGTTTAAGTATAGGCTATGTATATAGCCACAGGATGTTAGTATAGGCCATATAATGGCACAGAATAGTAGCATAGGCTATATGTATATTAACATACAGTATTTTCAATAGGATGCATATGCTGTCAGATTGAAACAAAGATGTCTTTTATTGAAGCATCGCTGTGATTGGCCAAAACCTTACCTTCTTTCATAAACGATGAAGTGATTGGTGCTAACATTATGTGGCACTGACATATAGTGCAAGGCCCTAAGTAAGGATATGCCTCATACATTTAAATCAACAGAGTCAGTCTTCTTGTTGGATATGTCCATTGAATAAGAAATATATCATTCAAGTTTTGACAGTGAGAATAGTAAATATTTAGAATAGTAGACACTTTGCAAATAAAAGAGAAGCTTCATGACATCTGTCTCGCACATTTTTTTGTTTTCTTTGTCAGATGTGGATGAACTTCTTCAACAGTTGCAGCTGTTATCGGAGAGGGTATCTGAGGGGGACCAACATGTCCTGGGAGGAGGCGGTCAGTTTGAATGGGTCGATGGACTTCTGGTACAAGCTCTTCAAGAAGGGGACTGGCTGCTCATCGACAATGTCAATTTTTGCAGGTATGTTTTGATGAGTGGTTTGATCTTCAGCTTTTGGTGACCTTTCTTTTGAGCTGCTCATCATAGTGAATTAGGGTACTGTACTTAGATGACAGCATTTAAATAATAAATTTAAGTGCAGGTGACAGCCACCTTGCAATCTCTAATTCGCACTGTATTCACCTGGTCTGACATTTCAATTCTAGCAGGATGGTCATAGCAGAACCTTTTGAAAGCACAAAAAAAAAATACAGAGTTGCCATCGGACTGAAGAAAAAAGTTGATCACATTAAACTTAAGTGAAAAGAGTGTCATCAGTAAAGTTGCTGATTTCCTCTGGTGTAAGAAATACCAGACATTTACTATGCGCCATTTCAGACATGGATTTTATCTTCAGTTTCTTTTGTGAAAAATTCGCCAGTGCTTGTACTTTTTGGTGGTAACACTTTAAGACAGGAACCTTGTCATGTGCATTTGGTTGATTAGTCAACTTCAGTACTTTGAAATCAGTTTCCTTTTATCATTTTAGTGTTGGTAGACATTTTTAAATTGAAGACGTCTTATGGAAATTCTTCCCATTTAACCAGCATTCTATAAACCCGAACTTCTCTGGTGCTTCGCAATTTGCGGCTATTGTATGGCTGAAATTCATCCATTTTTTTTTACATTATTTTATTGTTTCACCACAGCCCATCTGTCTTGGACAGACTTAATGGCCTCCTGGAACCAAACGGAGTCTTAACCATAAATGAGAGAGGCATCATAGGTGGTGAAATACCGACAATTATCCCTCATCCAGAGTTTAGGTATTGACACTTTCTCTTTCAGCAGTTACCTAAAAAATGACAATATAAGCAATATGAGATCAAAGTCAATGACTAGAACACTGGAATTTTATTTAAAGTACGCTGTAACCATGGTAACCCTTGGTCTCAGTAACAGTTCTTCTGCGTGCAAGAAACTCCAATAAAGAGTCAACAGTTTACTTTGGCAGTCCTCCTGCAAATGAATTGTATACATGCACGATGCAAGGTTATTTGCAGAAACTTTCAAGGAAATGTTTATCAAGAAATCCGAAAATAAACAGAAAAAATGTCTAAAAAAATAAAAATTTACTGAGAGTCAGACCCACTGGTAAGGCAAGTCATACTTTAATTTGTGTTTATGTTTTCAAGGTAAAAAATTAGTTTAGTTTAGTTTACAATTTGAGGATCAGAAAGTATGAATACTCATCTAGGATCCTATACCATGCTGATCGTGGATGAACAGCGGCGAAATTCACCTACCAAATTGACAAGTTTGCATCTCAGTGCAACCCATGGAAGCCCAATTAGATGTAAAGCTTTGGAAAAATTGGGGATACTTCTCCGGTCCTATACCTGAAAAGTTGAATTCTCTCCATTTGTTTGAAGTCAAAGCCACGACTTTGCTTATAGTACCGCATATTTGAGGGAGCCAAGTTTTCAACTTAGTATTCACACTGCAATAATCGTTTAACGTCTGCTGATCAAGTTTGGCTGACTACTAACCAAATCAAACATTGATTAGCAAAACTGTGTATCAGTTTGTTACCCTCTTTGGCCCCTTGGTCTCTCAAAGAAGTTTTAGACCAAAATTTCAGTGGTGAAGTCGACTTATACCGGTAGTCTCTGTAGGGTGCATGGTCTTTGGTTATTGTAGAAGAACTGTTGATATGAATAAGAGAACATCTCTGTTGGTCTTTATAACATTTGCTCTCTGTATCAGCCCTTCACTTTTCCACGACTTATACTTACACAAGCCAAATACAGAACGTGGGGTAGCGTTCGAAGTGGTGGGTTCACCTGCCCGGTTACCTTCGGAACACTTTCATTTGCTTGGTTTTGGGCAACCTGTGTACAAGTAACGATAGGCCTACGTAATTTACAATGTCGTACACTTTTCCACGACTTATATTGTATCGCTTGATCTTACACAAGCCAAATACAGAGGCTTGGGGTAGCATTGGAATTTGTAGGTTCACCCCCTGCCTGGTTACCCTCTGAACTCTTTCATTTGTGTGGATTTTGACAACATGTGTACAAGTAACAATACATAATTTACAACATCTTTTGAAGGAATGATAGTAATTAATATGCAGTGATATAAACAAGTACCTATTGTACACATATTGTGTAAAGAAGTGTTGTAAATAACCTCTAATGAGCCTAACTGGGTACAGCAGTCATGACTGAGAGAAAAAGGAAGTACGAAGGCAAGTCCTTCCTATTGACCCCTTAACACTTGTTGAAAAGGGTAGTTGAATCTCCCCGGTCAATACGGCATAGGATCTTCGATGAAGCCCCGGAACAGCTTCCTTAAACCTGAAACTATTGAATTCTACTAACTTAAACGAAGCTAGAGCACTTTTCCATTTCTCCAGGCAGCAGTAGGTACTGTTTTTCTAGCTAGTCATTGGTGGAAAAAAGTTTCAGTGATTTTTTTACTTTTGTTTTCAATAATGTGGGTTGAGGATTTGCCATTGTTGATCATGAAAAGAATATTAATTTGAAGTGTTTTGGTTTTAATATCTTTTTAAGATTCAATGTATACATTAGTGGGACAGAGAGTGAAGATGAGATTGAGGAAAATTAATTGTTTAGTTTAGTCGAGAAGGAACTATATAGTAGTGCTCATCATTTTATATGTTGACAGACTTATCTTGGCTATGGATCCAAAGTATGGTGAAATATCAAGAGCGATGAGAAACAGAGGGGTAGAGATTTCCGTGAGCTCCAGATGTAAGTCTTGCTTTTATACTGACCATTGACAAAATGCAACTTGTGTCAGTTTTTGTGTCTTTTTATTTTCATAATGTCAATTAAATTTATGTACTGTGCAATTCATTCCAAGCTCAGCAGGGAGATAACTATATTATTATCATCATTACATATGTGCATGTGAAACACAATATCCCACGGTTTAATGCACCGAACAATGAAGTACATATGTATGCAATAACCACAGATTTGTTTGAAATAAAATGTCTTCAGAGCTGACTTAAAAGATGTAACCAAAGGAAAGTTCCATAGATTCGACAAGGCAGACCAAGTCTTGGCTAGTCAGATTAAACATCTCACATACTAAAAGATATGTTACCTTCAATGGAAAGCTCCACACATGTATCAAATGTCTTCAGATGTTTCCATTGTGAGCTTAAGAACGGTCTTATTTTGATTATCATTTGGAGTGGTTTGTAGATGTGGTTAGAAATTGCCACATATGACACCTTTGCATCAATAATTGACCCACTCATTATTTTTCATTCCTTTAATTTATTTCTTGATCTCTTTCTCTCTCTGTTCAACAGCCCAACGAGTGCAAGTACAGCCACAGAGACATGATGACACTCCTGACGGGAATGGGAATGTCAAAAGAGGGCAGCAAACAGTTAATAAAGATACACTTGAAGATGAAAAGTGAACTCAGAGGTGACTAAAACTGGTGAAAAATGGATTGTAAAAAAAAAGGAACTGCAAACAAAGGAAGTGAAAATTGTTGTGTACTTTCTTGTTCTTTGGATTGTTTTCAATTAAATGTTTTGTGATAACAGTATGACACGAGTGAAGAAACACATGCTCCACATAAACTGAGGTGTTCCATCCTGAATTCTGGAGAAAATGTCACAGTCTAGTGAGATTATGGCTCTAGGTAAGAGTTGGATGTATTTTTGGATGCCGAGCCTTCATTTTTTTCCATTTATTTTCAGATGTTGCTAGCATATCTTGCCTTCTGTTAGCGGGTTCTTTGACCAAGCAGTACCTCTCGACAGGTCGTAGCTGGCGTAGAGCCCTGGAAGATGCTTGTAGTAGTATTTATGTGACCAGCCAACTCCTGAGGACTCACCAAAAGGTATTTATTTTTCTGTAATCGTCAACTTGAGTAGAATGCTTGCTTGGAGTAAACAGCTCACTGTCAACTAGTGAAGTGATATGTAAGCATGTAAGTTGATTGAAAAAGAGGGAGAGAGAGGGATTAGGAAGTGAAGCAGTGACAGATCGTTGAAAAGTCAACATCTTTTGGAGTGTTTTCTGTCATGTTGTTTCCATAGTGATGTGAAGGATTCTTTGAAGATTTTTTAGAAGCAGTAGTTCTAATCTTTTGGAAGTAATGTAACTCCAATTGACGTGGAAAAACTATACTTCTTGTGTAAGTTCAATTTGAAATAATCTAGGATACTAGTGTTTTGTCTACATGGTCATTGACAGTCGAACCTGTGTGTAGGATATTGCTCCTTCTTTGTTGTATTTTTCCTTTATAGTATCACTGAAAAATGATTTATCTCTGTGAAGGGTAAAAACCTTTTGCGATGTTAAGTTTGAATCTTTTATACTTCAGTGCAAGCAGTATCTACTCCATCATATAAGACCAATTAAGATTCTACAAGTGAGAATGAATTTTCAAGAAAGTTACTGTTATGCTTTGTGTTTTTCTCCAAATTGCTTCAGTTGTTGTTCTTCTTGTTTTTGTTTTGTGCTTTTTGTGTCTTCACACAGCAAGCTGCGGATATTCTGCAGTCCATCTTGTCAGGGAGAGACGAGATGCAGATGACCGAAGACAGAGAAATGGAGGATGGTGAAGACGAACAACAAGAGGTGAAAATGGAGGCAGATGAAGCAGACTCCAATGGTCCTGTTGAAGAGGAAGGAATTCACGTGCAGCTCCCGCCGGTTTCCTGCGTCGAGAGGGATTCGTCTCTAGCCATTGCTCAGAGAGATGTAGCAGTTGTGGAATACTTGTGCCAGGAAATAGATTCAGATCAGTAAGAGTCAAATCTGTGGTTCCCCTTGTTACCATAATAATAAAGTGTAATGTTTAAGCCAAAAAAGATGTTTGTAGAAAGCATATCAAAGCACATCAAGAAGAAGGTTTAGGGATTGCTACTTGTTTACTGGTTGCATATTTGAGTTGTATGTTGCCAGTAGTAAGTAGCTACATACTGTGCCATGGATGAGAGGAGGGGGGGGGGGAGAGCTGTCATTTTGAAAGTTTTAAATTTCTGGAAACAAGGACAAAGCAGCTACTATCACTAAGGATACTAGTCAGAGATTAATTGGGTGATTTGTTTAATATTTTCTTTGCAACTTTCTGAAGTGAAAACCTGACGAAGAAAAACAGTGTGTGCCCAAAACCTGTCACAGTTTAAAGTTCAGCCTGACTTAAATACAGGAATAGACCTGTTGTTCCACAACAAGGCAATGTACAGTTCTTTATTTATCTCTAAGGCAGGTGACCTCAGTTTCAGGTAGGAAATTCAGTTAGTTGTATCAGTAATTTTCAACTATTTGTGGCCAAAGATGGGCAAGGATCCATGACCAGACAACTACCACTCAAACAATTCGTCCAGAAAATTTCTCCTCGAACCACCTCCTGGAGACAGTTCCCCCACGAAAAATCCAGCTCGCAGAATTTCACTCAGGACAACTCCCCTTTAAGAATGAATTAAGAAAATGGTTAGGGAAATTGTCAGGAGGAATTGTCCAGGGGAAATTGTCCTGGAACCCAGGAATCTCTCACAGTTTTGTCTCATATCAGTCATGGCAATTGTTAATCTGAATATTTCCAACATCTTGGATACAGACCTTTGTATAATTTGTGCTCTTACTGGTTACAGCCTCTTCTTCAAGAGTTAGTTCACATCTACTGAGAATAGATTTTCATGACCGTGTATTCGTGTTAAGAGTGTTGAATCTTCACAAGTCATTGTACTTGGGCTTTTTTTGGATGACAATCAGAATTTGAGCCTTGGGTGAATAAAGGTGTGAGTGAAACGTGGGTCACTGAATTGTTACCTGTTCAAGCTGATTCGTCACCAGTAACAATTGTATGAAGTTGTACATTGCTCATGATAGCTGGATGCAAGCTATGCCTTGAAGGTTGGGGTAGTCATCTATTTTAATTTTTACCTTTCTTCAAGTATATGCAAAGTAGCTTCAAGTCCTTACTTTTAATTCTTTACAATTATAATTTTTCAACCTTCCAAAGTGTTGTTTTTATATATTTTTCCTACATTCTGTCCCTTCATCGCGCAAGCAGGGATACTCCCACAGAGTCAGGGGTACATAGACAACTTCAGCACTGCATATTAGAAGTCCTGTCGAGGGCGACGGTCGACGATCAGCAGATTCGTTGTGGTTTGCTGACGAAGGTGTTGTCACGGTTACCCTCAAACATGCAGCCAGGTACAACTGCGGAGGAATTGTCATCTCTACTGAGGCAGGTCTTTGGATGTGTTTTGTATTCTCAGATGAGAACAACCCAAGGAAAAGACCAGGAAGGTTTGTCTCCATCCAAAGTTTTAATTCACATGTCAAAGAAGACAACATAGCAGTTACTCTCTGCTGCTCATACTGAACGTTATCAGCTGTCGAATGAAATAGAAAAAGTTTGAAGTAAAAATCAGATTTGCCACTTGTGGCAATTTGTCTTTCTTCGAGAAAGAAATCCGAATAAATCCCCTGGAGAAGTCATTCCATCATTTCAGACGTTTGCAACGTCAAACTACTTTTCATCCTCCCAGACATTGCTGTTCTCGGAAATGTAAACCTGTTGACATTTTACTCAGTCGATTTACAAAATTGATGTTCCATTTCTTGGTTGTAAGGTTTGTCAAACTTTATATCTCTTAAAAGCAAAAGTTGTGAGGTTTGTCAAACTGATTCTCCTCCATGTCTCCTCGAAATGTACGCTTGATAAAGCTCTCCTCTGTCTTTCTGTTCCATCTTCACAGTTTCAAAACACTTGCAGTGTTTGCCACTAGATGCATCTTGCAACAGCCCGCTGATAGAACATTTGCAGTGTTCCATCTCGAGTCCTCTGTACTCCTCAGCCATCACTCAGGATGTCAGAGATAGGAGAGAAAAGATGGTGGAAGACGCAACCCAGACAGGTTTCAGGTAAACTTTGGAAATTCCACTTAAGGTATTTATATTACAATGTCTCATCGTCCAACTGGGCAACACAATTTACCGAAAATTACCAAATATTGTAAAGTGAGACAATAGCTTGATGGCACCACAATGTAAGTGCTTGCTTTCTCTGATAGGCTTTGCCTACCATAAGCTTTGTTGATTGTAGGACCTTTGCAAGTCTTTCCCCTTTTTTATGAAAAAAATAAAAACAGAAAAACATTCCATTACTGTCAAAGATAAGATGGTAATATCTTTGCTGATCTTCAAGTTTGTGGCCATGCTACCATAGCTAGATTCAATATGTATTGTTGCTTAACATCTGTGTAGCATCAGGACTGATTCGCTCCATAACTTCTTCAACTCTTCTCAACTTCTTCAACATTTTCCACTAACATCTGATATCTGCCGTTGGGGTTCCTCTGTCTTGAGTGGTTAAGAGAAAAAGGCTTCATTACAATAATTTGTCAATAAAACAAATTGTAAATTTTAAATGAGTTTAGAATCCAATCACTTTGTGAAATGACCATATCTTTGTTTTCCGACTAAATTGGTTTTGTGATTCCTTTTCATAGATTACAGTTAATGCTATGGAGGTGGTTTATGGAAACTGTTGATCGGCAGAATATTAGTGTCACTCAGAAGACACCACTGAAGTACTCTGAAGCATTTACAAGAGGTATTTGGATTCACTCACACATTTGTTCTGTAATGCAGTCAGTCAGTATCTTTGTATCACGTTTATTTAAATTCGACATGAACCTCTAGAAGTTTTAATACACTTATTGTGAGATGTGTTGTATTCCCACCATTTTGTTCCTTAATGCTTTCGTGGGTCAATCATACATTCAAAAAAAATTCTCTCTTTTAAAGTTTTGAAACTGTTCAGATGAGCTGCAATCTCCAAAGGACTGATACCTTTATGATTCTGATTCCTTAAAGAGGAACTGTAGTCGGTGTTTCAGTTTCAACGTACCCTTAAACATACATCTATTCACAAACAGTCATGACTGTAATGGTATTATTTTCATAGTGACTGCTTTCCAAATATTACTTCAAATTCCCCACCGTTGTTCCATAGTGTGTCAATGTGTTTGAAAAGTATGATGTAGCACATGCACCTACAATACCACATGATTTTTGGAGGTTTGTGTGTAACAGCATGATTTAGGTCACTTTGCAATAACGTGGCGACTTGCGAGTGAGTTAAAAGTTGTTCATAAAAAGTCTGTATTTTTCTGCGACTTGTATTTTTACTATGACAGAATGGTGCCTTATCATTTCAAAAATTGTATATGAAGTATCAGGGACTATTTTGAAGGCTGCACAATGGTTTTTCCTTTTGATGATGTAAAAATTTTCAACAAAATAATTTTGCATCTTAAACATTTAGGCCAGCTGTCTCTGGATGACCTCCCTCATCCATCATTTGCCCACATTTGCAACTTTTTTGAATCGCTTGATCATCTCATGGAGAAGTGGCTGAATCAATCTATGCCAGTTTTGACAGAAGAGAGAGCATTGCAAGTAAGCCTTAAAATAACAGACATCCATTTTTAAGACAAGTTTCTGTATCAAAGGGCTAACTCGTACAAGAGCTTTAGACTGGATATATGCTGTGCATAGAGTGTCACATTTCACAGTTCTCTTTCAGAGGAAGTGCAATGTTTTGTCGATAGATGAAAGTAAATGTTTGTTAGAGGGACATTTGTAAATTAGACTTAAGTGTTTCATGAATGTATTTTGCTGTCAGACGGAGGCACAAACCAACGATGGTCAAGATTAAGTATTTGTAAGTAAGTTATGTGTAAATAAATATCTGAATTAAACTGATTTTTGGTTCCTTGCCTCAGCAAAGGAACCTTTGCTGTCAGGTAGGTGTGTGTGGGTGTGTGTGCATGTGTGTGTGTATCTGTGACAGTTACTTGGGTATGCTCTAACTTAATAAGTGGAAGTGTGATGAGAGTCAAACTTGGTATATGTATCTGCCATATTGAGAGGGTATGCCTCATTATTTTTGGAGAAGGTCGAAGGTCATGCTGGTATACTAGGCGAAAAACCTTGAGATACTTTTTAATGCAATATCTCAAGGTAGGAAGCTTGGAGTTTATTTTTGTCTGTCATGTCATTAACATTTGACTTAAATTGATAGAAATTACCACGGCTGTTTCACAATTTGTTGTTGGGAGTGGATCACGTCTTCTAGGAATCACAATGATAAATCTTGATGAATCATCATTAATGCTTCAATACACGAGTGCGTTCATCACATTCCCGCTCAAAACGATGGATGAGTCCGAAGCGAAATGCTATCACATTCTTCAAACAATACAAAATCGACTTTTCTTTCAGGTAAAGACATGTTACCGGTGGGTCATGCAGTTTTACCAGGTTTGCAACCAAGCAATAAGCGACAAGTTTTCCGTGGGCCTGTTGGCATTGCATTGGGGATGGGTACAAAGAAAGACCATGGGCATCCTCATCAGGAACCTAGGAGGAGCAGACAGGTGAAAAAAAAATCCTCATCATTTGATGAATTAGTCAAGTGACTGATTTTAGAAAATGTTTGCCGTGTGAATTAAATTGTTAGGATAACATATAATAGGCAGCACTGTAACAATTTTGCAGTGAAATCACAAACGGTGTTCATTGATTTCAAATTCTGTTAATTTTAGTTTTCAAATTTACCAAAATGCAACAGTCAATATATGCAAATGATGTTGTCTCACTTTTTTTTTTTTAACTTTTTGGGAGAGCTCTTCTTTATTTCTAACGGATATTTTATAGTTTGTTGAAGTGTCGTTAGCTGGCCTGTTTCTTAAAAATCATCATACTATAGCACAGCATTAAACTTTAACTAACATTAAACATTGAATTAAACATTGAACTTGTAGTTGTGTTGCTTTGAAGCACCAGAAAATCAAACAGTCGTGATTTATCAGTCCCTATCGTTTGTTTGTTTTTGTGTGTGTGTGCTCTTTTTAGCCTCCCGATGCAGTTCGAGGCACTCGTCAGCAGTCTTGACCACTGCCTGGGAATCCCTGCAGCAGCCTTGGAAGCTACGTTTAAAACAGCAGCTGCTCACATGCAGCTACCGTCACCCTGCAAAAGTGAACACCAGGCACGTCTCCTGCAACGACTGATCGAGGTCTGCAAGATGCTGGAAATCACACCAAGACATCGAAAAAGACACATCTGGAATTTGTTGAAATTTTTTCAAGCGAACCCCAATGCCGGCATTCGTATTTCGAGGCTGCTGGATTCGATCAAGAATTGGAAGGAGGTGGAAGGAATCGATGAAGAAGTTGCAAAAGTCGAGACAGACATGAGGAAACTTTTGGATGACAAGAGAAGTGATGAAGGTGCCGGGATGACGGAGGGAGATCAGGGGAAGGATGGATTCGGTGACGTCGAAGGAGCGGCTATGTTGCTGCCTCTTCAAGACATCTGTACCCTCAGGGAAATGCACCACAAGATGGCAGATTTATCCGTCATCCTGCTTGATAAAATGTAAGTTACCATGACAACATCATTGTGGAATCACTTCTTCTCACATTCAAGTACAGGTGTCCTCAAGTTCAGCTACCTTGACTACTTGCAACTGTTGAAGTTTTGAGCAGCTAGTACGCTTGCCCTCATGCTTATATCGAACACACTTTTGTCTTGCATCTGACGTATATAACCTAAAAAAATTGACCACTGGATGCAGCTCTAAGTCAGAACAGGACTTTTGTGTTATTGTTTCAAGTGGAATCTGTTTCTCTGAGAATCGGTTCACATTGCCTTTTAGTCATGTTGTCTGATTAATTTGATAAAATGGTATTCAAACTTTATTTTCATATTTCAGAGTGGAGGAGAAGAGCATTGAACTGCAATCACCTGTCCTCACCATCATCATCGTCATCACTTCAGCCCCTGATAGACTTTAGTATACCTCATGCCGGATTGAATAGTAAGCTGCTTGCTCCACTCTGGACAGAAAACGCTCAGAATGGCTCACCGGACAGCGGTCTCTGGACAGAGTTGTGGTCATCCATTCTAGCTAGTTTCCATCAAAGCACAGCAATCATTGACCCAGACTCATGGAGAGATTACCTGGTGTCTGGAAGAAAACAATCGTTTCAAGCAAAAGTGGATATACCCAGGGTAATGAATGCACATGATAAACTAATGAATAATTCATCAATTGAATAAATGAATGAATAAACATATGGATGAATGGAATGATTGAAGGAATGAGTACAGTGGGCAAATTGGTGAATATTGAGTACATTGAATTAGATTAATGAATGAATTTGAGTCAATCAGTTTGTATCATCCCACAGTTAACTGGGTGGATAGTCAGTTTGATTTATTATTATGCCAGGTTATCTGTTTGTCAACAGAGGAGTTCAGATGCTCCTGGACTGTTTCAGTATTTCATTGAAAATTCTTCGAGTTATTTTCTGATCTCCTTCCTTTTTCTCAATTAAGAATGTTGCCCTCATGACGTCACCAATCCAGACCCTCCAGGTGTTCAACCTCTTGCATCCAGCGATGCCTGAATTACCATCTTCCGTTACAGAGCAGACATCTGAGGAAGAAGCTGACAGTGCGTCTTATGTGATCCAGTCGTGTCACAAGGAGTCCCTCTAGCCTGCTGGAGTGAAAGACTCTCTCAACTCAAAGAAATCTCCAAATTAATGTGGACAAACTCCGGATGGTGTAACTCACCCAACCGGTCGTACAGGTAGATTAGCAACATTTACATAGGATCATGCTTCTCTGTCACTTTATATTTCTGGTTGAATGAAACCTGCTCAGCTTGAGGGTGTTTAGAGAGATCAAAGATATAGAAATGGATTTAAATCTTTAGAAGCCTGATGAACCTGAAGGTTACTGCAGAAGAATGTGAGTAATTGTCAGTTATGAAGTTTTGAAGTTCCTTCCTTTTGTAACAGTTTGCCAGTCTTTCCGTTGTTCGATGATCAGACAGTTCATTAGGGGTTAAGGGTAAACGGAAACTTGGGTAAAGGGGGGAAGAGGTGGTAAGTACAAAGTATATGGTGTTTGTAATGCTGCTACTCTCAAGCATGACTAGTGTCTGATATTCTTTTCTTTTTTCAGAACTGTGATGACCAAATCTCTTTACTCCTCCATCTGTTGGTTGGTGTCTTCAATGAAGTCCTTGGTATCACCTGAATCACAGGCCTCTTGGGACCACTGCATGAAGCAGCTTAGACACCTACTTCTGGCCTCTCCATCAGATGAGGCGGCGGGCCGCTCGTCTATGGCACCGTTACTACGAGACACAACCTCCCTGGTCCTGAGCCTCCTCTCAGCCGGCTCGGAATCCATCCTCTCCAGCGGACGAGAGCGATCCTCGTCAAAGATGTCGAGAGGTCTCTCGGACTTCCATTCTGAGATTCTCAAATGGACGAAGAAACTACTGGAGAGCACCGTGTCTCTCTTTTCATTGACTCTCTGCAATGACGTTTGTTCGAAATCCTCCTCCGATCTGGATGCCTCCCGTAGACACGTTCTCTGGCTCATTTTGTCAGGTAGATGCTGGATGTGTCAAGGTCACCTTCAGTCTGTCCTGTTGGCGCCAAGAGGAGTGGTGGATCCAGCCCAGAAAACAGCCGTCAAGTTGAAATGTGTTCAGGAAGAGGTACGACATACAACCAAATGCAATGTTACATTTCTGGTGACGTTTTGGAGATGACAAAATGGGAAAACTCTTAGGCACTAATCATCGATGGCCTAGTTTGATAGATGTTGAATTCTTGATTTAATATCGCTACCAAAATCTGATTTGACTTTACATGGACTCTCTTGTTAGCATGAAAGAAGTGTTAAGGACATTGTTCTTTGTGTGTAATTTGTACAGGCAACGTCAACTTATGGCTGTAGCGTTCTAATCCGTATGTTATGATGGATTTGAATGGCTTGTCGCACTTAATAACTGTAGCTTTTCTTATCTATTTCTTTATTTATTGTAACATTTGCAACAATTTTTTATGTAGATTTTTTCCTATATGTCTTAATTTTTATCGTTGTATTATTTTATAGTAACATTTCATTACTATTACTAATATTTTTTTATATTTTTGTGAACTTTATCAACAGCACTGAATTTGAGAGGTTGTGAGAGATTATTTTCTTAGTGAAGCCCAACCAGTGATATTATCTCTAATGTAGATACCTCAAACAGTCTGTGTATTACATCTGTTTATTTCGGTGATTAAAATGTGCCAAATGTTTGATGTACTTCTGATTTTCTCTTCAGATTGAGGACTTGCAAGCACAAATTCAAGTGAAGGACAAAAGACAGGCAGTACTGACAGGTCTAAGGTTGAATCATCCGGATGTCAGCAAAAGCCCTCCGCTGAGGTTGCAGCTTCTGATGAACAGATTGGAAAAACTGGAAAAGAAGAAAGAAAAGTTGAGCAAGAGGATTGCCTACCGTCCATGCCCACCTCAGGTTTGTATGCCTGCCACAGCTGTTAGCTTGTGTCTGTCATGTCCACAGTACAGATGAAATAATACTAATACTTTGCTAGCATTCGTCCTGTGCGCTTACTAGTAAATAGCATTTGATTCTTTCTTTCAGTTTGATCAGTTAAGACAGGATGTCTTGCACTACCTGGATAGCATCGGTTCTTCGTCGAAGATAGAGGGTGCTCTCCAGGCTGCAGACCAAGGCACGCTGCTTTCGCCAACAGCTACGGGGAGTCAAAGCCAGAAAAGGAAAAAGAAGAAACTGGAAGCAATGTCAAGAGAAATCGAGGGATGGAGACGATCCCAGCTGCAGTTTCTGTCCAATCTGGAGGCCAGTTACCCGTTTTACAGAGATATCTGGTCAGGCATGGCAGCAGGGCGCTCAGGCGGTTGCCGTGGGAAGCCGTCTGCTGCAACATGCCATCCAGACTTCCATGGAAAGAAGTGCACTAGATTGGACATCAAGTCAGGTAAAATTATCCTCTGAAAGTTGGATTTAATGGACCTGTATTTGATCATTCCCCACTCTCGTGCTTTTAAAGATTAGAAAGGATAACCTGACGACACAGATCGATTTTTGAAGGAAGAAATGTTGAGTATTGCTCATCATGCTTACGTAGTGATTAAAATATATTCTGGTCAAACTTATTTGAACCTTGACCACCAATAATTCTTTGTTGTCATCATGATAGAGTAAAGAGGAGTTCCCTAATAAAGACTACTTTTTTCAGGCTAATGTGGGATTCCTCTCTATCATAGAAGGGAGGTAGATGTGGAGACTTTATTCCACTACGGTTACGATCATTCTGATTGACAGCTTGTTCACATTTGGCATTATAGATCTCATACTGGGTTTGTTTGTGAAGTGTATGTATGTATAAAAGTTTTTGTCACTTTATACAAACCCCAATTAACTGATCAGAGAGAGTCATCTTTCTCTTGGAGCGTTTAGAGTGAAAGAAGAACCACATTCATTAGAATGTTGTCGAGATGAAGTAAGGCATGTGAAATGCATTTCCAGAAGTTGCACATAAATTTGGCAAAGTGTGTCTGTAGCAACAGTGAAGATATAAGAGTCTTTATTGACCATAGAAGGAATTTGGTGCCATTTCAACTCATAAAACATAAGAGAAACAATGAAAAACCATATAGAAACTCATAAAACAGTCAAAAACTAATAAGGAAGGAATAAACACTTTGATGCTGAAAGGCAGGTGAAGACTAAACTTGCTTTTTTGGGGTAATGTTCCAGGATGACGTTCATTTCACCGATATTCGTCAGATTGGTTTTTAATCTATTGATCCCAACAGGAGACCTTGGAAGAAACACTGGTTCATCTCTGCCGGTTTCCCTTTGAGACAAATTTAAGACAAGCTCATGAAATCATGAAGAAAGAGAGCAGGATCCTTTGCAAAGGCATTTATACCCATCACCATGGCAACATTGAGACTGCCTCAGTGGAATGGAACAAATTTCAAATACGGTAAGCTGCGAAACAGACTTCATTTTCTGTAGGGACCTGGCTCACACAGTAGTGTGGTGTCATGTATTATGGGATACAAAGGTCACCCTGAACATATTCTGACAGGGGCCAAATTGAGTCATGAGCTAGGGGGGCAATATTTACCCAGAGGCTTTCACAAAAAGAGGTCCCCCCTACAAAATGGCATTAAGTATTGGGTCTTTATTGTAGAGCATTCCAGACTGAATTCAGGTTGTCAGTGCTAATTTTATGCTTACATATATACAAGAGAAATCAAAGGAATCCATTTTAATTGGGGTGCAGGGGGGAGGGACCACAAAGGACCACACCCTTGCTCTGACTTGCCCCAGTGTAGTCTTGTGGTGAATTGTAGTCAAGGGGACCATGTTAGTTCATACCCACCCTCCCCCCTTAAAGTAAACCTAGCCCATTATCTTGAGAGGTTTCTTTACACATCTTCTCTGGCCAGATTAATGAAGATAGCTCTACTTCATGTAACAAACCACATCCAGGCTGTTGAGTCCATAAGCGACTCATGCCATCAGACCCTGTCAAGTGTCTTTGGACAGTTTGTGCACTGGTGGCATCAGTCTGAGAATGAGCGAAAGAGAAAGGAGGAGGAGGAAGCAAGTCTATTCAAGTACAAGAGACAGACCCATGGAAGTGACCAGAAACCAGAAGATGAAGAAGAGACAGAACTAAGAGAAATATTTCCAAGCTATGAAAATGTAAATAGAATGAAAAAACTTGACCTGCGTTCACTTGATTATTTATAATCTAAATAGTAGTAGTAGTAATGAAATAATTTTCACAAAATGTCAAAGTGCATCTAGAGAAGAAGGAAAAAAAGGAACAAAAAGTAGCAGTAGTTATAATAAAACATTGCAAAGAAATATTTCTTTTTCTGAATTTTAGCAGCCAAAGAGAGTAAACAATTATACCTCTTTCATCTCCAGGTGTTTGCAGACATCCCCGGTGATCCCACAGAGGATACTTTATCCTCTTCTCATCAAGATGAGATTGCAGATGATGAAGATGGAGACAGGATCATGGGATTAGATGAAGAGACCCAGAGACTAGTCCACACATTACACAGCTATCTCTTTGCCCAACCTGACCACCAGTCTGTCGATCTGACTGTGTTGCAGAGCGACATCAGAGACACGGTGATGGAGTCGTATCATTGCTCCACTGAGTTGTTCAGCAAGAGCCTTCCATTTATGGGTGAAGAAATATTTACTGCCAAATCTTATGCAATACAATGTCTTTGTGATTATGTTTCTGTGTTTTTTACTTTAATTAAAAAGCATATCGACAAATAACTTAAAACACAATGAAACTCATTTATCATTAACGGTCTCATTAGCTGGATCTTTTGATAGTTTTCCAGTGATTTTTTGTGTAAAGTCTAGAGATGTGTTGACTTAGGAACACAGGAAGTGTAAACATATCTGTTTATATACAGTCAGCAGATTGGTAACATAAAGGCACATGGTGTTGTTGCTCCCTGTTGGGATCAAAGTTGCCTAGCAACAGTTGACCTTTGTGCCTTTGCACATTGACTTCATCTACTGTTTAGCACAGAGGATATGTAAGCTATTGACAGTAAGTAGTGACCATATTTCAAGAAGCAACTTAAAAACTTCTGCAGTGTGCAGGTGTTCTTCTTCCCAACAGTACGGGTTGCTTTGTTATTTGATCAGAACGGCGTAAATGGTAGATGAGACTAACAGTTAAAGTTAGTGTTTAATTGTGGTTATCGTATTCTCCACGGCAACCTTTGATTCATCTCTGTCTTGTGACATCACACACAGTAGGCCAGCTACTTCTAAGTAAATTTGCCAGATTGTGGGCTAAAACAACAGCCTCATTGCTCCAGTTTGATCACACCAACTTCTTGGTAATTAGTAAACAACTGGGTAAGGTTTGACTCACCTTTCACCTTTCACAATTCACCGTTTCTTTTCCATAGCCCCTGGAGTGGATACCCGGTTGACCGGTGCTCACCTTACCCTCAGTGATGCCCATCAAGGTACTATATGTGGTACCCTCAATCGTCACCACGTGATAAATGTGGGCAAACCATTCGACGTATACCATGATCCCAGCCCCTCGGAGGCTGTTAAGTGTCGTCCATTGCTCCAAGAACTCACGAAGAAGGTCGATAGGTTGATAGAAGACTGGCCAGAACATCCTGCTTTAAAACATGTAAGAATCAGAAAGTACTCGCCCTGTGCCTCTATCTACCTTTAGCTTATGTGACCTCTGACATTGCTCCATGGTTTAGCCTTCTCCCCAACACGGGTTTCGTCAGAACCCATGTTTTTGTTCAAAGCTAACCAAATCTCAAATGTCTCATTTCATTTCTGAGACCATAAACTCATTTTAGGGACCAGTCTCAACTGGAGAAAATCACTACGCTCTGACCTTGTAGCCTATCCACTGGCAGATCCAAGGGAGGGGGCATGGCCCCTTCCCAAAGGTGGGCCAAAATATTGTTCACAGAATTTATACCCCTGGAAACGAATTTTTGGGAAGAAAGTTTACTCCACGATTTTAGAATCTTATCGCACCAAAGCACATCTGAGGGCATTCAGTTACAGAGAGATTTTCCAAAGGGGAGACATCATTTTATCCCTTAGCCCCCCCCCTGTCACGATACCAACAGGTTGTCCCATCAAAAACAAATCACTGGGGTCGGCCTGTGACACTACCTGTGACTTTGTCCACAGCATGACGTTTGATTTTCCTTCATCAGATCAGCATTACTTGCCTTTTATCAATTGAATTTGTATTAAAAATGAGGTTTTTAAATGAGCAGCATCTAATCCTTAAATTTGAGAAGTCATTACTGCCAATCATGACATGCCTGTTGACTTTAGGATCCTTCTCTGCTACTAACAAACAACAGTTGACCATTTGGTGTTGCCCAATTAGTAAGATTACATCCAGGACATGCTCTTGCAATGACCACCTCTCTCCACCTTTTCTCCGAATAGCTGAAACTGTTCATATACCGAATCGAGTCGTTCCCCGTCAACTCTCCGCTGATGAAGTTTGTGACTGGCTTGGAGATGCTGCTGGGGAAAGCTCAGGACTGGGAGACGGTAGCAGCCAAGCATGTGTCCCTGCAAGCTCAGCTGGGGAAGATTACGGAACTGGTGATAAACTGGAGGAAAATGGAACTGAGGTGAGGGGAAAAGATTCATTTCAGCCAATTCATGCAAGTGTTCTGTAAATGAAAGATATGCATCTGAAGTTAAACCCAGGCTTTGTGATTAGGTAGATTCTATTACACTTAATCAGTTGTGAGAAGGAACAGAGAAATTTTAAAGAGGAAAAACCAAGAAGCACATTCATTTGTCTCCATGGTGAGGCATTATTCTCATCTTTGTGTTGCTAAACACAATAGATTATGAAATTTTGTCATAAGTCAATCTTGTGCTTTACCAAATTAAACCAATAAACCAACAGTGAAGACACCAGCAAATTTTACTGTTTGAATGAAGATATTATAAGAGTAGGAATGTCTCAAATATTAATTGTTGTTTTCAAACTGTGGGGCACGTGGTGTGGGGCACTCAGACGCTGACACTGAACGGAGACCAGTGTTTCCCGATATTACCTGATGACGCTGTAACTGCTATTGTTTTAAGCCATTTCCTTTGATAATGAATTGGCATCACTGAGAAAGCTTATTCAGCAAACTTCCAGGTGGAACCCCCAATGTCTTCAATTTAAACACTGACTTTATTTTTGATCAGACTTTAAAAAGTACACAGATCTCTTTATTTTGTCATTACAGACAAGTTCTCATACCATTATAGTATAGTTAATTTCTTTGAAGTATGTTATTAGGGTCTCGTATCTCTCGTCTCCAGTCACTGGTCCTCGAGCTTTGACTCCGTGGCTTACAACCACCGGCGGCAGGTTTCCAAGTGGTGGTTCCACCTGTACAGCGTCTTGCAGAACACGACCCGGAGCCAATCGCTCGGAAACGGGGAGGTCCCGGATGGGGAGGATGAAGCCAGAGAGGAGTTGGACAGTCAGAGTTGGTTTTCAACCCTCCATAGTTTCATGGAGAGCTCCACCCTCGGAGACATGAACACCCGACTAGAAATGGTGCTGGCATTCCATCATCAACTGACCTTAACTTGTGAAGGATTTCTCTCAGGTTTGGTTCATATTTTGTTGTCAGGTTGATTTTTTTGGTTGAATTTATTTGCTGGATTTATTCTTCACCCAACTTTCTTTACTATCAGTTGCATCTTTCACATATGAAGCAATCGTTGATCATAGCAAGATTAAACAGTTCATTGCTTTTCATCATCGCTGCCGGATCAATAATAGAAAGAAAATTCTGTATAAAGAAAGTGGACTGTCGTAGTTACAGGTTTATCAGATTATGAAACTTATTTCACATTCATAAATCTGACAGAAACACAATTTGATTAATTGCTATAAACACAGCAACAACACATATGAAATATCAGTGCAAGTTTATCGCCAATTTAAGTTGAGAACAGTTTGTTATCTGGGTTATTAATTTCGGTATCAGATGTTTTTATCTGAAGTTGCTTTCGGAACGGTTAACTCTCATCTAAACTCACAGCAATTTGTTCTGATTGCAGACTCGGCTGTCCCTGCATCTTCCATTCTCTGGAACCTGTATCGGTATTACCAGCAATTTCTTCCTGGAGTCACAGAAGAATTGACCAAACAAAGAACTCCAGTGGAGAAAGAACTGAAAGTGAGATATGCTGATTCATTGTTATATCAGTCTTTTGTTCTTTATCTGGTATCGTGATGATACATTGGATCAAATCAGATGGAGATTCGTCCTGTTTAATCACCCTGTAATCTGATACATTTTTGTAGTTGCTTTACTTTAAGACATCATCTGCAGCCAATCCTTGTCACAATTTATCATTGCATACACAATAATTTGACATTTTACCGATGTCCTTTGTGGAAAGCTGACAAATTTTGTGTAATGGTGATACATCTCGTGGATGCGCACACACCGGTGTGTCTCGATCTCCTCGTAGACTCACAATTTACAAGAAGTAACAGATGGCTTGAAGGACATATTTGGTATGCACATAGCCTTTTGAGGACTACGACATTCATGTTATTTTTCATGGTTGTCAAATGTTGCCCGAAATCAGTGTACGGTTGAGTCTGAATCCCTTGCTGAAACAATACCCTCTGCATTATAATCTTTTTAGCAAAGGTTTGTGTGGATACGATAGCGGTTGATCTCACTGAAGAGATTGTTCTTCTCGAAGGTGAAAAGTCATTCAAGGCCAGCATGGATCAAAGGTTAAACAAATTATCATTGACCACATTCTTGCACTTCTTGCCTGTAGTTTTCAAATCCTCCAGTATCTAATGTTACATGTCATCCAACAATCAGTAAAGTCCCTTAAATTTTTTATTTTAATGTCAACAGGAGTTTGTAAAGATTAGCAGATGGAATGATATTAATTTCTGGGCCATGAAAGCTGCTGTGGAGAAGTCACACAAGACCGTGCACAAACTCTGTAAAAAATTCCAGGTGAGACTAATCAGAGAGATGTCGGCTACTCCCTTCGCTTTCTTTCGCAGATTGCAATCAGTGAAATATTTCAACTGTTATTTTGTCATTTGCTAAGTTGTTCACAACTAGTTTGCCAAATTAAATCAGAAAATATGTACTGGAACTTTGAAGTTTTCATAAGAATTAAGGTAGAGTCACTTTTGCTAGAAATGTGATTTGTTCACAGCATCCCCATATTACGAGCCCGGTGCTACTTAAGTTCTCTAGTCGATGAATGACGCGAACAAATGTAATTCTTGTCGTCAATTGTAGATGCTAACCATTTAGTTCTTGTGTTGTCTGCTCCTAGCACTGTAAAATATTGAATTGATAACCAGTACCACCTTAGCAACAGGCAAAGACCAAACATTATTCCTGTCTCTCCCCCTACATCCTTCTCATGGGGCTTTGAAATCGTCTACTCCTGGTATCTGTCTGTTATCATTTTGTGAAGCTGATGGGAAGGCCACATCTTGGAATTTGTATCTGGTATTTTTAACTAATCTTGCTCCAAAGTATGGCTCATAATACTTAGTATACAATATTTCTAAATTTAATTTTCTAATTTTTTATTCAAATCTTATATCATGGACCAACTGTTCACTTCTTTGTATAGTTAATTTCTATCTTCTCAAATGATTTCAGGCAATCTTGGAAAGTCCTGCCAAGTCTGTTTTTACAGAAGCAAGTCTAGCAGGCAAAGGCAACAGTGGCACAGATGAAGATCATTCAACTGATCCCGACCTGTTGCTGAAGGTGTTTGTCAAAACGTTTGAGGTTGAAGACGATGTCACTCTGTCCTTATCTTCGAACAGCCACGGAGCTTCCGACATTCCGGGACGGGACGAGCCGCAAGCGATTTCTTTTAATCCGGACTCTCTGGTTTCAAGATTGATGACTTTGGCCGGGAAAATGAAGCGCTTTTGCAAGAGATTGGTGAAGTCGTCTGCCTATGAGCAATCGATTAACAATCTGGATGACTTTGCCAGTGAAGTAGTTGTTAACTTGAAGGAACTGCAAGGTCTGGATGTGACAAAAGTAAGTGATTTCAATAAATGGTCACTTGAAAGCAGTCATCGAAACTTGACAATCGTAAAGACAATTTGAAAATGCTTGAATTCATGCATAACTGATTTAATTTGTTGGACTTAGTTGATATGAAACCTATGAATGTAATGATGTGTCATGGATCATACATTGCAGTCTCCTATCAGGATGGCTTTCAATTTGCAGTAACTGGTTGCTTCAAACATTCATAACCACACTACAAAAGTGAGGTCTCCTATTTAAGAAATCTTCACAAGAATTTTCCATAACCCATGTGAAAAGATAGGACTTACCAATTGCTATTGAGTGAAACACCAATGGATCTTTTAAAATATGTGCCACTTCTGGCTGTGGTTAATTCACATTTGTTTCGGAAATTCTTTCTTCTTATTTTCAGGATGCCGAGAAGGAGAAACAGAAGTCAGAAGCAAAACACATCAACCTGAGAAAAAGAAAAGCATTATCAGATCTCTTCAAGGCTTTGGCTTCTCTCGGTATAACCTCTTTCGCTTGCCTCTTGGAAGTATGAATAAAACATGGCATCTGAAATTACTTTACTTGCTTGAATCGATTTGATCTTTTCTTTGGTGGGGAGGGGATTGAATGTACCTTTGCCGCAATAGCAGGCAATGCTATAATTGATTGAGAATTATTTCTCAAGACCATAGTTGCACTTTTTCCAGCATTGCATTGGATTTAGTCTCGCTACAATTTTCAGCAATTTTAAATCTATTTCAAAGTTAGTTTTGGTATTTTTTGTGAGATTTCTTGTTTGTTTTGAGGAAGGCATTTGTGAATATGACGGTCAGAATGCTGTGGAAGAAGTCATCAGATCAAATCACTTTTTCTTAAATTTGCAGGTCTCTCATACCGTAGGGGACTTGTGACGAAAAATGAGGACATCTTGTTGGAGATGTTCAGCTTACCAAAGATAGAAACGAAGGCCTCGTCAAAATTAGTTGAGAATGTAGTCAAAAGGTGAGAAGATAATAATTTCATGCATTTGACACCAAAGAAATATCAAGCTTCAATTGACAAACAGATATTTACAGACAAGGGTTGAGCATGTATCCGGTCAGATTTTGTGTTTGTATTTGAAACTAACTGATCTGTTACCAATTTTCGAAGCAGATTTCAAGGTGAGGTTTTCGTTACAATGATTTTGCATCATCAAAACCCGGTTGGAGATTGTCTACAGCCTTAATAGACATTGTCTTCTCATCAGTATGAATGGTATTCGGTCCGCAAGCCAAGTAGTACCGAAAGATGGTTTTTTTAATAAGAGTTACAGTAGAATGTCAGATTAATCCAGAGAAATAAATGTCGATGGAGTTAATATCGGAGTGAAACTGGAAGGAGAAATGTTTGCTCTTAGGATCCTGTTGAAAAATCTGACTGATATGATTTGAGGATATGTATTAGAAGAGCACCCTAGACTCGGAAATATTGAAAGAGTGACTGCATTACAGAATATTCAAGCAATCTTAGGGAGAAACTTGATATTAGAAGTTGGTTCTTTTGTGATGCTATGTAAATTAGAAAGCATATGTAATGCCTACATTTGTTATGTTACATTTATAATTTGACATCGGTAAACATTGAATCACTTTACCTGCATTTGTTTAATGAGGACAAACTTCATAATGAGCTCAATAGATACAAGTAAATATTTCAGTGTTATTCAATCCACAAACTACAAAGATACATTTTATTGGGACATATAGATTTGAATTTTATATTAATTTTCTTTATGCAATACTTTTATCATGGAATATCAGTGTCTCCAGTGCCTTGCTTTTGTTTTTGATAAAGTCTGTGTGTAAAGTCTGTCAAAATACCAATCTTCCAGTCACAAATGTGCTTTGTCTCCATCAGCGAAAAAATCACCGCAGCAGTCGATACCAAGCTAGAAAAATCGGAGCGGTACTTCTTTCTCAATCACGCCAGGAAATCAAAGTTACTGACAGCTTTGGAGAATCCATCAAAGGTAACTCACAGACATAGTTCGTTTCTTTATTGTGGTTCATTGGTTTCTCATCTTCTGTTGCTGTAAGTCTTTTGTAGGCGTGTTTTAGTCGCCCTTTTGTTGTCACTTTTATATTTTTGTGTCTTTTTATTTTGCACCAGACCGAAAATTGGTCATGTATATGAAAGTAAATAAAAAGCTGGCTCACTTTAGAATAGGAAACTTTTGGAACAAAAAAACCGTCTTTGTGGAATATTACTTTGGTCATTGTTGCGAACATCCACTTTCTTCTATAAACGTTAACAAAGGACTTATATTATCCATTTGCTCTTTATCAGTCTGCGTGGGACTGATAATGTGGAACTAAAAGGAATTAATGTTGCCAGCTGTCAGAATGCCTGGATATTCTCTGTTGTGGAAAGGAAGTTAAAAGAATCCATTTCCTCTGTTCATAGCTCGTGAATCAATATCTGAATGAACTCTTTTCTCAGGAACTTGGCCTGCCAAACTTGGAACGCTGCAAGGGATTCAGTGAACACTTGTCACAGGTTACCCTGGAACAGAGAGAGAGGATAGGACAGGTTTCCAGACATCTTGAAACCCTCAGGTAGCAATTGAAGCAGAGCAAAGTCGATTTCGTCTTTCTTATCACTGAAAGTTAATTGAAAAAAATGATTTTTCATGAAGTATTTGCATAAAGGTGTACCCATTAAAATCGATTATTGCATATATTGTTTGTAATGTGATCAACAAATAATTATTGGGAATTAATGAACAGAGTGTAAATTACAGAGGATGTTATTATAGTTCTATTTGTCAGAAATGGAGACAAATTTCCCCACCTTTGAGCATTCTTACAAAAAAAATTGACTATGCATGTTTGTAACATGGGAGCAATGCCTTTTTTACCCCAAAATGTTCCCAAATTAGACCTTGGAGATGCAGGTGTGTAATTTTTTGGGATACAATTCCCCATAGAATAATTAAGAGCAAACACATTACCTTAAACTTTGGCTAATAAATTCTTTCATGTCACTTGTTCTAATGAATTTTAATGTATTTAGTCGTTTCTTGTCCGTTTTTTTTCAGTGACATCACTTCACAACTCTGTACCATCAATAGTTCCCTTGATGATGATTCAGTTAAACCCCTTCCACCTCAAGAGAAAACCAACACATGGCTGGATGAATCAAAACAGCTCATAGACAGATGTCTCTTGGCCGTCCACCAGTACCAGATCTTGTTGGAAAGCTGCCCAGAATTAACCGACGAGAAAGAGAATCACAGACTCGCCTCCCCTCGGCCCCCCGAGGAATTGTCGGTTTTCGAGAAGATGACCAGGGGGGATGACGATTGGGTGAAGGTGATGGACAGATTAAAGGTAAGTTGCTGAAATGAATTCTGAAAGGTTAATAATTGTGAAATTTCAGAATCAGAAATAAGTTTTGGAAGTGAACAAATGTATTTGCAACAATTCTCATCTTCAGATTATTCAGTCTAGTATTTTTGAAAGAAAAAAAAGTAGAGTTGACAAACTTTGTAACAAGCAGGTTGAAATTGAGGGTACAGAGACCTAAGCACTCTTTCAATTAAAATGTAATTCACCACTGGTGAAGATACCAGTTGGAGTATGTTGTCATACAGAGTTATTATAGTAGATGCTGCATGCAAAGCTGCCAGTAGAGAGATGGTCGTAGCTCCACAAATTACCTTTATATTTCTTGTATTTCCAGAGTGTGCGAGGGTCCCTCCAGGCTGTGAAACCAACTATTGATGCAAGACTGTCAGCAATCAGAGCCTGCAGTAAATCTGGAATCGCTCACCTTCTTTACTGGTAAGTTATGAAAATTACATCTATGTAATATGCCTCAGGAACTGTGAGTATTAATATCAGTTTACCAGAGAGGTCATAGTCTTCATCTCATTACCAATGTACGGAGAAAACTAGCTAACAGAATAGCAGTGTGTCACCAGTGCAGTCTCAAAAATGCGTGGACTTCGGAATTAGTCGTAAATGTGCTCAGATTTCAAACAGCATCATCGTCTTTGCCATTCTCAGGGTCGATCTGCCCAGCATGAGGCAATTAATTTGTCCAGTGTAGCAGTAGTCAGTTTACAAAGACACTTATATTGTAAGTCAAGCATCACTTCAGGATTAAATAGCAATAGTTCAGGCCTTGAAGAGCAGTTATTTTGCTATCTCTGGCAACCACAAAAATCTGTTGGAAGCTTATTGCTTATACTTTACAACTTCACATTGCCTGTCTACCAACTCATCAATTTTAGATCAAATTTGGCATCTTTTTCTCACACGTTCAATTCAGATGGGAAACAGTAGATTGGATAGTCTTGGATGAAAAACACATTTTACTGTAATCCCGCTTGGGATAGAACCCTGGACATCCTGATTTCATTCAAATGCCACCAACTTTATCCACTCAGCCATAGCATTGGTCATGATCATGGATTTAAGTGTGTCAATAAATTGCAGTAGTATCTGTGCAAAGTCAATTTTGAATTAGAGTACCAAGCTCTCTATTGTCTGGGTGAGGTTTATACTCGCAAGAGCTGGGTTTTTATTCACATTTGTACCAAGTTTTAATTTTAATTTTAGAAGAAATAGTCGTAGATTTGACTGCAAACATTGCATGGTTGGATTTTGGTTGTCAGGTCCGATGTAGAACTTGTTTCTAGGGCACATAAAAGTTTGGAATCATCGCATAAGATACTGACGGACTTTTTGCAAATGTTCTGGATGGAAAACCACCAGGAGTATGCCTCAACCTCAGAAGTCTTACTGCAACTCAAGAATGACCTGAAAGAAAACATGGACAAGTTTGAAACTTGGAAGAAAGGTGTGAGAAAGCAAAGGACTGATGCCAATAAGGGTACGTCGTGCACTGTTTTGTTCTATTTTAAGATGTGTGTGCTGTAGGTGTGATACAAACAGAATAATCCAATACGGATTGATAAACAGGAGCAGAGATTGACTGGGATTTGTTTGGAATCATGTCATGCTTATTCAGTAGATCTCCCCTCAATTGTCCTTATTAAAATCCCACCATCTTGCATTATGGTAGTATTTCATGAGCTGACTCAGCATCTTGCTCCATTGCTTGGATTTCATGAGTGGATGTCTCCTCCTATTGAGGAATATTCCTCCTCACATTGAGGAATATTCCTCCTCATTTTTTGGAATATTCCTCCTCATTTTGTGAAATAATCCTCCTTATATTGAGTGATATAGCTCCTCATATGAAGGGATATCACTCTTTATTTGGCATATCCTCCTTATATTGAGGGATATTCCTCTGCATATCATTCGACATTCCTCCTCACAATAATGCTTTATATTACTCTTAATATTGACTTAGGATATTCCTTCTCATGTCAGGTGTTATGCAGGGATTATTTTTTTTATCCTTAGCCCCCATGTTGCTGGTAATTCGTTGAAGCTTCATTGTTGTAGAGATTATGACAAACTGCCATATCAAAGTTGCCCTATCATGTTTTGTTTAGGGGTCCAGTGGGATTTTCTGTTTTCTTTGTTATTCCAAAGTATTCAGATACAGATTAGACATTCATGATTCAAATTTCCTTTCTTTCCCTCCAAATATTTTAATAATTTCAGATTTTCTGGATGAACCTGTGCAAAAGGATCTAACTGATAAAGTTGGTCAATTGCTCTCTGGACTTCTGTTAGCTATACAGAATCTGACCCAACTAAACCAGGCCAGACAGTCTCGACCAGATCTGAGCAAGGACGAAGAGATGGGTGAATTAATTTTATGTGTTGTTTGTAGATGCTGTAATGTCCTTTCGATCTAGGCAACTATCTACACGTGGGTCATGTTCATGGAATGTAGTGCTCTTATTATTTGTAATAATGACAAAATATTAATTTCATTGATTGTACTAATTGTTTGCAGGGGAAGTATTTCTTCTAAGGGGTTATAGAAAGGTTGCATCTGTGATATAGCATAGTCCGTGGAGTTCCCATGAATATTTACTGGCTATTAATGTGCTATCATTAAGACCTGACATGAGTGTAGGAATTTCAGTGCACCTTCCAAAGTGGCAGATATATGGAAGTATGAAGCATGCATGTATAGGATTCCTTTTGAGCAGTCTTAAAACCTTATGTGTCCTCTTTTTACAATTTGTGAAGTTCCATTGCTTCACAGTCCCACCAGGTCTGTCACAGATTTTGAGACTCACAGGCATGATAGCCTTGGTAGGTCTGTCACTGTATTTTAGAGCCTTCCAGTGATGCATCCCGTTTCATCCTTTTGTAATAAATGTGAAAGACACTTCTCTCGATGAAGTACTGACGACTTTTCTTTTTCTTCATTATCAGAGCAACCTCTCGACGAGGACAAACAACTGACTGAACATCTCGGTACCATACTTGGAGCTGACGTCTTGAATTTGGAGCTGCCGAAAGCTGTCAGACTTGCGTCAAGCCTTCTTTCAAGCATCAAGGATGCCAGCGAAGAAAGCCAGGTAGGGCCATCCAGGATTCTGTTTTGCCTTTCTCTTGAGACACACAGTTGCCTTTTATTTAAGTTGGAAATTCATGGAAGAAACATGTGGTAGTATCTTGCAGACTGTGTTTAATGGCACACCTGCCTGGAGATATTCTTGTTGCTAAGATAAAATGTTAATTCAGCTTTTTGTCATGTAAAGGGCAGTGAATGATTGGAAACTGGTACAGGGGAGTGGTCAACTGTAATAAGATGTTGCCCTGTAGCAAACTTAAAATCTTGATTATACAGAATATTGTATGATTAACACAACCAATAGCAGTGGTTGCGTGAATTAGCATTCAAGCATTGCATGAACAAAATAGTTTAAACTAGGAATAAAAGTCATGCGGTAGTAGCTTCCATTAGTTTTGAGGTGCATGTGTCAAGCTTGGAGTTAAGGGCTGCAAAGTGCTTGGACTTGAGTGTTAACTGGTCTGTTTTTAGTAATTTTAGATTTTGTTGTGCAGTCACTAAAAGAAATTTCCCAATTTGTAACATGCACATTTCTAAGGAACCTACCTGTCATTAACAAAACAAAGCAATGTACAAGATGCAGAATTGACAGGGATTAATTATCTTCAAATAAATAAAGAAAATTAACAATTGCTTATATATCTGCAGCATTTTTGAAGTTCCACAATTTGTTTGTTCGTCTCTCCCTTCTTTAGATCACAAGAGATTCTGTCATAACTATTCTGAAGTTAACTCCCATCATGAGACATTACCTGAAACTGTCAACTTACTACTTTGTGCAACTAGTCGGAGCACATAAGGCCTCCTGTAAACTTCAGTACATCTTGCTTGGAATCTTCAATGAACTAGCAGAGAAGGTAAAGTACTTTGAGAGTAAAGTAAATTGTAAAGTAAAAGATTGTGATGAAAAGACTCCATACAGCTGAGAAATGACACATTGTGAGTTCTGTTGGTTGTGTGCAATAGTTGTAATTTGAAAGCGTGTACCTCTTAACAGTGAAAAATTCACAGCTAAAAAGATTTCTTTTTTAAATCTTGGCAAAGTGAATTCTAACTTCTCACTTTTCTCCCTTCAATCTATGCAGTAGTGTATGTTTGGTAAACATATTTTTTACCCTCTGATTACTAAAATCCTGCAAGTTGATTTTTGTTTTTTTTATAGTTACATACTCATAACATTCACAGTCATCTGCTTCTGTTAATGTGTGATTTGTTGACATCCCAGCAAGGAGACACATCACAAAGAGTGAAACTTTGATGGATCTCTTATTTGGTGTATTGATGTATCACATACTAGGGCAAAGAGGCTTAAATTGAAATATGGTATAAAGTGTGGTTTAACAGTATTACTTTGATATCTCTTCTTTGCAGCTCTGAGGCCAAAGATGTTGTTTCTTTCTAAATGATGGAAATGTTTGATTCTTCAAAATGAGAAAACTTGATTATGTATCATGGTATATTTTGCTCAATGACCACGTTGCTGTATTCTAGTTTGATTAACCTTGAAGGGAAGCAGATACAAGATTTACTTTTTTTTTAATAATGTTTGCATCAACCTGTTCCTATTTTTCTTTACATTTTTTTTCCTTTGTGGGGCGATTCCTTCCTCCTTGTTCTTCTTCTCAAGGTGTCTGTTTATATTTATCACTGTTCTCACTTCCTTCAGGGGTTTTGTTTACCTGAGGAATTCTCCGACGAGTTGTCTGGGGAAGGAGCGACAGAGTTTGCCGACACGCAGGGGGGAGGCGTAGGTGAAGGTGAAGGAGTTAAAGATGTCAGCGATCAAATAGAAGATGAAGAACAGGTTCGCAATGTTCCTACAGTAATTTTCTTTTGTTTCATGTAACAATTGTTTACTGCATTGTTTTGTTTCTTGTCAGAGATCTGACTTCACAAATTTCATCAACCCTTTCGCATCCATTTACATAAGATTACGTATCTTGAAGAGTTTCCGTTCACAGCCACTTAGTTACTAGTACGTAAAATTTCAATGTTTCTCTTTATGTTGTTGGCTGAAAGGTGTGGTGTCCAAGTAATGGACACTGGCTGTGAAAGGGTTAAGAGGATTGAGTTGATGCTTTGTCATTAAAACACAGGTTTATATTACCTGGTTTTATATTGCATCAACATAGCTGATAAAAACTACATACAAGCAAGAGAAACTTTTCTTTTTGGTATCAAATGTAGAAAAAACTTACTGAGAAACTTTTGTGAACTCATCATTCTATGGAAGTGGTAATCATTTTTCAGGAGCCGCTGCATTAGTTGTCTTTTGCAAAATTTACATCTCTTATTTGTTAGTCTTTTTAAGTTTGATTAAATGTCTCCATAAATCAGTTTAACCATTCATTATACTGTGTTTGGATAATTTTGATCTATGCTATTATTGAATATTTAATATGATTGCTGAATTTTTGCAGAACTGGTACAAATACATGCAATTGTGTGTGATGTGACAGGAAGGTTCAGTTTGTCATGTTGTGTTCCCGGGGTTTTCATGATCAACAAGTGAATGTCATGCTGCTGTTGTGTTTGTAATCAATCTGAAAAGGATATTATTTGTAATTTTTTGAATTCCCCTTTTGTTTATGATGGCAGATCCAGGATGTACAGAAAGAAGGAGAAGAGAAAAGTAAAGAGGAACAGAACCAAGATGATATTCAGGATGAAGAAAATGGCATCGAGATGTCAGAGGACTTTGAAGGAAAGTTGCACGACCTCGAGCAACAAGGTAAAGTAGATGAAAACGACCTTACCTAATCGATGTGTGAAGGGCATTTTTGTTTGACTAGATGGAAGATAAAACTGTAGCTATGATGATTTGAGAGTAGTACATCATTCTCTTGGAATAATTTGCCCTCTAGAATGTTTGAAACCAAAAGTTTACATGTTGATAGTAGTATGTAAGTAATGATGGTGATTAAATGATACATCTTTGGTGAGAAGAAAGCACAAATCTCAGTGCTGATTGCAGTTAAATGCCTATAGACAAGTTACTTCTTTTTTATTGATGATTTGGAAGGAGATGCATATCAATGCGAAGGATTTCAATGCATTTTATGGTGGGGTCCGCTCGATGTTCCCATGGTTCATCATTCCCAGGGTTCGACATTCCCCCTTTTGTATTATTTCAATGCTTGCCGATGAGTACAAGGTTCGTTACTCCCAGGGTTCGATGTTCCCAGAAATTTTTCTGTCAGTCAGGTTCAGTCTTCCCCAGGGTTCAATGTTCAGTGTCCCAGAGGTTCGATGCCCCCCGAGGTTTGATGTTACCATGATTAGATGTTGTAAATTACACCCAAACATATAACAAGTTCAGTCGTCGAAGGAATCCCACCTTTCTCTAATGTGCGATATAATTTTAAAACGGCCCATATTTTGTCATTTGTCTGAAATTGGGCAATTTTTTTCCCTCTATTTTTAATTTTCTGTGGATGAATCTATTTTTTGGGCAAAGATAGTGGAAGATGTAGGAATTTCTTAGAGATGTGCCCAGGTGTACCTTCATATGGCAGGTGAGATACAGGGACACAATAACTCTGAGGAGTTAGTGATGTATGTCATAAGCCGTAGATGTGGTAAAGAGAGGATAAAAAAAAAACAACTGTCAAGATCTCAGTTATGTTTGCCAGTTGGTGGATATGTGATTTGGAAATTGCTTCATGTCGAGGTCACAGAATCCTTGTCCAATAATTGGTTTCAATATTTCTAAATTTTTCTTTTCGTTGTCATCCCAACCTTGAAAATTTCCATATTCTTTATGAAGGTCAAATCAGTGTAATACTGGCAGTTTCTGCTGTTTTTTCCTTTTTGTACAGAGGCAGGATCTGATGAAGAACAAGAGGATGAAAATGAGGAGGAACTGGACAAACAGATGGGGGATGTGGACCAACCAGATGCTGATAAACTGGACGAGAAGATGTGGGGGGATGAAGAAGACCCCGAGGAAGACGAGGAGGAAGAAGAGACAGAGAAAGAAAAGAAAGAGGAACAGGGCGATGGAGATGAACAAGAACAATCGCAGCTGGTAGCCAAAGATGACAACATGGGTGAGGAACTCAGCCAACATACTCAAAACAATAACGCTTTGCTCTCTTATATCCATATTTATCGTGGTTGTTGTTCTTGACAGGGTAGCAAAAGTTTGGTAAGAGGCTAGTCAAAAGATGGGCCAATGTCACTGTTGTAAATCTAACTGCAGTCCTGTGTCTTTGAACATTTGTGCCACCAGTCTGTTGTTGGGAACATAGATGAAATTTGGATTTGTTATCAGGTCACACAGATTTTCTGCTTCTGAACACATCAACACCTTGCCTTGATCACCTGTGAACTAAGGGTCACATGTCAGCATTTTGTGTTAACCACACACTGCTCTTGTGAGCAAAGGGAACATCCTGCTGAGTCAGTCATGACACGATGTAAGCAAAACATCAACACTCTTGTCATGTTTTGTAAAACCGATTGTGACCAATATTTTGTTTACTGTTTGCTTGTCTCTGTCTATATCATGGCTGACTGAATCAAGAAACACACTTTCTCTCTACAAAGCAATGTGGTGGTTATGATACCACCCAAAATAATAGATAAAAGCAGCTCTGATTTTATGGAATAGGTGGTGGTCTCATATTTGGATTTTGGGCTTTACGACTAGATTTTTTAATGTTTTATTCTTTTTCAGGTGATTCCCCAGATGGAGATGATAAGGAAAAGAAGAGAAAGGAAGACCAGACAGAGGAGGAGGGATTGGAACCACCAGAACCCAACACCCTGCAAGAACCATTTGATGAGGTATCCTTAATGCATCTGTCATGATCCATTCCTTTAAGAAAAAGACAATATTCAAAGGCTTAACAGTTGATGGTTGCAAATATTTACCCCTTATTTTGTGAATCGCTGTCAAAGGGAAAACTGCATCCTTGCACTATTGTTATGTTATGTTATGAATGTTTTTTGTGAAGGTATGGTAGCAGTGGACTTTGTGATGGTATGTAATACTGGTCAATTTATATTATCTGCTATGGTGGTCTTTTGAGATGGTATGCTGTTGTCTATAGTAATGTTCTGTTGTGGTGGTCTTTTGTGATGTTCTATTCAATATGGTGGTCTGTTATGGTGGTTTATTGCAAAAGGTATGCTATGATTAACTTTTTGCGATGCTATGGTGATCTTTTGTGAAAGATATGTTATTATGATCTTTTTTTGATGGTATGCAGTGTTCCCTTTTTAAAAAAATCTCAGTGTAAATATGACGATCAGGACTTTTATTACACTAGAATATAAATTTTGGTCATAACTTTCAACATTCCTGGCATAAATTTAAAGAACTAAAGTAAAGACAATAGTAAGTCTGCTCTAATCTCATGCCAGGTATGTCATGGTCTTGTCAAATTTTCATTCACATTAGAAATCTGTCGGTGTAAATACAAATGGAGGAATGTACTCTCATACATCCTTTGAATTTATTCCCGTGTAGACATGTACCACTAGGGTGTAAAGAAACGATCGTTTTTGTTTAAAATGGAAATGTTGATGGTATGTTACGGTGATGCATTATTGTTGTCTGCTATGTTGGTTTGTTGTGAAAGGTGTATTACAATAATCCTTTTTGATAGTGTGTTGTTGTGTCTTTTGTGATGGTATGTTATGGTGTACTATTGTGACTGTCTGTTATGGTGTCGTCTTACTAATATAAATAACAGATGTGTTTGCATATTTATCAAAGAAAGAACAGCATCCCCTCAGTGCAACAAATCATTTAAAGCTAGCCTTTTTGGTCAATCCTATGTATCAAAACATATTGTATTACTTTGAATAAATCTAACATCTAACCCACTTCTAATTTGGTCGTGTAGTATACCTGTTTCCATTCCGATTTAATACCTTGACGAAAGTGGGGATCGTATTCTCTTGTTCGTGCCTTAAAAATGCTCCAACCCCTTGTATACTTTTTACTGAGCGAGTAGATCAGGAGGGAATGTCTCATGATGAAAAGTAGGGATTTACCCTTGTAGTTATGCTCGTTAAATTACTAAACATGGTTTACCTGTCTGTGTCATCAGACATTCAATTTTTTTTTTCTGAGAAGCTAGCCTCCACAGGAAAGTGGTACAAAAAAATGATTGTCCAACACCCTAGTTTCCATTCTTCCCCTTAAAATAACTTCGTGCAATTTGTCCACAAGTTCCTTGATCTCAGACAACATCCCACATTTGCACTCAATTACTCCATTCAGTTGCGTGGCTCATCTGTGCCAGCATTTGTTGTGAATTGTATTCAATAGATAAAACCAGTCACGTTGGGTAAGGTTTCAGTATCGACATGTTTGCATCCGACTTTCTCGTTTGTCACAGAGCGAAATAAACGACGATGAGATCGACCCCAGCAGGGCCAATGACCCCCCTCCAGAACCAGTCCCAGAAGACATGGACCTCCCCGATGATCTCGATCTCGGAAAAGGAGATGAGAATGAGGAGGAGCTGAGCGGAGACGATGAAGGTATGAATGAAGGTGTGACTTTACGTCGATAAGAAAAAAAAATTAGGCATATGCCAACATTTGCTTTTCCTGTGAAGTTGTGGTTGCAAAATTTTAGTTTGTAAAAGTGATTCATCCACCTTTAGAAATATGAGACATTATGTGATCACGGCAAAATCAATGAAAGATACTTAAGTCAGTAGAAATCTCTGCTGTCGTGAATTAGTTTTTTTTTTGAGCAGTAATTATGACAAAAAATGGAAATGATCACAAAAATGCAAAACCCCAAAAAAGTCTACTCAATATTTCCCTTTTTCATCTCAGAGAATCCTCTGGACATTGAGACACCTGTTCAGGATGTTGAGGAGGGGGAGGATGAGAAACCTAAGGATGATCATGGAGATGATGAAGAGGACAAGAAGAAAGAGGAGGAGGAGGAAGAAAGTGCAGATGGAAATGACATGGAAGGAGTAGAGGAGGGAAAGGAAGAAGAGATGGCCCAGGAACCAAAGCCAGATGAAGAAAAAACAGATGTGAGGCCTTTAAATCAATATTAACATATGCTCAGTGATTTACAAAATTAACTGAAAGCCCCAATTAAATTTGTATATAGAAATGTTCACCCTCCAAAATGACTATCGAACAAAAACTAGGTATGTCAACTTGAGGAAGATTGAGAAGCTTCTGAAACCCACTCAGATGTGTCTTTCTATCTTCTTGTTAGAGTAATTTCTCCCCCAAATAGGAATGTTAAATTCCCTTTGCTGAATGATATTGCAAATGACATCCTTGTAATGAGTACAGCTGTCAGATGTACCATCATGACATTCTGTTGATATTACTATTCACCCACTTTTTTTAGTCCTCCAGTTCTTTTGTCCTAAAAGTCATTCCACCGGTGATGTTTTTGTTTGGGAAACACAGGACAACACCCCTTTTTGACATTCAAATTCTTTGTTTCAAAGTCAGACCGGTGTATAAACCAAGACAATATCAATTCATGTAATCAAAATAGAGAAAACATTAATCTGCACCTGCTCTTGGAAGCAGAATTGGGAAATGACATTGCAATAACTATTTATTTAAGGGGAGGGGGGGAGGAGGAGTAAATAGTGAAATAGTCAACTGGGATGGAGAAGTGTAGAAATGAAGATTTTAACTTTTATGAGTCAAAAGGCAAAAATGAATAAAGTTACACTTGTAAATAAATATTTGATGGTTTGTATCTCTCAGGTGGAAAATGTAAGATAATCTGGGTTACAAGGAGCTGTGGAATTTTAATAGTTTGATGTGATTGGGCAGTGTGTGGAATGAAAACAATGTCGATGACTGCCTCCAGCCAGTCTCGTCATCGGAAAATTGGTCTCACTTCCTTTTGCATTTTCGTCAAAGGCTCAAGAAAAGGCAGAGGAACAAGAGGAGGATGATATGAAAGACAGCTATCTCCCAGATAAGTCACACGAGATGGAGCACATCCCCCAGGATGCCGAAAATTCCGCAAAATCCGCCGAACAGACGGATGACATCCAAACGTCCGAGCCTGTGTCTACGGAGGAGGCAGGCATGACTGACGACAAATCCCCCGAAGAGGTAGGTCTCAAACTGAAAGGTTACACTTAAAATTCTTAGGGAAAACAGTAAAAAATGAAATTTTAACATAGCAGTAAAGAGTTACCCCTCTCTCAAGTACCCCTCTCTCAAGAAAAAAAAGGGCCAGAAAACTGAGATCCATAAAACAGGTTCTTTAATTTAAACTTTCCTGCATAGATTTCTTGTATGGAACGTTATAAGGAATATGACGTTCTCTATGCTCTTTAATAATATCAAAAAAAAGGATTTACATAATACCTTATATCAGGAGGCATTTCCAGAAGATTTTATTTTGAACCCAGTGTTTGGAGAATTCAAGTCCTTGTAGTAAGCTCATGAACAATGCACATTTGCTGGATAGAGAAGGTTACTTCTGGACATCTTCGTCTAGGGAGTTTCGTGTCTCCCTCAACATATCTTTCCAGTCAATGCAATCTTTCAAGGCAATGCTTGGATGAATTTTTGGATGAAGATGATGTTGTCTTGGTCTTTCCATGTATCACTTCTAACCCTGACAAGAATCTTAGCTTCCTGATCAGTAACTTATACCTGCAATAACATTATGACCTTATGGATCAATTAATGTCTTTAGTGTACATGTCTTGGAATGTTATGGCAACATCTGGGATGGAAGTTTTAAAACCTTACAAGAACCATTGCTACTGATGATTAGACACTCAAGTAAAGATAACTGATTATTTTATAGTGTAACAGATGGTGGGTGTGGTCCACCACAAAGTTCAAAGGTGACAATGTGGCTACTTGATTCAAAAGGTTGGCCCTCCCCCAACCCCTTGAATTTGCAAGGAGCAAATTGTATCCTCTATTCGTATGCTCTAGCATCTAGTTTTAAATATATCATTCTTAAATTTGAAAGATGCAGGTTGCATTCTCTGTGTAGATGCTTTAATAATAAGATGAAGAGCCATTTTAACAATGAAGTAGGATCTTTAAATTTGCTACAAGCAGGTTTGCTTTTTCTGTTCATATGCTTCACTAATTAGATGAAGAGGCATCTGGCTTTTAAAGTGGCATCCTCAGATTTGCACCCAGCAGGTTGCTTTCTCCGTTCATATGCTTTACTAATTAGATGAAGAGACATCTGGCTATTAAAGTGAAATCCTCAGATTTGCACCAAGCAGGTTGCTTTCTCCGTTCATATGCTTTACTAATTAGATGAAGAGGCGTCTGGCTATTAAAGTGGCATCCTCAGATTTGCACCCAGGAGGTTGCTTTCTCTGTTCATATGCTTTACTAATTGGATGAAGAGACATCTGGCTACTAAAGTGGCATCCTCAGATCTGCATGAAGCAGGTTGCTTTCTCTCTTCATATGCTTCACTAATTAGATGAAGAGGCATCTGGCTTTTAAAGTGGCATCCTCAGATTTGCAAGGCGGTTGCTTTCTGTTCATATGCCTTACTAATTAGATGAAGAGACATCTGGCTATTAAAGTAGCATCTTCAGATTTGCACCCAGCAGGTTGCTTTCTCCGTTCTTATGCTTTACTAATTAGATGAAGAGACATCTGGCTATTAAGGTGGCATCCTCAGATTTGCAAGGCGGTTGCTTTCTGTTCATATGCTTCACTAATTAGATGAAGAGACATCTGGCTATTAAAGTAGCATCTTCAGATTTGCACCCAGCAGGTTGCTTTCTCCATTCTTATGCTTTACTAATTAGATGAAGAGACATCTGGCTATTAAAGTGGCATCCTCAGATTTGCAAGGCGGTTCCTTTCTGTTCATATGCTTTACTAATTAGATGAAGAGACATCAGGCCATTAAAGTGGCATCCTCAGATTTGCACCAAGCAGGTTGCTTTTGCCGTTCATATGCTTTACTAATTAGATGAAGAGGCATCTGACTATTAAAGTGGCATCATCAAATTTGCACGAAGCAGGTTGCTTTCTCTGTTCGTATGCTTCACTAATTAGATGAAGAGGCATCTGGCTCTCAAAGTAACATCCATTAATTGACTACAAGTGGGTTGCTTTGTCTGTTCCTATGTTTAACTAATTAGACAAGAGGCATCTGGCTAGTAAACTAGCATTCTTGAATTTGTTACCTGTGTGTTGCTTTCTCTGTTTATATACTTTACCAATGAGATGAAGAGGCATCTGGCTATTAAAGTAACATCATTGAATTTGCTACAAGCAGCTTGTTTTCTCTCTTCACATGCTTCACTAATTAGATGAAGAGGCATCTGGCTTTTAAAGTGGCATCCTCAGATTTGCAAGGCGGTTGCTTTCTGTTCATATGCCTTACTAATTAGATGAAGAGACATCTGGCTATTAAAGTAGCATCTTCAGATTTGCACCCAGCAGGTTGCTTTCTCCGTTCTTATGCTTTACTAATTAGATGAAGAGACATCTGGCTATTAAAGTGGCATCCTCAGATTTGCAAGGCGGTTGCTTTCTGTTCATATGCTTTACTAATTAGATGAAGAGACATCAGGCCATTAAAGTGGCATCCTCAGATTTGCACCAAGCAGGTTGCTTTTGCCGTTCATATGCTTTACTAATTAGATGAAGAGGCATCTGACTATTAAAGTGGCATCATCAAATTTGCACGAAGCAGGTTGCTTTCTCTGTTCGTATGCTTCACTAATTAGATGAAGAGGCATCTGGCTCTCAAAGTAACATCCATTAATTGACTACAAGTGGGTTGCTTTGTCTGTTCCTATGTTTAACTAATTAGACAAGAGGCATCTGGCTAGTAAACTAGCATTCTTGAATTTGTTACCTGTGTGTTGCTTTCTCTGTTTATATACTTTACCAATGAGATGAAGAGGCATCTGGCTATTAAAGTAACATCATTGAATTTGCTACAAGCAGCTTGTTTTCTCCATTCATATGCTTTACTAATCAGATGAAGAGGCATCTGGCTGTTAAAGTAGCATCCTTGAATTTTTTCCCCTGCAGTTTCCCACTGTGTCCTTCTTGATTTAGAGACTTTTGGCTATTTTAGTTTTAGCTTTGTCTTTGCAACTAGTAGATAACCTGCTCTCTTCATGTGCCTCACTAATTAAATGACAATACTTGTGTTACTTCGTAAAAACAGATGACATCTTGGCTGTTTGTGTTCTCCTTTTGTGTGTATTGTCATTGATGTGTTTGCAGCTTAAGAAGTCAATAACAAAATGTATTTGTTCTCTTTGATGTAAGTTTTGATTTTAACTGTGTTGGCAATATTAATTGCCCTCAATGTAATACCAAATGTGCAATTTGAAGTTTGCTTTGTGAAGTTTGCCGCAAGAGGTATCTGCATTTTTCAAATTTGCATTCACAGATTGGAATCAATTTCTTAGTTCAATGCCTCAAACTGACTTGAAACGTTGTCTTCTGTTTCAAAATATCAGAAGTTGCTTGTCATTGGGGATTTTGAATGCTGTAACAGAGTTTCCATCTGCTTTATTCCTTAGAAATGTTGTGAAATTTGGTGGCTTGAAGCTTTTCTTTATTTCAATGGCCAAATGTTCCAAACATCTTAGAATTCTGTACTCACACAGTGAAACACCACACTTATAATAAACAAGTATATAAATTTGAAAGAATCCAAAGTGATATTCTATTCACTAGAGCACATCAAAAGTACTGTAACAACTATCAAACATTAAAATTAATAGAATTAGCTGAAATGTTTACTCTTCCCAGGAAAAAGCCGCAGGGCTGTCTGAATCTCAGCAGGACAGTGGCCACGAGGGTGCCGTAAACTCTAAGACTGCCATTTCGACTCAGACACAACAAGAACCGTCGACGGCAAAACGAAAGCCTGGACACTCAGACACAGACAGAAGCTTGGGACAAGAGGAGAAAGGGGCAAAGAGGCTGAAGACAACGGATGCTGTGGATGAGAAGGGAGATCAGCCGCAAGATGAGTCCAAGGTTAGAAGGTTTCTGTTGATGAATTTTAACAGAAGGCAAAGACAGGATTGATATGTGTGGTTTGATATAAGAAATTAAAGCAGGATGTGCCACTATCCCTGTGCTTTCAAAGTGCACCAAACGACTGACTGTGCCTCTTGCAGTCGCAATAACTGTAAAACCACTCTGCTGTGGTCTATTTGTTTAAAACTTATTGAAAAATATTGCCAACATTCGAGAAGATTTCAAACTTTACCAGAATCTTGTCCTGTGGTAAATGCACTCAACTTTCATGCAAGTAACCACATTTATCTCTTTGCAAAGGACTTGAGCCAAAAGAACTAAATCAGCCTTCTTCCCACTGTAGCTTACACTCTACTTAGTGAAATTCCTGAAAAAAACACATACATAACATAGCTGTTGCTTTCGAAGTTGGTATCAAATGGAAGAGAAAGCTGGAAGAACGATAAGGCAAATTTGTTTACATCACAGAGCTCATTCTGCTTTAAGAGTATCAGCAATTGGGAACGTTGGTCTTGTTTACTGAAAAATGTCAATAGACTTTTAGGAAGGCAAACAAATATACATAGTACTTGAGATTGATCAAGTAAATAACCTGAATTGCTTGCTTTCGACCCAGAATGAAAAAACAGAGAGTGACTTGTATGAACATCTCAAGGACTCTCAGTCCCACTACGACGTTCAAGCCATCGACACGGCAACTGAAGAACAGGCGCAGGAAGCAGGAGTAACCAAGGACACCCTAGATGAAGACAAAGAGGATGCAGTTGGTGAAGGAGAGGACGAAGAGATGCCTGTCATGGAAGAGATGGAATTGATTGAAGAGGTACAAGAGTACTATTAATGAAGTAATGGTCCAGACCACTTTCCCCTTACCACATCTCCCTCCCCCCTCATCCTCTGGCCTATTGCTCATCTGGAAAACTCTTTTAAGTTTCTCACTGACCATATGTCTAGGGTGCATTACGCAGTAACAATATCATAGTAGCATTGATCCCCTGCCACCACTGACCACCGTCCCCTTTTTTGTCCCCTTTTTTGTACACGGTTGTATACTTCAGAGCTAAGGGACATGTAGCAGATATTCAGTCAGGTTTTTCTCCTTGAATAGAAAGTATTACCCCTCATTTCTTTTACAAGTGATGAGCTTATCAAGTCAGTGACATTTTGAATGTTGCTTGGCTTTGTTTGTTTAACATTCTTAAGTTGCATTCAGTACTTGTTTATTTCCATAAAGCCTAACGCCATCCTTATCTTAGTCATCAATAGTAATCCATATATGCATCAATGAAACAATCCATTACTGCCTATTGAAAGTCTCATCATGAAGTAGCTGGCTGCTGATTGGCCGCTCATAGAGTTGTTGTGTTTTTGAGATCTCACCATCCCCTTTAATTCATCATCTTCAGTGATTATAGTTTTTTTTTATCTCAATACATTACATGTATAGAGATATTGTCACTGCTATCAGGACATGCTGATATTCTTTCAAAATGATGTCAGGGTCTCGATCCATTGTCCTTGTGTATCAAACTTCTCCATCATGCTTCTATGCATGTAAGCAAAAGATGCTACTAGTTAAGGTGTGAAAAAAATAGGAACAGTAAGTCTTATTTGCAAGTAATGGACCAAAAAAAAAAGACCTGAAACTTGTGAAAGGTTGATCTTTTTCCACGGTTTTGCACACGACACTTGCATAAATTATAGATGTTTCTGTCCTTTGTTTCGATTGGTGGGCCCTGGGCAGTAACTCTCCTCCTTTGATTTGCTGTGATTGATGTGCGTCATAGTAAAGGACAAAAAGGTATTTAGGTTTTTAACTCAATTGTGTGTATTCTCAAGTTCAAAAGAAGAATGATATCAAGAATGTCGTGAAAGAAGTACAAAAGATGAATGTAAGATGCCAATTGTGCATTTAATTTAATGCTAATGCTGTAAGACCCACGAAATTGATTGACGGTCAGCTGTTCAATCAGCTGAAAGGTACAGTATTTCATTGATTGTATTAGGCGATTCCTGTTTAGTAGCATTCCCCTAAGAACAGCAGTTAAGTCAACTAATCCTTTAATAATAAGCTTGCTCAGAACCATGCTTTGATTCCAGGTGTTTAGCCACCGGCATTCTCAGAGAAGGTTAGCCAAAACTTGTATCAACTGTTTAATTGACATAAAAGAATGCATTTACTGTGTTACATTGTTACAATGAAAAGCATGCAAATAACTAAGTGGCAGAAGTCTAATATTTTGTCAACACCAGATACACCAACCAGATTCAAACTTCTCTAATTGTCGTTTTCAATTTCTTCAGTCACGTCTCCAACATATTCTGGACACTCTTACAAAGAAGCATTAGTTAAACAGAAGTACTGAGATACAGCAGCTTTGCTGCTCTAGTCCATTTTCTTTCATATTTCTTTTTTTTCCCTTGCATCAGCATCATTTAAACATAAAAACAATGACCGTATCAGCATGTTAATAGTTATGTTTGCTAGTTGTATCGCAATAAACTTGAAACACTTCCACAGAAGCAGGTGGAGAAGACCGTGGAGGGCCAGAGGTTCCCGAGCGGGAAATCGGAGATGGGAGAAAAGAGGCAGGAAGATGGAGAGGAACCATCTCCAGATGTTCAGAGTCAAGATGATGGAATTAATCAAGGTAGTCGAACTAAGTAACGAATAGTTTTAGTTCCACTGTGGTTCGCTATAGGTACCTGTCTTTCATTAGTTAATGGGCTTTAGACTTGTGTCTTCAATATCACTGTTCTGTTCCTTTCTTTACATTAAGCTAGACAAGTGAACTACTCATATTAAGGGGTATTTTCAACTTTTCATCATGGGTTTTGCTTTCCCAATTTATTGTATTTATTTTTCCTATCCTTTGGTTAACGTGAAATATTTGGTGGACTTCTTATAAAAGGCTGCATGTCTACTGAAAGTGTCGAAATATTGGTTTTGACACCAAAACTTTCAGGAAGGATGAATGCTCTTTGGGGGGCTTTCTTGACACACACACACACACACAAAAGAAAAGATAATCAGAAAAAAAAGTCAATAGAAATTTCCTTTTAGTATAAGATTTTTTCACATGATGATCAAATCATGAGAAATGACTTCTTTGGTTTTGGTTTTAGATTCTTCATCTGGTAGGACAGAGGATGCGACTGCATCATCTGCTCATACCAACCTCATGGAGGAGAAGGATGCTGCGATACCAGAGGTGGTCCTGAGCAACTTGGAAGATGTCGAAGAGGTCAGAAACACTATCGAGAAACAGCTCAGTCTCTTGCACCAGGGAAGCACACAAGAGGTATCGTTGTCATGTCTGCAATAAATATCAGTAGGCTTTAGTTATTCACATTTTAAGCTACTTAAAGTATGTCTTCCCTTTGAGACCTGAATATATACAAATTACAAAAATAGTGAAGCATTGAGAAGTGACTCATATTATATGCCAGATATTTTTAAGATGGTTTTAACTGTCTACGATCTCCTTGATCTTTTTGGGCCCTTTGCTGAAAATATCGGTACCCATGAAGTATGTCTCATTTTTCATATATAGTAAAAGGAAGAATTGTTTGTCTCTTCAGTAAAGTGTATTGTCCCATTTAACACCTCAGGAGAAATACTTGATTTGTCATTCCAAGAGGATGTTAGGACTGAAACACTTTCAGAATAGCTTTAAGTACTAACCTTAAAATTCCACGTTGAACTGTGATCGAAGAGAGTTTGCAGTGCTTTAGCTAGACTAAACCGTTTTCAACGTCAAGACACATCATTTTGTCAGGTGAGGGACATGGTGTCATTATTTGGCTGATGATGTGCAACCAACTTTTTGGTGATGACATTTGCCTTTCATTTTGTCTTCTTTTTTTTTTGTATGTTAGGACCATCAGATGCAACAGCTGTGGCATGAATGTGAAGCCGTGACCTCCGGTCTTGCAAGGGAACTATGTGAGCAATTGAGACTGGTTCTAGAGCCGACGCAGGCTTCAAAACTAAGGTGAACGTGTGCCTCGGTAGAATATCTGGCTGTGTTGAATTTTGGTCTGCTGGTTAATAGTTTATGTTTTACTGTGTGCAAGGTGGTCTGTCTGCAACAGGACTACCCATGCAATACCCTTCTGTATACCTGTCGTTAGACATTATTTGATCCTTCCTTCCAGCTTCAAGTTTAATAAATACATCCTAGTTCAACAGAAGTGGAAAACTTTCCTGACAATCTGAGAGAAGGGTTGGTTTCAAACAGTTTTCTAACACTGTCCTTCGGAAAATCAATTTAGAATGTCAAGAGTGTCCACTATATCAGACAGGATAAAAATAGCCATCCCTTCTCTTTTATAAACAGGACAAAGGTGTCCTGTCTTCATTTTGAACTAATTTCCGCAACCTCTTCCAACCCTCTCACAATTTTCAGTTTGCTGTCTTTTGTGATTTTCTGATAATTTCTAAAGATTTTTTTTTTTAACGCGGCAGAGGAGACTTCCGAACCGGTAAGAGGATCAACATGCGTAAGGTCATACCTTACATTGCCAGCGGTTTCAGGAAAGACAAGATATGGCTACGAAGAACCAAACCGAGCAAGAGAGAGTACCAGATATTGTTGGCTGTCGATGACTCATCCAGTATGGCAGATAACAGGTCAAAACAGGTAAAGACTCAATTTTAGCTTTCCCGATAGTTCGGTTAGCCACCTTATCAATTTCTAACTTGGCATGCTTGTACATTGGCCTGTACACATAGTGCACAATGCATGAACTTGATTATTTACTTCACAAATGTCGTTAGTAGAGACTGAATGTTTACAGTATATAAAATCTTTCATGTTATTCCTGATTGTGATTAAGTAAAATATTTGTTTTTGGTTGCCTTGTGTCAGATGGCTTTTGAATCGATGGCCCTGGTGAGCAATGCTCTGACGTGGTTAGAAGCTGGACAACTGGCTGTGTGTAGGTGAGTGGAACTGTGCTCAAAATGGGAACATTACTGTAGGTGTTTGAAAATTCACGGTGGTTGTGGATACCAGTAACAGTCATTCATTCATTCAAAGTGAGATACTTTTCACACTGAGTAATTGTTTCCCATAACAACTTGTTAATATAATTTATATTTATCTTGCTAGCAATGTTTTCCAAAACATTACATGGAATGTAACAAGCAACAGATTCTCTTTTTCAATGCTTTCACTGCACTTCACGAGTATGATGAGCCAAATTGTTCCAAAGCATTTATTTAGAGGTATTTTACTCCAGTAATTGAATTGGCCCTCGTGTGTTTTAAAGGGGCTCATTGAGTTGTTTTGTGAAATTCACCATTTTTTTTCAACCTGTCAAGTTTGCTTCACATACTTATGACAAATGGTCAAACTGATAAAATCCATATGCATCACATACAAATGAACATTAATGAGTAATTAATGATTCAAGTTTGTGTTAAAATTTGTGACCAAATGCTTTATCACAGCAGTATTCATATGCACGCAGTGAGCACATGCCATGGTAGAGCATTCCAACATTTATACAGTTTACCTAACCAGTGGATGTGAAACTTGAGAAATTACCTTAATTATAAGCATTACCGTGTGATTGTACCTCCCCAAATCCTCATAAATTTATCAGATATCAACTCGATGTGCCCCCTTAACATTAAAAATGGACTCACCATACATTGCAGCTATCCATACTGGAGGAATCAAAGGGTCTGTGTTGCTCTGAATTTTTAGCACGTGGAAACTGGTAAAATTATTCCTGGGAGATTTTTAGCTCATACCAGCATGCTGGTGTGGAGCTTTTGTTATCCCGCATCGTGTATCTATCTGTCTATCTGTCTCTCTGTCTGTCTGTCTGTCTCTCTATCTGTCTCTCTATCTGTCTCTCTGTCTGTCTCTCTATCTGTCTCTCTATCTGTCTCTCCACACTTGTTCAAAATGCTTCTCCTCCCACATGCTTTCATGGATTTGTTTGAAACTTGGACGTAATGTCCCCTAGGTGGTGGGCTATTTGTGATCTTCAGGAATTTTTGGTCCAAGGTCCCATGTGGGCCCTGTGGCCCATTTTATGAAATTCTACAAAATGCTTCTCCTCCTACAGATACTCTTGTACATTGTTGATGGTTTGTCATAATAATACTCTGTTAGTGGTACCTTCGGGGTGTTCAGGAATTTTTGGTCCAAGGTCCCATGTGGGCCCAATGACTCATTATATGAAATTCTGTTTGAAATGTTGCTTCTCACACATGCATCCATGGATTTATATTTAACGTGGACACAAAAAATCCCTGGGTGGTACTTCATCTGGGGTGTACAAAAAAGTTTCAGTTTAAGGTCTCATGTGGACCCTATGGTTCATTTTATGAAATTCTACAAAATGCTCCTTCTCCTACAGATTATATTGCACAATGTTGATGGTTTGTCACAATGATGTTCAGTTATTGGTCCCTTTAGGGTGTTCAGGAATTGGTAGTCCAAGACCCCCATGTGGGCCCAATGGCCCATTTTATGGAATTCTGCAAATTACCTCTTTTTCTACTGTTAAAGTGCCCCTTTAAACTGTCGTACACATCTCAAATATCCCTATCGTGCATGAATGACAATTGAGTAATTGGACAGTGTCAGTTGCTATGCTAACTGAAATTCTGTATTGCCCTCAGGTATGTTGACCAGTATTTGGGCTTAAAGGGGCACTTTGAATTGTTTCATGAACTTCAGTTAGTCTAAGAGATCAACCCTCTGCAATTTTGTTGCTCTAGTTTATGAAATTCTGAAAAATTGTGCAGTCCTACAGATTTTCTTGTACAGTGTTGATGATTTGGTATAGTGATACTCAGTGGTACCTATAATGTGATATAGTGATACATAAATGGTACCTTCAGGATGTTGAGGTATGAGCTTCTGCACCAATTGGTGCTCTAGTTTACTTTTCCAATTGTAACCTTACACTGGGATGGAATACAGTCAATAACTGGGAGGCTTTTTTCAATGAGAACTTTCTGGCAAAGATGGCTGTGAGAGAGGTTTTAAGAATGCCCCCCACCAAAGGTGGTGATAATGACATACTCTAGCATATTTGGTGCAAATAGAGAAGTACCCTTAAATTGTTTTAGAGGTAATGCAAGTCTTTTCTTCATTGGGACAATGTAGTAAGTTAAGAAAATTGTCATTCATTGGCACCTGCTTGTAGGATGACCACTTTGGGACATTGAGGGAAATTATTTGATTTTTGCAATCTTTTAGTTAATTTCCCCTTGTTGCTTACAAACAATAATGGTAACCGTCTCCGTAGGATGCTTTCTTTTTAGTCCTGTCGTAGACTTCCTAATTTTGCATCTTTTTATATGAGTCCTGTCATTAACATTTATTTTCTTTTTTTCCAGTTTTGGAGAGTCTGTACAGCTCCTTCATCCATTCCACGAACAGTTTTCGGATCAATCCGGATCCAGAATTCTCCGGGATTTCACATTTACCCAAAAGAAGACCAAAATTGCGCAGGTATACTTTTATTTATGTTTCACAATGTTGTTCGTTTCTATGTTCTGATTGTTTGAAACTCCACTTTAAGTCCTAATCCAAAGAACCATTTCATGATACCTCTGATATATTTTCATTCCGCATGTGCTTTGTTAATGAGCTGTCTGTTGAAAGTTGCAAGTGAGCACGTAGTCAATACTTGCAACCAGGTTTGCATCTCAAGTTTTAATAGGAGAAGTTTTCTTCATTTCAGTTTTTTCTCCTAGTAGTTCCTTATTGAAAAGTCACACACTGTGATGCTGAATATTCCAATAATCAACTGTTTGGTTCAGGTTGTTGAGTCATTTCGTAGTGAAAAATGTTGAAACCACCGGAGCCTCTGGTGATGATTAGTTCTCAGCCAATCAAACCTTTAGACCGTGTCATGCGGTAACTTCTTGAGAAAGCAAATGCAGTAGAATTCTCAAATCATGTAGAGAAATTTATCAGAGTTCAGAATCAATGAAAAGTGTCTGAAATTGATTTTTTTGGTACCATTTGGAAACATCAGATGCATGGTTTGCATATATTTAATTGCTGCAATTTTACTGGATGTTCAGTTGGCAAATGTTGGATTCTCATTTCAATTCAAATCCTCAGGTAACGTTCAAACATGATTGGTTGTCTTGTTAGTAGATCGTGTGATATCTGTCTCTTCTTGATAACCCTCTGCAAACTTAAAGAGAATACTCTTTGAAAGTAGCAACGAAACACCAGTGGACTGTTTTTGTACGTGAAGCTTTTCTGTCTTAACAGTATTAACTAATCGTGCAGACAGTAACCATAAAACTAGTAACATTTGCAGAGGTTTATCTTTAAGATGATGATGTCACTCCAGATATTAATAAGGCAATCCACCGCCTTTAATTATCATGTCGTGCAATGACATTCGCAGACTATTTGAATGCTCAGGTCAATTTAAAGACAAAACCTCATCACTTACGTTTCAGTTCTCCCATGCAACCACTTACATCTAGTCCCTCCCACATCCTAACATTCCTTAATCACAACCATAAATCCTCCCTGTGTGCACTGTGTAATATCAGCCACAGCACTCTGCATCTTTCAAATTTGTTGTCAATCAAAAAGTAGAACCAATCGAGATTTCTGCGATCCAGAAGCCAAAATTATAGCTTTGCGGTGATGAGTCACTGCCTATAAATCCTTAGATTTTGTCGCTTTGTCAAATTATTTTGAATGGGCAGATCAGACTGAGCAGCATAATTCAAGTGAAAACTTTTTGTGAGAAAGCTTTGCTGATATGTGAAGATTTGTGAGAAAAGCCCATTTTGTGAAAAAATCTGCCTGGTATGTGAAGCTTAGCTCTCTGTATAGGATATGGATTGGCCACTGAAGAAAACTGATATTTCATAAAAACTGAAAAGTATTTCCTGTCTTTATTGGTAAAAAGGCATATATCAATAGGGTCATTCCATTTGGAACAACATTATTGAATGAATTTTTTTGAAATATCTTCTTTCAAAATGGTACATGGCATTATCTTTTGTATTTAGTCATAATTTTGACTATCTCATTGATACATTGCAATAGTTTAAGACATGTGACCTTAATTTTCACAATATTTTAAGATAATTCCACAATATACACAATATTGTACTTTTTCACTAGTGTCAAATTCGAAGGTTAAATAAGGATTAAGGACTTCAATTTTCTTACAGGTAAATGCACTTTTTACTTTATTTTCCTTTTAACAGCTATTGAAATATGTGACAACTCTAATGACCCATGCTAAATCCCATCAAATACCCGGAGCAGGAGGCAGTAATGTTCCCATCTCTCAGTTGGTCCTGGTGATGTCTGATGGGCGTGGCCTCTTCCTGGAAGGCATGGAGAAAGTTAAGAGTGCTGTCAGGGCAGCTAGAGATGCTAACATATTCCTGGTCTTTCTGGTTTTGGACAATCCTGAAAATAAGGTATGATGCTGATGTACAAAGTCGCTGGATCTCTCATATCCCGTGTTATCTTTAGTTGAGTGCCAATTTCCTCAACCTTAAGAGTTTCTTTCAAGCTTATTTTATTTTCATTATCTGCTGCCAGGTGCAAGTAAACATTGTCTATCAAATGAAAGTCATTCACCAAATGTATCTTTAAATGACAGAAAGCAGTTCACACTGTTTTTTCAAGATGGTAAGATTGAAATCTTCACATCATTTGCTGTTTGTCTCATATCACTCTCTTTTTTAGCATGCTGTAGTGAGGATACCATTAGTAGATATAGCACATAAGTAAATATATGGTAAACATTGCCATTATACCTTTCACCCACCCCAGCCACCATTTGTGAGTGACTGAAGACTATGTTTACAACTCATTTAAACATTTTCCTCCTCATAATGAGAGAACCTAAATGCTGATAAGTTCAGTGCCATCTGTAGACTGCACCGTGTTACTTACAATGTTTTTGTTTCACCAATCATAGGACACAATCCTTGACATCAAGGTACCAATCTTCAAAGAAAATGGTCTTCCCGAGATTCACTCCTACATGGAGCATTTCCCGTTTCCCTTCTACATTCTCTTGAGGGATATAAACTCACTTCCAGCTACTCTCAGTGATGCTCTGAGGCAATGGTTTGAATTAGTAACTGCTGGAGATGCTCATTGAGAATACTACAGTGGATATTCCTAGGACAGTTATTGAGAAAACTGCATCTATTAATTGTGGGGATGCTCAAAGAGGATACTGCATCCATTATTTGCGGAGATGCTCATAGAGGATATTTCTTTGGATGCTCACACAGGACACTGGAACTGTTGTCTAGGGATGGTCACAAAGGATACTGTATCTGATATTTCTGGAGATGCTCATTGAGAATCCTGCAGTGGATATTTCTAGGATGGTTATTAAGTAACTACTTCTATTATTTGTTGGGATGCTCATAGAGGATACTGTATCCATTTTTTGTGTTGATGCTCATACAGGATACTTGATCTGTTTTTTCTTTGGATGCTAATACTAAATATGGGATCTGCTTTGTCTAGAAGAGATGGTCATAGAGGATACTGTGTCTGATGTCTCTGAAGATGGTCATAGAAGATACTGGATCTGTTATTTGTGGAGATACTCAAAGAGGATACATTCTGGATCTGATGTTTCTCAGGATGGTCATAAAGGATATTGTACCTGATATCTCTGGAGATGCTCTTAGAAGATGCTGTATCCGTTGTATCTGCGGATGCTCATAAATGACTCTGGATTGGTTTCTCACTAGAAAAACTTGTTAAGGGGATCGGACACTCAAGACCATTTGTTGATTTGGTACTATGTGGACCTTTACATTGAAGACTGTTTTCCAGCGGTCATTTAGGATAATAGACTGGTTGTATTTAGCGATTGAGAATGCTGGACTTCTGGACCTTTCTGTGCTCATTGAGAATCTGTTGCTTTTTTTTTCATTAAAATAAGTATTGAAGATACTGGATTTGTTAGTCCTGGAGGACACTGGATGTGGTTTCTCCTGGAGGTACTTAAAGAAAACATTGTACTGGTGAGTGCTGGTGATTCTCAAGGAATACTGTATCTAAATTATTCTGTGTCAGACATACTCATCAAGAACACTAGATTTAGTTCTCCTGGAGTAGTTTATCGTTTATCGAGAACACAGGATTGGTCACTGCTCGAGAATATAGCAATAACTCAATTCAGTGACGTGCACTAGGATTCCTTTTCTCATCTTCATTTGGGTCACAAATGTTGTTGACAGGAATTATAATTATTTATAACGAACAAGAATGACATCACCTCATATTCATATGTTAATGATCTGCAAATCTCTGTTAGTCATTGTCATCCTTCCGAACACTTTGAAAATTCAGTTTATTATCAGCAGACCTATTGTTATTAACACGTAAGTCTTGAATAATTTCAAGACTTTCACTGAGTTTCTACGAGAGAGGCAGTGAAGTGACTTTTCTGACGTGTGCTTTTGTGAATGGCCACCATTTTTGTACATGCATAAATTGGGAAACTTTGAATATAGACCAAGCAGAGGAGTTTCCCTTCCCTTATCAAAATACTTTTGATCTTTAATGTTGTATATAAGTTAACCCAAATGTTACATAAAATTCCAATGTCTTATTCTTTTTACAAATAAAGAGATGGACAAGTCCTTACTGTTTTTGTGCCAATTTTTCCGTTAAAAAACAGTAGATTCCGATAGATGGTAACCCTACTTTTCAGGAGATAGTTGATTGTACACTGCTGTTGCATCTCATGGTGATTATTTCTTCTATTGTATTTATGACTGCTTTTAAAGCTCCATTGTGATACTACAAGCACACTGAGTAGAAGAAAGGCGGGCAAACCACACACTTAAAGCCGGCAAAACTTGCTTCCTTTACCTCAGCTGTGGACTGCACCATTTTCTTTGACCTTTCATCGCCGATTAGGTAGGGTCCGGTCTCTTTAAAACTCCCCATTTTGTAGTCATTTGTAATTGATATGCTCCCAGTTGAAAGAAATGGAGCCAAAAACGATAAAATTCAATCCACATCGTATGGTGATTACGTTATCACTTGTGACGTAGTGCAATGACCGTCCTCGGCAATGGATGGCACCATTTTGTTTGACCTTCGTCTGAAATGTCATATACAATAATATGTTTCTTAAAACTATTATTCGTGATTTTTATCATTCTATCGATGGTTTTTAGATTGAGTGCTGGTCTAATTTAAACTCTCTATTTGGTAGTCGCCTGTATTTGATAGGCTCTGAGTTGATAGAAATCGATCTAAAGATGATAAAATTCAGTCCATATCATATGTTGATTACGTAATCACATGTGACATTTTGTTTGACCTCGTTCGATTTGTCATTTGCAATTATTTTTTTAAATAATTATTCCTGATTTTTTCCTTTCATCGCCGATTAGGTACGATCCCTGTCTAATTTAAACTCCAGATTTTGTAGTCATTTGTAACTGATATGCCCCCAGTTGATAGAAATGGAACCAAAAATGATCTAATTCAATCCATGTCGTATGATTATGACGTTATCACTTTTGACATTCTGCAGCGACTGTTCTCGGCCATGGACGGCACCATTTTGTTTGACCCTGTCCGAAATGTCATATGTAATTATTTTTTAAAACTATTATTCGTGATTTTTTCATTCCATCTCATTTTCATGACTCATTTTCATGACGACACGACTTGTCATTGTGTTGCAATTGTTCCACTCAGCTCCTACTATACTGCCCTCTATGTTATACCATTGGATGACAATGGATATTGTCATTCAAAGAAAACTTTCACAGTGCCAAGCTAAACGTCACCCAGTTATAGCGGTACAGTCTTGTTCGTTACTCTGTTTCAAATTGCCAATCATTCTTCGAAAAGTCGATTAAATAAAAAAAAAATTACAAAATAGAAAAAAAATGTCAAAGAAGATTTTAAATAATATGGTATTTCTGCGGAAGTCAATTTATTCAAACTATTCAACTCTGTTCAGAGTATTTTGTTTCCCGACCATGTGACTGCAATAGATATAACACCCATGCTTGAATATCAGGATGGTACTTGTTCAGTAGAAGCACTGTAATCTTGCTTTACCCAGGTATGCTTCATAAGAGTGTTATCCTGGCTACAAGCTTTAGCTTGTAACCCTTGAAAAATGATTTCTGTCTTTTTCTCATGAGTAAACTTCCAGCTAGGCCAATGAATCACAGCTTTGGTCTGTACACCCCCAGGAAAACCTTTACAAAATGAACTTGCCTCTGAGAATGAATGAATGAATGAATGAATGAAAGGTTTATGCACAGCCTCTACCTTGACTTACAAGGCATGCACGGTCGTGCTGAAAACAAAATAACCAATGTTAAATAGTAGAAGCAATTTAAAATAATAGAAAACAAAATGGAAAGAACATCAAATGTATACAAAAGGCACTTACTTAACATTGAGCTTCATTACAAAATTATTCGCATTAGAAAAGAGAAAATGTCTTAGGTGTTTCTTGAAACTATGTATACTGTGCATGTTCCGGAGATCATCAGGAAGAGAATTCCACAATTTAGGACCACAAATTACAAATGATCTGTCACAGAGGGTAGAAGTATTATTTGGTAAGACAACTGCATTAGAAAGAGTAGAGGTGGTGAAGAGATCGGATAAGCAGACCGGAGCTAAGCCACGGAGGCATTTGAAAACCATTAAAATTACTTTGAAAAAGATTCTTTCGCGAACACGGAACCAGTGCAGCTGAACAAAGAGGTCAGAAACATGTTCTTTCTTTCTACCATAAGTTAACCTAGCAGCACAATTTTCAACAATCTGTAGTTAATTCAAGAAACTCTGATTAAATACCATAATACAAGCAATTACAATAATCGATCTTAGAGAGAACTAATGCCGTAACAAGAGTCTTAAGCTGATCAGAATTTAAATACGGTTTGAGCTTAGAAAGTTTACGAAGGACAGAAAAGCAGAAGGAAGCAGTAGCAGAGATTTGTTTGACAAACGTGAGCTTATTATCTAGGCAAACACTTAGACTTTTTACGGAGTTGGCGAACCTTACACAATCACTGTTGTTTATAAAGGTGCCACCAATACTGATGTCACCCAAAACATTGTCACGGCCAACAAGAATAATATCGGTTTTACTAGGGTTGAAACACAGAAAGTGAGAATTCATCCAAGAAGTTAAAACGGAAAAACACTGTTGAATGTCATGATTCAAGGCATGAGAGAAGGACTTATACACCTGATGGTCATCAAGCATACCCTTCAATCTTAAAACCAAGGTTTTCAATTTTCGTGTATAAAGAACGAATATGTATATTGAACAGAACGGGGCCAAGGACAGACCCCTGAGGAACACCATACTCAACATCGATATAGCTAGAGAAACTAGAGCCAACTTTAACTCTCTGAGACCTACCGATCAAAAAAGGAATTGAACCATTTGAAAGCAATACCACGTATGCCGATATCGTGATACAGAACAGTAAGCAGTTTATCATGATCCACAGTATCAAAAGCAGCACTGAGATCAAGAAGAATAAGAATAGAAACATTATTGGCATCAGCAGCACATAACATATCATTTACAATTTTAAGTAAGGCTGTCTCTGTGCTGTGATACTTTCTGTAGCCAGATTGATGGTGCATATGGAGTTGATGACGATCCATGTGATCATTTAAACGTTTAAGTATAACTGTCTCAATCAGTTTGTCAGTACACTGAAGATTAGAAGTAGGCCGATAATTACGAAAACATTCTTTGTCTAAAGGTTTTTTAATTAAGGGCGTAACATCAGATTGTTTAACACCATCTACAGACCACGTAGAGAGGGAAAGATTAACAAGCTTACGCCAGAAAGGAAGGAGTGTATCAATATGGTCATGTACAATATTACTGGGCAAGAGGATCACTGGGACTGCACTTGATACCAGTATCTTTAACAATCTCCAGAAGTTCCTCCACGCTTGTCGGGGCAAACTCAGTCAACACATTGGAGGACCGTATCACGGGCCTGTCATGAAGAAGAAAATATTTTACTTAATTTTTGTGACTCGAGTATCAAAGCGACCATGAGGCGATGCAAAAGCAATTCGATTCCAATGTCACTCCTTCAACCAATAACTATGTATTAATTTGTAAAGAAACTCCTAGGTGGTTGTTTTCAATCTTCGACTCTGTAACATTTTAACATATCTAGCAGTTCGATGGTGTAAGCTGGGCTTTTTACCGAGAAGGGGGGTGGGGATTGGTATAAGCTGAGCCTTTTGGCCCATGGTGATATGATGGAACCAATTACTGTCTTGATCGCCGTCCTGTTTAAACGTAGGGTTGCCTCCCAGAAATCTCCAGAAATTCCTTTTCTTTTTTAAGTAATGATCTAAATTTTAAATCTTGCTTGGTGAAATATAGTAGACCATAATTGGGTAATCTGACACGTGTCCAGCATTTTCACCAGGAGAGAAGGAGGAGGGATGGCCTGAGGATCAAGCCTTTTTGCACCCGCTGCATGAGCAGGACTATCGCAAGATAGAAATTATCCATTCGCGTCTGCAGGTCTGGGGATTATTTAAGCAGAGCGCCACTACCTAGGCTAATAAACATTTTTATTGGAAATCCTCCGGATGGCCGGAAACAGCACTTCCCATGTGTCCTAAACTTCTCGTACCCATTCTTACAATAGGGACCTCATGTCTGCAGACTCAACTAATGAGAAAATCATCAGTCTATAATAAAAATGGCAGTAATTTGGATTGCCCATATATGAAACATTGTCAGCATTAATTCACGTTCTCTCGTCAGCCTTTTAAAAGTCTTAAATTCTGTGCGAGCAGTCGGGTGGGGGGAATGTCAGAATCCCTGTGCACCTTTGCAAGGGGGTGGGATGTCAAAATCCCATTTGCACAGACGCCTGGTGATTTAGAATGACCATGTGATAAGTCAGAACATGCTAAACAATGTCGATCCGATGCCAGGATTGCCAAGTTCATGTATCGAGAGACACCAGATAAAGATAAGCAGTACAATAAACATTATAACAGTAGTCTAAAATTCACGCCCTCTGTCATATCATTTTTCTCTCTGTTCTGGTAATTGAAATTTCTTCAGCCTATTTTGCAATTCCAGGCGACATTATCCCACCGACTAGTTCTACATCTGACACACCCGTATACTGTTCCGTCGCGACTGATTCATTTCGTTTGATGCCAAAATTGGTCTTTTTATTGGATGAAATGAGTTTGACAAACAAAAAAGCCAAATTTCATTCAGAAAATGCCAAAAACTAAACAAATTCTCTTTCTGAAGCCAATCACATCTGAAAAAAAAAACCCAAACCGAGAATTAGATTTTAAAAACACCCAACTTGATAACCCTGCATGATTACAAAGACTGCAAAATTTGGTTAGGAAATAGTTGAAAAGAGATACCGTCTATTTCGTTTTTACTTTTAAGTGTCAAGCAATCCTTCAACGGCCAGAGGAGATGGATGAAAGAATATTTGGTAGATCGGCAATCGTGCCCTTCCCTAGCAAGGTGAAACAGACCACTATACCAAATCTCTGCCTCATCACGACTTCAGGGTAAAGTATGCAATCTCATTCCCTCATCTTGGGAAAACCGCATTGTGGTTGGTGTCGGAGATGGCAAATTTCCGAATCTTTCTCTTTTTAGGCCGGCCTGGCACACGCCTTGCCCCACCCTGTAGCTACGTCTCTCTTCAGGATTTATTGAATTGCAATAAAAAAATATACTAGATCATTCGCGAATCATCCACGTCGGCAAGGTAACAAAATTCTAAAAGGACACGGCTTCGGAAAATTTTCGCTTCGCAAGCCCAAGTTGTAAGCAATTGTGTTTTAAGCTACATTTAACCAGCCTTGAAAAGATCTCATATCTGCAATTTCTCAAGAGGTATCTTTCTTAGTACTACCGTATCTAAGAGAGCGCCACCATTCGCTGTCGCGGAGCGAAGTTTTTCTTTACAAGACCCCAGATGGCTGTAGAAGTCACTATCAGAGTGTTTTAAGCTGTAAAAGCCTTGAAAAGAGAACTCATTTCTGCGATATCCCAATCAATGAAATACTGAAAAAAAGGCAATCTGCTGAAACATGGTAATACATATCAGATTGATTGTGATGATACAAGAACTGTATAAGAAATTATCCTTCCTCTTTCATTTATTCTTTTGCCCCACTTTTTTCATTGACCCTTAAAGCTGGAATAATTGAAATCAAACAGACAAATGGGAATGGATATGAATATTCATGTATGCAAAATAGAGGCTTAAACAATGTAATTTTGTAGTGGCCTATAACATATTTGACTTTCAAATTTTCAAGCTTTAACCCCAAGACCTAGCCCCTAGTTTTTCCACCAACTGTTTTTAGGAGTGGATAATCCATGGGGGTAGAGGCTCAAGGCTCATCATTTACATTCTAGCTAGAATTGTGGGAAGAGCGTTCACACTTCAACGAATTCGGGTCGAATTACGATCTGAATTTTTTTTATTTTTAGTCAATATCTTCTCCATCTCTGAACGGAAAGAACCAAAAATTTGCCAACTTGTGTAAATAAACTCTCTGTATCGCATGACTAAGAAAATCAAATTTATACTAATTATTTCGTGACGCCAAACCGACAGACAGCTTTTATCGGACTACGAGTGTCCGATAAAAGCTGTGATAAAAGCATTTCATTTTCGTAGTCCTCTGGTGCAAATCATATATTTACACAAGTTGACAAATTTTTGGTTCTTTCCGATCAGAGATGGAGAAGATATTTACTAAAAATAAAAAAATTCGGATCGTAATCCGACCTGAATTCGTTGCAGTGTGAGAACCCCTTTAGACTTTCTTCAGTCCTCAGGGGAACGTGAAACCGCCATTTTTAAATATTACGACATTACTGGCAGGAGATTGGGTCTCCTGCGATCGTCGCTGAACAATTGTGCAGGCCGCAATTAGTCGCTCCGACTAATTGCGGCCTGGTTGTAAGAAGATCAAACAGAATGTCAGGTCCGACGACTTGAAGTCAAACGTTTGCTTTTTATTCGGAACAACAGGTTTGAAGTAGGTTCAAAGACGCCAGCAAATTGAAAAAATGGCATTGCGTTATTTGGCCGCAGGTGATTTTAGTAATTTTAACGTTGCCAAAAAAAAAAACAAAACAACGTCTATTGTAACTTTTGATCAGCTCTCGGCTGAGTACATTTACTTTAACTTGACTTTTATACCCATCACTAGGGTAACCGTTCTAACGAAGAGAGTACTCTCATGAATATCATAGCGAAAAACTATTTATTCACTCTCTTGTTTTTGTCTAAAAGTTCATCTAATAAACCTCACTGTTTTCGGAAAATATAGCTCAATGGAGTTATGTTTACCCCACTTGCATGGTTAGTTCAACTTGCTAAGAAAGGGTAGTCTTTCAAATAATGCAAATAATCTTTGGAAAGTGGTTGGTAAAACTTTCGAAATACTCACTACGAAAGATACTGGCATGTCTGTGTACTGCATTCTATAATACTACTACTAATCTACTACTGGCGAATACGGAAAAGCAAATACAATGCAGTTTCTTTCTAAAAAAAGTAAATTATACTTCGACCTTCACTACTAAGGAATTCTTCAAATGAATTCCAAGAGCAACCTTTTGTATTGATCACGGATAAATACTTCAAAAGCTTCCCACGCATACAACTATGTTGCGTAATTGGCAGGAAATATTGCAACAGGACATAAATGTCGTTAGTTACTGAATTTAGTTCCGATCGGAACACTTGTGTTAAAAAACGTGTTGACGCCACCACGAAGCTCAACAGTACAGGAACACACACTTACTTTGCACATTTACAAATGGTATGCTCCGCCCATAAATTTGTGAGTTCGGGTAGGCTGATTGGTTTAAAAGTTTGTGATGCTGTCGTTGTATTTCCCAGGCCTGGTTTACTACACAAGGGATCGTGACGGTGCTGTCGTGTAGAGAAAGTTATAAATAGAAATTCACAAATGACACTTCGTGTGTAGTTAGCAGATATCCTAACACATGTATCTGTCTGGTTAAGCAGACGGCAGATTATCATTCAACGATATCCCAAGAAAAAGTAAATTTACTGACACCACTCGCATTATCACCAAGAGAAATTTAACGATTATGATCTCGCTGGACTGACATCTATCGCAAAACGAAGACGGAATTATGTCGAATTTGAAAACGAACGAAAGTGAAGAATCAGTTTGAAAGAGGAGTGTCTGTATTCAAAATGTATAGGTGGCTGCTTACATGCCTTGTTTTGTCATTATCGGGTAACAAATGGAGTACTATTTACAACGTTGGAAGATTCGGAGATGGTGATTATACGCAATACCGATCTAGTTTTCGTGCTTGTCCGGGATTTCCTGGAGGTGCCTACGCTCAGACAGACATAGATGCAACGGGTGAGCGAAGTACAGGTTTGAATGCAACGTGACTAAGTAACAGGCCCTCGGGCTTTTTTTTTTTAGCTCACTGAGTGATAGTGATAGACTAACTGTAACAAGTGTTCTGACGTTAGCCTATGGGTCTAACGTTACTCGTTAGGTTTAAAAGGCTATTTAGGCCTACCTTTAACCTAAATAACCACTATCATGATTAAAATTAGAGTTAGGGTTAAGTTTATGGTGAAATTAGGCAGAAACAAAGATTTTAGGAAGATACGTCACTTCCGGTCACTGAAGTTCTAAATTAGTACCTAAGTTTAAGAAAGATGCCAACCTAACTTAAGCTTAATCATTCATACGAAGTCTGATTGAACGATCATCAGGGACTCGGCCTACTACAGAAAACTGACAGAAACTCCTACTAGGCCTAGGCCTAACTTTAGGCCTTAAATGACTTTGCTGAAGCAGAATATTTGCATGGCTAGCAAAGCCTACACTGACCAAACTAAGCGTAGCACTTAACCTAGGCCTACTACTAAGTTAGTGCTGTGGAATCCATTCCTGGAGTGGACGATGTGAACAATTCCCTAACGGTAACATTTGCTCAGGCTATGCTAGGCATTGTCCAACTGTAAAGTATAATGATTTGACCCAAGGGAAAGGCTTAAAGGGAAATAGGGCGTTTAGAATACACCATTAGGACATACAAAAGAAAATAGTGGTAATCATCGTGAAGCCATTCAGTCTCATCAATAAACATCTCCCAACGCTTCATGTCCTCAAAACATTATGCATGTGATGAGTGAATGGAAGATGCATCATTTGAATTTTGAAAAGTTTGGGTGAACAAATTAGTGTTGAGCAACAAATAACTGAATTTCTATCTGTGAGGAGCGCATTTCTTGAAGAGATGGCTACTGTACTTCCTTATTTTGAATAATCTATCATTCTGCATCCACAAACATTGATTTCAAAAATATGGATGTCTTCTCTAAAACAAACTGCCCTATTTCCCTTTAAGGTATAATTTTAGCCCTTCTAGTTCCTAATGTAACAACTAACATGACGTTCAGTCCCCAAAGTGACCTGCTGTTCCAAACGTAAGACTTTCGGTAGCCCACTAGGTCTCACTTATAGTCACCCAACTAGGCCTTAATCCCTTATTCAAAGTAACTTTTCACAGTTACTGTGGTGGAAGGTAGGAACCAGCCTGTTGTAGAAGTTACAACTAGTTCTGACGTACAGTGACTAGACGTTTATAGAAATTAGATTTTGAATTAAAAAATGTGGGGAACAGGAAGCCGCATATAACCGCATATAGGGTCTAATATCCCCACTCCATGTTGCTATGAATGGTCGCATGGATGAACATCGACTAGATTTGCCTTCTCTTTTTGAGAAATATCCATGAGGGTAATGAGGCAAGGGGGAAACCAGACAATGTGAATCCAAACCTGCTGCGTAGGATTGCCACTTAATATCATAATTCAACAGAACATTAGTCTTTAGCCACTTTTCCATAGGCTGGGAGCTGTGGAATATACTTGTCCAGCTCAGCAGCTATCAATTATACAGAGCAACCTGAAGTGAACTAGACCTACATTGGACAACAAGAACCTAAATAACCCCTTCAGCACCACTGCATGTAAATACTTTCTTGGACAAACCAAATTTGAGTCCCTTGATAGTATGCAAGTGCATGGTTAATGCTAGGATATAATCTGGGGGCCTAAAGATTATAAGACACTAACTCTCACCATGAAGGTATAATCCCACCTATTTGGCTACACTGAGGCCTAGATCCTTATTTAGTCCTTTCCTTATAGCCTATCTTTTGTTGTCTAGCTTAGAAACATCATTGTGTCTATATTGACCCTAATGCCGATTGAATAACACAGTAACAAACCCTTGTTCACTCAGATGCAGACATAAAATACATAATGTAAGCGGGAACATGTCAGAACTTGGGGGTGAGAGAGGAGATCTGAGCTAAATTTAGCCCATTTATCTCTATATTAGTATAGAGATCATGGTTTAGCCTACATTAATGCAGCTTTGAATTCTCACTAATTACGGTGCCGTCGGAACATAGAACTTGAGTCCTTGCCAATAGGAGACATATTCAGCAGTAGAAATCGGTGTCCAGGTCAATTGTCTCAAACTATCCACCTATGGAGCCGGACACAAGGAAATTTGAAGGTACGACACAGTTATGGTACTCTAGAATTCGTACCATTCTGAAAAAGCTTACTAACTTCAACTTGCTTTCCACTAGTGTTGCATCCCAGGTTAGAGATTAAGAGTTAGGATTAGTGAGCTATTTTTACACAAATTACAGACGTTTTTAACGCTCCGTTTCTTAAAGCTAGCAGTTTCTAGAAGTTGGGGCTGTACTTGAAATTGTGCACTAATCCGCTGTATGCAGACTGTGTGCTTAAAAGATCTATTTTTCCGACAAGCGTATGCATCTTGTATAGCAATCGTGCAAAACCCGAAGGAAGATTCTAGAAACGTAGCCTGTGAGGCTACAAATAAACGACTTAGTGTTCAGTCAAATTCCATGTTAAGTCTTGATCAAAGATAATTAGTCAATAGCAATTCAGACTTTGCTTTCACCCTAGGCGCTATAGCTTTTGCTCACAACTCAGTTTGTCTGGCATCACAATACACATACTTTTCTTGATGAAACAAAAAGGTTGAACACTCATGAAGAACAATTTTAGAGAATTTTGCTGTATGTAGTTCAAGTTGTTATCTGAAGCTGATGTCACCTGAAAATGCCGTTTTCAGGGGATACATACTTTGGTCAGTGTTCCTATCAGTTCAGATGTTCGCTGCATGAAGGTTAATTTCGTTAATTTTTAGTGCTGTTTTGCTCAGAATGTTTACTGGTTTTTCTTGACTCAAATTAGTAATCTGCATTAATTACACATGTGATCAAATAGTGACATTTGAGGTACCATAAGTTGTCATGCTCACAAAGTTATTCAGTGTAGCAGCAGAAATGGCAGCAAGCGGTATTGTGCAACCTGAGCATTTACCAGTTCGTGAAACACTGCTGATTTGCTTGCGGTGTTGTCTGTCATGAGTCAAACATATCAGCTAACACTATAGATGACCCTTGAAAGTATGTTGAGATTAGATCAGGATGTCCCTGCAGAGTACCATTTCCTACAACCTGGTAAGAAAAACAATACAAAGGGTGTGAACTGTGAAGCCCAGGTAGAAATCTTACCATGCTAGTCCATTTCGAACATATAATGGTCTCAGGTCCTAACACTTTTTAAGTGAAACAGCTCTTTGAAATTGTTTTCAGATGAAGATGGTCATCAAGAGGTTGTACGTTTTCTGAGGTGTGATTTCCTGTAAGAGATAAAGCAAGGTAATTAGAATATGTATACTCAGAAGTTGCAACCATTTTGCTTGAGATATAGATGTCGTGCAAGTTTGGATCAGGATTAGTTGATAGGTGTTTTCAATGGTAACCCAGGTACCTGTATGGTATTTTTTTACCCGGATCCAAAATAACTACGTGGTTCCTTCATAAAGTGAAAACAACACTTGACTGCTGTGTGAAGACGCTGTGTCACATTGCTCAATTTCACCGCCTGCCAGTTAACTATACACAGCAAATACTGTACAGTAGTTCAAAAAGTTCTGCTAGTCCTTCTTTTTTTTCCGGGAAAGTTGGTGAATCCTATCAGTGAGTAGGTGATTTCCCCCACTCAACTGTGATGTACTGCACTGTGGAAATTCCAATGTTAATGATACAGCTGATGCTCTGGTCGGGTACCCAAAGGATGTGACCAAAAAAAATCACCCTCCCCCCATTCCGATTTTTAGGATCATTGGTCACGAACAAAGAGCAGTCAGTATATATTTGGTTACTTATTACCAGCTATGAAATGCAGTAACACACACTGTACTCTCTGCTTTGCATTTGGGATAAATAGATCTACCCACGGATGCAGAATGATGTGACAAACTTTGTGAAAGAATGCTGAAAAGCAAGTTACAGAAAGTAGTAGTTTGAGAACTGTGAACATGCAATGCTAGCCTGCATTCTGATCACTCTAGCTGAACTGAAGATCTCTGGCATGGTACTTACTTTAGGTCTTGGCATGCACTGGCTGCCTCATGTACAGATTCACTTTTGTAAATTTTTACTCGTAAATTTTAAAGTTGTTACTTGGTGTGCTCGCAAAATACTCAAAAACATTATAATTGGCGGAGTTGGCTCAAGCTGACAAACTTGTACAGAATTTGGAGAGTGAAAATATTCTTACTTTTCAAGGTTGTCATGACACAAAAAAGTGCAAGTGGTGCAACTTCACTTTATTGTGGCATAGGGAGAGTAAATTCTTGGTGTAACTTTCGTTTGAATATGGTATGAAATGCAGCCTTGCCAGTATGTGCTGGAGGAAGCATCGCAATTATCTTCCAAATGACCCCAAAACATGCCAGAATCTTCATTGTGCAACATGTGTACAGATTTTTGCATAAAGTTACAGCTCTAACAAATCTGCTGTATATTGGCCTCCCATGCAACGCACTCTGCCCACACATGTTTGCAGTTATTTGTATTCCGTAGGCCCACTGGAATTAATCTAAAATGGGTCAAAAATAGCCTGTCACTGAAATTGAAAGCTGTGCTCTATTTTGATTGCTTATTGAATTATTATATGATAGCTTGATGAATTCCTGTTCATGCTATTTCCCCATCTTCATCACCTCAGCTGTTGCTGTTTGAATTCGTTCAAGAGCAGTTGCGTGGCAGTAAATTGGAACCAAAATTATTTGAATTAATTTAAAAAAATATGCTTTTCCAAGTTTTTGCAGTTGAGCAGCTGCAAGGACATCCATTGCTTGGTATCTGATATGCTTTCCTCTGAACAGTACCAAGGATCAGGAACAAGCTTAGTTTTTCAATACAGGCCTGTATACATATTGCAGTCAGAACTGGCCTCTGTATAGAGCTGGATGGTTAGGGGTATGTACACACTCCCACTCAAGTTTGAAGTGGTGCGTTTCAGATTATGGTTTAACATTTGATGGCTTTTGATGATAGACATTTATATTCATCAGGTGTTGTTTTTACCACATATATGTCGAGAAGAAAAGAAAACATCATGCAATATCATTCCAAGTTCATCTTGCACATGTGTAAATATCCTGCACTGGGACCATTTAAATAGCAGCATTAACCATTCAGTATGTCTAAAAATGTGTACATGATTTACCAGTTGTGTATTTAAGCAGGCTCATTGCTGGATTTAAGGGGAGGCTGCATGCAAAACTAAGTTTTACCAGCTGCTGCAGGTGGTTAGCAGTCAGTGATAAATCACCAAGGCTCCAGACAAGTGGGGAAGGTTAGGATCAAGAGGTCGTTCCAAGCAAAGATTGATGTCTCTGTTGGATGGTAATAATTACAGTTCAGTTTGAGCCCCCAACTTTTTGGGTTGTAGTTTGCTGAATCAGGAGGCTCTGTCCAGGATGCTACTAAGGCAGAGGAACGTTAGAAGGTGTAGGTTCACTTCTTAAAGATCTTAATTCACAGGCCTAATTTTTGCTTTAAAAATGTCACCCTGTATAAATGTACATCAAGGAGGACAATAACATCACCATGGCAACAGATGTGGACTGGATAATATATGCGGTGATGACCATGCATGTGGGTTCAAATCACAGAAGTAAATAGGTATTTATTCCTGTGGTTTAAACAAGGACTCAAAAAAAAAAAAATTGAAAACAAAAGTATACTGGAGTACCAGAGGGGAAGAGGGGGATGTGGTTGTGGATAGTGGAAACACCTGTCGGTAAATCCTGCGAGAGTGATTACTTATCAGTCATCACCCATTTTAAATATTGAATGCTGAGGTGAGTGAAAGAATTGGTTAGTGGGAGTTTTCTGATGGAACTTATTTGATTAAATTGTTTATGTAATTGTGGAAATTATCTTTTTTAAAATGACAGATCTGATTGTGTGGGAGGTCTGCAGCTGATCTTGGGTATTTCTTCTGACTTGACACCATACTGGGTGCAATGCAGTTGTAGAGGCCCCACTCATGGTCAGAATGGAAGAAGGGGGCCCATTACCTCGCCTCCATGATGGATGCAGATGGAGATTCAACATCCATCGGAGTAATGTTACTTCATCTGCACAGCCCTGTATGTGATCGACTTCATTCTGCAGTGAGAGAAGATGGTCAACAATAAAGATTCATACAAACTAGTTAGGATTAGCATTGCTCAGTGATAGATGTGATGTAACCCAGAGGCATTGATTTTAGAGGGGAGGGGGCACACAACAATGTGAGAGTGCTGTCGAGGGGGAGGGAAAATATTTGCCTTTTTGAATGATTGTAGATCTATGCAAAATGGTGCGAGATTTCTCTCTTTTCTCCCTGTATTTGTATTCCAAAAAAGCAAAAAAAAGTTTGAATTTTTTTTTTTTTTTTTGGGGGGGGAAGAACTTGCTCATGCCAACGTTATTCAAGAAACTCAGAAAAACAATCACATCAGTCATGAATCCAGGTCATCCTGAGCTCTCGATTTCATGGTGCACTTATTGGCAGACATGATGAAAACCTTACAGCAAAGACGATTTGTTCAAATTAAAGTACTTTGTTACCATCCAAAATTGTTGTTCTTTCTTATCAGAATAAGCAATTGTTTATCAGCCTTCCCTCATGTCATTCAGGAACTTGAGTCAGCAGCAATGAAAACTTCAGAATTACAGCCAGGCATACACTGCAAAGAAAAACTGCACTTTGAATAAACTGACCTGATTTTTACACATGTAAGATGTAGGGTTATAAAACTGTCAGGATTGGTCTGTTGACCAGGGAGATCACAAAAATGTAAAAACAGTTTTAAGGAAATCAGAATTAGTGAAAATAATGTAGGTCATCAGGAGGTCATTGTCAGTAAGCCGCAACACAAAATGTGGGAACAAAATTTTCACTTAGGCTTTTCTTCTGGAGTTTTATTAAAAAAAGTGACAGTACAAATGACATTAACAGTACATGACAGATCATGGTGTTTGCCACAAACTTTTTTGTGCTCAATTTTTGAACTTTTTGTAATTGGGTTTATCTTGTATGTATTTGACATTGCTTCTACAGAGGGGAAACACTTGTCTATTTGTCCAATTCTATTTCCTGTCATGTGATGTTTTCCAAATCTGGCTTCTTAGAACAGGTAACTTTCTAGAAAAGTCTGTGGAGTTATTTCATGACCAGTTGAGGGATGGAATTTTGTATTCACACATAATTGTGATTACTTAAATTACCTTGGTTGCCCTTGGCATGGTGACTTCAAGACCAGAAATCAGCACTTGCCACTTCAGCTAATGTCCGATTGTAAATATGAATTCTGGAAACTTCCATCCACTGTTTAACCCCCAACCTAGCAATTGCTCAATAGGAAGTTACTATCTGGGTGTACTTGTATCTGTGGCATAGTGGGATAGATTCCAAATCACCATGGTGACATTGTTGATGTTTATCACTGCTATTTTTCATGAACATTCTGGGCTCATGCCCTTTTTATCTGGCACCGAATTGAAATGTGTTTTAATTTCCTTAATACCATTTGAAGGTGTTCAACTTTTCTTGGTTTTTATACCTTTGACAGTTTATCTAATTTCAAACATGTATGAAAAATGACATAATTCAGACAAAATATCAGGAGAAAAATTTGTGTGTGAATGAATTTTTCTGTAAATTTAAGTTTGCCATTCAAGTTGAGAAAACTGGCTTATGATGCAAGAAACTTATACAAAAACAAAATTAATTACATTCAAAGTAAAAATGCTTTTACTGATTGTGTGGAGCTATTCACCAGGAAGATATTGTTGCCAAGTATTTATGTACTGTTTCCTAATGCTTTTTCCTTTCTCAATCCTTGCTAGTTGCCTGTACTCTTGCAAAGTATGTCTATTCAATTTCTGTTGATATTATTTTATGTATAGGTCTTTATAGAAGTATGAAGATGTTCAATAAATGGAGAAGCAAAAAAAAGTTCTTCCTATGATTTAAAATTAAAGGGCCCTCAAAAATTGCCTCAGATTCTTTCAATGTATAATTAGCAGGACTGAAATTTAATGGGCATCAAGTTGTCCAAGACAAATAAAAATCACATTTCACAACCAAATCCACACATCCTCAAGCTGTCCGCTACATGAGTTTCTGATGCAAAAGTTTCCTCCCTAAAAGTGGTAATAATTTCTTAGTGTAGTCCTCCATTTACAATTTACAAAAAGAATAATAATAGTTATCTATATGGTATGCTTTGTACAAGGACTACTGTAATTATTACAGAATGGCAGACTGCCAGTCTGAATAAAATGCAGAGTCCATTATATACTTTTGCATATAGTTTATTACGAAAACTATATTAAAGCAAAATATAGCCTTGTGATCTTGGTTTTTTTTTTTTTCCTGTTTTCCGTTCAGAAGGCCAAAATGTATTTTGGACACTCACATTTATGTGCAGGGTGTTTTCTGTTCAGAAGGCCAAAATGTTCTTGGGACATCCACATATGTGCAAGGTGTTTTCTGAAGGACAGCAGAGAAGTTTTGTGAAAAATCAGTCCTCTGAGGGTGAAGTTATGGTGATGAGGTAACTCGCCGTGCATGTGGTCTTTCTCCAAAGAAGCCACCAACATGGATCCTAAAAACTGGCTAATTGACAGTCAAAATCAACACTGACCTAACTTCCTGTAATTCCCAATAAATGTATTCCCTTAATCATTGAACAGTATGCTTTTCAAGAAGAGTTGAATGGAGCATTGAAGTTTCTGTTGATGATAGAATGAAAATTGGTCGAATTTTGTCAATTTGACAAGTTTCCACGCATGATATCGAAGGCTGCTGCTTTGCTTGTGAACCACAATAAAAGTATGTGAGATCTCCTTTCACAACTCAGACATTTTGCCCTTCCTTTGTTTTCCTAAACTTGAAATGTGGCCTCAGGTAACTACAAGTAATGTTACTGTTTGTCCAACCTTTCACAGTGCTACAGTAACTGCAGCTTGCTGCTATAAAGTTATCAGTTAATGGCAAATGCAGGGCACAAGGTGCAAACTCGTTAACATGCAATACTCCATTCTAGAGTGAAAATAGAGAAGAAGATTCATTTTGTTTGACTGGTAGGCCAGAGTACATTGTGTGAAGCTATGGCATTGCCTTTCTTGTACCCTGTTACAGCAATAGGTCTGCAAATGTTTGTGATGAAGTTGTCAGATAGTTTGCAAAGAATCTGAAAGTTCCAGAATCAGTCCTATTTGAATGGGTACAGATATTCTGCTGACGTTGCATAAAGCTTTCCTTTCTTTTTTTATGTTTTATTGAATGGCAGCTGACCATGAAAGTAGAGTGATGAAATGTGAGATCAATTTGTTCTTGCATGCACTTTGATTAACTTTCAGAATTGTAGCCCTCCCTCCGTACAAAAGAGCAAGAAAACAGAAAGGAAAGAAAGAAGAGCTCGTGGCGAGCACGGTGGATTGTAAAGCGGTTTATCACATGTTGAATTAGCATTTTTGTCCTGCCAGTTCAGGAAGGAAGTTGTTGATCACTGGAACTCATTACTCACTTTGTTCGCTGTCTCTCTGAATCTGTAATTGACGACATGGGCCGGCCGCGGATAAAATGTCTGATTAGGCTGAGCTCATCGACAGCCCTGTAACATACCAGCCCCATCGTAATCTGTCCTCATCGGAAGCATTCCCGGCCCTGTATTGCCCTGTCGTTAGCCCCGCTGTTACAGAATTTGATGGCGAATTATCTAGCTATTAAACTTCTAAGGGTCATGATTAGTCAGAAATGAGCTGATTTTGTCAAGTACTTTTTAATAGTTTGGAAATAATTCAACGGAGAATGGACTGTCTGTTCAAGAGTGACAATTCTGCATTTGCAATGTAATGGAATTTTGGCTGACAATTAGTATTCGAGCCGCGTTTTGGCTAATTTTTGTGTTTGGGCGGAAGGAAATATTGTATGGTGAAGCATGAGAACAATACACGTGTGCAAGGTATTTGTGACATGTACACAGCACATGTACACCATCCCTGCATAGCATAACAGTTGTCAAGATGACATAATATAATGTTGAAATATCAGTCATCGATAGATAAATATTTCATAGTATTCTTTTGTGTAAGCATACAGTACATGAAGGCATCTGTAAAAGGAGGGAAAAGTGACCAGAAAGTACCTTTACTGGCAATTTCATGTGAATTTAGTGTAACTTAAATTACAAAATGTATTATGGAAAAATATTAAATATTGTCAATAAGATGAAAGTTGACGTTGATTGTAATGATTTGTAATTTTATCAGAGAGTGCCCAAAAGTTAAGTTTTTTTTTGCATATTAGTATTAACAAACCTTTTACTTCTGTGACCATTGCATTTAAGTAGTGTATATGTGCAGTAACATACCTCCTTTATTAACAGTGATGTTGTTTGGTTGCAGAATTTTTGCTCTCTCAGTGAGTTAGGAAGCAAGAACTTGAAACATGCACAGCATGCATTTCTGTTTTATAACATGAAAAGCCCTCCTTAACATTTCTTAAAGTCATAGAATTAGTTTGAAGAAACTGAAAACAAATATTTGCTTCCTCTTATGTCTTTCCAATTCTTCAGTATAGCTGACAATAAACTATGAACTAACCAAAGATGATCGTACTAGTTTGTGAAAACTATGACTGATGGTACCAGTCTGTACAACTCTATATAACATGTGTAAACTTGAAGCTGTTCAAACTTTGAAGATACGTGTTTCATTCGTCTTTTTTTTCTTTGAACTTCAAAGAACTTCAAAGAAAAACAACGGTAAAATGTATATCTTAAAAATTAAAAGGCAAAATTGATATGGTGAAAAGTAGTAGACTCTGCCAGAGGTGAAACTTTCTAGTATGTGATGCCCTTTCAACTGAGCTATTATATTTCTCGTTCAAGAAACCGATGCGATGTAGACCAATTCACCGACGGACGAGCGATTTGTCTCCGAAACATTCTGAATGGTTCTGAATTGTGCCACCACCACTTCATCTAATTATGTAACCTTGGCGTTCCATCCAGCTGCCTTTCATCCGCAAAAATCGGCAACATGCAACAAAGCAATAATCTTCTCCTCGGTCTCAGGTCGCATTAACCTTTAAATATATACCATAATGATGATCATGCTTTTCCTGTTGGCACTGTTTCATGGAGTCATTGCCAGGTGTAGAATATTCTAGAGAGGATTTAAGACATCTAGCATGAACTCACAGTACTTATCAAACAGCTGTCAGTGACATCAAACAAGGCTCTCTGTTAGGTTTTGGTTGATGGGTTTTGGTCGATGGCTTTCAACAGTGCAAACGGATGTTGATGAAAACTCCTTCTGGTGAAGTCTGCTTTCTTCTGCTTTTGCATGCTGTTTGAATGCATTGGGTCACCTATAAAGCACACTTTAGTGTATGCCGTGAGTGATTTGTCACCACCAGACAGTACTTGCACCATGAGTAGGACATTTTACGATGACTTCTTTTAACTATTTTGACTTAATTGGCACAGAGGTAGAGAGAAGGAGAGAATGGGAATCTTAATTTTTACAAACCTTCACTGGCTAGTCAAGAATTTTGTGTCACCAATAAAAAATACAAATATGCAATGTTAGGCCTACATTACAGTCAGTGCCTCCAGTTTGCAAAAGGCTTGAAGCGTAGTTAAAGACAAAAACTCATCATCCCAGACAGTTTCAATTCTCCTAACCGCCTACCTCTAGTCCCTCCCTCAGCCTGTCTTATATTACTCCACATGTGTAACCAAAACAATGGATCCGTGTGTACACTGTGTAATACAAGCTGCTCTGCATCTTTCGAATTTGCTGTCAATCAGAGAGTACTGTAACTTAGAACCAGTTGAGAATTTTGCTTTCCGGGAAGTAAAAATATAACTTAGGGTGATGCCTTACAGCCTTTAAGGTTCATGGTAGCTACATTGTAAAGTCACTAGAGTGTTAGTTAAAGATAGTTATTAAGGACACAAATTATATTGAATATGCATCTTTTTGTGGGACACGAATTTTGTAGCAAAACTGAGACAAGTCACCTCTGCCAGTTTCTGTCTGCTGGTCTACAAGGGAAGGATATAGAACACTGAGTTAGCACCTCAGATGTGGATCCATTTCTTGATTTTGTTAAACATGGAGATCCATCTAGTTCATGTGTGAATGTTGGGAAAATCTGTTTGTAAAGTCACTCTGTGACTGCTACATAATGTAGCACTTACATTTCTGAGTAACATTACACTGCATGCGGATTTTTCCTACAGTATTTTCCTAATGGTAGCCAGTATCATAAGTTCAAGGTTCCTGTTAAAGATGTAGGCCACCCAAAGACTAAGACCAGTTTATGGGTGAGAGGTAGCCAGAATGTGGAATTTCTCTTCAAATGGAATCTTGGCTTCCATTATTCTGATGTGAAAGTGATTCCTGAGTGGAAGCAATATAGTTTGAATCTAATGAGTTGGGTCACAACCCCATTCGAGGGGGACCTAATTTGGGCTAGCAGTGTTGTGCTATCTCCTTTCATTGATCATGCAGCCAGATAAATTGGTCCTGAGTAGGTAAAACAGGTGGACAAAAGCTCCTATTCCCCTTCTGTTCAGTCTTTTTTTTTGTTTGGTTGTCGACTGGCATTAGACCTAGAGAGAGAGAGCTAGAGATAGTGTCTTAGAATAAAACAACACTTTAAATTTCAAGTTTCATGTATCTGCCACACCTGTGTTTTCTTGTTTTAGTGGTTAAAGAAATTTGTCCAACAAGTGGTCATCACTTTGTTCAATCAAAGCAAAGTTCCAATTTTGAACCAAAAAAAAAAGCTTATGTCCTAATTTGGTACTAGGAGATACTGTAACTAATGATTTGTTGCATACAATGACAACAAGATAGGCATGGAGGGGTTAGAATGTTGGCAGGAGCGGTGGGAAGGGGTGTTTGAATCAGTGTGTTTGCATCAGCATTGGTGTGTGGACCATACAGTGATGTGGAGCAGTCAATGTGCAACATAGTGTGAGTCCTGCATCACATGTTTAGCATTGTATATGGGGCAGTCCTTGTGAACCAGCATTTGTGGAGCAGCACTCTTAGATCAGTGCTGTGTGTGGAGCAGTTTGCATGAAACAAATTACATGGATGGAGTAGTGCATGTTGAGCCATACAGTAATGGGTTGCATTATGTAGTATGCATCTTGTGTGGCCCATCTTTTGTCTTTAGTAAACAACAGAAACACTGGTTGGAAGAAAGGGAACATACATACTTGCATTTCTAATTTATATTTGTTAATGAATAGTCATGCAGTTTCTGGAAGGATTTAACCCCTAATTGCATCTAGGTTGTAAATGAACAAGAGACTTGCTGTAGAGTACAGATTATGCAATTGCATCAACCCTCTAAGAAACACTTTCCATCAAGATAGGATTCACCTCTTCCTAACATATTCCAGGGATTCCCCTGTTTTGTCTGGGGGGGGGGGGGGGAGGGAGAGGGGAATACATCTTAAAAAGTGTGTCAGCAAGTTCTTCCAATTAGTTCAGTGTAATATGCTGCTTGGTTTGAATTAGTGGCAAAGCTTCTTTTTTGTTGATAAACCATAAATTCTGGCACATAAACTGATCACTCCTAACAACTTGAACAAGCTGTTGAATGTAAACAAATGTTCCGGTGCACACATAAAGGTTGCGTTTACACATATTTAACTTGACTTCAGGAATTTATCTTTAGATTTAAGAATAAACAGGTGTAGTGATAAACCAATTCTTCTTCCTCAATCTGTCGCCTTTTCAGATACTAAATGTTCTGTTGATTTATGTCGGTATGTGAACACAATGACTGTTTGGTTGAAAAAATTATCATGTATTTTGCTTAAAGGGGCTCATTGAGTTGATATCGATAAGTTTGTGAGGATTTCGAAGGGTACACTCACATAACAATGCCTGTAATTCACATCCAATAGTCATTAAAATTGTCACTTTTTATTTAATTTGTTGCACCATGACTTGTACTGGCTGTGTGCTTATGTTATCGTTCTAAATGTTAAAAGTGTCCAGTCATGAATTTACAAAAACCAAATTCAACGTTGACTACTCATTAATGTTCCTCTGTGTGTGACACATGGGGGATCCTTTGAGTTTGACCAGTTGTCATTAGCATGTGAAGGAAACTTGACAGCTTTAGGAAAATTTAGTGAATTTCACAAAACACCTCAATGTGCCTCTGTAGGATTTGCAAAACAATGAAGTTGCAGCAAGAGTCGTGGGGGTGAAATCATATATTCACCGACGATTGACCGTAATTTCACTCATTTTCATTCAGATCAACCGTTATTGCAGCAGATGACAATTCTGTATCTACAGTGTAGTCACGACACGTTAATGTCCGTTGTTGCGTAGTCACTGTCACGTAAAAGCTATTTAAGGCCCACAATTTATGAAATAAAAGTAGAAGTTGCACATCACACAAGGTTATAGTAGGGTTGTATAGGCTTTTGTTTGCGATGATACAGTCCACTACGACATGCAGACAGAGATTTGTTGACTGTAACTGTTTTGTAGTTTTAAAAACCTCACAGTTTTTTTTGCTGATAATCATTAGGATGGTGGTCCCACAGTAGTGTCATCAGCAGATCCAAGGGGATCCACCAGATCGACTGAAAGAGAATATAAAAACCTGTAAAAATAAGTTTAACCAATTCAAAATCACACATTTTGCGTCACATTTCTGGTTTACAGGATAAACTGAGGAATGTACATAAATTCATGTCAACTTCTGTTCTGTGTTGAAATTGTCTCATATTGCAAGAGCTAATTCTGGGGGCTTACCCCTGGATCCCACTGAGGCTCTGCTCTTGGACCTTTCCAGGGGCCTGCTTGTGGGCCCTGGACCCCATGAGATGATAGACATGCTTTACACTCGTAGCTCATCGCCTCGGATGCACTCTCCCAGGCCCCCCCCCCCACCCCCTCACCCACTTAGAGTGCGATTACTAGATTTGCTCATAGGTCTGCATTGCCTGAGTTCATGTAAGGCCTTTCAACTTAATGGGGTAAGACAATCCTTTTTTGGGGTTCTTCAGTTTTTCATTCAAGAACTCTGCTCATTTGAAATATCTTGAAAGTTTTTCAACCAGACAACACTACTTTGTAACTTCACTCAAACTTGGAGGAAAATTAGTTCAATTAACTGATGTTTTTCTGATAAAAAATCAAACATTTGAGATGGTTTGAAAAAAAAAAAGCACCCAGCAGGTCAAAGCCATATTGAAAGCTGATTTTGTAAAGGAAACTACAGAGCAAATTTTTTGGAAATATTTTTCACCTCTGCCCACACTCCTTTACAAAGGCAAACCTAGAGCATTCCTTACCATAGGAACCCCTGGAAGGTCCTGTTGTGGGGGGAGCAGGGTGCCTTTAATACATATATACCCTTGACCTACAATATGCAAGTTTTATAATTGGTGAGGCAAAGTTTCCCTGTCAAGGTCATATTTGGAGTAGTTTTCTGAAACAAGTTAAAGAAGCAGAGGAACATAACATTTTCACTTTGATGCAACAGCATCCGCTCCGCAGCTCGATTGGTATTCTCTCAATCCATAGTGGGACCTTCAACGTACACAATATCGTACAGTTAGTAAAATGGTGGGTGGTGTGTGTGTGCATGCATGGATACAGATTGAAAGTGTGGACTGTAGCTACAGCCAGGCAAATTAGATTACAAATGAAACCACTGAGAATTGTTTTGGAAATTTTTATGGGTCAAAGGTAGAGTGAAACAAGGAAGGGTGGTATATTTAGTATTTTAATTCAAGATAGTTTGACGATACAGCAGGCTAGTATTGCCTCTTTGATGGTCAAATGGTCCTAGCTGCTACGAGTAATGATCGCTTAGGATAGTCAAATCACAGCTGGTAGGACTTTAAAAGTGCTTTTTCTTAATGCTTATCTAATCCTCTGTGTGTCTTCTGTCCTAACCCCACTCTTTTTAAGACTGATCCATTTTCAATGTCTTTTGGAATTTATCGAGAGACTGGATTATTTTTCGTCATGTGGTTAAATGCGAGGGCTCACAGTACAGTAATGAAAAAAAAAAAACTATGCATGGACATCGTGGGAAAGTCCTTTAAAAAAAAGGTAATCAAGTCTTTAGTTTAGAAAAGGTGATTTCACACATTCTATTTAAAGTTGAAAATAAATAGATTTTATTCTAATTGTATTTGGATTGTGCAGTAGGAACTGCAATCGCTTGGGGTTGTCTGCACTCGTTTTAAAATGGCACTTTTCTATACATAGCTTTAAAGTCATTGCTCAGTGTTTTTATTACGATTTGAAAACTTGCTCCCAAGGATGCAAGCACCTTGGAAAAGTCTGTGTCCCTCCAAAAATGCTTGTTTCTGCCCTTTTATAGGTATACATACTGTGCATTTCTGTTCTGTAGTGCTTACATTACATATCCAGTGTTACTGCTGTACACACAAAAAAAAATGACTTTTCCTAATCAAGCTTCCTGCCATCAATTCCCAGAAGAAGAAGTTGTACAATACTCGAAATGCAGTCTTAAAGAATTTTGATTAGTAATAAAGCCGTAAGAAAAGTTGCGACCCTGGGACGCAAGTAGTTGGAGGAAGTTGCATCCCTGTTTGAAAACTTGAATAGTGGATGCAGGATCCTGCATTTGTAAAAATCATTGCTGATCGCTCATTTACTTTAAAATATTTCTATGGTTTTGGATTTGCTGTTTCATGAAAAACAAAGCAACCTTCATCATTAATCTTTCGTCTTTTTCTTTCCATTAATACCTAATACCAACCAGACAAACATAAATTTCTTTCATTCCAGGAAAACTTTCACCAGCTAGAGTGTTAAATATGGTAAAATAATGATTGCTTTACTTTTTGGTTAAAATCTTACTATATCATAAATCCAGCACACTTTTCCACAGCTAAGGCCGTAGCTACACACAATAACATGCACAATAGAATCCTCACCAAGTGACAACCCCCTCCTTGATTTTGAAAACCCCTCCCAACAATTTTTTTAGTGAGGGGTTCCCTCACAGGTTTAATTCATTATCATGAACACTGACTGGGGTGAACCAAGATCAAATTGACCTCTGTTTGAGCTGTTGGTTTGCCTTTGAACATGAAAGCACTTGAAGCAACATAACAGATAATCTCATCACAGTTTATTGATTCCTTGCCGTAGGCAGGGGAATCTATGCAGTCCTGATGTCGTGTGTGTGTGTGTGATGGTTGCTCGTAAACACTCTATCTCAAGGAGGGTAACTCTGAGTAATTTCATTTTTGGCATGTAGGTTGCCCATATTGAATAGATGATCCCTATTGTTTTTGGTGTCCAAATCGTGCATATTAATGAGGTTATTGGGGCAAAATGTAAAAAATGTTTAAACTGCCATAGTTCCTTATCCGTGGGTCAGATTTGTTTTAAACTTTATAAGGTTGTCTGTTATTAACAGGTTCACGACCCTGTGAAATTTAATGCTTATCAATACAGAGGAAGGGATAATTTTTCACTATAAAACAATAACAATAGCCTAAACACCATTATTGTGGTTATTATAAACTACTGTACAAATGCATATGGGTCTACATTGTGCAATTTCAGTTTTTGATTCTGTTGCACACAGTTAACTCAATGGGATTGCTCCCTACAGTACTGCATTGGAATGTTAATGGGTTTATGAAAAAAATGAAGGAAATAAAAAAACTATCTGTTCTGTCATTTATTTGGTTAATATCAATATCCAGTGGAACAGCTGGTAGCAGAACGAGGTTTCTTAACAATCAAATTGGAGTGACTTCAATCATATTTCACAATGTCGGAAAGGATGGAGGAAGCAAAAATATTGAGGAGGAATCATAACTAAGGGTCAACTTACGAGGACTTTGAGCGTGTTAAAAGCTACTTGTAACAAGGAAGAAATTATTGCAGAGTCGATAAAGGAAAATTTGCAAAAGGCAGAGCGCCAATTTGAGGCAATCAAAGAGGTTCATGCTGATCTGGCTGGGCTGTTGTCTGATGAAGCATTTGAGCAAGCAGAAAGCTAGATGTTGGAATGCCAAAGCATTATACTGAGGAGAGGGAGGAAGCATTGAAAAAGTTGAAGGAGGAAATTGAGTTTCAAATTAGCGTTGGAATTACCTAAGACAGAAATTCCACCATACGATGGAGACCCAAGAACATTCTGATCCTTTATGAAGAATTTTGAGGTAAATATGGCAGACAAGCTGAGTTCAGATGAGGTAAGGTTGAGTTATTTGATTCAACTAACAACAGGCAAGACTAGAAGCAGCATTGATTACTGTGTGTTTCTTGGAGCTCAAGGATAATGTTGACTGATGTCATACTCATATTGTACTTGATGTGTGGGTTGTATGGCCTGGGTAGGTGATCCCTATTGCTAAGTTTTGGTGGACGTCAAATGTCACGGTAATTTTAGGTCACCAAAATAAAGGTCATTTTGGGTTAAAGGCTTGTGGTGTATCAAGAAAAATAACTGCAGTTGATCTTATACTTGTCATGTGAATAATTCATGTTTGTTGTAATATAACCATGTAGCAAGGAATCACAAAGCCTTTTGGCTTTCTGGTTTTTAATGACCACTTCTCGTTTTGTTGATCACATGTGAACCACATAGATATTCATGTTAAAGTCTCTCTAACAAATCTGAAAGGAGGCCTTGTCTAGGCTTAGAGGGCATGGTGCTTCAACTTTTGTTTGGGCATGCTTAGTGCAAGATTTAAAGCTGGAATATGAGTTTACTGGCATCGTTTGGTCATCTAAGTTTGTTCTTCGTCAGTATTTTGGGGGAGAGAAAGTAGGGGAAAAGACCACTTGTCACAAAATGTAAAAGAAAACTATGCACTCATCTTCTAGATATTTGTGCATGGCAATTGTCTTGACATTATTGTTGGCCCTACAAAATTTAGACTCTCTAAGAAAGCATAGTAGTCAATCACTCTAACCTGAAATTAAACAGACCAATTGGAATGGATATGAATATTTATTTATGCAAAAGTGGGGCTGAATCAATTTTTTTTTTTTTTGACATATTCCGCAGAATTTGACTTTCACTGACAGATTTTCCGCTCAAATTTCAGCTTTACATGCAGTCACCCATTAATATCCACCTCAGTAAGTTGTTTAGTTGATTTTTTTTGCAGTCACCTAGAAGTCATCTGTTGATCACCAGCTAGTCAAGCCTAAAAAGCAAAACTCTTGCCTGACCTAGAGTGGACATTGGTCTGACAGATCCGGATCTGACAGCTTCTTGTTATAGATCAAGTGTAGAAGCTTTAGGAACCAGAGTCAGTTTTGATGGTGTTTAAATATTACAAAGAAAACCTCACATGAACTCTCTTTAATATCATGTTTGATGACAAATGTTTTCTGAGATAGGTCATGGGAACAGATATGTCACAGCTAGGGGTGTTTCTCTTCCTGCAAGAACTGGTTCAGTCTTCTTATCCTGAAGTTATTTTTGTGGAAGCGGCTTAATAATTAAATGCTCTTACTGAGATTAACGTTGGCCCCACAAGAAAAGGATCGAGGGTTTAAGTTGTAAAGTTCCCTGAACTGGTTTTGATTGTCTAGGTGCACATGCATGTTTTCAAAAAAGATGGCTAAGAGCCTTCCCTGTAGACAAATGAATCTTTAGGACAATGGGAGAAGGACTTATGTCCTTAGAAGATAAAAAGATTCCTACCTGGAAAGCACTGCAGATGTGATAAAGATAAACAGGAAGAGGAAATTGACATGTGTAAAGACTCCAATCTCAGACCAAAAAAACTGTGGTTTGAGATAAGTTAAAATTTCAGTCAAGTGAAATACTTCAGCAGTTCCCACAGTTATTAGCACTCGTAATTATCTCATCCCTATGTATAGTATACAGGGAGGAGATATTGTACTCTGCTGAGTGGGTCAATTTGCCAAAAGTGAGGCATAAATGGTCACACAAGGGGTGTAAGTCTAACTTATACCCCTTGTGATATTCAACCCTGACTAGGTGGGTCAGTAATCCTTTTATAGGGGTACCTCATGGTATACAAATGACATGGATCGAGATTAGTGATCGGAGTTAGGGGTCTGAAAAGGGATGTGCGAATGAGAGTATGTGTACAAAAAAGGAAGTATGTCACAATATCCTCCTAGACAGCAAGATGGATGACTTTCAACTTGGTGGAAAGGTGCTAGGGTAAGTAGTATAGTGTCCACCCGACCAATGATGTCATAGGTCAAGGGTCATAGATCACAAAAACAAAAAAACATTTGTAGCATTATCTGAAACTGCAATGTATGAATAGTAGAAGATACAGAAATTTTTTTTGTTTTGAAAAGTGCACCACAATCTCCTCGATCCTAGCGGGTAAGTCAGATGAACTTCAAACTTGGTGGGTAGGTGCCTGGGTATGTTGTTTAGTGTCTGAATGACCGATGACATCATAGGTCAACATTCAAGGGTCACAGGTCATATGAACAGGAAAAACGTTTTTAGCATTATCTCCTACGTGTGATTGTTCTAGAGTTATAAAAACTACAATATATGGAAAGTAGATGATACAGAAATTTTTTCTAAACATATTGATCAGGCATCAGGAGGTGAAAGGTCATCTTAAAGGTCAAATCGGCAGAAACACTCTGAAAAAGTGTTTCACTCTCTCTTCTTAGACATAAGTTGGATTAATTTCAAACTTGGTTATTAGGTGCCTGAGGATGAGATGTAGTGTCTGCCCAACCAATGATGTCGTAGGTCAAGTTCAAAGGTCTTGCTTACTGTATAGCACATGCTGCAGTGTGTTACATGCTCATGGTGTCAGCATGGCTTTTACATCTTTGCCTGTTCATGAATGTGATGTTGTATTTCAGCCTTGTGCAACCATGTTTTGGCCTGAGTATTTATGTTTGGTAGCAGTGCCATTTTCCATGTGTTGGTGATGCATTCACTGAGTATATATGTACAGCATATATATTGGCCACTGGCAACTACACAGTTGTACAAGAACTCTAGATGTTTACGCACTGTGAAGAAAATAAATGAACCATGCACGCACATGCGCTTTTCAGGGTATATACTGTAGTGTGCAGAGGGGATGAAAGTGATGGGAAATCTGTTGTTAAGGCCAGGAGTTAACTCTTGGAAATAAGACAGAGCGTTGGTTTCAGATTGGTTTTGCAATATTTACATCATTCTGAACTTACCTGTCTCCATCTAACTTATGCACGTCCCTTATGCACGATATGTAATCACATCCAGGGCAGAATCAGACACAGGAAACAACAAGAATACACTGATATTTTTACCAAATAAACAAATAAAATAACCATCTCTTATTCATATTGGCTACAGGGAGTTGTCTATGAAATGCAAGTGATCCCATTGGGTTTCACTCCATAATAGGTGTGGTCAACTAGTTAGCAATAACAGGCTGTAATCACAAAGACATTGAAAGTCAACTAGTAAACATCACAAGGTAGCAGCAGAACTAACATGCAGCTTACCTACATCCATATGTCTCGACCCTCATGTACGCGCGCACGCACGTATGCACATACGGGTGGACGCATTCATACACGTACATACGGAAATGCACATGTACACATATGACCAACCGTAAGCATGTACGAGCACGAATAGATCATTCCCACAGATGCAGGTAGGGCTCGCTCATACGTATGAACTTAATAAAAGCAAGCCCTTACACATCTATCTATCATTTTAGGTGTGTGTACGAATGAATAGATACATAAGAGTCGTAAAGTCTACCATGTCTTCTACAAATAGCATTTTACAACACAAAACACCCATTGTGATGGATCTGAGTGATACTTTGATGTGCTCGCATTTTTGAGAATATACTTTTGAGCACACTTGATTTTTAGCCACGTGTATGCGTATGCAGGTGTATTTGCCATTTGATGCATACATTGTGTACTGCAGTACCACACCGCTTAGTAGCTTGAAAATTCAGCACTTAACTACAAAAGCAATCTGAATCACTGATCGAAATAATGCACAGCTCAGCGCACTTTTTTGGATTACATGAAATGATGGGTATTGAATGGTGCATACAAATGTTAGGGATGAGATTTGCATCTCTGTGGATTGCCTGTATTTCTTTGGTTTGTGCATATGAAATACAAACAAAAGTTACGTCGAAAATGTTATTAGGAAATCTTGCAATGTGAACAGCTAAGTGCATGCAAAAGTAAAGTGCATCATGCTAGAGCTTGCCTTTGCTGACAGAGACCAAATCATAGCTATCATAGTTTCTATCTCTAAAGTGCACTCAAAAGTACTCTGTCTGGCCTTGACATGGTTCTTTCAGTTCTCAATGGATTGGAAGGATCTAGCTTGCTATCTGACACCCTGCTAAATTTAGCAACTGTGTTCAAAGTATCCAGCATGCTGTCACAGAAGTTGGTATGTTACTCCCCTCCAGCTTGATCAACTGAGATAAACTGGCATGAAATGTCACCTGTGTTTACACCCTCAGAGTATTCGCCAACTTGTGGATGGAAGAGTTACTTTTGTATAGCGCTTAAAGAGTTTTTCCCCATTTTTAAAGAGGTAAAGAACTTCTCAGTGGAGTGGAAGCGTTGATTGTTGGCATATCTCACTTTGAGCTGTTTTTTACCATAATAGGGTCACCAAAAGTAAATCTTTGATTCGATTTTTTTTTAAACATGGCAGTGACTGTGATTTATGTCAATATGTTTTTCCAAAGTTAGACTCCCTCAAGAACCTGAAAATGGTACAGGTAAAGATGCTGAAACTAAATATGAAAGCCCTTAAACAATTAACAGTATTTAAGAGAAAACTATGTAACTTTATTCAAATAAATGCCAAGCTTGTTGTTGACCTAAATGCTTTAATTCAGTTGTTATAATCTATTGAAGCAACTCATTTGGAGGACTGTGAAAAAAGTTAAAATTTTTGTGGTGATTATGACTTGTTGTGATATTTGTTTGTCAGGAAGTTGTCACTATTGCTTGACGCCAGATAGTCAGTTATATTGTGTTGTAGGCTTCAGGAGTGATTCATCCAGCTATTTACTGACTGAGCCAATACCATGGCATTATTTGTCTTCCCGTCAACTAACATCAATCAACCTAAAAACATATTTAGGACTGGTGTCTCAAAGATTAGCTTGATCATCAGCATAGATTGGTCCTGTAGTTCAAAAGTCATTTTTTTGCTTATGCTTATCAGCTTAATTTCTTTTGAATATCTCTTTCTTTGTTATTGTATTTCGCTGTATCAACAAATCATTCGATCGTTGTTTCCTTGTCAAAGGTGGACTGCCTGAAAACATTCTCGTTTTCTCAATCCATCTTCTCTTTGTACTTGTTTCAAAGTATTTTATGTGAAAATGAAAAGTTAACCTGCTGGGAGCCGGGATTTGGCCAGGATTTTAAAAGTCTCGCCCTAGTGCTGATATCCCACGTAGTGGAATGAGTTCTTTGGTTCAGATACTCGCTATGACAAACTTACGTTTGCCGGCTATGGAGCCTAATTACTTTCAACTCCACAAAGATCATACGCAACCCTCAGTGTCAGAGCTCGAAGGCGATGGGCCGAAGCAGAGTCTTCAAAAGAGAAACACTGCCACCATAACCAAAAATGTAAATGAACACCCTCTTGGTGCTCCTAATTGGTACCGTGTGGGCAGCGTCCACTGGACCAATGGCCATCAATATTATGGACGCTCATCAAGTTTTGGGCTCTGTGAAGTGTTTGACCATTGCTGGCAGGCTCTTCGGGGAGGCAGCTTTATGGGGGGTGCCAAACAGCCTCTACGTAGGCAATAGTGCTGAAGGCATCAGTGGGAAGCATGTCGCCCTCAATTGGTTGGATGCCTGCATGAGGCATGATTTAGGGACCCTAGTGGGGATGCAGGGCACAACTCTTGTTGGAAGCCAAGCCATTTTAGCCATACCTAAAGTCCGAAATCTTACCCTCTCAAGATAAATGAATGAAAAGAAAAGTGACATGGAAAAAAAAAAAAAATTCAATCATATAAACTTTATCAAATGAAAGAACAACAAAAGGTGAAAACAGACTTTGTGTGTTCATTTCTTTTCACAGTGTTCATGATCTGCTGGGTTTGGCTGTCAACTGAATGCTATTGTGTGAATTCCTCAAAAACGGTCACCTCATGTATTTTAGCTCGCTTGCAATATCATTGACATAGATGTCTGGGTTACGCTTTGTTAGGTTAAAACAATTCAGGGTTAGGCCGAGCATTTTTCGGTCATCTCAGAAGCTGTCCATGGTAAATGTGGCTGTTGTTAATTCAATCTGGTTATCTCAATGACTTCAAGATGCATTGATGCACTGCTTCAAGATGTTTTAATGTCAGCCAGTGCACATTCCATTTGCAGAGCTCAAGTTTTAACTACGTGTGGTTGTTTTATCACAAAAAATATTGAAAGTGTAATGTTGTTCCGAGTTTCACAGTGTTGGATTCTGTGTGTAGGCTAGGTGTTATCCTAATGCAGAGCAAAGCAGTGCAACTCAAACAGACATTCATTGCCCACATTAAAAATATCCTCCCTGGAAGTTCAGTCTAAACAAAAACACACGAAAAGTTCAAATCTTACCCAAATCCTTTTACTCTGAAATGAAAGATATGACACAGAGACAACATAGCAATGGTTAATTTCACGTTATTAATTAGTGCATGCTACAGCAAATTAACAATAAACTTGAAACCCTGTTTATCCAAACTTTTCCATTATCTGAACAACGTTTGCTCCGGACGTGTTCATATAAACCGGGTTTTACTGTAGTTGTATGCAGGAACAATGAATTTCACATCCAAGGTACATTAAAAGGACATTGTATTAAAAGCAAGCAATTGTGAATTTGTTGTAAGTTTATAATCAAAGCAAATTTTCCTGTCATTATTCTCTCTCTGGCCTCACCCTCTTTCTTCCACCTTCCTCCCTTCCATTGTTCCTACAAGAAGAAATTGATTGCTGAAGACTATTCATGTATTCAATCTGCTTTAGCAGAGTACCACACTGTGGAGGTACAGTAGTACTTCCATGGCTCATGGCTCAGGTTATCAAAAATACTATGAAGAGCCATGCGGAACATGAAAAATAGAAAAGCAAAACAAAAACCAGAAATGTTAGAAACACGATTTTTGTGCCATACTTCCTCCGCCGTTGTAGGCTAAAATCTGTGCCAGAATATGACAAATATTGATACCAATTCAGAACCAAGAGGTCTTTCAGTAGTTTGCTTTGATTCCTAAATAGATGTCAGTAGTGGCACAGTTAACAGTACCACCCTAGTCAATGTGTGTGCAACCCCACTGTGAAGGGCATATTTCCTCCAGGTGGGGCTAATTACTTGTGGTTTTCAGATCAGGGTACTCCAGAACAGAGCAAACCCTGGGATGTTGCAATGTGGGGGTCAGTATGTAACCTTGTTGACACATGCATCTATTAGACCTTCAAAAAAAAAGGCAACCTCAGAATTGTCCCTCCGTTTAATGTGCACAAAAGGGATTAATGTTTCAAACTGGAACTCCAAATTGGTTTTGCATTTTCTGCTGTTTGCCAATTAAAGCCTGAATAGGGCAGTTTGCTTTGATGGTTTGGTGTACCGCACCGTGCTGGTGGAAGACCCAGAAGGAAAAAGGATCGTCTGCTGCTGAGCTAGCGACTTTTGCCACGTGCAGCTTGGTTGTCTTTTTAAATCGCAAGATGTTTTTGTTGCAGTTGTAGACTTTGTTTGGCCTGTTATTGGCAGTAATTGTATGGTCTGAAGGGTCTCCCTGAGTGCATTCTGTGTAAAGTTTAGCCACTGAGAGGTCCACTGCCACCAGTTGGGAGGGGTTGGGTGGGCAAAGTGGGTGAGGTTGAGATGTAAGGTGGGTGGGATTAGGAAGCAATAACAACCAAAGTTTTGTCATCAGGCTATTGTCAGTCACTGCACCATGTAGGCATGTCTGATAAGACTTCGTTTTACGAGACCAGCCCCATGCATGCCAGACCAAAGTTAAACCAATAAGAGAAGTTCATGTCAGACAACACACTCAGTGATCTTATCCAACATATTACATGAGGCATGATCCAGCATGTTGGTATCTGTACAACATGCTGTAATTAAAATAGGGACAAGTGAAGCTATGTAACAGTACAATGTCCAAACTAGTTCCATCCAAACTTTTCCTCTCCTGCTCTCAGCTATATGCTAGGCTTAAATTAGCAGTGATAATGTTAGTAGTAAATCAGTAATTCTGTACATGGGGCACTGTATAAAAATTATGGTTTGCACACCTGTTACATGTACTAGGCTAGTTAACTGGAATAATGGAAAAAATTGCAACCAAGGAAATGCATAAAGATTCAAACTTCACAGAAGAATGTGAGACTGATAGCCTGAGAGTAAAGCGGAAACTTCATAACTATTGAATATGTTACATTTATGCTGTCTGATGGGGCATTTTGATTTATCAGGGTTAACTTTCTTTTTACCACGTACAATTTCATTCACATCTTCTGCTATTGTTCAACTAACCTACTCTGGTCACACTGTGACAATCTGTTTCATTAGTTGGTGACTTCCTGTCCATCAGAACATATATAGTTTGGTAGGCATCTCCAAAGCACATCTAATCAGTTTTTATTAACAAAGGCAAAAAATTTCAGCATAAAGAACACAGGACCTGTGAAGTAGGCCTAAAATGCGCACTCAATAGCCTGTTGTTGTTAACTGTTCAAAGATAGGTGCGGCGGATCGAGTTACGAATCGTAAGCCAATGCAACCTGCAAAGCACCAAACCAAAAAGTGACACATTGACGATTGGTTACTCTGATACCTGACAGGTCATGGCAGTCAGATATGCATGGGTACAAAGTTTGTACCTGGTGAAACCACTAGAGTCAGAACTCTCAGGTCCGATGTTGGAGTTGTTAGCCTCAAAGTAACAGTTTGAGATTTTGACATGCCTTTCTTTACACGTTGAGAGTAGTCTGCTGCCTATTTCATCCTTCTTCTGAGAGAAAATGGAACAATATCACCAATTAGGCTGAGTATTTCTTGCTAATTTGTTTGTTGTATAAGGATAGAAAATTAAGCATTAATTGTGCACAATTAAAGTAATCTTTCCTGTTTTGTATGTGTTCAATTACAACTACATTTTACACAGTGAGCAAGTAACTGAATCGCTCAGTCATTTGGTTGATGCAGGTCTATGGACAATTAAAGTTTCTATGCTAGCATTGATGGAAATTTGGCAACTGAAAGGGGTTGAACACCCCTTTCGGAAGAAAGTAAGATTAGTGGAACAAACAGAATGTGCCCAGCTCTGAAATTGGAGTCCAAACCAAAGGATTTGATTAAGTGCCTGCTTATTGTGGTCCTTGAATTGTCATGGGGGTTGCCCATACATGAATCGACTGTCCAATAATTCTTAACTCCAACATTCTTCGTTTTTCTGCAGTCGTCGATCTCCTTGAGCCGTTTCGGAACAACGAGATACCACCAAATGTTGAACCATTAGAGGATGAAAATGGGTGTGCCATGTTCCAGTTCCATTCCAATGGAGTCCACTCTATAAGAACAAGTGAATATATAGGCTTAGAGTGAGTCTTTTATTTTTGTTAATCAGCAATAATTAATCTATGTCTCCTTGTAAAAATGTGGTCAATAGCAGATCTTGAAATTAAGCCTTGCATGTGATTAATGAATTTTGAGTATTTTGTTATTTTCTTTTTTATTATCTATTTTTCTACCTTTGCACCCTCCTTCCCATCCTTTAAAAGGATTGGCTACTGAAGAAAATTTTTATGTCACAAAAATTAGGGATATTGTTCTCTCTTGGTTGGTGAAAACCACATCTCTATAGCATGTTTTGTTTGGAAGTTATTAATTTTTAAAGAAATGTGTTTCAAAGTGGTACATTGCATTATGATAAATTAGTGCAGTCTTGCCCCCAGGTACTACTCGAATGTCCTTTGTATTTCCTTGTTGTCTTGACTGTCCAGACTATGATTTTCACATTAAAGTAATGTCAATTTTTAAGGTTAAACAAGGACTTCACAATTTCAAAGACAGACAAAGAGTTCTTGCAAATAATATGCCACTGTTTCATGGCATTTTGGTAACTTTGAGGCAACCAAGGAGGAGGAAGGATAATCTATCTTGACCAATCTTTGAAGTCTTTCTTCAAAGAGTGATCTCTTGAGCTAGGACCAAAATATCGACGACACGCAGTTTGAAATGCTGTGCAGTGAAAAATTGTTCTTGCATTTAAGAACCCTTTCAGTCGACAGTGAAATACACCGTAATTCATGTTCGAAGATGCTTGGATGAAGCAGTTAAATACAGAGTAAGAAACAGATTGTTGTTTATTTTCAATACAGTATTGTTCCAGTTACATCCTCTTGTGAATTTTCATTGGGCCTTTATGATCGTTAGGTGAAGACTTCAGCATTCAGTAAAAAATTCCAAAAAAAATTTCACAAGATCATGGGGATGGGTCGTGAAAATTTTGCTGATGTATAGGCCCTGTTGACACCGGCTAATGTGGGACGTATTTAAAGCTGGTCTTCTTGACTTATTTAGTCATGTCACATCTTTTGGTACTTGAGGCTGTGTTGTTGTTGTTGGTTGAACCAGAATATCACACAAACCGCAGAGATCTATGGCCCATAGGAAGTTGTCAAATGCACGTGAACTGGAGTTATACTTGTTTGTGGTGAAACTCATTTGCAAGGGTCACTTACATCAATTTGTGTTAAAAGTTTGATTAGTAGCTGTGTACTACATGGCGGCAAGTGCATTTCTGGAAAGGTAGGTTAATTCCTTGTTTTGGATCACCATGGCAACTGAAGGGATATGGTAGATCCGATTAGTCAAAAACCAGAGATGTGGTCTGTGATTGTGGATGCACTCCAAAAGATCACTTAGAAGGTACAGAGCACTAGCTAGATCTGAGTTGTCGTCAAATGGAATGGTGGGAATGTTTGATGGTGTTGGCATCATAGCTAACCTATGCTTTTCATTGAATCACATAAAAATGGGCATACTGAGTCAATTGTGTTTGTGAAATTCACTTAAATTTTTTCCAAACATGTCAAGTTTCCTTCACATGCTAAGGGTAGCAGAACAAATTGAGAAGGATCGTCATGTGTCACACAAAAATGAACATTACATAATACTTAACAAGTCAGTTTGGTTTTTAAAAAAAATAATAGCCATGCAGACACTTACAGCCAGTAGCCCAGTGCAAAGTGGGATCAAACAGTCAAAAATTTAGATTTTGACAGTTTTCATTACTTTTGGACGTGGGGTTTGATTTATTGAACTTATCATAAACATGTGTTTGTACCAACATCTTCACAAACTACATTGATATCAACTCAGCAGTCCCTCTTTAACTTAATGTGCAATCCTTAAAAGTAATTTGGGGATCAAGAATTAAGTGAGTGCAAGGCCAGGTGAAGTAAGTGGAAGTGGACTGGTGAGTGGGAGGGGTTAGGTGAGTAGAAGGTGAGTGTGAGGGGTAGTTGGATGGGAGAGGTGAATAGAGAGGACTAGTAAGTCAAAAGTGGTAGTGAGTTGGGAGGGGGGAGGTGAATGGAAGATGGTTGTAAGTGGGAGGGGAAGCTGAGCGGGAGGTGAGTGTGATGACGGGAGAATAAATGGAAGGGGGAGGTGAGTGGGAGGGGATAGTGAATGGGAGGGGACAGTGAGTAGAGGGGTATAGTGAGTGGAAGGGGATAGTGAGTGGAAGGGGATAGTGAGTGGAAGGGGATAGTGAATGGAAAGGGAAGGTGAATGGGATGAATTTGGGGTGAAGTAAGTGGAAGTTGGACGTGAGTAGCGGGTAGTAAGTCAAGTGGGAGTAGTATTTGGGAGGGGATGTGAGTGGTAGAATGGGATGTGAGTGGAAGAAGGGGATGTGAGTGGAAGAAGGGAGTGGTGAGTGTGAGCAGGAGGTGAGTGGAAGATGAATATGAGTAAGAAGTAAGTGGAAGGGAGAGGTGTGTGGAAGGGCTTAGAAGGTCAAAGGAATATCATGAAAGGTCATGGAATATTGTAAAAATGACAGAAGTCATGGGAAAGTCACGAAATTTAACCCAATATGTTACTTTTTCACAAGTACATAAATTAACTCATTCGTCATGATCGTTGCACCACTGAAGTGTTATCCAATGATGATAGGTGTTTCTGCAATTTGGTCATGACAAAGTCATGTAAGGTCATATCATAGTCATGGAAAAGTCATGGAATTTTATTTTCCTGAAGGTGTAGGAAACCTGTGAGTAGGAAGGGATAGTGAATGGGAGAGAGAAGTGAATGAGAGAGGAGGGCAGTGCATGGAAGAGAGACGGAGAGATAGGATAAACCTGTGTCTTAGAGTGATATTGCATAAATTAAGATCAGTCAGTTATGTCGTTGGTGGATTAAACAGTAGATCAGATCAGAAAGGATTGAGAGAGCATGACATACTGTGAGTTAAGGAGGAGGACGGGGAATGGGATGTGGGATCATGTCCAAGATTGTGGAGAAAAACCTCTTTTTTGTTTAATTTCTATAGTACTTTGATATGAATAGGGTTTTTTTTTTCTGACTATAGCAAAATGTTGTTAATTGATGCAAGTGACATACTGAATAAAGTACAGTGTCATCAGGGAGATTTTTATACAAGCTAGCAAGGGGCGAGGGGTGTCATGTGTAAAGGAGATAGCACTGAATAGAGGACATTTTTGCTTAGTTTTACAATTGCAAGACATCAGAATTGTACTATGTTATCTCATGCAGTTATAGCTGTTAGTTGTAAATTACCTAGATACAAGCCAATCAACTGTTGATCACGAATTGACCCAAGCTCTTGTACATTTTGTCGCAGATTTCCAACAAATTTCTCCTTCTTGATGCAAATTAAGTACAACTTTCCTGAGTCAGACGAAATGGAGAGAGAGATCAAACTGTTGTCCATAGAAGATGAAAAGAATAGCACCAGTTTACGGTTCTCCTTAATTTTGAATGCATTCAAAGCATTCTTTCGCTTCAAAAACTCAGGTCTGCAGTCATTTCAGTAAGTATATGGAATTTTCCTCACCTTTTCTTCCATTTCTTGTGTGTTGCTGTGATTAATTTGCATTTCAGAAGTGTGTGTAGGAATATTTTCACATTAGTTTCCTGTTTGCTTTTGTGTTTTTTTTTTGGGGGGGGGGAATATCGAGTCCGTACTTAGATGAGACATGGGAGGGGTAGGTACCCCCATAACTGTCAGGGTAGGGATCCTTTTTCTTAATGCAATACAGAGACACAGAAAAGTTAGTTTATGTCAATTGTTAAAAATGTGGTTGTGGTAGTCCCATTTTGTGCCACCCATTCATCCCCCTCGCCCAGGATGGTCACCAGTAACTTTGGTGCTCCCAAGGCATAAATTCTGGCTGTGGGACCTGGGGAGGATGGAAGGGGCAACAGTTAAGAGAGCATATTGAAGAAGAGCAGATAATTGGCACTGATACTTTACTACTATATGAACTATATTTACATGTGAAATTTCAGTTGATGATTGTGGTGGTAGTGGGAGGGGGGGAGGGGTTAGTATGGTGTTGATGACATCCTTGTGATTCAGGAATAAATTGATGTGAAGAGTGCTGTAAATATCTGAGAGAGATTGGCAGGCTGGTGAAAGGGATGAATCGTTGCCATCCAGTGTTTACCTTTATGCCAGAATTGTCCTTTTTTACGCAATACTGATACTTCCTTTCATCCACATTGATTCAATGGAAGTATGAAAGCACGTTCATCTGTTTGAAATTTTATGTTGACAGATTTGGAAATTTTTTACCATGAATGCCGCATACTGATATAGTCACTGTGTACTTCATTACTCTAGGAACTCAATGTATGATGTTCCAAGGATGAACCAATGAAGTTGCTTTATTTTTGGTTGTTGCAGATGACAACATCCCTAGTAACTTTGCAAAAAATGTCTTTCCCTAAAGCAGTAGCGCTAGCACTTAATACTGTAAAGGAACTGGTACTTGCGGTGTATTCCAGCTCCCTGGTTATCTGCGAAACTGCATTACGAGAATGGTATCCCCAATTTCACTTGGCAAATGTTCATGCATCACAGGGAAATTACTGTAATAAGAGGCTTCAGAAGCGACACATCTGAGTTGTTTAGAAGCTTCTAAACCATTCTCAAGTTTACAAAGGCCTACCTAGATTTTATTCGACCTTTGTTTCTGACAAACTTTACGCCGAACTTTCACTTCAGGCCAACTTCACCAGTTCAGACTTACTATTTGCTTGCAATTTAGGCTTAGAAGTTTAAAAGTTGTTTTATTATAACCAAATTTTGTATTTTGGTATAACCAAAAAAGGAATCATAATCATCAAATTTACGCCAAGTGTTTTAAAAAATGTGAACTCTGATTGCCTCACACATTTGCATGCTTAGCCTTTATTAATCATCAGTGTCCAACTTACACAACAACAACAGATGTAGCATACACTCCACCTCTCTCTATCAATAAACCGCTTGCTTCCTTCTTTAAATTTAAAGGAGGATGCTCTTCTTGCGTTTTTGAAAGTGCACAAAAAGGACTGGCTGTACTGGCAGTGTCTTACAGTTGTCAAAGGCTTAAAGAAGAGGAGTATGGTTCTGTGGTCTTTTTGTCTGGAAATTATCCTAGAATTTCCAAATTCCCAAAGGAAATGCATTTGCATGAGAATTTAATGATAGCTATTATTTTTGATGGAGGTCAAAGGTTATTTGAGGTCACCGGGGGTCAAACTGTAAAAACCTTGTAAACACAATATCTCCAGAACGGTAACTGTGACTGATGTCATACTTAGTGTGTGGGTTGTTCATTTTGTGCAGATGATCCGTATTGCTTTTTGGGGAGATCAAAGGTCATTTGAGGTCACCAGAGGTCAAACTGTAAAAACCTTGTAAACACAATATCTCCAGAAGAGTAACTGTGACTGATGTCATTCTTAGTGTGTGGGTCGTTCATATAACGTAGATGATTCCTTTTGTTTTTGGTTGAGGTCAGAGATCATTTGAGGTCATCAGAGGTCAAATTGTGAAAACCTTTTAAACACAGTATCTCCAGAAGGGTAACTGTGACTGATGTCATACTTAGTGTTTGGATTGAATATTGTCAGTTTAATACCCCTTTGGATTTTGGTGGAAGTCAAAGGTCATGTGACGTCACCAAAGGTCAAACTGTGAAAACCTTGCAAACACATTATCTCCGAGAGGGTAACTGTGACTGATGTCATACTTGGTGTGTGGGTTGGTCATATTGAGTAGATGATCCCTATCATCTTTGTTGAGGAGCAAAGGTCATTTAAGGTCACCAGAGGTCACACTGTAAAAACTTGAAAACACGATATCTCCAGAAGAGTAACCATGACTGATGTAATACTTGGTGTGTGTGTTGGTAATAATGAGCAAAAGATCTCTATTGTTTTGGTTGGGGTCAAGGGTCATTTGAGGTCACCAGAGGTCGAACTGTAAAAATGTGTAAACACAATATCTCTAGGAGTCTAACCTTGACTGATGTCTTACTTGATGTGTAGGTTGTATATACTAAGTAAAAGACTTCTTTTGTTTGTGGTGGAGGTCAACGGTCGTTTGAGGTCACCCGAGGTCAAACCTTGCTAACACATTAACTCCAGAAGGGTAATGTTGACTGATGTCATACTTGATGTGTTGGTTGGCCATACTGGGTAGGTGATCCCTATTGCTTTTGGTGGATGTCAAATGTCACGGTCATTTCAAGTCACCAAAATAAAGGTCATTTTGGGGTAAAGGCCTGTTGTGTATCAAGAAAAATAACTGCCGTTGATCTTATACTTGTCATGTGGATATTTTATGTTTGTTATAATATAACCATGTAGCAAGGAATCACAAAGCCTTTTGGCTTTCTGGTTTTATTCCGTGCTGAAGACAGGCAAGGAATCTATGCAATGTTGATGGCATGTGCGTGTGTGTGTGTGATGCCTTGACTTGTAGACACAATATCTCAAGAACTTCGAAGGGAACAGTGCTTGAACTTCAAAGTTGGTGGGTTGGTAGTCCATCATGAGTAGATGATCCCTATTGTTTTCATGGAGGTTAGAGGTCATTTGAGGTCACCAGAGCTTAGAGTAGGAAACATATCAAGGGAGATATCGCACCAACTGAATAATGTTGGCACCTCAAACCCTTATCATTAGTAGCAACTGATAAGAAGATGTGTGCCATTTTTTGCAGAGGTCAAGTATCATGTGAGGTCAGTAGAGGACATTGTTTGAAAACCTTGTAAACGCTGCATCTCAAGAAGGGAAAGGCGCTTGAATATTAAACTTAGTGTGTTGGTAGTCCATGGTGAGTAGATGATCACTATTGTTTTTCATTTAGGTCAAAGGTTATTTGAAGTTACCAGAACTTAAAGTAAGAAAACCTATTAAGGGAGGTATCTCAGCAACTAAATGTTGCTAGAACATCAAACTCTAAGCACCTAGCACCTAATGAGTAGATGATGTCTGTCATTTGTTATGGAGGTCAAAGGTCATGTGATGTCAGTAATCGACATAGTGTGAAACCTTGTAAACACAGTGTCTCAATAAAGGAAAGGTGACAGAATTTCAAAGTTGGTGTGTTCGTAGTTCACTGTGAGTACATGATCCCTATGGTTTTCCATGGAGGTCAAAGGTCATTTGAGGTCTTCAGCGCTTAAATTATGAAAACCTTTCAAGGAAGATATCTCAGCAACTAAATTCAGGTAGAACTTCAAAGTGTCAACATTGTTAGCACTTGATGAGCAGCTGATGTCTGTCAGTTGAACTGTCCCATGAGAGACTTGTCATCACTGTAATGTGACATGAAATGAATGTAATAGGTGCTATCACTCCAAAAATCTGTCCTGGGTTTAAAAGCCCAACATTTGATACCTAAAGAGTATTATGTGTTGTGAATGTGAACATATGAAAAGGTCAAATCACTCATATTAGGAAAATAATGTATATTTATTTTGCCTATTGAAATTTGCCAAAATGTAGATGTTTCATAGCAGAGGTTGCTGCTAGATAGACTTTGGTCTCATTCTTTTCCAATTTATGGAATATTTAAAGTCCATTTTCTATGCCAAACAACCACTTAACATGCAGTACCTCTTTCATTTTTCTAAGCCTTCAGAGAATATCCCTGTTGCCAGAGACTCCCTGTCAAGATTTACAAAGTACTTTGTTGTTTTAGTCACAGCAAACACTCCCTTGGGAGGCAAGACTGTTCCACATTGTCTTTGTTGACCTGCACTAATCTCAGACCTGTAACCACAATTTTGTGTCACGAACTTTCTGTCAACTTGTGAATTACCTCCTTCATGACCATAATTGTAATCAATGCTTAGTGAATGACAATCATTCATATTAGTGCTTGGTAACATCAAACCCATAAGTGATACAGTATGTGGCTGTCATTCTTGCATTTCTGTTTTTCATTTTGATATGGTCCCTTCCCTTCTCCATGCACTGGTTTGCTTTTGTTTGTAAGTGATTGTGTGTGTATGAAAAATGAGATATCCACAAGGAATCATAAAGTCGTTTAACTTTTCTGGTTTCTTCAAAGAGCACACTCTGCTTTAATGTCAAAAAGTTGCAGACTCAAGTCTTGATGCACTAAGAGAGACAGAACCTTTGCTAGTAGCTACAGTACCTCAGTTGGATGCATGCGCTATCTTCATCTCTCTCCTGTAGTAGGGAGTGAAAACTCAATAGCTCTCTCAAAAAAGGTATCAATTTGTAGTGACAGTAAATCCAGAAGGCACCAATTTTGGAAACTCACACAAAGGGGAAATTTATGAACCCATTCAATTTTTTTATCCCTCACAGCCCAGCCGGCAGAAGCTGCCGGCGCCTTCAAAGAATCTTGCTACCTTTGGGAGATTGTACTTAGGTGTCAGTCAGTCCGCTGGGTTGCCATGAGGGTGTCAGTGGGTTGTCCCTGTTTGATGTGGAGTAGCATGCATTGAATAAATAGGGGAGGTCAGTTTCTTTGCTCCCTTGTCGATAAATTTACACCGTTGAGACAATGTTGTGTGTAATGCTAGGTGACCATTGCTACATTATTGTATTGTCAATAGAGAACACAAGTAGCATGTTTCCTTCAGATTCTGATGGACAAGAAATTGTACCATTAAGTTTAATCAAAAGATCTGTAAAACTTTGACAATTGATTTGTGCATTAAATTTACAAGTTTCTGAGTATTCTGTGCATATATCTAGTTTACCTTGCTGCCTAGCTTCCTGAAACTGTGTCCTGCAGTGGTCATGATGCTGATGCATATTAAAACCGTTTCCACAAACAAATTTTACGAAGCACAGCCGGACCCTTCACTTTGTCCAAAAATGTTGGTACTCTAGACCCAATGGTGTCATAAAATCGTCATTAGGGTGCAAACTGCTAGAGGCTAGCTGTGTAAGTGATTTATCAAAGCAAATGCAACCATTCTCCACAGACTTATTCATTCAGTGATTTTATTCCTTATTAATTCCTTCAGAAAATAACGGCTCTCTGTTTCTGCCTGGACTTCGTTTCAAACACTGACAGTATAGTTAAGTGGAAAACTTGATATTTTGTTATCCTGTTCTCATATTCTTTGTTAATGTAGCTCGCCATAACTTTTGATTCCTTGCCAAAGGCAGGCAGGCAAGGAATTTATGCGGTGTTACGCCTTGGCTTGTAAATATTATATCTCAAGAAGCAAAAGCTGGTAAAACTTCAAAGTTGGTGTGTAGGTTGTCCATTGTGAGTAGTTAATCCCTATTGTTTGTCATGGGGTTCAAAGGTCATTTGAGGTCACCAGTGCTTATCTCAGCAAGTTAATGTTGCTGGAACTTCACACTGGTCACATCTATAGGTAGCCCGTGATGAGTAGATCTATAATTTCTGTCATTCTTAATGGAGGTCAAAGGTCATGTGAGGTCAGTAACAGTCATAATTTGAAAACCTTGTAAACATGGTATCTCCATAAGGGAAAGGTGCTTGAACCTCAAAATTGATGTGATGGTTGTCCATTGTAAGTAGATGATCCCTATTGTTTTTCATGAAGGTCAAAGGTCATTTGAGGTCACCAGAGAACTTAGTCTGAAAATTTACTAAGTAAGACATCTCACCAACTGAATGTTGCTGGAATTTCAAACTCAGTGTGTTAGTAGTGCATTGTAAGTGAATGATCCCTACTATTTTTCATGGAGATCAAAGGTCTTTTGAGGTCACTGGAGGTTGAGGTATGAAAACCAATGAAGGAATCTATCTCTTACACTGAATGTGGCTGGATCTTTAAGCTGTTAACATTGGTAGACATTGATAAGCAAATCATTTCTTATGGAGGTCAAAGGGTCATTTTGAAGTCAGTCGAGATTATAGTTTGTAAACTTGTAGACATGGTTTCTAAAGAGAGTAAGGTGTTTGAACTTCAAAATGAGTATATTGGCCTGAATCTCAAAGTCGTTGGAATTCTGGTTAATCTAAAGTACAGTCAGGATCTATGCTGACTAGAACTAATTAGATAAAGCCTAACCTTAGGTCAGTAGGTATAGAAATGCATAACATTGAATTTTTGAATAGGCCTACTACTAGTTGGGTGAAAAGTAACCCATTTCTCTTGTCGTAGAGTTACTCTTTGCTCTATGATGTCTGCTGATGCGAGAAATTCTTGGAGTGACAATGAACTTTATGCACTTCTTGAAATTTGGGGGGATCAAGTCATCATGATCGAGCTGGACAGCATGAGCTGAAATTCATTAATATTCAAAGAAATTTGTGAAATTTGTTAGCCAAATGGCAGAAAAGGGGAATACCAGAGAACAGTTGGTCAAGTTCGAAACAAAATGAAAAACCTGAAGAGGGATAATAGAAATTTGTGGACCACAATAATAAGTCAGGGATGGAGCGAAGAAGTATGAAATTTTCTAACGAACTTGGAAGAATCCTCGGAGACAGGTCGTCAGTTTTTGTGGCCTGCAGTTTCCTTTGCCCTAGCTCCATTTGCCCCTCCAAATCTACAATTCTGGTGCCCCCACTGACTGTAACATTTACTGAAATATCTGTGAGAGACTGTTAAATCTTTATTTGCAAAAAAAGATCCTGAATTGAGATAGAAATACAAGTTTTGCATTGAATTAGAATTTTTCATTAAGATTTGGAAGTTAGTCTTGTCGTAATTATGTGATGTGTTCTTGGTAGGTCTCACTCCCTTTCCTTATAAGGTAGCATACCCCTAATTGATTGTCACAGGGTTTGATTTGCACATTAAAGTGGCCTCTTAATTCGCCCTGCACATTTTGGCCATCTGGATATCAAATGGAATAAGCAGTGGGTCACTACTTCATTTTGAAATATCATCAAAATGTTGCACTTCTCTCGCTATTGTCCATGATGTTGCTAACATCAGTTCTGCAAAGCAAGCTAGGCGTCATGCTGCAAAATTAAGCAGGTCAACAACTAAAGTGATATGATAGGAGCCATTCATGAATTAGCATAAACTTTTACTAATTCAGTATGGTGTGACTGTATTTCCCCTTCAAGCTACCATTCACTAGAAATCTCACACATGCGTCATTCACAGCACTATCAACTTCCCATACTGTAAGTTTGTGTGGTTATGAATTTACCAACAAGGCATTAAACTTTTAGACATCTTGCAAAGTAGCCATACATTCAAACTCCTCTCCATTCATCATAAATGGCATAAAATTTCATGAAAAGCGCAAATGACTGCCTTTTAATCCCACACTACCCAACCAGCATCTTGCAATTGTCAACAGGCAACTTGCAAGACTTATACCCTACCTCCTATGGTAACCAAGGCACAATAAACATGGATTCTTCTTGAGAAGTTATTTCTCCCACTAAAACCAGGGAGGTTTTACTTTAATGTCGAGTCGACGTGAGGTTCATGCTGCCAAGGTCGCACCGTAATCCATTCTTTGTATCGTTCTTGACTTAAGACTTACCGAATAAGGAGTGAACACAGTAATACATACAGAATTTTATTTTGAATTCCCTTTCTGCTACAGTATTGCTAGTCATCATGGAAATTAAATAACCTTTTTGGACTCTCAGTGATGCATGACGGTTTAACGTTTGGGTTGTATATCAAAACTTTGAAAAAGAATGGAGTTCTTACCATTTCTGGAAACTTAAGAGAAGTTCCCGGCTATTTGTCAAAAATTCGACTTTTGCCTCTGTAGCTCGTTTGCATGCCATAATTTCTTGAAAAATGGGCTAAAGTTACTCAATCATTTTAATTGAGCAGTCGTTTCGAGTTGTATGCCATCTGTTGTTCTGAGTGAGCTTCTTGTTTAAGGATTAAATGACCTAAGTGATGTTACTAGGTGAATTATATTGCACTGGAAACATCAAATAAAGGAAAGAAATACCTTTGAGCTTATTTTCTCATTTTCACCCAACTTGGGGGGGTCTTAAGTAGTATTAGCATTAACTGAAATAACAGCTCCCTACTATAACAGTAAAATGGTTGCAAGTTTTTACAAGACAGAGAAAAGATGTCCAAACATCTGCTAACAGTATATTAAAGCATGGTATCTTTGCATCAATGTGCACAACCTGTTGTGTTCTGCTGGTTATAGAAACATGTGAAATGTTTCCCTGCAAGGCTGGAAATAACCAACCACACCGATAGCCATGACCATTGGGCCCTTATAGATGCTCTGATAGCCCCTTAATAATGTCCTTTGAAAAAACACAGACCAATAGCCAATTTGCTTATTTTGGCCTTGCCCCTCTTCAAGCTTATTCAAGTCTTCGAGCCCTGTGTTTCAATTTGAAACAGCATAGGCATGGAAGTATTACCTGTCAGGGTTATACTTCCATGGCAAAAGATACCAAGTTACCATGATGATGCGTGGCATTTTATCCTGTCTTGTTAGAAGCTATTGTTAGCTGATGAAGCATGTCACTTCATGTCAAATGTTGACAGACTCAAAACTCCATGGCAACTTGAAAATTTTTCTATCCTGCTGTGATTAGAGCCCATTAGTAAAAGGACCCATTGACATGTACATGCCTAGTCTTTTATTAAATTATCTAATTTCTTCTCTTTTTTTTTGCAAGGAGAAGCAAAGAAAAGAGTTTTAGATAAATTCCACAGTAACCGCTAGAATTGACCGAAAATACAGCCACCTATTTATTTTGCAGTGGCATGTATTTATGACGCAGATGTCCCAAAGTTTAAGACTGCATGCAGCAGTCATGTGTGCCTCGATCCCAGCCATGTTGATTGCATTTGGTAGGAGCACTTGACCCCTCTAATTGTACCCTGAAAATAGAAAATATTTTGTAAAATTCTTATTTCTGTTGTTGGTTTCAGCAGAACTCTAATGATGGGCAGTTTTGACTAGGACTATTTGTCTGTAATAAAAATCTGACTCTATTTTTTATTTGCTTATCTCTTTCCTGGCAAGATATTTTATGTATTAGCTGTGCTTCAGTTTTCGTGATGTATAACAATTTTTCTGGTTTCCCAATTTAAGCAAATCAAATTTCCTTTAAGGACTCCTGTAAATAGAATCCACAGGGTTTTGACCTTTCATGGATGGTAGGTCAGGATTTCTCTCAGGGGCTGTTTGTCGTGCCTAAATATTTCAAGATGGGTACCCATCCATCTGCCTCCTCCCTTCTAAGAAAAAGTCATAAATGCAATATCATTTTGCCGCCTCAAAGTCTGAATTCATTTAAAACTGCCCTGATTTTTAAACCAGTTGCAAAAGTCTGCTGACATGTCGCACAAATTTAGGAAAAAGCTAATGTTGATTTAAAGCTACATTTTAGTCAAGTTGCACATTTTATAGCAAGCAAAGTTTAATGATCAAATGTGTATGTGTGCATCGTTAACCGTATGCTGCAGAAAAACATGGGTGGAAAATGTTGGGATGCAGAGGCGCTCCTTCGGGGGAAATTTCTGTTGGGTATTGGAGGGAAATTTTGACTCTGGAGGGAAATTAGCCTTTAACTTATATTGAAATACTGGAGGAAATTGTGGAAAAACTAAGACCCCCTTGGCAAGGAAATGAAAATTTTTTGCAGGACTGCAGACAAGACAGGCTAGTTGATACAGATTGAACTGCTGTAAGTCGGAATAAGGACCGCCGAGAAATGGCATTTATTGATGCGCCTATCTATTACTTAGAGCACTAAGAATTTTTGCGAATGGATACAAAACTACATACCCAGAGACAAAAAATATGTGATCACAGTAGCCAGGTGCAAAGCTGCAGGGTAGCTAGTGCTGATTGTCAACTTAGGTTGGATCATTGCATTACTGTCATAAAGATAGTGTCAAACATCCTTTTTAGCTGTGATAGTTGATACTTACATGCACTACTTCAGGAACTTGAGGTTGGATACGTGACTATGTATTTGACACTTACAGCATGTATGCAAGATATCATGCAGTTTAGTGTTCATAATCAGTGATTCGGTACTACTTATTTTACCGTCTGTGGAGTTCATCAGTGGTATAGACTGAAAAAGGCATTTGAATTGGTTCCCACTAATGAAATCCAGTGAGATATATTCACAGTATACTATAGATGGGACCAGATCTGTTGAAAAGGGAAATGTGGGTATGCTAATATCAGGTCCAGGTTTTGGGACATTTTGGTGTCTCTTGATACTCTCAAACAAGGTACAGTAGAATGATCTTCCTCTTTTGTTTTTGTCGCCTGCAATATATCCATTGTTCCAAAAAATTTTGAAGGAAATTGTACTGTAGTGAAGATTGAACCAAGACAGAAAAATGTTACCAATGTCATCGGAGACACTAAAATGAAACATAATTCATGGTACCTGGAGAAAAGCATTACCAGCAATACATCCAATAAAATACAATCTTGATTTTTATGGGTTTGTCGCTGCTTGAGTTTTTCTGAAGCGTCAAAACCGAAAACCAGTTCTCAGAATATAAAAAATAATTAGCTTGAACCAAGACAAGTAGCTATGTCACACAAGTGAAACAGTTCAATATGCACCTGCCTTGGAACAGTATGTATAGGCTTTGTCCAATAAAACCTGTGCTGTAAGTTCACTTGGAGTGTATGCATTGTAAATAGTATAGCAATTATCAGAATACAAGACAATGGCCCCATACATATCTGATTTTAAAATCTTTCTCCAAAATTGGTTAGCGTGTGAATTTCAATAGAAAGTCCCATTTCCATCTCACCAATTTATAGGCCTACATTTGTCATGGTTAGCAAAGGGTGGTCAAACTACAGTTCATAGCTTGTGATTTCTTTTGGGGCCAAAACCAACAAAATTCTTCTATTTATGTAATTTTGTTCCACATTTCTTGGCATTTAGAAGAGTATGCTTGGGTATTGAGTGACGAGGGAACAGCTGAACACAGGCGACACCAAAAGACACAGGAGCCTTCATTTATTCTTCTGCTTGGAAAATGGTGATATCCAGCAATGTGACACTCATGCATATTCAAATTTTGCTAGATTTGCATGATCCTGAGTGCATGAGCATTCTTTCATTAGTGTTTCTTCTGCTTGTTGCACCAGATTCTCATTCCTTCTGTACTCAGTTGGGAACATTGATGGACTATACTGTAGCTTTGTATTTTTGTAGGAACATCCCCAAATTGTCAAGTTTTGATGTGAACGTACCCCTCATCCATACAGTAGTTGAAAGATGCATGTTTTTACCATGCTTTGAAAACAGATTTTTACCATTCTGTTATTCCATTTCACTGATAATCTACAAGAAAATTTTATTTTGCCCTCCCCCCAAAAATGGAGTGCTTATGTCAATTAACATTTGATTAAATATAGGTGCATATAAACTAACAATCTGTGACTCTTGTGTTCCTGTATGCTATATACTGAAGTATTCTAGCTCTGACTTGATATTCCTCACCTCCATTCAATATGCAACTTTGCATGGAAGCCCTTTTTGTATGATTACTGTGATGTTTCTTATCATGGGTGAATCACTTTATCCAACCTGATTGGCAGATGATGACCGCAGTACTTAATACCGTTTATCAAAAACTTGATTTGAGACTATGGTATCTCAGCGGGATCCCAAACATCCCCCCCCCCACATCCCATTTGCAATACCTCAGAATTCTTTTATTCTAACAATATGTTTGTGTCCAATTTGCTAAGGGGTCAATTGAGTGGGTTTTTATTTAACAGAGTTCGTTTATACCAGAGGTGGATGCTCCTCCACACCTTCGACCAAGATCTCCTCATGTTAGTTCTTTTGTTCGTGACCAGGTAATTTAATAATTGGTCTCCATACAGGCTGGGAGTTGGGTGTTCTATGGTTTTGTTTTGATTCGAATGAAGTGCATCTCCTCTGGGGCTGTGATTGATTGCAGGAAGTACACTTTACGTAGGGGATACCTGTATGCTACAAATTTTTCTAAAAGAGAACTGGAATTTGTTCTGTTTTTCTTATCTCATAGAGTATTCAATTCATTTGACTGTTGTTATAGGTGTTTCCTGCCAGAAGCAATTAGATAAACACACCAGGTGATCTACCTCAGCAACTATCTCTCCTTCTGATCTCAAGATGGGAAAAATGCTCAAAAAAGATTAAGGATGGCCCTGAAGTCCATCGCCAAAGACTGGCTATTGAAAATGTGTCACGTTTACACTGATAGAGTAGGAAAAGTTTTTTTTTTTGTGGTGTTTGATTTCATCTCATTCATTTCTGATACTTGATACTGAAATTGAAAATAAAGCAGTTGCTTTGTACAAAAAAATCCATATTTTCAAAATCAATATTTGTAGGTCTACACAGAATGATAGAGTCTTCAAAATAGGATGATAGTCTTCTTGTCAAGAAATACGTTTCTCCTATATAAATTCAGTGATTTGTTGCTCAAGAATATTTGTTCACGCAAATGTTAACAAATTCAAGTGATACGTCTTCTGTAACTCATCTTTTGCACAATGCTTTGAGGAGGTGAAGCTTTTGTTGATGTTTATTGATGAGCCTGAATGCTTTAACAATGACGACAGCTATTTTCTTTGTGCAGTATGCCATGTTGGTGGATTGTAAATGCCCCATATTTCCTTTAAAGGTTGAGTGACATGCTTCTAGAAAATAGCACCAGTCATTCAGAAGCTGCACAGTAAATCTGAAGTGAAAATTTGTTGGAATTTTGTTCACATTTGAGGTAAGACTTTTCAAAGTTTGGAGTCCATCCCTTGACGTCACAAATTTGCATACTAATGTTTATTCATGATACAGCTGTATGACACTAATTTGCCGGTAAGTTGATCAATCTTTGACAGATTGTGATGGAATTTGTGGCTATTTTTTAGTATTTTCAATGCTGAATTCACCCAATACTCCAAAATGTTATTTTCATGCTACACGACCTTTAAAAGGTTGTCAACGGAACAAAGTGGTTGCCAGCTAGCGGCCTCCTTGTGTTGAATAAACTGGAGTGTATTAATTGTTACAGTGTAAGGGTAGAACCACTTTAATTCCACATTTTATCAGATATTGAAGGACCCATGTGGGGGCGGGAGGGGTTACAATGGGAAACGGAAGGAGAAGAGAGTGCTCACTGAAAGAGTCAGAATATTTGGATGGGTGGATGGGAGGGATATATGGGGGTCCCTCCGGATAATGGCACTGAAGCAATTGAGAGTTATACTTGTACATTAGACCACATACAGTATATATGACACCTTAAGAATGATATATAAGGTGATAAAATATTGTTTTCATTGCAATGGATAGCCCTGTTGTCGTCGCTGTTTCAATCTGTTGACAAGGTGATGCATCATACAAGAGTACATATAGTAACACCTTGGCTCTACATCAGTTGCACAGAGTCGAATATAGTCCAGTCAGAGCTCACTTTCTAGAAGAGGATAAACTTTTAGCCAGTAACTGTGATGCTCTGAACAATGAACATTCATGTCTGTGATATATCATGGCATGCTTTCCTATGCAAAACCACAATACCAAGTAATTTTTTGCCATGTTCACCCCCTTGAATATGTACTTAAACATGTGGCTTTTACAAACTTCGTACGTGAGTTAACAGTGGTTGCAGTTGGTTTTTGAATCACAGCTGAAGTGTATTTTAATGACCTCCTAATTTGCCTTCCCTGTAACATTTTCACTTTCACAGATTTCATTCGTCGGTTTTTGGTGACAACAACTGGCACAAGTTGAGGCTGGCCGTTAATTCTTCAGGGATGACTCTTTATTCTGATTGTAAACAAGTTAACAGTGTTCCATTTACAAGAGACCTCCGCTTGAGAACAAACGGCAAGATCAAGATCGGAGGGTCCGTGGAGGGTTTCCAGGATGCCGAGCCCTTTAATGTGAGCTGTCGTTTTACAGATTTTGTAACATTTACATCCCTTTTGAACTGATGGTTTGTAACTGTTGAAATAAAGTCTGACCTCCATTTATGTCGCGGTCTGTTCCATTTGGGCACCGAAGTTTAAATCTTCTTTCTTGTACATATTTTCTCTGAATGGGTCAATGACTGGAAATGCTTTGTACAGGGTTTCAGTGCTCGTGGAAAACCTGGAAAGGTCATGAAAATTTAAGAGGAAAAAATATTTCAAAGCCCGGTGAAAATTGAAATTCAGGGAAATTGTGTGAAGTCCTGGAAAAGTCATGGGAATTTTCACAAAGTGATATTGTTGCTTTCTCACTGGTAGTATAAAAATGTATTCTTGTAGTATCAAAATTTATCATTCTCTTCATCTCATATTTGCTTTGAATAAAATGTCAGGAGGAAGGTAGTGGAAATTCTTTACTTGGTCCCGGGGAAAGTCATGGGAAAGTTACCAAAATTGACGTCCTAGGGAGTGCAGGAAGCTTTTCTACAGCATGCTTTTTCTTCATTTGAGGATCAGTCCCTGTAGTGAGTTTTCTGCTCCGATGTCACTGGCGCACATTGGTTTGAAATTTGAGCATGTACCTTAATGCATACGTAGACTAGTTCATGTCGGATAATGGACAGAACCATAGGAGGGTGGGTAACAAATTGGTGAAGATTAAATTTGCTACAAATTACTTCTTTCCCACCCCAATACACCAAAACAGAAAAAAAAAAAGGAAAAGGGAGCCTTATGTAGAAACTTAAAAAGATGGCACAATATGAAAGAGTACATTTTCAAAAAGGTTCTTGCCATGTGCACTTCTTCCTGTCACCGAATGAGGCAATGTGCATAAGAGGTGCTTTCACAGTGAGCAAAGGCTTAAGTAATTAGAAAGCTGTGCTGGCTAAATGGTAGTGTCTGAGATCAATTTTATTGCCATGACAGGTGATGTAGTCAGGACTCTGTCCTACCTGCTATGATGAACAATAACAAGATACTGGTACCAGAAACACCAATCTCAAGAGCTCCCTAAGTCCCATTTTGTTTGTTAGTTAATAGGGCTTCATGCTCTGTTGCAGCACACTTGCTCACATGGTAAACTTTCTGCCTCATTTGGTGAATTTCCTGAGCAGTAACACTGCTTCATAGGCAAGTAACATTGTAGAAAAATAAAGAATTCTGCAATGCTGTATGAGAGAACTGTTCCTGCTTGCATGATCTTCAGTGCTTTGATAAACTCTGCCATGGTGGAAGGAGGAGGAGGGGGCTCAGAGGGTTGCCGGGTAGTACCAAGGTTGAAACTGGAAGTGTTACGTTTCATCCGAAAGCGGTGATTTAAACTCAGGCTTGCTTACTTTTTCTTCAACAGGGCTTAATTCAGCACATGTATTTCATGGAAGGCAGCAAAGCAGACTTCAGCTGCGAAGAATACTACCCTTGCGTACCCCCTTACGTTCCCCCGGTGAGTAATCTTAACAGTGGCCCTGTGAACTTAAGATGATGCTGTACATGTCAAATGTTATCCAAAATGAGTTGAAATTCAGAATTGATTGAAGTGTAATTGTGTAATGCAAGAGATTTTATGCCCCGCAATGTACACTCATTATCGGAGGTATGGTGTTTGTATGACCCTGATGATACATGCAGTGATCAAGGAAAAACTGTGACCAAGTAATTTTGCTGAAAATGCTGTTATTTCAAAGTTCCTCATCATTACTATAGCATTACCCCCTTGTCACATTCGAAAAAAAAAAAAGGAAGAAAAGTGACAAAAAGTCAATTCAACAACTTCATTTAGATTTTCTCACCATTTTCAGTATTAATCTATATATAGAAGGTAACATGAACTTGAAGGCAATTGAACCGCACGTCCTTAACCACTGCTGTTTCCACTACAGGGTACTTTCTAGGTATGAAAACATTGTTACCTAAAGTTATTAGCAGAGTAACACCTCACCAACTGCTTTTGCTTGTCAGATGCCCTGACCTTGATGATGGGAGACAGAATTGTTAAATTTCGTTACCGTAGCTGGAGCTCTCCAAACTTCGGCTTCACCCGCAGTGTGAGCTTGTAAAATCTGAGCAGTAAGAATCTGGAAAAAAAAATACAAAATTGAAAGGAAATAGGACTAACTCAGTAGCCTTGTGGAATTCTTTTGCATGTCGCTAGTTATCTCCTACAAATATTGAGATGGACCTCAACTTGGCCGGGTCATGCAATACTCACAGTTGCATACTTTGCTGTGTGGCCTTTCTTCTTCCCCTTTTTTCTGTCTGAAATATGAAATTAATTATAGATTGATAGCCCTGACCTTGTTGTAAAGATGATGAAGCCATTGATGAAACTTTTAGCTGCATGTTTGTTATGCTGTGGTTAGACCTGATGGTATGCACCTATGGATTGAAAGACAGATTATGTGCTTGATGTTTGTAGGTTTTGAGAAACCAATTGTCACTAATTGTTTTGTAGAAGGTCCATAAGACCACCCAAGTATTTCAAGAAGACAAGTATTTCATTCTCAAAATTTTGGTTGATTTGTAAGTTTTAAGGAAGTTGTAGTTAAGACCATCATTCCCTGTACTTCAGTTTATTTGTGGAACTTTACCAGTTTTTGAGAAATTTGTTCCTTCTGGACATACTGCAGTGGGCCAGAGAGTCTGTTGCTCCATGTATCTCTAAGAAAATGATTGAGGTAATTAGTTCCAATCGCTTGTGCTTTTGCATCTGAATTTGCAAATACTCAAAGGAGTTAACCAAGATTTGGGGATGGAGGATGTGACTAATGATTCCATTATCAAGTACTGCACAGAATCATTCCAACAAATAATTATCTTTTCACTAATAAAGTAGCCTCTTATTTGTGCACTTTTTGTTTAATTTTTACTGAAATATTTCAGCTTTTCTTCTTTCATTGTACCTTCTCACAAAACAATTGGGAGGTTTTGTCAGAATGTTTCCCAAAGTGCAGGTGTTCAAATAGATTTAAAAGACATTTCAGTTATTTTGTTTGGGAAATGATTATGCTTGTGCAGTAAATTCAATTCTTAGCTTACCTAAAAAGTATGTTTTAAGTTGTAAGAAAATGAAACTTCCCACTTTTGATGGTTCCTTAATTTTTTTAAAAGAGTATATTTGCAAAAGAATATTGCACCAAAGAATTTAGCTGAAGGTACCTAGGAAAGATATTGGTTTACCTGGTTTACTTTATTTCATTTCTAGTTTTGGATATCTAATTTCTTTCTTTGAGGTTAATTTTTGTCAGTATAGTTATTATATGTCCCACTGCATGTAGTTCTGTTGTCAAGAGCATAACAGAGCCAAAAATAAAAAAAATAACAAGTATTTCTAGGCAAAGTTTATACGATTCGATGTGTTGCTTTGTTTGAATATATTCAAATGTGTAATGGATCTTCAGGGGAGAGAGATAAAGATAGCTTGGGGAGCGGAAGTATTGCCGACATTTTCAGCGACTCTTTTCTCGCATTCTTCAGACCAAGCATCCGATTCTCGTCAACGGGTTTCCCGGTCTGCCAGATGGTATGATTGATCTTCTGCTCATGAATGACGACGAAGAGACGGTCATATCACTGCTGCAAGGGATGAGGGCTGTCTATGATGTGAGTACACCATATGGAAAAAAATATCAACTGTCTCCAGAAATTATGTGAGCTGTTTAGAGTTAGCTCGGTGGTTAGTAGTGTCCACCTTGCAGTCAAAGATTCCCCGGATCAAATCCTGGTGGAACCACTTGGAAAATTTCTGGGGATTCAAATTTGACTTGTTCAAAAGCTGTTTACAGTCGTGCTGAGGGGGTTATTTGGGTTCCTGTTGTCCGATTTAGGTCTTGTCCGCTTAAGGTTGCATGGTACAGCTGATGGGCTGCTGAGTTGGGCAGAGCCTCCACCCCTCCCAGCCTTTGGGAAAGTGGCTAAAGACTGGGGGACACTCGTCCGTCAGATGGGGACGTTAAATGGTGGTCCCGGGAGCAGTTTTGGGTCTGCATTGGTTTGCATCAGCGATTGTCTGGTTTCACCCCTGCCTCGATATCCTCTTGACCCTTATCGAAAAGAGTAGGCGAATCTTGCCAGTGTTCATCCAAGATCAACATGTTATAGGGTCCTTGATGAGCCCATATGGAGCTTCCTGATCCTCAACTTTCAAATTCAAATTTATACAATGTATGTGTTGATAGTGTATATACTATACAGAAAAAGATTAACTCCAGAAATGTGACATTCACAGTTTCTTTTCCTCCCCCCCAATCCTGGGTTCATCCCACAAAAGAAATGGAAGATCCTCAGATAAACTACCAATGGTCAATCATTTGATAGGATATATGTAATTCCAGGATTGAGTGGAGCAGTGCTCCTTAAAATGCTTCATACAGGTCTGTGATGCAGTAAATTGAACTATCCATGCTGAATCTGGTTACCTGGTGTCAATGTAGGATACATTTCTAACCACTGATCTTGTGTTCATTAATTCATTGCTGCATGTGACTTAGCCTCCAGCCATTTGTCAGTTGGGTAGACTAGAATTCCACCCGGCGACATTACTGTACGGTATTACCAATTGATGTAGTTACTGGTTTAATGGTCACGTCAGGATAGGATAGCTCCTTGTTCTAGTAACTGATCAACTCGTTAGGCTCGGCCGGACTAGCCTGTGTAGGGCCTCTCTGGCTGCTGTCCCAATACATGAAGCTCGTGCCCTGAAGATTCTGCTGGTGGTAGTCAAGAATTCCTTTCACAGAGTCCAAAAGCTGATGAACTTAAATATTCATGAGTATTAGTGCCCATTTGTCTATTACCCATGAGGTTAGATGGTGTTCACTAATTCAAATTGTTAGTAATAGTTTTTGCTGTATTGTGCATGCACATGTGGTATCAAGGAGTAGGCTATACATGCCAGGATGTTGTTGAGTTACATTTGCTCACCACCTGCCACCACTGTATGTGTGATGGTAGTGGTGTGCTTCTCTTTAATTGAAATTTTTGCTTCAGCCAATTGCCTTAGAGCTCTGTAAGTGAAGTTTGGGTTGAATTTCCACACGGTTGAAAGGAATTTGTTTCCAAGCCCTGGAATGTTAGTTTTTTGGTAACGATAAGCTGGGTAGAAAATCCAGTCCACTGCCACGTGGGGAAGACTGGGAAGTGCAATCAGTGATGTGAAGTTTGCAGAATATGGGAGCTGTCTAGCACAATGTAGTTGCTGGAATTCTAACCAGAAACCCAGGAAATTAGGCACCCATGATTGTTATAATGTTCTTAGGATGATAAGGGACTCCTAAGGGAGAAAGATTCGCTACCTGTTGAGCGTACTCAGAGATTCAGAGGCAAACACTGGTTTGAAAGTGTCAGTATTATTCTATGAGACATTTTGCGTCAGTGGTTTTGTTGCCATCCCCTACCGACTTCTCAGTGTCCTTGAGAATAATTAACCCATGGGAATTATATGAAGCTGAGATGGCTACGTCCCAGTTTGAGACCCTTAAATAACCTTCAGTCATCCATTCCGGATGTTTTCTTATCCTATTCTCTAGTCCAGTTATTCATTGGTGAGAAGAAAAAAAAAACATTGGTTCATCTTTATCTCACCATAGGCTCGAGGTCATGAGTGTTGCTGAATACACCTCCAGGCACTATGGCATTCCTCTTGACTTGACCTGTCATTTGACATTAATGCAAATTTGAAATTTTCTGCCAATTTAAGATCGCATCAGTTGAGAAAATACAACTGAACTTCAGAGTTTGTTAGAGTTTTGAAAATTACATTACGATTGACTTCAAACAGTGATGAAGTTTAATGGAAGTCAACTCAAGTGCCTAAGATGCCAAAAGTATCCTGGAGGAGAAACAAATTTTGTTGCAAGGTCATCCTCCAGGCTATCAAAATTTGGTCAGTGCTTGAACCGGATCAAGATTTTTCTTACAAATTGTAAAAATATTGTCATGAAATGTGGCAGTGAATTTGCAAATAGCATAATTCAAAGTGTGTCCCTGTAACAGAACACAGGAAATAAGTCATATCGCATAATTTTGGCAGGACAACTAAAGAGAAAAAGGACAACCACACTTTACACATACTGTAGTTGTGTCCCTTGGACTACCAGATGAAATTGCTAAAAGTCTCAACCCTGCTGTACAGGTCGGTAGACAATTTTTTGTCTGATCTATAAAAACACTTGGCTTCAAATTGTTTCGATTTGAAAAAAAAGAAATAAAGAATCTCTTTTGGAGGAAAATGCAGGCACCAGACAAACATGAACATGAAAATTGCTCTGGTTCTGCTGAATTCTGGTATTGTGTTAATCAGCGTGAGGCTTCATGACCCTAATTTCATACTCTGCTGGGCCACTGCCTACCATTTGGGGCCATGAATTCCATGATAAAACAACTTGACGACAGCCCACCCCTTCCGATCAAGTTTTGCCAATGCTAATGTAAATCAAAGAAAAGATAAAACACTGAAGGAGAACGAAGGGAAACTTAGTGCAAATAATCTTTCCTCAAATTGAATCCTGGCGTGTATGATTTCTCCTTACTAAGAAGATTCCATATTGTATGGAACTTGTGATAAACTCATTACCTTGCCAGTTGGAACATACAGATTATAATTTGATGGCTGGAAAAGAACAAAAATTCAATGACCTGCATACCAAGTTGTTGTATTCAGTAAGTCCCCACAAGGTATATCAGAGCTGAAATTGTACCTTTAGTGGTGCAAAATCGTGCCCTTCTGATTTTGTTGGGACAAAAGGTCAGGGTCATCCGACATTTTCATTGTTTCTAGAATATGACCATTGGACCACCCGGGGACCCAGGACCACCTGGACCTTCTGGGGAAGCAGGACCACCTGGACCCCCAGGCCCTCCTGGAGTAAAAGGGGAGAAAGGTATGGTAAGTATCAGAATGTTTGTTCGACCGGACTGAAATGTTATGTAATAGAGAAGATCCACATTTTCTTTGTTTTTGCTTTTTCTGTGATTTCAAGATGACACGTATCTATTTCCGGAGTTTGTCTGCTTGGTCTGACAAAAAGCCATGTCATTCAATGTAATTTCAATTTGTTAGGGTAACTTTTTGCCAAGGTTTTGTCTCCATAATTAAAAAGGAGGAGCATTCATCCCCAACTGACAGGTGGCAATATGGAGTTATAACAATTGCCTTGAAGCCTTACCCCTCATCGTCACTCCCTTTCCAAATAGTAGCTGAAAGAGTTTATGTGACTCAGAATTGATTTAATGAATGTCAGGTTCCTTTTCCCATCTGTTAGAGTAATGTCATTGATCAGTCTCTCATGGTCTGATTTTGGTGATCTAAAAGTATCTTTTGGTGACATCACAGTAAATATCCATCTGTTTTTTGGGGGGTTTTTTTTTCACCAAAATGGTAGAAGTCAGTCACCATTGGAGATAAGTTTAATGATATTTCTTGTCCAGTTGTGGTATGAATTGCACTTGTATTGCATTTATATTGATTGATTATAAATTTGTATTAAGTTGAATTTGATTCAAACTATCAGCTGTGTGTAATATTTGTGAAGGATAGAATATGGGGGTGGATATGAGTAGGCCATGGCCCAGTTTGCCAACTCCCCTCTAGATGTCTACACAAATTCTGCATGAAAGGTAGCGTACAACAGAGCAAAATTCATTGTAGTGTCTGTGTATCTTCTCAACTGAATGCAACCCCAGCACCCCACTTCATCTTCAGACTTTCACTGAGCTCGAGACTTGCTCAGATGTTTTCAGATGTTCTTTTCAGTAACCTTACAGTCTTTTTACAACAAATTCCCAGCAGTTAAACATCACTGATTGTATTGCTTTATTGTGATATCACTCTTCTTCTGGCTTGTAACCTCGTTTAGATTGGTCTTGGTGCCAGGGGACCAAAAGGGGAACCAGGTTATCCAGGTATCCCTGGTCAGCCAGGAGAGGTTGGAATCAGAGGCCTAAGGGGACCACCAGGAGCACGGGTAGGTTGTTAGATATTTACCAGTATTTTTAAAGACATTTGTTGGTATTTTGTGAGCCATTTTCAATTTCTTCCCTTTTCTCATTGTACTGAAATTTTTACAACTGTACTTGATGCTCAGTGTATGTCAGATGGAAATGTTACACTTCATCAATGTTGTGAATTCTACGGAACTTGATTTTAGTCTACACACTTCAATACCTGACTGGATTGAACTCTAGCATCTAGTGTAGCTATTTTGTAGTCACTTTCCAGTCTTTGACCTATGACAACTGTATTGTTTGCCAAGACATACTGCAACCCGCCACCTGAAATTTCTCATTGTGCAGGTGGATGGAGGGGTAATATGTAACGCAGATAGAAGCTAACTGAAATAAGGAAAAGAAAACAGAACACACATTTGCCCTCAAATGTTACATCGAATGACATTACAAAAATGAGTTTTAACATAGAAGACATGGAAAAAGGTTGGTCATCATACCATGCAGGGTTCTCATTCTCACTATTTTTGTGGCACTCATCACTCACGTTTAGATGGTTCAATTTAATGTACATTTTTATATTTATGATGAGTTTTGTTTCTGCTAAGTGTAAACAGAATATCTTTTACCTCCACAAATGTCTTCATCAAATACTTTAACACAATACCCTACATTGCAAGTGAAAAAGCAGACTTACAGAGGGCGTTTTCAAAAGTGAGACATTCAAATCCCTCACTTTCTCCCTCTTGGCTGAAACTCTGAACGTACACGGCAATCTCAACCAAAGGTCGCTCAGTGTAACTTTCATTTTTATAGCCACTTGCATCCATGGTGATGATGGACCAAATTTTCATAGTTCTGGGAACCAAGGGTAACCGATGTGATTTGTAAACCATTTCACAAATTTTTATGACTGCAGACAACTTTATTTAATTTATCATGGAGCTATAACATTTTGTGAAGGATTTAATGCCCAATTATTTCAGCAGACATATTTTCCAAGTAACATGATTTCACCCCTTGTTGAATCTGAGGTTCTCAAATAAGTGACACCCACCAGCTTATAAGCCTCGTTTAAATTGAGGGTAACCATTTGTAATGTGTTCCATCCCCAGAGATACAGAATTGAGGATAGTGGTTTTTTTTTCCATGACTTGATTGCCTAATATTAAAGCTGTCTGCTGCTGTTCCAATATTTTGTTCATGTAGGAGTCATTTGCTAGTTACTTGCTGACCTTGTGATCTAAAAATAAGATGCCTAGATCTCTTCACCTCTGAGATGGGACAACAAATTGTTTTAGAATAAGATTATCTTGCAATGTCAGAAGAAAAAGGAGCAAGTGTTCTTTTCAGTTGTCCCCCCCCTTCTCCTCTGGGAAAGAGAATTTCCATGGGTTAGTATAGTGTAGTGTTTGCAATTAAAATTGTCTAATTTTCCAAATCTCTGGTTATTATTTAAGAGGCTCATTGAGTTGGTTCACAAATTTCGTGATATTTTGTAGTGCCTGTTGAGTGTTACTCATATGTCGATGGTATGTAGTCAAACTAAGAGATTCTGAACATCTGACACACAACTGAAGTAATAACGATAAGGTAATTAACAATCATAGTCACTGATTGAAAATCTGTGATGAGACAGTTTTTACCAAAAATGTATTAACCATAGGCAATTCCTGTTCCTGAAAATACTACAATTTCTCACATTTTCAGTAAATGTAAGGAATAGATATATGATAATGAATCTAATTGGAAGTACTGGCATGTAATGGTTTCATTCAAACTTGCCAAAAAATATAATATATCAACTCATTGTGATCCCCTTAAAAGAGCAAGTGCTGGAAAGTAAGTGATTCCACTTTGAGGGAAAGATGTCAGCCAGTTAGTTCAGTCAGTCATTTTCTAACCATTTCTCACAGTCTGGCCTTTCAGTGATTCCGGCACATGGCAATTACAGTATTAATCAGTGAATCAACTGGACTTCATAATGAGCAGCTTTGTCTTTAATAATAAGCATTGTTTCAGATGAAGATAAAGATAAGATGAAGATAAAGAAGTTAACCTCTGTCATGCTTTCTGAATAATTATTCTAAGAGCAGCTGACCTCCCATGAAAGAGTCATTTGGAAAATGGGATATGACACCTTGACCATTATTTCCACTACATAGCAGATTATGAACGGAAAATTAGCAGTTTGGTCACTCGTCAGGTGGTTTAACATTAAAAGTATCAGTAATCGTACATAAATCAGTAGAGCAGAGTTCAAGTAAGTTTTACAAGTGAAATTGCATGTCAGATTTTTGTTAAAACATTTTTGTGTGCTTGCTGTCTATCAGAAAGCCATTGCGTTCCTGCCTGTAGCTTTAATATTGATCTGACGTGGAGGGGACCTGCATCCCCGGGGCTACTGGAATATATAGAGCAATATCGAGTGTTTTCTTTGCATAATATCAGGTTTTCAGAGTCTATCGGTAATGATAGCCGCAAACTAGACGGAGGGAGGAGATTCTTACTTTACCTCGGTCAGAAGCAAAGTGGTCGGTAAAAAAAATGTTATTTGCCAACTTGTATGTCATTTATTTGTACTCAGGCAGATCTGTACCGTAGGTGCGGACGGATGTCTTCCGTTCTTGACACCTGAAATCAGGTTTTCAGTTCAGCAGTTCATTTCCGTCTTGATATTCTGGCTCTGACTCTTTGAACTTGCCTTGTTTGTGTGTTGGCTGTCAAGATATTCAGTCCAAAGAGACTGCAATACTGGCTTCTGATTTATCCTGCTGGTGACTAAACAATTAGCTGCTGAAGAAGGTTGATGTATGAAAATGTAAAAAATTGTTGCATTTTTTATTGGTGAAAACCAGTATCTCAATACCTTGTCGCATTTTGAAGTTACGGATGTGAAGTGAATATCGTTTTTCACAGAGGTGCATTGCATTATGGGAAATCTTTCATGCCACACAGACAGAACTACTTGATTGTTAACTGCATTTCACTGCAATATTCACTCTCTTGAAAAGAAACATTGTGGTAGGTGAGGAGATGTAAACATTCTGACAAAAGATGGAATTGCACCAAATCTTAACCTTTAGATCTGGAGAGAGCTGGATTTGGCCGGATCTTACTTGAAATACCGCGAGATATAATTTGGCCGGGCTGAATGGGTACAATGCTGTTACAATGCGTCAAGAAAATAAGAGTTGTTAAGAGTCTCCTATGTCTCAAAGTACAATGTCTAAATGTGCTGGACCTATGGAATGGTTAATTATTACTTTTAGTTAGTAAAGTTAAATTAACTTCAAAAACGTTTACAAATTCTGTTGTGTGCTGCTATAGTGATAAACACTCTAACCATATGTGCCAAGCAATGGAATCTCCCGGAAAAAATGAGCATTTTGCAGCCATCTTATGATATACAAAGCAGACTAGTTGAGACCTTTGAGAGATGCTTTGACATTTTATGACAGCATCTTCTGGTCAGACAATTGTAACAAAATTGTTGAACACTGTCCTGCCAGACTTTTTTCACAGTGTGGCTGGAGTAGGAACCATATTTTATGTTACTGACCAGCCTGCATCCTCTGGCCGGGCTGTACCAGATACCCTGTGGATTCCCAACTGATGTACATTCTACCCAATCTTAACTTTTCATCGGTGTCGAGATTCACAGTTAAATGAGCACTAATGCATTAATGTACCGGTGTTACAAGGTATTTTGTACCTGGCAGGCAACTGGCAGTGGTTTTGTTTTTACCGGAGTCATTCTCTCTTCAAAGAGCAACATCTTTAGAGCAAGGTATCGGTGTGGGGTTTCCACTCTCTCATTGCAGGCCTGTCTATTATGTCAAAGAATGATGAGGCGACACTAGTTCTCAGAAATGCTTCTGCTCAGTTTTGTACACTGATCTGTCCGTTATTGCAAAATCATGGCGCCAGAAGTTTTTATCTCAATATTTCAAATGTGTGCCGTACTTTCTGTGCATTCGTCTGCAGTAGGAGAGTGACACATTGAGAAGAGGTACATGGGTGGCATAAATACGATGGCCAAATTTTTGTTATTGTAGCACACAACGTTTGGTTTACAATGCCACTGTTCTTTTGTGTTTACATGATGGATATGGTGTAAAAATTGACTAATCCAACAATGGTGCACCAAACCTCACCATACCTCATTTGTGTTAGAAAGGTGTTAGATAGCTAGTAACAGGCATTCAATTGACTCTCATATTAAATACAGCACTTTTTTTTTAACTTCTATCCTTCCATTTCCTTTTTCCAAATTCCTACCTTTTCCTTCATCCTTGCTTCATCTTCCCTTCATCTTTGCTTCCTCCTCTCACGGAGTTGAAATACATAGAGCAAGCCAGAGAAATCTTGAAGTTGGTCAATTTTGAAAAATGGTCGACTGAAATTCCAGCTTCTTTGACCAACTCACCCAATTAAGCAAGCATCCTAAAAACCTCAGTGGGAATAAAATGGCCTGGGAGTCAGGAAATAGGTCATCATAACTAGTAAAAAGTAGGTTATGTGGTAACAAAACTTCCTGCCCTTTTCAGAATTTGATCGAATTATGACTGGCTTTTGGTTGCTTTTGGTTCAGTGATTGTTTTTTTTTTCTCCTCAGGGTAAGCGAGGTTCAAGAGGGAAACCAGGACCTAAAGGTGTGAAGGGGAATAGGGTGAGTTGATACCTGATGTGATGAGGGATGTTTGGTAATTAAACCTCCATTGTCAGTCACCTCTGGGTTACAGTAGCCATGCCTACCGGCTCCCTCGAAACTCGAGAATTACGTGACTCTCTCTCCATTTCACCATTCCTCCGAGGGTATTTCATATTAGCATAGGAAATACTTAGTTACCGTAAAATCGTGATTAACCATTGAATAGTTTGCAATTTTTTTTATAGAACGCATTTGTCAACTTATTAAAGGAGAATATTTTAGGCCAAAGATGAATGTTGATTCAGATCAGCATGAGAAAGTTGACTAGCCTATCAGTGTCATTCTGATGGCCATTTTGTGAAAAAATGAAATCTCATTTCTGGACAGGAAAAAATTAGGTTTGAAATTAATCCCTCTCAGAACTCTCCTGGTATAGGTCTGATTCAGCTCTGGCAGTAGGGTGCACATTTCATTTAGTCTGTGTTAAATCATGGTATCCTGACTATCAAAGACATCATTAACTTTGGAGGGAAATATTGCACTTAAACCACACCAACATGGCATACAAAGAAAATATCTTTAATCATTGCTAAGCTACTCACCAATAGACATCAGCAATAGCTTCACCTCCTCAAAACATTATGCAGAAGATACTGAAGTTGCTGAAGATGCATCATTTCCACTTTTGTAGTTTTGGTGAGCAAATATCTTGAGAAACAAATAGCTGAATATCTCTGTCTGTGAGAGACTTATATCTTGAAGAGAACAGAAGTTCTGTCCAGCTTCATTTTAAATAGTCTATCATTCTGTGTTCATATTTATTGGTTAAAAAAATGTGATTTTTTTCTGAAAAACAAAATATTTCCCTTTAGAACTTTGTACACTACACAGCTGCTACCTCATGTATGATCCAAAACACTATAGCTACTTGAATTGCTCGTAACATGGGGGATTCCTCAGTCAAGTTAGATGAATTGGAATGCCATGAGTGACAGCTATCTTGTGAAAAGGAATACCCAGAGCACAGAAATGATTTACTACCTCTCCTGCCCCTCCCTCCACACCCACCTGCAGTAAATGTCAAACAAATTGAAACTTGTGTTTCGTCACTTCTCAGCTACAGTAGGTCAGAAATCTGTGATGTCCTCAAGCGTGGGTTATAAAGAGATTTGACTCAGTGGTTACTATGACAACATTTCTGTCTCAAATTTGATCAGTGAAATTTTTTTTATCAAAAGGGTAGTGGTGGTAATCTATTGTTTTTCCTGCTTCTAAAAATTGCCTCAGTGCTGGAGATTCCTCCAAGGGCATTATACATTTATTGTTTCCTGTGTTATCTTGTATTATAAAGCTATATTTCATATAACTGACCCACACCGATTTGCAGCCCTATGAAGCCTATTTTCCTACTCTTTGAAATAACCACCTACCTTACAGCTGCCCTACCATGTGGATAACTGTGTCACCTATGGAAGAAGGATGGATGTTTTGGCAGTATGTTTATCCTTGATGTAGGAGTCTGGATGAAGGGGGTTTCTGAAGCTAAATGTCTTCCTTTCTGAAATGTCCCTGATTTAAAAAAAGGGTCACTTGTTGGCAGATGTAATTGACAAGTGACAATGAGAAATGAAACAATTTAATTTTTGCATTGTAATTGTCTCCAGTCCAAATACTAATGATACTAATGTGAGTGTGAAACATATGATTTTTTTCTTTGATGGGAATTGCAGGAAAGGGAGAAAAAAATATGTTGATTTTTCCCATTAATGTAAAGCATGAAAATACAAGGAGCATGTTAAAGAACCTGCAAGAAGTAAAATTGATAAGAGAAAAGAGAGGAATAAGAGCTAACCCCAGTTTCATCATATACAAATTTGGTCTACGTAAATTGTGTATTGACAGTGATCCTTTTTAGTATCTTTTTTTTAAGTCTGTTTCACTTTTCCGATTATTGTTAAGGATTAATCAAGTGATAGTCAAGTATAACTCTTTTTTTATCTTCTTTGCCGGAACATACTGTTGATTGAAATTATAAAGTTCGTATCTGTCTAGATTGAAGAATGTTGTAAGAGATTTGTCTAGAAATGAATCCATGTAGGTCATATCCCAGTTACGTGTTACTCTTCAATCGTCTTGTCCTATCATTGAGCTTTTTCTCTGTTTTGAGGTAATTCATGCCTTCTCAAATAGAAGGAACTTTTCCAATTCTTCAAATTTTGCACTTTTCTTTAACTTTAGGGTAGACGTGGAAGGAAAGGACCTAAGGGAGATGATGGTGAACAAGGGCCAGATGTAAGTGTAAATTTGACTAAATGTAGAAAAAAAAGAAAAAAGTAACAGCCCTTCATAGCCTGAATTCTCATGAACAATCTTTTCCTTTGTTTGCTATTGATGTCATATGGGATGTCATTTGGTATAGTAAACCTCATTTTTGATTCCTTGCCAAAGGCAGGCTAGGAATCTATGCGAAGCATGTCGTTTCTTTCTATGCTTGTGTGTATGTGTGTGTGAGGTGCCTTGACTTGAAAACACCGTATCTCAAGAAGGGAAAATTGCTTGAACTTCAAAGTTGGTGGGTAGGTAGTCCATAGAGAGTAGATGGTGGCTTTTTTTTCAGGTAGGTCAAAGGTCATTTTAGGTCACTAGAGCTGAAAGTTTGAAAGCCTTTTAAGGGAGATATCTTAGCAACTGAATGTTACTGAAACTTGAAACCATTGGTAGCACTTAATAAGTAGATGATGCGCATCATTTTTTATTGAGGTCAATGGTCGTGTGAGGTCCATAGAGGACATAGTTTGCAAACCTTATAAACATGGTATCTCAAGAAGGGAAGGGTGCTTGAACTCCAAAGTTGTTGTGTTGGTAGACTTCTGTGAGTGGATGATCCTTTTTGTTTTTCATGGAGGTCAAAGGTCATTTAAGGTCACCAGAGGTTAAAGTGTGAAAACCTATTAAGGGAGGATACCTCAGCAACTGAATGTTGCTGGAACTTCAAACTCGTATCACTGGTAGGTCTTAATGAGTTAGATGATATCTGTCATTTGGTATGGGGGTCAAAGATCCTTTGAGGTCAGTAGAGGATATAGGTTTGAAAAACCTTCTTGTGTTGGTAGTCCACTGTGAGTAGATGATTCCTGTTGTTTTTCATTTAGGTCAAAGGACATTGAGGTCAGCAGTAAATGGACTTATGATATTTAAAATACTGTACTGTATGGGTTGACATGAATATATAATAAGTTCTGTTATTCAAAAGCCCTACATGTCATACTTTGGAAGTGTAACATGTCCTAACTGTAAACATATGAAGTGGTGAATATCACTCATATTAAGAGAAGATTGCACTTTTTTTACCATGTTGAAAACCACGTAACATTGCTCTTACATTAATCACCTTCTCTAAGCAACCAGTAAATATCCCATTTGCCAGCAACTCACCTGTCAAGGACTAACACCGAGTACTTTGTTTTAGCCGCCAGTAAAGGCTCCTAAGGGAGAAAAACACTTTAAGTTGTCTTGCACAATCTCAGACCTGTAACCACGATTTCCTGCCAAGAACTTTCTACCCACATGTGAACTGTTGGTTAAGAGTCTATATGCTATATTTCATTACCACAATTTTCATCACGCTGAATCAATGAAGCTCATGCCAAACCCGTAAATAATATTGTTGATTTTGTTTAAAATGATTGTGTGTGTATGGAATAATGAGACATTGACAAAGAATCACGAAGTCATTTGACCAAGGTTGTACACGAACATCTGGAGATATGCATAGTTCTTTGTATTGAACCTTGAAACAAGTCTGTGGTTGCTATACGGTATCCATGCAGGCCATGTGAAGAACTGGGACACTTGCACAAGTTCATGGGCGCAGTGTCTTTTGTTATTGAAAGTGAGGCTGCTGAGTTTACTCAAAAATGTCATATGGTATTGCATAAAACTCTTTGTAACTAAAATTACCAGAAATTCTGATTTGGCCTTTTTACTTTATTTTCCCACCATCCAGGGTAGGAAAGGTACTCAAGGGCGTCCCAGCTTCGTTCAGGGTCCTGTTGGCCCACGGGGACCACCGGGGAGAGAAGGCCTTCCTGGTGTGCCCGGAGTTCAGGTAGATCAAGATTTTTAATCTATGACATGAATCCTCTAAAAGGAGGAGGTTGTTGTGAGCAAATTCTCAAGCAATTTAATGTATGTATAACAAACCTAATTTGAGCTAAAAATTTTCAGTTGCAGAAAATACCAGTGAGGACGCCGAACCTTGAGGTAAATGTTGTGGGAAAAGTTACCATTTTAGACCAAATGTCCTCGGAAATCATTCCGGGAAGTCAGCAGTTTTCCTCTGTACGAACAGGAAATGAGACCAGCTTTATGGAAGAGGGTTTCACCGAAGAGAAAATTTTTTCAAGCATCCTAGCTCCCCCCCTAGCTGGTGTGAGGTGGTACAACAATGTTGTGCTTGTTGTTGTGAGGTGTTTAGTACGTAAAAGATTCTGAAGAATGGTGGCATGAACAGAATGCCTCTCCAGTTGTAGCATAATTATTTAGTTCATTATTTAGCAGCATATTTAATTAGTTCTCTAATTATTTGGAGTCAAATGTGTAGGGATCATTAACCTCGACAGCTGGTTATTTCCAGTAAACGAATCCTGGTAAATCTGATCTAAGCTCAGTGACAACAATGAAAGGTATCACAGTCATGCTTGTGATGAAGACTGATCATCTTTGGATGAGGAGGAAATGTGGGGGGGGGGGGGGGTGGGGTTGGGGAGGTGATTTTCCAAAACCTCACCATCTTATATCCTCAGTCTCTACATAATTCTCTCCCATCCTTGTTTTTCCATCTGTTGTATTTTCTGTATTTTTTGGTTCTTCATAGAATGAGTACACTATGGGCGAAAAAGTTTAATTGGATAATTGAGTAGGTTCACAGTCATTTTTCCTTCCATTTTAGGGTCCACCCGGCAAGTTAGGAATCATGGGCCTGCGAGGTGATCCTGTGAGTGGAGTAAAAGATACTTTATACATTTAATTGTGGTTTTGCAGATATTCTATCTTTGTTCTCATTGTCTTAGTTAGTAAGGATGTCAGGTGTTTGTTCTTGTGACCTTTGTACTGTTTGCTCTCAACTTTGTCCACGATTTGAATTTTGACTCAAAATGCTGTGTTATTTTGTATTTAAAATTCTGCCAGCAAGACATACATGTTTGATTGCCTTATACATATGTTACATTTGAATCAGAGATCAAACAGTTTCTCTCCATCAAAGTGTCACAATGCATTTTATTTGTGATATTTGTAATACAGGGCCCTCAAGGTCCACCAGGGTCACCAGGAGAAGTTGGTCCACCTGGTGAAAGGGGCAGGTCAGGATACATAGGAATGCGTGGCCTGAGGGGCCCAATCGTGAGTATAAACATTGCAATCATTGCAACCAGTAAAAAATCTATGACAGAAGAGTACGTATAATGTAGCATTTTATTACAGTAAGTTGGCTGGTAAAGTAATTTTAAAATCACATAGTTTGATATGTCAGATAATACAGTGATAAGAATTTGCATTCCATGTATTTAATGATAATAATAATAATGTCTTATGTAGCACAGAATCCAGAGAATAGCACTGCTCAATGCACTTTACAGGTGCCAAAAAAAAAAGAGCAGAGAAATTAGGAACATAGAGAGAGAAAAAAGGTTTTGAGGGACTGTTTAAACTGGTCGAGGGAGTCTTAAGACCTGACCTTCAGAGGGAGCGAATTCCGTAGGCAGGGCGTGGCGTTGTGGAAAGTTCGATCCCCAAAGGTCCTTGTACGAGAAGCCGGAACAGTAAACTGGAAGAGGTATCGCGATCGGGAGGATCTAAGTGTAGTTGTCGGATGTAAGGCATTGGATAGATAGGGGGGTACCAAGTTTAAGACCTTGAAAGGCAAGAAGGAGTAATTTGTAGTTCACGCGCTGTTTAACAGGTAACCAGTGTAGTTCGTTTAAAAGCCGGGTAATGTGAGAGTGACGATTTGCCCTGAGAACAATTCTAGCGGCCGTATTCTTGATAGTTTGAAGCCAAGATAAATTATGAGAGCTTACACCAAGCAGTAGAGAGTTAGCATAATCAAGGCGACTGGAAATGACTGCATGAATGAGTTTCTCCGTGGCTAACTTATCACGATACTTAAGAAGAAGGCCTACTTGTCTAAAGTGGTACACTGTAGTTTTACAAAGGTAATTTACATGATTATCCATGGATAGATGACAATCCAAATACACACCAAGGTTACGTACGACAGACTTTGTGTTAACATAATTATCATCAACACGCAGTGACATCGATTCAAAATCAGGGTTGACTGCCGAAGGGCTTCTTAAAATAGTTACTTCAGTTTTGTCGTTGTTTAGCTTAAGAAAATTTATGGAGAAGTTCTTTTTGTTGAAAATTTAAGTGGGAACCAATGAGTAGAATTAAAGTTCTTTGAAAACTCTTATTCCATAGTTGTTTGTGTGTTTGTCAGCGAAGCAACACCAAGTATCACATGATAGCATGCATTACATCATGGCAAGCATCACGTAATGCATTGCATAATGGTAGTAAAGCAAAACATCACTTGGTGGGTACAATAAACAGGCATGGCAAATTGGTAGCAAATAAGGCATTGGTGGATGGTGCCAAAATGAGGCATCAGTCAATGGTATCATACAAAATGTAGGCATTAATTTGTTGCAACAGAGTTATTACTCGATGTCATCGATATTTATACATTGCTCAATGACGCAATGAAGAATTCACCTTATAGTCTCTTAGTGCAATTTGTCATTGCTGTCATATTTCTTCGTACATTGCAATCGACATAGAAAGTTCCCATGAGGTAGAAAATAACAGGAGAAAAGTACAGAGAGCAGTATCCAATGTGGCTGTTACCACACAGAGCTTTACTCATGTATTGAGCAGGTGAACATTGGTAAGAACACCGCTTACCGGTGTGTTTGCCAGTTAATCACAACTACCATGTCAATCCATTGAAAGTTGCATTTCTTTTACCTCAGGGGGAAATTGGAGAAGATGGCGAAATTGGTTTACCAGGAATTCCAGGATTTCCGGTAAGTGAAACTCGGAAAAAATAAGCAAGCTTTGCAAGCAAGCAGGTGCTGCAGCGTGGACTTTTTATTGGTCAGATGAACGGAGGGATCACCTAACAGACCATTAATACTTTATTGAAGGGGGGGGGGGGTGTTAAGTCAAGCAAAAGGTGCACACACGGAGTGCAAAGGGAGAATCATCTCATGACAATTTACGGTACTGAAGAGGAAAATGGGTGGGGGGGGGCTGGGGAATTGCACTCTGTTCCTGTCATCCCCCCAGTTGAATAGGAGTGTTGCTTATTTTGTCTACAATATTTGAACCTGCTGTTTTGGTTGAATTGCCCCCAAACAGTTCAAACTGAGGGATTCTACAGAAGAAGGAATGAACTGAAGAAATCACTATTTAGGATCTGATTGTTGGTGTACTCATATTTGAAAGACTGCCAAAATTATACTGGATTTTGGTGGTTTAGCTTCATTTAACTGAGAACTTGTCAACATATTGGATAGTTGCTAATCAATGCACTTTGGGTAAGACATTAAGCTACCAATCTAATTCAATTATTTAAAGCCCCTAGTTCTTTACCACTACTGCCATTTGTAGTTACATATAGGCTACATCTGTGGAGTCGTCCTTCGGGTTTTGCAGGATTTGTCACCCAAGATGCATACGCTCGCAGAAAAATAGATTCTTTAAGCAAACATTCTGTGTACAGCGGATTAGTACACAATCTTAAGTACATTCTCATGTTGTCCCGTCCCCCTCGATTTTTCGCTGTCATAATAATGTTGGTGAGGAAAGGGTGTAAAGGATCAAGACAAAGTATTACATTATCAGCAATCAAGCCATAAATCAGGATTCTGGTTCAATAAAAATTTTGCAGGACTGGGGATGATATGTTCATGTATTTTATACAGTGAGTACAAATAAATTATATATTCACAGTCTGGTTAGGTAGCCTACTGATAAGGATTCATGGGTGGAGTGAACTAAGCACTGATCAATCTGTATGTGGATAAAACTAGATGAATGTAACTATTACCATGTTGACCAAGTGGGCACACATTACATTCTCATGTCAACTGCGGTATTTGTAACTCTGTCTAGTCCACATCATATATCAAGGTACCCGTAGTCTTGTATGGCTTGCGTGCATTGATTTGATGTGACAATTGAAGCTGGTGCATGTTCCTAGGTATGGTATATTGTGTATCTGCTTGTTTTTTGTTTGAACTGTGTTAGTGTGAAGACTGTGTCTGTCAACTAGTTTAGGTAAATATTTGGGTAAATATCTTGTGGTTCCTACATCAAGAACAGATCATTCAACTTCTAAGAAAGCTGCCTAGCATTGTAAGTCACGGCAAATAGTGTCAGTAGACTTCTAATCTGAATGTAGACTATTGCCTCAGCAGGTAAGCAGTCTCTACTTTGTAGTTTTCTAGAATACTATAAAATAATGTTAGTCTGTGCTCCAGCATCACCTGTTGCGGTGTGTCCGTACTCTCTCTGATCTGTATGTATACTGGATTGAAGGAACAGCTGTTCGGCGCTGCTGTGAACCAAGCGTTGGTCATGTTTGTCCACATTAAAGAGGATACACTTGGTTGACTATATTGATTTCCTGGACAGTATGGTAGAAATTATTGACAAGAATCATTAGACCGATTTAACAACCTCAGTTTTCAATTTAAAACCTCTATCTCACCGATCCAGGCTAGTCGAATTTGCCATTCAAATTCAGATTTCTTGTTGATTTGTTGTGATTTTATCAAAGTATGTCAGTGTGTATACTATGCCACTGTTTGTTGAGATCAATTGATTAGCCTGTTCATTTACAAAACTTTTGATCGATTAATCGATTAATGTTTCCATGCAGGTAAAAAGTATCTATTGAGCCCCAGAAGTCTTACATTTCACGTGATTATTTTTTGGTAGATCACATGTTTTGATGCATTGTGCAATTGTGCAATAAGTAAAGTTAATTCAGTATTTCTCCCCTATTCTCAGGGAAGAAATGGCACAGATGGGAGCCCAGGTGAGCCGGGAGACCAAGGGTTTCAGGGAACACCCGGTGAACAAGGTGTTGTTGGACCACCTGGAGAACTGGTCAGTATAACTACTGTGAAATATGAATCCCCAAAAGCTAACTGAAATTCTTTTATGTATTGATTTGATGTGACTTTGTTGGTTCCGTGCATCAGCAAAGGAGTATATGCAGTGAAGTTTGCGTGTGCATGTCTCTGTGGCACTTGCAACGCTACAACTAGTCAATAGGGAAGCGTTGGATGAGAGTCAAATTTGGTATGTATATCCCTTACATGGTAAAGGTGTGCTCTGTTGTTTTTGGTGAAGGTCAAAGGTCATCTGAGATCACTGAGGGCAAAACTCTAACAAAATTTTTGCACACGATATCTCAGGTTAGAAAGCTTGGACAAACTTTATACGTGGCATGTAAATGCATTGTTGTGAGAAATTTGAAGCGGTTTGTTTTGGTGGAGGTCAAGCTAGAGACAAAGGGCAGGGGGCTTATTTTAGCTCAAAACAGTAATATGACAATTTGGAGCTACCATACATACCTAATCAAAAGCCCCATTTACTATAGTGTGTAAGAGTATACAGGAAATTTTTACTTCGTGTAGCACACTGTAGGCAATGGGACTTTGGTCACTGAAATGGTTTTGTTCTGTTTTTGTGCTATGGATGCTTATATGGTCCTTCAATACAGTGATTGAATTTGCTTTAATGCAAGTGCAGTGGTTGTTCTAGTAGTACAAAGTAATGGATGTAGGGCACTGAATTTTCAGCTTCACTGAATTGGGAAATTTCTCCACTTTAAAATTTCTGCTTTTCCTCACTTCAGTGTTGCAAAAGTTTGATCAAAAGTTATCATTTGTTATTGCTTCAAACTTTTAGGTAATTCAGGAAATGTTGCCCATTTCTTTTAAACCAAACTACATTGCATGCATTTTTTAAGTTGAAATGTGCAAAGCAGTCCATGAAAAAAAAGTAAAAGATTATGCAGTCCTCCACAAATTTACAATGGCTGTATCTTAACCAGTTAGATGAGTAATAAATAACTTATGGAGCACCTTGAAGATTAGGTATGTATATTACCTGTGACGGAACAGCCAACTATCTGTTAGTTACAGAGTTTGTGTTATGTAAAGAAATGTTTAAATGTATTTTACTGGTTATCAATCCCACATGGAGGCTTAAAATATTGATATTCAAGATATAATGTGTAGCATGCCTCTCTAATTGCCGTTAGATTTAGGTTGCATCTAAAAACCCGCCTCATTAACTGTGCAACGGGTTTTCCCGTTGGTTTTAGTGGGTGATGAGAAGCATCCTCCACTGTGTGACTGTGGATTTATTACATAACCAATCAAACATCTCAATTAGCTGTGCACACAATGACCTCCAGCCAGTGGAGGTAGTTCTGGCAAGAGGATGTTCAATTCATAGCTAGTCAATATGTAAATAAACTCTTGCATCTCACAGAGCTCAGTGAAGTGTGTTTGCTGAAGAGATTAAGTTTCAGAGCATCAGTGATTAAAAGAGCTTTAACTTGCAACCTAAGGCTAATGGCCAGAAAATCATCATGAGAAAGAGTTATGTGTTTTGGGGTCTTCATGCAGGCATACCATAGTCAGTGCTAGTGTTCGTAGGGAATGCTCAGTTGATTGAAACTGATGTTTCAACCAGTTGAAGTCTGCTTGGGTAAACTGAAATGTATATGTTCCTCACGATGTCACACAACAGATTCTAACAAGATTCTAACAAGTTATGTATTACAATTGAGAGTTGTTTTCAGATTAGTGCAATGTAGTGGAGTACCTTTGGCTGATCAGCATTCCTGGGGACAAATTGGGGCCCAAACTTTTTTGGGTTGCAAAAATGGTGGATTAACTTTACACGTGTATCGTGGTTAAAACTAAAATAGTTACAGTTACAATAATCTTCATATAAGGAACCATTGAGTCCTTGGGCCTGTGCTAGATACTGGCATTTGGTAAAAAGCCATACTGCATATGTGAATTCTGCAATTATTTTATGACTGTATCACAGAATGCCACAAATTGTAGTAATATCCTAAAATGGCAAAGTGCTAGTTGCTCCAGTTGTGTAGCAGCTTTCTGATTGCTCTGATATACTGACCATGCTGATTGTTTTAAGATAGCAGTGTGCAGGTTGTTTCAGCACAACAGTGTATTAATTGTTTCAGTGTAGTGAACACTGGTGCTTCCGCTTTCAAGGAAATTTCCTGAAAACGGTCAATTTGGGAAATTGCAACAGGGAATAACTTTATCTCATTCTGTGTACATCATCAATGAGGTCATGTATATTTCGGGAAATAAAATCAGGATTCCGGAAAATTTTGAGAATGTTTTTTGGGATATCGTTGATGGAGTCTTGGAAACACTGGTGAACACACTCCATTTTGTTTGACTCCAGCCGTGTGCTGATTGTGTCATCCTAGCAGAGCTCGTATTTTGTGGTGATTGTTTCAACTATTCAGCACACTGCGTATTCTTTCAATATAGCTATCTGCTGATTGTTTGAACTTTTGCTAATTCAGCGGTCTCCAAACTCTTTCGCTGGCGTCCCACTAAAATGTGGGAAATCTGAAGTGTCCCGTCTGTACTATTTCTGCTGATTCCTACAAATAACGTTGTTCATGTGGTGAGAGTTTCTTTTACTTAAATCTCAAAATGGTGTGTACTTGACACAAATTTCGATTGTGTCGCGGCGGAACTGAACATTTTGTTATCTTTCTTTTATTTTATTTTTTTTCTGATCGAAAAGTTCCTCCCAAAGCATCCCACCCAAATTTTCAGGTGTCCCACTTAGTGGGATTTGTCCCATAGTTTGGTGACCAACATGCTTGTTAATTCAATTTAGCACACTACCATTCTTTTCTGTATTGATTGTTTCAATATACTAGTGTTGATTGTCCCACTGTGGTGGTTGTTTTTATATCCAAGTGTGCTGTTTATTTTCAGCTTAGTAGTGTTCTGAATGTCTCAGTGTAGCAGTGTGTCCTGATTGTTTCAAAGTATCAGTGTGCTGATTGTTTCCGTATGCCAGAGTGCTGATTGTTTCAAAGTATCAGTGTGCTGATTGTTTCCGTATACCAGAGTGCTGATTGTTTCAATGTAGCAGTGTCCTGATTGTTTCAGTGCATCAGTCTGCTGATTGTTTCAAAGTACCAGTGTCCCAATTGTTCCCATATTCCAGAGTGCTGATTGTTTCAAAGTACCAGTGTGCTGATTGTTTCCATATACCAGAGTGCTGATTGCTTCCATGTAGCAGTTTGTCCTAATTGTTTCAGTCTAGCAGTGTGCTGATTGTTTCAAAATATTAAGGCATGCTAATTTTTTATCAATCTCAGTCATTTATGTCATCTCTTCCTCAGGGTAGAAATGGCATTGCTGGTCCTAAAGGGGAGAAAGGAGCCAAGGGTGTAATCGGTGAGAAGGGCATAAAAGGAATGCCTGGTTTCGTTGGGATCATGGTAAGTACATCCTTCCGATTGTTACTTTGCCAAAAAAGATCAGCTGTCCTCTGTCACTGTCATTTCTCATTTGATTAAATATTATAAAATGCAAAGAATAAATTTCAAGCAGCATTTATTGTGTGTAAGTGTGCGATTGCCCAGCTCGATTGTGTTTTTTTTCTGATAAAGTTTTTGAAGCAGAACATTGTTTAACTACTTTCCTTCTTGAAGCTGTTATCTCGAGAGAGGAAGATTCCAAAGATCTCGTGCCGTGATACACGGTCGCTCGACAGCTGCATCGAGAAAGCTCACATCAGTGCTCATTTCATCGGACATTTTATGTCACTCGATGCTAGCAATTGATGCTTGTGAAATTTTTCATTTGTCACATCTGAAAAAAAAAACAGGTCGTGACCGTTGTTGGCTGTATTACTTTGTTGTGACAGATTTGTCACTTTCTCATGCAGGAATGATGCTCTTTAATAAATGCTGCCACAGTAACCAACGACATGCAAGTCTGCAAGTGACGGTCCTACTGACCACAGCTACATCCTTTCTTATGCCTTACAGCTTTTTACTGCCATTGGTATCCCTATTTCAATCATCTTTGATGATGTTGATTTCATCTTTACCCCCACCCCTTAGGGTAGCACAGGAGAACCTGGTTCTGCTGGGGAGAAGGGCGAAACAGGGGAGAAGGGAGACCAGGGCGACCCTGGTCCGAGGGGACGTAGGGGTCTCAGAGGTCGTCAGGTAACTACACAAACTTATTGAATCTTTTCCTTGTTCTTCTCCGTGACAATCTCCTTAGGATTCAATTTTTTATTTTTTGCAGTCACATTTATTTATCAGGATAATTTGTTAAGTGAAAATGTGTCCTCCCTCGAAAAAAAAAAAAAAAAAAGGTAAAGAAGTAACGTGTCAAGTGTGTGCCTGTACAGGAATTATGATCGAGTTTAACGTGTCATGCCTTGCTCCTTTATTTTAATCTGCAGGGTAAAGAAGGCTTACTTGGTCCCAGAGGAGAAACAGGTCCTCTAGGAGAACCTGTGAGTACTTTCCCCTTTTTGCTCCAGTAGTTTGCAATGTTTCTTACCTCTGACAAGCTATGGTTAACGTGAAGATGTTCGTTACGTTAATTACGTTGATTGAGCCTCTAGCTCCACGCATTCAACACCAGAGCCGTACTGTTTACAGGAATGTGCACGCCTGCACGTGTGGCGTCTGTTTCGTTCGATCTACATGCATCTGTAAATAACAATATGTACTGCTCATTTGCTTGCCTCAAGGAGGGCGCCCACTCGGTTGTTATATGACGTCAGTGCACGGGGTCTATTGTTTGTTTGTTTGTTCTGAGAAGGTAAAAGAAAGTGAAACCATTGACCAATTTGGTAGAGACGGAAAAAAAAAAATAATTTCTCAACTGCAGAAGTACATCCGTCTTTTGATTTTTGTAGGGTGGACGTGGCTCAAGAGGGTTTCGAGGCAAACCTGGCTTGGTCGGTGAGAGAGGAGTTCCTGGTGCTAATGGATCTGCAGGACCAGCAGGTCTACCGGTGGGTCAAATAAGCAATTATTTGACTGACTGTCGACGGGTGTTTTGTTTTCGCTTAACTTTTAGATAAACTGATAGCGTTAGGAGACGATCCACTGAGGTGCTCGATGAAGCTGTGGCAGTATTTTTTTTTTTTTTACAAGTACCACTTGAGTGTTGACTTGTTAAATTAAGACATAACTGCTCCCTCCAGCTAGTCACCGTCACATACATGTTCCCTCTGCAGATCTTTCCAGCTTCATCATGTTTGCAGATATTTTGATGTTTCTTATTGGTATAGTCTCTTTGGTAACAGATTGTTAGCTTTTCCAAGTTGAATTGGGCTTTGTGTTTTCGTCTGTTGTTTTGTTCCTTCATTTTTGTTTTGTTTTACTCTTTTGTTGTGAACCTGCTTTGTAAAATCTTTCGCTTCTCCATACTTTCCTTCACGTAAACCTTGTCATTATTTATTCCGTACATTATTTTCAACAAAGCAAAAGAAATCACAATCTTTTAATCAATCAGTCAGTCAAATGAAGAGCATAAAGATTCTCTCTGTTTTTGCAATCCTTTCTCTTGGAAGATTGTCTCTTTTTCACAATCCTTTCACAATTTTTCACCAACCACCTCTCTAGTCCAACCAACCATCCCACCCCTCCCTTTTGCCCCTCTACATTCAGCCCCATCAGCAGGTACAGTGTTTTCACTTTCTGAGCAAAGTTAGCATCTTTTTCAAAATGCTCTGACCATAATCAAATATTTATGTGTCTGCTTTCTCTCGTTTCTTAAGGGTTATGTTGGCTTTCCCGGACCACCAGGTAGACCTGGATTATCAATAAAAGTGAGTAGTTTTTGCAATAGAAGTCAACTTATTTTCATGATTACATTCTCACAGAACCAAGCATGTGATATGCATATGTCTACTCAACACTAGGAAACTTGTTGACCTAGCTGTGGTTGTTTTTCTGTCCGTGTTTTGAAATAATTGCCCTTTGCAGCTCTACTTCTATGAAACAATGACCTATTAGTCGGTGTACTTTTTTTTTTTATTTAGTCAGTGGTAGTAACTATGTACGGTGTTGAAAAGCTAGGATTAGTGTCGCAGGCTTACATGGGTACACAGTATAATTGCCTACCATTCATTGTGCATGCATATCGAGTGATGATGGGGTTACCACTGCATTCGTTAGGCCGGCTCACCCAGATGTTTTTTTCTGAAATGATATGTTTTTTTTTTCTTTCTTCATTACTCTCTTTTGTTTATCTGAAAGGGTGAACCTGGACTCCCTGGTGCTCCTGGTGCCACAGGTGATCCAGGCCCCGATGGTTACACCGGTCTACCTGGAGTTCCTGGTACGAGGGGTCTACCAGGTGATTCAGGACTGCCTGGTTTCCAAGGAGTTAATGGCACCAAAGGCATAAAGGTGAGCTTTTGATTTTAAATCACTGAGATCTCTTTTTAATGTGGACAAGGAGAAGCAAACAACCTAGCAGTCAAGGTAATTTTGAAGATTTTAGAAATTTTGAGATAAGACATTTGCATATATTCTTCTGGGCAAGCACTTTTATTATTAGTAATTTTTTTGGCTAATTGTTAATCCTAGTTGCTGATATTAATAATGGTGGGAGAGTGGGTGGGTCAATGGACTCTGAGAGAGCTGCATTAACAATTTTCCGTAATTTAAGCTAATTTGTGGTATTCCCTTCTGCCATTCAAGTTATTGGTAATGCTTTGTAAAACCCAGCACTAACGATCTTTTTCAGTGGCAGAGGATTTTCTTCTTTGTGCCCATTCATCACAAATGCTTTGACAAAAATTATGTGGCTATATTGCTTTTAACCAAAATAAGTCTTTTTTTGTGAAAATGGTAAATTGCATATGCACCCTTCTTAATGACAGCCATTGTAGTCAGTTAGTTAGGTTGTTTGGAATTGTAGAGGTGAAACTTGCAGTAGGATAATATGTAAACATGAATGAAACCAGCATGATATTTCTTTTTCTGATTTTATCAGGGCCTTACAGGATCTCCAGGCAGAGCTGGTGTATCAGGAATGATGGGGTTAATGGTTAGTGAGATTGCATTTGAATAGAAAAAAAATGAACTAATCCATATTTACTTTTCTTGATTTGGTGAAGAAACTTACTCTTTTTTTTCCTGGGTGGAAACCTTCCGTAGGTACTTTTTCAAATTGTTTCCAACTTTGTCTGAAAGTCAGTTACCATGAAAAGAACGTATGCACCTTTAAAAAGTTGAATTGAAGTATCATGAAAATGTTTCTTCCTTTTAGGTTTCTTTCTTGAAAGTAACCTGCATTGAGGTGTAGATTTTTTGGACATTGTTATCTGCTGTCTGATACTGATTGATCTACTGTCTAATACTAATCAATCTACTGTCTAATGCTGATCAATCTACTGTCTAATACTGATAGATCCACTGTCTGATACTGATCAATCTACTGTCTGATGCTGATCAATCTAGCCATCTAACACTGATCAGTCTATTGTCTGATATTGATCAATCTACTGTCTGATACTGATCAATACACTGTCTGATACTGATCAATCTACTGTCTGATACTGATCGATCTACTGTCTAATACTGATCAATCTACAGTCTAATACTGATTAGTCTACTTCTGATACTGATCAATCTTGTGTCTGATACTGATCAATCTACTGTCTGATACTGATCAGTCTACTGTCTAATACTGATCAATCTACTGTCTATTACTGATCAATCTACAGTCTAATACTGATCAATCTACTGTCTAATACTGATGAATCTACGGTCTGATACTGATCAATCTATTGTTTGATACTGATTAGTCTTGTCTTGATACTGATCAGTCTACTGTCTGATACTGATTAGTCTACTGTCTGATACTGATCAATCTGCTGTCTGATACTGATCAATCTGCTGTCTGATACTGATCAATCTACTGTCTGAAACTGATCAATCTAGTGTCTGAAACTGATCAATCTGCTGTCTGATACTGATCAATCTGCTGTTTAATACTGATCAATTTGCTGTCTAATACTGATCATTCTGTCTGATACTGATTTATTTACTGTCTGATACTGATTTATTTACTGTCTGATACTGATCAATCTACTGTCTGATACTGGTCGATCTTCATTCATCTCAACTAGAAATTAAATAACAAATATTTCTTATGTACAGAAACAGTTTTGATTTTGTTCCTTTTCCTTTCAGGGACTCAAAGGGGAAATAGGAGAGGTTGGCTCCGTAGGACCCAAGGGCGTAAAGGTTTGTCTCTTCATTGGAATTTCACACCCAAGCTTTGACATTAGTGTAACCTGTAAGCAGTGCATTTTTGCCAGTTTCAGATGTACTAGAAAGTGAGTTTGTGTTGCCCCCTGTTTGCCAAGATCTAGCCCATATGAGCCCTTTGAACACATTTTGTAAGCAGACGAAGGGGCAAGACATGTAAGTTACATTGCTTAATGTACGCTCACAACAGTGGTATCAATTGCAGTTGAAATGTAGGGGGGACAAATGTAGAGGGGACATGTCCCCTCTTTCCCCCTAGAATTGACCCCCATGGTTCACAAACAGGCACTCGTGGCACAACAGTTCGTACTCATAGGTTGTACTCAACAGACAAACAGTCGCTGAGAAGGAACTGCAAAATGTTGTTCCATTTATCCACAGACAAGTACTGGCTGCCTTCTCTCCCCCTCACTTGAGCAACTTTTGTTTGTTTATAGGGATATGTCATGTTAGTAATATCAAAATTGGGAAATACCATTTTATAGTTTGCATGCAGCTAACATCACTAATGCTAGAATAGACTAAAATTTCTGCCACATGGTGGATTTTCAGTCGATAATGCAGGCGGCATCTGCTTTGATCTTATCAACTTGATTTTTATTTTTTATAACAAGCTTCCAGCTCTCTCATTTCACTTAATCTTCATGTTATTTATGAAGTATACAATTCAAAATTAGAAACATCAATAGGATTAGAACAAATTACATGTTGTATTTTGTGTATGCACATCACTGTCGATAGGGAGTCCGGGGTCCACCAGGAGAGGCAGGCTCTCCTGGAGAACCAGGAGAAATGGGACTGGCTGGCCTGGATGGTGTCAATGGTTATAATGGCCCCATGGGAGATCAAGGACCAAAGGGCCAAGATGGCGAGCCTGGAACAAAGGTCAGTACCACTCACGTAAAATTTAAAAATTCAGAATTTCACTTGCTTTCAGGTAGATAACATTGCACATGTATTCATGGAAAGGGCAGATCAGTGAGGTAGTGGAGTTATTTATTTCTCTGTCATTTAAAGTAGATGATGTATTTCTTCCCTTGATGGCTTTGTGGAGGATTGGCTTTACATTGGCCGAGTACCCAGCAGAACATGACTAGCAATGTCAAGTTTCATATTCTTTGCTATTTCAATGGATATTTTTTTTTTGTCTTAACGAGGCAAGAGAAGACCATGAATGTTAATTGAATTTGATTGCACCCGTATCTCAATCCTTGCAATTTATTACACTAGTCAACAGACTTGAAAGTACTAACGAAAGACTTATATATAATTTTCAGTGTGGTTTGTCAGCATTATGTATTCGTTAATGATTTCATTTTTGGGGGGTTTCTTTTTGATGAAGAGTTAATGAATGTTTGAAACTCAATATTTTACTAGTATATGGAATTAAATATGTACAGCAGAGAAAGAAGTGCTCTAAGAAACTCTAGCAGGTGTAGCTAGTAGAATCACTCACAAAATGAAAGACATGTTTATATATATATGTGTATATACACTTGTATGTTAAATAGTTAATAGCCCTCTCAGATTTAAGCAAAGCAGATACAACATGAGAATTAAAATAAATAGGCACTTAGTATAGTAGTAGTCACTTAGATTCCTTTTAGATGAACTTCGTGAAGCAGCTATCTGGAAGGTATTAAGCAAAGAATGGATCGAAGACACAAGCATTTTGTCACAAACTTTGACTTACAACTGATGTCGTGCTGAAAGGTGAAGAAATATGATGAAACCATTTTGCAGGGTCAGAGATGATAGCTTTCTAGAATTTCGGATGTGAAAGTTCCACAGATCCTCTCAGATGTGGTCTAACTTTTCTCTGTGCATATGGCAACTGATTGATGTATGTTATGAAACATACTCCTTGAGGTTTCATTTGTAGGTAAAACAGGTTAAGTGGAAAGGGGTGACCCTTTTTTTTTATTTTACAAGAGAAATGTACCACACATCTGATTAATGGAGACTGTTGATTTTCCTCTGGGTTGTGTTATGGTGTCTGTCATCACGCGACATCATTCAGTCTCCGAATGTTCCGCTTTTCCTCACAGGGTCCGAAAGGTGAGAAAGGAAGTCCAGGTCAGTCCGGTGGTCGAGGACAACCGGTAAAGTTCTGACTATCTCTGTCTCTAAATTTAAAGCCATTTTGCTTGAATCAAAGAATCAATTTTTTTTTTTTTTTTCTGTAAAATGTTAAAGCCCTTTTTGATTCCTTGCCATAGGCAGGGGAATCTATGCAGTCCTGATGTCGTGTGTGTGTCTGTATGTGTGTGTGTGTGTGACGGTTGCTCGTAAACACTCTATCTCAAGAAGGGTAACTCTGCATAATTTCATTTTTGGCATGTAGGTTGCCCATAGTGAGTAGATGATCCCTATTGTTTTTGGTGTCCAAATCTTGCATATTAATGAGGTTATGGGGTAAAACATAAAAAATTTAAAACTGCCATAGTTCCTTATCCGTGGGTCAGATTTGTTTTAAACTTGATAAGATTGTCTGTTATTAACAGGTTCACGACCCTGTGAAATTTAATGCTTATCAATAGAGAGGAAGGGATAATTTTTCACTATAAAACAATAATAGCCTAAACACCATTATTGTGGTTATTATAAACTACCGTACAAATGCATGTGGGGCTACATTGTGCAATTTCAGTTTTTGATTCTGTCGCACACAGTTAACTCCATGGGATTGCTCCCTACAGTACTGCATTTGTAACTTAGTGAGTAACTTCTAGTGTGAGGGGCCTCCATAAGTTGTCCAGAGAGGTAGTCTTGGTATGGGGGGTCATGGGGTCAGATAGACAAGGTGGCATTTTTTAATGCATTGGAATGTTAATGGGTTTATAAAAAAATGAAGAAAATAAAACCATCTGTTCTGTCATTTATTTGGATAATATCAATATCCAGAGGAACAGCTGGTAGCAGAACAAGGTTTCTTAACAATCAAATTGGAGTGCTTTCAATCATATTTCACAATGTCGAAAAGGATGGAGGAAGCAAAAATATTGAGGAGGAATCATAACTTAGGGTCAACTTACGAGGACTTTGAGTGTGTTAAAAGCTACTTGTAACAAGGAAGAAATTATCGCAGAGTCGATAAAGGAAAATTTGCAAAAGGCAGAGCACCAATTTGAGGCAATGGAAGAGGTTCATGCTGATCTGGCTGGGCTGTTGTCTGATGAAGCAGTTGAGCAAGCAGAAAGCTGGATGTTGGAATGCCAAAAGCATTATGCTGAGGAGAGGGAGGAAGCATTGAAAAAGTTAAAGGAGGAAATTGAGTTTCAAACTAGCATTGGAATTACCTAAGGCAGAAATTCCACCATACGATGGAGACCCAAGAATATTCTGGTTGTTTATGAAGAATTTTGAGGTAAATATGGCAGACAAGCTGAGTTCAGATGAGGTAAGGTTGAGTTATTTGATTCAACTAGCAACAGGCAAGACTAGAAGCAGCATTGATTACTGTGTGTTTCTTGGAGCTCAGAGATAATGTTGACTGATGTCATACTCATACTGTACTTGATGTGTGGGTTGTATGGCCTGGGTAGGTGATCCCTATTGCTTTTGGTGGACTTCAAATGTCACGGTTGTTTTAGGTCACCAAAATAAAGGTCATTTTGGGTTAGAGGCTTGTGGTGTATCAAGAAAAATAACTGCAGTTGACCTTATACTTGTCATGTGAATAATTCATGTTTGTTGTAATATAACCATGTAGCAAGGAATCACAAAGCCTTTTGGCTTTCTAGTTACTTCATTTGACAATGTAATTTTGCACTCATACTAAAAGTTTGCATAATTTTCCCCAGGTAGTTTGTTGTGCTAAAACCCATATATGGGCCAGATTTAAATCCATACATGGTCCATATATGGATGTGGTATCTGTACCCTATATGGGCCAGGTATGGAATTTATATTTCTTCAGCTAAAATTTTGAACATATGTAACTTTATACTGTTTTATCTGCATCATAGAAAGTTTTATAAGGCTTGTCTTTATATGTACCACATATGGTCCATATCAAGTTCTGTAAATTGGTCTGAACTTTTCATGTCAGTGTTGAAAAACAAAATATTTTGTATGCAAACTGCCCTTAGAATCTGACATTAGCCTTGTCAATCAGATAACTAGAGTTTTCAAAGTTACATAGCTTTTTTACAATAGAGACTAGAGAACATATGCAGGCAAAAGTTGTTTGAATACCTTGATTCAAACAAGGAGTAATGACGCCAAGCAGTAAAGACTAGCTTGTAATTGGAGGTATCATACAGCTACAGTGGCCTGATGAGGACTTTTCGTCACAAAAAAATGTTTCAGCCACAGTTTCCTGAACTTTTCCCAGCAGGATATGCTCTTAATTATTTTGTTTTTTTCCTTTCTGTTGTTCCTGCAGGGTATTCGTGGATTGGAGGGTGATGAAGGAGAGCCTGGAATTAAAGGTGTGAATGTGAGTGAAAATGTTTCAAACAGTTTAATTGATTATTTAACAATTTCCAAACGTAGAGTAGTATTAAGCCTTGTCAGTTATCCCTTATACCTTGTGGCCTAAACATGGAGGATATCAGCATATCAAGTGAATGCAATTGTTTCATATGGGTTTAACTAATTATTGAACAGTGCTGAAGTATGAATCGTGAAAAGCCGTAAGGGGTATGCTCTGTGTATTGACCAATGTTTACACAGAAAATCAACATATATTGAATTCCAAGGAGACTCTTGGTTATTCAGGTTTGATCATTGCCTGCACAGAGGGTGTCAAAAAGTTTTTTTTTTTTTTTTTTTCATTGTCAATATTACTTGCAATGAATGAGTCAGAACTACAGCGGGGAACTTGCTGACAGTGACAGCGTGGGTACATCCTATCACGGGTGGGGCAGGCGATGCTCAAGTGATGTCATCACATACTTGTTATCAAGGCATGTAGGTGATGATGGTTCGATGAATGGGAAACCTAAATTTCAGGCACTGATGCCGTTTCACACGAAACACTGAAACAAAATGTCCCTATCTGTCCTTGTTCCAGCAGTGCCACCACTGTTTGTAGGAGTTAACCAGACCAAGAATATACTCCTGATGTTTTATGGTTGAGGAGGTGGGGGACTGAGGCTTATCTCTCTCCATGATTCACATATAGCATTTGGCTTGCAGCATGTGGGATGAAACGAAAACTGCAAACAAATGAAAACAAAAGCAGATTATGATAATGTGGAAATTCTGACAAACCTCAAACAACGTGACTTTTCGATCGGATGGAGGAACCTTTGTCAAAATGCTGAACAAATGTTCATACCATTCGAAGGCTTTCTATCATGACAACATTGTGCACATATTTCTAATAGATGGTTAGCGGTACGTATAAATGCAAACCGTAATGTTATCTTTGGGTCTGCTATATATGCAGTGATGGGGAGCCTACACTACAGATGTTTATTACTCATTCACTGGCTCTGAATGCATTCGGAAGACCAACGTTTGCGAACTATCACTTGTATTCCAACTCAATCTGCATTCAAACTGTAAGCTATTAAAATTCATGTATGCCAATGTAAGCAGTTACACTCAGTAACACTCAATACTTCTCTTCCCTAGGCTGTAATTATTCACAATCTTTTGAGCCAATCATCAGAAAGACTTATAAATATAGAGACCTTGGATCTTAGATGAAACAAATCTGTAATTATTCGCAGGTGTTTCGGTATGTATGTTAAAAAGTGGTACATACTAATATCTGCTAAGAAGGTTTAGTTAAGTCCATGTGTTGTTAGGATCTCACTCAAATAATTATCACGATCATCAAAGTTTGATTCCACATTTAATGTTTTATTCCACAACTTTCATTTTTCTTTTACATGTGCAGGGCTCCTTAGGATTACCGGGACCACGAGGGCCAAAGGGAGAGAGAGGGGAAAAAGGACGGCCAGGTATAGAAGGACTACCTGGGTTTGAAGGAGACCCTGGACCCCCTGTGAGTGTATTAAATTTTTGAGATGCTCTCATGCTCAAAGTGTTTAAAGTTAGGGGGTGGGGTCCAGTTTCATTAGGAGTCCAGTCATATTCATTTTGTTTTTGTTGTCAAATAAGTTTAAATTGGATGTACAGCAGAACGAAAGTTTTGCTGCTGGAGCTTTTATCCCTAGCATTATTGTAAATGTTTGGTTCCCATCAGTATGTTCATTCATGTATAATATGCTGATGGGTTTCTCATTTGTGGGGTTGTCGTTAATTTTACATGTGTCAGTATTTCAGGTCTTGACCTTTTCATATTGTAGCTCTTATGGCTTTCTTATTTAAACATTCAGTGTCAAAATTCAAACATTTTCATGTGTTTCTTTTTTTTTCATATCTCAACTTACAATCAAAACAGATGGTTTGTCCTTTCTGGAATGAAATTCTTCCCCTCCCCCCCAAAAAAAATGATCCTGTGTTACAATGCAACTACTACCAGATTGTATGACAGATCTGTTCAAAATATCCATGAATTCTACAATATGAGTTTTGTATAAAACCTCAACTGTTCTGGCTGTCTTGTGTAGAAATGTGGACATCTCCACCGCTGCTAATTCACTTTTTAACCGACAGTGGTGGGTGATTGATATCCCAAATGGTATAGAACCTATGGTACCTATAAAGCCTCTTAGCTAAAAACTTTGATGTTCTGACAAGGACATATAACTGATCTGTAGTAGACATTAACTATTTTAAGTTCTCCAGACAACTGTACTTGCTCCAAATGTTTGCTTAAATCTGCAGACATGGTATTATCTTTTGTTGGATTCGTATGTGTAAAAAGAACATGTACTTATGTTACGGTTTCATGCCCCACCCTCACCCCCCCCCTCCCCTTGCATAACACTTCTTGCAGTAATGGCTTGAAACAATCACTGCTGTGCAATTTGTTTCTGTTTTAGCTAAGAACAGTCCACATATGTGCAATGCTAAGAAGTATGTTTGTATCGAGAAGGGATAATCATGGATAGATGGTGGTGGAAAGTTTTTATGCAAGGCATAGAGTTGTTGAAGTCGAACTTAAACACAGAACAATAGTATCTTCTTCCAGACATAGAAAATGGTAATAATAATAATAAAATTCAATGCCTAATTGACCCAGAATTGAATTCATTATGTGTAGGTTTAAGAGGGCTTTTTTTACACATATTGAACATTGTCTGATGTTCAATAAAGGAAACAGCCTTGCATTTGAAACTCAATTTTAATTTGTTCTTTTTTTGTTACCTTCCAAAGGGATCGGTCGGCCCGAAGGGGGTATCTGGCGAGAGAGGGACACCAGCAGAGAAAGGTGACATGGGGGAACCAGGGCTTGTTGGATTTCCAGGGGAACAAGGTGAGAGGGTAGGTAAAGGTTCCATGAAAGTGATATTTGGGTTTTTCTGTTTTCAGTTTTGTGCTGTGGGAGTGAGGACTACAGTCGGATGAAAAATGAATGAGGAGAGAAAATTCTGTACTTTCTGTGAATCAGTCATTTTTTACTCACGCACATTATGTGTTTCAGGGTGTACCCAGGCAGATGCCGTCAACTTTTAAGAGGACTCAAGAGTTTTCATTTGTCTTGTATTCTGGCTAAATTTGCAGACCAATCTTCTTTACCAAAATGGATATTTTTTGTGCTATTTAGAAATTTGATACTTGAAGATGAAGTTGGTTTTTAAGCCAGTTTCCATGTTTTGTGGGAGGGGGGGATCTCTCTCATGATTTTATCAGAGCATCTATCTGTCTTTTCCGAGTTGTTCAAAATGCTTCTCCTCACTCATGCTTCGATGGATTGTCTTGCAACTTGGACACAAAGGTCCTTTGGGTTGTTCAGAAATTGTGGGTCCAAGGTCCTGTTGGGGCCCTATGGACAATTTTATGAAGTTCTCCTCATACAGATTGTGTTGTTCTGTGGTGATGGTCTGTTATAATGCTTGGTTCATGAAAACCCTCAGGGTGTTCAGGAATTTTGAATCCGATCTGCCATTTTAAATTCTCTGCATTGCTGTTCAAAGGATTCTCCTGCCACATGCTGAGATGGATTCTGTTGACCATAGGCTAGTTATTGTGCAGTTTCCTATCAGGGGTGTGCATGGATGTTGGGTGCAAGTCCATTTCTGGATGGACCTTATCGGCCATGTTATGAAATTATGCAAAATGCTTCCCTGCCTATAGATTCTGTTGTAGGTCTTCATTGTTGGTGGTCTGTCATAATAACACATGGATAGTGGTACCACGAAAATTTTTGGTCCAAGGTGCCATTTTGTACATTTGTGTTCACTGGTTCTCGAGATATTCTCCTTCCACATGCTTTGATGGATTTCCTTGAAATTAGACTCACAAGTTTTGGAGGTTTGGATGGTGGTGGACCATCAGAGATGTACAGTAGTGTTGGGTCCATGGGCCGTATGAACCATTTCATGAGTTACACAGAACACTTCTTGTGCTGGTTCTGTTGCACAGTGGTGACTGTCAGTCATAATACTGCGTGGATAATATTTTTTCTAAGTGTTCAGGGAGGTTTGATCCATAGTCGTGCCTGTGCTTCATAGGCCATTTTACTATGTCACTCAAACTGCACGTTCTCTTGCAGATTTCTTTGTACAAGGTTGATGGGTGGTCATAGTAATACTTGCTCAATTATACTTACTGCATGTTATTGCAATTTTCAGCACAAGGTCTTCATATGGACGATTTTATGAAATTATGGAAATTGCTCCCGTGGGTTCTATCGTATCCTGTTTATGGCTTGTCATAATGATGGTAACGGATAGTGATTCTGTCAGAGTTTTGTATGTGCTACAGCAGCTATTGCTGCTCTGGTTTCAAATATCTCAGACAAACTCTGAAAGTTTAATATTTTCAAACAGCTGTGCAAAAAGTGGATAATTGCATAATTGCAATTTTGGTGTGTTTTAGTCTGAAGAAAATGGAAACACGTTTTATTCACCAGAAGAATTCATTTCATTTTTCCTTATTTAACAAGGATAGATAGGCATTAGAAGACTTGAACTGACTTTTATTTCAGTATCTAGCAAACATCAGACACATAAACTGACTGAACAGTTGGAATTTTGGCCAAAACGTTGATAATCAACAGAAAACACAGCTGAAACTTATAGTTGTATTTGCAGTAAATAAAGTTGAATTGAAACTGTATCGTCAGAAGTTTTTAGTCAGTGAAAGTACCTAAAAAGGTGGCGAAACATGAAAATAATGTTTAAAATTCTGTATTAATCATTGAAATTGTTGAAAATAGCCACAAATTCCATCAAAGTCAATCAAATATTGACAATTTTATTGACAAATTCCCATCTTAAGCCTGCATCATGAATAAACATTGCCATATTACGCAGATTTCTATCAAGGGGATAGACTCCTTTGATATTCCTGATGTTATCCATTTATTTAAAGTTCAGTAGCCTTTACTCTAAGGTCACCTGAGAATATTTGATCCCCCGAGGGTTTTACTTTGGAAACGCATATTTTCTTCTTTCAAAATAGCACATCACTCACCAATGTGTGAGCAAAATAGAAATTAATTATGAAACAATATGCACAGGCCTAAACAAAAGGAATACCGACACTGTGCAACGCTCCACGTCATCAGTTTTTTGCATTTCCGTCAAATCTGAAAGCCATATCTCAAAAACAGTGATAGACACAAACACATTTCCAATGCATTTTCATCCAGACTTCCACCCTCCAACTTCTGAATGAAGGGAGCATTTTTCTAAATGACCTCAAAAGATGAACATCCTATAAACTGGAAGAATGTGTCGTGACAGCAATGTGCGCAGTGGCTCTTCTCATTTGAACTTTGATGATATCAGAAGAGAAAACATCTAACTATGAGCACTAGGCTGTTAATAATTCTGGAGGAACAGCCTAAGGAGAGGGGGGTGGTCAATCATCAGTGGATTTCTCCAGGAAACAGCTCGAGTCTGTTAATTTGTTCACTGATTGGTCTGACTTCATCGAATGTGGCTGATCTATTCGATCGAAATGATTTCTGATAATTGAGCAACTTTTCAGACGTTGCATGAAGAGCACAATTTGCCAAGACCTATCGAAAAAGGTTTTGTTAGAGCTGGGGGAGTGTCAGTATAAATTTTCTCCACTCTGCATTATTCATCGGTTACCAAAGGAAGGATGGGAGGAGAAGGGATCTCATGAATATTGTTTTTCTACGATAGTGTCCAGATATTTCATGATTCCGTTTCTCAAATCTGTTTTTTTTCTCAGGGTGAGTGGGGTTTACAAGGGGAAAGGGGTCCACAAGGACCCCCAGGAAGAGCCGGCCGCAGAGGGCTCAGAGGAGAACCTGGTCGACAAGGAGCCGTTGGGTTAAAGGTAAGTCTTTCCAACAGTTTGATCGAAAAGTTGTGAAGTACAGCACCTTGGTAGGCTGGTACGTCGTTCCTCTCCTGATTCAACGTCACTTTCAGTGGGTTATCTTAAAGGATCCTGGTTCAACTTAACATGGACATGAAGTGTATAATTTCACCTGGATCATCATGGCTATATTTTTTTCTTCTTCTAAGAGCAATTCTCTTCTTTTTGGGGAGCCCTTTCTATATCAGTTTGTGAGCACTTCTCAACAACTGTACAACTTCATTACCACTGTCCACTGGACGGACTTCACGCTTCACCTCACTGGACACAATTCTTGAAGTATCAACTTGGACTTTCAAGACTCTGTTCAAGTGCTAGTCCGTACTATTCATCCTTTAGTAATACCATCGTGATGGCTTCTGCCACCGCAGCCTCTCCAGCTTTTAAGTATAGTGCTGAATACCTGCTGGGTTTACAAAATTGCACAGTGAGTGTAGAGGAAATATCAGCAAACACTTGTTCAGCCATACAATATAGCAAAATTGCAAAATGTCTTTGCAATACACACTTTATCCAGAAGAGGTACCAGAGCCGGCAAATGAAGGAAATCCCCTTGTCCATCATCGTTTCGTAATAACTTCACTTTCAATGTTTCCAGGAATATTAACCTTTGCATTCTCAATGCTCAATGTGTGTGTGCAACAAGACCAATCTTCTCACTGATTATGTTATTGAACATAGCGTTGATTAGATGGCAAACACGGAAACACGGCTTTCAGATGTGGATAAGCGTAAGAGGATTACTGGTGATTTGTGCTTACCTGGATATGACATGTGTCATATACCTCGCACTGACAGGCCCGGCGGACGCGTTGCTCTCCTGTTCAAGGATATTATGAAACGCTGGTCGGAATCATCTTACAACAATAAAACTTTTGAAAATCTCTGCCATGATTTGTTGTTGGGACATTTTCACCAATAAAGCTTGTTACCACGTGCAGACCCCCCCATACGGTCCTGTGAGTCGTGCGACCCACAACATGTTTCTGGATGGATGATGGATTTTCTGATCACCTATCTCCACTTTCTACATCTGATGTGCCTAAGCTTATAGTTGTTGGAGATTTCAAAATCTCACTGGAATTGACGACTAGTCACTGCTAGTGATCTAGACTACACACGCCTCAAAGATTTGTTAGAAACTTTCATCATGTCCCAATAATATGTCAGAGAGCCAACTCATGTAGACGTCCATTATATTGGACTTAGTATGTGCATCTTCTTAGGACAAGTTTGTTGATTCTGTAAGTGTTGCATGTTATTTGACTGATCATGCCGCCGTACACTGCGCTTTGAACCTTTGCCAGTCTCAAACCAAGAAACAGTATATTTTGTATCGTAAATATGCCTCCATGACCCGTGATCCATTTGCAAATGATATTTCTGCTGTCCATGAGACATGCTGCTGTAAGTTAACAAAAGTAACAAAATGTATGTAAATTGTCCATTCGGGAACAAAAATGCATTTACATTAGCAGGATTTGTAATTGTTTCACATCCATGGAAGCAGTCCCCTGATATTCTACCTGATGGTTATCCTCCCATTCTTCAAGGGTTTTAGAGGCCCCAAAGGCTATGATGGGTATGAAGGTAGACCAGGAGATCCTGGACAGATGGGACTACCAGGGCCCGATGGCCCCAAAGGGGACCGAGGTACCAGCGGCGAACGAGGATCACCAGGCGCCAATGGAACCAGGGGACTAATGGGGGAAATAGTAAGTACATAGTGAAAAAAAGTCTAAAAGCTGGTCTCCATTTGTCTCACTATTTCTGTAAAAAAAATTAGGGTTCACTGCTGTTCAATGTTTTTTCATCTCTGGAAGCCATTAAAGGGAAATAGGGCATTTAGAATATACCCATATGGCATACAAAGAAAGTAGCATTCATCATTGTTAAACCATTCACTCTCACCAATAAACATCTGCAAAAGCTTCATCTCCTGAAAACATTATGCATGTGATGAGCAACGGAAGGTACATCTTTTGAATTTTGAAAAGTGTGGGTGAACAAATTATTGTTGTGTAACAAACAACTGAACTTCTACCTGTGAGAAACTTATTTCTTGAAAAGAAGGCTACTGTCCTTCCTTATTTTGAATAATCTATCATTCTATGTCCACAAACATTGGTTTTAAAAAATATGGTTGTTTTTTGTAAAACAAATGCTTTATTTCCCTTTAAGTTGTCTCATGTTCAGTGATTAGAAAAGTCAAGTTGTTAAGGTGTGTTAATGGGGAGGGTGCGAAAAAAGGTATTCCATAAGTTTAGTTCAGACAGACTTCACTCTATCTTCTGTATTACTATTAGTAAGCCTTCTGTTTCCTTAAGGGAAAAATGCAGTCACCTCATTTTCTATTTAGCACGTAGTCGTCGATCCTAATTCATTTATGGCTCTTTTGAATCATGTGACATTGCTTTTATGACTGGATTCCTAAATTTATTTGTTCACCTTGAATACGCAGTAGTTTGAAACATCGTGAGAGATACTGGTAAGGCATTAAGGAAGAGATTTGTGACAGAGGTTAAGCTGGTGCTTCAGAATAAATTTGGGCTGACCTGTAAATTCCCTTTAAAAGTCGCATTACTTGGAAATTGTCTACTGTAGGTGGGAGTTTACTCACCTTTGTTAGTCATATGGATCTCCAGGTAAACACAATTCCTGAACTGTAAAAGTTTTGAAATGTGACATGTTTAATAGGAACTAAAGAAGGGAACTGAAGTCTGGAGTATTTGTCATTGAGAATTGAAGAAGCACTGATTTCCAAGTGTTTGTAAGTAACGTAGCATCAAGTTCACTTGAAAATGTAAGCATAAATGCGTTACAGTGTGATGAACATGTTACGAAAGTACGTGAGCATGAGGTTATGGATCTTCACGCAAAGTCGTCACCGCTTTTTGTTTTTTTTGCCTTCGCTCACAGGGTATGCCAGGAATGAAAGGCTTTACAGGCCCTATTGGACTTCCTGGGCCAAGGGTAAGCAATAATTGGCAAAATTTGTGTCTGGAAAAGCTTGTAATCATTATGCATTGACTGTTTTGACATTTTGTTGTGACTTTAATCAAACATGTTTATTTCTTTTTGTTTTTTTTTCTTTGCTTAACTTTGGGATTGATCCATGTTTGTTGAAATAATCTTTTGAATTTGAGTACGATATTAATATGTTTTTTTTCAGTAACAGTCAACCTACAGTCAAACAAAGTGTATCATCGTTCCTTTGTAAACGCACTTTCAAAAAGTTGTATTTGACTGCATAGTCATTGAGTATTGTGGGTGAGATGTGAATTACAAAGAGAAATGTTTGTTCCTCCTTCAGGGATTAAAAGGCTATAAAGGTGAACCCGGATCTATTGGCATCCCTGGACCTAACGTAAGTTCACTTACTATTTTTTGATATTGCACAAATCCAAGAAAGCTTTCAACTTGTTTTTCATTACCATTTGCCAGATGAACCCCCACACTATTCCTCCCTCATAATTTTCTACTCTCTTACAATTACTTTGATCCTACAGGGTTCTTTACCAGGTTACAAGGGTGAAGCTGGAGACAAGGGTTTCCCTGGAGCGGTTGGACTACCAGGACCCCCTGGCGAGCCCGGAGATCCGGGTGTGCCTGGAGCTCAGGTTAGGAGAAGTTTGTTTTTTTTAAAAGTTCCTGAAAGATATGGATAGATCTGAAACAGAAGGGTGAATTATGAGCTATCATATCGCTCAACATCAGGATCAGTTGGTATACGGAACTCTATGAATTCTCCATGCATTCAAGGAAATTTAGCAAAACATTTCTTATGAAGAAAATATGCTAAATGATGCAACTCTCTTGATCCTATGAAATTCTGGTTACTGATGTCACTGCAATACAGTAATCAACATGTTCTGTGTTTCAGTTTTAATATGCAATTGAAACCGTATATGCCAACAGAACTGGTTTCTTTGATGAGTAACTGTGGAGTTTGCTGTCAGCTGTGTGCTCAGTTCCATTTTTGTCAGTCATAGCTTTACAATGTAGGTGTAATTTCACTCAGTTTAGATGCAAATTCTTTCTTTTTTTTCTTGGAGGTAGGGACTTGGGGGCCCTATGGGAGCTCCTGGTCCTCAGGGCCCTGTCGGGGAACGAGGTAGACAGGGTCTCCCTGGACCCAAGGGTAGAAGAGGAAGGTTTGGTCCTATGGTGAGTCCCATTTTATCTGAATGTTGGTAATGCAGGTTGTGCCATCTGAGAAGGACCGAAAAACTGTGAAGTGTTACCTCCAAGGATTTGAGAGCTAGTGGAACTAGATATTGTTCAAGGTTCCTTTTCGGTTTTGATTGATACATTCTCAATTTGCCAATCACACCACACTTTCATGTACTAGCAAATGGATCGTTGTTCCTGTTTGAAGTTTGAGACAAAAATGGTTTCCATTGCAAATGAAAAAGTTCAAGTGTTTGAAGGATTTATGATGTCATTTTCTTTTTGTTTAGGGTGACCCCGGTCCAAGAGGTCGTAGAGGCCTTGAGGGGGAGAGTAGACAGGGTCGTCCTGGTAGAGAGGGACCATATGGACCACCAGGACCAAAGGGAGAAAAGGTGAATTTTTGCATTATTTGTCGTCTTTTATGAACTATAATCTTGTTACATTGGTATATATTGGTGTATCCATTAGTAGTTGAAGGCATTGTGTAATGAGGTTATTATACCTGATCACAGGTGAACAAGTGGACCTCTGTTTATGCTTAAGATTTAATCCTTAGCAGGGGTTAAGTCTGGACAGTAACATGGAACCTCAACTTTTTTTTTTTTGACATGACGCTTGAATGTTTTGTAGCAAGAAACGCCCATAAACCGCATTTTCATGTATGACCTGTGTTAACAATAGAGTGGGGTAGGGTCCTCCTTGAATCATAATCTTCTTGCAGGATCTCAAAAGATGGGATCTGATCCAGGTCTTTACAAATTGAGGGGTCATATCCGCACTTTGGATTTCAATGCAAAGAGTGCCTTCTTTGTTTTTAGCTCAGAAGAGCTTACAGCTGTTTGAGCTATTGTGTTCTGCCAATGTCAATCTGTTTGTCAGTCTATCTGTCTACCTCTCTACCTTGTCTGTCCACACTTGTTGTTTAGAAATCTTAGAGGCTCATCCTTTGACAAATTTCACCAGCGTTTGAACTCAATAATCGTTGATATCAGGCTAAGTTTTTGCACCAGGAAGTCAAGTTCAAATGTCAATTTGTTGTCAAATGTCAACCATTGTAGACTGGTATTTGAAGAACCTCAAAATGTATCTCCTCCTTGAAAGAACCTTGCATGATGATGGATATTGGTCACTGTAGTAGGTAACCCTTCTTTTTGGGAGTGTACATGGATTTAAGATCCAAGATCGTGTAAGGTATTTAGAGGTTAAAAGGTCAAACAACTTGACCTAGAAGTTGGATTTCTTTAGCCATAGTTTGCTTGTCATTTAGTTGGAAAAAGTTATTACGTCATTAGATGAGTGGAGAATGATAAGGCTAGCTTAGAGCATCCGTAAAATAGATACTTTGTAAGTGTAATGAGTGAAGGTCAAAGATCATTGGCATCATCTTTGCAAAAAAAATAAATCACAAACTACAGTACATGTCTGATGAGGTTGAAACTGAATGAGCACATGCTTCACTATCAAGTCTTCTGGGAAAAAGTCATTGTGTCATAAGCTGAGCAGATAGTGATAAGGGTCACTTGAAAGGTCAAAGGTTAAATTGGCCTTAACTTAGTGATAACGTAAATTGCAAACTACTCCAAAAGTAAGTTTCATCAAGTTGAAAAGCTTGGTGAGTAATGTGCTTTGCCACAAATTCTTCTAGCTTTGTGAATGTTGATGTCAAAGTCAGGCAACCTAAAACTTGATTTAAAGCCATTATCTGTCATCAGTAAGATTGCAAATGGTTATCTTATGCCACAACAGCAAATTTTGAGCTACTGCACCATTAATGTTCTAGTTCTTCTATCAGTATGTGTTTAATAGTTGGCGAAACTGTATCACAATTGGATCTTTTTCCCTACTTTTCAGGGCAATCGTGGTCCACTGGGGCCTCAAGGCCCACGAGGTCCAAAGACACTTGGCCCACCAGGCCCACCTGGAAATATTCCAGGTCCACCGGGTCCACCAGGTCTGAAGGTCAGTCAGAATTTTATTTTTCTTTCTGAGGATGGGGGGGGGGGGAGAAGGGGAGGTCAGCATGGAGTATTATATGAACAGAGCAGAGGTGGATATGTTTTATGGGGGAAGGGCAATTACACACAACAAAATGTGATTTTGCTTTTATACTTCGAGACTTCTTGGTGAAGTGTTATTTTCCATAACTAGATTGCACTGACGGTATGCGGCGATGTCACCTCAGTTGTTGGGAAGCATTTCGTCAATGTGAAAGTTGCTTGCGAACAGTCGTGTAAAGGTAGGATTGTTCAGTAAGCATGACAGTGCAGGGTGAAGGAAGACTACTGAAAAGAGTTTTGTGGTGAATGGGAAAAATTCACAGAAATCATAGCACAACATGGAAAACACAAAAATTAAGATGACAAAAAGACAAATTATGTGAAAAATTGAAAGAGGCCGAAAGTGTAGCAATTTTCCATCAGTTTTGACGGAATGTCACGCCGTCTTAGTGTGATCCATGACTTAACTCTTTGAAAGCGTAAACAGTCGACGTGATCTCGTGATTTCATCGTCTCTACGAAAGATATGTGCTGTGCATGAAGTAGCATGGCGATGATTTATTTTTCACTCTTGGTACTGCAGAACGTGTACAGCTGTGAAAGAAAGCGACGTTGTTTTGTTGTGTGTACATACACATGCTATGATCACAGGCTACACAGATTGTGGTATGGAACTCTAGCTTTATAAAGTGGAAAAATATCTTCAGCAAAACAGAAATCAATTCAAATTTGAAGAAGGAAAATAGGCCTTTACAAAATGGTTAAATCTTGTCTTTACAGTCATGAAAGGTCACTCATTGTCTTCATTTAATATCAATGTCACCATAGGATGATTGGCTTAAGCCTTCCAAATGTTATCCCAGAGTTTCCACTCAACCCTAAGAATAGATCAGCCGTTGAAGCAGTTATTATTGAAGTTATCACATTTGGTTAAATGGTTCTGGTAATTATGTTGTTACTAAAATCATCGAGTAGCCCAACTTCTTCACCCGTCAAAAAGGATCAAGGCCATGCCCAGTCCTTGCATGACCCCATGCCCTAATCAAGACATTACGTGTTAAGCCCGATGCGGAATTCTCTAGCAAATACCACCGACCGACCGACGGTCTTTTGATGTAAACAATACTGAGCCTGCTAGATAACTGTGCTTTGATCCCACCTGCCTGGTCACTCCAGCTCATCTCTATTTACAAAACTTGTGGCTAAACCCACTTGCTCTTACTAGAGGTGGTTCTCACCAAGACAATGGACTGTTCTGTAACAAACAGAGGCAGCAAAGCTGCTCACTCATTGCCAAGTGAACTGTGGACTAATTAATTGGGATCATCTAACTGATAGCGCATGTTCGATTGGACGGTTTAGTGAAGACAAGCAGAAGGTGCAAACTCAGTGCCCTTCGGAGAGAACACGTCATGAAATGACTAAGCTTGGGTAAGGCCTCTTGTACAAACGCTGAGGGCTGGGACCATAAGTAAGGTTCACATCATGTGGGTAGAAATATCCCATTTGTTCATTTAGAGGGACAAAAGGTGTTTGCTACTGTAGAACTGTACAAAATGTGTATATCATGTGTCAGAAATGTCCACTTTGTTTTATCAACAGGGACTGAAAGGGTTACCAGGCCCTCCAGGACCCCCTGGACCACCAAATTTTACAGTGGTGAGCCTTTTCGTGATCATCTTCTACACATCTAACTACACAGATACCTGATCTCGTACATGAAATCTTTTGTCAGGGATCACATTCATTGTAATCATAACTACAGGATGTATGAGTTACGTGACTTGAGTTTCCTTGTCTTGATTTTTCGTTAGAAGGACTTTTATGAGAGCAGCCTTAATTGTCTCATAGATTGGAAGTAAAGTCTTGTATTCGGGTCCTTTTTATTGGGGGGGGGGGGTTGAAAATTCAGTATCCTGACAAGAGGCAGCCAGTTGTCAAACAGACAGCAAGTTCTTAATGACCATTCCACCAAGTCAACCCAGCTGGTTGTGGTGGTTCTCTCTCCCGTTGCTCAGAGTCAGATTGTCGTGACTCAGGAGTCTAAACTTTTACCTTTCCTGATAAGCTGTGATTCTTTGTATCAGAATGTGTAACATTTCCTTCCTTGAAAGCGGAAATTTTGAATACAGAATGGAAAATATGTTTTATTGTCACTTGTCCACAGTAAATCTATACACATTGAGAAATCATAAACAAACCCAGATAAAATGGAATGCGTCTCATCTGACAATAGACCTGCTTTTCTAAACCTGTTTGAATTTACAGGGTGACCCAGGACCAGAGGGTCCCAAAGGAGAGATGGGCCTTGCACCACAGGTAATCATTCAGAAGAACATATTTTCAGTTCTAGTTTATTCCCTTCCTCCTCGTCACAAAATTCACACAGATTGATTAAATTTGGAAGTATAATATCTTCAATTTACTTAACAACAACAAGTTTATCAATATAATGTAGCAGAAGTTTAGTAAGCAGATCGGTATGGAGATCATAAAAGTGTAATTAGTAACAGTACTGGGGAGGGAGGGGGGGTGGTTGAGATTTGTGAGAGGGCTCAGAGGGAACTTTTAACTCTAGCATTTGGAAACTTGAAAGGCTGGTCCCTTAAAAGTATAGAAGTGTAAAAGTATAGTACTGTCCGTCTTCTTCACAAGACTGGAGAGATATCATCAGTCCATTTTATTAAAAAATCTGAAGATGTTGAAGTAAAAAAGGGAGGGCATTCAACATATCTTGCATGTGTGTCGAGATGATTGCAGGGGTTGCATTTTGTAGAGGGATGTATATGTGCATGTTCTGTTTTCTTCCGATTGAGTATTTTACCAGTCGCTCGGCGAATTTTCACCCAATGCAGCTGCATGAGAAATCCCAAGAGGATTATCTAGTTTTGATTTGTAGAATTTATCGCCAACCAGGCGGTAATGATTTGCTCTTACAGGACTCTTCCTATAGTTTCAAATCTCATACATACATCCAAAATTCATTCTGTAATGTTGCCTGATGTCACCATGGTAACATGTGAAATGATTGAAAGCAAAATGCAGTTTTTGAGTGATACTAGCTGTTTTTTTTTTTTTTTTGTTGCTTTTGTAACTCTTCAGCACACTGATAAAGCACTGTGGTTTAATTGATAAAAAAATATTTCTGTGCTAAGTACCACTGTGTTCATTTGCTTTACAATGACAACATTATTTTATTGAAAGAGTTTTAATCCACCCACGTGAAATTGAAATTAGAGAGTAGTTCTTCAATGAAAGAATGGAGTCTCGACTTTTTTTCCGAGACAAAGGAATGTTAATTGATAATGTTAATTGATAATGAACAATGAGCCAAAGCTGTCTTAAAAGATGTACTCAGTGCTTTGTTATTGCTTTGTCTATGAAGGGTACCTCTACTTTTACCTGTCCCATCCTTTTACTCATTTCCCTACCCCCTTACCCATTCTTCTACTCCCTTCGACCACCCCCCTTCCTCTACCTCTTTGCCCTACCTTGAGCAAGATCACCACAAAGGCAGCGACCAGTTATTGCTTTATGTAATTAAAATGTTTAAGTTTTGCCCTTATCATATTTGTTTAAAGCTGCAGTACTGTAGTTGTTATTTCACAGAATTTCTTATCCTCTTTCTCCCTCCTGCTATGTTGTGCTTGTAGGGTGAGAGAGGTGACCCTGGCCCACCAGGAATAAAGGGTGAGAAAGGTGCAAAGGGAGTGAAGGGTGCAAAGGGGGAGGCCCCTCCAGGCCCTCCTGGTAGGACAGGAAAGAAGGTGAGGAATTAATTAGCTCACCAGGTTTACAATATATGTGCTGGATGTATAAAGGTACATGCATGTGGCAAGGACACTGCTCCATGAAAGTTAAAATGTTATACAGTATTTGAACAGTTTTACCAAATATAATCAACTGAAGGAAATCTCTTGATGATGATGATGATGATGATGATGATGATGATGATGAAAGAAAATCTCTCGATGATATGATATGATCGTCATCTCTGAACCATTTTGCTATTTCGTAATCTACGGTCTCTGACACTTTAAATTTCTGGCTGATTTCCAGTTTCTGTGGCAAACTTGTTTCACTGTGTGGAGGGTAGAAGTAAGGTACATGGGTGGACCAGGTTTTAGCAGAGTTGATATTTCAACCGATTGAAGTAGAAACCAGTGTCCGCATTGTCCAGTTTCTCATCGGAATACTTCATCACAATGAATGCATTAATACACAACGTGACAATTAATTGTCTGACAAATTTTTTAGTCGCGACAAAAGCCACAGATAGTCCTCAAAAATTTGAAAACGTAAACGACGTTGCTGCATCGTATACGATTTGCTGCTCAGTTCCTGAGTTCTGCGAGAGAGGGCAGAAGATTTATTCACTGTTACGACAGTTATCACAGTCATGGTCTCGACATCTGCTTGAAGTGGACATTAAGAGACAAACGAGCTGTGTAATTTAGTGGAAGACAAGTAACAGAGAGCCCCGAAACGCTAATCACCATTTTAACAATGTCAGTTTAAGAGATACTTCATGACGCTAGAATTGATATGCTCATGTAGTGAAATTTTCCCAGGGAAAACACTGAATTGTCAGGTGAAGTCCATCCTCATGTTATCATACTGGGCATCCATCGTATGACAAACCATACGTGAAGCCTGTTACACATGTACCTTGTATGGTGTTATAGATACTTGGCTTGTACACATTACATTGTGTTACTAAACTGCATGTGAGTAATGGGTTTTTGTAGTTTGCAAATGCCCCATCAATAAACTGTGGCTAGATCAAGCTATTCACTTAATTGTAGCCTATGTGGAAAAAGAAAAAGGTTTTTATTGGAATATGTGCAGACTTTTGATTTGTGGAAATCTTGATCACTTCAATATTCAGCAACACTAGAAACGTGAAATGGTTGCATTTAATTCTCACTGTTGAATTTGTACGTTCATTGTTCTTGGCTCAGCCTGTTATCAATATGCCAATCTCATTGAACTTTTGTGGTGTATTTTTCCAGTATAAAGGTAAAAAAGTTGGCAAACCTGGTGCTGACGGACCAATGGGACCCCCAGGGAACCCTGGACCTCAGGTACGTTTGGAGTAGTGAAAATGTGAGGAAAACGTTTTGGAAATTGTAGTTGACTAATTGTTGCTTTGCGTGTTACCTGTCATGGAACATCGGGTTACCTTTTTTGTAACATAGAACGTTGTGTCGCAACATACTTATTTGCCACTGCATCAAGGGAACTCCAAAGATACATATGTGCCAGTAAACAGTATTTACTTAGATTCCATCTTCCACTCTGTAATGACTGACCAACCCAATCATTACCTTGAATTTCCTTTCTCTGTACACTTGTTCCCTTTGAATGCTTGTGAAAGCTCTATGCTCATGTGACATCATGACCTTGTGTTCTTATGCGACTTTTGTGTTCCATTTGTTCGACAGGGTGAAAAAGGATTGAAAGGTTCTGAAGGACCAAAAGGAATTATGGGTTTACCAGTAAGTATCATTAAACCGTTCGTGGTTTCAAAAAGAATGTGTAAAATGCAGTTGGAAAAATCATCCAGTAGTCTCTTTGTTGTGGAACAAAGGGAGCTGGATCAAAGAGTAGCTTTCTACTTTTTTCAAAGTAATTTTTCATAAAGAAGTGGAGCGCTGTTTTTAATTGTACTTTGGACGTACCATCGGCCATCCAATTCTGTTTGCTGGTGCATATGTCGTTGCTACTAAAGCTGTCCTGGACATTAGTTCCACATTTTACTGTTATGAACACGTAACTGTACGGCTGTGCGGCTGGCCGTGTTGTTATGGTCGAATCTTTGAAATTCTTTGCATTGTGCCAACTTTGCCTGCCTGCCTGCCAGATTTGCTGGTCCATACCAAACTTTTCAACCACTGAATATACTTTCCTTTACCCAGGGACCACCAGGCGAGCCAGGACCTCCAGGGGGACCAGACGGGTTTGCAGTGAGTGCATTTTGCTGTCTTCTCGGGCACTGATAGTAAAAAGGGGACCAGAGATTGGTTATATTTTACACCTGTTGCATGACTTATTATACAATCTAATGGATTTCAGAAAACTTTTCCTGATATATTTGAACAAGGCATAAATTTAGCTGCATGTGAAGGATAATAAAAAGGATTCAAATTAAAATGTTAGCTTTTGCCAAGGTATCCCCCTTCAGACTTTGAACCCAGGCCAGCATAAGTCACATCAATTGCTGGATGGATACCTTTGGAGTCAACATTGTTCGGTTCTGTCTTATCTGTTAATTTTAAATAAAACAGAACCTTCCTGTAAGGTAAAGGGTAGAAAAAATTGAAAGCACTTCCAATTACATGCTGCAAAGACCACTGACACAAAAACTAGCCAAAAGATCCACCAAAATGGATTTTCCGCAGATAGCTAGGGATCTCAGTTGCCCAAAAAGAATACAGAAGGACTCCATGAAGCTTGAAATGGAAGCTTGGTGGTTAGAGTGTCTGTCTTGCAATCACTAGGTACCCGTATCAAATCCTGGTGGAACCTCTTGGAATTTTTCTGTTGACTCATTCTTGTTTGGTAAAGCTGTTTACAGTGGTGCTGAGGGGGTTATTTGCTGATTTCAATTTGGGGTTCCTGTTGTCAGATTCAGGTATTGTACACGTCACATTGCTTGGCACAGCTAGTGGGCTGCTAAGCTGATCAGGTCTTCAACCACTCCCAGCCTTTGGGAAAGTGACTTAAGACTGGGGGGATTCACTCTCGTCCGTCGGATGGGGATGTTAAATGTCGGTCACGGGAGCAGGTTTGGGTTCACCCATTCATGGTTACAATCTGAACACTGATCAAAAAGAATGGGCAGATATTGCCAGTGTTTAACAGCAATCAACATGGTATAGGATCCTTGACTAGTCTTCGGGCTCTTTGATGCTCAAATTCTATACTAAACTAAGCTTAGCACTGATAATATATTTCCTCTAATTGGTATCGCACATAACTTCTCTTTGAGCCCTTAAAAGCTTTTCACGTGTTACTAATATTAAACATAGCACTGAACATGTCTTTCCACTTGTTTGCACTGCACTGTATACATGTTCTTCCAGTCGTTATGTGTACTGCACTTTAACTTTTTTGCTGGTAGTGGCATCTTGGGTGGGTGTCCTGTTGAGGTCACCGACATATCATAAACTGCTAGTAGTAATTTGTACTTGTACATCATATTCCATCGTAGGTGTTTTAACATTATATTTCTATCTCTTTTTTAGGATTACTTTCCCCCTGTAGGTTGTTCATCGCCACTTTCGCAAAATTTTAATCCATACCCTTTCGTCACTTTCATAAAATTTACCTATGTAATCTATTAATTACCATTTCATGAAGTAAAGTCATAGTATTTTGATTGTTGTTCTCCTGAAGTTAATCCATTGTGACTTTCATGAAATTAATCTGTTATCTTTTGTCATCATTTTCATCAAATTTACTCTTTTTGTATGTCATTTGTTGAAGTTGTAACCATCCATTTTCGTTTGTTACTTACAAGAAGTTCTCCCACTATCTTTTGCCAATTACATGAACTTAACCCATAATCTTTTGTTTGTCTCTCTAGTGAAGGTAACCTGTAACTTTTTTTCACTTTCACACAGTTAACATATAATGTTTTGTTTGTCACCTCCATGAAGTTATCCCATAGCCATTGTCATGAAGTTAATCCATACTGTGACTTAAATGATATCAATCTGTCTTTTAATGCATAATTTGTTTGTAACCTCCATGACGTTAACCCATAAACTTTCGTTTGTTCCTTTCATGAAGTCAATGCATAGATTCTTGTCACTTTCGTGAAGTTAGTCTTTAATCCTTTGTTCGTACCTCTCATGAAGTTCATCCACAGTCGTTCGTCATTTCCATTAAATTGATCTCTAGTCTTTTGTCACACCCACGAAGTGAACCCACCCTGTGTCCTGATGTCACTTTCATTCCGTTCATCCATATTCATTTGTCACTTTCATTTGGTTCATCCACAATCCTCTGTCACTCCATTGCAATCATTTCAGCAATTTTCTAACGAAGAAATTCTACAAATTTTGGATGAAGTGGATGACCTCCGACGTCGCCAGGAGGAACTCTTGAGTACGTTCAATGGAACAGAGCAAAATCCCGCTGTGTCTTGCCCGATGCTCTATCAATTGAACCCAGGGTTAGAAGACGGTGAGTCCTGGAATCATTCCTTAAATTTATTCGAATGAAATCTTACTAACTTTGATTTCAGAGTGCAGCACGGTACTTCAGGCCTGCATTCACACAGACAAAATGCAAATCACTGTCACCTGAATCAATAATCTTGCATGGAATTGTCATTACTGATTTTCTGTCGTTTCAATGTTAGTGTATGCTGGCATTCTTTCCTTGCTGCATTGTAAAGTTTCACACCCCGTCTCCACATTAAAAGCATTTTTGGTTTCGATGAAAAGAGAATCGTGGGTCATGATGGCACGTGTTTGTGTGTATGTGTGTGTTTGTGACGCTTGTGCATGTAATATCTCCAGATAAGAATGATGGATACTCTTCATACTTGGTGTGTAGGTTAGACATAATGAGAGGAAGAACTCATTGTTATGGTGGCCGTCAAATGTCTGGGGTAACCAGAGGTCAAATATTGAAAACTTTGTGCACACAATATCTCCAGACAAGAATAATGGATACTCCTCATACTTGGTGTGTAAATTTGTCATTACGTGATTTTGGTCCCTGTAAAGATGGGGTAGAATTTTTATGTGGAGAACCTACGTATGGGAATTCCCGGGTTGTGGATTCTTTCACTGCTTACACAGAGATTGACTGCCTCAGGTAGAAATTACATGCTTGGGCTGGCCCAGTAACTTTGGTCAATTACCACTGTGCTCTTAGCAGGAATATTGTTTACTCCATCATCACACAAGAAGGTTTGTTTCTTTGATGGCTACATCCTATTTTGTGTTCTGCATGCTTTTCAATTAATCTTGGTAAACTTTCTTAAACTTTCCTGACTTTCTGTGGAGAAAAAAAAAAACAAACTGATGAGATAAGCAGAACAAGGAATTTAAGTTAAAACAAACAAAAAAGTGCATGGCCCTGCTTAAGAGAGTGTTGACTAGGCACACAATCGTTTTACAGTCAGCTGACAGCTCAGAAGGTAGTTTCACACCATTTTACCCATGTTGGAAGGAGACTAGGGATGATCTTTATTGCCTAATTGCCCATGAATTGGAAAGATGTTATCACAGTGAAGGTCGGTTGGAATGAAAAAAAAATCTTGCCCCATTACTACTGGGGGTAGAATCACACTTTGGTGAGAGAAAGAACCCCGGTTGTTTTTGGTGGCAGTCAAAGGTCATCTGCCCCACCAAAGGTCAAATACCGAAAACGTTCTGCATGTGATATCTCCACATTTATGGATACTCTTCTTGCGTGGTATGTAGGTTTGTCATTTTGAGAGGAAGAACTTTGTTGCTTTTGTGGAGGTCAAAGGTCATCTGTAGTCACTAAAGGTCAAATACTGAAAACCTTAGGCATACAGTATCTCCAAATAGGAATGATGGATACTCTTCATACTTGGTATAAAGGTTTGTCATATTGAATGAAATAGAGTTCTATTGTTTTTTATAGAGGTCAAAGGTTATATGGGGTCACCAGAGGTAAAATACTGGAAACTTGTGGATGTGGTATCTCCATATAGGAATAATGGATACTTTTCATATGTAGTTTGTGGATTTATCATAGTAAGAACTCTAAAAACTCTATCACCTTTGGTGGAGCTCAAAGTTTATTTGAGGTCAACAGGGGTCAAATACTGAAAACCTTGTGCACACAATATCTTAAGGAGGGAATCTTAGACAAATGTCATATGTAATGTGTAGGATGCATATCATTGAGAAGAAGAACTCCGTTGTTATTAGTGGATGTAAAAGGTCATTTGGGGTCAACAGGGGTCTGACTGTGGAAACCTTGTAAACATGATATTTCAAGGATGGAATGTTGGACATATCTCATATGTAATATGTAGGTGTTGCATGGCTGTAATATGCAGTTGTGCATGTTGAGACATGATACGTATCAGTCATCATATATCAGATTCATAGAAATCCTCATAATGAAGTCATCAAAACTGCAATGCATTTGTGCATTCTTGTTTTGGATTGCACTATTAAATCTTTAGGGTAACTCACCTTTAGTTGGACTCTACCCCACTCTCCACAGCCCCATGTCATTTTAATTTTGGGGGGCACTGCTATAACAAGCTCAAGCTACAAAGTCTTGCTTTGCCTGTAACTTAAATCTCTCCTTGGAATTATTAGTTAGTATAAAGGTAATAACTTGCATTTGTGTGGTTTCTGTGTACACATTGCCTGTGTTTGTGGTATTTGTCGAGACATTTTAAAATCTTCAAAGTTACATCAAGTTTAGTCAAAGTTACCTTCAGCTTCAGTGCATACTCTGGCTGTTCAACACCAGTAGCAGTGTTCTGTAATAAAGTTAAATTGACAAATCTGGTATTGCAATTCTGTTCAATCATTGCTATTAAAGGTATTTTTCAATAATTAATTTTTTATTCATTCTTCAGGTCTGTATTGGCTGGATCCAAACGGAGGCCCAACACAAGACAAATTCCTTGCTTTCTGTCAGTTTTCAAAAAACAAAACTTGTGTGCCACCTGTAACATCAAATGTGAGTTTTGTTTATATTATGCTTATATTATCTCTCCGGCTTGACCTACTGTGGAATCTGAAGGTGTTGCAGATCTGGTGTGCCTCACACAAGTCAGGTCTGGCCTTTATGGGATTTTTGTTGCATCGCATATGGTCTTAACTAATTCTTGTATCTCATGATCAATTTGTTTGGTTAAAATGTCAGTAGACCTCCTTCCCATTACAATGACACATGCAATCATGACTACCATTTTATCCACTACCATGATGGGAGTACAGCTCAAGAAAATCTTGGTATTTGATGTTCAATCGGCTGTGTTGATCTCTGTTACCTGAGAGTGGGGAAGAATCATTGTGAGGTTATTAAAATGACCACAGGTGATGAGATTGGTGACAAAATATACCACACTGACCTTTTGTCTCGGTGTGGAGTGAAAAGCAATTTTTAGCGGCTTGGATTCGTCATGGCATCATAGGGAAATATTGCCGTGTGTGCTGGGGACATATCCTCATATGGAACATCATTTGTCTCTCCGAACATAAGGTACTATATCTTCTTTTATTCCATCCACTGTGATGTGCAATTAAAATTAATATCTTCACTGATTTTGATAAATGTCGCCATTGTCAGAGGTGGTATGCCGAAATTTCATGTTCATTAGTAAAGATGATACAGCAATTTTTAATATGCTTTTTCACAATTGTGAATGCTTTCATAACGTACCCATTTTTCAGGAGAATTTGATCAGAATCGGTTGTTTCCTGTACCAGGAACTGTTTGTCAACGGCTGGTCAGCTACTTCTTTTCCCAACCACCCTCCTGAAAATAGGGATGGTTTAACCTGGCCGTTTCATAAGAACGATGTCCTTGCACAAATAACCACAGTTCTGATTTTTGCCTCCAGGATATTCTTAGATGGACAGTATGGTATTGTATCATCATTTTATTCTTCTTCTTCTTCATCTGGGACAGGTGGAACCTAGAGATTACGATAAAACAAACCGTTGGTTCAGTCAGCTCAGGCAAGGATTCACGATACGGTATGTCGCCTCTCCTGTGCAACTCAGGTTTCTGGCCTTAATGTCCAGCTCGGCATCTCAGAGGTAGGTAGTAGAAATATATGTCAAACTTAGATTGTCAGCACATCAAGTATTTCAAAACCAGTGATGACAACCTTGCAGAGAAGTTTGAGTTTTGCTTCTCTACTACATGATAAAAGTAGCATTAATGCATTCGCCAAATTTCATAGTTAATTTAAGCCATGCAGATGCATGTGGAGTATACAGTGTTTGGTCATCCTAGTCCTAATCAATTCCAGACCACTGAGATCTACCCTTTTTGTAAGGTGCGTTGGGGAGGGGGGGAGTGAGGAGCTTGATGCACAATCAGGAGATACTGAGCTAACTTTGTAACACTGGTGGTGGCAGTATAATTCAGAATTTGTGAAGTGCAGTGATGAAGATGAGTGATACCTATCGTGAATTCTGCGTATACGTAAATGTCCGCTGCAGCCGGTGCTCTGAGTGGTATACTCCCCCCCATCCTCCTTCATCTTAAATTGTTGAAAAGCTATTATCATCAGATTTGGTTGTCATTAGGCAGCCTAATTGTTGGCGACTAAATCTTCCATGTATGGTCAACTTTTGAAGTTACCAGAATGGGAGATGGGCAATTTGTGATGTGACTGAACAGTTTAGAGAATGGATAATTTGCAAACTGACCCAAAACTGGACTGTAGATATAAATGGACTTGCAATAAAACTCGCAGTCATTGTTTTAAGTCTTTGAAGTCAGTTTGCATCCTAAGTAATCAGTTTCATTGATTTTGTGTTTGTTTCCTACCATAAGCAAAAACATTGTTCATTTTTTCCTTTAAGGTTCACATATATTTGCACCAAATCAGTCGCATTCTACGACTCGAAACTGAAATCATTCGATTGGGCATTACGATTCAGAGGATATGACGACGAAGTAATATTACGAACACATCCAACCTACCACGTCCTGAAGGATAAGTGTGCTGTGAGTATGTCACATCATTCGTGTAAAAATTGGACATACCTGTGTGAATTGTGGGCATACCAAAGTCATTTTTGCAGAAATGCACCTTGCCTATATGTATGCCATGCACTCTCTGTGAAGTCATGAAACATATATATCAGTGCATGAGTCATGACACGTATCATGTCACCAGTAGTAATATTAATGTCGCACTAATCACCAGTCACTATACTAGTGTTATACTAGTCACTGGTAGTAATATTAATGTTACTTGTAGCAAGTCACTAGCAGTCACAAGTATCAAGATAGATAGGATAAAACATGCTAACAAATCTTTATTGAGCGAGAAAGTACTTTCAGTCGAGGTGAAACTCGGAAATGTCATCGATCGAAGTACATCATCATATGACAACTGTGCCAAAAACTTACAGTGCAGGTAAAGTTTTTGTAAATAATTGAACAATTTATCATCGTTTGTTCCTACATCCCAACAGAAAAGATCTAAAAGGAAAACTCTCAGAACAGTATTTGAGTTTCATGTAACAAATCCACAACAGCTTCCGATCAAAGATTTCTCACCGTCGGACTACGGACAGCTCGGACAATCATTTGGACTTATAATTGGCGATGTCTGCTTCTCGTAAGGCAAGGAAACCTGCCTGCGTTCATCGATCATTACAGATATCAACAATTTGGAGGAACTGTCGAACTGACATTTCATTTAAGGGGAAGATGCAAATTAACTCATCTCATCTATGGGATGTGATTGCTAAATATACATTTTGTAGTAATGAACTGAAATATTACAAGACAGCAGGGATGTGCCCACCCACGTGTCAGTACCAGTCACTTGTGCTTAACCCCCAGCACTTGTCTAAAAATGACCAACAGTACCCGGCACTGTGTTTACCTTTTTCGAATGAGTGGAGTGCTTAAAATTATCTGGCACACCCAAAGATAGTCTGCTGAAATTTGTCTGAAGTGGATAGTCTAATTATGAAAATCATGGAAAGTCTTGGAATAGGTATCAAAACTACAAGGAGGCAAACCAAATGCCTTCCAAAAATGGGCCATGGGTTATCCAACAGACTTCACAGACAGAAAATAAAGAAGTGAACACAGCATGGGCCAGGAGTTAGAAATGTTCTGATGCAAGCCCTACACGCTGCAGTTGTTTGTCAGGTAATCACCATTGAAACAGAAGTAGCTACATATTCCTTCCAGAAGTCACAAAATGTCCATGGATAATAGATATCAAATTATGTGCACAAACTAGACAAATCAAATGATGCCCATGGGTGGTAGATAGCAAATGTGTGTTGATATTAGATATATTGTGTTCATGGACAGTAGAAGTTAAAGGATACCTATGGATGGTAGTCTAGATAGTAGATGTCTATAGATAGCATAGTAGATATCAAGTAAGGTTTTATGGACACTAAACATGAAACATCCATGGATGGTAGATATCAAATAATTTCTATCAATAGTGGAAGGCCAAGGATGTGTATGGTTTTAGTAGTTAGCAAATGATGTTAGTAGACAGTAAATATCAGGTGATGTCCCTGGACAGAAAATATCCCTTTTATTGCTCACCTCTGCTCATAGAGTGGATATCTCTGATACAAGGTAACATTGATGAGAATCCATTCCCCCTCCCCTCCATCCCCCTCCCCTACCCTCCATCCCTCTCCCCTACCCTCCATCCCTCTCCCCTACCCTCCATCCCTCTCCCCTACCCTCCATCCCTCTCCCCTCCCCTCCATCCCTCTCCCCTCCCCTCCATCCCTCTCCCCTCCCCTCCATCCCTCTCCCCTCCCCTCCACCCTCTCCCCTCCCCTCCATCCCTCTCCCCTCCCCTCCATCCCCATTTGGTTGAATGCAACCATCTGAAGCAACCCAACCAGTTTCATGTCTGTTATTGCCCTCTTGGAGTGTGTTGTAGTTTCTTTGAACAACTGAATGACAAGAATGTTTGGCAGAACTATGTACATGTATAGAGTCACTACAAGCACCCAGGGGGATTGCTGGGCATTATATAGGGAGCAACCCAGAGAAATAGATAAATGAGAATGACATCATGGAACAATAGATGAAGCCCAAATTCTGTATGGCCAAAGGCGTTTTCATGAAAGCTCGTGACACAAATCCAACAAGAATTCCAGGATAATATAACTCTCATCAGCTTATGTAAAAAAATGAAACGGTTTCATTTACTAGTATGTTTTCAATAGAGATGTAGTTAGATATCGCAGGAAAAAACTTGGGCCGTATGTGCATCATATGCAACAAATATTGAAGGCAGAGCTGTTTTGCCTTACCATGTAAGACGCAGACTTCTATTGTTCGGATTCATTTGTTCAGTGTATGAGTAGTTACAGTGACGTCATTCTAGTTTATCTATTTCTATGGAATAAACAAGGTCATTTTGAAGGGTTTTGGAGAGTTGAAACAAACAGCTTCAAATTATTTGCTTAACTGATATATTGCCAATAGTTGACAGGGTGACTTTTATTCCTATATTTCATTTCTTCACGATAAATTATTTCTATTTCCTGTCATTTCATGTAATTGTGAAGATAAACTTGTAATAAGATATGTGACAAAATTATTGATCTCGCTGAAGAAAATAATCCACGCGTTCTCACGTTTGTTGATATGCGGTGAAATACGTAATGTCATGATGTAGTATAACCAGCAATTTTCACAGAGTCGGTATGCAAGATACGGAACTCTGCAACTGTTAAGGGAATAGAAAACCCAGCATTGTAATTGTCAGAGACATTGGAAAGCTCTGCTATTCAAAAGTTTCGACAGACCAAGACATCAGTATAAACATGAAAACACCAAAAAAAAGACTGCCGTAGTACGCTTTACAGCTGAGAACATCGCAGGATTTTGATGATCCTCAAGAAAATAGGTAAGATTCTTGGAAGACAGTGAGAATTAAATGTTAGGATCAAAGAGAATGAGAGATTTCTTTATTTGCTATTGATCCTTTGTCTCTGCACTTGAGGGTAGTAAACTATGATGGTAGACTTTCTGTGTCCTACTCTCATTAAAAAGAGGGGGAAAAAACAAGAAACAAGAAAGTTTAGTGTGAGGGAGATGAAATGAATTCAGAAAGTGATATTGGCTGAATTGTAACATTCATACTGATCTGTAAGTCAAAAACCAGTTTTCCAAAGTTGCCTTGAAATCTCTCGCTCCACATTAACTCTGGCAATTGTGATACTGTACTTCCGGTCATCTCTCGCACATGTAGAGGTCAGTGTCATTGCATCAATGTCACTGCATCAGTGTTCAGAGAGCTGACTGAGTTGCTATGGTGACCCAGTGTCAGGACGTTTACAGAAGGTGGTTTGGACGATCACAGGCTTGCCTCAATAAACTACATTTTTGAATTGTTCCGTCTGCAGGTATCCCAAACGAAACATCGTAGGAAGCAAGTAGCCCATACTAACAGTGCCACTTTGCCCCTTGCTTAATGTGAACCCATGGTTTCATATAATTTTGTGATTGTTTAATGGTGACTGTTATCAAAAGTGACACGAGACTGTCAGATCGACAATGCATGTAGATATGCTGAATTGACATTATGAACATTTTAATGTCAACAAATAAAAATTTTAATCATTTTTTTTTTGTTCTTCTGTATGGATAAATTTGTATTTTTTACTGTAATTAACTGCCAATGTTATAACTGCCATATTTCTCATGGACTCTCAGAGGTTGATCATCTTTTGTCTTCTGTGTACAGATATCTTGTCTAATGCTCAATTCTAATCGTCTGTAGAGTAGAGAAATATTTTTTTAAACAGTAATAAATTAAAAGAGGGTACTCTTGCTAACTGCATGAGTCCATAGGAAGTACAGGAAATGTTTCTAATAAAATATCTGAAAAATTCCATTTTGTATTGTCAGTCTATTTTCTAAGGGCCATTTATCTGGTTGAGCATTCTTTTCATAGTTTAAACAACTGGTGCAATACCAGTGGCTTGTTAAGTTCCAACTAGAAAGCCAAAAGGCTTAGTGATTCCTTGCCTCATGATATATATTGTAACAAACATGAATCGCCCACACGACAAGCATGAGATCCCACACAGTTATCCTACTTGAGATACCATCTTAGTAAGGTCAAAACCTTTTGAAATCTCGTGACTCAAAATGACCTTTCACCTCCACTTACAACAATAGGGATCACCTACCCTATATGGCCATCAACATGCTAAATATGAACAATTCACAATTTAAGTATAACATCCCTCACATTTATCACCCTTAAAATATCATGTATACAAGGTTTTGACCTTTTGTCACCCCAAATAACCTTTGACCTACACAAACATGAGAAAACTCCCAAACGGATAAGATGCTGCAGGGGAACAAATTATATTTTGTCGTGTCTAATAACTTGATAAAAAGGTAAACATGTTTATTTAATCAAAATTATAGCACTTTATTTTGTCGAGTTACAACTATTGGTGGCAGCTCTTCCGTATTTGATTTTTTGGCGTGATGCCCTTCCCAATGGCTATGAGGTCCTTGAAAATTAGCAAAAACGGATAACCCTATTAAACCAGAATCTAGCATGACTTGCAATTTTGCCTTTAGTCTACTTAAAGACACAACACACAGTACAAGATTCCCTGGTTTGATACACAGTAGTCATTTGTTCAAAGCTTACCTGAACTACTGTAAAGTGAAATAGGGCGTTTAGAATACACCAACATGGCGTACAAAGAAATTCGCTTCAACCATTGTTAAACCATTCAGTCTCATCAATAAATATCTGTCAAAGCTTCATCTCCTCAAAACATTATGCATGTGATACGTAACGGATGCATCATTTGAATTTTAAAAAGTTTGGGTGAACAAATTATTGTTGAGCAACAAATAACTAAATTTCTGATCTGTGAGAATCTTATTCCTTGAAAATAAGGCTACTGTAATTCATTATTTTGAATAATCTATCATTCTATGTCCAAATAATGGTTTAAAAATATGGTTGTTTTCTGTAAAACAAACGCCCTATTTTCCTTTACGGGCTAAACAGAGACACTGTTTATAAAGTAAATGGTTAAGTCCATTAAGCACCTGGCTCAACAGACTGTATGATTTATTCTGGACATTGTGGTTTCTACTGGCAGTCAACTGTGATAAATTATGTCAGATAACAGAGACCAATTTGAACAGAGGTGGGTCAGTTACAATTTGATTCATTCAATTAAGCAATCACAGTTCATGCACGCTCAAGGGTATTTGATCCAAATGATCAGTAATTTAGTTCTTTTTATCAAGCTAATAACCCGTGGTATATTTAATCAATTCCAATTTACAATTCATGAATGCTCACATGTCCTTATGAGGACAGTGGCAGGTTTGCCAAATAATAATCTTTGATACCAAATTTAATGTTGTCTTCATCTTTTCTTTATGGTTATCAAAGAGACTATGTTGCTATGTCCTAAAAGAAGTTCTCAAATCAACAACAGGATTCTACATTACAAGTATAAAATTCACTAGAAGTTCTTTAAATATTGTAGATTCAAGTTTTGCACATTTTGACCTCCCATGACCCCACATGACCTTTCACCTCTGCCAAAAAAAAATAAGGATCATCTACTCGATATGGGCAAACCACAGGCTAACTATGAGATCTCTCACATTTATCGTTCTGGAGATATCGTGTTTACAAGCAATTTTCAAGGTATTTACCTTCTGACCTCTGGTGACCCTTGTACTCAATAAGATACACCTACACACTTCGTATGACATCTGCTCAAGCTTCTCTTCTTGAGATATCGTGTTTACATGGTTTTCACAATTTGACCCCTGTTGATCCCAAATGACCTTTGACCTCCACTGAAAACGATAGGGTTCCTCTACTCAACATGGTACAACTGCATACTAGACATGAGATTTCTACAAGCTTCCTTTCTTGAGATATCGTGTTTACAAGGTTTTCACAATTTGACCCCTGTTGACCCCAAATGACCTTTGACCTCCACCAAAAACGATAGGGATCATCTACTCAATAAGGGCAACCTTCATGCCAAGTATGAGATCACTCAGAGTTACGCTTCTAGAGATATCGTGTTTACAAGCAATTTTCAAGATATTTACCATTTGACCTCTAGTGACCCCAAATGACCTTTGACCTCCACCAAAAACAATAGGGATCATCTACTCAATAAGGGCAATCTACATGCCAAGTATGAGATCACTCAGAGTTACGCTTCTTTAGATATCGTGTTTACAAGCAGGCGTCACACACGCACATACATACACACACACACACGACATCACCATCGCATAGATTCCTCTGCCTTCGGCAAGGAATCAAAAACTGAAATAGCCTGCCCTTAGCAGATATATTTGGCCTTTGTCCAGCATTTGTAGTGTGATCCCTGAAGGGTGATACAAAATGCCCATGTGTTTGTGAATCTGTAAATAAAGGTAATTTGATCAAATCTTATCCAGAATGTTGCAGGAGGAGCACAGCGTCGTGAAGATGTAATTGTGCACAGTCTTTAGTGAGATAGATGTCTTGGTTTAGCAACCTTAAGCCATGACTTTGGCATAAGGTACACATATTGAATCAAAGACAAAGTGACAAAGAAAAGTGAAGTGCAGTACAAAGTGAAAAATTTTTATTTTCTTTTTGAGGGTGGAGGAATTTCATCAAATTCAGAAATATAACCTCTGAAAAGTGAAGAGTTATGATATCCATAAACTCTGTCATACTCTTTTTCTTGGGGTGAAATCTTTGGAAGTTTAACATGGAAAATACCTTTCACGAGAAAGAAAGGAAACACAAGGCCATCAAAGGACACATTTTAAAGTTTGCAAGTGAAAGGTCCTGACTGCTGTTACACTTGCAAATGTACCCTTTGCAACAACAATGACAAATATGGAATGGTGAGGACATGATCACAGGAACTTATCTAATCTATCCATCCATCAAGATCCACCCCCCCCCTTATGCATCCCTTCCTACCACCTCTTATAAAAACAGAAAGGGTGGGACTTTGGATTGTTACGGCAAACACGAGACACTGGGCACGAAGGTAGAAACTGGTTTAGAGTGAAAATGCTCTCAAACATCACATTGCTCTGCTCCACTCTACTCCATTGCAAAATATTACTCCCATTTGAGATACATTTGAGATTTGCATTGGAGAAAATTTGAGGTAGCTTAAAGATACATTTATACCTTGTAAATATTTTACCCTTTAAAAGAAAACCCCTTATAAATCAGAAAAGTAAAATTTACATGAACCTGTATATCATTTGGTTGTGGTGTGGAATGTTTACTAATGCAGTCAATGTGAGGTGTTGATCCCATACCCTTTCTTATATAGAATGTACATTCATACCACTATCAATGTGGAATGTTCATCCATAAATGGATGAATGCTCATGATCGGTCAACCATACAGACGCTTAATGGATTGTTCAACTAATCATTCTAAACGTGACATGCCCTCTGTAAAGCGAGCGTATTACATTTCTATGGAATGTTCATCCGTACACTGTCTTCATGGAATGTCTCTTCATACAAATATCAGCGAGGTGGGTTCATCCCTCCGCTCCTTCAGCATAGAATGTTCATCCATAGTTCACCCATACACAAATCTATACATCAAATTAGTACTCATACACTGTCACTATGGGAAGTTCATCTACACATCGTCAGAATAGAATGGATATTCATACGTTGCTAATATGAAACATTCTGCCTGTTATCTTCATACATGATGCATGATGTTGATTCATATTTCCACACCAATGTGGCATGCTCAGTCTTGCACAGTCTTCATTTAAAGTTCAGTCATGTTGCCTTTTTTTTTACACTACCCTCGATGTGGTTTGTTCCTCCATGGGCAATTGTCATGGAACGTTCATTCATGTATTGTTCACCCACACTATCGTCAAGGAGGCATTATCATTAGCATGCGACTGTGGGGGTGTTCATCCATAAACTACTTCTACATAGGATGTTCCAACACAGTCAGGACCATACCAGGTGTCAAGAGAGATCCTTTTTCTTTCATTTACAAATGAGGTCAGACAACAATTTTTTCACGTGGCCAATTGGTTAAAAAAATTTTAAACCTCTCTAGTAAATGCCAATGAGAAAATACACTTTTTATACAACTCGATTGTTAAATTTGTTTTTTAAAACATTCCATCTGTAGAAATCTATCGTTATTAATTTCAAATGATTTTTTTGACAGCAGAAATGAAACTGGGCTGTATGCAAGAGACAGCCACAAAGGTTATACACATCTGAATATAAAAATGTTGCAAAATAATGGAAATATATCATTTGACAATCAACAAACAATCATTTAGCAAATGACCTTTTGCTATGACCACTAACATTGAGCCTCCTGACCTTTGAACTTCATTTGACCTTGACTGCGACCTCCTGAACATCTTCACTCCTCGTACTACTGTACAGTTCCATGTTACATATAGAATCAGCCTAAATTGGTTTAGGTTCCAAATTGCATAATTAACTTCACAGCTGGACACTAATCGCATCCATACTGTGGCCTTTGAGTATCGATTCATTAACCATTTGGCTGCGGGTAGCAAGTATCCGTGAATTTTAATTCTCCGCTGACTGAGATGAAGAGGTAATCAATCTGTCTCCATCTCTTCCACTTTTACAGTCTCCTCCTCTTCTGTCTTGACCTCATCCTTCTCTTTCTCTGCAGGCTTGCTCTTAGGTTGGGATTTCTTGGTCATGGCGACCGCCATGAGACTCTTTTTGATCTCTTCGCCGATGGCCTTGGCCATAGGGGGCGGCACTGCATTCCCGACCTGTAAAGGAAAGAGGATAAAAACTTGAAAATAAATGAATTGGAAACAACACTACTATACTACATTTCCACAAAAGGAGACTTCTTTACTGTATGATTTCAGCAGATCACTTAACCTTAGAGGTTGTGTGACATGAAAATGACAGTTTGGAATATTGGGTGAATTAATCATTAAAACAGCCACAAATTCAATCAAATAATTTTATTTGGTAAATTCCTGTATAATACCTGCATCATGAATAAACATTGACTAAGTTTGCAAATTCATGATGTCAAGAGAGGGATTCACATGATACGTTATCCTCTGTTTACTTAACCTTTACTTCAAAAACAATTGATAATTTTACATGCCCTGAGGGTTATGATATTTTTTTACAAATAATACATCACTTCCAAATGCGAAACAGGGTATTTAAGTACTTAAGGGACCTATAGGCATGTTACCTACACAGGCATATTACCTATATAGGTGCACTACCTATAAAGGTGTATTACCTGTAGGCATATTAAAAGAAATATCGACACTGAAACACTCCAAATCAACATATTTGCATTTTAATCAAAATTCTTAAGAGCTTTATCCCCAAAACAGTGATAGATACAGAGTTCCAACAAATTTTCATTCAGGGTTTCACTCTGCAACTTTGAGTTAAGCCAGCCCTTTTCTAGATGGATAGCACATGACCTTTAACTTTGATGCTATGCCACAGAGCCTTACTCCCATGGGATTACATTCACTGTACACCAGGTCTGTGGAGTGAATTGTATGGACCTGTTGTTAGGCCCCACAGGCCCAAACAATCAAGGGGTGGTTGTGACCCTCTAGAATTTCTGCAGGTGGAAGGGAAAACTGTTCCTCTTACAGTAACTCCAGCACAACATTCATGTATGGGCGTGTGAAATTTGTGAACTCCTGACAAGTTATGCATAGGACAGTCCCAGCATTGTGTGGGCACCGTATGGACTTCTTAAAGGGGCCCTACAGACTCTTAAAACATCCTAAAAAAGCTCCATTTGCTTACAATTGAACAGACAAAGAAATCATATTGCCCCGTAGTCCCCTTCTTTGAAATTGTACTGTACGCCCAAATCATATGGCATCACAGTGCTCAAGGAAGCGAAGTTGAGATCGAATGCTAGGGAGAGAAAATCAAACAGTCAAACTGACTGCACCACTACAAACTTACTGTAGGTGTAGGTCTACACAAAGCGCAATGCTACAGGAATACAGAAGGCAACATACATATTACTTCGTAACGATATGGCGCTATTTGGTACAGTGGTCTAATATGATCACAGATATTTTGATCCTTGCTGACTTCCCACTTCATGGCGGTCTTAAGAGCAAGTACCTGATCAACAAATGAGATGTGTGTGAAGACTTCCCAGGAAATTTCGAGGGAGTGGAATCACTTTAAAGAGAATTTTCTTTAAAAAACATTTTAAAGAGAAAAGAGAATTTTCATGCTGCCAGACAACAATATACCTGTCTGTGCTTGTCCAGGATTGTACCATAGAAGCGGTGAGTGTCCGGAAAGCCCTGTGATCTGGCACACTCTCTGACACTGACCACCCGGTGCTGTTCTGGATGCAAGACTCTCCCCTGTGAAGACACATTATTTTAGGAAGAAAGGAAAGCAGTTACACAAATACTGTTGAAATGATTACAAAACTTTTATTAATACCTGCAGTTGTGACTAAAACTTAAGTGTGTAAAAAGGGGCAAGGTGAGTAAAACGTGGTGTTTCGACCATCAGCTTAAAATTTGGTTCACTTAATTAGAGCGTTTAACTTCCTGTTGACTTTTTGCAGTGTTTCTATTTACCATCTTCTCCGACAGTCCCAATTCTCCCAACCCCTTACCTTTAGCTCAGCCCCAAAACGCAAAGCTAGTTTTGAGTGCTGCATATCCTTTTGAGCATACAAGGACCACACGTGTAATCAAAAACGCTCTGACCCTGTATATGTCATGCAGTATGAGCTACTCTGTATTGTCTGGATTTGCTCTATATCAAAGAGCAGAACCAATTGAAAACTTTGGTTAAACCTTTACCAAAACCAAACTGTCGCCTGGGGTGATGAGTGACTGCCTTCAAAGTGACTTTTGAATGTCAATTATGGAAGTGGGGTGTGACAACTGAAGGTAGAGTTTCTAATGAGTACCTCTCATTAGAGCAGTTTTCATGTTTTTTTTAATACAAAAACTGTCAAGGTACCATAGTGGCAATGTGGAAACATGTGCCTTGATCGGTCATAGCTCCCTACTTTTACACAGAAGTCATCATCTAAGTGGACACAATCTCTTGAAAGAATAAATGGACAAACTCTGACCAAAGTGGACTACCGAGAAGTCTTTAACGAGTTACCTGTTTCCCCATCGGTTCAGGGTTGGTGACAGTGGTACTGAAGAATCCATCTTGTTCCAGTCGACCGTAAAGCCCCGCCCAGTGGTTGTGACGGTTGCCTGTGTGAGGTAGACACCAGGGGATCAGAGTGTTAAACTGACGATCAGCTGCATCACAGGTCCGTCCCTCCGCACAGGAGCAGACCCCTCTGAGGACCCCGGTAGTCGACCTGCCGTTCCTCTTGTCATTGTGGGTGTATCGCCTGAAGAGAACAGAGTGATGTGGACAAACATGTGATGAGTGCAGAGGCCAATTTACAGTTTTACAAGCTGCTCAAAAAATAGATATTATCCCTACTTGGAGCAATAAAATCAAAATATACAAAAAGATATAGTTGACCTATGGTAACAAAATATCACTGGACACAAACTTGCCAAGACATAACACAGGTATGATATGCAGTAAATGAAAGTAAGGTAAAAAAGTGGATCACAACTATCAGGGAAAGTAATTAAAAGTTAATTGGTAGCTAAGAATTAGTATGTTGGGAATTTCATTGACAATGAAAAAAAATTAAGCATTTAAAAGCCGACATATTCCAAAATGCCAAAGATGTGTCCACGAAAAGAATGCTTCCACTTTTTCACATGCTGTACCTTTTTTAAGTGTACCTAGGGAAAGACACTCAATGGCTTCTTTCTGTTTAGAATGCGATGACCTCAAGGGAAAGTGGTATTGCTTTCGTAGCCTTCCCAACTTTTCAGGTACACCATCAATTTTACAAGTACCCTATCCAATGTTTCCTCTTTTGAATTTCCTGCCTTGGTTTTTGTGTGGTTGGGGGGGGGGGGGGGAGGAGCAGAATTGGTGTCTTGGAGGTAGAATTAGGGGAAGGAGGAGAAAACTAAATCATGTACTACTGTAGATCAAAGCCATGACATGAGTATCTACTAGAACATTATGGAAATCTAAGAGACTAGAACTTGTTATTGGGAATGGTCAAATCTTTGACATCCAGCAGTCAATCCTGAAAGCTACTCAAAGATACTCCACTTTTAGCAGTACAGATGTTATGTCTTTTACATGTGGGTAGCTACAAAAACCGTTAGAAATTACGAGGTTGTGCTAGGGTTGTACTTCTCTACTGAAGTACAGAACTCACAGTTTCTTGCATTTCGTAGAGTCCTTGAGCATGACCTCGATGTTTGGGAGGTCACGCCAATCAGAACCTGGAGCGAGAGGTATGTGTCTCATCCTGGCCGCTACCAGTGGACTCATTTCTTTGCAGATGTGGTCCCTCAATATCGGCTGGTACTGGTTGCCACGGATCTATGAGAGAGAAGAGATAAAAAAATCTTCTGAACTGACTTGTTTTCTAATTATTCCCCAGCTGAAATACTTTCTAAGTTGCTCTCTTCCATCCGGTCATTGCCAAAAGAAAATTCCAAGAAGTCTTGGAAATGCCTCCACCTACCATAAGAAAAAGTTAGTGGAAACAGGACCAACTATTTACACCTCATAGTTTAGACAGCAAAGGTACTGTGACAGTGAGCTTAGATTTTGTAAAGCAGGCTTCCTCAATTAAGGTTGCTGATGGGCGACATGGCTAAATGTTTTTCACATAATGGGCCACTGATCACTGTCCTGGGGGAGGTCTAAGGTATATTTTCTGATTTAAGACAGTGCTCGAATACAAAATGGTGCAAAGTTTGTTGATCAGTCAGTGGGAAGTAACAAATTACCTATTTTTGAGACAAATTTATTTTTGTCAGCATGGTAAAAATATTCTCCCAGTACATTTTGCATACCACTCCAGAACACGTGGCCTGCCACAAGTGGTGCACGCATCACCCTTTGAGGGAGACTGATCTAAAGATTTCTTGCAAATCATTTTCATCCTAACTTGACAAAGAATGATCATGTTTCACATCTGAAGTATTAATGGATGCCCAACACATTTTACTGACCATTTTCTGGAATGCCGTCTGAGGTTCCCCGTCGTAAGGAATCTCCAACTTGTTGGCCCCATTTTTGATCGGAGGGAGGTCGGACATGGCATCCCTCACAGTGATGGTACGATACGGGGCAGATGTCGACCAGGCTATGTTGCTCTCCACTTTCTTGTCGTCGATGACGACACTCAGTTGACAGGCTCTGGGAGCAAATACATGCTTCGGTTCAGGGTACATTGGGAGCTTCTCCCCGGGCGCTGCTGCCAGAATAATGGCTCGACGACGAGTCTGCGGAACGCCGTACTGACCTGCTTGGAGGATGCCGAATGTGCACTGTGGCACAAGAAAATGAGGAGGAAAAAATTTCTCAGATGAAAGAACTGCTACAGATTCCAAAGTGCCAAAATTTCCATATCATCTGGAGAATGTGGCATCAAACAAGAATGGAATTCTATATGCAACGTCATCAAGGTACATGATTACTGCGCACCATGACATTTAACATCATGTTACTCTAACACTCTGTCCTTAAATACGAGATCTTGCAATTTTTTTACGAAATGATCCGTTTTTATCAAACATGTGATCGCTTACTCAGCAAGGTCTCAGTGAAACACATACCTCTGTGTCATGATATTAAACACAGGATCCTTACATTCTTGGACAGGGTAATCACATTTCATGGTGGCATTTAAAGGAGGGCCATTTTGCATCATGGTGAAATAAATGCATGGTTTCTTTCAACCCATGCAGTAGGATTGAACAAATGAATAATTTTACATCAAAATACATATACACACAATTTACTCAATGCCATGCTATTATGAACACAAGATTGCTTCACACTGCAGTTTAATCGCATCTTTACGGTGCTTTTCTCGTTAAATATCATGACTTAATTTATGGCTTAAATACCAGGATATTTCACATCACAATAACTATAGGATGCACTTTGCACCACAGGATAACCCATTCAAAAACAATACTATATCAGTATTGAGGCAAGAGACACGTATTTGCTCTGCAAGGGAAGTAAATACAAGACTTATGTTTACCTCATTCATTATTTATGATATGACCTTAAAATAAACCAAATGTTCTTTTTTATACCTGGTATCCCATTCGAATCAAGCATCTCAAAGCCAACTTAAGCACCATGTTCTTCTTGTACGAGACAAAATTACGAACGTTCTCCAGGAGGAAAAAGCGAGGCCGGTAGAAATCGCAGTAGCTGAGGTAAGAGGCAATTAGTGAGTTCTGCATTCGAACAAAAAGAAGAAGAACTTTCAAATGAGGCAAGAATGGAGAGGGATGCCTTTGTCTGAGCGTTAAGGAGTAATTGCAAAAATGCTACATCACGCGCGAGAACGGTAGGCTTACGTGCGACCTTGCTTGGTCAAAGTCAGCTTAAAACTAGAGGATGTCTAACGTTTGAAGTAGTTGCCTGAATTCACAGAGGTCGCCATGAAAGCAGCCTCCCTGCATTCTACTGTCCATCGCAAAAATTTTTGGGGGTTGTTCCCACAACAAGCTGCACGGTTTAATTTCGCACAAACTTTGATGATATTCCTGTCTGTGGTTAAACAGACTTTTTGATGACTGCTAGAGAATGAAATCTATCAACACCAGCACATCATCTCCAACCTTATTGAGTGCTTTGTGAGCTTACTCAGAAAGTTTGAATTTCTTCAAATTTTGAAAAAAAAATAGCAGACACTGTTTTCTAAACTGATGACAGTGAGTAGTCTGACTGACCTTGAACTTTGAATATTCTCTAGAATTGAACCGATTCATGCCACTGAATCCCTGGCAGGGAGGTCCACCACAGAGTAAATCAACATCCCCTCTTTGAGGGAGCCTCTGCCCGACATTATTGGTTTTGTGGCCCTGATGATAAGAGAAGTAAAATTTGGCTGTGAGTTACAAGTTTCTGGAGGAGGTTTTATATGGTGTCTTTTTATTCATAAATTGCATACTTCCTGCATTATGTACAATTCTCACAGAACTTTTTACGTACCTCCATCACCAATTTCAAAAGCAAGTTACAATCGTCTGTTAACACCGTTGTTCCCGGGTTATTCAGTTTGTATGCCTGGGCAGCTGGCTCGATGATTTCGATGGCAAAGCTAGGCTCACAAACCCCAGCTTGATGAAAACCTTCGGAGAGACCTGAAAAATACATACACAAAGTTTGAAGTAAAAAGCTTCATTCTGTGCTTTGAGTTTTCTTGTCTTCTCTGCTCTTTGATCACAGACAGAGAGGAGTTGTGCAACACAATAACTATGATTTGTTTACATATTTAAATTAATAAGGTAGTGGAAATAACAAGCACACATAAAGCAGAAGCAAATGCAGAATTATTACCAATTTTCATAGAAAACTTCGCCCAACTTATAGTTAAGTAACCATGCAATTTGCACAGCAAGTAAGAAAACAATACCCCCACTACCCACAAAAAAAAAACGAAAACAAAAAAACAAAGTCAAAAGAGACATACACACAAAATGTAATGGACTATCAGAAGTATAGTTTCTCTAACCTCCAACTCCAGCAAATACGTCCAGACATCTCAGTTTCTTTATTTCCACCGTCTCTTCTTTCTCATCTTTGGTGTCATTCTCCTCTACCTGAGACCCTTTGCTCTTACCCTTGCCTTTCCCTTTACCCTTACCCTAAGAAAAAGCAATCAGTGAAAACAGAACAATATGATATATATATTATATATTTGATATTGTCAAATTGAAATACAGTTAGGATGAAAAACTAGAGTTTCTGCATGAAGATGAAAGTAGTGATGTGGGCAAGTAGGCACAGCCAGGGAACCTGGGAAAATTGCTTTATTGTGCCTGTTTTTTCCATGTACTGATCATCTTTCCCTCAATAAACTAAGTGCCATCTTCAGCAAATATTCCATTAAAAGCAGGATGTGCTCTTTGATGAAGGAAAATCAGCATTTATGACTCATTTTCCATCTTTCTCTACTATTTAATACCAACCTGGAAAAGATCAGTTTACTTCAGGAAAAATTTTACAAAGTAGAGGTTAAACTATAGTAGAAAGATTTAGTTTTTGATTTAGTTTTAGATTTAGTTTTTTTTCCACTTAACTCTTACATTTGTGGTTATTTGCACATATGCTACACACATGTACCACAGTTTTGCTAAAATTAAAATCTTTTGGAAATTTTGACATTTTCTATTTATTTTCGGACAAATAGACTGAAGTACAGTGGCTTCTGTCTAGCTTTTTCGCAACTGATAAGAGCACAGCCAGACCTTTAATGTACTTCTGAAAATGATGGCACAACAGTACATCTCGTTTTTAGAACCGCATGTGACTGGGGTTACCATCTGTCCCTACAGTTAAGATGAATAGTCCCTATTTTCTCAAAAGTAATATCCCTGCAGCTGCTACATTCAGTATGTATGTTTTTAATTACAAATGCAGTACAAATTAATTTGCTTCAATGCGATTGCCATACCTGCATCATAATTTGAGCACTTTCTTTCAGGAACAAGATCTAGCAATAGGCCCCCCCCCCAAAAAAATCTTTTTTTATAGGGACATTCAGGGACTTGATCAAAGGTCACCTGTCCCCAGCTGGATCTTGAAATGTTATGTCACACTTCTAGTAGTAACCCTACATGTGACATGTTTTACGTGATGTCATATGGCTAATGTCGGGAACTGACAATTCTGCAGACTACATTATCTATAGAAAATAATCATGTCACCAGAGTGACAGTAGACTTTTGATATTTTTTTTACCTTTCCTTTCACGGTTGTATTTCTTGCGCTGCTTGGTGGATCTTCAAATGATTTGGTAGCACTGTTGTAAGCCTTCAGAAAGAGAGAGCAAAAGAGAAGCAGTCTAATCCCTTGGACTAATTTTACATCTAACAAACCAGTGAGTGCAAATGTCACTCCCTGGTGCCGCCTTCTACTACATTTTGAATATTAAATTACTATTGGAGAGTAATTTTGCATTACGTCTCTCAGAAATATGACTACTTTGGTAACTTAACTCTGTTAATATTGTAACAGAAATAGATGGTGGCATGCATTCCACAAATACTGTACTAGAACTGTTCAACCTTCATGACAGTTATTTTACATGTAATGATGTGGGCCTAGCCTATAATAATCTGAAGAAGTTAATAGAAAAAGTAGACAATGGAAGAGATTAAGAGATATGATTCTACACACTTGTGGGCACCAGTCCAGGAAATCAAGGCCCAAGCCCTGCTAAGAGTTAGCCTAGCCTTTTTTTTTTAAAGAAACTTACAAGTTTAATGAAAGTCCAAATGTGTGAGAGGACAGAGATATCTAAACTATTAACCTGGAGAAATTGTAAGGAAACACCATGTGAAGTCCCTGAAGTTACATTTTCTTGAAATACCACACACAAATTTCTTTTCACCAGTTTTCAGTAAATTAAAAAATGACCAACCGAGTGGTAAAGATTAAAAATTACTTGAAACCACAAATAACTGCAAACATTCCTGCAAAGAAAGTAACTTTAAATTCTATAACCTCTCTGAAGTAGAATCTATGGGGTCCTCCTTGAGAATAGCTCTCGACAGATTCAAACAGGTCATCTGCATAGACAACGGTGCACTTGCCCTGGACGCCAGCAAAGTCTACTGTGGCCTCTGTGAACAAGATAACAAATGCATTGTAGTTTCAATGATTCGATTATGAGCATTTTACCTGAAGCTGACACTTACTGCATTGGTATGTGTCACAAGCCACCTATGCTTTACTTGAAACATGAGCTCTGTACAAGCTTCCTTTCTTAACATCATGTCTACAAGGTTTTCGCAACTTGACCCTTGTTGACATCGAATGACCTTTGACCTCCATTAAAGTCGAACTGGTTCTTGTACTCCATGAGACACAACTACATACTGAAAATGACATTTGTCAAAGCTTTCCTTTTTGAGATATGATGTTTACAAGAATTCCACAATGTGATCCTGCTGACCTTAAACGACCTTGGATCTTCAACAAAGACAATGTAATTCTTGTACACTCAATAAAATACACCTACATTGTAAATGAGATGCCTGCCTAAGTTTTCCTTATTGAGATATTGTCTTTACAATATTTTCAAAAATTTATCTCTGTTGACCTCAAACGACATTTGACCACCACCTACCAAAATCACTAGTTCTTGTAATCAATGTGGTACTATTACATACCAAATATGAGATTTGTCCGAGTTTCTCTTCTTAACATATAGTGTCTCCATGACTTTCACAGTTTGACCCTTGTTGACCTCAAGTGACCTTTGACCTCCATTAAAAAGAGTTCTAGTACTCTATCAGATACACCTACACACTTAATATGACATCTGTCCCAGCTTCCCTCCTTGGGATATTGTGTATACAAGGTTTTCACAATTTGATCCCTGTTGAACTCAAATGATCTTTGACATCCACCAAAATCAACAGGGGTGTTGTACTCAATGTGATACACCAATACCATACCATACCAATTACGACATTTTCCAAGCTTCCCTCCTTGAGATAAGGTGTTTTCAAGGTAGGTGCCACACACACTGCCGTGTGATTTCGAAGGTTATGATTCTATTGAAAGCAAAAATGGTAGAAAGCTACTAAATACATTGTGGATAGTAATAAATACTGGCCAATAGGATTCCTTGACATGACATTACTGAATACATGTTGGATAGCAGGAAATGAGAATATTAAAATGTTTTTCTTCCTTACCTTCATCACTGTAGTACAATAAATTCAAATCAGCTTGGTAACTAGCTGTGATGCCCTTGTGGGTATTTTCTGGTCGGTAGAACTTCTTGACCTTCAGTTTGATATCGTCGCTGGCTTTCCTTTTAGTTATGCTGACAATCTTAGCAATGCGGAAAGGCTCAGGACACTCCAGATTGCTGCCCTTGACATAATCCGTCTTCTTCCGGTAGGCTTCCGGGTACTCCGTCTCATCCTGTGGAAAGCCAGGTTATTAGTCAAATGTGTCTGGATGGTGTCCAATGCAAGTTCAACCAGTCCCAATGTAACATTTCCCAAGGTGCTTTACGGAGTCCTTAAACTATAACATTTACAAATAGCATCGGCTCCAGCATTATGAACCATTTTCTTGCGATGTCAAAATATCTAATCATCAAATAGTGCCATCCTGATAAAAATTTTAATGTTGCTTCAAAAAGACCAATTTCTTTTTAACAGAACAAACAATGTTTATGTAACAAAGGCATAATTTAGTGCTATCCTTCATAAGAATTGAAATGACAATTGTCTGACTAAACACTAAGATAATCTAGAAGACAGCTTGACAAATCAAGATGACAAACAATTATGGTAATGTAATACCAATCTAGATGATTATGTAACAATAAAGATTACACGATATTTCAGTCCATGTGATTACACAACAATCGATTCACAGAGGACAAAGGCTCCAGTAAAGTTAACAGCAAGATTTCCTATGTCAGGTGACAGGTCACCATGACTCTGAGACAATATTTCCATTCATGATAAATTAGGCAATAAATATCATCTCTGTTTACTTTCCTGTGGGGCGAGGGAGAGGAGGGGTGGATACAAAGGTGTTACACGCCTTTGTATCCACATTGCATACAGTTAAATGCCTTCCAGGCAGGAGAGTGGTAATCAATACTTTCAGGTGACACTGAAGGCTCAAAGAGGCTGACCAACTTAACTGCAAAATTGATAACAACTGATAACAACAATGAAATTGATGACAACAAAATTGATGACAACTTAACTGCAAAATTGATCTTTCTAGTGGATAATCACAGAAAAGCTCTCAAAACACATCCGGATATTTCTATGCATATGTCTGGTGTGCAACATGCTGTAAGAGCTTATGGAGCACTAGCTCACCGTGATGATTGCACAATAGTTAAAGTGATTACATAAAAATGAATCTGATTTACACAACAGTTAATGTGAATACAAAACAATCACTGCGATTCCACAACATTACACAACATTGCACAAAATTACACAGCAGTCGATAAGACTACATGCCATTCAATATGATTACATGCAGTCGATATGATTACATGTCATTCAATATTATTACACGCAGTCGATATGATTACATGCCATTCAATATGATTACACACAGTCGATATGGTAACACAACGGTCAACAGTACACATCGATCACCAAGAAACTGAGAACTGCATAACCGTTTGATCGTTAATATCAAGAGTGAAATAAGAAACTCACCAGGTCCTTCTTGGCAGTTGCCTTCTTTGGAGGAGGTTTAGGTTTAATGTTGAAGGAGATACTTTCAGGTCCCAGGTAGACAGAATCACCAACTTTGTACTCCACATTCTTCAGGAAACAGGAGCTGACAAGAAATAAAAAAAGCTTCAAGAGTAAATTTATTTAACAGAAAAATGAGATGAATTTACATAGCAATAACTTTATTTCCATTAAAATTTGAAATTTTTACAAGTATTGCATTTTTAAGTTGCAATAATGTCCACTACTATGGGTGCAAAAGGATGTGTTAAACGTACCTCAATCTAACTATTATAAAATACCATAATTCTGTAAAAAGAAATCATCCTAGTCTACACAACAGATATATATAACTCATGCACCAGCTCTGACTGCATTCATCACACCAATGTCCATGGACTGTCGCTCACATTCCAACTCAATCTGTATACAGGATGTGCACTATTAAACTTTAGCATGCCAATGTGTAAATCAATTACACTCAGCAGCACTCAAAACTTTTTTTTCTCAAGACAATCATATTCATATTTTTTTGCAGTCAGTCATCAAACTTGAAGTAAAGACTCCAAAATGTAGGACATATAAACAATGGATCCAAGATGAGACAAATCTGTAATTGTTTGCAGGTGTCAGGGCATGCACACTAGAAATGGTACATACCAACGCTTGCTTCGAAGGTTTAAAAGCATCCTTGAATGGACTCACGAAATCAAAATACTCACCTATAGTATAATTTGGTGGTATCTCCATTTGGGCTGCTTATCTCCTTGCCAACCGCTGGCGTTTCCATCTGTGTGCAAAAAAATGACGAGAGAGGCAAAATCAATGAAAGACAAATACATAAACGAAAAAGACAGTGAATGAAAAGTAACTGGTCAACCACATGTTGTGGCTTTTTATTCAAGAGTGTGACACATTTGGTTGACTGCACAGAATCGATGATATCCAAAACCTCAACTCTCCATTTATTTGTGCCATAAGTGTCAGTAATGCAATCCATTATTATGCAGATGAAGTTACTATACTGCACTGTATTTCCCTAATTATAGAGCATGTCAATTGCAATACATCAGAAAATGTAAGATATGACTTTCTAAAACAGAATGGTGAACACCGAAGTTACCCTTTGCTTCTCTTCTAGTCTTATGCAGCAGTCACAGAATCTATAGCGAGGTGTCCCCTTTGGCCTTGGTGTGATGGGGGAGTCCTCAAATCTGGCTAGAGATTCCTGGTACCAAAGTTGGTAAAAGAACGTCTTTCCGTTGTCGACTTCAATTACTTTGTCTGAGTCAAAGTCGGGCGATCCTCCAAGCAAAGACCAATCAGAAGTCAGTTTCTTCTGTATGACCTGTTGGGGGGAGGGTACAAAAACAGTGTTTTGGCAGTATCTCACCCACATTTACATGCAATGAATTGTGTGGCCAATAGTTGCCACAATCGCCCAGAACATTCATTTTTACAAGCTGAAAAGAGCATGCCACTTCAAGAAATCATCGAAGATTGGGCATTAGTGGTGAAATCAATCTTAGACAAACTTAAACTCAACAATAAGACATTTTCTGTTTTCTTTACATAACCGATGCACATTCACCAAGTCAAAAACTCAATTTTATCAGTTCATAGAAGAAAGAGTAGGGGGAAAGGAGTTGTTTGATCAGCGACTCCTACCAGAGTGATAACTGTAAGACAAAGGCGACTTGCTGCGGAGATGCTGAAATGACTTTGCGATCATTTTTACTAAAAGTGATTAGTTACCTGGCATTTACAGGATATTGATGCCAGATATGTATCCTGACATTCATCCACCTGGAAGAGTTCCAACGGATCTGACGTTTCTCCGAGTACCGTCTCTGATCCGTATCTATGGAGAAAAGGAAGTGCCAAGAGATAAGGAAGGTACAGGTCTCCAATCAGTTTTAATAGTTGCAAGGAATAATGAGCAGTGTGCTACATGAGGGGGTTTTGGGGAGTGGGAATGCTTACCTTGAGTAACCTGGAAGGGAGTTACAAGATGGTTACGAGTGAAAGATTGGAGTATCAGTACGGTAAACTGATTATGGTACACATAAACGGCACAGACAAATGCTCATCATTGACAGGCCTACATGATGTTAAGTGTAAGGCGCCAACAGACAGTTATGATTGAAACAGCCAGACTCGAATGAGACAGGAGAAATGAGGAAGTGTACTGAAGCGAGAATAAATAGTTGAATATTTTTATATTTCTGGGATGGAGTGTTACGCAAAACCTCGACGAATGAATGATGTTGGTAAAAAAATCAACAGTCAAAACACTCAGGGACTGGATATAGTGGCTGCAGCGTCCTCCCAGTCATCTTCTGTTTTGCAGCCGGCTGCACAGACTGGCAAGGCCTTGTTACTAAGGTGCTCCTTCGTTCCTTAACTCAACAGCAGCCACTGCAGCAGCCGAGCAGTCAACTTTTGACACGGTACTTCAGCTTATTTTTATGACCAGCCCGGTCAATGACGATACTGACAGTCTTTCTTAAGTGATGTCTGTTACAATTGAACAGAATTAAAAGAGCAGATCTTAAAACTCAGAGAAGATGGTTAATTTGCAGATTTTTTTCAAAAAAAAAAACAATCGGTGTAAACAATTGTTTTATTGTTTTACTTTGGTTTACAACTCACAGGAACCACTGAGCATGGAACATCTGTTCCCCATCCTCTTGTTGCCACATGTAGACGACTCTAGCGATGAAGACGGGCTTAGAGGGATCATCTGGATAAACCATCACGCAGTCACCTTGGTGGATCTAAAGAAGAAACAGAAAACAATGGCTCAAAGAAAGTGACTCATTATTTCTCAAAGATAATCAGTGCACTTAGAAGGTTAATATAATAGTGAGATAATGAAGTAACAAAAGGGATATATACATATTTGATATACGTACATATACGGTTTTTGGTACTAATCGATGACTGTAGGCCCGTTACAAGAATACCTTTGCATAGTCTTTCTTAACATATTCCTTGGTGCTCCCATGTTTAAGAAGTAGCAAATGTTAGTAAAATACACGAGAAAGAAAAAAACAGAGGTGATGGGCTTAATACATTAGAAGATTTTTTATAGATGTAAGCACATACTAAAAATAATTAGTTGTTTGCCTTTTCTTTCTTTCTTTCAAGTGAATAAATAACATTTCCTAAACAGTCAATGGAACCATTGAAAAGATATGTAAACCTAATCTGCTCTCATGGAATCACAGTGTAAGAAAGTTTGGAATCTAAGGTCACAGACATGGGGGCATCAATATACCTCTTCTTTATTGATTAAAACCGTTGAGAAGTAAGCACGGTCCCCTTCGATGGTGATTGGATCGCCGACCCATTCGACATTGCTCTGTGGAATTAAATGAAAAGTTGAAGTACTATACATTGTCATTCATGTTGCCTGTACAGTGGGAGTTATAAGAAAGAAAATGTGCATCCTTCAGGAAAGGGAATCCTAATCACGTTGGGGCTTTCTTTATTTTCCATTTACTTCAAGTAATTGTCTAAGTCACGTGAGTACTTCAAAAATTTATGCAATCACTGATGGAGTTTGCAGTACCGAAACTGTCAAAGCTGACAGAAGGCTTCCAAATTAGTTGGTGATAAAGATAAGTTGATTCTTAGCCATTTTGGGTCAAAGAGACACTTAAAGATATCCAATGAAGGCAGCATGCAACTGTGTAGAAAGAGATTTAACACTCATAATTTATGATTTAGCCTCTAATTAGTGAACTTCCCAATGATGTAAACCGTAAAATGAACCAATTAGAAAAGATGGACGACGACTCGTTAAACATCAGCATCATGAGGCACATTCAAGAACTTGCACGCCTCATTAACATGGACGACTATTTCTTACTGCTTAAATTATCACTTCTTCTTTATTACCTTCTTCTTCTTTTTGCTTGGAGATGTCAACCTCTTCGCTCTCGGCTTAAATTCCTGTGAGTCTATCACTTTATCATCCTCTTCATTCTCCTCAGCATCTTGTACGGCCATGTTTGGACATCTAGCGAATGACAGGATAGAGACTTTAGAGTAGCAGGAACAATTGACCAAATAAACTTAAGAGGTTCATTAACATGGACTCCACCATCAACTAGACTACTTACATCACCTGGAAACAGCAAAACTGAAGTCATACCTGTTCTATACTGCAGTTAGGGTTCCCTGCACCATGAAAAAAATAATACGTCAGGGTTTTTCCACGACTATTTGACGAACTTTATACGACCATTTCATGACCAAATGGCTTACACAAAATATGAGAATTTAAACAAAAAACATGAGACTTTGATCAATGAATAACGCATAAACATTATTTCAAGTAGTACAAAATAAGCAGGCTGTTCTGAATTTTATGACGTTGTCATGACTGTCATTTTTAGAACATTGCATAACATTTTCCAGGTCTGGAAAGTGAAAATAAGCTTTAAAGGCTTTTCGTGGCCACTGAAACCCTGTGTAGTGTCAAAAATATAGCTTGACAAAAACAATGTAAACATTTTCAATTTCATGTTAATTGAAAGTCAAGTAACACGAGGAACAAGCAGTATCCATGGCAACTAAACTAAGCAGTATCGTAACAAAATTGCGACAAGATGGCATGGGTAAGGAAGAGTCATACCTCCTGCTCGTGCAAGCTTGTTTTGCTCTGCCACTACCACCGAATTTTACCATGTCCATACATGCATTGCACTTCCCACAATCGGGTAACTGGCATATCTACGGAACAAACAATGTGACAAGATTTAATACACTCCAAAATATCTAGGGCTATGTGATAAGATACTGCAGGATGAAGGTGAACTTCCAAATTGGAAGCATATCGCTGCATTGACACAAAGTGGGATCAACATGTCGTCATGACGACAGGACAAAAGTATGAAACGATGCATAGTAGTATCATGCAAATAGGTTGGGGTAAAAAGCAGAACTTGGTGTAATATTTCAGTGCATGCTGAATTTGTTACACATTGAGAGCAGTGTGGATCAAACATGCTTGCATTTAAATCTTAGCAGACGTTACAATACAACTTAAAATCTGCACTGCTCAAGTTTGAAAGACAAATCAAGGTGACATTGAATTACACAGCATTTCTAGACATTCAATTACATGAAAATAACATCACATTACACCTCATTAATGGTGTGATATAGAGACAAATAAAAACAAACACGCCAATGGAAAATGATTCGAAAGAAAAAATCTTGCAGAATTTCACACCTCACAAATACCACATCTCCTCCTCCTTGCTTTGTTGATGTTGTTTTCTGCCATTTGGCCCTGGAAGAATATATCAAAGATATACTGAACGAGAGGAGTCACGGTTGCCATGGACTGCATCGGTTTCTTCTCCTTCTTGATGGCTGTCTTCCTCATGGCACGTCTTGGACTGATGAAAAGATGACAGTCAGCAGAAAAAATTGGAAAAGTGATTCCAAGTGATGGCAAAAATGATGGCAAGTTTGTGAAGGAGACTCTGTTGCTGCTGATGTATTCACGCACATGACTTCCAGTGTCAATGTATTTGGATGAATGAATCAATCAACCTTTTCCACCGCCGAATGCATCCCTGCTTGGGGATTGGGGCATTTAAGTACATCATGAAAAATTGATCAAATACACCATAACATTATTGTGGTCATCGCTCTGTTCTTCAAATTTCTGGCAAATTAATTCAAATCCAACCAGAAGCACAAAAATAAAAAAGTGTCATCATGCAGATATCTTTGAACTGCTTCTGGGTAACACTCAAAGACTACAGGAAAAATACCTTTGGAGTTGCCTTTTAATGGTGACCACAAAATTGCACAATAATTGCCTGATCAACAAAAATATATCTCCCAATAATTTCAGGTTCAGACACCTGTGGGATTTTCCATTATTCCACATTTATTGATTGCAGATGCATACCTCTAGAAGTTTGCAAATGCTGAAAAGTACAAAATTATCACATATGGAAGAGGTGAACCTTGCCTATAAAAGCAAACTAACCTTTTGCCGAGGGTGACTCCAGCGAGTTTGATGAGATCTCTCATGCATGGAGTCGTAATCAAGAGAAATTCATCTTCATCCGCAGCTTCATCGTAGCTCTCCACCTACAGAGAGAAAATAGAATAGAAGCGGGAGAAAGTGTATTCTACAGTATCCCAAGAATGAGTAACCGGTAAACCACATCCATAATTAATATGGTTGTTTTGAACAATAGTCTCAACCATTTCACCAAATATCCAATACCTATGCCACCTATGCCAACAGTTACCATGTTACTTGTAAAGAAATGGGATTACCCATTACACCACACATCAAATACTTTGGTCACCTGATTTACCAATGATAATAATTCTCGAGTATGGGATTCAGTACCTGTTCTACAACAAACTGAGCATGTCTCAGTAGAGTGTCTTCAGTGAATCGGCTGCACTCCGCTGGTGGGACAGTAGTCTGAAAATATTAAAACGTAGAAAGTGTTTTGAATATCAAAAGTCCAACTGAGATAAGGGTGCCTGATATTCAGGGAACAACCACTGGGCCATCTACAGTAATTTAAGTGCTGAGAGCTCAATGCATACATTGCTTTACTGCTACAAAACAGGAGAACTATAACATCCTTCTTTGCAAAATCCAGGGAAGTTGCATTTACATTGGGCCAACCATCTAAGGTAAAAGTACCGTATGATATGGTTGTTACGAATGATTTTATTTTCAGGAAGCAAGTCCTGAGTGATCCAAAATTTAGAGAGGATACAAAAAAAAAAGAATTCCAGATGTACTTAGTCCATTACACTGCCTTAAAATTGAATCTGGATAGCAATTCTAAAATAGCAGGTTGCCTGACTGTGCACTTGTAGGCCATCTAGTAGTCTACTATGTATATGACAGCCTTCTATGTTACAGTGTATGTGCTGCCATCTACTAGCATGTATAGATAATCAATCATGTAGGTGTTGGTGAATCAACCACGCATACATAGGTGATCTACCATTTATGCAGCTCATCTACCATGTACATCATCTACCATGTATATACAGTCCATCTACCATGCAAAAGTAGGTTAGTTTTCTGTGTAAATGTAGTGTTGTATAGAGATGATCATTCTATGCCACCATACTCAAAAGGGTACAACAAAGTTCAGTCTTCCGTCAACATCATTCTCTCTGTACACTTTGTAGGCCTGTGGCATCAATATCTCTCCTCGCTTTCCTGCTTTTTGTCATCAGTCACGTAACTTAACTGTAAATGCTTTTCTCTCTGATTGTATCATTTCTGTCAATTTCGTTCTCGTTAATTTACGTGCCAGTCCAATCCAAGAATAAAATGGAACTCTAATTGTTAAATTGGAACCTCTCTAAACACTTCTGTTCTGACGTCTCTCTCTCTACTGTAACGGGAACTTTCCGTGTTACTAACGAAGAACATTCGTCGCTGGGGCAGTCATACCACGACTGAAAAATCCCCTAAAGTTTACCTTAACACGACAGTAGGTCATCCACCATGTGTAAGTTGGTCACAGGTAGGTCAGGTACCTAAACATGTACATTATCTACCATGTTAGGTCTTCTAACATGTAAAAGTAGATTAACTTACTGTGTACATGTAGGTGACTAGAAATGTAGGAAACCTACCATGTATGTGCAGGACATCTACAATGCAGGTATAGGTCTTCTACCATATATGTAGATCATCTACCATGTACATGCACAGCATCTACATTATATATATGTCATCTACCATGTAAAAGTATATTAATTTACTATGCACATGTAGGTCACTACCATGTACATGCAGGTAATCTACCTTGTAAAAGTAGGTTAATTTACTGTGTTCATGTAGGTGGTCATTAACCATGTATATGGCAATCATCTACCATGTATATTTAGGTTCATCTACCATATTTAGGTTCATCTACCACATACCATATAAACATACTTCATCTATTCTGCAGGTTCATATGCTGTGTGGTCATCTACAGTGTGAAATTATCTTCATCTACTGTGTACATGTAGGTCATCTCCCATGAACATGTACATTCATCTACCATGTGCAGATAGGAGCTTCCTGCTATTTACATGTTAATTCATCTTACAATTATGCTGCCATTTGGGTGGAACATTCCCTTCTCCCCCACTCCCAGAGATATAGAAGTAACTTGTTCAGTCTGCCAGCAACAAAACCATCTCAGCATGCTAATCTTCAACCCTTCCACCATGCTAACAGGTTTCAACTTCCAATGTACTTGCCAAGAGTTAGCTCATATACACTGACAAACAGTTTTTGGAGTATAAACTTTTCTTGACCTTCCTTAACTTGACTTCCAAGTTCAATAAGTAACAACAAATTTCCAAATGAATGATGTCAAATAAAACTTTTCCAGGGATCACACCGACATGCTTTATACGAAATAGTTCTGGAAGAAAAAATTAGGGACTAAAACAGTACAATCATTACAGCTGTTTTACTGCTTTCTTTACTGTCATGGATCTAACAATATGGTGCTCTTGAAATAGGGCTATACCATAATAAACTTGAGGGTCAACAGAGGAGGATAGGAATGAAACAGATTTTCTGATCCAAAAAATCCTTGCATGTACATAAATTTCTTTCTTTTTTTTTTACTAACCTGGATGTGATTAAGCATGTCTTCATAATCACTGTCAACATTCTTTTGCAGGAACTCAATGACAATTTTGCTGATGTAAATCTTTTCCTGGACTGCTATCCAAAAGGGGGTGTAGCACTCGCTAGGTTCGACAAGGATGTACTCTGCGAATGCTGCTCCAAGAATAAGAACTGTCTTTCTTTGTGGTAATTATCTACTGCAAATATCACTCAACAGCATTATTGTAATGACATTTAAATATTTCTCACAACTATTTGGTTTTTTACGTATGAAGTAAAATGAAAAATGATCTTTGAACAAAATGTCGAAATACAGTGCACAAAGTTTTGGATACAAAATATTAGGCTAGCTTTTTAACAATCTGGTGCTTGCTACTGTTTCCATAGCAACCCTCTGTTGTGAGGAGCTTCTTTGAACCAGGCATGTTTCAAAAACTATATATCGCTGCTTGCTGAATTTGATTATATTTATAAAGCTAAGATGCACACAACGTATGACTCCAACAGGAGTAGAGCTCTACTCCTTTGAGTTTTAAACCTATGAGTTCTTTGTAGATTTAGAGACTGTGCCTTCAGACAAATGAATGATGGCTTTTAATGAAGGCATGAACTCACCTGTTCCAAAACCAATCAGGGCCTTTTCTCCGCCATCAAATCCTGTGATGTACCACTCGTTGATAGGGACCCAGGGCCTTCGTCGGAATACCACCTGCCAAGAGGAGAAATTCCACAGGCTGTGCTTCCAAGTTTCTTTGCATTTCAAAATGAGTGATGTACCTACTCAAACATACATAAACAGCATCAACCATGCTGCACACATCACACTAAATTCTTCATACATACTGTACTCTCATCTTGCAACTGTACATGACAAGAACACACATCATGACATGAACACATGGGGAAGATATCACTGTAAGGTCAGCTTTTTCTCCTCAGTTGGTGGTTCTCCCATAAACATTATCACTATGTTTTACCTTCATATTTAATAGCCCTCCTCCCTTCCAAGAATGAATGGACAGTAAAGTCCATCATATTCCTGAATCTCTGATTCCTTGAGGCCACTTCCTAGATCACCTTCTTATTTTTCAACTTCCCATCACATCACTGAAGGACTATTACACTAAAAGATCATGAAGGAGTACTGACCCTCTGGACTTGGATTTTCGTCGTAGATGGGTTTGACGAAGCCGCTGAAGAAGAGTTCCTTGTTCTTCTCGATCAGACCAGGTGTCGAAGGAACAGAGATGGGTGTTCTTGTCATAGACACTGTAAAAACAAGTAGTCCATTCCATCTGACTAACACTAAAACTCAAAAAGATCATTCCATCTGCCTGCCACATAAGAAAACTCCATGATAAGAATGTTGGAACAATTTACCCAATGCTGAAGCTGTGTTGACAAAAGAGGCAGCATTTGAAGCAATGAAGCTTAGCAATCGGGACGTTCTGTGCTTCCGGCCAGGTCACAGTAAGATCACTTTTTCATCCAAGGGCAACCTACCGTTTTCCCCATCTGAGCTGACTTTTTGGAAAAATGATGTTAAATTTGATTTGAAATTGTTGAGTTGGTAGTCAGCTGATGTGAAGTTGTTGGGTTTCCCCCACACGTGTGTGGTTGCTTAGTGTAATAAAATAACTTCCCTCCAAGGCCTGGATTATGTTCACTGGTAACAATGTCATGTGAATGACCAAAGCTCTAGTGGATTCTAATCAGTGCAGATCCCAATCCGTAATATCTGACCAATCTTTGTGAAATGAAATGTAAGAATGAGCAGGAGGGACTGCAAATCTCTTACCTGAAATGAGTGATCTTGAACTGCAACCTCTCGTCGTAACTCATGGCTTCTTCTTCATTTCCAGTCAGGAGGGACAGTTTAGGATCAGTGAGCGCTATGTACTCTTCAACCTGATGAAATAAGAATTCATCTTCATAACTAGGTCAACTGCATGTCAAAGTTTCTTTTTACAATTAAGTTTGGTAAAGTGGGGGTGGATAGGCATAAATACAGGCTTTCAAGTGCACTCGGGAAAGAAAAGTAGGATAAAATGCAGGATGGTAATTGTCCACGATATGGAAGGAAAATTAGGAAAATGCAGATTACAATGAGGACAAAAGTATTCATTCTTCAGGATAACAGGAGTAGTTTTCACCAGTACCAACAACCAAGTGCGAAATGTTGTAACACTGTGGCATAATTTTCCATATTCATGAACTTGGCCACCATCCCATTCCCTTTATTTACAATTAACAATGGAGTTATTTGAATACCACACTATAGCTTCATACATCTTTATCTTTTGCTTTTCTGTATCATTTGAGTTTGGCGTGTCATAAAAGTAGAGTAAAGTAGGATTTTTGTGGAAAAAATAGAAGCAAAGGTAAAAAAAAAAGTGGGATAAATATGAGTCACTTGAAAGCATATAAATAAGGAAAAGAGGACACAAAATGTACCAGTAAGCTGGGTAGTTCCACCCAGTAGGAGGGATGTTTCTGCTTGGGTAATTAGCTATGATGTTTAATTACTGAACAATTCTACATTTTGAACCTTCCACATGATTTTGTCATCAAAATCGCCGGAAGTAAAAACTTCTCAGATTTTCAACTCACAGCATTCTCAGGATCACCGCAGAATAGCTTCAGGTCAGAATCGTCAAGCAACTGTCTGCATTCTTTGCACCTTGGTGGTGGTTGCTATGGTAATAGACAGATGAAAAAAGAAAGAGAGATCAGTACCACCACTATCCTGAGATTTTAATGTTGCCAACCATTTCTTTTCCTGATTGAGACTCACTTCACGAAAATGATAACGGCAATAACACTGACGTGGGCAATGGCTTGTGACAGAACACTTTAAAAATGATATAAAAATGAATGAAAAAATGATTAAAAATTGAATTTGATGATAAAGAGAGATAAGTGAGCAAAGTCATCAGAAGCATCCAGTGAATGGGTCAATCTGTTGTGCATTGAGTCAAATTTTAAGCAACCTCAGGGTATCTTCGTTATTTTCGCTGCCAGCTGCAAACCTTCGACAGGAGCTTTAGATTGCAAGGATCACGATTCCAACCATTCCAATTAAGTGGAATCCATGATGGGTATGATCAAAATGTTCACCCTCACCTTTTCCTGAGCCGCTGGTTTTTCCTCTGGTTTCTCTCTCAAAGACCTCCTGTGAAGGTACAAAATACTGAATCTTTGAGGAGGATTGTCAGTTTCTTCATTCTTTCGGACCTATTTATCAGAAATGAGAGCAAACTAGACTGTGCTGAAAATGTGACACAACTATATTTCACATTATTAATATTCTAGTTCTGGCAAAAGCCATTTCAACCACCCATCAGTGCATTTCTTTCACAAAAGTTTGTAATGAAATCTAAATCTTTAGTTATGCAAAGAAATTCAAAACACAAGTGAGTCTTTTTCTTGTGTGTGTGTTTTTTTTTATTTGTTTTACAATTATCAAATGACTAATGAGTACAACACAGGAAATAACTTTACCATAGTCATATGAATTAAGATGTTTAAGACGTAAGTGGTTTATTAAACAATGGAACTAACTTTGTTGGACTTTTCTCTTCATCCCTTTCTTTGTTCTCACTAGCTTCATTTTCGATCTTCAGTTTTTTCTCCTCTGGCGCTGCCTCTTCTTTGCTGGATGATGAGGGTTTGTCCTCCTGACTGTTGCCCCCGGTTTCTAAAGTCTCTTCCTTCTTTCGTTTTGCTGGCCTGTTCAGAAATGTGGGGTTGAGGAACACTAATTAATATTCATGGTGAACTTAAATACAATTCCTAGGTCTAACTTACAGTCCAACAGACAGTATTCAAGAACCATTTGAAACAACCTAACGTTCCCTTTTCTGGGTCCAGGGTACACACATGATGAGGGTCATTTTTATACTCACATCTTGGAAAACATTGAGAGAATGCTTGGTTGCTTATCATCAACCTTGGATGATCTGGTCCTTCTTTCTCCATTCTGTTTGCTGTTACTCTTCTCTAGGTGTGAGCTTTCTTTCTCAGATTTGATGTCATCTTCACCCATCACCTTCCTCTTGCTGTTTCTCTTTTTCCCATTGCTCCTCGATTTCTTCCTCTTCCCTTCTTGGTTGATGACTTCCATGCTCCCCTCCTCCTCATCTGACTGGCTGCTCTCACCTGTTGTCACCTCTGATTGGTCCAAAGCATCTCCATTGGTGCCTTCTGATTGGTCATTCCCCACTCCGTTGGTCTTCTTCTCTGATGACAAGTCATCTGAGGTCTTGCTGGGCCGTTCTGATGGCTTGTTATTACTTACGTCCATCTCATCATTTTTCGTACTGCCATTGCACTCCGTTTCTTGATCTGATGTCCCCTTCTCCATGCCGTTTGTCCTGTTACTATGGTTACCATTTACAGACGAGCCATTGACTGACTTTAATGCTACCTTTGAACCTTTGAAAAACTCATCAATGAGGGCGTAAGCTCGATTCGTGTGTCCTTTCTGCAAAATTGAAATGATAGTCTCGATAGAAATATAATTTTCTTGCAAGAAAAACAGAAATTGACGAACAGATTGAAGAAATATCTGGATATCAAACTCATTCCGGCCACTGATATTTAACAGTGATCCTTGATGAACAGGTCGTGAATGCCTTTTTGTGAATGATGGCGTCTGGTTTGCTCTGTGTTTGAGGATATGTGACTCACAAATTTCTATGTAAATTATTAACGCACCCAGAAAAGAAAATGATAGAAAAAAAAAGGTATTGACAACAACACAATATTATTAATATTCCCTCCATTATTGTTACAGTTTGTCTAATTCCACTTTTCAGGCATTCCTGAAATAACAGAAAATCAGTACCCCGTAGATCAATAAGGAGTATAGTCTAGCATAGCTACACCAAGCTGGCATTAATGTTACGTAATGTCACTGGATCAACTTTGATACCTCAGTAATTTCTTCTTCCTTCAATTCGTCATCCAGCTCCTTCAACCTGTCAGTCGCAGAAACAAAGAAAAGGGCAGACGGAATGGATTGAAAGGCTTTGGAACTATGATGACTATCAAATAAAGGTCATTTATTTTCAACAGAGTATCATGATCTTAAATTAACCACAAACTATCTGACTTGATGTGATTTGTTAGAACTCAACATGGGCTATATTCAATCAAGGGTTCAGTCAGAGGGCATTTGTGTCAGAATACAACTGAATGGCACAAGAGTTGACTAGGGTTTAGAAAATCACCGATACCACTGCAGAGTTTGAAGATGTCTAAGCCAGTGAATGAACTGGGCATGGATTCCTTGCTTAGAAACTCTTGGAATGTGAATAAAAAAGTTGCTGAAGCATCTACCTTCAGTGATACTCACCTAACCACTACATCTTCTGGGAAATACTCTGCCAGAAATCTTCGTTTCTTTGCTACGTATCCCTGCAGATGAGAAGTATTGCATGAAGGTAAAGAGTACATCTTTGAAGAAATTTTGGCAAAGGAAATGTCAGGAATTGACTATTAAGCATTACCAGTCGGTTGTCTAAATGACCTCAAGCAAGTGGTTAAATGGTTGTCTTCTCTTATTGGTTTTGCTCCCTAGAAATATTGTAAGAAGCTTTAGTCACTCTTTATAATTTCAGGACTAAATCTTCTATTTATTGCATCTTTTTATTTATCATTTATTCATCCGTAAATAATTTTACTCAAAAACAGGCCATGCTTTACCCATGGGATAATGAATTGAAATGGGCTAATAGGAGTTGAGGATCCTTTCCAAGTGTGTATGAACATACGTTGTAAGCTACTGCACCACCCCACTCTTTAGGTAGACCAATCAAACTTCCCATAAAGATGCGTGTGCAATTAGGGTATCCTATTATTAGTTGCAGGCCAACCATAGTACCGGATTTTAATGTACCGTATGCAGTATCTTCTCTTACCAGTCTGGTTGAGTACATACATTCACATTTGCATGTCTGTATATTCCAAGTATGATTTGGTTTGATGACAGACGTCGGGTCATCTAGACCAGTATTTCAGTCTCCAGTCCTATAATACCTTCCAAACTACTTAATTACCACATGTTCTAATCAAGTTTGTACACAAAGAGGATAACTAAGTGGTATGTACCATGAAGAAACGTTTCTCTTCATTTTGCGGAATATTTTAGATAACCTTTTCGCCCTTGGACTCCCTAAACTTGTGTGAGCTCCCTTCCCCCCAAGCACAACACATCAATTGGACATTGCCTTTACTATATTTTCTTTTATGGCCTAAAAGTACGAGGGTACTTGAGTAGACTTAAACAGCTGTCTAAACTCACTTGATGATGTCTACTTTCCCTAATTACGTACTTGGTATAAATTGGTAGATGTGAAACAACATTGCTCCTCTCATTCCAACCTGCAGGGAACTGTATACCAGACTTACTTGTCATCCCTACATTTCTCCTCACATACCTAACTAATCTGTCCAGAAGAGATGTAAATATTTCCAGAAGCTGCTTTATCTACTGTGGAATACATTAGCAATAATCTGTCTGGTAACTGAGATTATTTATTATGTACAGCGTATTTACCTTCTGTGTCACACAGCCATCCTTGAAGTCTGCGTCCAACTCGTTTAAACTGTCAAAGAAAATGGAAAACTAAAACAATGGCAAGATATTCGAGCACTGAGTAAAGGTATCGGGCAACTAAGGCATAACAAAGGAGAAGAGATGTACACTTCCCTTAATCGAGCAACTAAATGTTAGTGATAGTGGGCCGTCAGAAATCTCACACAGCTTAAAATTTAAATTTAAATAGTCCAATTCCCATCTTTGGTCACACGACATCCCTGGAGATAGGCCTACAAAATGCTGATATTTATTCACTCTGATAAAAATGGTAGATTGCACGATAATTTGTGATGGCAGTCTTCTGCAACATAAGTTTCTTTCTTTGTTTTTTCAAAAGCCGTTGGCATTGCAACTTGTCAAGAAATGTGATCATTCTTACTGTCATGGGGTGATTTGACCATCTGTCCACTCCATACAAGATGCCATGCACGAAAACAAACTTTTTGTGGTTGTGACATTTTTAATTCAAAAGGAAACAAAAGCAAACAGGCTAGGTGACTTGTATTCACCTGTATTCACCTGTGTGCCACCTGACTAATCAGGTGGCTGACGGGGAAGGGAGTCAAAGACTCATAAAATCCCCCATTAGTCTTCTTGAACGGTCTTGGGTAAGGAAGGACTTGAACGAGTTTATGGATTTACATTCCACAGCTTCAGGTGGTAACTGGTTCCAGGCGTTAATAACTCTTTGAGTGAAAAAATTCTTTCTGTACATTCAGTCTACAGGAACCCTTATAAATCATGTGGCTGTGACCTCTGGTAAATCCATGCCTCCTTTCAAAAAGAATTTTAGATTCTATATCCTCGAAGTCTCTAATAATCCGGTAAACCTCGATAAGATCTGCCCTAAACCTTCTCATCTCTTATGACATAAGCCCGAGATCACAAAGCCTAACTTGTAAGATAAATGACACACATCTGGAATCAAACTGTGAAAACCTCCTCTGAACCTTTTCGATCAAATTAACATCTTTCCTCAACTGAGGATTCCATACCGGACAACACTATTCCAAGACAGGGCGGACTAACGATTTCTAGAGTGGCAAGAGGATTTCCCTCTCTTTAAAAATCCAAGTTTTGCTCAAGATACCAATTTAGTGTTTCATTGGCTTTCTTACCTATCTCTGCAACATGTTTACTTGGTTTCAAAGACTTATGAACAATAACACCTAGATCCTTCTCTTTATCGATGATCTGTAACAGCTTTCCTCCCATAAAATATGAAGAATTGGGATTACTCCCACCAATCACTCAAAAGTCCAGAAACACCATGTGCTTGAAATTTTGGCAATCAGACGAAGATGAGGAACTTTGTCAAAAGCCTTTTGGAAGTCTAAATATACAACATCTACAACAAGTCCCTGATCAACATACTTGGTTACCTCATCCATAAAAACGAGCAAGTTCGATAAGCAAGATTTGCCACTCATAAAGCCATGCTGGGAAGAAGCAGTTAGCTAATGGACACTGAGGTGATTAACCAATTCATCCCTAATAATGGATTCCATTACTTTGCACACACTGAGAAGTAAGCCTCACAGGCCTGTAATTGCCAGGATTACTTTTTGCTCCCTTCTCAAAAATAGGTACAACATTGGCGTTTCTCCATGCAATCATCAGGTACAGACGAATTCTCCATGCTACTCTTAAAAATCTTAAACAAAGGCAAAGTCAGCTCCTTAGCTGTCTCCTTTAAAACTCAAGGATAGATTGAGTCGACACCTGGTGCTTTATCAGACTATAAGATTTTCTAACTTATTACAAATAACTTCCTGCTCAAAAACTATATTCCATAATTCCTCATTCTGACTTGTCTCAAAAATTTGCCTAGGTTTAGGCAGGGAATCCCCTGACTCACTCGTAAAAACAGAAGCAAAATATTCATTCAGAACATTAGCAGTAGTAGCATTATCTGTAATTGTGACACCATTTGAGTCCAAAAGTGGGCCAACTTTGTCTTTAGTTTTCAATTTGGACATCAAAGACATCAAAATTTTACAAGGACATCAAAATTAGTGTCGCACAATTGACTACTTCAATATTAAGTGAATATCTGTCAACATTCTTTGGGCTAAGCCATGAAGATGGGCAATGGGTGAACAGGATTTATTTTTTAACCTATAAAATATATTTTCTTGCAAATCTTGATTTTTGGTGAACATATATATCTATGAGACCGAAACTCATAGTTCTATTGCATAGTAGTGCATATCATGGAGAACACAGACTCAGTCCTAACAATAGCATGAGTTGATCAGGATCATAATTTTGAGCCTGTCAGTTATTCGCAATGCTAGAATCTTGGTCAAAATTGTTGGGACACTCTGCCATAATTCGTGACTGTATTCCTAAATCTTAGGTCAGAGGATAACATGCAACCCCGAGCCCCTTTCCACTGTTGCACAAAAGGAGTGAATGCATTGTGTGAGTATTCCTGCAGCCAAAGTTGAAAGGGGGAGCGGGGTGGCCCAGAGGTATTCTGTCCAAGATTGTCTCTATTTTTATGCAGACCATTTAGGAGCAGAAAATGGATGGAAATTGCTGATGTTCCACACAGAATCATTCAGTGAAGGTTGGCACTGTGGGACTGAATAATTTCTGTAAATGTATTTGAATTTAGATTGCAGCTTAACAGTTTTATTTATTTTTAATTTTTCTAGCTTTTTTTTTCTTCCTGGAGGAAGGGTTCGTAATTTGCTAATAGATGTTAAACCGCGCAGTGGTTGTAACGACAGATTCTTTGCGACGTTTGAAGTAAATGTAGGGCAAAGTGTTTATGTTCATTTTTATCAAGAAACAAAGTCAGCTAATCGATCTCACTGAGACAGTTAGAAATACCTGAAAGATCAGCACGATAGAAATTCAGAATTAGATCATTGCTCTCAAAAACAGAGATTTAAAAAGAGCATCAAAACCCAATCACATCATGAACACTTGCACCTATTCTACCAAAGCTTTGAACGTCACAAACCAAATTTTGATTACTTCTCAAAACAGGGTCAAGAATATTGTTCCCCTTATTGGAAAATTAAGAAACATTTTGATGCAAAAAGTTATCCTGAGTTAGGTCAGAGAAATCACGACCATTCCTTCCACTATAACCTTTGAACCAAGAAATATCAGGGTAATTGAAATTCCCTATAACGGAAACATCTCTAGGAGACACTATCCCTTATAAATTTACTGGGACACTTGACAGGAAGTTCACACCAGACTGGGTTAGTGAATTTACTTTGAAAGCCTAGTCAACTCAACACTGTTCAAAGAGGAATTGACATATAGTGAAACTCCCACACCTACACCCCCACAATTATCCAATCTGTACATCAAATAGCTAGGGATATGAAATTTAGCATCACTTGTTGTGTAACCATGATTCCATAACACCCAGAATATCTGATTTTAACATCTTCCATGAAAACACGTAATAAAGTTCAGAGGATAACATTCTTTATTCTTCAGAGGATAACATGAAACCCCGCACCCCTTTCCAGTGTTGCAGTAAACGTGTGAATGCATCGTGTGAGCAGTATTCCTGCAGTCAACACTGAAAGGGGGAACGGGGTGTTCCAAGGAATTTTGTCCAAGATTGTAGGTCTCGGGGTGTAACATATGAGACGATACTTTGGAAACATGGTTTAACGGACAATTAATATACAAGGTTCATATTGAATCAGACATTCAAAATCCAACTGAATCTGCTTTGCTGTCACGAAGGTAAGCCCACGCAAAGTTTCTAGCCACTTGACATGTGTTTATGAATATGATACTTTCAGCCTACTGTGCATTGTCTAACGTAAAAATAAGTTACCTCTTTAGAACTTCAGCAGGGATGACACCAGTAACAGGATCGTCAACTTTAGATGGCATGTTGCTGTCTACGTAAAGGTAAGCGAAGTTTGTCAACAAATTTGACTGTACACTTTTTGATTTAATTGTTCTCCAACGCAACTCTCAAAAAATGTAGACCAGAATAACCTGATCTGGCTGACTGGTAGCAATGAAAAGTTCTTGCATTCAACACGAGTGCGATCGCGAACTAATGCCACACTACAATTCCTCATCGCGTATATACACTGCACACCTAGACTTGCAACTCTAATTGTGGTTTTGTACCGAGGGTTCATGCGACATGTTTCGCGCCATGACATTTGTTGACCGTACCGTCAGCTTCAAGCTACTGTGTACTGAAGCTATGGAACCTATGATTATTTTAAGGTATTATTTACAATCTAAATTATAATACATACATGTACGCGACTGTAATGGATATTGTATTCTTTTTAAAAATTTATTGTTTATAAAATAATATTAAAAATTATAAGTTGAATAAGGACAGAAATTGTTGTAGAATAGTATGTAATCATTTCCTAACACCCCTACCAAACAATGCAGACGTCAACTTTAGTTTCCCGGAAGTGAAAATTGCAGAATCTAGTCGCGGGAAGATCTGACTGAGAGCGTAGCAACAGTGCGACATGGGTTACATCTATTATCTTCTCACCAGCTGACTTAACGTTAGGCGCATTGAATGTTCCTTCATATATATATTACGATGCGCCGCATTATTGCACTTATTACGCCTCCATGTCCCAGAAATTCAGAGAGATAGACACCGAAGTGCGGTGTGAAAAGGAACACGAATATTGACATGTAGGTATGTAAAGTGGGTCGTATTACGTAGCTTACACTGTCCTTAGGATGATCACTAACTTAAATTACTAACGGTCACAGTATAGAGTCTAGGCTAGGTTAACGTCGGACTCAGGCCTAGCCATGTACGTACGTGTCTGCAGTGCCTACAGTGCGTACAAACTATTCTTTAATTCCAGCGCTCACGGACATACCACTGGTGACGGTTCGCGGTGTGCGTATACTATATAATGTTGTTTAATATTGTACTACATATTTATATATAGACGCGTGTGTACGCATAATGCATTGCATGCAGTGAATTCTCTGTGACCTACGTAATATCCTTATGAGTAATGTAGTAGGTCACAGAGGAGTCCCTTTCTGCGTTTATTTAATATCATATTCAGTCTGCGTCTCTGCGCAATAATTTTGTAATTCAATTTTAAAAAATGTTTACTTGCGTGGAATGAAACAGTTGGCAGAATTGGGCTGAATGAGGTCGGACGTCGTGGTGTGTGTGTGATTTGGGGAATGTTGATTAAGAAGGTTCAGGAAGGAATATAAGAGCTAAGTTATTTTACGTTTATTTTATAAATTTTCGGTTCATCGGTTGCCAAATTTAATAATTGACTTTCGTTTATTTTATTAATTAGATAATTTTGTAAGCTTTAATAAGAAAGATATTGTAGGGATGGGCATAGCAATTAAATAATTCGTAGCCTTGAAGAAATCTTTGTTAGTCTATTTCTTTAGTTTGAATTCGCTTTTCCGCCATGGATCTTCATATTCATAGGACGGAATGTAAACATTTGCCGACCCACTTAAATAAATTATAAAGTCCTAACATCTCGGACACTTTTACATTGGTAGTACGAGTGGGGTTGGCAATTGTTGCTTTTGTTTTTGAAGTATCAAATCATTACAAAATTTTAGTAAAGTTCCAGGAGATTTACACTCGGGAATTACTTCCTGTCAGTTATTGGGGCAGGCAATCGATCAATATATAGGTTTACATTGTTTCAGAAATAATACGAAAATTTCATAATTTTGTGTTGAAGTATTTGAAATGTTAATGTATTTGCTAATTAGCATGGTCTTGTTACAACGAACCTGACACTCTAAGAAGAGTACAGTATTAATATTATTTATTTATTTTGTTTTAATGCTTGTTAATTTCCAAACTTTCTTAAGCTGTTTTTTTTAATTGCGTAGAAATTTTCGAACCATTTCTAATGTGTACAGGCATAGGCATATTCATATGTTTTACATGGACTAGAACCTATAAGGTAGGAAATTAACAGTTGCTGATTTGAAATTATTACATTAAGTTACACCTCCTTGTTAACTCCATAAGAAACAGAATGGAAGGCCACACAAATTTTGATTCAGGTGACCAAGTCAGGGAACCCAACATTCATAGGGTCAATCAGGCAGGAAACTTAGGGGTTGGTTTTGGTCCTAGTTTACAGGAACAGGTTTTTCCTTGGTCATATGTTCCAATGAATTTTCGAATTCCGATATTTTGTGGGCTTAAACAATCCCCCAATGACCCCTCATTTTTAGAGTGGAAATCTGAGGTGGAAACAGCTTTTAAAATGTGGCGTATCCCACCAGACCACAGTGTGGAGCTGTTATTACGTTACTCGGGCGGTGAGGCAAAACGAGAAGTGTTGGTTTCAGGAAAGGAGAAAACCCTTACAGAAATTTTTCAACTTTTGGGAGACATTTATGATGGGCAAATGAAACTCACAGATCTCCTCTAAAAATTTTATGCAAGATCCCAAGTAGCATCAGAAACCGTGCGTGGTTATGCACTGAGCCTCCAAGAATTGGCAGTAAAAATAAAGAAAAAATCACCAGAAAATATGGGAGATAAGATTTTAAGGGACAAATTTGTTGAAGGCTTGTACAGGCCTCATCTAAAATTTGCAATGAAAAAGGCAGTAAGGGCGAATGGGGATGTAACCTTTGAAGAAGCAAAGGCGGAGTGTATTATTCTTGAAAAAGAGAGTCAGGCCATTGAAAGCACAGAATTTGATGTTAGTGTGCAGTATCAGAAGGCCACCAATGCGGCGACCTTCACAAAAAATGATCCGCATGCAGTGATGAGATCATTGGAGGCATTGCAAAAACAGGTAGATTCTCTGCAAAATCAGTTAATGGGGAATGTGCAAACACAATCTACTCCAGTACTTGGGACCCAACTACCCACAAGGGAGATGGCAGCAGCCCATAAGACAGGATGAGAGAGGGACTAAATTTAGGTTTACCAATGATGGGACCCCAATATGCTTCAAATGTAATGAGGCGGGCCATATTGGAAGGAACTGCCCAAATTTTCCTAGAAGGGATCATCCTAAAAATCAAAGAAATTATCAGTTAAACTAAGGGAATCCGCTGTTAAGAGCCAAACGGTGGATCGAAATGGGGAGAATCAGGGCTCAAAAATGGAAAAGACAAGGAAAATTGACACATTAATCGGAAAACATTTAACGGCAGATATTGTTATTGCAGGTATAAAAACAAAATGTATACTTGACACCGGTTCACAGGTCACAACAATTTGTGCAGAGTTTGTCAATAGGCACCTGAAAGGAATGAAGCATTCAAGAAATGACATAATTTGGTTAAATTTTAAGGCAGCTAATGGGATTAAAATACCATATTCCTGGTACCTGCAGACTAATGTGACTACTATGGGTGCCAGTGTACCAGGGGCCGGGATCCTTGTTGTTAAGGAAGACGCTGCACAAAATGTTCCCTGCCTGTTAGGAATGAATATACTGAAACATGTTCATAAACAACTATTTAGTGTTAAGGGACAGACATACTTACAAGAATTGAATCCAACCGAGGAGTATCAGCAGTTGTTCCAAAAGATTGAGGAGGAGCAACCATACACTTTTTGTACTAAGAATGGAAAGGTAGGCTATGTAAGGATGGCAAGTCGCTCACCTGTGATAATCCCCGCACTGAAGGAAGTTATACTCACCGGAAGATCTAGGACTGCACCGAATGGAGTGAGCTACGAAGCACTTATAGAGCCACTTGCAGTTGGACAGTCATCTTTACCTGCAAATGTTTTGGTTGCCAGAACTTTAGGGACTGTGGTTAAAGGTAGAGTACCAATACGAATCATGAATCTAAATACATATGATGTGGCTATCCATAGGACAGTGAGACTTGGGGAATTGTTTCAGACAAATAGTGGCATGGAGCAAAATATTGACCTGCAGGAGATTGACGATGGCACAATAGAAGTAAGAGTAAACATGGAAACGATTGTAGGTGAAGATGTAAGGAAGAAGATACACATCAACAATGATCTCCTAAATCCCAATGAGCAAGAACAGGTCCAAGGACTACTAAGTGAGTACAAGCATGTCTTCTCATCTGGAGCTGATGATCTAGGGTATGCTACTACTATACAGCACCAAATTCCAACAGGTGATGCCTCTCCAGTAAGACAAAGACACCGTCGCATCCCCCCACAACTGATGGAAGAAGTCAAGGAGCATCTCAAAAGTCTGTTAGATCAAGGAGTAATCCAAGAGAGCCGAAGCCCTTGGGCATCCCCTATTGTCTTAGTCAGGAAGAAAGATCAATCTCTTCGCCTATGTGTAGACTATCGTAAACTCAATGCAAAAACTCACAGAGATGCCGACCCACTACCGCGGATTGACGAATCCCTCGATGCGCTGGGAGAAGCAAGGTATTTTTCAACGCTGGACCTGGCCAGCGGTTACTGGCAGATTGCCATGGACCCAGCAGACCAAGAAAAGACGGCATTCACTACGCCGATGGGTCCATACGAGTGGACTAGAATGCCCTTTGGATTAACAAATGCACCAGCCACCTTTCAAAGATACATGGAGAGTTGTTTAGGGGATCTACATTATGAAACACTGCTTATCTATAGAGATGATATAATTGTGTTCTCCAAAGACTTTGATAGCCACTTAGAGCAGTCTAGCTACTGTGTTCCAGAGACTGCAGAAACATGGTCCCAAGTTAAAACCATCCAAGTGCCACCTCTTTCAGGAGAAAATAGCCTACTTGGGACACGTCGTCTCAGCAGAAGGTGTGGAGACTGACCCAGAGAAATGTCGATCAATAAAAAAGCGGCCTGTTCCTCAGGATGCACATGACCTGCAACGTTTTCTTGGTCTGGCAGGATATTACAGAAGATTTGTAAAGAATTTTTCTAAAATAGCTGCGCCTCTGTATAATCTGCTTGAACCAACTAAAAGGAAAAATGGATCAAGAAGAAAGAAGTCAGCAAGTACTGAAACACCAAAATTCAAGTGGGGACAAGAAGAGCAAGGGGCATTTGATCAGCTTAAAGAGAAACTGACTTCACCTCCAATTTTGGCATACCCAAATTACAACAAACCTTTCAAAGTGTATACCGATGCAAGCAGCTCAGGTTTAGGAGCAGTCTTAGCACAGGAACAAGAAGGGAAGGAAAGGGTAATTGCTTACGCCAGCCGAACTTTGCAGCCCGCAGAGAAGAACGATGGAAATTATTCCTCCTTTAAAATAGAACTCAAAGCTGTTACATGGGCTGTCACGGAAAAGTTCAAAGACTATCTTTCAGGTTCTGAATTCACAGTTTATATAGACCACCGACCACTAGTCCATCTAGGGTCAGCACAACTGAATGCGACAGAGCAAAGATTGGTAGCAAGACTGTCCAGTTACAATTTCAATATAGTCTACCGACCAGGCAGAGCAAATGGAAACGCAGACTCACTGTCAAGACTAACAGAAGGAAATAACAAGTGTTCAACAGAAACAATACCAAAGGAGGTAGTAAAGGCATGTTTTTCAGCCATTGGAAACCCTGCTAATGGAATAAACCATTCAGATGCTAATATTGGTACTGAAACTTTTCCAGGTATGACTTCAGAGGTTATGTCATGCACACAACAGGCTGATACCAATTTGGGACCTGTAATGCAGCTTCTACAACAGGGAGGAAAGCCTGATAAGGATGAAACATCAAAACTATCAGAGAAATCGAGGAAGCTGATACAAGAATGGGAAAGACTATGTCTAAGAGACTGTGTTTTGTATAGGACTATCAATTATGAGGCTGATGAAAGATTTCAATTAGTTCTACCAGATAAATTAACTAAGGATGCGTTTGGATTGCTACATGATAGAGCAGGACATTTTGGTAATAAAAAGACACTGAAAGCAATCCAGAAACGTTTCTTTTGGCCTGGTATGGCAAAAGATGTAGAAAACTGGTGCAAAGTGTGTGAGAGATGTGAACTAAGGAAATTATCCACACATCCGCCTAAAGAAAACTTAGTGAAAATCAGAACGACGGCACCATTAGAAATATTAGCTGTGGACTTTCTCACTGTTGACTGATCTTCAAGTGGGTTTGAAAACATTTTGGTGACGACAGACCCATTTACAAAGTTCGCAGTGGCTATACCCACCCGTGATATGACTGCAAGACAACAGCTAGAGTTTTGTGGAGACACTTTTTCCTCCTATATGGATGTCCTGGCCGCATTTTGAGTGATCAAGGACCAAATTTTGAGTCGAACACTATCAAGGAACTGTGTCATATGTATGGTATTAAGAAATGTCACACGACGGCGTACCATCCATCAGCAAATGGTCAATGTGAACAATTTTAAAGAACCTTACTAAACTTGCTGAGAACACTGCCCCCACATCAGAAGGCAAACTGGCCAGAATTTGTACCAGAACTGGTAAATGCTTATAATAACACTGTGCATTCTTCAACAGGATTCACTCCATATTTCCCAATGTTTGGAAGAAATGCAAGACTGCCTGTAGACTTCATGTGGCCAACAGAACATGTGAAAGGGAATGAATCTGACATTGAGCCAGTAGACTCTTGGGTTACAAAACATCATCAAAATACTGTAGATGCATACAGACAGGCTATTAAGAATGTGGACAAAAGTGCAGTACAACAATCTAAGACATACAACAAAAATGCAAAATCATTACCTCTGACCCCTGGTGATAGAGTTCTAGTCAGGAACAAACGAGAAAGAGGGCGTCAGAAAATTCAAGACAAATGGGAAAAGGAAATATATTTAGTAGTGGAACAGCCACACACTGGTATTCCAGTGTATGTTGTTAAGCCTGAAAATGGTAGAGGGGAACAAAGAACCCTACACAGAAATTATCTAAAGCCGTGTTTGTTTCCAGTAGATAGTTACAATCTCCCTGAATCCTTTGCTGGACCAAACCAACAAGTGGAACCTGTGAAAGAGAAAAGAGACAGAATTAAAGTATTCCCTGTATTAAACATTCCTTCTTCAACTCAATCAGAGTTTACGGAACGCACTAATGTTGCTCATGACCAGGAAAGCCTGAATTCTCTTAGAAGATCCAATCGAATTAATAAGGGCATTCCCCCAAAACGTTATGGGGTATTCAATAATTTGTTTGAAGACTTAGAGGAAGCTTGGGTTTAATTTAGTTCAAAGTTACAAAAATTGATATTTAATCTTTTATCATTCGATCTTTTATTTTCTATTTTTGGCTTGTTTGGAAGTTTTCTCAATTTCTTCCTCTTATTCGATTAGCACTATAAGCAATTAAGTTTTCATTTACATTTGTTGATTTGTGATAAAATGCTAAGGACACAGAAAGACACAAAAATACACTCTATGGAATTGATCATCCATGGGACAGTGTTGCCTAGGCCTAAGTTGTATCAGCTTACTGTTGAAGTTGACAGAATGGCTGTTGGATGGCTCATATATATTGTCATTTGCATTACTGGGGTGTTGCATGAGCCTCTCTAGCAGCTGGGAAGCTTTACGGAAGGGGATATTTCATTTTTTTTATACGGTAGTTTTTCATTCAGACCGGATGAGGGTAAGACGGTACCCGAGAGAAAATATTTCCACGGTGTGTTTGAAGTTTTAAGTTAAATAAGTGAGGAAACCGGATGAGGGTAAGGGAGTACCCGAGAGAAAATATTTCCACGGTTGACCTAGGCGAGACGATGAACGAGATACAAGCAGTTTTTTTTTTATCCACTTTATTTTTTTTATTAGACTTCAGGAGAAGTCTGGTTTTCAGGTGGGAGGAATGTAAAGTGGGTCGTATTACGTAGCTTACACTGTCCTTAGGATGATCACTAACTTAAATTACTAACGGTCACAGTATACAGTCTAGGCTAGGTTAACGTCGGACTCAGGCCTAGCCATGTACGTACGTGTCTGCAGTGCCTACAGTGCGTACAAACTATTCTTTAATTCCAGCGCTCGCGGACATACCACTGGTGACGGTTTGCGGTGTGCGTATACTATATAATGTGATTTAATATTGTACTACATATATATATATAGACGCGTGTGTACGCATAATGCATTGCATGCAGTGAATTCTCTGTGACGTACGTAGTATCCTTATGAGTAATGTAGTACGTCACAGAGGATTCCGTTTCTGCGTTTATTTAATATTATATTCAGTCTGCGTCTCTGCGCAATAATTTTGTAATTCAATTTTAAAAAATGTTTACTTGCATGGAATGAAACAGTTGGTAGAATTGGGCTGAATGAGGTCGGACATCCGTGGTGTGTGTGTGATTTGGGGAATGTTGATTAAGAAGGTTCAGGAAGGAATATAAGGAATGTAAAGTGGGTCGTATTACGTAGCTTACACTGTCCTTAGGATGATCACTAACTTAAATTACTAACGGTCACAGTATACAGTCTAGGCTAGGTTAAGGTCGGACTCAGGCCTAGCCATGTACGTACGTGTCTGCAGTGCCTACAGTGCGTGCAAACTATTCTTTAATTCCACCGCTCGTGGACATACCACAGGTGACGGTTGGCGGTGTGCGTATACTATATAATATTATTTAATATTGTACTATATATATAGACGCGTGTGTACGCATAATGCATTGCATGCAGTGAATTCTCTGTGACGTACGTAATATCCTTATGAGTAATGTAGTACGTCACAGAGAATTCACTGCATGCAATGCATTATGCGTACACACGCGTCTATATATATATATGTAGTACAATATTAAATAACATTATATAGTATACGCACACCGCGAACCGTCACCCGTGGTATGTCCACGAGCGCTGGAATTAAAGAATAGTTTGTACGCACTGTAGGCACTGCAGACACGTACATACATGGCTAGGCCTGAGTCCGACGTTGACCTAGCCTAGACTGTATACTGTGACCGTTAGTAATTTAAGTTAGTGATCATCCTAAGGACAGTGTAAGCTACGTAATACGACCCACTTTACAGGTATATCTGAAATGGATTCCTTTTCATCAAAATTTTCTCACAGCTTTGGATATCGCCTTGCTATTGTCAGTAATTAGAAAGGTTGGATCAACCAGACTACGTGTATGGTGTAGCCTTGTACTTGCAGACTTGTAAGTTGTAGGGTCGTAGTAATTATTCATCCTTGCGGGGTTGATATAAGCAATACTAAGTTAGAAACAATGGTCACAGGGTAGGCCTTGCCTATAGCAATTGGCCTACTAAGGCTAATCATGGTATAATTTTCATGAATGTCCTCGAGGAGAAGGGAAAGGAGGCCTAATAGTTGTCTCTTAGATCTCACTTCACTTGAGATGAGAAGATTACGTGGGAATTTGATACAAAGCTATAAGATTGTTCATGGATTTGATAATTTATCATTTTCTGATTTTTTCAAGTTTGCTAATAGTAAAATTACTAGAGGTCATTGTCTTAAACTCCAGAAGGTTCAAAGTAGGATCAATATTCATTGTTACTTCTTTTGTCAGAGGGTAGTGAATGAGTGGAATGGGTTGCCTGAGGATGTGGTGATGGCAAGAAGTGGGTTTAACAATGCGCTGGACAAGTACTTTAGGCTAAGTGACCGGGTTTGATTTTTGTGTCTTTCTTTTCAGGGTCCTTGATGGGGACTTAATTGGCCTCCTGATCCTTTTTTTAAACTAAACTATATATAGCTTGACACTACAATGGCAATTGTTCATCCAGCAAGGCAGTTGGGTATGATGGCCATACAAATAGGCCTAACCCTTTTTATATGATATTTGACAGCCTTACAAATTCTACAGTTTGAATTTTTAAAGCATGCCATTCTGTATTTCTTTTTATGATGATACTGTAGGTCTACTACTGTTTTGATTCTTTGAGATCTTATTAAGATGTAAAGCACTGTAAAAATAAATTATTACTATAAAGTTACTTAAAACGAAGGTTAGTGATAAAATCTCAACTGTTACCATTATTAGAGCACAGTTTTAAAATGAGTCATTACATTTTAACTATTATTCCACAATTTGTAAACATATGTGGGGTCTGCATTTTGACTTAAAATCTCTTGAATTAATGTGAGAATTTTTTGAAAGGATCTGTAGTAGCTAATTGTCTTATATTTTCTTGACAGGTAAAGTCAGCACTCTGTTATGTCTCAGACATCGTTCCTTCAGGATGTTGAGAGCTGGAGCACTGAAAAGTGCAAAGAGAATGTGGCAGACATTTTGCCAAGGTTGACAATATCCTTTAGTAATACAATTAGAATGGATGCTTTGTGCTCTGATTACTTTCATTCAACTTCTCTGATTGGTTTTGTTATTGATCACATAATTTAGAACTCTGAGAGAAACTTGTCTTTTTTGCATGAAAATGGAAACGGAATCAAAGGTAAATGGATACAGTACATCCATCAGCATGTATTGAACGCACTGTGACTCCTTCCCCTCCTGTTATAGGCCTGTTGTTGCCCCAAAACTGAGAGCGCTTACATAACTAGGATTCCACTGATCTGCTATGGCACGCCCCTATTACTACAGCCCCATAACAAATTAATTAATTTGAATCCCCAGCCGGGCCAATTTTGGACATGGGGTGGATTTGTTTGATAAAAAAATAAAACACTCCTGGGTTGACATAGTATTGTTTCCATGTGTATTTTTTCTTCAAGAAAATTTGACCCCTTACTCTGGGTTGGCAGATAGAAGTAAGGCTTTGACTATTCGCCCAGTTATGTTAGTGCGAATAATTGCAATATTTCGTACAAACATCATCTAACCAATCATCGAACAAAGTCGAAACAACCAATCAGAGAAGCGGATATTAATTTTATGTGAGCAAAGCATGTACCGTAAATATTGCAACGAACCTGTGCCCTGTGTAAGGGGCATGCCTTTGGCTGCTGGGTGGATGAAAAGATTTGAATTTTGACTATTGAGTATTTGAGAATTACTTGCTAACAGGTAAGCAAAATAGAAGTGGAAGTTCAATGTAACATTGTGTTTTAATGAATGTATTTCACTTTGCCAAAGAGCATCAAGTTCACACACAAGTAGCTGCAAGCTGCCTAATGGATTTTTCTGTCACCAGCAAATCTGAAAAAAAGAGTGGCTACTTTTTGGAATTTGGCAGCAAAAATGCCCCACTAAAATGGCAACCATGTTCTGACTTCGTTTCTGATGGGTTGCGTTGTATCACCCAAAATCACGCCAACCAGATCCCACAATCAACTATTCCTCCAGTACATGATTACAGCATAAAACAGAGCCCGGAAGGAACCTACTAAAAATTGATTTGTAATAAAAGGTGAAAGATGATCGATGTCAGAAGTTAGTGATGAGAATCAAGTAATTGTTTGTATGGGGTCAAATAAGAAAATACATTAATTGTTCAAGCTCAACTTCCTCAAAAAAAAAATACTAATCATTTTTATGGAAAGAGACTCCAACTGGGAACCAGAAGGTTATTTTTATCACCCAGGCCATCGATCTCAGAGTGTGACCTTCCCCTGTTACGATCCAGATGAAGCATTATCTTTCTTTAGCTTTATAGAAATTATCCTTGCCGTAAATCTGGCCTTGGTTTTGACTCATTTGAGCAGTCATACCTTAACAGTCATTCCACAGAATGTTCACAAACGGCTGTTCAACAGAGAAGAAGATCTCACTGCTCAGTGTCATGACCAAAAGCTTTCTTCCAGTTCTCGCTTTTGATCGAATCGAAGTGGAGTTTTCTTCTGTGGTGTACCCAGAGGTAAAGCGAGAGAATTTTTTTCGTATTCGCTTCACTAATCTTGAGTAAGAAAATGTGATGTTCTCTGATTCGGATGGCTTGCATACGTGTCTGAGTCAGCTTTTGGAGAAGGGCAAGCTGGAGGGAAATGAAGCATTTTGGTCAAAACATGGAATACATAGAACATAGTGATATGAGGTATGGCTGGATAGCTAATGAGTTAAATTTTAAGAAACTAGCTACAGCTAAAAGAAAAGTCAATTCATTAAAAGACTATCAATGTTTAAAGCTGGTGCTTCTTTACTACTTTTTTATTCTCAAATGTCGCTGATATGTGGGAGTATTTTCAAAACAACATCTATCATAATTTCAAAATGATTTAAAAACAAAACCTGTTGACCCTGATAGTCACAGTCATTAATAAGCAGACCATGACCACATTTTGCTCTTTTATTGAGAATAATTTTGCTAATTAGCAGTAAAATACTAACTACCACTTTGTCCCTCTGTTACCCGTACCTCTGTTACAAAAATATCGCAACTTTTAATATTCCACAGTAAATAAAAAATCGGAAAAACTTCAAACTTCATATTAATAGGGTTCTATGGACGCACTTGATAGCAAATGTTAAATCATATTATGTACTGTTTTCTATACCAAAGTAAAGAACAAGCCAACAAGTGTCCCTCCATTACAGTTACCGGAAGGGGACAATTGTTAAATGTATATGTACTGCACACAGATTGCTGAATATTTACTTATATCGTCAGGTTTCTTTGATTGCCCTGACACTGGACTTATTTGAATTAGTAGAAAATAATTACATGGACATCGTTATGGATGTCTTCAAGTGAACAGTATCTGCTAACAAATGTGGCCAATCTCTAAAGTTGTACAGTGACTGAACATTTCAACAGTAAGCATACAGTTAATTTACTTTTATTTACAGGAACCTCTGTAGCTTCTTTCCTTTAAATAGCAACAGCGACACCCTAAAGCATGCTGATTTGGATTACAGTAAAATGCAATTTGCACTGAAGACAACTTAGATAGTTAATATGAGCAATTATTGGACAAGATAAAATATAAGCTCCTGAATGCATTTGAAAACAGCTATGTCTTTTTCAAAATACTTACATTACATTGTGACTTGTTTAAAGTTGAATCTATTTCCAGTGTAAGCACTGAGCACTGGACTTATTATTATTTCATAAATGTTACTTGAATTGTTTTTATGTATCATTGTTATGCAACTTCTTCATTACAGCATCACTCACTGCAGTATTATCACATACATGACATTAAGCAAGTTATCCATAATAATGCCCCGTTAGATCCAGTCTCAGAGCTCAACTTGTCACTGTTAACTTCACAGCATAAAGTAGGTCTACAGTACAGCTACAGTACTGTACATGTATGACAGTCAAACAGTACCATTTAAAAAGTAGCAAGTTTGACATGCTTTGTGTATACTCATATCGTAGTACTTAACATCATGAATTCAACATGTTCTGCAGTCTGTGACATAATACAGAAGTTGTTAATCTTATGACAGTATTTTTTAGGGTACTGAGTAGTAAATCAAAATTTTTAACTTGAAATTGTTCAAAGAGGACAAATTTACTTGTTCTTCCCATGCACAACATTGTAATAAGGCGGCATACTACAGCAGATTTTTCAGTGTCACTTTTATTGCTGAGAGGATCTTTCGGATATCGTTATCAAATTTGAATTTTAAAACATTTCATTGAAAGATAATAGGCATTATGAAAAAATTTAACTGCATATCATAATTTCAATGATTGATATTACGTTCTTTGGCTGATAAAGAGGTTATTTGCATTACAGGTATGGCAGAGATGCTATGTGTCCCTCACTTGCAGTATGAATTGTCTCTCTGTTTAATGAATAAACAAGTCTAGATCTGAAATTTCATATATGCTAACCTATGCTCCACATGGAATGTATGAATCAATGTACTAGCCAACATATGATACAAGTTATATGAAAGGTGTAATTTAAGAACAGTGGATTTGACCTGTTTATAAAAAAAGCACAAAAAGACATGTTAAGTTGGTGTCCTTCTGTTACCATAGCACTTTCTACGTCACAATTTTATCAAAGGGACAGAACTAATAATTTATCATATGGCAATGTCGCACTGCAACTCCTTGCCTACATAACCACATAAGAAATTGGAAAATCCACAAACTAATGCATGCTTGGACCAGACATGAAAAGAATATAGTCAGATGCCCCTCCATTACTGCTTGACCATGCCCAGAAGTTAGGTCCACTTCCTTAAATTACGTTCTCCTGGTTTTGACTGCAAACTCTTTTCTTGTGGCTCAAAGTTTTTATCCTGAAGTTTTTATCCTGAAGTCTGATTTTTTTCCTTTGCAGACTCACAAAGTATATGATGCTCTGTTGAGGCACCATTCTCTCGGCTCTTGAAGATGAAGCTGCAGAAATCTCAGATGTGCAGGAAATACTTCAAGAAACCCTCAGTGTACGTATTGTCTCAAGTTCTGAACTATTAAATCGATAGCGGATGTTACCCAGACTTGGTGCAGCCGGTTGTGTCCATGTCATCTTTAAAACACTTCAATTGGTGTGTCAAAACATTGGCAAACAATTGGCAAATTTTTCATGATATACCAAACCATCTGTGTTCATTTCAGCAACAGAGGATTGAGTAACATACACTTTCAGTTTTCCAACATTTAGTTTGTTCTGGTTGTTCTTACACAGCATTCCCTCTTAAAGGAATATTTCACTGACAGGTAAAGGGGTTCTTAAATGAAAAAGAATTTTTTTTTACTGCAGGCATTTCACACCCTGCACAATCTCCTGTTCCTAACATAAGATATTGCCATTTTTAAGAAAAACTTCTCTGGTCAAGAAAGGTTTTCAGTGACCTCAAGGTTACCAAAATGCCATGTAACAGTGGCAAATTACTTCGAAATTGAAGCCATCATTCGACAGTGATGACAGTGTAGAGTGCAGACATGGTAGATTTAAATTAAAATATTGTGGTCTCATATATCATGTCTTACACTATTGTAATGTTCCTTTAAAGTCAGTCAAGATTATAAAGAAATAAAGATATTCATGTGTTTGTGCCTTCGTGACATCATAGATTTTCCATAATGTAAAATGTAGTGTCACTCATAATATCAAAAGTTATTATTCTCTTTACCTCATATTGCTTTGGCTTTTGCTGTTAAAGTTGAAAACCTGTAAGAGCTTTACATAAGATGTCAGGACAAGAGACCATGGAAATTATTCTTTGGGCATGGGAAAGTCATGGAAAAGTCATGGAAATTGATTCCCAAGAAAGTGATGGAACCTTGTTATAATGGACACTCTTGAAAATGTAACAGAGTGTAACAAAGTGCATGAACGAACCAGTAAAGCTCTCTGACTAAAGATACCAAAATCGTTAAGTTGTTAGTCCCTCTACGTGAAGTTGCAATATAGAAACCGCAGGCTTAGCATCGTAAAATAACTTCCCTTCAAGGCCTGAATTATTATACACGAACAACAGAAGGACAGTGCATTAAGCTATTTATTCTGGCCATTTGTCATTCGAAAACAAACAAATAACTGTAACAATCATTGTTTGAAAACATGCCTAAAGTTTGCCATTGTTAGTGTAATGTTTTTGAAAATTTTGTATCCTTCTACTTTTTCCTAGTTTCATGCAATCATTCTGTTATATTTTGGTATTCAATCTACAAAACAGAAAACCATGGATGTTTTGGCATCTCTGGAACTGACTTTACTTCACGTCGTCCGGAATAGCGAAGGCTCCATTTTACTGGGAAGAGTGCATTCGATTCCATTACCGATTCTGAGCATCATTCGGAAGTCATTTGAACATTGCAAGGTAGGTACGATGTTCTCCGAAGTACTGTCTTTGTATACGTGAGTCTCAATTTGTGACAATTTTCCCACAATTTTGTTAATATAGATAAAACAAATAAATTGCAACTGATTATTGAGTAAATATGATGTAGTGGTTGTAGATTCCTTTTAGGAATGAGGAGTTTTAATTCTCTTATCTTTATCTTTCTGTCACCCTTCAGGAGAGCAATACTATCTATGGCAGCCATTTTGAAGCCTTGTCAGAACAACTTTCTCTTTTCTTCAAAAAGACGTTCGTCCTTCAGAAAGCGTTGATGGCGATGTTAGACTTGGTGGATGTTCAACCATCGACAGAGGAGAACCAGCAGATCGTCATCCAAGGTACCAAATCTGCTAAATTTGTGACATATCATGAGACACTAGGAAACAGTCTGATTTGAACTTATAATGCTTTAAGAGGTAAAATTGATATCTCCTTCTAGAGGAGCACTTATTTGAATTCCAATGAAAATAGGTCATCTGTTGTTCCATGGAAGTCTTTCTAATTCATTAGATAAATTTGGACTGTGGAGTAGAATTCTTAAAGATCTTTAATGAAGATGAGACATCGTGAGTGGTCTTATCTCCTGGTGCGCGTTGCTCAACCAGCCATTCTTCACAACGGAGGGAACATGATGACATATAGACGTTGCACAACAGATTGGGTCGTCATTTTCTTTCACTTAGACACAGGGTATATTCCCCCCCCCCACAATAGCTCTGCCTCCGAAAAAGTTGGCAATGAACAGCTATTCCAAATGTATTGTAGGCGTGAGGTGATATTTGATTTAAATGGGAGTAAAATGGAGCAAGAAATTGTCTCTCAGTGGCACCATTTTGCATAAATTATATGAAGTTTTTTGAGGGGAGTGGATTTAAGGGGAGGTTTAAAATTAGACATGACAGAAGAATCAAAGCAACTTTGTGGAAAAACCCATGTCATTGCTTCTCTGGGAACTTACTGTTTTCAAGTTTTTAAGGCGAGGAGGTGAACCGCTGATTGTTGATACTGGACAACTAATTATTGGAAAATGACCGCCTACGTCAGTCGTGATTTTACCTTTATTTTTTTTTTCTCTGTTTAATCTTTTAATCTCTTAATCTCTTAACAGTGAGTAAAGACCTTCATGAGTTATGTGCCATCATAGGTAACATGGATGCATCTCTGATGGCAAGTACCTGGAAGTTTCTTGTGAAATTTGTGACCAAGCACAAGGATTGCCTCGATGGCAACTTGCAGGTAACAGGCAAACAAAATATAAAATACGTCATTCAAGATGTCGAAGAGAAGTCATTCAAGATGGTGACAATATCACTTTGAACTAAAGTTCCCATCATGCTTTGGAATCACTTTTTGCAAGTCTACAACACAAATGAATTTTCATTGCATCTGTGATACGGGTTACATGTAAAAACAGAACTGTTCTGTCTGGGGAAAAAAAAAAGTTACTCTCATGATACTTAGCAACCATCTTTCAAGCTTATGTGTCTCTCTGATGGCAGATTCAATTAAGCAAGGAAGAACTATTGGAAGTAGTGTGGTATTTTACAAGATAATGGTTTTACATTGATGATACACCTTATGACACAATACAACTAACATTTAAAAAACTCATTGCAACTAGCAAAGTTTCATTTGAAGAAAATCATTGTTTTTTATAGTACAAAGGATTGTGCTGATGGTAATGTTGCAAGTAGAACAGGAACATAAAACTGTCACAGTGATGGCACCTTAGAACTAACATGCTTACACAGGGATTACCTTGAAGACTTAAGACACATGACATACTAACCTGTGTGTGACATGCAAACTGGATTTTCCATTCGTGTACCTCCCACTTAGACGCATTTAGGGTTTGTAAGTGCTGACTTGCACAAGAAAATATATTGTCACTCACAGTTTTGTTCAGTCACACTTGCACAAAGAAATGTTCTATCCGTGCTGTTTAGCATAAAAAAGCACATGGTGTAGTAGTCCGAATTAACTGGCTGTGTCACCATCACAACTTATTCATATTCATGAGTTAACTGACAAAGTACCTGTGAAGTGAACGGTCACTTATGGCACCTTTCTGCTTGAGACTTTAAGTGAAGCTCAGTTAGTTTGTGCCTTACAAATTCTTGGAACAAATTTTGTCAGAATAAATTAGTTGTAAATATAAGGGTTATCACTGAGGTACTCCTAGCTTAAGGGTGCAACTGTAATATCATATAACATATTGTACCCGATCTAGCTGTTTTATTCCAAGTCTATTTGATGAATAAATGGTTTGAGGTTCTGTTGGATGAATAAATCTAGTGGTTCTATTACATGCATAAATGGTTTGAGGAATCATGTGTTCTTAATCTTCCGTCTCCATTCCTCTCTATGCTTTCTTCTAGGTTCCTGCAATTATCCATGCACTCTGCTGGGATATTAAATCTCATTTTCAGCGAGCTTTGGTCCAGGCACCCCTGGAGTCAGATAGTGATAGTCCTTCTTCTCAAGGTGGGAGAGACAAGAAGGTGTTTTCAAAGACTGTCAAAATTTGTGCACTCTATGCCAAAATGCTTCTGCACATGTTGAAGGAATTTGAGTCTGTTTTGGGAGAATGCACCAAAGAACTTTATAACTTAGTTGTCCTTTTGTTTAGGTAAGGAGGGTGTTTTATTTTTCTGTGCAATTGTGATATGAATGAATCATGAACAAAGAGTGGAATTAAAGGTTTCTGTTTCTGGTGAAGTAATATTGAACATGATGGCATCAGGATGAGGTTATTAATGTGGTAGTATATGGAACCTACATCATGGTATACAATCTGATGTAACTTGACATGATCTGTCATTATGTGATATTCTCTTTTGTGATATATAATGTGATGTGATATATGCTATGATGTGATACGGTGGTGTGATATGTTATAATGCAATTAAACATGATGTGATGTGCTTTGTTATGATATGTGATGTGATATGGTGGCAGTATAGTGTGATGTAATACAATGTGATGTGATTTGACATGTCCTGTCATGACATGGTATACTCTGTTATGATATATGATGCAATATCATATGTTGTGATGTGATATGGTGGCATAATACAACTATGATGTATAAAGTGACATTTTGTGATACATCATTGCTTGATATGTTACGTGTGAAGGAACATGGTATGATTTATTGCTTGATGTCAAAACGTTTGAAATGATTTGGTATGGCACAATGTAGTATGTCTTGATATATCATTGACTGCATGATATTTTGTGAAATGATATGATATGACAATTGATCTGCAAATGATACATGATGTAATGTGAGATGAATGTTGGATATAATGATACGTAACGATGTGAGATAATATGACCTATCTCATGACATGTTTCTCCTTTCAGCCAATCTCCCCCTAGCTTGAACGCACCTCACCTAAGCACAGATAGCATGGATGAACTGAAGGGATCATTTCTGGTGTGTGTTGAACCTCTTCTCCAAAGGCTCATTCCTTGCAGAACATTCTGTGACATGCTTCTGAACCCGGTACAAAGTGAGTTTCCCATTGAGGTTAAACAAAAAAGTTTAAAAAAAAATAAATTAAAAAAAAAAGTGAACAAAAAGTTTTGAAAGTTTCTCCCCTCGGTTTTCTCTGATGTGACGCAAGTTGGATTTAAAAGAAGTGAAACTTTGTTTCAAATTTTAAGTTTACCATTTAGATTGAATTGCCATCATGTAGATTGTAAAGTACAGTACGATGAAGATGTCATGATATAGATAAACATGAAAAAAAGAACCAAACTGAGAGAAAGCAGAAAAAAATGAGAAGAAGAAGCAGAAGAAAAACAAAATACGTAACAAACAGAAGGACAAAAACCTTGCAAAAGAAAACAATGAACCTAGCACTGAAAGGAATGTACAGTTGTAGCATCTGTTGTTTTCTTACATTTGTGTGAAATGATCACTGGACATAGACAGCAAAACATTTGACTTGTTTAATGTTCTTGTTGTTCTTTTTTATCATTATTATTTTGCAAGCAATTTGATTTATTTTTGCAATTTGATTAATTCTGCTGTAAATGCAGTAAAGGAAGCCCCATGTGGGCATCCGAAGAAATATTCTTCAAAGAGGAATATTCTTCAAAGAGAAAACAGCAATTAACTTTTTCAAGAGTCGTAGAAGTGTTTGGAACAATGTTGAATGATGCATGGATTTAGAAAAATAGTACATCAAAGTAATAAAATGTTTTTTTTTCTTTTTTTTTTTTAAATAAAAGTTAATAGTGGTGTAACGGTGGCTATTAATATTATCACATGAACAGAGCATGAAGTATAGTGATTGAAATCAAGGCATTGAAAAACAGAACAGATTCCAACAAACACAATGTTGTGGTGCATTGGTTTTGATCCATACTTTGAAGCACTCATTCTCACATTTTGTTCTTGCAGGTCAGGTGTATATGTATAGTTTTTTCCTAGTTATCACACTAACTGTTGGATTGAGCTGATACTTACAATTTCCACCGCCATTTAACCATGTGATTTTTGTCTTTTCATCGGTCAGGTTTACTTTGTAGAGCAATGCTTTACCCATCCCTCATTTCCCCCCCCCCCCCACCTCTGTGGAAAATGAAAAAGGAGAAAATCACAGCAAAACACAATTTCATTATAATTTCAATGTAGCTTCATCTTTTTCTTTCAATTGTTTCTGCAGAGTTTGATGAAGAGATCATTCCATTTGGTTATTTGCTAACACTGACAAATGTTCTACAACTTTTGCCTAAATGTGATGTAGAAATCCAGGATAAATACAACGCTATGACAGTGTTCCCCGAGGATCCACCCAAAGATTCGATCGTGAGGTGCGTCCTGCAGACTGTCGCTAAATGTGAGTGACACCAGTTTTCAGAGAAGGGTGATCTGAGATTTCTTGAGTGAAAGACCTTAGTGTCATGGCGAATCTTCATGGCTACCTGCTTTAACTGTTTTGTGAATTCTACAACATGCTAGATTATATACTTGATAACGTATCCCGGTGCACATTTGTTTTCAGCTGTGTCAATGTTTGAGAGACTTTTTTGGCTCTTCAAGATGCAGTCACACACTGTACAGGGTGGGTCATAGGAATGTCACAAGTAATCCAAGCTTGGATCATGGTACTGTGTGATGGTTCCTAAGCAACCTGTTTAAGTAGATTCACTTAGCCTCCATCTGCTCTAAGGAGGAGACTGATAGACGAGTGATTGTCATCCTGAAAATGAAAAAGAAAGGTCAAAATTTTTGAAAGCTTTTACTTGATTACCTATTCTACATTTCTCTCAGAAAATGCTGACACGCATAACATTTCAAACAATTCAAAGCTACACCTTATGGTGCGATGAACCATTTAATCCATTTTACAGGCCATGCAGAATTTTCGCTTCCGGTCATGATGCTCGGTGTGATGCATGATGGGCGACCACAGTCGAAAGTGTCGCTTCATGGATATGTCGTCACATACCTGAACGGATTTGTCGCTACGGTCACTCCGAAACAGTTCGGCAAAATTGAACGATGTCTTCTGGATGCAGTAGTCAGTGACAGTTTCACTGAAGCTTCGGTTGCTATGGATGCGTGGTGTTTTGTTGCCAGGTGATTTAGAGATATGCTTCTGTTAGCTCCAGCATGCTTGTAATTAGGATAGCTTCTTCTGTGTATGAAAGACCTGTCATGCTTGTAAAATGACCTCAGACTCCACAAATTAATTTGCACAAGTGCTTGACACTGTTGGACTCTTTCTGTAAACAACATAGTAGTGTGACTTACTGTTACCCTCCATGCACAGAGTTGCTTTTGTGACAGTACTAGATAATGCATGTATGTGTTGTTAAATTTTTGCTTTGTCAAATCATTGAGCAGAATATTGATAAGCCGTCTGTGGGGAACCAATACTGCATACCTTTCAATACAGCACACTGTAACAGCATATTTGAACAGATATATGCTCTATGTCTTATGATATGTTGTACGTTTGTGGAAATGAAGGTTATAAAATTTAAAACTGATGTGGATGTAAAATGCAGGAGTTTTGACAGAATAAAGGCATCTTAGGCCTACAGTGAGAAAGTAATACAAAATGTTTGTTAAAATAATACAGTGATTAGCAGTGCTTATAGATAAAACAGTGATAATAATAATTGATTAGCAAGATATTACATCAGCAACATTTGTATTATTTTTTTATGTATATGAAGATACGGGACAGCGGACATGTGTTACAGCCATTGCAAGTTTCTCGCAAGATTGATCAAGTCGGTTGCACCCAATCAGAGTCCAGGGTACTCTCACCTTTGTCTACTCTTGCAAAGGCTCCTACCTCTCATGGCAGAAAGCAGCAAGGTTGGTCAGTGGCAAGAGACCGCCGGGAGTGGGTACATTGCAATAAGTGGGGAAAGTCTTAAAGGTTCTTGCAAACATCTTGTGCACACACGCGATTTTAAGTTACAGCTTAAACCAAAATTTGAAGACATTTTATGAATTACTCTTAATACATTATCTTGTAGGTTATATCAGGTTTTGTTTGATTTTGTTTGATTTGTTGATTTTCTTTAGATTGATTTTGTGCAAGAATTCCCTCCAAGTGCTAACCGTAGTTTATGGAGCAGGCTTCCTTTGCAAACATTCCCAGCAGAGTGCAAAGAAGACGTGTGCTACCAACTGTCATTTCACTATCTCAGCTTAATGGATACTTGGAGCAAGTCTGAAAACATTGAAACTATTCTTAGTTTGGTAAGATTCGTTTGCTTCAGCAATAATTACAGAAACTAAGTTATCTCATGCAAAATTTCTTGTCTTAAAATTTGTCTTCCCATATGTTAGAATTTGGCAAGGAGAGTCAAAGTCTTTAAGGTGATTTTCTAATTTGTGAAATATTTTGATAGCTATCTAGAGACAAACAAAGATTTTTCCATCGATTGCCCATATGAAATTTTCAGTATTTTTCCTCTTTGACAGCGAAAATCTACGGTGGATTTGTGTAAAGTTTTTGATCAGTTCAGTCCAGGTTTACCTCCAGTCCAAGCATCAACCATGTCCAGGCTCGTTCAGTGCATTCTCGTGTTCATGCGATCGACTCAATTGGAAAAAGCGACCATGGTGTCCATTGCATCACCCTTGTTGAAACTCTGTGGCCATCTTCTGCTGGAGTTCAAATTTGAAGACTTAGAACTGGTAAGTCCTTCCAAAGCTTTGAGAATTGAAAATGTTAGCAAGAACTAGTGCAGTGTGGTTAATGCTTTGCTACAAGTGACTTTTCATCCAAACTCTTGATTGAAAGACAATTTCAGAATGTTTGCCTTATTTTCAGAGTAGTTCAAGAGAAGGATTTATTTTTCTTCCTTTAGATTTTGCAAACAATGTCATCTGCTTCTTTTTCCTCTACGGCTCTTCGATTCAGTTCTATTTCATTACTTGCCAAAATTGGTCAACTTGATCTCACCAACCACCCACAAGTAAGTGAATAATTTGACTTAATTGCACTCTTTAATGACTCAAGTTCTTTCATTGACTCGTTGTGTATTGCACAAAGTTTTGTGTCCTGAATTGGGTATGATATATGCTCACAGACCCTACAGGATAGCGAAGTTAGGAGAGCAAAATTATGGATTGCCTAGGGGGAGGGATAGGATGATTAAGAGGGAACTGTGAGGGGAAAATGAGTCACAATTTGTGGCAAGTCCACAACTTTCAATAATAGTTTGATCAAATTCATGATGTAAGTCCCTTTCTAATATTTTGGCTTGTCTTTAAGGTAAATCAGATAAAATTAATGAGCAAACTTCAATAAGATGTTTACAAGATCTCCCAAACTTGTCAAGGACGTGTACGATTTAGACTGGCAGTCGTGGTTGTTCACATGTTCTTGTATAATGCCAAGAGAAGATGTGAAGTTACAAAACAAAGAAATGATATTTGGGGAGGCTGGCAAAATCAACTGGCTGGGTCCGGCGCAGTGCGATGTCCTACAGACGTCCCATCAACACCACTAGTATCTGAATGTGCAATAGTGAACAATTAAAACTTTTGGATGCTTCTGTGTTCACTATAGTAGGCATACGTGCAACAGTGTCTACTCCTTAAAGATTGCATCCAGATTTGCGAGCCTTTCCCTCAACAAAGCCAGAGTCCTTATGAGTCTTGTAGATTTATTCCAGACACTGGACCCTGATTTAAATACAAAATAAATTTCATTTTGAATTTCGAATTTTATCATCTACTGTACAACTGTGAGACCTTTCAGTCTTGTCTGATGTCTTCAAGGTTTCTATATAAGCATAGAAATGACAAAATGTCATTGATTCTGTGGCATAGCCAGAATTTTTGATAGTGTATCCAGAATTTTCTGATTGTGAGCATTGATGATTTGCTGTTTTCCTGGGAGGTGTCTAAGGGGAAGGGGTTCCCCCTCCTATTTTAAAAAAAATGTAAATTGCTGTGTAAATTACACTTGATACGTCAGGGGCTACAATAGCTTGACCTCATGCATCACACTGCTTTCCTTTTGGTGTTTTCCTTTGTTCCTCTTTGCCTCTCATTAGTTTTGATGAAATCGTAACCTTTGTAATCATGCTGTGGTGTATGTATGTGTGTATATGTGTTTGTGACGCCTACCATGTAAACACGATATCTCAAGAAGGGAACCATGGACAGATCTCATGTGTAGTACATAAGTGTACTACATGGAGTACATGAACCTTATTTGAAGTCATTTGAGGTCATTTGAGGTCAACATGGTTCAAATTGTGAAGAATGTATAAACATGGTATCTCAAAAAAGGGTGCTTGTACAAATCTCATATTTGGTATGTAATTGTACCCCATTGATTTACAAGATCTCTACTGATTTTGGTGGAGATCATATGGTAAACATGATCTCTCAAGAAGGAAACCTTGGACAGCTCTCCTATTTAGAATGTAGGTGTTTCTCATTGAGTATACAAGAATTCCATTGTCTTCAGTGAAAGTCAAAGTGCATTTGAGGTCAACAGGGTCCCATTATGAAATTCTTGTAAACATCGTATCTCAAGAAGGTTAGCTTTCACAGATGTAATATTCAGTATGTAGTTGCATTTTCATTGAGTACAAGAACCATTTGGTCTTTAAGGGAGGTCAAAGGTAATTTGATGTCAACAAGGGTCAAATTGTGAAAACACTGCAGACATGATCTCAAGAAAGGAAGCTTGTGCAGATCTCATATTTTATATGCAGATCTGAAAATAAAAATGAGATTTCACATGAAATATGAGATCTGAAGCATGGGTAGCTTGTGACTCATACTTATGCAATACTGTCAGATTCAGAAAAAAAAATGCTCCTAATTCGATCATCGAAACCATAATGTACTTTTGCATTCTGGTTTTGAAAGTTTTTGTTCGGTGTCAGTAGAGGGGACACTCGCCTGTTGCACCCCCCATCCTCTTCCTGTATCTGCTATTGTAATTGTAGGCAGAGACAGATACTATGCTAACAAATTTCCTCTTATACTTAACCAATTTTACAGCAAGGAAAGATACTTCAGTTGATTTCTAAGATGTTTTCATCTTTCCTGTCGGACAGCAATCCAATTATTCAACAGCTCGTGTTGGAAGCCTTCAGTAGATTTGCTGAGGTTTGTTTTAATTTTGTTTTAATTTCCAAGTAGTAGAAACCAAAATACTTTCACTGACAAACATACTAGAGATTTGAGATGAAGTCACACAAGTGGCATGTAATCATACATTGCCATTTAAAAGTTAACTGGGATTTTGTATAATTCTTTTAGAAACATAGCACACCTACCACACTCCTTAAAGGCAGTATTAATCTCATCCGCCTAAACTATATTTTTGGCTTCCAGAAAGAAAAATTCTCAACTGATTCTACGTTAGAGTACTCTTAGATTGACAGCAAATCGGAAAGTTGCAGAGTAGCTCATGTTACAGAGCGTACACAGGGATCCATTGTTTCAATTACATGTGGAGGAATTTTAGACAGGCTGTGGGAGGGACTAGACGTAAGTGGTCAGGAGAATTTGAAATTGTCTGGGGTGATGGGTATTTGTCTTTAACATACTGAAGAGTTTGATTTGAAGTTCACCTGGGAGAACTAAAACTCAAGACCTGCAATGTCTGTTGTTAAAGCCACAGACGTTATAAACCTGTTTTTTCTCTGGAACTTAATTATGCAAAAGATTTTCATTTGTCATTCTATGACTGTGAAAAACAGCAGGTAGTAATTGTTTATCTTATAAATACAAGCATTATAGAAAGCATGATATCATGTGATGCCTTTATCAACCCTTCTAGTATAAAGGTGGTAAATCAATCCCTCAAAAACGTGTATTTATGTAACATTTTTCAGAATTTCCGTTTGGAGAATGATGGCAATGTCTCAGAAGTTCTTGAAATATGTGATTCGTATCGAACGCCTTTGATTGTATCCCTACAGGAAACAGTCCATGAGAATCTGGTACCAGAATGTCTGCAAGATGATACCACACAAAATAAGGTGGTGGAATTTCTGAATCAGGTTAGTGCATCTGTTGTTGATATAGCCAAGATGACAAAAGAACATGTAATTCACTCAGAAAACACCATCTCTTTAGCTTGAAGTGAAATATTTGCTGTTAATATTAGGAATATATATATTGATACATGTGTAAAGGAGTGTGTGTTGCAGTATTAGACTGTCGTTCAACCGAAACTCTGTCAGTTAATTCACTATCAGAGCTACTGTGCCTAATATTTCCCATAAACTTGAGCTACTATTCATGCTTTGATCCTGTCTAGTCTCTGGACAAAAAACTAGTAATACCCATTCTTTTTCTTTTAATTTTCTCAGGATCCTGTCACCATCCCTCCAAATAAATCAGAAGTAGAGATGTTGAGAGAACAGAGTGAACTCATCCAAAATTGGGAAAAATTGAAGACTGGTAAAAAGAAACCAGATAATTCTTATGTCCCCACAGATGTGGGAGATGGAAGCAGATCTGGTCAGGATTTAAAGGAGGTAGGTCTGCAACCAAAATCGGGAGGTTTTCAACTTTCAATACTACGCCGACACTGACTTCTTGTCTCCAAAATTTGTCCAGCTCAAGGAATCTTTTGTCATATATTCATTTGTGAATAACATATTGAAGAAACACTTAGGTTACATCATGTAGGAAATATTTATTAAAAATATTTATGAAAATGCATATATTTTGAGCTTAGTTTTAGTTTCATGAGCTGCTTTACATTTAGCTCTATTTTGTGTTGTATTAATGTAGTCATACTTTGACATTCAAGATTGGTCCTCCACCGGTTTCGCTGGAATGGCTGACATTTGGATAAAGCGTGCTGTAGCTATGTTTGTCATACTGACCATGCTTGTTTTTTGCCTCTGTATGACTTTACCAACTTTGTATTTTATGTCACTACATGGTGGCATTGGGAAGTATTGAAAACCTTTCTGATTTAACTTACGTTTGCCTTGTGCATCCCATGTCTTTCTATTGTCACTTGAAGCCAAACCCGAAGAGACAGAAAGTCGACTGTGAGAGGTCCTTGCAGGAAGAGATCAGGCAAGTTGCCAAAGGACTGCAGAATGTGAAAAAGCTCCTTGTGGATCTTGGCTACAAACCACCTTGGCTGGCCTCTGAACTTGGAGATCTGTCAAACTCCCTGACAGCGATAGAACAATCGTGACTTCCATTTTTCGTGGGTGTGGCCACTTTGCGTATGGCAGACTGCAGAAGACGTGTGACCACAGTCTCGTTGGATCACCCAGCCCAGAAAGGGATTGAAGATGTTTCCTTTGGTTTCACTTTTTCACCAGGATGTTCCTTGGATGAAGTATCAGCAGCTTAAAGGATCGTTTTCCTGGGATTCAGAGTGTCATTCTCTTACTATCAACGTCTCAGGTTTTGTTTCTGGCACCTCATGACATCGCAATTTTATCAAGTGAGGTCAGTGCAATGTGCACTGTCATGGAATTTAAGTGGAGTGTAATATATATAGTATGACATCTAGTGTATAAGTGGTAATTTATGATTTTGTTATTTGTGCCTTGAAACTACAAGGTGCCCAGCAAAAAGCAGCAGGACAAGCTGAACTGGGAAAGTTGTACTTGTAAGTGAATTCAAGTTGGTAGGTTGAAACACTGCTTACGCAGTCCAAAGTTCATCATCTTGGAAGTTGTTCGAATTGTCACCACATTTATGGGGGCTATGTCAATGTTCCCCAGGTTCAATGTTCCACAGATCTGATGTTCCCCGGGTTTGATGTTTCCAGGGTTTGGGAGCATTGAAGCCTTTGATCATCGAGCCTTGGGAACAGCGAACCTGGGGAATCACTGACACTTCTGGGAACATCCAACCCTGGGAATAACAAACGTTGAAGGTTGAAGTAATACAAAAACGGGGAGCATCAAACCCTGCGAACAATGAACCCTGGGAACATCAGGTAGAACCCCATTTATGCAGCTGTTATTTGAAACTGGTATGAAAAGAGACAAAACAATTCCGAAGGGATAGCCTAAATTCAAGTCATTACTTTTGTACTATAAAGGCAGTGACTCATCACCCCGAACAGTCTAAAATACCTGCTGCATATCTTGGTAAGCATATGAGGACCACAGTGTATGGTGTGAAATATGAGCTACTCTGCATCTTTTGAATTTGCTGTCAATCAAAGACAAGCCCCAATTGAGAATTTTAGTTACCTATGGCAAAAACTGTAGTTTGGGGTGATGAGTGACTGCCTGTTACATCTACTTCGAGATACAAAGATACACACACGTTAACAGAGATTATGTGGTCTCTTCTATTTTATTTGAAAACTTTCACGAGGTTGGTGAACATGAATGTATATCTAACAAAATGTGAAAAAAAAACTGAATATTTCATTTCTTTTAATTATTTGGGGTAGGAAGGAAAATCTCTCGTAACATTTGCCAATTTTACTCCATCAGGCTTGCGAAAATATTTGAAGGATGGGCATACAGAAGTCCGTTGGGGTGTGGGAGAAAATTTGCAAATAAAACCCTATCCTACCCACAAGGGTATGAACAAATTGTAATCTATAATACTGGACAATGAAATTCATAATCAGTACAATTAGGAATAAAAACTCACATTAAAAGTCATAATCACTTGCAAAGATGTTGCATAATTAAATATCTGTATCCCCCCAATTATTACAAAATATGGTCACGCTTTGTCATTCTTTCCAAAATGATTTCTTTGCCAACCTTGAGATAAATCACTTTTACCTCCTTACACCGCCACGTCAACGATAAATGGTGACCTTTGGCAATGTCAGGATGACATTGGAAGATCAACATCTTGGAAACAATGACTGAATGCTTCTGGCAAGTTAGTTACCGTATCCTATAATTGACAGTAGATTAACAATAGATACAATTGATCAATGCAAATCAATACAAACTAAGGGGAGATACTGCCAGGTTTACAGTAAAAATATTTTTAAACCCATTATTTATGGACACAGAATGAAAGTTTCTTGAAGAAATGATGCCTGACAGCAGCCAGAGCCTTTTTTTCAAGTAAACACAAAACGAAAGTCTGTTATTTGTTACTCAAGAATTTGTTCACCCCCTAGCTTAAAAAATTCAAATGATGCATCTTCCAGAACTCATCATATGTGCATAAATGTTTTAAGAAGATGAGGCTATTTCTGATGTTCACCGATGAGCCTGAATGCATTAAAAATTATTAAAGATATTTTCTGTGTACGTCATTATGGTATATTCTAAATGAAACATATCCCTTCAAGAGATCTACGCTAATATCAGTCACAGGTACCTACCATCTTGGTCTTCAACAATTTTTGCAGGTCTTGAAGATTACAAATCAACTTGGAACAATCCTGTCAGAGCTGACCCCTCCATCACACTAAACATCCTTGGTCTGTGACTGGATAATGCTAGATTTTTTTTGGTGTGATTGTTTTTTGTTTTTTACTGAAAAATATTTCACTTTGTTGATGACTAAGTTTCCTTGAGAAGTTCAAGGTCATTTAAAAAAATCACATAGTGATTGATCTCAATTAACAAGAATTAATGATGTTCAGAAATTGTAATTGAAATGAGGCCACTGATTATCGACAAGAAAAAAAAATATGCTTGTAATAACATTTGCATCAGTTGACTTAACACACTTGCAGTAAATGTCAAAGGGTTTGTACAAAATATCCACTATAACAGCAAACTGCCAGTGAATTACAATGATTCATATCTGTTCTACAGTGTCTATTTCCGAGCAGCATTTTAGCACATGACGGGGAAATCTTCATAATTTAAACAGTTCCTCCCCCATAGGGTTACTTAAGGAGGGTGTGAATCGCAAAGGACATCGACAGCTTCATCACCTTGACAAAATTTTGCCTCAGGCTGCTTGTTAACATGAAACCGCCTTCCAGTGGTTGAAAAATTTGCATAAGGATGAAGACAAAACAGGCGAAGACCACACATTTTGGGCTCTCATGTCTATGTTAAGGTCCACCCCTCTGTAAAGTGAATCAGTTACTAATAAAGCTAATGTGGACATAGGAGACATTTCATAAACATTTGCCAATTTCCACTCCATTATATGTACTCATTATATGTACTCATTATATGTACTCATTATATGTACTCATTATATGTATCTCAGGCTTGGGAGGGAAAGGTTGTTTGTCCTGAAAAAAAAAGAAATCTTAAGTTGGCCTGCAATAGTGATGACTTGTGCCTTAGCTTTCAAATCTTGAAGCAATGTACAAATACCACAAAGTCATTCATACTCTTTCCACCTTCCGGCTCTTTAGCTTAAATGTGAATAAAATGGCTTAATGAGTGTAAAATCCAGTCCTATAAAAGTACTTGACACAAGGACCCCACCGATCTGATGGAAACAGGACTTCCTGTTATCAAAATCGGGGTAAGGACCTCCTGTTATCAAAGGAAGGATAAGGTGAGCGATCAGGTGATGTTGGTTAACGTTCAGTTATGGGATTTAAGATGAGAATAGGAAATAAACTAAGGGTCATGTTCATATCATTTTTTATGGAATGGGGTTGGTTCATTCTTTCATTTCGGTGTCTTCTGCTGGATCCTCTTCCTTGATTGATGTATCCTGCAGAGAAAAAAAACAAACAAAGATATTAATAATTACCAACAATTGAATCACATTTGGGGTTTCACTGGAAGCCGGGTATGCTCGGGCAAACGACCTTGAAATGCGAAGCGACGAAAATGCAGCTTGCACCATGATTGGACTGACGAGCAAACAGCGTTTGTTTTGGCTGAACAGTAACTGCAGAACAAAAATCACATAGGACTCTAGGCAAGTTCAGGTGTAAATTACACTGGAAGTAAATTACAAAGGAAGCAACGCTGTGTAAAATCCTGTTGGAAAATATAACAAACAAATATCTAACATCACGCCCTTAGGTTGGGGGAGGGAGGATGTCACACTCATGTCATTACTTAAGGTACACTGGGATGAAGTTTCTTCTGTGCATGTATTTTTGGGTGACATTTACACAATTTGAGAATTTTTCGTATTTTAAGTGCTTTCATTTTCCAAAACCATATCCTATCAATGAAAATGGTTACACAAAGATGTTTCTCATACCTCACTGGCCTCAGATGCGATTGTTGGCATGGATTCCTTTTCTTCCTTGATATCTTCCATTTTCACCGGTCTTTCCTCGCCAATGCTTCCATCTTCTTTTTTCTCCCCATCGCATTCTTTCTGCTAATCACAACCACAAAATATGACATTTGTAAAAAAAAAGGGGGAGAAAAAACAAAACAAAACCAAAACAGAGAAATACCATGAACCTTTGTACTAGATGTACCCTAGTGTTTATCCAACAAGGCTACAATGGATGCTATACAGCAGTCAGAGATAAGCCAGCTGGAGCACACAGCCTTTCCAGCAGCAGTTCAAAATGACTACTCAAGTGAAAGTTTCAAAACGACTCAATGCTGAGCTATACAGGCAACAAAAAATAAAACTTCCCTGCAGTGGAAAACAAAGTTTTATGAGAAAATTTCAGAAGAATCAGCTGATGAGGTGTCACTGATCTTGTGATCTTACCACATCATACAGGATGACAGTTGATAGACTTTAAGATGTAGTGTTCTCCATACATTTTCAAGCGAGGGAGAGGGGGGGGGGGGTGAGAGGGTAGTGAATCAATCCAGGATTTGGGGAGGGGGACAGAAGTTTTTAATAACTGAGATGTGAATTATTACAATAAGGGCCACTTGGAGACAACTTCTTGCCATCCTTGAAATGATAGTAGCCTTCTGCCTATTGTCAACCTATTTCTGGAGGCTGATCCGAGCTTTTGTGTAGAGTAGGATTTTTTCTAGGGATGATGGCTATTTTGGAGACATGGGGCTGAATAATGGGACACATCCCCCTCACTTTTTGTAAGAGGAGGACACTTCCAATAAATGCCCATCACTTTTTCAAAATGATGAAACTTAATACAATGTAACAATGTTGACTGCCAAATCAACATTACATTTTGAAAGTTTAATTTTGACCAAACACTGCACCATTTGTCATATAGACACCTGCCAATTTTTTTCTCAAGGGAGGGGGAAACCCTCTTAACCCCCCACCCCCAGAATGGCAATTTGTAAATGGTGATAGGTTTCCCTCACTTTTGGAGATGGATCCACGCCCTTGTTTGGGGGTGGCGATTCTTACTCTAGTGCAGGCCATTACCTCTGCGAAAAACCTTGTGAAGAACATTGCAATGGGTTTTGGGTCTTAACGTTGACGTCAATGAAACTTGACTAACTCTGTTAAAGACCCTACCCGTCATAGCCCTATGGAACCTTGTGTCTCCAAATCAGAATGACCAAGCACTTCGAGATTGCATCACTTCCCCTACACCCACCCCATGCGACCCTTACGACAGCCACTTGCAGGTAAAGAGGAAGGGACACACGGAGAGCACAGGGGTGAGAGATTCCTTGTCCACTTTAATACCTTTGCTCCATCTTCCTTAGTCTTTGCTTGGTCAGATTCTTTGGTCTTCTTTGTTAACTCTGCTGCCAGCTGCATCTCTTCATAGACTTTCTGGAGTAACAAGAAAACCAACAAACTTGGATGAGAACCAGGCAGATAAAAAACAATATCATCCCTGGCTAGGCTTGAGAAAGTGTTACAATTCTGGTCTATGAACCAAATCTAAACTAGCGTGACAATATTAAACACTGTTTCATGCTGTCGGCCTGTTGCTCTTTACTTCTTCAGTTCCTTGACTTTCAAGATGGATCAGTCAGCTATTTACAAACTTTCTGTGCATTTCCTTTCATATCAACACTAAGTTGTATGAGGCTCATAAAGAAGCAGCTAAGGTTCACTGAAAAATGATGTACCGTATTAAAAGCCTTTATCATCAAAACTACAAACTAAAACATCATCATCCTCCTTCAGAGGTACTTCTCTACATCGTTTGTGGATAATCGGGAATGAGGGCGCTAACCTTGAGGTTGTTGAAGTGAGCTTGGCTCTTGCAATGGATCACCTTGGCGCTGTTCTCGCTGTTGTAAAATTTCCGGCACAGCTTGCAAAAGAAACCAGTCACAGGAATGACGTACTCTTGGCCTGCAAATAACACAAAAGAATCTTTTTCAGAGGACTGACCAAACTACATGCAGCAACCATTCAGCAACTTTCTCAAATCTGCAACAAGTATTAACTTTAATATTTCAGTTCACAGATGATCATCGAGACCTAATGCAACTTCTCAGCATTGTATTGGTGAAATGAATATACATCTATTGGCTGGGTTGTACCCAGCAGACAATTACGTGGACATGTCACGGTGAAGCGCCCTCCTTGGAAAGCCACTTAATTCTATGTGTTGAATCGCTGCCTAATATAGTCACATACTGTACATTGTACACCTGCAGGGAGGGGGCCTTTTTTTGTTATGTGATGTAAATGCACTTGGGCCTATTGCCAGGGCTCATCATTTTGTAACCTAATATATTTGTATCAGGTTGTACCTTACCTCAAAACTCATCAACCTGTTTTGACCTATTTCTGTGTCCTGCTTTTATCTTCTAATCCATACTCTGTCCCACAACACCTCACCAACCCCCCTCCTTATTAGCCAAGAGAGGAACAGACAACCATACTCTAGTTGTGATGTTAACTGGAGAAAGCTTCCTTGTATCATTATGATGAACACAAAAACTTACTGAAGTGATAAACGTTGAGATGGTAATTTAAGTTAAAGGTTGCACATATCTAACAGAATGCAACAATGCATTGTGGTGTATCCATGATGTGACCAACCTTACCTGGATCACAGTGTCCTAATACATGAAACAAAAGGCAATGGCTTTATGACAAACATTGAATTGGCATTACAAGTAACTAAACATTTTTCTGTCCATGCTCCCTTCTTCATCCCTTCTACAGTAGGCTCAGTGTACTTCACTTGCATAGTTCAAGGTCAGTCTAAGCCTGTGGGCCAATATGTATGTGTTCAGGAATCTTTTGTATGTTTCAGAACACTGAAAACAGAAGTCAATGCAACTTCAAAGCCCCACAACTTGACACATGAACAACACAGTATCAACTATGGAAAGGTGGGAGGGGGGTGTACAGCCCAACATAAACACAAGTGTGGCAAGGATACAACTGCCATGTTTTTGTGCAAAGGAAATAGCAACCATAGCCCAGTTCCAAATTGCTAACAACACAAAAAAAAAATGTGCATAAAAAGAAGTCTTTCCACAAATTAAGATCAAGCCCTAAAAATGGTGAAATGAACTGTTCTATGAATGGCACAATACTCACATGACTTCATATTTGAGATAAAAGGACCTTCCTAAAACATGCATTCACCCAGGAAAATGTCAAGTGTCTCACTAGTACATACATATAATGAACATTTGCTGTCTGTCCTGTTTTTTCAACTACATTCATGCTACAAAACTGAAACCATGAAAAAATCCAAAAATACCTACAACATATTATTGACCAGTTTTTACTTAACATGTTAAGAGGAAAATAATATAGGTCAAATAAATTGATCCCCCAACAGAGAAAAAAAAAAAAAATTTAAAAAACACACACACACACAAAATAAAAGCAATAGTATTAAAACCAATAATCCTTTCGCCAATACATCTCAATACAGCTATTATGAACCACGAATGCCACTTTGATTAAAAAAAAACAGCCAGTGATTTCTTTTGTACGGGGAAAACCACAAAAGCACCACCTTTCAAAGTTACAGAAATGACAAAGAACTTTAAGAGGTAATACAACTGCATTTATTTATTACCTTGCATTTACATCCAACTATTAAATCATTTATTTTAGTCACTTAGTTACAATAAGGTCACCAACTCATTTAAAGTGATGAAGTCCCAGGAAACGTTCTGAGGAACGCAACATCTCCAGTTCTAGACATCACGCTACCCTGGCAGCTTAGATCTCCACCTTGGTCCACGCTCCTCTCTGACGAGGGGAGGTTGCGACAATCCACAGTGGGTAAAACTAAGAGGAGGTGGAAAGACCCTCCACAGATAACTTCCAGCCACAAGAGGTCAAATGAATTATGTACAGGGTACGCTAGGACAAGACATAACGGTCCATTCAAGAAAATGGATTCCAATATGATATAACAAGCAAGAAACATTGCTCACTTGGGGTCTTGGCTTCCTGGACCTGACCACAACAGGGTGTTTCACAATTTTGAAAACCAGAAATGATGGTAAAGACCTTTGTACCATCTTTAATAGAAATGAAAAGAAATGGGCAAAGCCACCTGACATTTACACCACACCTTACATCACACTTTTGGTATTGTGTCCTATGAAAATGTATCTGGCAGTGACTGGACAGAACTTTCTGCCAAGACGGATGAAAATTCTGATTCCAGGTTCCAGACCAGTTTTGAAAAGCAAATTTGATTATTTTTTTTCTGACAATGTGAAGGGGTATGTTGGCAAAACAGATGCAACAGTTTACACAACCCTCATATATTCTTCAATCCACAGATATATTGCAGGAATAATAAGGATGGATGTGGAGTTGGGGGGTGGAGAATGAAACTGCTGATGTAGCAGATTTCCTGTAAAATGAGTTTTTTTGTCAGTCTGAAGTTTTTTTTACCAGATGGATTTCTATGGAATGATTGCAACCACAGTTTGGGAGATGTTCCTCTGCTTCTTGAGAGATAACCTTTGCCTGTTTCTAGTTATAACTGCATTCAGTAGTTAACTATCTAAGTATGAACTCCATAAGCTTTCCATGACAAATGGCTGCCAATATACATCCACTGATCTTCTTATTCTCCGTATGTTCTGATTCTCCATCTCTTCGACATCAAGACCACTTTTACCAATGACGTCTCCAGATCGAACCTCTCTACCTCACTGCAATATCAAATCTGGTGAGAAGTTTGTTCATGTAGAGATGGGCCTGATCGATAAATCGGGGAATGACAGGTGAATTACAATAAGCTGTCAAACAGATACAGTCAATTTATCAAGGTTATCCCGAGGATGGACACCAGATTCGCGATACATATCTGCCCAATAATAGCAACCTGGCCCTGCATACAAAACGTCTGCCCTCAGTCCCAATACCTCAAGGACTACGCTTTGAAGGGAAGACCCAAAGGAGTTTGCATCGACGCTTCACCATCCAAATTACAGCAGTGCCATAATGTTCAAGGTGTTTCTATCCAGTAACTTCAGCACCATTTCAGCTGGACATGAAATGTAAAGGTAAAATGTATCTTGGATTATGGGTCTTTCGTGTGTGTATCATGTGCAATAGTGGTTGACGGGTCTTTCATCAGACCCCCGAAAAATTTTTGCTTTAGATAAGTTACTTCTTCCAGTGGAGATGAGCCCGAAGCAAATGTTGGAAAATGGTTTCCAAGAGGAGCCTGTCGATATGTCAAGCCTGGAAAAATTCCTACAAGAGTCAAATCTTGTAAAGTCCAGAGCAGAGGGCAGTACCACGGAAAGCTTTTCATCCAACCTACATCAGTACCACTGTATCTCACTTCATTTACATGAAAGGCAAATTGTACTTACAAAGACATTTCATTTAATCAAAGTTCAAATGATATGCAAAAGAAAAAAGGAAAACTAAGGAAAATATAGGTAATTTTTGGGGACAGATTCTGACTGATTGACACTAACACATGTCATAAGATGTGGGACTTATGGATGGCAAAATGTAATACTACCCTTGTTTAGGACAACAGTGTTAAACCATGCAGCTACATGGTTAAACAGACTGCTGGCATCAACAAAGAACTCACATATTTTGGTTCAGATTCACACAGAGTTCAAAGTGCCATCAAAAATGGGTACAGGGTCAATGACCTGTTAGGGCTGGATAGGGTATAACAGAACAGTGTATATGTGCAGGAATGCTTTCTGTCTCTGGTCCCTAAAAATTGGGAAACATCCTCTTTAGCGGTCTGTCATCGGTACATTTTAAACATAACATAAACGACTTTTCATACATAGTACACCTTGCCATAGGGTACAGGTACTAATTGAGGAAGGGAGGTAAAGGAGGTTGGAAAGGTACCAATCAAGAGGGCACCATGACTCCCAACTATGGAGACTATTGGTACCAATCACGACGGCATGATGGCCCCAAACTATGAGGACTATGGGTACCAATCAGAAGGGGCAAGGTACCAACCAATGAGGCAAATCGATGGGAAATTTATGTACCAATGAAAGAGTGATGACAGCCACTTATAATTGGGGGACTACATGCACCACAAAAGAAGTGATTATAGGTACCAAATGAGGGACAGGTACAAAGGCCAAATGATTATGCAAGGGGGTTGAAGGCCAATACAGTGAAGGTACCACCGGTAGCAAACAACAGGTGATGGGAGGTAAGTTTTTCATTTAGAAAAGATTTAAGGGAAGCCACAACTTCCAAAATTGAAATCCATGCCAATGGTGAAAAGGTTGGATTAAGAGGGAAGTGTAAGGGAGCAATACATGTTCTCCTTGCTACTAACCACTAAAGTCCTGACTTACACCTCCCATAACAACTGTTTGTGGTGGTACTTGGGGTACCCAATTATGGAAGAGGAATAACAAACGCCAAGATGGAGGTGGTCAGTCTCCTCCCTTGCTTTCTTCATTTGGCTGTACCTGATAAAGCTACAACAGGAACATAAGGCTGAAGTTGTTGGAAATCATGGGTAAGTCATTAAGAATTAGGAGAACACACGTTTTTCACTCTCTCAAGATAAAGCCAAACCTTCCCCCTTTTCTGGAAAATATTTAATATGAGTAAGAAAGACAGAGGCAGAACGAAAACACTGACATGAATGTGTGATAACTTAGGTTAATGTGCATAAATAAAAGAAGACTTGTCTGTAGCCATGGTAACATGGACGTTAACATAGCTTTCAATGTAATTTTACTTGGAAAATTTCTTTTAACAGTCTCAGGGGGTGGTGGTATATTTGCAATGTATGCTTTTCAATAACTCCCCATTTTCCTACCCCTCCCTAAAATACTGTGTTCCCCTAAAAAGTACAAAGTGATGCCAAATTATACATATTTGTGAAAAGGGTTTAAACTTATAGGTGAGAAGAAATTGTCCAACAAGACATGTTACAACAGAGGTATGGTGGTTAGAAGGACTTATCATAATGGTTGAAGGCTTACTAATAGCGGAAAACTGAATGTCAAGAAGTCAGCCTTTGGAAAGTCTAACAGTGTTCCATCAAGACTGTTCCATAACAAAATAGAATATAAAACGAAAAAAGTTTCTGAGTGTGAATATGAATTTAACAATTCTATCACATAAGACAGCAGTGTTTAGATTCACGGATTGGGATGCATTGGTGAAAAGGAATTGTCCAATATGAAGCAATCACGTTGCAACTAGATATGTTGGTTATATCAACTTATCACAGTGGCTGTAAGTTAACTACTGCAGAATTTGACCATCAACTAGTTAGCCTTAAAAAATCTGACACTGTGATCCACTGAGACTGTATCATTACAGAATACAGTGTAAAGAGTACGTGTGTGAAGAAAGGGTTCCTGAGAGATCAAATTCTCTCATATCAGACAGTGGTGGTTAAGAAAATTGTGACTCTAAGGTGTTATTCACATAAACTTGCCACAAACAAAAGACGCTCCTTACCCAAGGAAAACGTAGAGATCTTGCTCGAAGCGAGCAAGTTCCAACAACTTCCCTGGTAAAGGATGGTCGATGCAGCATAGTAAAGTGTGAAATCGCACAATACCTATTTTTCTGTACCTACCAACGATACTGTTAGGGTTATATGACACCAAATCTTCCATGCTCCAAGGAACCGAGTCTTTCTTCATTTCTTCCGGAGCATTTTCATAAGACGGGGTGGGGAGGTCACCGCTCGGAGTGGAAAGGGGTACGACTGGAGTAGATGTCAGGTCTTTGGGGAGGGACAATTTGGGAACAGTAGGATTGGCAGCCACAGTGGGCTTGGAATGCTCTGGAGAGGCGACTGAGCTAAGGACCATTTCTGGAGTACTTTTATTCTTCTCTTTGTCCTCTTCTATGTCACTCTTTTCAACAGCCTAAAAGTATATAAAAGGAAATCTTTGAGATGAATCAAAAAAAGAACCAATGCAAGAATAACCTGCATCCTAGGACAACATTGGCAGATGTGCATACATTTTAAACGTACTTTAGATGTTGAAGTGTCAAAATGCAATTATCTGACACAAGCTTGTCCAAGTGTTGCCTGGATCCTAAAAATTTGGTAACACTTGGCACAGAAAGCTGAAGGAAAAAGAACAAGAAACATTGCTTCTCTGGAAACTTAAAACAAGACAAGGATTTTGCTTGTTGCAGAAGGGATGTACTGCATGAAAAAGAAACCCACATCAAGGGAACTTTGCTGTTAATAATAATCCATCGTATTTTAACAAGACAGGTTAAAAAAAAAATCAGAAAAAGGGACGTAGTGGATAATGTTGAGGACAATGAAAGTTTGAATAGGCTTTTACAAAAATGTAAGCAAGTAAAGTGGTGTACAGAGAAGCTCATCTATTCCATGGCAAAGTAGTTTGCAACTGGACTGGGATAAAAAAAGTATACAATGCCAGGGCAGAGCGAGGCAGAGGCAGAGGCAAGAAATTGAGGAGGAAATTCACATATGAAAAGATGTGACATTTTAAAATTACAAAACCCAAAAGCCCTAGAAATCAGAAAAAGTGGACAGAAATACATTTGAAGATCTTTAACAAACCTGACAGAGAGAGAGAGAAAGAAAGAGAGGATGAATAAGCAACATTGGGGTTAGCAATATCAAAACATTGGATCAGTGAGCTTTCAAACAAACTCGAATATAACAGTTGTTGAAAAAACTGCTTTTTTTCCACTGAAGATCATGATGGGGAAACCCGCCCCCACCCAATAAAGAGACTCACGTAAGTGGTAGACAACTGCTGTATGCATTCTTGGCTAATAACCAACTAATTTCAGTCCACAAATTTTGTTATTAATTGGAGAGTTTCCAGTGTTGTCATGTGAATGGTATCTGTGATTCGATTGTCACTTACATTGATATTTTTTTCAATCAGTCTGTATTGGATATATCTACCAGCAAATATCTCTATATGACTGAGATTCGGGCATGTTACAAGAACAATCTATGGGGGGAGGCTGATTTTTACCCCAGGGGACCTTTCCATACGATCCTATTATCCTCCAGGCTTCATCAATGATCTGTCATGTATTTCAGCTGCATGATCAATTCCTTACAATATATACACATGTTTGAGCTACAGAGAGGGGAAAAAATGAATGTATCCCCGTAAATGATCCTGGAAGCCGATGAAGGCTTCTATAATTCATTATATATCACCATATTACATATCACCTTAATACATATCACCTTATCACCTTAACGTTTGTAAATGTTCCCATTGATGTGAAGTCTGTGATAGTTCAAAGCTAAGCATGGCTGATGCTTCGCTCCAAGTCCTTTTGTGCTCACTGGTGAAAATTAAGCCATTCTGTCTGGACATGCAAGGGACAACTTATGTATTATAATGGCTGTCCTTTGGAAACTTTAAACTTGAATTGCCATAAACTACATAGTTCATTCAATTAATTATATTTACAATAATCACTCTGAATCCTGCTGTACCGCATGAACACAGTTTTATTGTACTAATTACAATTCAGACTTCATCATTCATGTAACCAAAATTTCATTCAGACTAAAAATCTGAAGTTGAGCTCAAATCAATCTGGTTATCTGATGGATACCGTACAAAAGAGTTTCGTCGTCATCAAGTACTTTTAAGTGTCTCGACACCGGGAATTCCACTACACTTCATCACTGCTTATGCAATATGCTTCAATAAATCTGATTATCCTCTTGAGGTGATCCATGTGTCACCTACAAGCCACATAACTATTAACTGCTGCCACTACCATTCATGACCTGAAGATTGTAACTTATAACCTCCTTGCAAGCCACTTTCATAGATGAACTTATACGTTTTACTTTTTCTCATGTGCTTAATACTGCCTTCATTCATTGCTATTACCTATCTTCGTTGATGCTAATTGACCTCTGATCGAGCCCAATTCATCCTTACCTTGTCCACGTCATCTGGTTCGTAACCAATTTCGTCGACGGTTACGAACACTTTTTCTCCCTTCTTGTTCTGGAGCTTTGCTGCATCTTTCTTCTCCTTTTCCTGTCTCACCTCAAAACTCTGCAACAAGAAAACAAAAGAAAAAAAATCAAAGGGCCTGTAATTTAAATGTACAATTAAATTTAATTGGACAATTCAACAACAAAAAATCGAAGTAAAATATTCTTGCTAATGTTACTGTCAATAACAAAGTGGTTTTCATCTACCATTTTATTTTTGGTGATTCTCACTTATGTCTTAAATCAAAATGGGTACAGCAGGAAGTATTAAAGACAGTGTATGCATAACACTGCGATACGCAGCATGTCGTGGAAACCAAAGGATGGCACATTTTTAATTTGTTGTCTCAAGAACTTCTCGTCAGGCGATTAGTCTTGCAGTTGCGTGAAAGATTTTTTACGCTTATTTTGTGATTGATTCCACACGTCTCATCATTGGCCGATAATTGGACAGTGAATTTGCATAAAAATGCAAGTGCTGAGATAATGACAGCGGTGACCTCTGACTTCATCAGTCTTCATCTCAGTTCATCATCCTGTGCTCCTCCCCGACAGATTACAGAAGGAGGTTAGAATGAATACGTTCAGTGATGTCATATATTCCTCATACCGACTGGACACCGGTTCTGACTTACACCCACACATTTAATATGTTTGGCAATTGAGTCATTAACGTTGTAACACAGAAGTTATGTTTCTCAGAAGACAAGCAATGTTCAATGTTCTTTGAAGGCAAAGTATTCCGTACTGCCTGGTTGACAGTAGGGTTGGGCTGTACCAGCAAGAACCTATACCGATGCTTTTCCCCGCCCCAGTACTGGTATCGGTACTAGTACCAGTATCTTCCTCCGTGCGCATATGCATTTCTGAATATTAACTTGTATCCAAAATCACCCATCTACCTTCAATTTTTAGCATAAGTTGAAGTAAAATTATTCATGTTCTTAAACTTGTTCTCATTTCTTATGCACACTTGATTTTTTCTATGTTATAAGGAAAGAAATGTTGACATGTTTCCACGAGATTATACCTTCCACCTATCCTACATTCAATATCAATTGGAAAAATATAAGCTTAGGCCAGCAAATACAGTCTGCAAAGTGACTTGGATTGGGTAAAGTAGCTTGCATTTCTAAAATTACTGTGAATGTTTACACATAAAAGCAGAGAAGTCCTGAGAAACAAATTTTAGCATTATATTGATGTACAGCATCTATCAGGCGGTTTTGTGAGAAGTTGAAGAAATTACGAAGTTGAAGAAATTATTAAGTTGACAAAACAATCCTAGCACCTAAAAGTAGCTTAAAATGTATTGGTTTACATAAGCATACTGCCAATTTCGGATTATAAATAAATTTGGTATTAGTTTACCCATTTCTATGTGGTGTTGAAGTACTGTAATTTGTGAGGATACTACTATTTTTTTTTTTATATCATGCACCTACCAAATTAATTCTAGACTGTTTGTGCCAAAAAACATTTGTTAGACGCATACCAGGGATCTTTCTGACACACGTCATATTACCAGGAACAGGTGTTTTGGATTTTAGAAAGCCAGAAAGTACATGTTACTGTATATCCTGCAGACCAATGTTGTTTAGTTTTGAAGTATTATGCATAAAATAGCCTAATGTTAAGATTATTTAGCCAATGTTATTTGTGTCATGCTCAGAGAATGGTTGTCGGCTACAACAAAACAGATCTTTAAGGATTCTTGTCTAGAATTCTATAGAATTTCTTGTTGACAGCATCATATTTTAGACAATTTTAAGATTAGAAATGTGAGAATCAGCAGTACATTTCAAGGATAATAATTGTTAATTTTTTGGACCAGTACCAGTTCCAAGAAAAAGTCAGTACCAGACAGATTTGTAAAGGTACTGGGCAGCACTGGTAGTAGTAATTGAAAGTTTAAAGTGGTACCAAGTACAACTGGTTCCCAAAATACCAGTACCAATGTACCTGAATACCACCCAAACCTAGTTGACACTCCCATTTCAGTGTGTTCTTTATTTTGTTTACTATGGCTGTAATAATGTTCGGCAAATGATCATGATTTGGTAGACTGTGATGCTAATTGGGGCAAATTTCATTCCACATCAACCACCCCTCTGCTGGCTTATCTTTTACCCATTCTGATGATTAAATCTCATCAAAGTGATGCACTAACACCAGAATTACATGTACCATTGCTTTCATGTTACTTGAAGATAATTCATGGTGCAACCTGGTGCTACCTTATCTGGGGGGATGCTTAAACCTTCACTTACCATTTTATGATTGATGGAGTTGCAATGGTTCAGTAATGCAGAAAGTGACTTGAAGGTCTTGTTGCAAACTGTGCATTTTCTCTCCGTCTCTTTCATTGCGTCCTATATGGAAACAAAACAAAAACAAAGGTTTTGTAACTGCTGACATGTTGTTCCTCGTCTCTAAGGACGAGAGCAAGCAACACTGCTGAATCTTCATATTCCTGATTTAGATGTGTTTTGTTCTCGTCTACGGGACGTTCCGTTGTTCTGAAGCCTTATGTTACACGAACCATGCAGGCAGCACGGATCCAAAACGCAGACCAAATTTTTGAATCCAGGATTCTTTCACTTTTTAGGGAATCCAATTTTTCATGACTTTTCCAGGACGGTATTTAGAATTCCCACGACCTCCCTCCTTGCAGTAATTTTTCAACTATCATAGCAAAAGTCAAAGCCATGTGTGGTGAAGAGAAACGCAAATTTTAATATTACCTTGAAGAATACTTCCAGTGAGAATGGGAATAGGTGTCACGACGGAGAACACATTTTGATATTTGGAATAAGAATGAAACAATGTCATTTGGGAATCTTTTCCATGATTTTTTTTAGGACTTAACACATTTTCTCTGCATTTCAAAATTTTTCCAGGCCTTGCAATAATTTTCAAATTTTTCATTGTGATTTTAATAGGTTTTCATGATTGTGGAAACCCTGCGCATCACTAACAATCAAGAAACACTTACTGCAATCCGATAGATCAAGACAAAGAACTTTATAAAGAGGGACAAAATAATGTGAAGAAATTGATTAGGTGTTTTGCTTTATGTGTGAATTGGTTTAGCATTCAACCTACAGAATTTTGATTAGAAGATACATTACACAAACATCGCAGTGTGAATAAGTTGAATATCTCATTAAATTTATTTTTTTTCACTCATTAAGTTTTGTGCAATGTTAAAGAACCAAAATACTTTAACTGATGTCTAAATGATGAAAAATATACATGCAACTATAGAAATTTCACTTAATTCAAATTTAATAGTCGTTTGATAACACCAGCTTACCAAGAAATAGTTTTCACTGAGCAAAGAGGTGAATTCCAAGTACCAAGCAAGTAAAACAAACTTTTTGGCCATGGAAAGTGAATTTTTAATAAACATCAAAACAATACCTGATGCTCTGCACTTTTATTGTGCTCCTCTCGACTGCAGAAGATATAGGTGGTGCAGATGTCGCAAAAGTACGTTTCCTGAGTTGTCTTCTTGGAGGAAGGGTGATGATACTCAAAGCTGACGAGGAAGGCAAACGGATCCTTTACTTTCACAGTGACACAAATGCAGCGGTTTGAATACCATAATGCAACATACGGTACATGACAAAAGATAAGAAATTGTTTAACTTCACGGGCACCAAACATCTGGTCCTCACTAGGCCTACATATGGTAAAAATATAAGCTAAGAACGTAAAACAACCAAGAATTTAATTTGTATCATTACCAACGTGATTCAGGAATTTAATTTGTATCATTACCAACATGAAATTCAGGCGACGATAATCACTTTCATTGCACCAGTTAGTGCTCTTTTCATATTGGTTTACTGAAAGTCATTTCTTAACTTTGTCTGCTTTCTTCTTCTTAACTTGTGATCGCAACAGAGGATGTGACTCTTTACTAGTGAAATAGGGCTGGATTTGAAGTCTGTTCTTGTAAGCCATATTGTACGCAAGTCTAGCTGTATGAATGTTTAACACACAAAGACGAATATATAGCAAATCCTGAATGTAATGTACTGGCATCTGATTCTGAAAAAAAAATGAATAATTTACTACCAGAGCTACAGAAAGCCTGTTCAAAAAGTTGTTACCTTTAATAGCCTCCACCACCAAAAAAAAATAGGCTTTCTGTAATCATTGTAGTGCACACCAGGCAGTTATCTCTACAGTCAACACATGTTTTCATATCAGAATTTCCTCTTCCTACAGTAACCCCTTGTAAACAGGCACCCCACCCACAACATCCCCACCTTAGTTCTTGCACAATTATTGCGAGGTAGGTACTAGGTCATGAAGAGAGCCAAAGAGGCAGCCTTACGTGCTAAAACTGGTCATCTTTGAACATCTGGAAGAAATCTGCATGAGGCATCATTTCAATCTCTGTGAGTTCAATATTCTCATAGAGTCTCAATATTTTCATACATCAATTTTCATCAAAGCCATTTCTTTGTGAAGGCTATTTTTGGATTCATAACAAAGTGAATCAGACAGAGCTAAAAATATTGAACCGATATTTCCGTCCATTGCGGCAATTCCTGTTTGTTTTGTCGTCTCATTAACCTTTGGACAACGCAATGCACAGTTAATCTTCTTGTGAACAGCCACAATGATCTTAGCACAGATCTCATTAAGTTTTTCCATTTCATAAAATTGTAAATTCACCCCATCAAAATTCCTTAAATTTTTCTACAATCTGTCTCAAACCCTCGGCCACCCGCAATGTTACATCCTACAGCAAAGATCGGCAAACACTAATTAATCTTGAAGTGAGCGATATTTTTAGTTTGAGGGAAGGAACAAGAAGCTTCCTGCTGTTTAAAGGAACACACTTTTGCAATTCTATACTTTCCCAGGACTGGATGCAAAACAGTCACTGTTAATGAAATATTTAAACTTCAAGATTGTTGTTTCAAAGAAAACATGTCTAAAATGATTAAATGTCCTAAATTATTACAATAAATACTGTATATTATCAGCAGCACTCAATAAGATAGGAGTGAGACAAGTGATTAAGGAAAAAACAGGAATACTGCTGAGCATAGAAATTTGTGGCGTCGTACAAAAGGGTGAGAAAATGCTCTTTTCGTGAGTGGTCACACATGGGAATAGAAACGGACAAAAGACCAGCAGCAACACCTTGTGCAATAAGAAATGCAGGTAGAATTCACTATAAGCAAGCACATAACGGACAAAAGAAAAGAGAGTAAAATTAGGAAAATCAAAATGCAAATCTTCAGACAGAGCTATGTTTCATTTTCTCAAGTACTTAGAAATGGTATCTGATTGTTATTTATGCTACATAAGTATTGCCTATTATCATTACCATTAATGAAAACAAGAAAGCAAGAAAATAGCATTGCTTCCATTTCTTCGTTATCCCACTTTTCATGAAATAACCTTTATATTTTCTAACAATCACTTCAAATTTACGCTTCCTTTCCATCATTTGCAACAACATTACAGTTCAGATCTCCCTTTAAAGTGACAACCAAAGAAAAAAAAAAAATCCCCCTCTTTGCCCCTAACATGTTTGTTTACTGCCATTAAAAAATATTGAGTTCACAGGAGTATATCCTGGACAGTCACTGCAGATGTACTGTAGTCTGTACGTATTTTTTGTGACAATAATAAATCAGGCCTTACTTTTACAATGTATTTAGTATAGATTGAGACATGAAGAAAACTGAAACCACCTCTGATTCATATACTTACAGTGTATAGAAACAACTTCCAAATTAAACTGAATGAACCACTGAGATCAATACAACTAATGGCAAACATACGAAACTTCCCTGGCCTGACGTTAGAAAGTCTCAAATGTGGGTTGTAAAACTGTCAAGATGCAACGTTAATGGGACAATCTGAAGTCTTAGATGTGAGTTGCAAGACTTAACCAAGATGCCACAGTATTAAAGAGGCCACTCAGGAGCCTAAGAACTCGGTAGCAGAATTTTGGGGGGCTTTGTCAAGATAGAACTGTAGTATGTTAAGACGCCACTCTGAAGTCTCAGAAGCGGGTCGCTAAACTTTGTCAAAAGAGGTGAGTTAACAGGACACTTTGTTTGCCAACACTCAAGGTTACGTTAAGGTAATGCAAATATCAAACTGAGGAGGAGATGCGCTGTATGCATTCAAAGGCTCTTTACAGTGATCACAAGTGCAACACACAAACATCAAGTCATAATTTCCCTCTAAGAACAGTGTGCAAACAGGGCCACAAACTCACACATTGAGTAACATGTGACTATCACAAATACAATCCCTTAATGAACGCTTTGGACCAAGACCTTTTTTCTCAATGAAACATTCCTGAGTTAGCTCACATAGCAACAGGTGGGTTGCAGAAACCAGAAAGCAAAAAGGCATTGTGGTTTTGATGATTCAATTATGAGCATTGTAAATATGGCATATTGCATTTAGGTGAAGATATGTTGACTCCCAAATGACCTTTGACCTCTACCAAAACCAATAGACTTCTTGTGATCAATAAGGTACAACTACATACCAAATATGAGATCTGGCCACGTTTTCCTTCTTGAGATATTGGGTTTACAGGGTTTTCACAATTTGACTCCTGTTGACCTTGACCAAAAACAATAGGCTTCTTATACTCAATAAGGAAACCATAGCAAGTAACAGATTGCAAATCTGAAATATTTCATCACACATACTTGTCAAATTCCTTCAGAAAGCAACTATTTTCTGCAATTAATTAGAATGTGTTTTGTTTCTTACATTATTCTTTGTTTGCTTATAGAATATTTAATTTAGATTTCAAAAATACATCTTTTAAACTTTGACTTTTTATTCAACTACTAGGTCTGTACTTTAGCAGGAAAAGCGATTTCTGCTCACCCACGACGGATTCTGTCGACGTGTCCTTCAGCTCTGAGATTTTTCAGAGCTTCTGCCGTCTTGGCTTCAGCCACCTCCATGATGTGGCTCATCATAGCCTGGTGGCGTTTACCCATCATATGCTGATGGTAGTTCTGAGAAGAAAAAACAAAATAAAGCTAAAACAAGAGGGCAATCCACGGAGTTGCGTATCTCATCGCCAACATAACATGCATTGATTTCAATACAGGGCATGCACATAGGGATTTGTCATAGTTTACTGCAACCACATCTCACAGAGACCTAGTTCGGGGGAACTGGTTGTAAATGAAAGGGAAGTATACTTCAAGCATAAAATGGTGGTAAGAAGAGTTGAACATCTCAATACTGATATCTAAGTAAGGTAGCAAACTTAAGGTTATAGCCTGGTGCTACTAAGCTCAAGTAAGGATAGCAATATCGGCTCAAAAGTATCTGTGCATATTACGCTACATAATACAATTATAACATTGGATTATTCCATGTAGGTTAGGCTTAGTGGTTAGAGTTAGGGGCAGGATATAAGAGTATCTCTCTAGGCTCCATGGGTTATTTGCACATTAGTCTCCTATTTACCTGTGCAGGACCTGGTTCTGCTAAAATTATTGTTTGACTTAAAAATAATGTTCTCATAATTGGCAGAGATGTTGAAAGACATTATCCACAGAGGCCAGTTTGGCTAAAGTTAAAAAGGTGGTGTCTATTGACCCTGATGCTGGCTCTTAAGTTTTTTACCAAACAATCATACAATTTCACCAGTTTACTGTAAGAGTGATATACTGTATCTTCATTATTGTGTTCACAGGAACGACCTTGCATATAATGCTTAATTAGCTCTCAAGATATGGTAGAAATCCAAATTTTGGGGCAAATTGGCTTTTTTCCTCAAAAGTCAGCAAATTTCACTGGATTTACCTTTAGAGTAATATTATGTTAAACAGTATGTGTTCTACGGGAAGTCCTTACAAAGCCTTAAGTTAATTGGTCTGATAGTTCTCAAGATATGGTGGAAATCCAAATTTTACCTTTACAATAATATTATGTTAAACAGTATGTGTTCTCAGGGAAGTCCTAACAACGCCTTAAAAAAAGTAAATGGGTCTCATAGTTCTCAAGATATGCTGGAAATACAAATTTTGGGGCAAAATTGGCTTTTTTTCTCAAAAATTAGCAAATTTCACTCTCTTCACTACAAAAGTGATATACCTTGAATATTTCAATCTCAGGCAAGTTTTTGCTAAATTTTGCATTAAATGCTCAAATACTTGTCAAGATATGCTGGAAATACCAATTTTGGGGCAAAATTGGCTTCTTTTTCTCAAAAAGCAAATTTGACTCAATTTACCATACAACTAATACATCTTGGACATATTGGCATCATGCACAACCATACCAAGTTTCAACTAAATCGCTCATATGATTTTCAAACTATTCTGGAAAAACCACAATTTGGACAGGTCCGGACGCACACACACACTCACACACGCATACATATTGGCACGGACACGTTTTCATTTATACCACCCAACAGGACCCTCCTCTACCCATGGTCACTCTACCATGGGGTACCCCTGGGGTGTCGCTACTCATCCACTCCAAGCGTTTCCATGGCAACCGTTCTCTCATGGGTGCACAGTACAATATAAAGCTCCACTAGCCAAGTAACTACAATATCTCATCTTAGCCCCTATAGGGCGATGAGATAAAAATCCTAAAAGGCGGGTGCCTGGGACTACCAATTCCAGTGTTGTGTCTTCCAAACTGTGTCACTAAAAAGCCAGTCGGGCTCCAACATTGTCAAGTATAGTGGTCCACTGGTCTAATACTTTGTGTGGCAAACTTATCCCTCAACATCAACTACAAATGGTGCCTGCCTACTACAAACTTTTGTAAGCCGGGTTAAAGCTAAAACCCCTTTTCTTTAACATGGCATGTTCAGCGATACAATTACAGTACCAGTTCGTTTCTAAATGTCCACATTTGGACTGACCTACTTTTACAGTAGGGATTCATGTATAAATTATCCCTCCTGTTCAGAATTTGCAAGAAACTAAAATGCAAATCTGGTTTCTGATGTCTCCCAATGTCAATGGGCCCACAGCCTTGGTCTTTCTGGTCTTAAATTGTTTCCATCCATTCTATCTGGCTTCACTTGACATTTCAAGAAAAGTGCTAAAATGTGTTTAAATGATTCAGTTATCCCACGCATGGAAAATGACGTAAAAGACAACATTGCACGAAGCATCCAATTCAATTTTATTTTGAATTACACTTGAAATGGAAACTTGGAATAGTAAAGATATTTGAATGAAAAATAAATTTCATAATGGTAAAAACACTCAAATGTATAAACTTTCCTGCAGCTTCAACCAGGAGTGCATGGCGAATGGAGCGCTGGTTGGAATGATGTGTTACTTTCATGATGTGATGCATTCACTGCCATGAGGTTGGTGAGTCATAAAGAGTGCAAAAATTAAACAACCAAACAAGACAACTCACCATGACTTCATGACATTTCACATTGCATACGTTGCAAATCCACTCCAAGGACGATGACATCTTTGGTCTCATGTGATTGAGCATTTCTTTAAATGGTTGAATGTCACCGCTGGTGGGAATCTGCGTAAAATTAAAAATAAAATCATAAAAACCACACAAAAGCAAAGGACAGAAAACTGAGCAGAATTTCAATAAACATGTGCGAACTACCAGGTTTCTCATCCTAAAACAAGAGAGAGGAACAGATCACAGTACTTTTGTCCGATTTCTGTCCCTTCTTAATCAGACATACAGAACTGAAGTACTGTAAGAGTGCAAATAGAAATGGGCAACACACCCAAATCATCAGAGGTGACAAATATAACTGCCTGCCAAAATTGTAAGTACAACTGCAGTCCTGCAAATGTGAGATTTTCAAAGAATTTGCTAGGGGTAAACTCAAAGACTGCATGCAAACTTCTCTCACAAAATTTTTCAACTGGCCTGAACTGGAATTTCAGCCACAGGCTGTACACATGGAAATTAAAAGTGATTTTGTAATGTCAGGTTTAGCAATGGAGTAGACCACAGACCACAGAACTCTTTCAGGGAACAGCAAATCATATAGTTCTATTGTTCACTTACAAGTACAGTTTACTACCACAGAAATTTTTGTAATCAGTTTTGGTTCATTTAATTCAGATTATCCAAGGTGATGATTAAATAATACTGAACTGTACAAAACAGGAACTCTGACTTTGCATCCATTTTAACAGGAGAGTGCAAAGTCACTGGGGATTTGTGTGGGTATCAAAAAATTACAATGAGCTTGCATTTCAGGGACATCTAAGCCATAGCCTGTGCATGGCATGGGTAGTTGATAGAATGTTCAAAAGTGTGAGAGCCAGAGGAACAGATCACACTTTACAGGTTGACAGAGTAGCAAAGCAGAGTGGCTGATTTTGTTTGGCAAGTAAATTATTTGCACTGAAGGCTCACGTATGTGACATTAGTTGGCCTGCAGAGGTTTGTCGCCCCTAATCCCAGACATTTATGATAAGTGAAACATGAATAGCCTCTGAAGTTCACTGTAGAAGTTGCATGCAAATGTGTGCAGTACATAGGTAAGTCATGAATATTCAAACTGATATAGTGAAATGTAATCAATGCGTAATTGCAAGGGAATTAAAAGACTTGGAGTATACACAGTTTCATATGATGCAGTGTAACTATGCACCAGGCATGTGTGCAAAGGTTACATGTTTATGTTGTTCTTGTGAGTAGACACTTCAAGGGATTGAGATCACGCTTAATGTCATGATTTTGTGTCACCATTACCTATTCTAGTCATCAGTGAGTAAAACCAAGTCCAACAGACATTACCAGAATCCAGAGTATTCTGTTGAATGACAGGTAATCTGGGATTTGAAGGTAACAAGATTACTTGTTGCCTAGCAACTGATTCATGGTCTGGCCATGTGGGACTGTCCGAGTTAGACAAAGCCCACCAGCTTCGAGACACTACATTAGTTTGGTTACATACCTCAATCTTATCTGTGGCCTGTTTTTTCTGAGGTGGATCGATAACATCACGACTTTCGTTATCCTGATGGATCCTGACCTGCAGTTCCCCTTCGCTGTGCTTCCGTTTCACTGGTACCTCTTGTGGCATGTCGTCGTCTTCTGTGGGGTGAAGTGGGTCATACAGATCCTTCTTGGAACTGTCTTCCTTTGACTGGGATGAGTCAAACGCACCCTCCTTCAGCCAAGGGGGTGTCTTAGGACCGGGGGATGTCTTGGGACCTGGGGATGTTTTGGGACCAAGGGTCGCTTTACCTTGTTCTTTTCCACTCTGCCTTTTGCTATTGTTATTCTGCTGCTTTAATCTGTTCTGTCTTTGAGCATTATTTGAGCCTTTGTTTGCATTTCTGTTGGAGTCCCTCTGATTTTGGTTTCCCCTTCTCCTTTGCCCACGTTTATTTCTGCCCTGGCGGTTTTGGTTCTGACCTTGATTTTGGCCTCCTTTTGAGTTATTATTTCCTCTGCTCATAAAAGGAGGCAAACATAAATAATTAATAATATCAGAGAGTGGAATTCAATAATGCTACCACTTCATATTTACCCAAGTTATTTTACACATTTATATTTCATATCAAGTATGTTTTTTATAAAAATTTATTTACACAACAAACTAAAAGATGCAATGTGCAATGTTAATACAAAAATGGAAGGATCGCACAGGTATCGAGTGTGCAGATGAATGAACCATGTCAATGTTGTAAATATGTGGCAAATATACAAGTGTAAAATGATAGTCAATTAAAAAATAACATATCTAAGCAGTATTTCACAAGAGACAGTTTGTCAAAGACAATCTTTGCATTTCAATTGAAAGGATTTTCTAGTTTTTTTCCCATCAAGAATCTGTAATGACTTGCCTCTATTTGGGAGAGAGCTTCACAGCTAGGACCTATTTACTTCTTTACATTGACTTGAGGTATTTTTTAAAGGCCAGTTAGGCACCAAGTACAGTGGTACAGAAAGTTACAGTACTGTAATAATGTGACAAAGTGGCTATTTTAGAAGGTACAAATCAGAGGGCACATTGCACAGCACTTACTTGGACTGCTGGGCCAGCATGGCCTGTTGTAGTCTGACCTTTTCCATCAGGGCATCATCCAGTCCATCGCTGATATCACCCAGCAGTCCCTTCTTCATATTGCTAGATGGGGCGACTTTGGGCATTGTCAGGAGGCTCGGAATTTCTTGCCGTGGCGGTTGTATCCTTGCGTCCTTGAAGGCCATTTCTTGCTCCAAGGCTGCCTCCCTCTCCCGCAGTAGCTCCATCTCTCTCATCCGCTGGAAGTCCTGGTTTTGGCTCATGGCTGCTCTCTGTGCCCGGTCCAACTGACGCCGTTTCTCATTTGCTGCATAATCTTGTTGAATCTTTATTTCTCTCTCACGTATGATCTCTTGCTGCCTCTGGATTTCCCGTTCCCTCTGCTCTCTCTCCAGCTGCAAGCGCAAGCGCTCCCGCTCTTGTTCCATCTGTCTCTTACGCTCCCTCTCTTGTTCCGCTTGTCTCTGAAGTTCACGCTCCCTCTCCAGTTCAACCTCTCGTTGTCTTTCCCTCTCCATCTCCCTTTGCAACTCCAGCTCTCTTTGGCGTTCAGCTTCTCTCTGTCTTTCCAGCTCTCTCTTTCTCTGGAGTTCCAACTCACGCTCTTCTTCCTCTTTCTGTCTTCGCAGATTTTCTCTCTCCATCTCCAACTCTCTCTGTAGTTCTGCCCTCCTCTGAAGGTCAGCTTTCCTTTGTCTCTCCCTTTCTTGGCGTTCTAGTTCCATTGACCTGTTTTGCTCTCTGCCTCCCAAGTTGGGCTGGAACTTAGGTCCAGGCGTTACATATAGACTATCGTCGTCTATTAGGACCCTTTTGCCACTGCTGAAATCCAAGTGACGTTCCCTCTCTCTGTACATCTCAGAGGAAGTTTCTTGCATCACAGGGCGGTGAAGTGACTGTTGTCCTCTTGGCTGGGGTGAAAAATGATGTACAGATTCCCTTTCCGTGAACGAACGGTTTGGAGATGACAACAACGGGGGCCTGAAGTCAGGTTCTCCCAGAAGGGAGGACCGTTCCGGATTGTTGAGGAGGGGTACTCCTGGGTGATGTCGATGTCCTTGATGTCTCATACTTGGTTCTTCATTATGGATGATTCCTGACTCTCTCACTGGGACCCGCCCATGTTCTGGTCTGTCCACAGGTGGCATGTCCAAGAGACTTGGAATGGAGTTTGGTGGATATCGTCCATACATGGTGATAGAGGTTCAGCCCCTGAAATTATTTAAGATGGGAAATTTAAGCATGGTGCGGAATGTCCAGTTACTTGCTGAAAGAATGTGGTATAAACCTCTCATCTGAAATTCATCATCAAAGGAAATTCTTCAGGGCATCAAGGAAGACGAAAAGATGTTTTTATTTTTTTATAAAAAAAAACAAGGGACTAATCGTTCACAATTCCTTTGTAAATTTATGGTGATTTCAATTGAAATGCCCTATAAAAGAGGCAGTACTGTATACAAATTTCTGAAGCCAAACCAATCACAAACCCACAAATGCACTACACTCACTGCCTCACAAATCGTGGAAGTGTTCATGGATGTACACTCTCATATGAAAATTTCTTTTTCAATTTCTTTTCAATTTTAAATTTCTTTAATCTTTTCAACTTTATACATAAAAAGTACTGCTCATGTGACTTCCTTGAAGGGTACAATGCATCAACATGTACAGTACCCTCATTAAAAGTTGAAGTTAGAATGTACAAAAGTATCTCGTGAAAGGAACACAAAAGATCGCGTAATACAATCATATCCTAACATGTTAGGTGTGTAGCTACGTAATAGCCTAACCACCAAGCCAATTGCTTGTTTCTTCAAAGTGAGCAATCACATATTTGTTATTTGTGGAGCACTTTATTTAGTTTAAGAAAAAAATAAGAGATACTTTATTGGTTTGCCTATTGATCCCAGTGTATTTTAACAGTAAGATTCAAGGTGTAAATTTGAAGAAAGATGGCTTCATTCTGGTTGTGTTCGTGTACTACTGTATGGAAGGGGGACACCATCTATCAGCTTCACCTCGAGTCTCGGTGTGTTAGTGCCATTTGCATTCTCTGCTTTCTATTCACATTCCCACATGTTTGTTAGAGTAGGCATTTTAATTATTACCAGGAATTTGACCACAGACCCAATCCCACACTATCAAAAAATTTTACTGCAAACATTTATTGGCGAAATGCCAAGAAGTTTAGCCATTGGCAACAAAAAGGTGTTTTGATGGTTGCAGCTGGGCTGCTGGAGGTTACACTGTGTAACATATGTGCCACGTTTCACCTCATGCTTAACTGTTGGTTTCTTGATTTTGAATGTTAAGTTCATGTTCAGGAATCAAGGTCATGTTCAAGTTCATGTTAAGTGACCAGATCAACTCAAAAGGGTTACTAGCCCCCTTTGAATATTTACACCAAACTGCATTTTTTTTTGCCTGGTGAGCTGGTAGTTTCCTTCATGAACAATACATTGGCTGTAAAAAATAATGGACCGGGATGGTGGGGTAGGGAGTTATGCACTAATGCGACGACAACGGTGAAAATCCAAGGCCAGATAAATGACAGTTTATACTCAAACATCACTAATGCAATAGTGTCAAGAACAATCATAACACACATTTAACTTTACAGACATGAATTAAGTTACAGCTTTTAACTCCAGGGGTTATTGTAGTAATTTTATTTTTCTTTTATGCAGCATACACATGAATCCATTGCTTTGATTACACATGTGGAGGAATTTTAGACAGGCTGTGGGAGGGACTAGAAGCAGTTGGGAAAATTGAAACGGTCTGGGGTGATGAGTTTTTGTCTCTAAGAAGTCTATTGGTTAACACTAGCCACAATCTGCACGGGTCGTCTGTGGGTCGTTGTGGCATGAATGTATAAAACTTCGGGCATCTACAGTAACATAAAACGTTAGAATTTTCTAACTGCTGGAAATTCAAAATCCCTGTGAATAATCTTGTTTTAGCAAGTCTAAAGTTCCATATGCTAGTAGTTTGACCGAATCTGGTAGAAATTGTTAGTCGAAATCTGTTATTTTATCCAACATTAACTTGAGTTAACGATACGATGTAAAACTGCCAAACTTGGCACACCCACTAACATTAGCATGAACATCATTACACGAATAGTGTCCTTTTAACAAATCTCACGTGCAAACCTACAGCAACTACACGTGTACAAGCCAGCAATAAAAACGGTCATGAAAGGTTCCACTGAGGGGTCAAAATGATAATTTGGAAATAGGCTATGTAACATTTGTCGGCAACTGCAAATAGGACGCTTTAGGACTAGGCCTAGCCCAACTCTCCTGTGCAAATGCAGCACCGTTAAGTTGACTAACCAGACAAGGGCGATCAAACAAATGGTGTCTCAGCTTACTTTACTTTTAAGTTATTCCACGGTACGGTAGTCAAAACGTTGTCCATCTGCTTAGTCGTAGCATTTTCGGGCTTATTAGACGGGCGCGCGAAGTTTGGCAGTGCGCGAAGTTTGGTCTATGTACTATACTTAGGCTAGGGCCTATACATCCGACATTACCACTAAAGCTATGTTCAGTTTACTAGTACAACGCTTGGACGACCATACCTCATTAGAGCGACACTAGATTCCGTGCCCCACAGCACTGAGACTGTGAAGTAAAAACGTAACGTTAGGCTAGACCTCAAGTGAATCGAGCCTAATTGAAAACTAAGGTCTGGATATTGACAATTCTAGCATGTTTGGGGTTCAACTTATTAACAGAGAGTCATTAGAATGATATACCAGCCATAATTTACCTTTCGAAAAATGCAACAAAAACCAAACAACGAATAATGCAAGCTGGGGTACAGTACTTCGGAAAGCGTATATGTAGTGCTCGCGTGGATATAAAGTGCAGTGTTACTGTTAGATATGGTATCCCATGCGTATGTCAGGGGTCAATTACGTTTTACACTTACAACAGTACGACATCACATACAACTACAATACATACTGACCGAAAGAAGACCTAAGGTCATAAAATTTGAGTAGGTCTGAGAGGACTTATAGAGGGGGAAGAATACTAGCAAAGACCTTCTATCATGTAAGTTAAATGAGAAAGGGTCAGAGCAGTAGGATTATTATTCTAAATTCGTATCGGAAGGACAATGTCCAGATATGCAGATGTGCTCTAAACAAGTCGAATACCCAAACTTAGAGTCTGAAACGTTGATGCAAGAATAACCGGTGTCAAGGGCACTCCCAGGTAACATGCCAATATGGGCCCCATATAGCCCCATACCGACAAACATATGGGCCCCACATATCTTTGCAACCTAAGATCTGTCAGGGACCTATTTTGCCAGTGGCCCATATGGATCCCTTACAGATCTTGGGTGCAAAATCATATAGACCCCATATAGATTCACCTATATTGGGCCCATGTGTTACCTGGCCCAAATGTTACCTGGGTTAATTCCTATAATATTTAAAGCGCATTCTTAAATATCACGAAAGGCAAGTTGTTCATAAAGGCATTATTAATAAACGAATTCTAAACAATGCATTCTTAGCTTGTGCTAACCATTCTGTGGTGGGGTGCACCGGGAGCACGCCCCCCCCCCCTCACTTTTCGATGGCCACTGACTTTTTTTTTGCCAAAATGAGCAAACTAGATATAAAATAACATACCAAGTTTAAAGGGAATAAGCACCCCCTAATGATTCTCAGTGGTGCATCAGCTAAATCTTAAAATTCTCCTCGTTAATTGACACCTTAATAATCTTTCAGGATATTTCAAACTAGTACAAAGTCAGAGTAAACAAATAATTTGCATTAATTAAGTAATTCAGTAACAATGTTCACTTGATGCCAAAGAGCTATCCGTGAATTAGGATAGGGGACTATGATACTAATACAAGTTTGGGTGACGGCATTTTCCCTTTAAGGGCAAAGGAGGGCAAAATCCACATAAGATGCCTTGTAATCCAGACTCCCTAATAAACCCATACGACTTTGCACACAAGATCTGCAAGGAGCCCATATGGACCATCCCAGATATAACCAGTGACCCATTACGGGATAGTCTTGGAGTCCATATGGGACAATTGCCCACTTGGACCCCAGAACTACCACATATGAGTTATATGGGGCCCATGTTGCCAGTGCTGAAATATGCCAGCCGGGTAACCAAATTGAAACTTTACAAAGCCCAGCATAATCAGATTCTGCCACAGTCACAATAAAACTTAATGTTGCCCTTGAAGCTATATTTATACTTAAGTGGAACCCAATAGGGCAGACTATCAGACTATACATATTGACTACGCTTTGAGAGAGCTTAACTTTCTCACATCAAGCCTAGAGAAGCATTTCACTAGCTTATTCGTACAATTGCTACGAACACGGGAATAAGTACAAACCTCTAAAAGAGTACAACTAGACAGAGAATTCCTGCCAGACAGGAATTTGAAAACCTCCAACATACCCCCCTATCTCCCTCCCTGATCCTTCTTATCTCAAGAGTAGCAAGTACCAGACATTTAAGCGATTCTTATTGAGAGTATAGGGGAGCATCTGGCCCGGAACTAGACTCCTTAAAGTGATGTAAGCCAGTCACAATGGGAAAAACAAAAAAAAATGTCATCTGCAGCAGCAGAGCCCAACAGAAGATTTTTACTTTGTAACCCCTCCCCGAGGTATGAAAAACGGCATTTTCCGGATGCATGTGCACATCCTATTAAAAGTAATGTCTAAAATTTCGAATATGTAAGGGAAGATCAATATACAAAAAATCAAAGGAAATGTTTTCCAACTTGGGCCCCATATTCGTGAATCCATATGGGACCCATGTGATTTTGCACTCACGATTCATAAGGGGCCATATTGGCCAGCCCAGATAATCATATGACCCATATGGGATAGGTATGTGTCCATATGGGACAATTGCTCACGCGTGGAATGAAGAACTGACATATGGGTCAAATGAGTTACGTGGGCTGACCCATATAGGTCCCTTATAAATCTTGGGTGCAAAGTCATATGGGTCCCATATGTTCGACGATATGGGGCCCGTAATGGGCCCTATATCGTTTCACACTGTTCCGTGGGAAAACTCACAGCGGCAATTAATTCGTCAATAGCGCCACATACAGTAGTCTTATAACCTGCAGTGTGATATCGGAAGATCGATGGAAATACAGCTATGAGGGGGTTTCCCTTTCCTGGTTCTTGGAATTCCGGTATTGCCAGTGGCTCCAATATGTCCAAGTCTAATCGCAGTGTTGAAGCTTTAAAGTAAAGATACTATATTGTCGACGAGGAAGCGACTTGTCGAACTGAAGTTGACAGACGGACTGAAGTTGACAGCATGGGACGTATCTTCGTCCCTCTGTCGGCCTTGGGCAAACTGATAAGTAAATTTTTTTTTTTTTTTTTGTCAGTGCTTTAATCGAAGTTTAAAAGGTAAAAAATTAAGGATTTAAGAGATACCAGAAATCCACATGGTTTTTTTTTCTGACAATGCGTTAATCTGACGTCATAACCTGACTAATCCAAAACCGTATTCCCAGTAAAACGATATATAGGTGATTGTGTTACTTGTGCAGAATACAATTGTAGTAAAAACTAAAATATGTACGAACTCAAAGCAATTGTTAAAGTTGTAATGTTTGGTCAAATAGAATCAGTCGCTAGTTGTCCAGTGTAAACGTATTGATTTATTACACTGCAAAACTTCGAACTGGAGCATTGCAGTTTTTTAAGTTATAGCCAGTATGTAAAAGTAATAATAATAATAGCCTGTAATATGGCCAAAAAAAAATTAAAATTACGAACGACAGTATTGAATCTGATCTGATCTGAATCCAAAAGAGCGAACGCAATTTGGTAAGTAGAAATATTCTAGATAAGGCAATCTAAATTATTAACATTTTCAATAGATTGATGTTTTCTTATTGAATGAGAAATTACAGAAATTAGATCAGTCTTTCAAGGATGGGTATGATGTTGCTTGCGACACCCGGAGAGAAAAAGACGTAGGGCCTATCAGGTATTTTTTTTTTTGGGGGGGGGGGTTGAAAAGCCAACAATTTTCTTGTACACTCCTGGCCAACTGATGGAAACCACTGCTTGAATAGTCCTGCCCTGGAGGCGCGCACTCAAAGCCTAGCCCTCAGGTCAGACCTCCACACATGGATATTGGATCCTGATTACTAGTCTGGTATGTCCTATCAATGACGTATGGAAATATGTACAGCGCCCAGTCATTAGATCATGGGGGAAACTCTTCTAAGGATAGTGTACGTGATAGCTTAGCAATGCCAAATCTGCAAAATTTGCAGGGACCTATTTAAGACTTCACTTTAGGGAATAAAGTCTAAGCCCATGACCTAAGGTGTTACAGTTCGTTAATAAATTTCTTTCTTCCGCTGAGGCAGATGTTTACCCCCCCCCCCACGTCTCCCTTCTACATTAACACAAATACCACGTGATACCACACGAAACCCAGACTGTTGTTTGAATTGAGGAAACAGGGAGTCTCCTATGTCATATCTTTCATCATAACAGTGGATACTGGGGGGGGGGGGGGGGAACTCCCTACATTTTAATCATGGACCTGTGCCTTGTGATCTTGACCAAAGGTGGGGGTGTATATTTAGTTTTCGGTCGCTCCCAGCGTGTCCACTGGCAACACAGAATTGTTACAAATGACGTCATGATTCCGATACCATGATGTAAACACGAGATTTTCGATTCGTTCCAACAAGCTGTAGGCCTGTATTATTTAGTAGTGTATAAAAATACGTGTAATCCATACACACCGTTCATGAGTTAACAGAGAAACCATAATTAATCAAATTATTCGCATGTACACTGTACGTCTCGAGTGGCTCAGGTGTAATAAAGAACTTCGGTCTAAGGACATGCATTTTCATTTTAAAGTTCCTAAATCTAGAAGTGTGTATCCAAGAAAGGTGATGATCAACACGAGAAATGGAAAGGAAAAAAGTCAGACATTTCTGTCTCTCTTCGCTTCTCCCTCTCTCTCTCCACCTAATATTTACAAACGGCGTCGTTTCAGTCAAGCATGAATATAAGATAAAGAGAATCTATCACATTTATGAAATGTGTCAGGCGATGATAAAATAAGAAACGAAACAGTGAATGATTGAGAAAGTTAAGGGCGAAGCAAACCCAGTTAATTAACTTACACCAGATTCAAAGAAACGCTCACCAACTGTTAATAAATGTCGCAAATAATAAAGTGTTTCGTTCTCTGCATGCGGTAAAGAAGTTATCGGTTACACCTCGGTGATGTTGGCGCTGACATCTTACGCAAGCACAAAAACTAGACAATTATAAAACATGACATGGGAGAAGCTATGCATCCTGCTTCATTTTGTTTACAAACATTTTTATTCATACTGTCGACTGTAATAGCAATGTTTTGTTAGTGTACACGTTATTATACAATTTACGCGTAAGTTTGAGCAGGGAGCTTTGATAACAGCATCCCTGGTATAAGGCAGACTCCTGACTCTGGTTCGGACTTTGGTGTGTTTATTTTTCAAGTATGAATCCAAGTTTTACGAGAAAATTATGGCTAGGGTGCCTTACTCCTTGCCAAACTAAAACAGAACTATGGGCTTATATGTCTTCGCTCTGACTTTGAAATCAAATTTTAAGAACAAAACAGCGTGCTTACATACTCGCACCAGCACCGTGCCGTCAAAGATATAATATTCATGAATTACGGTATGTAGGGTAATGCACTGCCAATTACCAACGCGTCTTCCTTCGTTTGCAGGAAACCGCTGGAATGTCAACCCGTGCTTTTTGCCTCTCCGACTCGCACAGCCCACGGCTACTCAGTTAAGAACCAGTTACCTATCTATGACGGTCAGAAGTTATACAACGCAACCACGTGATGCGAAAGACCATTATCGATATACTCCACTCAGTTGTGCCTTATTGAATTACTGATACACGTTATAATTACACACAGTAGTTAAAAATTACCAAGGGTCTTAAGGGAGACATTTACTTAGATGTTTCGACATTTTCCTGGTATTCGTGTTACGATTGCTTTCGATGTGCTAGTTTTGGGACGTTTTCGAAATATTTTTTTTTTTCTGTGACATGAGTTTTGTTTCCATATTTCGAGATTTCAGGTGAAAACATGAAAATATCGAGAAAACACAGAACAATCGAAGGCTCGACATAGCAATTTAACAAGCACGATGCCAATCTCTTCAAAAATTTTAACGATCGTAATATTTTTAATGTAGACGTCCTTCAATATTTACAAAATAATTAACAATTAACCCCTTCCATGTAGTAGTTGCCATTCGTACCAAAACAGGACATCGTAGTGTACAAACTGACAGTGTGAAACAATGATCTCTTACTTCAATCTCTGCCTCATTTCATTCTTTTGCGGGATGATGACGTCGAGGTAGGGGACCATCCGAACTTGCTCTGTCGCAGAAAGACACAGTAGAACTTGCACTGTATATTAGTCAAGACCGTACGAAGGGGGAGTTCCAGGCAAGGAACATGTTTTCTGACTTATTTAAGCCATGATTTCAAACCATTTTTATTCATATTCTTGACGTTTTGAAATGGACTTTTCATGGGCAACATAATATGTTCAACTTCCCGTCCAACAGAATTTCTAACACTATGCATGCATACGAAGGGCGCAGCCATCACGATGTAACTGACCGTGATCTCTGTGGCTTGTAGCAGTGGAATTATTTGCGAAATGATGATGCCGAGGTAGGGGAACATCAAAACTTGCCCCGTCGCAGATAGACACAGTAGAACTTGCACTTTATAGTAGTCGAGACCACACCGTATCTTTGAACGTATACCAACACCGCCCTCACGAAAGTACACACCAGCACACACATACAACTTTACATTACATACAGACTCAGGACTCCACTTGAATATCCCCTTGTTGTTCCTTCCTGAACCCTTGCCTTAACAATACACTCCCTATTGTTGTTTTCCTGAGGACTTGAGAATTCAACAGAATTCTCTCGGAAGACCTGAAATTCTTTTGTTCAGGTCCTCGGAAAGAGGTGATGCATTACAGCCTTTAACAATCCTGCAGTTTGAGGAGCAAGCCAAGACTTATTTCCTCTCGTCAAAGCCTATCTAGAGATTTATCAGGTAATCGTTCGCCTTTGCTATCCTCCGTTGGTAAGTGATAAGTGGGTCGCAGGTGGGTTGGAGGTTCAGGTTTTTGATGCATTGATTTTTTTTTTTTTTTTGTAGCAGTCTTGATCTTGATCTTTTTGTTGCCTTCTTGTTTTTTATGTATTGATGTTTTTGCTTTCTTACAGTTCTTTGTAAAAAGGGAGTGCGTTCTCAACAACCCTTTGGTCTCATTACACTTAATTTCACTGTATCGATTTCGTCCTTACTATATCATTTACACATTTGCAAAAACGAGCTGCATGATGTACTGTTACGCGATGTAGAGAAACAAATAAATGAAATGAATCTCTAGTGTCATCTCAAATTTCTTTATTAAATTCTTCTGAGGTTACACATTTTAGTTGAGTTAAACACGCCAAATGTGTTAACGATTCACTGAGTTTCATCCAAACATGTAAGTCCCGCTCAACAAGATATACCTAAGTCAAACCCTACGTGCTAGTCTTTGCATCCGATACCCATTTTACCCTTTTTTAACCCATGTTACCTGACGGACGATGTCATGACCGGGGTTCTGAAATTGTGACCCGGATCCAAAATTTCACTGACGTACATTCTACATGTGACATAAAAAGTATTGCAGGTACCTTTTTTCTTAGAATTACACTTCATTTTTAGGCCCGTACCTAACATGGTGGTGTATTAACGTGCCTGAATTCACGAAGAACTCGTAGTCTAACGGGTTACATTTTCGGGTACTCGGATACCCGACCAACTGTGGATATTGCGTACCCTGGTCCATATTTTTTACCCCTGCAAACTTGGCCTACTACGTTTTTATGGTATACTTGGTATATCGAGAACAGCGAAGATTTAAAACACTCATTCCTGTAGTGGTGGATCCAGAGGGTGGACACCCATAAGAAAAAAGTTTAAAATGGGAGAAAGCAAAGAATAAGAAAGAAAAACTAGAGGACAAAGACAATATGATGTATGGGGCCAGCCGAACAGGTGCAGTCACTTACTTCTTATCCATAACGTTACGTAATGTTATTTTCTTTTTCTCGAGAGTGAGGTGGTCACTTTCTCACCTTGGATCCCTTAATCCGGGACACGTCGGTCCATCAGCGCCCTCACTGTCGCAAATTCCTGCATGGATCATACGCCACTGCACGTCCGCTCGTCTAGCAGCCAACTGATGAATACACGATATGACGACAGTTAAAGGTCGGCTAGTAGGAGGTATCGAAGACTCTGAATTTTTAATCTTTCGAGCCATGAAGGCAACCAGGTATAAAGATAATTTTATCGATTGTAACCACATTTTTTTTCTTTAAAAAGCATCTTTATATAGATTATGTGGAAATATGTGGTTTGGTCTTCTCAAATTTGACTTCCGAAATTCAAACAAAATTCAAAGTTCAAACAATCAATATAATAGTAACTTCACCATTTTGAGAGCTAAAGTTGTAAGCTCAGGTACATGTTGTACCATACTAATCTGTTCTTTAGTACATGTTAACATTATTCCCTTTTTTCCATTATTCCCTTTTTTCATGTATTGACAAGTTTCAATGGAAAGCATGCACTTAGTTGTTCAAAATGAAAGGATTTAGTTATTCGTTTACAGTCGCTGTTTCGTGTTGCTTGAGAATCTAATTCATAAACATGTTACATGAAACAGGGCTTACATCTGCAGTATACCTCAAGGTTACGAAAACTGCAAAAACATCAGATCATTGCAATTCAAGGGAAGAAAAAGGGGGTTAAAATTATATTTTACCAAAGACGCAAAGTGCATTACGTGAGGGAAAATCCTCACTACTTCCAAAATCACATCAAACGTGCAGGCATGATATATAGTAATCACATTGTTGAGGGAGTTGATCCATTTTTTCCCCGTAGACCACGCAAGATTCCCAGCCATCGAAATCAAACTTACGACATGTAAGATATCTGTAAATACCACATCCTCTCCTGGAATGAAATCGAAAGTCATGCTAAAAGACAAAAAAAAGGAGAAAAACAACATAATAACTGAAAAGGAGAATCTCCCAGAGGAAATAAACAAGTGAGAAATACACGAAATGTAGCATGAGCAGGCGGTATTATTAAGTTCATTGACATCACTAATGTCTTCGTGTGCTATGTATGTGACTGAGGTGTGTTACATAGGCTGTAACATTACTCAGTTTGTATGTCAGTGTATATACTGTCCGTGGTGGACACGTGACACTCTCCAACATCACGTGGGTTGTGATTTGAGTCAGATAAACATTTTGCAATGCTGACGTGCTACCCAGTTTACTGAGTGATATCAAACGTGGATCATCGTTTTTTTTTCTTTTTCTGTTAAACAATGCAAAGGAAGGTTGTACTTTTTAATAAATGTGAACAGTATACAAAGGTATATCTGTTTCCTGTATATTTTATTCTTTCTTTTTAGACATACCCCATTCCAAGCCTTCCACTCTTTGTGAGATAGGTACTCTTAGTCTTTGAGATAATACGTTTCGGAGGATAAAAACTGGATAACTAGATTCCAAACCGTCATTTACCTTCATTCGCCCCCCCCCCCCCTTCAAATTCCCGATATTCCGTGCAAGGGATTAAAGATTTAAAAATTCACCATTGGGGTACAACCTTGACATTTTATCACGCAAACAACCACCCCCCTTCTTTCAAAAACGTGGAACGTAATAGTGCTTTTGACATAATGTTCGGGCTCACTTTTTCAGCTGAAGACAAAACAATAAATGAGAAAATATGATTAAAAGTATTGTTTTTCTTTTTCGTTAGGCCTATCTGCCCAAGGAAGTCTGTGTCATGCAGGACTTGGAGGTTACAATAAATAAAGGTCAGAGGGTTTACTTCATGTCATCAGTATTTCTCTTTACTGTAGGGAAAAGTCCATGAAAGTGATAAAGAAGGGAATTTCTTCCTGAAAATCTATTCCCTAAAAGATAAGTTTCACAATCGGTGTGCACCTTACAAAGTCGGCCTATTTTTACGATGCTAATGAAAAGGTAACTTACATGATAACGTTTCCATATTCAAATAAGCACTGAAACTAATCCTAAAGAGAAATACAGTATCAAAATTTAAGGCTTCGTGGAAGTGGATCTTAAAACACTTCGTATGGAATGTTGCAACGAAACTTCTTTTGATTTTTTGTAATGTAACACAATTAATCGAAAATCAATTACAATGAAATTTGTAACGTTCATGAACTTCTGGTATGACAAAAATAGATTGTTATCATATCATGGATGGGTGAATGCGGTTTAAATGTCACATTAACCATATCTTTTGAGGGAGCTAATATTTCGTGAGCCGATGGTTACATTACTGGGGTAACTTTAATACCCCTCCCCTACCCCTCCCGTTCTCCACATTGACATTGGGTGATCTGAAGCTGTGTTTGTTTGACATAACAAACTAAAAATAAAATATTAAAATTTTGTTTTTAGCACGTGCGGAGCCAAACCAAGAACACTATCACAGTGATCAATATTTAGTTTTAAGAAGTGTTCGTTGCTTTCGCACAGTTTGATCGAGTTCAAGGGTTAAAAAATAGAAGTTTCTTAATAGTAAAACTGCATCTTTTCCGTCAGGCAACGTCTTTAAAAACACGGTGAATTCCACTTCTTCATAACGGGTGGGACCCACATTCAAAACTCCACTAACTCCTTTATGAATAAAAAGCAAGCGGGTCTCCTGTCGTAACATTACTTTTGATTTGTTTTCAAATACAAATTAGCTAAAATAATATAAAATACAAACACCCATAAAAATTATAGACTATCAATGAGAAACTGAACAGAGGGTTGTTTTTCATTAATTTGTTTTCAGCTCAGACGGTGTGGAATAGAGAATGGTAAAAAGTGGGACATAAAAGTGATAGCTGGTAATAATGATTTCCTATGCTGGAGGAGGAGTGATTCTTTTTTTTTTATTAATGATTTTCTGTGGGCAAATTGAGGCATTCTACCCTTTGATACTTTGTCTCAGACCTTTTGTTAGACTTAAAGGGAAATACACCAACATGACATACAAAAGAAATAGCTTTTGTCATTGTTAAACCATCCAGTCTCAACAATAAACACCTGCCAAAGCTTCATCTCCTCAAAACATTATGCATGTGATGAGCAACGGAAGATGCATCATTTGAATGTGGAAAAGTTTGGGTGAACAAATTGATTTTAGCAACGAATAACTGAGTTTCTATCTGTGAGAAACTTATTTTTTTTTGATAGGAAGACTGCTGTTCTTCCTTATTTTGAATAATCTATCATTCTGCGTCCACAAACATTGGTTTTTAACAGTATGGATGCTTTCTGTAAACAAAGGGCCTTTTCCCTTTAAACTACTACGGTAGGTCTGATAAACGACCATTAGTCGTCGTGGTCAACATTGTGAAAACCGAGGGGAAACCCTCAGTAACGCTCAATGTTTACATAGCCACTGAAACTGTATTACTAATTAATCAAGTCACATTTGTCGAAGTTCTTTGAAATGGTCTAAAATTATCCCCATTTCGATTACCTTTCAATTACTCCAATGATGTTTCCGTTCTATTGTTTAAGATCGATTGTTAAAATGGAGTCTACCCGCAACCGCGCAAAAACATCCTTCTTCCACATTTTACGAATGACTTTTCGTGACGTCATGGGGTTTTGAACAGGCTAACGAACTCAAAGAGGCGATTTTTCAAGCAAAATGCCTCAGTATTTAGAAACTATCAGAAGATTAAAATCATGAAAACAATTTGCTAACACAAAAAATAGGGTAGATTGCAACTTCGGCCAGCAAGCATGTGTAAAAGTAGGAATTTGACCCTTCTTATGAAAGGTCTACAAATGTGTTCCCACACCAACTAAAATTATCTATTATTGCATCGAGATGTTGTAAAACCATTATCAAAACAGAAGGAAAATGTTATCTCCTATCCACTGATCTCAGTTTTGTACCATTAAATTTGGTAGATGAGTCAGATACTCGACAAATATGAGACAAATAAGTTCCGTCCCCACATACACGTGTATGTAAGGACTATTCACGAGCCGTAAAACGATGGCAAGTTGTAAAGGCTAGATGCAGTACATACAAAACGTAAAGTAAAATCACTGTATCCTAAATTGTTGATTCTAGGCGTTTGTGTCAATTAAACCTCTTAATTTTAGTGTTGAGGAAAGCATATGTTGTCATCTGCAAATATCGTTTGAAAAATATCGAATGGATTCATTAAATGAGTCACGTACTCTAAAAGTTTGAAGACAATGTTTGAGACGTCAAATAACAGTCTCTTTTCGATTGTATTTGTTTCTAAATATCGTACATGATACCTAAAAAATCTTTCATTTCCAAAGAGATGGAAGATCAAAGTATCCACCTATCTTGCAATAATGGAAAATAAAAGATCTCATTTTGCATTATTCAATAAACAATTAGTGTCATCACTTGTCAGTCTAGTTCCGCGACATGCATTCGTTGAGACTTTCCAGGGTAGGCGACAATGTAAGATAATGCGGTACGTGACCTAATTTAAGTCGGTGTCAGTTTGCGGATAAACTGGTCTGCGTGCAGATTGCAAGCTATTAAAATTCATGTATGCCGAAGTAAATTAATCACACTCAGGGGCAATCAATACTTCCTTAGGCTATGATTATTCATTTTTGAGCCAATCATCAGACGTTAAGAAAAACTGATAAATAAAGAGATCTTGGATCTAAGATGAAACAAACATCTAATTGTTCGCAGGTGTTTCGGTATGTACGTTATATACCAATACCTGCTGAGAACGTTAGTAATTGGTACACAAAAAAGGTTTGCAGCGTCAAACATGTTCACTTTCTGCTCACCCTCAATTGAAACTATAGTCTAGATTTTTTTTTAACTCAAGTTTCTCTAGGAAAATCTTGGAGTACTTGCAAAATACGTCTTCTTCAATACTGATATTCCAATAAATCGATCCTGTTACAAAGAAGATAAGAACATGCCAAGAACAACAGGGAGCAAATTAATAAACCACAATGCGATAATGCATTGAGATTTTTGTTTCGGTGCGTTTGTGTTCTATCAATACAATGAAATTTTACACGAAAGAAATAAAAATCAACCTGCCATTTTTAGCTTTTGTTGCAACGCAGTGGCTACAGGTTGTGAAGGTGTTATCTCCTGTAGAGGTAAAGAAGGCTCGGCGATTCCAATTCCGTGTCCTTGTCAAATAAAAATTATTATATATTCTCGAAGGAAAAAACGTTAGCAATTTACTTTAAATGGAATTAATTTCACTTTAAATTTATATTTAAAAAGGCATCAGTTCCCCCATCAAGTAAGGATAAACATTTAGCTGTATACGAGTTGTTCGCTTTTCAGGAAGGGCGACGATAGAAAACTCGTTTCATCGTTCTCCATTTTAACATAGCTTAATACATCATACGACTTAACTCATGCTGATGAATGAAATCTATGTTCTTGGTTACCATCAGATGAACCCAACCTCAGTAATTATCTTTGCCAACTTCCACTAGGAGGAAGAAGTGAAAGCGTTTCGTGTCCTGTTTTAATTCTGGATTGCGAAATGTTTAGGTGTAAAAGAAACAATTGTAAGACAGAAACTACTGTGTTTTGATAGCATGAGCACCTCACCACTACATCCAAATACAGCAAAAGTGTGTTTTATGTTTGCATTCACTAATAAATTTTTAACAAACATAACATTTCTAACACTTTGCAGTTGTAAAGGTAGGCCTTTTGCTCTTTTATTTAAAGTGTTACTTCTGTAAAGGCAAATAATTTATTACTGTTATGTTTTTATTAAATGAACTATTATTAAATAACACCAACGGACTTAAAGAGGCTCATTGAGTTGTTTTGTGAAATTGACTCAATTTTTCTAAACCGGTCAAGTTTCCTTCACATACTAAAGACAAACAGTCAAACTAAAAGGATCCCAAAGTTTTACATACGTTGGAACATTAATGAGTGAGTAACCAACGATTAAATTTGGTTTTTGAAACTTTGTGACCAGACATTTTCACATTACTACATTCACATGCACACAATCAGAGCAAGTAACGGTCAAAAATTCGAAAAAATTGACAGTTTTCATATAACTATTGGATGTGAAACTTGATTAATTATGCTGATTGTGAGTATTGTCGTGTGTTTGTATACTTCAAAATCACCGCAATCTTTACTGATATCAACTCAATGAGCCCCTTTAATGTGCCTTATTGAATGCTGTTTTGCTGCTCAGTTTTTAACCAAAGACATCACAGGTTGTTGATCATTCGATAACCCTTTAAACTGGGACATTGATTTTATTGTATTCGCTTATGAAATAATAGTATTTATCATATCAAATTAAGTCTCAGAACTTTTTGTTGTCTGAAGAATCTACCAGTTTTGAAAAATTCTCCCCCGGCACATAAGACTGTAAATCAGAAATCTGCCAATTTTTCGGGTTTATATTGTCTATCAACGGTAGTTGTCATTCTAAATTCACTATGGCCAAATTGACCATAGATTGGTTAACTATGCACCGACTATAACCAATCCATGGATTTTGACCATAGTAAATTTAGAGTGATTAATGAATAAATCTGTATGTTTACGTGCTTCATCTCGTAATCTACAAGAAATCACGGTGTAAGCATGGAGCTATTATTTAAAGCAGCTTCGATGGACTCAGGATTAAAAATTTCTTTCCTCTATAATCACTAGCTCGCCGTAACGCAGTAACTGATCATCCGTGTTGCAGATGTCATTTGCAAATACCGCCCTCTACCCTACTTCGAAAATGACTATGGCGTTATGAATGTACTAAATTTTTCCACAGGCTCTCTTCCATGCTCGATTACACGTGAATTGTTTTACCTATCGACATGACGCAATACCACATGCCATGTAGCTCGACAAAGCCAAGGCAATATACAGACACACCTCAACTACTTTACGAGATCAATATATGATTGACCATGTGGATGATCACAGCATGAGGTGATAAGACCGGCCTAAGGCAATGGAGGTTTGCAACACGTTGAACCTCACTAAAACAATGAAAAAGTGAGGCTGCAGGGTTTCTTATTTTATCGTAAGAGATACGGCATGGTGAATAAAAACAGAAATGCTGTGGACACTGCAATTATATGATGGTTTATTAGCATTTCCTTTTAAGAGTACTGAAAAAACATGAATACTAAGTCAATTTAAATTAATATTCGGAGGCATAATATTCGTAGGCCGCATGCCTCCAAATCGATATGCTGTTCGTAAGATTATGGTCACAGGACCGCGACACCGATCTATACCTCCATTATTTGTATGAAAATGTAGGAAAATTTACTTTTATGTAGAATTTGTTTCCTGTTAGAGCACTCAAGGGAATGATTGAACTGATCTGCACTGGCGTAACCGAGGGAGGGGGACACAAGGGGACCATGCCCCCTGTCCATTTCCTAACTTGAAAAGTAAAAAAAGTAACAAAAAAGAAAAAAGAATAACGTAACGATGGTCCATGATTGCCTGAAGAAATTGGAACCCTTCTGTACTAGGCCTTAAAGCCATGGACTACTTCATACGTACGCCCCATGTTTTTCGTTCTATTCAGTGGAAGGAATGTGAAATTATTCATGTAAGGTGACCTGAACTAAACTGGCCCAACTTGGATATGGATGCCCTTTGCGGCAGATGAACACACAGGCCTTTGACGAGTACGTACGCACGTACGTACATTCAATCGGCATGAAGGAGAAGGAAAAGAAAATTAGGGATATTCAGTTGAACACTATCTAACGTAACAAAGCAAACGCGATGTAGCATCTTCTTTTTTCTTTCTTTAAGGGAAATGCTATGGTAACTCTATCCATGAAAAGAGGAGAAAAAAATGAGCTGACCCTAAAAATTGCCATTTTTAGCTACAATAACCATGACCGTTTCCGTCAAATTACTAAACACCTCATATGTAACATTGTTCAGTGATCATGATATTAAATACATGTTGCGATCAATCATCATTCTGTATGAATGGCCATTTTAATTGTTTGATCACCGAACTCTTATTGTTGTGCCAAACATTACCCTACTCAATATTTGATATTTAAATTTTAAACAACGAAACAAATATTCCCCTCTTTAAAATCCTCTTCATGAAATCTGTTACGTTGAAGTTGACATGCGCAGTGCCATTCCTGAGCGATCTGGTAAGCATACTTGTTCAATTTTCTTTATATGACGCTACGCGTCAAAAAATATGATATGTGATATCATTTTTCAATGAATTTTTCTCATTGATTGAAAATTGCAGAAAGAGAAATCCCTAATGCAAGACTGGCTACAAGTAGCTTAGAATACCCGGGAAGTACCGTTTCCGGCCATCGGGGAGGCGTTGCAAACCAAAAATTTTCTTGTAACGCCCCCCGCCAACTGATGGTTGCGCCCCGCTTAGATAGTCCTGTCGGTTCACCCCCCCCCCCCATTATTTTGTTCCGTCGAGTCTAGGTCACACCCCTCGATTGTCTTTCCTCTTTAGTGTGTATGCTCCTCCGACTAATCGACCCTTCGTTGAATCCCCCCCATTCCTCCCCCACTCCCTTTGAATAAACCTAGCTACACATCAGTTACAGTGCTTCGGAATATATCTTTTTTGTATGTGCTAATGTTACTTTTCGCGCTCAAGGAATACTCCCAAGTATTTATGTGTATGCTTAGAGTGCCAGCAATGAGGAAGGTGTGCCTTCACAGAAGGTGTCCAACTGGTGTCCAAAATACGACAGCACTGTAAATTCGAAGTAGAAGTGGGGACAGGAACAACCCCCAATGGGGCAGCTAGCCAAATATCTGGTTGCCTGCCTAGCTCCGGCCGCCCATATATCACTGTAGAAATGAAGATCATTTCGTAGCGAGTACCTGAACTTGAAAACTCGTTCGCTACTCAAGTTAAATATCTGGAGGAGATGGCAATGATGGAGTCAGATGCATTAAGGTTCTTGCAGATGCAAACACGCCAGATTGGAATGCCCTTTCTTGGGGTCCTCTTTTCAATGAGGGTTCTCGATCGTCCCAACTGGCTAGCAGTGTCCCTCTGAGCAGATATTCAGCAGAAGGGTATCCTGATGAGACTATACCGGGCCAGTTCGTCAACAAAGGTGACGGAAACCCAAATGTGCCTTAAATGTAACAATTGAACATTACGTCATTTTGGCGCTGGGAAAGGCTTTGTTAGTTCTTTATATGACTGATAAACAGGTAGGAAAAATGTCCTCAGTCAAGGTCGTGCTCATAGAACATTATCTGGCAGTTAGTTAAAGGAGAGTTGGGGGAAGAGGTTGTGTACTGTTTATCTACAAAGCCTCATTTGACTCAGTTTGCGTAATTTTGAGTTTGCCTTTTTCATACAGCACTCCATTTTTTACTCTTCTATTTGTTCACGTTTTGAATATAAGTTAAATCGTACTATCACACTGAAATGCTAGACTTTACAACATCCTTGAAATTTATCTCACTAAGCAAGCCCACAGATGAAAGTATAGCCTGCTTACAATGACTACCACCTAAAGGCTGTCAGAAAATTCCGTTCTAAAAAAATGAGTTTGCACCAGTGATGATCTTCTATTAGGATGGGTTTACAAGAAATTATTATTATTAATAGTGTCATAATGATTAAGGGGTATTTTCATGGCATACTCTGGTCATAATTCACATAACACAGTACATGCCAAATTTGCACAGTGACTCGAGGACTCGGACTGGGATACTGGGACTCGGTCTCGGCACCTAAGGCACGGACTCGGATTTGGTGGACTCGACTCCAGCACAGGCTTCCACCTCTCATAAAATACGATGATGTAGTAGTGAACAGTTTTCATTCAAATCTATCGTGTGCTTCTTTGAACAAGCCAATGGGAAGTTTACTATAGTGTTGAATATTCAGTTAGTCAAAACAACTCAGGATCACTGACCCTGCAATTATGTGATCAGTTTGCAGGTTATTTGTAAATACGGTGCTTCCTTTCAACAAATACTACAATTCCCGATACCGACCAAGGAGCAACGACTTGAGAAGTATATTTTTTATACACCAGTGAGGCCTGTGCAGTTGTTTTTTCATTATGTAAAAGCGTAGTGTAAGAACTGTTAATTTTCAAATATGTTTTTGTTTTTTTTTTATGCCAATCCCGTTACTTTTCAAAGTAGTTTTCATTTTCATTCATTGATCCTGGTTTTTCTGGACACACGTAATCACTTTAAGGATTGCTTAATTTCGGGTGTTCATAAACTTTTTAAATAGAAAATAAGAATTGGATTTTTTTTTTGTGAAAGTGGTTTTAAAAACCAATAGATTTTACGGAAACTAGAAAAGAAAACATGAAGACAATACAAATGAATAAATCGGCGGAAAACCTTTCGTGCGTGTGCGTGTGTGTATGAGTGTGTCGATTTTGTGGTGTAAGAAATTCTGGTGCAACAATTTGATGGTATTGTCCCTTTACTGTTGCCAATGATAACGAGGTGACGTAGATGCATGAATAAATAGCCGACCGGAAGGGAATTCAGGAAAGCGGAAGTCCCTTCTCACCTCCTTGTTGTTTTGTCAGAGTCAAAGTCGAAACCTGCCAAAGACATAAGTGACTTTCAAGGATCTAAATACTTAGGATCTGCTCTGGAAATTACCCTCGGAGTTACCGAGATAATACCTCTTCCTCACTATGTCTTCCCCTCGTTCCCTTTTTGTCATTTCCTTTAAAAGTAGTGACTCGTATCGTTGACAGAGGATGGAGATCGCGTGAGGGTGCGGCTAGATAAAAGTGATCGGTTAAGAAAAATAAAACAGTTAAATGAGACGAGGGGGTGAGTTCAACCATACACACTGACACGAGTAACGGAAGTGAATTGTCGTGTGGAATCATTCAACATAATACAAGTAAAATGTAGCTCAATTTAATGAGATACGTTAAAGTAATTACCTATCACGTAATTTATGACGTCAGTTACAGAGGGAAATGAAAGAATCTAAACCGCCATTCAAGCTGCAAAACTAATTTGTACACAGATAGGTTCCATAAAAACTACTCAGTAAGAAGTAAAATATCGTTACTCTAACCAGCTACAGGTCACTTTCAAAGTATGTTTTTTCTACAATAACATTCACGCTATGACGATAACTATGACGTTTGCGTGCGGAAGATCACCTTCTCCTATAGAACAGTAGTTCTCAAAATGTTTAGACTATCGTCCCTTCAGGTATCTTACACTGCCCCAGTCCTCACCTCACCCCCCCCTCCCATCCCGTCATCCTCCCGTTCATAGTCGGAGGCTAAAAAATATCTTTTGCAGAAGCAATAATTGGACCTAACGGTGGAGTAAGTTTTTAATGCCATCTCGAGGATGGTTGGGGTTACAGAATTTATTTTGCAGGGTGAATGGGGGGGGGGGGGGATGGGAATGGGGAGAGGGTGAAAAGCCAAGGACCAAATATTAAACTGCAGATTGACTTTGATAAAATTGCCACACCCAAAAGATTGTCAAATCCCTGTGAGCTCTGCAGCGCCTACCTTCGACTTATCAACACCTCCAGGTGGTGTGTTTGTGTGTGCGTGTGGGGGGGGGGGGGGTAGGGACGACGTTGAGGACCATTAGTCAGTTTGACCCCTGTTGTCAGTGATGTATTTAATACCAAGGTACTGGAGTATCAGTTGGCAGAGAGACAACAGCAGAGTAAGATTCCGACCTAGGTCGATAACCGCTGTGTCAAGTTCTTATTTTGTTGAATCCATCAAAATCTCACGCGATCATTCTCCGAACTGTTTGGGTATTCCTTTGAATAATTTGTCTGTATAATCCTGTCATCTTGGTGGATATTTTAATTTTTAGTCAATGTTCACCATACTCTTAGTCAGAATTCTTCTGGTAGGCCCTCATATTGTTTCACAATCATAGTTGCCCTCTGCGTGATTTGATTCGGATTTAGATACTTGCGACTTCATGGGGGTCGATTGGGGGTGGGGTGGGGGTGGAAGGGGGGCTTCTTGTCCCCTCCACTTTCAGTATCAAATCGACGACCATGTCTGGCTTAGATGGAACAAAGCTGTTCATTACTTCCTTCACCTTAATAGTAAACCTAGATCATCACGCAGGGAAAGTTAGCAAGAGGCAATGTTTGTCATTCACCATTTTAGACTTCATCGACTTAAGCATTAATTTGATCGTTTTAATATAGAAGGAAAAGTCCCGTATAACTCCCGCCTATTACCCGCAAGTTTTTTTTTAAACTTAAAACTGAAGCAAGTCCGTCCGTCCGTCTGCGGTTTCCTTCCGATATCAACTAGCAACCAGTTCAAACGGAAGCTGACCACTCACTCACTCACGGATCAGTCAGTGGAACTGTTGTTCATTTAACTTTCTAAAATAATTTTAAAAGCAATGTCGGCAATTCTGGATTAAAATTTACATCAAAGTTCCCTGTATCAGGTGAATCCTTACATATATCAACCCTGTGACACTAATTTGCTTTGTTGAGTCTCGCTTTTCTAGTTGTCACCAAAGAGCTAAAGAAAAGCTTTAAAAGAATAAGTCATACGTCTAAAATGATTGTCATGTGGTTGCTGTGTTTTAGCCTTCGTGATTCTACTTAACAATATCGTACATGGAGACATACTTACATACTTTAGGAGAAGATGAAGAAACCGACAAGCAGGTAAAATAAATAAGACGATGAAAATGGAGTCAACATCCGAGAACATTTGAAACGGTATTCTAGCTGTACAGAAAGCAACATGCAATGGTCCAAACAGGATACTAATCCTAGCAGTTTTGAAGTAAAAGGGAGTTAAGGGAGCCTGTCATCTCATGAAATAACACAACGTTGTTCGATTAGCGACACCGTGGATATGGCGAAACAATGACGTACACACCATCTACAACGCCAATAGCAGCTCGTTGTTAGGTTGACTCCAGATTTGAGATTTAACAATTGATTCTAATCACGGGCATGCTCTATTTCAAAATCAATAGGGTGCCGTGGCATGTACGCAGATTCCAGTCTCGTGGTTTAGGTTAATTCACGGGTTGTACATTCTTAGCATCGACTATGAAAAGACCACTTAATCAGGGAACTGCATTTCTAAATTGTAGCTTCCTGAGTGGACTGAGTCCTCCTAACTGCCGATGACCGTAAAGAAGCCCACATCTCAAGCAATACCTCTCCCGTAACTTCGCTTAGTTAGTCTTTCATGGTCGTTTTCCTGAAATTTCATCTGTTGCCTCCGATTACCTTTTTTTGAGTAGGTCAACGGTACGTTTTTTTTATGGTTTCCATCTTTTAAAGGTGAAAATGTACCTCTTGTTGAGTACCAGTAACAGAAAAGAAAACTTTAAAACGAACAGCTTGTAACTCTGGTTTTGTGCATTCTACATGTTGTGTTTAGATCCATATACATTCACATCGTTCGCACGATATAGACATAAGGATACATATAGTCATCAGTCATACTATATGTTTTACATAAGTTTTTGCACTTCCTTCTTGTGAGCATGAGTTCTAAACAAAATTGTGGCAGAAAATAATAATCTGCCAGTGGCAATGCAGTCAGAAAGTTAAAGTTCTTATCTTGATTGATGCCCCACACTTAATATTCATGAGGATGTGTTTTATGCCTCTGACTTCCTTTGAACATGGAGTGCTGTTGGGTCAAAGGTCATCACACAACGTTTATCTAGTGCAGACTTCGGTTGGAGATCGATGACCCTTAATCGAGCAACATTACATGTGCAAACTAGGGAGAGGCATAAAGCACATGCACACTAGTCATGAATATTATCGATGGGACGCCAACATAAGGAAAACATTTGAAAAAAAAAATCACGCTTTTATTTCTGTCTACTAGGGCACATTCTGACTGAATTTGCCATCAGCAGAACATAGTTTGTCACAAATCTCTTAAACAGATATGCTTACACCCGAATTGGAGGAGGAAAGTTGTAAAAAGTTATGTAAAATGTAAGTCACAACGACCTATCCTCCTTGAAACGCACACTTAGTAGATCTCAGTTTTTGCTCTTAGTCGACACAGCTGGAGTTCCAACAAAAATAAGGAGATATGTAGTTTGCACCAAGTTATAAAATGGGCTAAATTTTAAACCGAGTATTCCACACAGTTTCGTTACTTTTAATATATATATATATTTTTTTTTGTGGCGGTGTTATTTAACTTTCAGTTCTTCTCTGAATGTTTCATTTATGTATTTGCAACGGTAAGTTCTGGTGAATAAACAAAGACTTTTGTGTTAATGATTTACATTTTTACTGCCTTCGGTTCAAAACTCATACAGATCCGGTCAGCAAGTTCACAGAATGAGCAACTGGGTAAAAATAAAAAAAAGGGGGGTCGCTACAGCTTTTATAAGGTTACAGACTAGATTGTCTGCACTCCAAGAAAAAAACAAAAAAAAAAACAAAGACGACATTTAGCATACAATATTTCATGATTATCTTGACATAGGCTACTCGGTAACTGTAACGAAACTATTACGCCCTCTCTGGTGAAACAATCAAGTAAAATCTAACGCCTGCTGCTGTTGGGAACTTGTAACAACACGTTCTTTGCTCATATGCGTTAATTCGTAACACCGCTTCCTCGAAAGTGAAATGCACGACAAATACATATAGATTTTATGTGCTATGGGTGCGCGGCCTTAAAATACGCTTTCGATACATTTTCAAGCCTTTAAGGCATCTGAATTACATTTATATGTTAACAAAATGGGACAAATTTCATCTTCTCCAATATTTACTAAATAAACTCATTGACAAACCATACAACCGGTATAGTGATTTTCGTTTTCATATCCGGGTGAGATGGGTTTCCGTTTGGGATGTACAACTTCTTTACGCAGCTATTGATAATAACATACGGGACGGAAGGTCACCCATTTGGTTCAATTTAGGATTATGCTGAATAGTAGGGTCATTTACAATGAGTGTCACCTTTAATCTGGGCATCTGGTTAAAACAGCAAGTTGGGTTGGACCAATTATTTTACACCATTTCGCAATGAAACACTGGGGGGAACTATCAAACTAACACATTCACTCAGTTCTTCCATCATCGTAACGTTCATTACTGCGTAATTAAGGTACTACGAGATTCTCCGGTCAGAGAAGCAAAATGTCTGACTGACAAGTTACTTTGTAATTTGGTCCAATCACAGGCAATCATTGTGTCAAACTCAACCAATCACTGATGAGATGTTTATTTATGGATGGCAGTAAAAATAAATTCATTCACAGATAACTGGTGTCACCCAAGCTATACAGTACATTGTGTTTACACAAGCGGAAAAGGGGGATCAACCAATGCATGGTAATAATGTCTACAGACCTGTCAAATTACAGAACGAAAAAAAAAAAAAAAAAACAGAGAAAACTGAAAAGTACTGTGAGTTGTTGGAAACGAATTGACAGCACTTTTTCAGCTTTCTTCATTTTTTTTAAGTTTCATTCGTTAAATCTATATCAATTTTTTGAAGTGTACTAAATTAATATTATTGCTGGAGTATAAATTTCAAGAATAAAAACTGAACTTAACAGTTTGCGTTTGAACTTAAAGTTCAAATACAACTGATTATTTTAATCAATAAATATCAACTGGAATGTATTCGTGTTTGCTTTCTACACTTGATGCGTGATTTAAAGAAAAAAAAGTGTTTGTAAATGTGTAAATTTCGCCAGTAATCGTTGGTCATAAACAGGATCTGTGATTTGCAAATAATTGCAAATACAGATGGCAATGCGTACTTTAAGTTCACTAATGTTGGAAGAGCACCAACCAGGACGCAGGTTTTCACGCGGTGGATTCCCTTTGCGAATCTGGTGAACTGCTGTGGTTGCATGGCGGAAAGATGATAAATTTTATAGGAACTATCACTCATACCATGCAGCGGAATAGAACTTCCTCAACTTCCTCATGCATGGTTATGCATGATGCTCCTAAGTATGCATATTCCATAACAATTACATCATCCTTAACCCATCCCCCCGGTTTCTCTTTCCTCCCGCCCTGATCCCTTAATCATTCTCATGTATGTTTTGTTTTCTCTGTTTACAACTGTACCGTCTACCTTTCATCTCTATCGATATATACCAGGCAGTAAATGAATAATTGTTTACAAACAGGAAGGATTCATATACCACTATACGCAAAGAGACATTTGAAGATTTGCAAGTAACACATACATGTATGATTTAATTGGGTAAAGTGCAGCCATTCTTCAAAGCTTTGGTCCTATTGTTCTTTATCGATTCTAGGTAAGTCACAGCAATGACAAACAACAACAAAAACAATAAGACTGTGACACAACCATCCAAGTTTGAAATGTCCAGCAATATTAAAAAAAAGCACACACACACACATTCTGAATGAAACCGAAGGATGGACAGAACGTGTGTGACTTCAAATGAGGGCATAGGCCCACATACACTGCATGAATACTGTTGTACCTCATTTGGGGGAAATGATGCAATTTGTGGAAATTTTACCTTTTTATTCAGTAGCCAAAACCAGGCTGATCGTAAATATCCTTATGGTGTAAACATAGGAGTTGGTTGAATAATTTAATACAATTTCACGTATTATTCTCATACATCGCTTCTCTTAAACCATCCACAACCACTATATATTGACACCCCCCCCCCCCCCCTCTTCCTGAGTTTCCCTGTCTGAGACTGGTTATGCACAAATCAGGGTTTGGTTATTGACAATCTTTCACTAAAGAGGGGAACTTGAACTATATAACTCATGTGACTAAACGCCTTAACGAATTTTCCGCATACTGATATGCATACAGTAAAAAAAATCTTCCTACAAATAACAACAAAAGAGTACGGCATTTTTCAACGAACTGGTCTCGCAGAACTGGTGGTGTGTGTGCAGTTTCCACTATGGCTCATTAACCCTGGGTAAAAATTATGAATACGTAAAGAATAATAAAATAAATAAAAAAGATATGAATCCAGCAGACATCGTAATAGTACCTGATGACATCATTAACATCAATGGAATTGTAGAAACAAAAGGTGATTAAGAATGCGTACTGATTTCATGATCTGGGTAATGCAACTCACGCAATTAGTTGATGTATATATACTGCCACAATTACGTAATTATGATTGATATTACGTATGAAGAATATTATTAATTCAATGGATCATGCCCCACGTGTTTTTGTGGGGTAATGATGCATGTTCTATAAATGCTTGTATGGTAGTTCCGATAATTTTGCTAAACGAATATAGAAAACCTTCCTGCTTCCTGTGACATACGTTTGGAGGATAAGCGACTAGTATTATGGCAACTTAAACATTTATTACCGGTTATGAGCTATTTCAAGCTGCAAGGTTGGTCACTGCCACCTGCGATGCTTAATCATTGTGGCAAATATAGTGCGCAGATTCATAACTCCGTGGTATCTAATGTATTTTATTTATTATGGTTAGTTATTATGGTCAATTGCCAATATAGCCATTATATTTTTTATGAATGGGATGAACAGCTAATGGGATGTGTGCAACAGATTATTTTAAACGCCCAAGAAAGTGACATTGAAAGAGAGTGAGAAAGATAGAAAGCTCGTTTGAACAGCTAGAACTGTTTCCGGTATTGTCCGGTTTCAACCGGGACCGTTGCCAAGTGAAATTCAAACAGCAAAATATTTACAGTGTAGGAAAGTTCTCGCTCGTAGTAAATACTTTGAAATCATTTGGTATTTATTATTATGATTATTGTTAACACTTTTCTTACTGTTACATATCTTGCTTATTTCTTATTATTAATACTGCTATTACTATATAGTTTCAGCATACTGCAATGCAGTAGTTTGAGGAAAACATATCTTGACCTACCTACTCAACTTTTATGTTGTTGTTGTTGTTTTTGAGACAATTCGTTATTAATTATTTACTTCTATCCCATTTTGACAAGTATTTTTTCCGGTTAGCAATTGACTAACAATAAAACTAGACGTAACTAGACAAAGTCGTGGATTTTCAACCGTGATTTCCCTTAATTGTAGGCTATATCCTAATAAATGACGTTAAGGCATACTCCTTGTAATTTCCAGAAATTAAATCCAATACAATTTCACCCTGAGAATCAGTGCCATGTAATTGAACTATTTTCGGTAAAGAAATGGAGGGAAAGTGGTAAGTAAATTGTGTTACCTGCTCATACTTTGAACATGAGAACTTTAATGTCAATTGTAATTTACCGATAGACCAATGAAGGAATAACTTTTCACGCAAATACAGACACGATGAATTTGCAGTAGTCAGTCAGCGCATATGTACAAGTGTGATAAAGAACTGAGTAGAGTTTACGGGGCTATAGCAATGCCCACCCCCCCCCCCCCCCATGGAAAGAAAAGTTCATTTAAATGTCATTTTATTATTAAAGGTAATTTCCTAACATAATTGATTTCATGTTTCCAGAAAGTGACTGACCTACTTACAAATTTGATTTGATATAATGGAGCGGATAATCTTTCTTCTGACATCAGCTGTTCAAGCAAACATAAAAAAGTTTTACAAAAACAGGTACTGTCCTTGATAACAAACATAGTGTCTCATGCTCTCCCCTGGCTGTCAATTGTTTTGCTGTAGAACCTTCCTCAAGCACCCCCTTCTCTGCCCCTTCCCCCTTTCCTCTTAAGCCCTCGCATATCCACTGGTTTATTGCCCTTATTTTAAAAACTTTCAGAAATTTTGTTAGTAGAAATAGCTTTAATTTCACGTTTGGTGGGGTGTGTGTGGGGGGGGGGGGGCGTGGGTCCTGATGGATTAGAGACCACGATTACTAGAATATTCAGGAAAACACAAATTACTCTTTTCTTGTCCGTTTCCGACATCAAAGACACCAGAAATTGACAAGACAGGTGTAAACGTCTTCAGGAACATTTTCAAGTCTCTTCCGGGCTATGGCAATTCCATTAGGGGAAAAGTCTGGACTTTTTTAAAACTTCCGGAATATGTATGAATTGAAGGTCAAGTTGGTGGTACACCTGCATACAACTTTTTTTTTTCAGTTTTAATTTTAAGAACTTGAGTATTGTAATGTTTTATACTGAATTTTACACTTGAAATGCCATCTCGTTAGTTTGACTATGGTGTGAAAAAAAATATTCCACATGCCTCTTCCCCACACCCCTGGCCCTTACCAATTACTCTTAAAGCGCACTTATTGATCGGAACTTCTTCAGGTAAGTGGTTTTTTTTGGGGGGGGGGGAAAGTGATAAAATATAGTTATATTTTAATCGACGTTTGACATATAAAAACTGAATGTTGCACTATCTACCTGATATCTGTTTTCAAGGTTAATGCCCCCCCCCCCCCTCACTCCGGACAAACCTCAATTCTCCGTCACAATAGCGAAACCTCCAAAACGAAAATCCAGTAAGGTGAATACGTAGAAGAAATTACTTATGTCTGCATGTCATAAAAATACACTTGAGTAGACATGACTAGACGGTTTATTCTTTCTTCCAAGCACATCTCCAAAATCCCCTCTTATCCCTGCATCGAGCTGCATCCACCAGTGTGTGTATATCCCCTCCCTAGCCCTTCGATGGGGATTGAATTCCAAGGTATACCCCATTCCTCAAGCGACGTATTCCAAGATGTGTACCCTTGCTATAGAAAATCAAATACCAGATACCTCTCTCTTTCCCCTTACCTATCTACCCCCCCCCCCCCCCCCCGTACCAGCCTTTTTTCTTGAGTGGCATGTATCGACTACGACGTATCTCATACAGGCTGGTAGATATCAGCGCGTTTTTAACGCTTTATTTCATTTACAAAATACTCAACGAATTCGAAGACTTGAAAAACGCACAAGAAAATTTCAGATGTTCAATAGGGAAACCTAAAATAGGCCTACATCCGGTTTTCTCTATCCAAATGAATTTATGGCTTTGACCTCTGATATGAAATGTGCTCTCTTTTTTGTTGTTTTAGAATACTAACTTCACCGATCGTTCGTTGTCTATCAGTCTTCAGGTAGCATGGTCATGACACCTCCAGTTTTCAGTAAACTCATGTGGCCTGATTTTTTATTCGAAAAGACATGAAGTTTCTAGAAGATTTCTTTTTCTGTTTTGCATTTTTCTGTTTGTTTTTGTTTACGTGAAGATTAACGAATACTCTCGAAATGTCAGTTTCTCTGAATTGACATGTTCTTAGAAACAGAGATGGGAAAAGCTGTTACTCCTTTTTTTTTTTCATCACCACAAGGACTCGGTGAAAGTTTGTTTTTAGTTAGGGTTTACGCGAAGGCACGGACCTACTTCGTGAGAAATTGTAGTAGAAAAGTAGGCCGGACTGAGAACAAGGACAGGAGATCATGGGGAAAAAGATGGAGGTCTCACGACTGAGATCTAAGTATTGTTGTGTTCACTTTCAAAATGAAGAATGAATCACTTCTCTGGCAATTTTTATTTTCTACATTGTGAAGAAATGATCGATCAATCAATTAACATCTTTGTGCGTATGAACCGAGAAATGCACAATGTCGAACTCTAGTGACCATAATGTGTTTGGATGATCCTGCCGACTTTCTTGCTATGCGGTATCACGTACACGAACGAGAAAGGTGGGGGAAGGGGGAGGGGGGTAGGTAAATTGACGTCACAGTTTTCTGAAGTCGAATGAGGCAGAGATGGTCATTCCATTCGAATATATCAATGTATTGGGCGTTTTCACAATGTAAATCGTTCTCCGGTTGGCGTCAAGGGCGGATCCAGCCTCTAGCTCATGGGGGGGGGGTCAGTTTGAAATGGATGGTTTAGCACTATTACATTGACACTTTAGACGGTCAATGCAGGCCAAGATTTTCATTTTCTGGCCCATGATCAATTGCTTCACTATAAAATATTCTTTTATATCATTGTGTAAATATCAGAATGTGTGTTTCGATATGCTTACACACAAGAGACGTACAGTTAATGTAGTAAACAGAGATGGTAATTAGAGCGGTTACTGAGATACTACCGGTAAATTCTGACACCATCGAGTCAAAAATAAGGTAAAAATCTAAATCCCTTGGAGAGCACTATCAGTCACTTTCTTGATGCAATGGGCTTATGCCACGCTACGTTAGTCTGTATGTGCAGAATATCTTATGTGTCACGCGTTGAAAGAAACCTAGCATGCAGGTAGTGTGTAGTACTTGCACACAGTCACACAAATGGCAATGCTATTGCTTGATGTAAATTTGACAAGTAAAAGTGAGATAAATATAGCCTGCCAATATTAGCAGCAAGCAAGTGGTAGTTTAACTGATTTTCTTAGGACGCGGGGGCGCATTTTTCCTGTATTTGTGGACGCCCCCAGTTGCCCCCCCCCCCTTGGATCCGCCCTTGGTTGGTGTGTACTTAATTACGAGTATTAAGGTGCGAGCTTTAAATTTTGTTCCATGTGGGTGTTCTTATTTCTTTTTAACTTTCCCTCCGTCCTTTTCTTCTTTTTTTTCTGCTAATAAAATTCGTGCCAAACTCCACTCACGACAACCAGAAAATTTGGCAGCAAAACTGAGATATGAATCATTGCACAACACACGTTTGTATCGGAAGCTCTTTATCATGAATTAATGGTATTACGCAATCAGACGTTTACTCTTTTTCCTGTTTAGGGAGAAGTGACTACCAGACGGAAAATTGCTTCATTTTTATTTTACCGATAGATGCAGTGTGTGTAAATGTTCCTAATATGTCTTTATAAGGATTACGGAAATATCACATACCGAACTTCTGACGGGTTTAAGTGAAGCCATTGAGAAAGCAATTTTTCCTCTCTGATTCTTGTTTACTTATTTCGAGGGTCTGTTGAAACTGAAAAGATTCAAGAACAGCAGCAATTCAGAGTGGCATTTATCTCGCGGTTTCCTGCATTTGAATCACTCGTCGATATATGACGTCACGTCAATTCAAACTCTTGACTAACTTAGTAGAATGATCGTCTGTTGTCTGTTTTAATGATCAGTATGGTCGGTTCACTTGCCCCCATATTGAACCCCCCTTCCCATGACTTGCACTGATGAGATTACTTTTTTTTCTTTTTTTTTTCCTGTAAACTGAACTGAGTCGACCCATACGTCACTGGAAGCACCTCCCAGTCCTAATAGACTGACGACCTGAGAAGTGTTCGTGTGACGTATAGTCATCTCACTGCGATGCGGATCAAATTCGTATCGTTGTATGGTGTAGTTATATCATGTATCTCAATCTCAGGCTCCTTCCACACTCTCCCCTCCTAAATACTCACTTCCATTTTTCAACATTCTTGTTTTGCTACCAATGCTCGGATAAGCTTAGGTGAAGAATGATGACAATTTATAGTCTGACAAATCAGAAGCTATTCGATTTATTATATGTTTTCCTATTGTGGAAATTTCTGTGTTAACTTGACCTACGAAACACGATGTCTGATCGAGACAATTCTTACAGTGGGCTCTATTATTATTGTACATAGTTTCTAGAAAAAAGAAACAATAAGTTCAAATAATATTCATTTGTAGTTATGTATTTCATCTCTGTGATGCACAATTGAAGTATTGCGCACTGTATATTTTATCCTACTAGGTATAATTTTATCTGTGCACCTACAGGGGCACTAGATCAATACGATGGCGCTCTCTCTTTGAAGATTTACATTTTAATTTGATGAAAACTTTCTCGGTTCGTTGTATCTCCGTTGTTGTACACATTCATATCACATCCTTCTCTGCTTACAGTACAGTGATTGCAAGGAACCTATAGAAAGCGGACAAAAATTTTTCGCAGGGCACGAAGATTGTAGTCGCGTGTGTTGTCCCCTAACAAGGCAGAGTTTGCTTCTTCCGGTTGCATGATAGGGTACTAAACATTGCAAATTGGCTTAACTAAAGTAACCTATATAGAAATCACTGATCCGTTGCAATCAAGTTTCTACAGTACGTATGTTGCGTAAGTCTACGGTGGGCGTTAGACCCTTGTGTACCCCACCGCAGAACACGAGACCCACAAAAGATACGCCCTCGTTGTAATGCGGTGTATAACGTCATCATATACAGAGCCATATACAGTCAAACTCACTGAAGCATGAATTAAACTAAAATAACCCTTAAAAGTACCTTCACCTATCTAACTAAAGTTTAAGAAAGTTAAATAAGCTTTTTGAAACTCAACTAGGATTATCTCAGTAAAACTACACTAGTGTAAGTTTATGGATTAGGGTTAGGAGTTACGGGTTATACGCTGCACAATTCAGGCACAAAATTACTGCTCTATAGATGAGCGTTAGACATCAGTGCTAACTATCAAGTCTTTTCTATGGAATTAATTGTGATAAAGAAAGTTCAGGTATTGAATAAATGCTGCTTACTTGTCTGGAAATGGCTTCTATTTTTATTAATGATTTTCAAACACTTCATAGAATTTATAGTATTGACACTTTGATCCATAATGATAAACAAAATTTGTATTTCCGTATCAAGACTTATAAGATGGGAAATACTGTGTTTGTTTTTTACAAAAAAAAAACGACATATATTTTTAATACTGATATTTAGGCACACAGAATGAAAAAATATACGAAATAAGAAACAAAGTTATAGTAACTTTCCTTTTAGAGATTAAGTTTCTTGCTGTTAAAAAATCAGTTTATTTCTTTCTCAGGAATAATTTATTCACCTAAACTTCCAACAATTAAAATGATGCATCTTTCGCAAGTCGTCTCATTCACAATGTTTTGAGTATAGATGACTTTCTAAATTGCTGAACTTTATCGGGGAGACTGAAAAGTTTAACACCGATTAAAGCTGTTTGATACATAAGCCATGTTGGTTCACTGGAAACAAAATACGTTATTTCCCTTTAACTATTGAACTTTTTTTTTAGTTTCTTGTTATTATTTTATATAACAAACATTACCTAAAACTTCATTCTGTACCACCATGAACCTTCACTCTTCCTTTGATTCCATCCTGTATTATTGTATTATATGGTTTTCAGGATTAATAAAAAATAAAAGAATAATATAATAAAAAATTGTCTGTTTGTCATATAGGCCATATGCATGTGCGTGAGCGCAGTCCACCTTGAGTCACGTATCGACAAGTAGCGTATGAATATTGTGAGAAAAATTCAAACATTTTAATCCAACCCCGTGAGTAGAACACCTTATATTTGAATAATTCTGAGAGTGGTTAATTATTCAAAATAAATCTATTTCAAATATTATATGGCACAAGGACTTATATTGTGTGTCAGACTCTACTATAAAATGAGGACAAAATTGTATGGTATATCCGCGCATATACTCATCTGCCTCATACACTCTTGTGAAAGTTCTTAATCGACCACATTTCCAATCGCTATCAAAAAGGGGCGTCGATTCAAATTGAAATGTAGGGGCGGGGGGGGGGGGGATGTTTCACTAACTGACAGGTTGGAATGATGAAAGCTGACCCAGGCAGGTGTCCACGAACTGCGCATTTTTTGATACCTTTGGATATATTGGACAGGTCCATTAGGTTTTCCCCTGGGGTAACGTCCATTAACGTGACCAGAAAAAAGTCCAGGAAACTCTGAGGTATTTGCAGAATCGTGAGATTTGGAATGAAGGATTCCTGTATCTTCGAATGGTATTGAAAGAGCAAAACTGGTTTGTGAAAAGTCTATGAAAGGACAATTCGGGGACCCGTGTCCAGCCTGGTTTTAACCCGGGACGGCGGCTGTCCTGAGGGTATGTGTGGCATTACTGTCTAAGCGGAGCGCCACCATCGGTTGGCGGGGAACGTACAAGAAAATTTTAGGCTTTACAATACCCCCCCCCCCCCCATGGCCGGAAACGGCACTTTCCGGGTGTTCTGGGCTTCATGTACCCAGCTTGAAATGGGGCTCTCATGTCTTAAATTTCTCAATAAGAAAAACATCATTATATGAAAAATGGTAATAGTTTGGATTGCTCCTATCTAGAATTTTTTTTACTATCGTAATTTTCTGAAAAATTAATTCAACAGTTTGCACTTCCTAACGATAACGGGTTGTTTTCTTTTAGATAAATTGCCAACTAGCAGGTGACCTTAAAAAAATCTGGTGCAATATTTTGCATCTATTGCAGTCAATTTTTCTCCGAGGAATTATGGTTCCAGAAAAGTTATTCCAACAATTTTTACCCTCATCGATTACAGTTTGTTTATTGGTAAAACTGTCGATGATTGCATGACAAAGTAAAAGTCGTTCTCGAATCGAAAACTTATGAAAATGACGGCCACATTGAAGAGAAAAAGATGTCACAAAATACTATTTTGATAGATGAACAAGCATGATTAAGAGTGATGGTTGCTCCTGATCTGTAAGAGGGTTGTGAGAGAGGACGTGCCCTCACACCCTTTTGGGAATTTTTTTCATCTACAAGGTAAACTTAGATGCAATCTAGTGCAATATTTAGCATCTTTTGAAGTCATAAAATGTGCTAAATTGAGATATGAAAAATTTCCAACTGGTAGCCTATATCATATTTTCTGACTAGCCGGCCTCACTTCTAGACTGAAATATGAGAAATTAAATGGAATTTCAGATTTATTAAGACTTTTTTTTTCAATTACCAGGTAACCTCACATTCTGGTGCAATATTTGGCATCTTTTTATGTTTTGAAATGTGCAAGGCTGAAAATTTCTAATTGGTATTTCAGATTTTCCGACTATCGTCGATCTGAGTTTTTTTTTGGGAGGGGGGAGGAGGGGGGTTGGAAACCGCCCCCTTTCGCGACGGCCCTGAGTGTATGTCGACAATTCATTCAAATAAATGATCATGAAACAGAATTTTACCCATTTTCGGGTAATTTGCAATTTTGTTGGAGTATTGATGGGAAGGGAACTTAGCACATCCTTTTGTCCACCATGATCGTGAGAAGGACATTTCCCGTTTTTTTTTGGAACGAATTTTTCCCTTGGCTAGAAATTCTTTATTCCGAAATGTAATGTTTCAAGAATTAATTTTTAAGGAAATGTAAACTTAGAAGAAAGCAATTATTAAATCAGTCACGGTAAATAAGACTTAACTATACAAACTTAAAATTCGTTAACTTGCTAATTGCAATTTGAAACGTCACCGTTACTCCATGTAAAGTCCGGGGGGGGGGGGGGGGGAGTTAACGGGGTAAGGTTCTTCATTCCTTTTCGAGGTGCTTCAAAAGAAACTACAAGAATACAATCAACAGATGTATCTCCTCATAACTTAGTCTGGACTGGCAAGGTAAGTCACTTAATCCATTACCTTCTTTTGTCCAGTAACATACGTCAAAGGAAACTCAGCGCGAGGAGCGCAGGAAAATTCTGGAATTTGGAATGTGTAGATGAGTATAACGTTGGTATTTGAACACCTAAATTCGTCACACATGGTTCCTTTGTGAGCAGTTATCAGCCTAGAGATTGCATCAGTCTAACTGTGGGGAGATGCTTTCTACAATGTCCCCCTACCATTCAAAAAGTGAGCCAAAACATTTTTCTTTTACGAAATGTTGGGGGAGGGAACAATTGATATTATGTCCCCACCTATCGAAATGTGGGGGAGCGTGCCCCCTCCCCCCCCGGGAAATGACGTCCATGATATCAACACTAACCCTATACTAGCTGATTAGGAAAAAGCGTCTGTAGCATGATTTTTTAACCCACCCAGTTGGGTCAACCGAAGTGTGGAGAGGACCAGGTGGGGGGAGGGGGGGTTCAGGGGACAGAGGGATTGCTTGCAGGGGGGGGGGGGGGAGGGAGATTTGATGCACTGAGGGTGCCTTCAGGAATCTTTCATGTACTTTCCTACGTCCCTTGTATGGGAGTCTGTCACGGACCAATCGTACCGCTGTATTATTTATTCAGTCTTTTTTTTTGTCAGTCCGTCAAACTGAATAAATGATAACTGAATTATGGATAAACTTGGATTGTTTTTATGGTAAAGTTGTAAAAGTGGAAGCGTTGATGGAAGTGAACTTCCGGTGAAATATGCAGATCAAAGTGATCATCTTTCGAATCAGAAAATAATTAAAGAATGTATCTGAACAACCGAAGAGCACAAGATGAAGGACAACAAGAGAAGCAGAATCAATGTTGTTGTTGTTTTTTTTTTAATGTTTTCACGTTGCTTGTCTCATTGGCATATTCTTCGTTTCATATGGGCGTGTGTGTGTGGGGGGGGGGGCGAGGTGAGGTGAGGAAATGAATTTTATTTTGTCTGAAACTGCAAATTTTATTTGTTTTTTTTTTTTCTTCTGCAAGTGTATAGGCCTAGTTATCGGAAGCCATATGCAATTCTAGACGGGGCAGCGAAGTGAAAAAAGAAAATGAAGAGGGGTAAGGGGGGGGGGAGTGCTGACTCGGAGTGGGGGAGTGCTGACTCGGAGTGGAGAGGATATGCAGACGGTCACCATCGCTTTGGCTTTACAACTTCCCCCAGACGGTGGAAAAAGGCATTTCCAGAGTGATCTACGCTGAATATACCCAACGTTGAAATGGGGATCTCAGATCTGCAATTTCGAGAAAAGAATCAACATTACGGGAAAAAAAATGAAAAATGGTAATATATAATTAGATGCCTGGGTCGAGATGATAAGAGGAACACGATGAATTACGCATCCTCTTTCATATATTCAGGGGAAAACTTGCCGAATGTTGAGGGACATAAAATTTTGCTCCCCCAGTTTTTTATTGGATTGCACGGGTTGGGTACCAACTCCCCCCCACACACACACACACCCACACAATCACCCAAAAACACACGCCGGCTGAGACTGTAGCGTAGTAATGGGAGCCTTAAGTCTCCTGAGATGTTACAATAACATGGATTATTTATGGGATCTTTGAATCACATCAAACAGGAGAAAAAATTCAGTGTCCACGATTTTCGTGAAAGACAGTAATTCAGAAATAAAAAAAACACTGATTTATGCTTTAGCTTGATTTGTAGCCAGTAGATATGAACTTAAAGTGAAGCGCCCTCACAAATTTCTTTGCCTTGCTGCACTAGTGATACACACTCGGCAAAAACCAATAGTCGCTATTATTTACTTCCACTTCCATCATAAGCCTCCACGCTCCGCCATATGGTGGATCATTGTGTATCTGTTCTGATACAACACAGTTCAAGTTAGCTATCGATCTTAGAACTAGGGTCCAGAGAACATCTCATCCAAAAATAACCCCATTCAAGTTCCATTTTAAAAAACAATGCACGTCAGACCTAGAAGTCTCTGAGAAATTCTCATTAATCTCTTGCGAATTGGTTTGTGATTGTTTGGACTTCTGGTTCAATTATCAAGGTTTATGAGCTACATGTTTCTAGTTCTTTGCACCTTCCTTCTCATTTCCTGTGTATGACTTGGTCCTTGCAAACGAACTTTTGGGTAAGTCCTTTTTCAACGTGGATTGTTTTCGCTTAATGTGAAGGGAGAAGAACTCGTTTTGATGGTGACGTTTTTTTCAAAAAATACGAACGAGGCAATTAGTATACACTGAGGAGAAAATCGAATACGTACACAGACACCTGAACACCCCAATTAACTTGCTCCTGTGCAGTTGTATAGAAAAGAGAAGATTGACTAAATCGAAAATACATGAACGAACATGAACCATACGTGAATTAAGATAATGGGTGATTGGTTAAGAGTAGTGTGTTATTTCACACCATTTGAGGGGTTTGGCCATGGAAGAAGATTGACATTTCAAATGAATTTTCAAAATAACGATGGAAATATATCTCAATCTCAAACATATTTTCGTTTGGAATGATGGGCTTTTCAAGAAATATCTCTTTCAAAATGGTACATTGTGTAATGGAAAATCTGTGATGTCATACAGGGGCAACCGGAATATCCTTTGTGTTGGTTTTTTTAATATATAATCCTGGCTATTTAAAACAAAACACGACAGTTTAAGAGATCTCTGTGATCTTAATTTTCACAACATTTCAGGGTCAATTTACGAAAATCCGATCTTAAATTTTTCACTGGTATCATTTTCTTTTTAGGTGAGATAAGCATTGCAATTTCAAAGAGCGACAAAGACTTATTTGCGATAAATTTGCGCTTCGTTGGATGGCATTTTGGTAGCTTCGAGGCAGGTGGACATTTTTCTTGACCTGAGCGGTCTTTCCTCAAGCAACAGTATCTTGAGTTATGAACAAGCCATTGCTGTATTGTTTGAGGTGCCTGTAGCTAAAAATGATTCTCTTGCATTTTAAGAAAAAACGTAACTTTTCAGTGTGATATGCCGTCACCGACGTTGACGCGGTGTGTGTATTAGGTACACACGTACGGCCGGGCATTTCTCACAGTCTTGCCTTACTCCAACAGCTTTAAATCGAGTGTCTCCAGTACCAGCACCACGACTTCATCCTCATTCCATGTTAACTGGTTATCTTCCCAGCAGGCGTTGGTATGTATGGCCCTTTGACCTAGGCCCACAAACCTCAACGTTGGCATTACGAATGCAGTCAGAGCTGATGCGTGAGTAGTACACGTCCGTTGTGTTTGCCACTTGGAAGGATGTTTTGGTATTATACCCCTTATGGATCGGGAATAGGGGCAAACTTCAGCAGATCATCCCGTTATATCAACTAAATTTCAAATCAACAGTACGAAGCCATACCGGCCCGAACAAGCGAATGAGCTTTTTTTTTTTTCGTGCAGTAAGGCTATCAAGTAGGCCTATGAGGCTACGAAAAATCTTTAGTCGGGAGGCAGCCACATCGGGATGGAAGCCACAAAGGGGCTACGCAGGCTAACGAAACCGCGTCCGTTTTAAACTCCGTGACAACGCATCATCTGTACATTTAGTATACACAGAAAGAAACAAGGTGAGCGTGAACTACGCCTGTGTGTTTTTCAGCTCAGCATAGCAGGGTATACTGTCCGCATTACATCATACCCACGTACCGGGCTTAGTACGTTGCTTATGTAACTTATGTTGTGTGCCAATTTATTTTAACATTGCCTCACCTAAATGCGAGGAAAGTTACTGCAAGTATATTTCTTTGTTTTATTGCCTTTATTTCCATAGTTATTAAGATTTTGTGTAATACATATTCTTTGTTTTTCATTGTTCTCCCAGACGGATCAGACAGAAGAAGCTGTTTGTTTCTGGTTCTTCTACCGCAGTAATCTACATTTATCGATACCGTCGTTCACCTTTTAGGATGCCGGGCCATGCTATTCTTGCATGTAAACTATACCACCCTCCACTTTTCTTGCATACCATATATCTTTATTTGTAAGGTGATCTAGCAGAAAGTCGAGCCGTGATATGGTCAGGTGATAAAACTTGCGTTATCGTGTCCTGACCCCACATCACCTCTCTCCACAACCTACGACCTAAATGGGCGAGTCAGAAACCGAAGGTAGCAAAGCGGCGCAGTATTTTTGCAAGAAGAATGATGAAACCTCTTAGACAAAAAAGTAATTCTTTGTATCTAAATCAAACGATTATCCTGAACCATTCTGCGTGAGGAACATCGTATCTCTAGTCCGCAATTGATGCAATGGTTTTGACTTGCCGGTGCATGACGCAGTTTCTTGATATACTGACAAAACCCAGGAAATATTGAAAGTGGCATAAAAGCCAGGTTGCTGACTGGACATTACCTTGCCATCATTGTACCTCTTGTATACGGTACCTTTGGTTTCCGGTGGTCAATGTTATTTGCCTATTTGGTTTATCAATTTGTTTCCGGTCTACTAGCGAACCAGCAGAACATTCAGCATAATTAATCAGCATGTGTGCGGTATTTAACGCGTATTAACGCTTCCAGATGAAACGATACACTGTGTGTTTGACGTCTTTCGCGGGTCATACTTATTACGAATGGCGGACATAGATGTGTAGTTGATATGGAATTACCGCATCATGACGTCATATGACGTCAGTGTTGCATAGACTTAGACTAGCTGAATCACCGAAAAATTCTTTAGCACCTCTTATCCCTTCCTGACACAACAATAGGTATGGTTTTCAGTTTGGTTGCACGTGTTGTGCAGTGCTCTGCGTGCTGCCAACCGTGAGTAAATTTCAAGGACTGGTAGTGGAGATAGTAACATGTTCATGTAGATGAGGCAGAGCTTAAGTCTGCAAAAATGATGCTTTGTTTGACCGAGGAACCGGTATGAGTTAGCAATCCTTCAAAAGTAGCAGTTTAGTGTTACTTACCCTCCCAGCTGATGCACGAAGGGATATCTCACATTTGCACTGGTATCGCCCTCAAATGTAGAATGTAGCATGGAGATATTGCGTAATAACTGCATGGATGTAGATAATGTATAATCAACCTGATACGGTCTAAATGTGACGTCACGATGTCAATAGCTTAATTCGTCCAGACCAGTGTTCCAACATTTTGAACTTTGTGTGCCATTCATTTTTTACACGGTATCTGTCCCTTCGCCAACCACATAATAATTGAAAAAAAAACTATGGCAACACATTTTACAATGGGGGTGTTAGATGCATAATCATATTTTGCGTCTATGTAGTTTATAGGGCGGGTGCAGTCGTTCTTCCATAGTTTCCCTAAAAAATGACCCCCCCCCCCTCCATTTTGATTATCTTACAGCACTATACAACACTGTTTTTTTTTAAATTGTTGTTTAATCTGAGACTTTCCGTGTACCGATGGTGTTCACTGGTACTCAGTGGTACTAGTACCTCTACAAGTTAGGAACCAGGGGTCCAGACGGTAAGTTCCTATATGTTTGAGACATGCTTTGTGTGGTGTCTGTTACCTCAGACGGACCTTGTACCCAACAAATAGCTCCATGACAGAACTAGCCAACTTAAATTGTAACTGTGAAGAAGTTCAGTACGTCAAAACTGCAAATCTGTTTGTGAGTGGGTGGGGGTGGGTGGACGATTGACCAGGGGCCATGGGAGGAGAATATATGGTGGGAATATTTGGTGATATGTCAGGTGACTGGAGAATGAAATGGTCCAAAAGCTGCATATTCATATCAAAGTAATGAAAATGACTTAACGCCGCAACACGGTTAACCCCTTCACTGAAACATGATTTCCGCTAAAGACTCTTTTTAGAGACTGTACTACCCAGACTTGTATTACATGTTTACTCAACGGGCCTATTGTTGTACCTATAACTACGTCACTATGCTAACTTACCGAATTGACGGTCATAGTGAAAACTTCAGTAGGCCTACTGTTATCGTCATGGAGGGGGGGGGGGGACATGTTGATATATGATTTTGTGACATCATCACCTCAGTCAAATGAAATCGAATAAATCGGGTAGTTTTTGCTTATATTGTCGTATCATCATTTCATGCTACTGAGGATGGAGTTCCTTCCCTTGGCAGACCCCCTCCCTTCCCCACGGCTCCATGATTTTTTTTTTAAGAAATTGATTGTAATCGAATATTATCTAAATATCTTAGATAACGTGGCCGAAAGGTTATGTTTCTCTTCGGATTACGCGTACTCATTATAATTTAACACTGATACAAGGTACAACGAGATTTATCACTATAAAACCTACACTATTATTACATCAACTTGTTGTGAACAAGCGCCGCTGCTACACCTTTGCCACTTGCTGTTTGGCATACAATTCCAGGAAAACACTACAAAAGACATCGTCTTATTTGTGAAAATACACACAGACGTGTTATTTCCCTTACGTGGGCTTAAATGTACAATGGTACGGAAGCGCTACAAGGACATACAAGAAGAAAAATATTCTAACTCGGCAAAACGACACTTGCAAAATTGACGTATTAGCGACTCTATTAGCGCTTTAAAAGGACAAGAATCCGAACTTTATCATTTCAGCCTTCTTGGGCGTCTTTCTAAATAGGACAAAATTCAGGAAAATTTACATTTTGACAAGATGCAGCCTATGAACTCGTCAAAATGCAAAAAAAAAGAAGAAGAAATGTCATTTTGCCTTTGAGAGTTCTTTTTTCAATTCGCTCGTTTCTTCTCTGCTTCCGTACAATAGTGCCGACAAAGCACAACAGAAGAGAAGAGATGTTCCCGCGTCGTGAACACGGACAACAATTTATATTTCAAATCAATTTTCAAGCCAGAAATTGAGGAAAGGCTGTAAATTCTGTTATTTGCAGATCAATCTGTAGTCGACATGCGCATGTATATTTTAGGGATGTGATTTACGTCTGTAAATTGTGCGTGCAATTGACGCGTGAACAGAACATGAAGTGACGTGTATGTATGTTTAAAACAGTTAATATTTACATCTTAGATTGAAAACAGAATTTTCTTCTTGAAAAATCATTCGATACTTCCCCTTCCGATCTCTGTCGAATTTGATAACTGAAGAAAAAAATCGAAAAGAAAAAAGAATCAGGCTGAGGTGGCACTCCGCTTAGACAGTCCTTCCGGAGTTCATCCCACTTCAATGATGGTTTTTGTGACCCGTAAGTAAACTCTTTTTCTTGGGTACAGGTGTCAAAAAAGTCTGCACTCCATGATCGATTCAAATAAGAAGGGCGAAAAATGATTCAAAGACAAAGGAGAGAAGAATGCCCCACCCCCTTAGACCTCTCCCCATGCCACCTTTCCATCGACTGGCTGAAGGCAAGCACTGGTGATGTCATTTTTCTTCCATTTTTTTTTCACGTTTCATGATTTTCCTAGCCGTGGCCCGCAAGTGTCCGACTTGAAACAACCCCCCTCCCGCCAGAACATGGCTGCAAATTTCTCAGAGAGATGCATGAATAGAAGATGATGTCTTACTAGTGAACGATTTCAGTATTAATCTTGTAGAGTCTGACCGCACCCTTTGGTATATTTACGGGGTATTTGCTTTTTAACCTTTTCTCGCATTTTGTTTTATTCTCATCATTTCTATTGCAACAAAAAGTATTCTTATTGTGCTAGTATTGTTAGCATGCTTATGCTATGTATCGTCTCAGATACTGTATTATATAAAAGTGACCGTTGCTGGGCTGTGGTGTATTGGTGGGGGGTGTGGTGGTTCTAATTTGACGCTGGACGCGGTTGCAGTGTTTAAGTTTGAATCTCCCCTGAATTTGTGCTAGTTCTCTCCTTTGGACAATACGTGAACTTAAGGAAAAAGTCTCAGGCTGTAGGAGAGTTGCTTCAAACCCCATGGAAGTCCCCTGGTAATCCCACACCCCACTGTCACAAGCACACGTACACCACGAGAACATTTGACTCATTCGTTAAGTCAATAAGAACTTGTTAATGACCTTTGATGTAATAACTAATTAATTTTACTGTTGTATGAGTGTGCGATGTCCATGGGGCGGGGGGGGGGGGCAGGTCTTAGTAGTGAATGTGTTGGTGGTGGAAGGATGTAGCGGACTATGACTGAGGGAGTGTTAAAACAACAATCAGACCAGTTGGCCGTGGTTGCTAATTCGTTTCATTCGTGCACATGGTCTCAAGTTGAGATATCAAACCCCGCTTTTCCGACCAATGAACAACGCTGGCAAATGACGTGACTATCCAGGTATTTAAGACCCGTATAGGTATCATTCAGTTGTATAGAGCGGTTCATGAAAGTGAAATATTGCGGGAGTGAATGCTTTCATTTAAGTACAAGGAGCCGATTTCAGGAAAAGCTCTTTATATTAAATATGCCTTCCATGAAAACCTATCATGATCGAACGTCAACTTATTTGCCACGTGGTGATGTCACGGACAATACATGTTATACTTTTACATGCCTTCTCTAGATCTACTACGTACGTTTACTTGACAATTTACATTTAAAAAAAAAATCATCTTTAAAACAGCTAATATGAGATTTTGACAATTTTTGGACACGGGGGAGGGGGTTAATTTGTGGCTAAGAAACGATTTCCTCTTCGTTTGATACACAAATAAATTTTTGATTTAATTGTTATTGTAGCACATCCCTTTTAGGTATTGTCACGTTTTATTTCATATGAAGTAAGAGGCACTGGTACGTTCGTTGACCTAAGTGGCTTGCAGCGGTGAGTTCCTTGCCACCAAGTGAGGAAAATCTTTTGAATAAAAGTGAATCGTCAGTAATTTGTGCAAAGTGCGCTTACGTGGATCTTTTTAACACATTCGTAGACGATGATCCAGAATTGAAAATGCAAATTGCACATTCCACAGTGATTTTTTTTTTTTTTTTGTAAAATACCGTAAATGTACCTCAACATGGTTGCACTCGAAAATATAACGAGACACCGAACTATAAGCGGGCACATTTTCAGGAGGTGAACTTTTCAGGAGGATGGACCGCTAGATGCTGGTTAGTCTTGGTCAAGACTTAATGAATCTTCCCCTTCTTTCGCACATTCATACAACGCCTGTTGTTACCGCTACTCCCTTGTGCGGACCCTTCTGTGTACTGCTCTGTTCTGAAATGTCCTTTCCTCGAGTTGCTTTCGTTCACTAATGGATGGTCGGACAGTGATCGACTCTTATATCATAGTAGGCGCGTACTGTGTGAATGAGTTAGTAGAACTGTATGGGATGTATAGTGGAAGAAAAAAATACTACCATCGTCTCAACAGAAGACTGGATAATGCTGTGCTATTTTAAACCATCAAGCAACACCACACAGACAGTGGTCATAGGATATTCATACATGGCTCGAATTCATAGGTCTAAACATACATGCGGCTTCAACCTATCGCCACTTACACTTAGGTCAAGATTTAAAGGAAATCAAAAGCAATACGGCTAGGAAAATACACATTAAATTTGGAATATTCCCAAGTTTTAAATATGACATGATCGAGGGGGTCAAACGTTAATCAGCTGTGAAAAATCCTTACTCATGACTTACAAGTTGTTGAACTATAAATTTGTTTAGTTATGAGTTATAAGTTCCCTGTCCGGTGTACGTTAGATAGGGACAGTTCGAATGTACAATCGACATTAAAGGAGGATAAGCAATTATAATGTATATTTTACATAACTTGCGCTTTCTTTCTCCAAATCGGGTACAAGTATATCTCCTCGGGTTTGAAACTAACCTGTCAATGTCAAACCCTGTCAGAAATTGCCTCAGTAGAGGGAAGAAACCGTTATTTTTCTATTTTATCTTATGCTGACGTCCCATTGATAAAATTTATGACGGTATACGGTATGTGTTATTATAGTGCCTCTTCCGACGGGAAAATCTGAAAACTACAATTTTCCTTTCTAATCGGGGCACTTTCCGAGAAAAAATGTCATCGACAGATCATTTTCGTTTTACCACAAATCTGTCAAGGAGATATACTCACACCAGATCGAGAGCCTAGAAAGTGCAATAATGTTACGGTATGGAAAATGTATGTCACAACGACCTATTATCCTTTAACGTGAAAATATCATGTTCATTGTCCCCCCCAAAAAAAACGAGATAATTGACTTCACTATCAGGTACTTAAGGACATAATATTACCATATTGTGTCAAAAACACCTCTGAAGACCTTTCTGCCACGCTATTCTCAAGAGGTTTGTCCCTATCACCAATGAAAACGTACTTCTCCATGCATTTCCTTCTTGTCAGCAATGTGATGTGTTCCATGTTGAGTAATACGTAAACTTGGGGACATACATTTGTTAACTTCTGAAATATTAACTTAGAACAGGAGAATAAATACAAAAAACTTGGAATAAGAGAATAATCGTTGATGCCATATCGATTTTCAAAGAGGAAAATATCGAAGTATCGACTTCGGAAACTTTGATGTGGTAGAACATGTGGTAGGATATTTAAAGGGTTAATAGAGTCATGTGATGGGTGAGCCCCATGAAACCTGCTAGGTGGTACAATCATAGAGCTATATGTCACGTGACATGTATGTCGAAAAGAACAAAGAGAGACAAAGTTTGAATTATTTGCTTGCCATTGGTTAATAAGTTTCCTTGGGATTGGTTAAAGGAATATTCCGCGTGCAACTGAAGGGGCTCTTAAATGAACGAGAATAATTTTTCTGCAGGCGTTTTAGATCCCACGCCAATATCTTGTTCATAACCCAATATATTGCTGTTTGAAGAGAGACTTCTATGGATAAGAGAGATAGGCTCAGTTCAGTTGCCTTGAGGTTACAAAATGCCACGAACCCCTCCCTCCCCCGAAAAAAAAGTGAGATGTCTTTGTTATTTATTAGAAATTGAATAGCTTGCTTAAACTTGAAACTTGACGTCCCGTGAAAATTTAGATAGGGTAAATGGTAGATTTACTTTAAGGTATTGTTGAAATTAAGGTCACATGCCTAAGGGACTGACTTTGTAGAGAACTGATATTTCCTAAAAGTTACGATTTTTTTTTCTTAACTGGTTAAACTCGGAAGTAATCAATTTTAAAGACATATTCATTTCTAAATCGTACATTGAGTAATGATGAATAATTTAAAAAATGTCACCCAGGCACAACTTCATGAATATCTTTTGTATTTCTCCATAATTTTGACTGTCTTACAAACAACATTGCAATAGTTTAAGAGATGTGACCTCCATTTCCACAATATTTTAAGGTAAATCTACAATATGACCAGTCTTCATTTTCACTAGTGTAAGATGTCAAGGATAAAAGAGATTTACAATTTCAAAGGAAAACAAAGATCTCTTGCAATTATTTGTTTCTCTTTTCGTCTGCGATTCTCAATTGATAAGAAAATTTGTAATTGAATGATTATAATGTAGATTGTCTTTATCTATAAATACCTCTACCTACTGCATCGCTTTCGTTGTCAAGCGTTACTGCCGTTAAAAATCTTAAGGTCGGATCTAGCTTAACGTCTTAGTGTCTCCTGCATATACTGTCCAAGCAAAGAGACACTATTTGACGGGGAGGGCACAGGAAAATGTCTGCCACTAAATACCTCCTAGATCACCGGAAATGGCTTTTTCCAGAACCAAGTCACTGTTACGTTACACATATCCCACCACCACAAATAAATGTAGCTCGAAAACATATTTTCAAGTAAATTTACTTTTTTTGGGTCGAAGTGCGATGCCATGGGGGACGTGCTCCCATGCCCCCCCCCCCCCCCCTTCTACTGTCATTGCCACTGCCACTGTACATAACGTCCAAACAGAGCATTGTATTGAGACATGTTTTCCACCAAACGGGAAAAACAATATTCCTAATTTTTATGAAATATCAGTTTTCGTCAATGGGCAATCTCTTTAATTAATCCTCATATAGAGTACCAAATATGGTAAACAAAATGAGCCGTATAAGTCAAAAGAACTCATTTATTCCGAACTCCATTTTCGACCCTACACAAGAAATAATAGGCTAGTAAGATTGTTTTTCGGGTTAGTCAATGATTTTGACGCACATCTGATCTCATACCAGCGGAATACGACGTCAGGGGATTACCCTTGAGAGGGCCGTCCGATAACCATGACAGGCCATTTCTAGATTTCCGGTGTCACACTAGGCAAGGTGAGTAATTTTGTTTAATGCTTAAATAAACAAAGGAGAGAAAATGAATACACAGCTTCCTCTTACTTTTCATGATAACGAGAGTGCATATTTTGATACCTTCTATTTTAATTCATTGAAGGTTTGACAACAATGGCATGTTACCAAACCTTATCAGGGTGAGTAAAATTCTTCCGACCAACTCCGGGGTATATTCGAGTTGAGATTTTCGGGGACAATTATCATTAAGACAATTATTATTGTAGTGCGCCCCACTACAATCTCTTCATTATAGGTCGAATGCCAAATTCTGTTGTTGAGCCTTGTGTAGGGCTCATAACGGCTATCCGGCGCGTAACGTAACTAAGTCCTTAAAAATATGTACGCTCGACCGTTTGACAATAGCAGTAAGTGCGGGCTATGGCCGTCTTCAAACCAAAGTCTACTGAGGAAAAGCAAATGCCACAACTACAAGAACGATTTAAAAAGTTATGAGGTGATGAGAGAGCCCTCCAGGTAAATTTCCAGAAGACGCCATGAAACGTGGTTCGGCCTTTTTCCGATGATGTGATAAACCTTGAGTAACAATCCAAATTGGTGTGCCATATGGCGCCATTGTGTTTGATATGTCGTCACAGAATCGTTTATTGCTTCACTGCATTTTAGTGGGCACAAGATGACGTCCTTGTGCAGAATCATGTACTGCTCTCATCTTCCATTTTAGTGGTGAAACAGAGATCCAGTTATGACACATATATAGCAGTATCAGAGTACTCTTTGTAACTCAGAGCAGTACAGTCTCGTGCGACATATATAACGATAAGCGTCAGTAGTTTTATCACGTTATGAGACAGATCCAATGGAATTATTTTTTCCTCCAGTACTATCAAAACATTGGGTTAATTGGTTAAGTGGCCAACAGGAAAGGGCACTCCTCTGCCTCCCCCCCCTCAAAAAAAGGCTTCTCCTATGAGGAGTAGATCCACGAAAACTGGCTTACAACAACAAGGACTTGCCTACCACTCATTACAATTCTGCGTATTTGCAGGCAAATGCAGTTCTAGTTGTTAAAGGGATCTGGCAACTGAGTTACATACAAACTGATGCAAAATGTGGAAGTAACCACTAAATACCAAGATAAATTTCAGTCATAAAATTTGGTAATAAAAACAAAAATGTGAAACTATAGCTTCCCCCAACGTAATTTATCAAAATCAGTTCCTTTTGGATGTTGCTACTGCAACCATGTAATCGAAGTTGGTGCAAGGAGCTTTTCAAGTAAGCGTTGATATATCAGGAGAAATGAATGAGAAAACAAGAATATTAAAAATAGTTATTCAGGTGACAAATAATATATCTCAAGATTTTTCTGGATGCTACGATTTATCAGGTGTTTGTTGATCAGGCCTTTATTGTGACGTGTTTGTTTTCTCTCTTTGTTTTCCCCCGGGGGGGGGGGGGAACTGAGGACTATTTTGTAACTTTTCTAGAAGCAAAAAAATTCTTTCCTTGTATTTTTGTTTGTTTGTATTTTACATGAACATGACCGGGATATTGCTATATCTATGACCCGTTTCTCAAAGCCTCTAAGTTGGACAAAAGGATACCGCACTGCAGTAATGTGTACGCGCCCATCTACGTCGCGGGCTTGGGCTATGGAAAATCGCCAACGAGTTACCATGGGGATCACGTTGCGACTTCCTCTAACACCGTGACAACGAAGTCAACAAATTGCATGTCATGAACCAGGAAATATTTTCTTGTATATCACATTCAATGTAACTTGCCCTTCCGTCACCTCCACCGGTTTTATACCTTGCTATTTAAAGAGAAGATTCACGAAGCTATTACTGATGTAGCTCCTTGGTAAATGCCAAGTTTCCTTTCGTCTGGTACGATTTCCCCCGCCGAAATATATGTGAAATTTAGCTGTTACAAATTCAACCGAAAGTTCCTCTACAACACGAGCAAAAAAAAAAAAAAAAAAACTTGCACAGTCATTTCGAAGTGGTCCCATATCAGCAAAAGATGCTCTGAGCTATCAAAAGTAAACACATCATTAGCCTCTGTACATTTTTGCAATAGTTTTGATGACCGTCACTATGGTAGCACAAGGGAAGGGAACGGGAGGGGAAGGGGTGGAGTCCTGGCTGACGATCTGGACTGGGTTACTTCCTGAAAGTATATGTACAGTTGGATACAATACACATGAACAGTGACCTGAGAAAATGTCACTTCACAAAAAGGCATTTGTATACCACAAACCATTCCCTCCCCCCCCCCCCTTTGCAGGTATGGGGGCTTATTGTAAACATTATGGAATCAAAATCCCATTCACGTTTGGTTTTATTCGAATAGTTTCGCTTTACTTGACCATCAATGCTGCCCCCTCCTCCCTTCCTCCCTCCCTCCACCCCACCCTGAGACCCATGATCACAAAAAACGCAGGTATGCAAGGCTTTTATAATTCATTCTCGACATTGTCAAGTGAGTCAAAACAACATACCTTAATTAATGCGCTGCTCTGTTGAAACGTCCGTACAAATGGTGGTGACATCACCAAATGTATTGATTGTGCCTCCATCGAATCAGAGGTGCAATGAAAAATTAACGAGGACAAGTCGAAGGATATTTTCGTCTTTGTAAAAGACCCGCCAGTCAGACTGACTCACTACTCATTATACAATGCCGGGGGAATGTCCCTCTCGACTAAAAGAAAACCGCAGAGTGAAACTTTATGAGTACTTTTTGTTGTTCAAATGTATAAAACCAACACAGGAGATAAGGACGGAGGATGGGGTTGGGGTAGGGGGGGTTAACAGATTAACCAATAAATTCTCTGTCAAATAGGAAGGTTCTAATTTAAGGCAATTAAGGCATATCGATTTTCAAAGTGATTTACATATTGATTTGCAAAGTCATTATGATAAGTAATACCGTATTTAACCTATATGGACCGTACCAGGGAGCTACCATCCATGCTAGGAAACTACCCGAGACTACCTCTCATAGACTGGTGTAGCAGCTACTTCAAGTCAGTTTATGCTCTACCAAAGGAGCAGCTAATGATCGTTAATCATCGTATGTTACCGAGAAGGTTCAACTCAACAGGGAGGGGAGTTGAAAAAAACACCCTACACAAGAACACTTGAAAAAGTATGATTTGACAGAAACTATTTGATGTGTCATGTTTTTCATGACGATGGGTACCATGATGGCCGGATCATTTACTTAACTTCAATATAATATGTGTACAAATTGCAACGTATTCTCCCGCGAACGTTGACGCTATGCTTTGTTTGCTTATTGATATAGCCTACCGTCACGTCTGCACATTAAATGCTTACTCTTATTTAGTGAGTGCAGTGCAGTGACCATCCAGACATGCGCACAACCCAGTTGGCCTAATATTTTTCATATTCGTTTTCATGTCCTTCTACTTAGCGCTTGGTATTGCCAATGCCCCTAGTTCTAACAGAATGTCCATAATCTGCTTAAATGATGTCTCGAGAGCACTCTTCCTGCATGATAGAGCATGACATGATAGATAGCCAGATAAGCTTAATGGTTAAGGTAGGTACCTCTAGGAAGGGATAAACGTGTACCGTTATGATATCATGTGGGGATTGGCTGCAGCATGTGTGAAGAATATGTTTATTTGTGTGTCCACTCAGATATATTCACCAGGTTCGTACGTAAAGTTACTCTTGGAACTGGAACTACAAGTGAATGTATCTCTATGACATCATCATCATCATCATCATCATCATCATCATCATCATCATCATCATCATCATCATCAGAGTTGGGGTTATGAAATTTTATCATCAGTCGCTTAGTGGCCTTAAAATGTATGTGAAATGTATTACTATTGTCTGAGATCAAGGAGGGGGGGGGGGTCAAGTCCCGGAAAGTGGGGGGATAAATTGAGTTACATGTAATAGTTGGGTACGATGGGCATGTGGTGGAACGAAGAAAAAAAATCGACGTGTTTTGAGGCAGTTACTTGCCGCATCCCCGATACATGTAATGTACGGGATGGGATATTGTAGTTGCCTTGGGACACTAGAATGTATTATGTGACATGGGCTGTACTGTAATCTGGTATGGTACTTATGGTGACCTGGAACCACCCATTCATGTAGGTTAAAATGTGTGAAGATGGGTGTGTCTCTGTGCGTGTTTGTGCTTTTCGGAATGTTGTTTTTTTTTTGGGGGGGGGGGGACTACATTAAATACATACACTAAATTAATTTGGATGTCGTCTCCTTGGGAAAGGACGGCGCCAACAAATTTTTGGGTTTCTGTCTGGGACCTCACCCCACCCCGACAGAATGCAGTTTCTCAGTTATAATTACAAAAAGAAAATACCTCTCGGAATAGTAAAAGTGGACGGGGTGCCAAGACTAGTTACCCATTTTCCCCGGGCGCCAGCACATGCTAGATTATTAATTTTGATATAGCCCTCAAGTTTATTCGACAGACAATAATAGCTCAGCGAAGGTATACATAAATATTTATTTACATTTAGCACGGTCTTGGCCACACGAAGTTGGCACGCCGTCCCATTATGCAACGCGTTCCCTATCTTATTAAACAGCGTCCTCGACATAGGTTAATAACATTTTATAGAGCCGAAGCTGGAATCACTGCTCTCTTGAAAACCCTCGATGGATTTAACCCGTCCCAAAGAGTACCTTTATTGAGCATTCATCACAGGCAAATAAATATGAAGTCATCTGGTCTATTTGACTTACAGCATCATTAGCTTACACCATTAAAACACTCATAGAAGACTCCGTAAAATATGTTTAATTCGTTACACAACTCGTTAAACATACGTTACTGCCGAAAATACGTCTTGCGCAGGAGATTTTATGTGCAACGCAATGCTGATTTTGCCCAGAACTTTTTATCTCCAAAATATAACAGTCATTTACTGAAGATTTGCTACTAACCGTTTTTCAGCAATTGCCTTAACTTCGTCTTTAATGATTACCTTCTTCAAGGACCGTCAGATGAAACCAGCTCTCATTAAAGTAGAATCGAAGCTATTGAAGGAATTTAATGAACTGAGGAGAGGCCAAAAGTACCACTGCCACTTTTGTTCTTCGGTGACCCACAGAAAGGTTATTGCTGTAAGCACTACGTAGGACCTTCCTATAGCTATGATAAACCATTACGATAATGTTATGTACAAGTCGGCAAGTTCAATAAATTTGATAGATCTATTGATGATATAGATAACAGATGTTTTAACGCAAAACCGTTCAGTAGGAAAAAAATGCACTTGTACCAACTGCAATCGGGAACTTGTTGCCTAAGTCAGCAAAAAAGTCAGCAACCCCACCCCATAACCCCCTACCCCTCCAACTATTGTAAATTCTAATCTATTTATAGCAGTACATGCACGTGCCAATATAGGTTATCCAAGTTTCTGTGTTCATTCAGAAGACACAACTTATTCAATTGCATTACACGTTTTCCAGTTTTATGATAGTTTACCAAAGCGAGAGGTTCATCAGACTGAATAACAAATCGCTTAGTCATAATAGGACAGAAAACATAATAAAAGTTTACACATACTATTAACTACTATACTAACGAAGTATTCACTTTCTTAATTTTTACTGTGATATATTTTCCTTTGTCAATACTTACATAAGATACGTTGGCAGCTTGTTTATAGATACATGTGAAAAACATACAAATAGTAAACATTCAAGCAGCTCAGATAGTTATGTCAAATTAAGCAACAACGGGCTATGCAAAGCATTTTAACATCAATATAGCGAGTTTCATTCCCAAGGTCGCAAATACCGGTTCAGCTACAAACAGCTATTGTGTTTTGCAACGCCTCAGTTGCGTTAGAATCCAAGTGCTTTGTACAGTATTCCTTTTCTTCTAATTTTCTTGTGTTTTTAATGAAATAGTTATTCAGTTGATTTTTGTCGAAACTGATGTAGGTCCAAAAATTTAGATAAGTTTCACCATTCTCTCTTTATGTCTTTTGTCTGTTTTTTGTTGTGATGCCTCATTTAGTGAACTAAAAAGGACGAAGCCGGAAGTGACGTGGATTTTTCTGGTGTCATTAAATTATTATTTAACATCCCGCATTGTCTGTCATCTCAAACATTGATTAATTTTATCTATAATTTGGCCTGCATCTGGGATCGTCACACCTCCACTTTCGTTTCCCTTTTCACTGGCGCTGTCCGCTGAGGTAGTTCAGTTTTTAGTTCCCGACTGGATCGTTCACCCTGATTTCCCCAAAGGCTGGCAATTTTTTTTTTTTACCTCCGAGGTGAACGGGAGGGGGTGGGTCGGCGTCTGGCATGCCACTTGTGCCGGAGCTGTACGTCAATACAGGAAATATGCAAACTCACTGAAAACGGTTCATTAAACTTTAACTCAGTTGATCGTGACAGGAAAGTGAAGTAACATACTTCTGTTCAAACACAAAGAAAAATGACTTCCTACATTTTCTCCCATACATCTCTTGAATTTCTTGAGTTAAATTATGACCCCCCAAACAACCACCCACTCCCACAATCCCGGGACAAAAAAAAAAAAATGTTATCTAATAAAACCAAAAGAGGCAAAGAAGCACCGGAGTGTGTTTATGATTCACTGACTAAGACAATAAATGTGCTCGGGTAATAATGCAGGGAAAACCCTCATTGTTCACAAGTTTCGATTATTTATAACTATATAACTATAACTATATATATCGACAGCTTCAAATTCCATCCTGAAAGACTGCAACTTCAAGTGTTTTGATTGTCATCATTTTGTACGAAGGACAGTAAAATAGTACAAAGTTCATTACGTTGCCGTTCATTACCGTATACCATTAGCATGCCTGTGCGTCTATGGGATAACACATGCGCCTTACATTGTGTTGTTATTTTTTATTCGGTCCGAGTTCGTTTCTCCAGAGGACAGCCTCTTTACGAACGGGAAAGAGAGCAAGTGAGAGTAATATGGCGGTGTGGGGGTGCAGAGTTACGTCCTTATTCTGTAACATATAATGAAAAGAGCTATTTTGGTAACACTAAAGTTACGTTCTAAAATATAAACAGTTAGACATATTGGTGTACGAAAGGTTACATTTACTCCGGTTCTAACGGTCGGAGTTTCATTTTGTTTCTATATCTGGGGTGGACTAATCCGAAAAATATACCATTTACTGACACATTTATTTTATTGTTCGTCGTGTATTTATAACTCCTTTAAAATGTGGCGATATAATTTCTAACGCATGGCCGAGTACCACATACAATTTTTTTAATAAACACAGAAAAGTGAGAGAAACTTTGAAAAGCAACGGCCGAAGAAAAGACAAGTAGAATCTAAAAAGATGGAAAAAGCGCACAGTTTAAGGTCTGGCAACATTTATCTGGTGTAAGTTTTCTTGAAGACTGAAGACAAAATGTTTGTTACAACTTAAAGTCTTTTAACTATACAGTCTAGTTACGCAGTATGTATTCACTTTTGAGAGTATAAAGAGGTCGGGCAAACCAGGGGGCTAAATTACAGCTCCCTTCTGCACATTACCATTTTCTTTCTTCTTTTTTTTTGACTGCCAAAAGTTGCAGGTGCAATTGAGTCACAACGCTGTGATTAATTCCAAGTCGAAGATTGCACAATAGTGAATATTCTTGGTCCAAATTGTTTGCTATCTTCTCAACAGTTTCCATGCAAATTTCATGACGAACAGGCTAGAGGACAGTCTCATTAGAAATATCGAAGGAAGTAAAAACCGAATTAATAATTTCTTTTCAAACGGTAATAACTCTGTCGAAGGTGTTACCCAGTCTGCAAGAAATGTATTATAATCTTCCCCCGCTTGTCACGAGGCCACGCTGTTTCTTGGCATTCTAAGTTTTGCGTTGGCACGGATCGGTTTCGATTGGCAAGATCGTTGTGCATGAATCCCAAGAAAAAAGAAAGAAAAGAAAAACGAGACTTTAATGTAGTTGTAATTGCCCTTGTTTCAACATGGGTATATTCTTTCCTGTGAGTTAATGACAGAACAATCTGACATCTGGCACACCGGAAGTACGAACAACTCGGTGAACGAGCCGGGGAAATACCCGACAAATGATCCGGTATCTTATTTTAAGTTTCCTTGAGTAAAGTTTAATCACCTGTGATTTGGAAGCTTAAAATAGTTACATTGGTTTGAGAAACTATCTCCAGCATCACAATTAGACAGTTTTTCTCACTTTCTTTCTTTTTTTTTTTGGGGGGGGAGGGGTGTTCATGAAGGTAGAAATGGTGTACAAATGACCTACAACACCAAAGTATAACAGTGGACACTCAATGAACATCTGCTTACTAAAGTAATAGAAGAAACTGGCTTCTCATTCCTTCCCTCAACAAAAGAAAAGCATCACATACAATTGGTAATATTCACTTTTCAAGTTTCAGAACATGAGTTTCAGTGTCAAGGTGATGTCCGCACGGAGCTAAATTATCTCCGTGATGTCAGTCAATCAGCGTCACTTCAAAAAAAAATTCAAAATGCCAATAAATGAAAAATTTTACTTACGTTTACGCATGAAGTCAGAAAAAGAGGAAGAGAGAGCAGGTGAGATGATAAATATAAAGCTATAAGAAGCATGTGAAAGAATGTTTTTTTTTTAATGAATACGAGAAACTTATTATTAAAGACTTACCTGTTTTTTTTTGTAAGTCCTTTCAAATTCACAAATTCACAATAATCGGAGTACCATTCATTCATCCATTTATTCATTCATTTATTCATTCATTTATTCATTCATCCATGTATTCATTCATTCATCAATTTACTCTTTGTTTAATAATTTTACTTGCAGTCTTTCATCATTTTAATTGGGCTGTTGATATGTATGTCGTCATACACGGTTAATTGTTGGTGCACCCCCCACCTTATGTGAATACATCTAGGCACCGTCCCGACAACTTTACGTTCAACCAAACAGGATAAAAAATCTGTTTGAGAAAGAACCAGTGGATTATGAACATGATCAACTATTGGTTCATTACATATACTTAACATCACGAGACTGGCAATTTACCACACATGTGAGGGCTACACCGAAAGTACCATAATACCTGAGAACTGTACAGTATTTCTGTGCTTGCAATTCGACCCCCCCCCCCCCTTGAAACCACGTGATCCAGGATTCATTGTAGCCTTGTACAGTTGAGTATGGGGATTGGTGGATGGGTTAGATCTACACTGGATAGTTGCGATCATGAATGTATGAAGTGATTGGTACCAGAGATGGTTTACAAGAGACCCGTTCCTTCCGTTAACTCTGTGCATTTGTTGACATATTCCTCCCAGCAGTGGCGACGTGGTTTGTGAGGGGGTCCACGGTCGCCCAGATGAGAGTTCTGGGGGGGGGCACTTGTAGAGCGATCGGCGATCTAGAGGGTTTTTTTTATTCAGAAATATTTTCTGGTATACGCTCTACACCAATCAATGGTTTCCCTCCACTTAGCTCATAGTCCTCCCACAATTTTATCTATCAAGTGAGTGGTGATGAACGTCACTTGAGACTCTCGACGACCCCCCCCCCCCATTCAGGAAAAGATGCATTGTCCTCTTATATGGCAGAGATGGAAAAGAAAATGGTTACGGGAGGGGGGGGGGCTAGTAGAAATTATGAAAGAGCGAGGTGCTTAACTCAGTGACCCACCTATTCACTACATCTTAGATTGAAGGGCTGGCCGTGCCCAGTGTCCAGACCAAAATAAAAGAAAATATTTCGCTGACAAATTATAGTATTCGTAAACGAAAGATAATAATTTTTACTAGGGGCACTTTAAGCAATATCCGATATTTTCTGTATGAAGGAAAAATTTGTTCCAGTTGCGTCAATGATACAAACTGCCCAGTAATTCTGGTAAATTTCTACAAGGAATCTTTGCTGTTCTTTTAAAACTGAAGTGCTTCTTTAAATTCTTCTTTAAATATTATGCCAGTAAAATGTAGATTTGGTTAATACATGGAGGGACATGGTTAATTGTTCTTTTACATTAAAATGCTTTCGAAATTATGGTAATATCATTAGACCGATCACAATGTTTCTTTTTAGACAGCCTATACTACAGCAAAGAAATGCAAAGGCTATTCAACTAGTTAGTTCAACTTTGTGTGACATGCCAGCGAATGCAATGTACCCTACCATGAAGAAGAGATGTTTCTTTAAAAAATCGCTAATTACCCCATCAGAACATGCTAAATATACTTGGGTCTCACCAAAGAAGAGAGAATTTTTTTACTTTGAGAAATTTCAGTCTTCTTCAGTGGCGATTCAATTAAAGTGGCTGAGTGTTTTAAATTATGACTGTAGGATGAGACTCTAAGAGTTTCTGATTATACAAACATTGATATTTTATATTGATAACTTTCGACCAATGAGAAGCAGAGCAAAGTAATTATTTTTGAAGTGTCTAAGCATGATGATCCTTATATACTGTATTTTCGTTACTTTTTCCACTCTCAGAATATTGTTATGTCTTATATTATTAGTAAGAGATTGGAATAAAGTCATACTGAACTGAACTGAACTGAACTGAATATGAAACGTCATTAATGCAGATTTGTCAGTGGTCACTGGTAAAATGGTCAATTAAATTACTGAATAGAGATAGTGAACTTACTACAGTAATTTGTGTATGCTACAAATTCCTTCATACATTTGAATTTTTACTTATATAACGAAAAAAGAAGAAGAAGAAAGAAATGGTTTTAATGTCAGGTCAGCTTTCTCATTTCGTTATTATTAACGATTTTTTTTGGCGAGTGAGATGTCAAGTTTGAGAGTGAATACGCCAAATTTATTCACGCAAAGTGTACCCTCGTGTAAACAAAATAAGCCATGCACTGCGCCACTCCCCCCTATCGTAATATTTTAGGGTCACTAGCAGGGGGTGTAGTCTTTTTTCGAGCGGCTTTACGTCTGGGCCAGTAGTACATACGTCATAAAGTGTTTAAAGGTAGCCGGGGATCGAATCCACCATCGAATTTGACGAACTTTAAACCCTCGCCCTTGTCGAAAATCCTTCAGATGCCGAAGATGATTATGTGTGTATGACGTCAAACTTGTTTTACAACCAATGATAAGCCAGCGATCGTCTCAAGTGTTTTATGCTCAACGTGTGATAAAATAAAAGACAGATTGCGATTTTTTGGATTGTTGCCAAGTTCAAAAATATCAGAAACACGATCAGCAGTTTTGCAAAGCCTGTCTATGGAAACTGACAACTGACGACTGGCATCACGGACGTGCTGTGAGAACATAGGTCATACATGTATGGAAATTGTCAGGTCATCCTTACATAACTCGGGCAGCAGCTACCGTTAAGTATCACCTTCCTGTTCAAATTTATCAAGAAAGCTGTTCAGATGGAAAGGAAATTTTTTTCTGGTGTATTTTTTAACTGATTTGTTTTAACATTTCTGTATTAGGGATATATGCATGCATGCCCCGTGGATATATTGCCTATTATATGTATTGCCTATTATATATATTGGTCTATTACACGGTCAGTTTAGGGTAAATTCAGCGGCGGATGAATAAAAAATATACAATAAAAAAAAAACGTTTATCGACAGTATTTTGTCGTCTGCTTTGGTGTTACTTTGTCAATCGCGCACGAACGTTTTTGCCATGTCGTTAATGGTTATGTGCATACTATTTTGTTTTCGTGTTTTTCACGCTGTGGTCGAAGATGAATGAGTAATGCAAGCGACTAAAGAGGGCGCAACCCGAGTGCGTCCAGCGATAGCATTTACTCCGAAGATATGAATAACTTTTGGTTCAGTTTTAATGGGAATAAGCTGTCGTCCCTACCTTCTTTTACCAATAATCGAAATATTGTAATTCGTTTCTTCTTTCTCTTGCAAGTATTTTTTTTTTCCACGATGTCGCTGAATATCATTACTGCGTTAAGCAAGGTGTCATTCTGTAAAATTAAGCAATTCATTAACAAATATCACAAAATGAATTAGAGCCATTCATGAATTAACATAGTGGGGTATACTGATTCACTTTAGTGTGACTCATTTTCCCTTTAATTTTTTAGACATTTTCCAGTGTTCTAACTGGTGAAACCATATCTAAATAGCATGTTCTGTTTGAAATTGAATATTTAAAAAAAATAGTCTATACCACAGCGGTGCAATATTTGATTATGTGACGTCATAACAGACCCGAGGTAATTGAATAACGTTGAAATTTCTTTTTTTTTTAAATCGAGACTGGGAAAATCTTACAACAGCTGAAGAGTTTTCGCAACATTTCAAGTATCATGTGCAATAAACCAAACCTAATTTTTTATTGGTGTCAAATTTCAACTACATTTCAACTTCAGAGGACAACAAAGAGTTTCTGCAATAATTTGCCGTTGCTACATAATATTTTGTGACCTTGAGGCAACTGGAAATCTTTCTGGACCAGACTAGCAGGTCTTCTTTAAACAGCATATCTTGCATTAGGAACAATAGGCCCTTTGAGGACCATCTGGAGTTGACTATTGTGATATCCTGAAGAACAGCTGATGCGCTCTTTCTTTTTTTCTGCCTCGAGAGGTTCCTTTTAATTTGGTACAACTTAAAGGGAAATAGGGCGTTTAGAATACACCAACATGACATACAAAAGAAAATAGCTTTAATCATTGTTAAACCATTCTGTCTCATCAATAAACATCTACCAAAGCTTCATCTCCTCAAAACATTATGCATCTCATGAGTAATGGAAGATGCATCATTTGAATTTTGAAAAGTTTGGGTGAACAAATTAGTGTTGAGCAACAAATGACTGAATTTCTACGTGTGGGAATCGTATTTCTTGAAAAGAAGACTACTGTCCTTCCTTATTTTGAATAATCTATCATCCTACGTCCTGAAACATTGGTTTTAAAAATATGGATGTTTTCTCTAAAACAAACGCCCTATTTCCCTTTAATTACTGGCTTCCATTTCGAGGGTGTCCCTGCGATGGATTTGTCCGTGTGCCGTATATGTTTGGCAATGCTCATTTTAACCTGACGAACCTTGCATTTGGACCTGGCAGTTTGCAAAACGTGACGTTCTGTGTTTTTCATAAATTTGTATACCTTTTGAGTTTGTATAATATCTCTATTTTGTCGATCCCAATTAAAGACACTTTTAATGTACCCCCACCTATTTTGACAATACGAGAACAAAGGCCGAGTCGAGTGCAATAAACAAATAAATGAAATTGTACTTTGATAACTTCAAAGAAACTGTATACTTGAATGACATCATCCGATTGGAATCCATATTTACCTTCCCAGGTCAGCCTGACCAAAATTTGCACACTCAACAGGAATCATCGGATGACATTCATAAAGTCTTAAAAATAACTATCGGATGTCGTCATATGAAGTCATTCCACAAGGTAAGACTAAAAAAACCAGAAAGTCAAATGACTCAAATAGTGTTAACGCAAGGTGATCTATGTGACTTGTGACACTTTAACCTGCTAAGGTGCCACCGTGAATTGATCAGGCGTGTAAATTTCATACGCAGTTCGTACGTTCCTCTGATCACGGAGCTCCATGCTCTGAAACATCATGGTAAAGTGTGACAGAGTATTGACCAGACATGACCACGAGGCGTAAGACATTTATTGTTGCTGTTGCGACATTGCGAATACTAAAGGCTGGCTCAAAGTAACTTCGATACTTTTCAAGAGGTCATGTTTACAAGATTTTTAGACTAAGATGATACCTGACCTTATGAAAAGAAAGAAACATGTGTTCACTAAGTTGAAAAAAAAGTAAGTTCGTGAGATACTTTGTGTTTAGACTAACGCAAGTTCAGACACTGACCATTCTGAAATTTAAATAACCTTAAATTGACATTGATACAGTAACGGATTATCTGCGTCCTGCCGAGTTTGAGGAAGTTAAAAGAATATGCGCTTACGAGATTTCCAGAATTTGACCTCTGGTTCTCCACAAATGACCTTTGACCTCTGTGAAAGCAATAAATCCGAGGTTATCTAGCCCTGAGCTATTCGGGAGCTTTCGATTTGTACGTCCACATAGTCGACTGCTACGATCAAGTACGATTATTACGTCATTTTGGAGCATATGCACATGCGTCACGTCGTCTTCCTCGTCCACTTCACAAATCAAGAACCCGTAAACAGTGGGTTTGCAGTCCTCGATTTGGAGAGTGGACGAGGGAGACGACGTGACGCATGCGCATATGCTCAAAATGACGTAACAATCGTAGCAGCCGACTGGTGCAGGTACAAATCGAAAGCTCCCTATTAGCAATGTAAGTACGACGAAACTTCAGTCGACGTAGACTCTTGCTTGGTGTTTACAACCAATTAGACGTCACACACTCAAACACAACGTACATATACAAATCACACCATCCTCACCTTTTAAGTTCTAAGTTCATTTTGCCTTTGAGGGCTGAGGTGGCCAAATGTAGGACCCCGTGGCATTCACGTTTCATATCGTCTGTTAGTTAAAACGCAGAAACAAGTTTCAGAAGGTTTGTTCATGTGACTTGAAGTATTCAAAGCTCCGTAACGTGACATGTAGCTCAGTGTAGAAATCAATATGCTATCTCATGCGTGTATATTTTTAAATAGCAGTGCGCGTGCGTGTTTGTTAGAGGAAGGGGAATAGGCGTGCGGGGTACTAATTTCAGCGAGGCCAGGATGATGTTGTCCTAATTTAGAATTTTGGACTAAGTTGCCAGCAATTTTCATCTTAAGCTTTTATTTGGGTTGTTGGGTTGTTTTCGGGGAAGGGGGTCAAGTCACAGTGTGGTACAAAAGTGCAGTTTCCCTCTACTACAGTGGGGCACCCAACATTGTGGAATATGGGGGGGGGGATGAGAATTGTGGATGACTAAGGGAATCACCGCAATGGGTTGGCACTGATGGTACCAAATTTTTTGGATAAAGTTTCCTCCTATAGATGTAGGGAAATCGCCCTTCCAAGGCTCCGCAAGGGTAGCCAAATAAGAGAGCCAAAAAGACGTAATTTATTATTTTGACTCTCTCATTTACCCGAATGGATTAACTGTTTTGGGGGAGATATGCCCCTCTCGTACGATTATGGGTTTGGTGGTGTGGGAGACTCACTTGGCACAAAATATTATTCGAGTCTGAAGATAAGTGTACCTGCTCGGTGTATGGCCTTATTATTACGCCCACAATTTGTGGTATGACTCATAAGGTTGTTTACAAGCAGCCATGTACGTTATTCCGGGGGTATAGCTTATCCAGTGTTTACACACTCTGTAAATATCTTGAATTTTGCCTGGTAAAAGTTAGCACCATAAAAAGAGCATTGTCTAAGTTCATCAGACTCATACCAAGTTTTCACACAAGGTAACCTGAAAGCAAATAATAATTATAATAATACATAAAGGGTAAAAAGCCATGACCTCATGCAAACACTTTACAAAAACACTATTTGGTATAAGACGGATTTAAAGTCTAACAAGGGAAAGAAAAAATAGCAAGAAGCAGATCACTGGGCGTACGTCTTTCTGATCTCGTTATAATTGTAAAGGAATGCCCTGAAAACATGTAAAATAAATGTATTTTATGCAAGGAATGGACACTAATCGATCAACAGCCCAAACCGCCCTGACAATGGTCTTGAGATAACCTGATCTAGCAGAGAGCTGTGCCTGAGGATAACAAACTTTTCTGTCTAGTCAGGGGGGTCTGTAAATTTTTTAAGGTCGTGTTTGCCGTGTGACTCAAAAGGAGGTATACGGTAACTTGCTTATTATGCAGGGACTACCTGTTGTGTTGTATCCGAAAACTCGACTAGCTATGTCAAAACGTGAAATGCTGGTTAAAGACCAAGTGAAATGCATCTAGAACTTAAAGGGAAGTAGGGCGTTTGTTTTACAGAAAACATCCATATTATTAAAACCAATGTTTGTGGACGCAGAATGATAGATTATTCAAATTAAGGATGGACAGTAGCCTTCTTTTCAAGAAATAAGTTACTCACAGATAGAAACCCAGTTATTCGTTGCTCAACTCCAATTTGTTCACCCAAACTTTTCAAAATTCGAATGATGCATCTTCCGTTACTCATCACATGCATAGCGGTTTGAGGAGAAGAAGCTTTGGCAGGTGTTTGTTGATGAGACTGAATGGGTTTAACAATGACTAAAGCTATTTCTTTTGTATGTCATGTTGGTGTATTCTAAACGCCCTATTTCCCTTTAAGGGCTAGCTTCATTTCAAAGTTGCAGAGTGAAACCTTGAGTGACAATCCGTTGATATTGTGTTTATATCTATTACCGTGTTTGAGATACTGCCTTTCAAAATTTGATGGAAACGTAAAAACGATGAAGTGGAGTGTTGCAAAGTGCCGGTGCTTCTTTTGTTACGTCTAATATATATATTACATGATCTCGTAATTACTGGCTATTACTGGTTTACACATTGGTAAGTGATACCAATATTTTTTTTTTTTTAAAGAAAACAATATATACTTCCCAAACACTGACCCAAGTAGCATGTAAAATACTCGATTGTCCTTGAAATATAGGGTTACGTAAACAAAGATAACATAAGACATGCAATGTGAGTCCCTTCCTCGACGTCACGAAATTGTATATTTGACCTATGTTTATTCATGATACAACTGGATCTATCTAAAAAAAAAAAAAAAAACAGAAATGTGTTTGTAAAATGGTGCTGCTTGAAGGATTTTGATGGAAATTGTGGCCAGTTCAATACTTTTAGAGATACCTTTTTGTAAATACTCCAAAATGAGTATTTCATGCCACATGTTTAGGGTTTAGTCTCACCGGCAACCAACATGCAGCTATCATAGCTTCATCTCTGTCTCCTCAAAACATTATGCATTATAGATAAGTTTTACGGAGAACCCATCATTCGAATGCTTGAACTGAATACTAGAGCAAATTATTCTTGGACAACAAGTAACTGAAATTCTATTTGCGAGAAACTTACTTCCATTGGCTTTTGTCTTTATTCTATTATAGGCTATCGTCCTACCTTACTGTAGATAATTTTTCATCCTGTGTCCATAATACTGGTTTTAAAAACATCAATTTTTTTCTGTAAAACAAACACAATATCTACCTTTGATAGGCTCATGTGATCCAAATATTGGGCATCCTAATATCTCGCCTCTGACAAACTCCTTTCCCTGTTTGATATTAGCTTCTCAGTGCGGTATGTTGAAATTTTGAGAGGTCCTCGTACACTGACTGACAGTGTAAGTTGTGTCTTACTGTAATCATTGGATCATGAATAAATTACACACACAGACATAGCATATATCATTATATGTGTCGCATAGCCAATGCTGTTGCTCTCAGTGGCTCTTTGCCGTCTACATAGCATCAAACTGAAACTTACGACATTGCTTCTATCTGAGCTTGATGTGATATTTGAAATAATTTTGCGCACATTTATAATGATCATAATAAATAAAAATTTGTATCCATTCGGTGATGAGGTATGGTTCCACAGCCAGTTTAGTCCTATACTCTATAGTTCTATCACCACTCCATACCGTCATCCCATACTACCAGTAAAGCCGACGATACAAACAACAAACAATTCCTAACCTATTTTTAGAAACATGAATATTCACTTTTGTGTTATTCGCACTTGTTCGTTCAGCTGACACTGCAAATACTAACAAAATGAGACTTGGAAGGACGGTAGAACAATTATTGTCCCAGCTGGGTGTGGGTCCCGGTATAGGGTACGGATTGACATTCATCATTTGCGTAAGCTTTTTCAGTTTACCAATAGGGAAGTGCCAAATTGGGCGTGTTAAAAACGAAGACCTTCAAAACAAAGGCCAAAGACCTACCGGATTCACTCTGCTTGATTCCAAAACCTGTCTTTTTTGTTGTTGTTGTTGTTGTTGTTGTCGAAAAAAAATGGTATGATGGAAAAGACAAACTTCATGGAGAAAAATAACACAAAAAGCCAAACGGTTGTTTTTCATGCCAACAACTTCTAAAAAACCAAAGTAAAAAATAGCGAATAAAAAAGCAACCTAGTAACTCTGGTACGGAATTTCCGTCAAAATTGTACTACCATTGCATGGCGTCGCCAGGATTATTGAAAGGAAGAGTTGGAAGACGGGGGGGGGGGGGGGGGGGGGGCAGCAAACGTGAGTGATCGACTTAGTCGACAGAGCATGCATAAAGAAGTGCACCAATAGTATGTGACAGTGAGGAACACGTTTCTTTCAAAACGACTTTATTGAGAGCAAAACCAACTCGATTAAGACAATACCTTACAGTTTTTTTTAGTAATAATTAATTGTACTCACTATCTAAACAAATCGCCAACATCTGTTGGCAAGTAGCGGACGAAAAAAAAATTTACCAAAACACTTGCAAGATAGTATGAAATGGCATTTCTAACATATCCAATTATGACATATTTTTATCCCAGATGATTTTAAAGACAACGAAATTACACGGTTATTCAGACAAGCTGTTGTTGGTGCTGTGGATTAGTGGCAAGACTACCTAACCGGAGAACCATCATCGGTTGGCGCGGATCTGATAAGTTCCTGGAAATGGTGTAGTCAGTATGATCCTGGATTCAAAAAGCCGTCTCTGTAATATTATCTGAAGTAATCCTTGCAACTAGTGGCGTCACCTTCGGTTGTTTGTAGAAAATCAAGAGACACAGCGTGCGCCCATTAGATTAGTAAATGGGGTACACATCGTTTCGGATCATTTAAAATAAGTTACTATATGCAGTATGCCTCTCCTACAGTTGACATCCGGTATTTTGGATAGACGGGAGACGGACTACAAGTGACCATTGTAGGAAAACGAGAAAACTAGAATTATAGGAAAGCGCGCAATGTCCTTGGTTGGTGCATAATATGTTGGTGGTAACTCTTTATTAAGTTACTGCTTACGCCTTAAAACACAATTTACAGGTATTTAGGTTATTGTGGTAACAGTAAGGTTGTCGGGTGATATGAAGGCCCACGTCTCTTCGATACGACAAGTAGGCCCATAAAACAAGTGGAAAATAAATACAAGAAGTGACTGAGCCTACAGTAAGGTCAATAACATTAGAGTAACGTAGTTTATGTGATTCAGTCGTTTGGACTTATATAAGTGCAGTTTACACCGGTGACTTACGGTGACTTACATAAACACACAAGTTTTCGTTTTAATCAGCATAACCAATGGTAACTTAATGGTACCGGCAGCCTAACGTCATGGTAAGAGGGTGTACCACACTAAACCGCAAGCCGGACTGTTGCAGTATTTGTTGCCAATCGCATGTAACCTCTTTACACTTTGGTGGCGAGAAGCAAAAAAACTATTTTAAGTCCGTGCTTTTCCTGTTATATCGTTAAAAATCTGGGTTCTGTTACTTTTCGTTTCGTTAGATGGTATTCAAACGTCCTTCTACCCCCCCCCCCCCTCCCCACCCTGCTCTTCCAGTAGGCCTAGTCATATAAACGTACTTTACAATTGATTTGCATTTACTGAGTATGGTAAGACATTATGTTGTCGATTGGAAGTACATCTGTCCCTATACTTCGACGTTTATGCCAGGGCCTTCGATTTTCGCTTTTTAATGTCTTCGTTTTTAACACCGCTGTGTGGGGTTGTTAAATCCGAAGATGTTTAAAACGAAGATGAAAGACCCAGCAAGGTCTTCGGTCTTCGTTTTGAAGGTCTTCGTTTTTAGCACACCCGGTGCAAATTGTATCTCCTTGGTGTAAACTGTAATGTATTGATGTACTAATTATACCGGTCACCTTTACTACTGCTACCTCACTGGCTCTATCACGAGGCACTACTGACACTCATGATGCAGTCTTGCCCAAAATGAAAATTTTCAAGATTATCCAGTCAAAGTTCTCAAGATTCCGATACACAATTTTTTTTGTTCAAAGATAACATATTTGAACGTACAATCCTCATCAAGACAGGCGATGTTGAAAGGTGTAAAAAATAAAAACACAATTATTAAAGCATCACGAAACGTTTGTTGCTTCTAATGTTGCCGTGTAGCACTATATACGAGAGCAATATGGGCATAGTAAATTTCGTCAAGTAACATGCAGTCATGATGGTGTTTTGCGTTGTTTCAACCAGGGTTAGGATTGGATTATGCAGGCATTGTGAGTTATAAGTAGAACCGTAATCAAGGGTCAACAGGTTTTCTGACAGAATAGGCCAAATTTATGAAAAGCATGTGTAATTTTACGGTCGTCAAAGGTGTTCTAAATGTTTCAAGATTTGGCGTTTTTTGTTTTTCTTTCAAGTTTTCAAAATGAATTTAATTTTTTTTTTACTTTTTCAAGATCTAGTGAAAGGTTTCGAGGAATGTTAACACTGCTGCAAATGTCAGGGGTTTGTGAGCATGTAGAAACTTGACCATTTATATCATTACACTGACCAAAATTCAGGATGTGGAATCAGTTTTGAGTTTGTCTTTTTTCCAGCCTCAGTGATACTTGGGAATTATGTTTTTTCGAATGTGACCGGAAGGGTGACATGGAGGGATTTATGTTTTTATGTTTTCAGTTTTCATCAATCACATACTTTCTGTTCTAATTGCCGATTCAACCATTGACAAGGTTTTAAAGGCTCTCAGGCTTGATATGACTCTCTGATAAATTTATTTGACAGCACCATGGTAACGTTCAAGCACATGGGAGGAGGGGAGGGTGGGCGATTTTAGGAATGTTTAATCTCACCTATGGGATGGTGCAATAAAAGCGATGAATGACATTATGTCAAATGAAAATTCGAAACTACGGAATGGGTTCTGGTGTTGATTACGAATCTCCATCCAAATTCATTCTTTGATAGATATCCTGAAATATTTCCTGACAAGGAATCCCCTGATGATCAGTGGCGTGCGAAGGGGGCGTGGAGGGGGCATGGTTCTCCAAATACACGGTTAGACTGTTGTAAGTGGCCAGTTGGGAAGTCTGCGTAACCGGTGGATGGACTGTTAATTTGTAAATCGTAAAATTGGTTAAAATTAAATACAGCCCACATCGCATAAACACGGTAAAAATCTTATCAGATATTCCACCGTTTTGCATATTACTATTACTTAATTCTTAATATTCCCCCTTCCATCAGACTACGATTCCACTACGTGAGTGGGGGGGGGGGGGGAATTGATACCCCACAAATTTGTCTCCTCAGTCCCGCCATGGATCAACTTGAAGGACGCCACTGTGTTGAGTAGCCTATTGCGGCGTCTGTGTAGAACTTTCAAATTGATTTACGAAAACAGAGCATGGTAATTCCGTAACTGCGTTCGGATAGACGAATACAAGGGTGATGAGGATACCGTCGATCCACGGCTTCAAGTCAGAATGATATTCAAAGACTCAGATAGTACAGAGGTGAGGGATGATGATTTATCTACTATACAGTCAGTAAGTTGCTAGAATATGTTCTTCATTAAAAATCAGCAAACGCTCGTACAACCGTCCACCCCAGCCCCCCCCCCTCTTCCTCCCAGACCTACCTCATCGCTCCTTCTTACAATTTCATCAACGATGGATATATAGGTTTTCAAGATTCTAATAATATTATACTTCTACGCTTTGACTCTCCGAGAGGCATACCCTGCGTAGCCGGCGTGCCGGGTGCTTTGAGTTAAAAGAAACCACAATTTCTAAAGTATGGGAGGCCCAAACGTGGTTTATGTCAACTTTGATGAACATAAAGGCCAGACTTACCAGGCTTATTAATCACCGTGACAGCAAATGTCTGCAGTCGTTACATGTCCATGTACGGAAGTTTCTCAGGGTATCATCTTCTGCATTCATAATTATGCATCTTTTTTTCAGTTTTCACTTCTTCCTTCTTTCGGCACCGGAATTACGTCTATTTTGGAATTTGTAGTTAACAAGTATCTTGACTAATTGGTCTGTAATTGTTCAGACGTCAGGATACCGTAGTACGGATGCGATGATAAAGTAGTTAAAACTACAACGCTCATAAAACAAATATATTCAGAAATATAGGCCGACGGCATTGTGTGACCGAGCAAGTTGGAGCTATTTTGGGCCTCAAGTTGGTGTACCATTTGGCTTTTCTACAAATGCGTACTTTAATTGCTCAAACGTAACCATTATACACCCACCTATATATATTTATATTCTTTGCCTTTGTATTTTTTTTGCAAATATAGCACACTGAAGGTACACATTTCTAGGAAACGATAGTCACTGTGAATGGAGCTGAACGTGTGTGTTCACATGGCTGACTGGACTAGGCGATACCAACACTTACAAGCCGCCAGTTGTGACGTGAATGTCTACGTTATACCAGCTCCCTGCAGGGTTATACCGTGAAAATTAGCAGAGTGAATAGTGTTTACAGTTATCGTAAAAACCCAAAATACCCTACAAATATACTCATAAACAGGCTATGTATATGGAAAGCAGATGTGTCACACTGAATACAAACTTCGTAACATCCAACTACTGTGCCTTTTTGAGTTATACATTTTGTTTTCGTTCTACATCTAGGATTGTTCGATATAGTCACAGCAGGGAGGTAACCCCCATGGTCACAGTGTCTCTAGACCTATAACCCGATACACCTTTGGGTAGCGACGATAGACCCTTTCAAAACAAAATGACTCCTTAAATTTTGAAATGCTATCCTCTATAATTGAAAAACTATGTAATGCTATTCAACAATCTGGGACTTGGTAATGAAAATTTAAGCTGTTGTCTCGTATACAACCATACATGCCAGAGATGACTGAGAGATATTATACACTGTGAACAGTGTACTTAATATGTACCCGATTCAAGCAGACTTGTTCGAAACTTGTGGTCAAATGATCTTGAACATCAAACTGCAGTTAGGTGGATCGCAATCTCTTGACTTTAAGAAAGACATGTACGCGTACCACGCAGTTGGTATACCAAGATAATTAAAATAGAACACCAATAAGCTGACAAGTCCAACAGTGCATATTTCTCGCAGATACTGGGTGAGTGGTAATGACCTTCATTGCATTTTGGTTCTTACCACGTACAGAAATCAGGAAATGCACATGAAAAATTAAAGTACCTTCCAGTGACATCCCCGGTGAGTTATTAGAGATTCCTTAAAAAACAACTTAAAATTAAAAGGGAGTGCGATAATTACACTGAGAATCACACCTGCGAATTACACTTTTGTTTTCAAATTAGATTTTGCAATGTTTTTGTTTCGCAAATTATGATCAAACGGCTCTATAAATCTTTCACGGCATAAATTCTTCTTATTTACGGATGCGTTATACCGTCACTGAGTGAGTATGGAAAGGGGTCCACACCGTTTTCGCAGAACTGGAACGTATAAAGGATAAACGTTCGTTTCGTTCGGCTTAAGCTTAACTGTACATTGTCTAATTCTGTCCTTCATTGTTATGAAGACGTGTTCTGCTCGGGTCAGAGGTCACTAAATCTTTCCTCCAAGGTGTGGCGGGTCGTCTGGAACAAACCAACTCGTCGGACTAAGTGACTGAGCGAAGGGGCTGGGCAGGCGAGGGGTTGGGGCGACTTGGAGAGGTATTTCCCTCCCAGCTTCAAGACATTTTCTGTTTTCATGCCCGGGCAATTGCGGTTTTGAAGCACGATTTACGTATCATTGACTTATTGATTGATTTATTCATATATATAAATTTTTATTGAAAAATTAGCATTGAGATGACCCGAAGTGTGGTAGTTATGTTAATCACTTATATCATATACATGTACGTATATCTAGGGGATTATATCCGTATTCAGACATAGAATATTTAACTTTCCTATGGTACTACTCGGGTTGCAGAGCTAACTCCACACAAAAATGGGGCCAATTTCCCCATTTTATTTGGGGGGGGGAGGGGGGCATGTCAGCAGCTGCTGACACTGCTGATTGTTGAATCCACCGCTTAATTTTCTTAAAGGTTGTACAACAAGCATCTAGCAAAGGCGATGGCTTCATTCCGTAGTTACTGCGAGAAAAGCTGACTAACGATCCTTTTGAAATTGTGTTGATGTCTAGGCCTATTTCATTTTTTTGTTATTTGAGACTTTTCAAAGTTTGATGAAAATACAGATATGTTGGGCTATTGCACAGGGTCGGAATGTCCTTTGTTAGGTCTACATATATTGTCTTCTAATTACTTGCCATCTGGCTTACACAATGGTTAATGATATCAATATATTTTTTTTTTAAAGAAGACAATCACGCTGAATCGAAGCTGCTGAAAATTGAGGTTAGTCTCAAACCACACCAAGACAATAAATTGGTGAGGTATATCTTGTTATTTCATCAGCTAGGGTCATTTTCACCACCTCATGGGTGTTTCAATCTAAGGCCATCAATGTTTACCTGATGAGTTAACAGGTTAAGATAAACATTTATGACTTTTAACCAAACAACATTCCACGTTCAAGGCATAAAACACATGCTCATTGATATTATCTATTTTGGCGTCAACATGAGATTAATTAAAATAATCTGTTTGCCACAAATCTGTGAAGGAAATATGCTTATACCCATATTTGGAGTAAGAAAATGCCCAAGAGGTATACTCTTGGGCATCCTCTTTCAAACCGACACGTTGACTTCATTTCGGTAAATTTGGGAAAATTTGGAAAATTTTGAAAAGTAACGTACAACTACACGGTAATGCTTATAATCAGCATAATTAGTCAGCAGGTTTTACGTCAAGTAGTTATGAAAATTGTTCTTTGTTTTTACAATTTTTGACTCTGGCTTGTACTGGCTGTGTGAATATGAACGAGTACTAGAGTGGAAAAGTTTTATCATGATTTTGATTAAGTTCTCACTCATTAATGTTCATTTCGGTATGTCACGTGGGTATCATTTTAGTTTGACCAATTGTCATTAGTACATGAATAAAGAAGTGACAGGTTTTTAAAAACTTAGTGAATTTCACGAAACAACACAAAGTGCTCCTTTTAAGTAACTTCGACGAGAGACGAAACGTGATCTGCAAGTCTGCACCTTTCTAATACATGTGCTTCTATGATACAGCATTGTAATAAAAAAAAGTTGAATTTGAATACGTGTTGAAAGTTTTGTATGTCCTCCACCTTCCATGTTCAATTCCACTGTTTTATCACACATCCTGTTATACGAACAAAAAATTTCAAGACTCTGTGCTTGCTTTGTCAAGATCATTGCGTTTTCACTATCATTAAAAGATCCCACTTGTGACACCAATATTTCCCACTTACCATTCACCCCTAGACATGCCCACTGCGACCCATCGGCTCCCATCCCTCTGCATTAGTGGTCTCGCCGAGTCTTTTTTTTTTTTCTCGTTCGTTGTTGTAACATCGTCCATCCGATCTTTAAAATTTCTGACTTTACCCTGAGTGAATATGAATAGATAGAAAAGATGTTTGAGACTGTTTGCTATGACGTCACGATGACAATCATTCATGATAATCACGGAAGGTTAATATTATAATGTTAATTAAAGCAATTTGTTTTGGCTCTTGATTCAGAAAACACAGAAATGTAATCTTTGCATGTCCAGAGACAGACACGGCTCTTAGTTGTCGACTCATCGACGCAGTGGACTTACGTTACGGTGCGTTATAACTGGGTGCAGCTCAATGGTTGTCACAGCCGTGCAAGTTGTTCAGAGGGAGGCAGTGTTGACGCAAACAACCATTCATTGTCAGATGCCACTCACTGCTCACTGACTTAAAACAGAAAGAAACTCAAAAAAATTTGACAATAAAATATTACTTAAAATGGAAGATTAAGATATGGTGAACACCATTCATAAAT